>WOAB01000595.1:3879693-5172924 GCA_027886185.1 Rheum nobile | reverse complement strand
TAATAAATAGAGCAGGTAGCACAAGATAAGATTCATTAAATTTAAAAGGGCAGGCAATAATAAGCATAGCAGTAAGCAAAAGAAAACACTCAGAGAACACAAAAAGGGATCATGATATGGAAGGGTGATCCTAAGGGAACTAAGAGTTCCGTGTCATCTGAGAAGAGAACTAAACATTGTTCCTTGCTACTCTGTGCCCTTGGCCCTGTGGGCTCTGTCCTCCGCAATCTTGTCATCAACCAGCCTTCGAATTTCCTTGGCGAGGGCGCCAGTGCACTTCCACAGATCCACCATCATCTCTTGGGTGTTGTGGGTTCCTTTCTCCACGGCAGTAGCAACCTTGTCAAAGCCGGTGATCAAGGCGTGCTCGATATTGGTCAAACTGCTGAGCAGCACTGAGTATACCGGCACCAGACGAGGATCAGATCGGCCAGGCAGCATTTCCTCCTCAAAATCTTCTGCTCTGACATCTCATCAATATGGGCCTTCTTAGCCAGGCGTCGTACTGTGGACAGGGTGAGGATGTGGGAGAAGTGGGTCTCGGGGATATCAACAGGGTAGAGACCAAGATTGGAGAGGAGGAGTTTGATGACGTGTGGGTAGGGGAGGCCATGGTTGGAGTGGGCCTTGCAGAATTGCTATGGGCCAGGATGATGCGAGGGAGGTCAATGGGTTCTCCCAAGATGAGCTTCCCCAGTAAGACAGCATCAGAGACAACCACAGTGTCTCTCTTTTCTTGGCGGGGGGTGATATTTTTAATGAGAAAGGTGTGGAGGATTTTGCGGTCAAGGCAAAGTTGTTTGGTGAAGAGGGTACCTTTGGAAAGGGCATTTCCCTCAAACACAGTACGGAGGATGGCAGCCTTTCGTTTCCCTGGCCAGTTCCTTTTGATGATGACCCCAAATCCTTCACCGGTCTCCAGACCGAGAACAGTTCCTATCACGCCAGCAGAGATAGGAAAAAGCTTTCCGCCCCAGGTGAGCAGAGCATCATGGGCAGGCTGGTCCTCCTTTGCAGAGACAAACTGTAGATTCTGATAGAAGAGACGCACCATGTCCTCATTTACGGCAAAAGGGGAGGGAACCAGCGAATCCCACCCCTGGAGTTGCAGCTTGGCGTGAGCAGCAATGACGCTGTCGTCATCGGAGGAGGTCCAGAACTCCTTTCCGACGATGAGGGGCTCCAGAACATTCCTAGATGCCAGAGAGGCCTCCAACTTGGGCATCGTGGTGGAGGAGGGAATCGGAGAAGACAACAACGGCTTCTTGCCTTTGGAGGCGGGGGAGATCTTAGCTCTCTTTGCTGGTGGCGTCTCATCCAGTTGGAGAGAGAGGACACCAGAGGCGCCTTTAGAGGCACGGCGCTTAACACGGCCAGCGACAGATTGCGAGTCGCCTGGTTTCGGAGCAGAGGAGGTTGGTGTCGGCAAGAGCTCCACATCAATGGGGGCACTCTTCTGAGAAGGGGAAGAGTGGTGAGAGCTCGCCTTTGTTGGTGGAGCGATGGTTGGTCAGGAGAGGGTGTGCCCCGAAGAAGCCGAGAGACTGGGCTCCTTTTCCGGGGATATCACCGGCTCAGAGGGATCCACCGTAGGTGTAGACACTGCAGGAAGTGCCTTTGACGGGGAAGCCACCTGCGAAGAGGAGGAGGCAGCCTTTTTCTTTCGAAGCTCCTCGATGAAGGCGATCTCTTCAGCAGTATATTGGGGAGCCGTGGGATCCATGGAGAAATTGTAGATTTGTGAGTGAAAAATCGGGAGAGGAGAGCAGAGATCTTTGAGAGATTATCGGAGGCGGTGCCAAAAAGATCTTCTCTAACTGCCTTTTATAACCCTGAATCGGAAATTCTATCCAAATTCGGCCGTTGCAAGATCTTGAGCAAAATAAGGGAACCCGGATAATATCTTTTTCAAACGGCCAGAAATTACTTCGTTCAAGATTCTCACCATAAATAAACTTATCATCATAGTTTCAGATCAATCAAATCAGATCTTCGTTCAAATCCGGCTGAGAGAGGGAAACGGCTAGTGGAGCAATAACTGTGCTGTCTTGGGACGCGGCAACTGACAGATTTGCAGGTTTAAAATATCTGGCCGTTGAGGCGGTGAACTCAGTTCCTTTCCTCAGCGAATGACACGAAACTAGGGAAATATGGGCACATTTGATGTAGGGAACCAAGCAAACACTCAAGAAAGTACATGCCCATATAACTGAATTTAGGAAGGCAATTTTGACACTACACAGATAATTCCCAGTGTGGACTAAACAAAAAGGGTCATAAGGAATTATACAGTGTAATCAGGCTTAGGGACGACTTATAATCAATCATCATTTCAGTTTGCAATATAGGATAGATGTGATCAAATTGACTATTTTATGGCTAATCAAAGAGATGTAGACAAGCACAGAAAATATCATGAAAGAACATGTGTGGATGCTGTCATTTAGAACATGCTTTAGAATCAAAATTACAGGACATGCGAGTGTCAGCACAAATCAACAATCATCAATAATTTCAGTGGAACCATAGAGCTTATCAAATCTAGGCAAAGCAAGGGAGCGAGGAGTGACAACTGGAACTACTAGTTTAGGGAAATCATTCCTAGAAGTAGCCTAAAGGATTCGTAAGGTTCTCGATTGAGTGCCTTGGTGAATATATCGGCAATTTGATCTTCTGTCCTACAATGTTCTAGCAAAATGTTACCTTTCTCAACATGATCACATAAAAAATGATGCCTTATATCAATATGCTTGGTTCGAGTATGATGCACAGGATTCTTAGAAATATTGATTGCACTGGTATTGTCACATAGGATTTTAAGGGAACCGAAAGACATACCAAAATCCGCAAGTTATTGTTTGAGCCAGAGGAGTTGGGAACAGCAAGCGGCGGTAGCAATATACTCAGCTTCCGTGGTGGAGAGTGCAACCGAATTTTGTTTCTTGGAACCCCAAGAGATGAGACAGGGGCCAAGGAACAGAGCCATTCCGGAGGTGCTCTTGCGATCGACTAGGAATCCAGCATAGTCAGCATCGGTGTATCCAAGAAGGTTGAAGTGGCAATCCTTAGGGTACCAAAGACATAAGTCATCAGTTCCCTTGAGATAACGAAAAATCCGTTTCACTTCAGTGAGATGAGATTCCCTTGGATCTGCTTGAAACCTTGCACACAAACACACAACAAACACGATATCTGGCCTACTTGCCGTTAGATACATCAAAGACCCAATCATACCATGGTAGAGCCGCTCCTCAACTCGTTGTCCAGATTGATCGGCGGTGAGTCGAGTTGCAAGGGAGATGGGAGTGGAGATGGGTTTGCTGGAATCCATCTTGAACTTCTTTAGAAGTTCCTTTATATATTTTTGTTGATGGATCTGGATTCCACCGGGCTTCTGAGTGACTTGCAATCCCAGGAAGAAAGTGAGTTCCCCAATCATGCTCATTTCGAACTCGCTGCTCATGAGTTCCTTGAATTTATCTACAAGAGACAAGTTAGTGGAGCCAAAAATAATATCATCAACATATACCTGAACCACCAGAATGTCACCCTTTACATCAAGGATGAAGAGAGTTTTGTCGATCACACCACGTCGATAGCCATTGGCTGTAAGGAACTGAGCAAGGCGATCGTACCAAGCACGAGGAGCCTGTTTGAGACCGTAGAGAGCCTTGTCCAAGAAATATACGTGGTCAGGGTGATCGTCATCTTCGAAACCTAGAGGTTGCTTGACATATACTTCCTCTTGAAGAATGCCATTTAGGAACGCAGTTTTCACGTCCATTTGGAAGAGCTTGAAGCCTTTGTGAGACGCATAAGCGATGAGCAACCGAATGGCTTCCAATCTTGTTACAGGAGCAAACGTCTCATCATAATCAATCCCTTCTTGTTGATTATATCCTTGGGCAACTAGGCGAGCTTTGTTTCTTGAAACTGCACCAGAGTCGTCCAATTTGTTGCGAAAGACCCACCTAGTTCCTATGATATGACGATTGGCGGGACGAGGAACTAGTCGCCAGACTTTATTCCTCTCGAACTGGTGAAGTTCTTCTTGCATAGCGATGATCCAGTCGGCATCCTTTAGGGCTTCCGTGATGTTCTTGGGTTCTATGAGAGACAGAAAAGCATTGAAAGCACAAAAGGTCATATCCTCAAATCTGTACCTGACCGGGGGCTTGATTGGTCTCTTATCTCTGTTAGGAGCAAGCAGGTCAGTCCTTGGAGTTTCATCAGGTGCAGGGATGGGAGTTGAGGAAGAGGCAACTGGAGGTGCAGCGTCAGTTCCCTGAGAGATTTGAATAACGGGAGTCGTAGAGCTGGAGGAAACTGCATCGACCAAAGGAACCGGTTGGGCAGGGGAATTCTCTGTAGAGGGTGACTCCTTGGGATGAATCACTGGACTCGCTTGAGGAGGATTAGCGAGGGAAGGATATGGAGGGGTCTTCGATGGTGCATCATCATCGGAGTCTTCATGTGGTCGTTGAAATGGATCTTCAGAGGGAACTGAAGGATCCTGCACGGATTTGGAAGGCAGATTTTCATTGAAAACAACATGAATACTTTCTTCTACCTTTTTGGTCCGTTTGTTGAAGACTTTGTAGGCTCTGCTATTGTATGCATATCCTATGAAGATCCCTTCGTCGCTTCGTGGGTCAAATTTACCCAGATTATCCTTGCCATTATTGTGGACAAAGCACTTGCATCCGAAAACCCGTAGATGGGCAATGTTGGGAACTCGACCTCGAAGCAGCTCATAGGAGGTCTTCTCAAGCATAGGGCGAAGCATGGCTCGATTTAGAATGTAACATGCAGCGTTTACGGCTTCTGCCCAGAAGATCTGAGGGAGCCCACTGGAGATAAGCATAGTGCGAGCCATATCCTCCAAAGTCCTGTTCTTCCGTTCAACAACTCCATTCTGTTGTGGAGTGTAGGGAGCCGAAAAGTTATGATCGATTCCATGTTCCCTGCAAAAGATTAGAAAATCTCTATTCTCGAACTCAGTTCCATGATCGGAACGAATGGCTCAAAGAGATATATTTAAAGATTTCTCAAGCAAGGGAACTAGCTCACTGAATCTATCAAAGACTTCACTCTTAGATTCTATAAATAGAGTCCAGGTGAATCGAGAGAAGTCATCAACAAGTACGAGAATATACCTGTTACCCCCAAAGCTTTGAACACGCATAGGACCGCAGAGATCCATGTGAATGAGCTCAAGAGGTTTGGAGGAACTTACCAGAGTTTTGGATTTGAAGGAACTACGAACTTGTTTCCCTTGGACACAGTCAGAACAGATTTCCGACTTTTCAGCATTGATTTTGGGAAGACCACGAACAAGTTCCTTTTGATGCAGCTTATGGATGAGCTTGATGCTTGCATGACCAAGTCGTTGATGCCAGAGATTTGTTTGATCATCAATGGAAGAGAGACACAACTTTTCTTTGGGAACGAACTGGGGATCAATGATGTAAACATTATTGAACCTTTTTCCTTTTAGGATCACAGTTCCCTGTCTATCTTCCACAAAACATTCCTTTGAGGTAAAGCGAACCTCATTTCCCCCTTGATCACACAGCTGCGACACACTTATTAGATCAAAACCTAAGTTTTCAACAAGGTTGACATTACTTACCTTAATGTGATCAGTTAGATTCACACTTCCCGTTCCACAGATAGTTCCCTTTCTCTTGTCTCCGAAGGAAATGGTTCCTCCTCGGTGTTGCTGAAGTGACGACATTTTCTTTCTGTTTCCAGTCATATGGCACGAGCATCCACTGTCGATGTACCATCTGTCTTGTTGTCGCACTTCGTCCTGCACAAGGGAACTCAAACTTTTGGAACCCAGCCAAGCGTAGCTTTTCTGGGTGAGTGCGGTTGAAATCTTGTCTGTGGGTTAGAAGCAGGAACAAAATAGTAAGGATCATTCAAATCAGCCAGCATACACGATTATAAACCACATGACCATACTTACCTTTACCCGGTCGGAAGGGTCTTTCCTGTTTTCTTTGCTCAAAATTGATGTTTTTACCTTTAGTTCCCTAGGCTTGGGAAACATACATCTTATGAGCATTTTGACCATTGAACCAGGTTTGGTTCTCTGTGGGCTTTTGTTCAAGCACATTTACCTTTTCTTCTAGGAACTGAGCTTTATCACGAGAGTTCTGCAGTGCACCACTGAGGAACTCATTTTTCTCGGCCAGTTCCTTTCTTATTTTCTCATTTTCAGCGGAGCATGTTTCCTCAAAATCCATTTTACCAGTATAACCAAGACCATGCCGTTGCTTAACAAAAACAGTTTGATTCACAGTTTTCTCATTTATAGAGTGAGTGAGAAGATCAAGTTTATGCACGATTTCATTAAGCAGGATGAAATTTTTCTTTTCAGAGTCTGTTGAGGGAACTGGGGGAATGACAACATGCATGAGTTCAGTTTTAACATTTTTGCAGGACTCACACATTTTTTGAGAGTTGGCTAATAGTTTCTCAGCTTCATCTAATTTCTTACCCCAGACGGAGTTTTCAGTAGTTAAGCAAGAAATTTCATCTTCATATTCCTCCAGTTTCTCTTGTAGGGAACTAGTTTCCTTTCCAAGTTTCTTAATAATTTTGACTAATTGCTTTTTGTCATATTCTAGAAGAGACTTAGTGAAGTCAGAAGAAGATACCTCAGAGTCGTTTGATTCAGTTGAATCTTCTTTAGCCATTAGACATCTTCCTCTGGTAGTTCCCTTCGTCTCTGGTTCCCCTTCAGAGTCTTCTGAGTCATCTCCAAAGGTTGCGAAGAGAGCCTTCTTGTGATGAGATTTGTCATCGTCGTCAGTGTTCTTAGGACAGTTCCTTGCCAGATGTCCCCTTTCCTTGCATTGATAGCATTGATATTCAGAGAGGTCCTTCTTTTGGAAATTCTTCTTGAACTTTCCTTTGGTGAATTGCTTTCTGACGTGCTTCGTAATCAAGGCAGTTATCTCGTCTTCTTCTTCCTCGAGGTCGGAATTTTCCTCTTCCATTTCTAGTCTGGAAAAAGCCTTTGAGATTTTTAGGGCGATTCCCTTCTCCATTTTCTTGGAAGAACTGGATTTTTGTGCCTCTCTTTCGTCAACTTCAAGTTTCCCTATGATTTGAGTTAAGGGGAGGGACTGAATTCCAGGGGTAGTCTTCAAAACTCTTTTGATGAGGTTAAATTTTGAGTTGAGACCGTTGATGATGACAAGGGCTTTAGACCATTCGTCGAGTTCTACTCCAGCAGTGGTGAGTTTCGTTACGAGCCTTGTGAAGCGAGAGTAATACTGAGAGATGTCTTTAGTGTCAAGCATCTCAAAAGTGTGGTACTCTCCTTCTAGAGCAAACTTCCTACTCTGTTTCAGTTCCTCACTGCCTTCGTGCATTTCCTTCAGAGCAGTCCAGATCCCTTTCGCAGTTGGGATTCCCATCACTTTGTCCATATCTTCTCTGCTCAGCCCATTGAGAATGAGTTGACGAGCCTTAGCATTTTTCTCCTTGATGACATAGTACTCCGGCTTCCATTGGTCTTCCGTTAAGTCCTTAGGAATAGTTCCATCCCCATTTTCTATCACGCGCCAGCACTGATAGTCTATGGTTTGAATGTGGTTTTCCATGCTTTTCTCCCACCATTCTTCTTCTCCTTTCTTGCGGATGTGAGGCTTGTTGATGGAGATTCCCAGACTAAATTCACTTGAGGTAGACATCTTGAAATCTGTAAACTAACACAAATCTAGAGCGCCTGCTCTGATACCAATTGTAGGATCGTACGTTGTTAGTTATCGAGGGAACTGAAAGTTCAGTTCCCTAAGCAGCGGAATAAGTAAACACGAACAGATTCAAGACAAGTTCCTTAGAGTGGGAAACTTTGATAACCAACTAGTTATCCAGGATAAAACCCACTATCCCTTTTGCAAGAGGATTTCAAAGTCTACTTCTTGTATTAATACTTCGGTTACAATCAACTAGAATAGAACACACAGATTAAAGTCTTAGACACACTAAAGACTCTCTACCTAGTTCGACTTAACCAAGCAAACAACAAGCAAGCAACTTACTCAGTTCTTCTTCAAAGAACTTGGCACGTTTTCTTCTTAGCACTCGGAATTCTTCTCTTAGTGAATGCGTGAGAATGAGAGAGATTTAACTATCTTATTTATATGACCTAATTATCGAAAGAAACAAGTCTTCAATAATAAGATCACATAAATAAAATAATCAAAAAAAATCGTTAAAGATAACATTTGTTTCCAAATATTATCTTTACCGATTTTTACAACTTTGTTTCCATAAAAGATAATCCTTTTAAGCTCCTAAAATATATGAAAACTGGATAGGATCTTTAGTTCTCTCTCCAACTAAGATCTACCCTAATTCAGCCCGCCGCCGCCTTCACAGATTCATCCAAGTGATTCTGGCGCCAGCAAGCTTCAGTTGCTTCCGCCAATTCCCAAATCTGGCGTCACTGTCTCTGTTCCATGCTTTCAAGTCCAAATGTCCCTGTTTGTCACACTTAAGCAAACATTAATAGCAAAGGAGTTTGTCATTATCAAAACTAGGAGAACTGAGGAAGGGAACTCAGTTAGGGAACTGAAGTTCCCAAAAGTTCACTTTCTAACACATTTCCATTTTAAAAAACTGGTTGAAGTGCAAACAAATCAAAAACTAACAACCTAAAGATGCACTGGTAGGTTTTTATTCCATTAATCTTGAATGATCACTATTTTGTGAACACCTTCAACTTGAATACCCAGCAATTGAAATTTTGGACAGTTACACAAGTGATGAATCCTTGGAAGAGCGATGTGGGGACATCCCAAAAGCTGTGGTAAGGTGTGTACACAAATAAAAAGTGCATTATTAGTGCACATGCATCTTCTTTTTTCATTAGATAATTACAGCGAGGAATTGATGAACATTTTTATGTTAGTTTTGAATTTCCATATGTATTGTCAATGTGATTATTATTTGCGATTTGATTTTGACTTAATTACTTGTGTTAGGCTAGGGCTTATTTCCAAAAATTGTACAGTTTGAGGTAGAGTTGAATGTGAATTGATAATCTTTTTATCTTCTTTAGTAGATTTGGATAAGCTTCAACATCTAAACAAAGTCTTGTCTATTTATCGTATAGCCGAGTGATTGAAATATGATAGATGGTCTATTTGGATATGAGTTGGCTAGTTGTCATGATCATGTGTACCGCATTCCACATACAACATTCATGACCCATCCTTATGCATCACTCCGTTCAGCACGAATGGACAATTGCTCTTCTTTGTACGCGTCTTTTTTATCAATACATCCTTGAACGGCCGATAGCTTCCCGACTTCTCGCATGTCAGTATGACTTTTCGCTCCCAGGATTTCTGAATAGTCAACACCATGTTAAGTCTAGTTCCTTGTTCGCGTGCCCAAGCTAATATGGACTCACGATCCGACCACTTGTAGCTCGTTTGGAAGTACGAGGTAAAATTCTGCCATTAATTCCAGATATTTTAACATGTATTGGTTTAGTATAATAAACATCCAACACAATAAATTTTCAATGATGTATAAAATATAATATTTATAATTCAAAGTATTTTAAATATTCATGTTTTTTTTGTCCAATTCTAACTTTCCAATAACATATATATTAATTTTACAAATAAAATAAACATGTATAATAAAATAGTGGAAATTATATGCAAAACAAACATTATTTAAAAAATACAATTGTTTATGACTTTAACTTTTACAAATTATATATGTGATATTAACTTTTATTTGAATAAATGTACATACACTATAACAAGTTTCAAACTATTTACATTAAAATAATGTATACACTTGAATCTAATCTATAAAATCGTAGAAATTATATGCAAAACAAACATTATTTAAAAAATACAATTGTTTATGACTTTAACTTTTACAAATTATATATGTGATATTAACTTGAATCTAAAATATATACACTTGAATCAATGACATTAAAAAAGTAACATAATATATAATTACAGTAAATGAGAGTGGAGTTTATATGCCTTAAGGAAACATATAAATTACAGTAAAACATATAAATTAAGCAAACATATAAATTAAGATATTATAGTAATTACATAAAACATAATATATTTACATAATATATATAATTACAGTAAAAAGTAACATAATATATTTACATTACAATAATACCATGGTAAAATTCCTTTTAAAATTCAACTGATAAAACAACCTATCATGGTAAAATTCATTTTAAAATCCAATTACAGACCAATCGTTCGTTCCAACCAAACATGCCTCATTCACATTAGGAATAACAATCATATTTACGTAAATTAAAATCTACAAGTTATTACTCTTGTTATTTAATCTATAAATTAAAGATATTATATGTCTTAAGTAAACATATAAATTAAGCAATGACAACATAACTAAATCAACTATCATAGTTAAATAAATGAGAGTGGAATTTTGCTATATGATTAATTACAGTAAATGAGAGTGAAATTAACATAGTTAACTAATTAAATAAACTAACATAATTAAATCAATTTATATGCAATTTACAGTTAATGAGAGTGGAGTTTTGGTGTATGATTAATCATGCGCATGCAATTTACCCTAAATAAGAGTGAAGTTTTGAACGATTTGATAAATTAAGCATCTGATAAATTAATCATGCAATTTACAAAAGTTTAATTTATATGACATTAAATAAATAATAATTAATCCAATTTAATTTACATACCTCTTGAATGGATTCTCCGACATCTTCATTTGACCACGACATTGGGATAATATCTCCTAATCCACCTTTAATTTCTTCTTCTTCTTTTTAAGCACCTAATTCTTTCTTTGAAACTCAACTAACAATTTCAAAAAATTTACCATACCCCCTCTTCTCCTCCGAATCCATTTATAGAAAGCTAAAAATTGTTTTTTTTACCCAATCCATTCTGCATCCCCCTTACCCGATTGTCCATTCTGCATCCCTACGAGCATCTCCCCTAGGAGCATTCCATTCTGCATCCCCCTTACCCTGCATCCCCCTTACCCGATTGTCCATTCTGCATCCCTACGAGCATCTCCCCTAGGAGCATTTCGTAGTCAAATAAAATTCAAACGGTGATAATCCCCGTTTTAACCCAATAAAATTAAAAAAAATCAAACGGCGATAGTCCCCGTTTTAACAAAAGGAAAAAAAATTAAAACGGTTCTAATCACCGTTTTAAATTCAGGAAATTAAAAAAAAACATAAACAAAACGGTGTCAAACACCTTTCTAAACTACACAAAAAAATTTTTAAAAAGAAATCCTCAAACGATGTTTGACACCGTTTGATCAGACGGCCCTGCAGTGGTGTCTGCAGCACCACTGCAGGTGCAATTAGCGCCTGCCATTTTTATGTTAGTTTTGAATTTCCATATGTATTGTCAATGTGATTATTATTTGCGGTTTGATTTTGACTTAATTACTTGTGTTAGGCTAGGGCTTATTTCCAAAAATTATACAGTTTGAGGTACAGTTGAATGTGAATTGATAATCTTTTTATCTTCTTTAGTAGATTTGGATAAGCTTCAACATCTAAACAAAGTCTTGTCTATTTATCGTATATAGCCGAGTGATTGAAATATGATAGATGGTCTATTTGGATATGAGTTGGCTAGTTGTCATGTTTTGATTTACAAAGAGTATGTGATGCGTTCCGGGCTCGACTCAAGCCGGGCAACGACGAGATCAAGACGACCAAGACCGTGACGTCCCCCTTGGTTTAGGACTTAGCTTATTTTGTGTTATTTCTCGTTTCAGCAAGTTTCCTGTTTTAGTAGTTTCCGTTTTTAGCATTGATACTTTTGGGACTTTCTATGTTTAGAAAGTTTCCACATTTGGCACTTTCCATTTTTAGTAGTTTCTATTTCAGGCGTATGCTCCACTCTTGTCGAGTGGGCTAGCCCATTAGCGTGTCCGCGGCCCAAGCCCATTAGGGTTCTTGGCTTCGCCACATGTCTTTAAATACCCTCGTCGTTGTACTTGTTTCTTACGTTGAAATTAAAGCTTAAGCATTGCAGTTGAGATCATCTCCTCCCCTTAAGCCTTGGCGTCACAAAACTGGTTAGACACGATTGAAGCACGTCACGGTTCAAAAACACAATCTTCACTCTCGCCCCACCCTCGCCCAAGCGAGCATTAGAGAGCTGCGAACCATCCTTCCCGGTGATTCGTACTTATCCGGTTACCAAGAGAAGGATCCGAGACCGCTTCCTGCCTAGATCCGGTGTCAAACGTGGTCCGAGCCCATCGGATCGCATCAACTGGTATCAGATCGCCAGGGGTACGAGGTATGTCTTTCCTTCTCCTTCCTTTCTCCCTACCCACCACCACAAAAAGAAAAACTCCCAAAACCGACGAGCCTTCTTCCCAGATTTCGTCCAAACAATTTTCGTCCTTTCTGCAATTTTCTTTCATAAACCTGTAGAGCATCTCGATACGAGTCCGGGCATATACAATTCGCCCAAAACGGACATCGTTTGACCCCTCAAAAAGCCAAAATACGAACCCTTCCCCGTTGCCCAAAACCCTAGCCGCCGTGACCGCAGTCGAATCCACCGCAACCGCGGCCCACATTGTCGTTGCCGAGACCCTTCCTGATGCGTTCCTGCTTGTGAATGCCGGATCGTGATCTTGGTGGTGAGTCGCGCGTGTCGAATCTGATGTTGAAAGGGTATGGTCATTTACATTAATTATCAGTAGTTATCTGAGTAATTAATTTGGAATGAATATTCTGTTTGTCTGGAAACGGTTTTATTAAACTGTTTTGAAAATCATATAATAGGTTGTATATCTGTTAGAACAACGCTATTATCTGTGATCGCCTTTCGGGCCTTTATGTGGATTTATCCAGTAACTGTTGTTGTGCTATACTGTTTAGTTAGTACTAGTGGCTAGGAACGCTATGTACCTTGAGGGGGTTTAGCTGTTTCTTTATAACTGGTACTTGGTGGTTCATCCCCAGTACTTTCTCTTTGGTCATGACCATACCCTTTCACAGGGTAGGCGCACTTCGCTAGTGCCAAATCTTCCAGGGTTCATCCCTTCGATATCTCTTGTGAGGAGATCTGATATCTCTTGTGAGGAGATCCGATATCTCTTGTGAGGAGATCCGATATCTCTTGTGTGGAGATGTAAAAGCTTATAACGTAATGCTCATTTTGGAATTAAATAAGATAAGTGCCCGAGTGCACATGATTAATATACCTTGGGCGAGTAGTGCAACTAAGTTCAATACAGCTAGGAAAACTCGTCTTGACTTGAATGTAGTACATTCTCTTTCCAATCTGGATTCGCTTTAGGCGATGAGGTTGGTCGTGAACCGAAGCATCTCAGTCAACTTTTAAATCATCGTTGTATGATCCTGTAATCATTCCAGAATTGTCATTTTTCCTTAAAGACTCAATCTCTTGGAGTCTCTTTTCAAGTCGATTTCTGTGAAGATGAAGTCTTCCAGAATCTTCTCTCATGCATACCTCTTGTTGTTATTCCGTGAAAGTGCCGGGTTATGTATCGTCCCTTCGGTTATTATTCGAGGGACAATGATAGTAAACGGTTACGATCACTCGAACCATTCTGCTTTTTACCCTTGCTAGTCTATTCAAGTAGACTAACCCACGAACTTTGTTCTCCGCATGTGGGCTGGTGTCATCCGTTCGATTCGGAACATCAGATAGAGTGAAGATTTGAGGAGACTAGATTGACTATGAAGACGACGGTTGTTTTTGGATGTTTTAATAATTGCTTTTAATCAGGTTGAGATCCTTGGGCAGGTGATCATCACGATCACAACCCCATTTGTAAAATCTTTTATCTGTCTTCCGCTGTACTTTGTTTGAACTCTGTGTTTGGCCTATTCGGGATTGGGTTATAATCCCGTAACTCTTGTTTCCTCAACAATGTTATGTTTTGGAATTTATTGCTTGATCTTTGTGTATCAATTGCATTTCATAAATTGTATTTATTTGGTAAAGCCTTGGGTGATCTCGGTAAGGAACACTGGGGTCACTGGCGGTAATACCTTTCCAAAAGGGTTAAGTTTTGGGGGTGTTACAGTTGTGGTATGAAGATTGGTACAAGTTTATTGCCCAAGAGTTGTTATCTAATGGGCAATAGTACAAGATTCTTTATCCAAAAGTTTTTGTCCAAGAGCCATTGTCCAAGGGGCAAAAGGGTTTGGATATTGTCCAAGAGGCAAGGACCCTAATTTCTTCTATAAATAGAGGTGTTGGGTGAGGGTGGAAGAGGGTGCGAAAGACGCGGAAGCGCTCTCAGATTCTCGACTCTCAAAAACGCTCTCAAAGAAAACGCTCGCTCTCGAGAAGGCTCTAAGTGGATCATCGGAGCTCGTTTAGTGTCATTCTCGGTGGCCAAGGGGAAGCTTAGGAGGCCCTTAGAAGCCTAGAAACCAAGCAAGGCGAAAGACGAGCCAAATCGATCGTCGAGGGTGAGTTTTCTCCTCTCGTATTTCTGTTTTCGTTCGCGACGGCGACCGCCGCGAGGATCACGGCGACCGCCGGCTCGAAGGCGGCGACCGCCGGCATGAGACGGCGCCCGCCGTGAGGAACACGGCGACCGCCGACATGAGACGGCGCCCGCCGTGGTGAACGGCGACCGTCATGATGAAGGAGGCCAGCCGCCGTGGTTGAGCGGCACCCGCCGTGGTTGAGCGGCGCCCGCCGTGGTTGAGCGGCGCCCGCCGTGGTTGAGCGGCGCCCGCCGTGGTTGAGCGGCGCCCGCCGTGGTTGAGCGGCGCCCGCCGTGGTTGAGCGGCGCCCGTCGTGAATTGGGCGGCGCCCGCCGTGATTGTTGTGGCGCCCGCCGGCGAGTTGGTGTTGGTCGGGTTGTTGGTGTTGGCTTCCGTAGCCTTCGTTCGGGTTTCGTTTCCTTCGATTCCTTTCGTTCTTTCGTAGATCGGTATTGTTGTTTGTCGAATCTAACTTAGGGTTTCTGTATGGGTCGATCCGAAGGTACCGGAGTTGGCAGATTCGTCTCTGTGTCGAGCCCGGAATCCCGTCGTTAGACTTCGTTCAAACCTTGCGGATTAAGGCAAGTGGCGGTTCGCTCTTGCTCATTCGTTCCATATTTACATTAATTATCAGTAGTTTATCTGAGTAATTAATTTGGAATGAATATTCTGTTTGTCTGGAAACGGTTTTGTTAAACTGTTTTGAAAATCATATAATAGGTTGTATATCTGTTAGAACAATGCTATTATTTGTGATCGCCTTTCGGGCCTTTATGTGGATTTATCCAGTAACTCTTGTTGTGCTATACTGTTTAGTTAGCACTAGTGGCTAGGAACGCTATGTACCTTGAGGGGGTTTAGCTGTTTCTTTATAACTGGTACTTGGTGGTTCATCCCCAGTACTTTCTCTTTGGTCATGACCATACCCTTTCACAGGGTAGGCGCACTTCGCTAGTGCCAAATCTTCCAGGGTTCATCCCTTCGATATCTCTTGTGAGGAGATCTGATATCTCTTATGAGGAGATCTGATATCTCTTGTGAGGAGATCCGATATCTCTTGTGAGGAGATCCGATATCTCTTGTGAGGAGATGTAAAAGCTTATAACGTAATGCTCGTTTTGGAATTAAATAAGATAAGTGCCCGAGTGCACATGATTAATATACCTTGGGCGAGTAGTGCAGCTAAGTTCAGTGCAGCTAGGAAAACTCGTCTTGACTTGAATGTAGTACGTTCTCTTTCCAATCTGAATTCGCTGTAGGCGATGAGGTTGGTCGTGAACCGAAGCATCTCAGTCAGTTTTAAATCATTGTTGTATGATCCTGTAATCATTCCAGATTTGTCATTTTTCCTTAAAGACTCAATCTCTTGGAGTCTCTTTTCGAGTCGATTTCTGTAAAGATGAAGTCTTCCAGAATCTTCTCTCATGCATACCTCTTGTTGTTATTCCGTGAAAGTGCCGGGTTATGTATCGTCCCTTCGGTTATTATTCGAGGGACAATGATAGTAAACGGTTACGATCACTCATACCATTCTGCTTTTTACCCTTGCTAGTCTATTCAAGTAGACTAACCCACGAACTTTGTTCTCCGCATGTGGGCTGGTGTGATCCGTTCGATTCGGCACATCAAATAGAGTGAAGATTTGAGGAGACTAGATTGACTATGAAGACGACGGTTGTTTTTTGATGTTTTAATAATTGCTTTTAATCAGGTTGAGATCCTTGGGCAGGTGATCATCACGATCACAACCCCGTTTGTAAAATCTTTTATTTGTCTTCCGCTGTACTTTGTTTGAACTCTGTGTTTGGCCTATTCGGGATTGGGTTGTAATCACGTAACTCTTGTTTCCTCAACAATGTTATGTTTTGGAATTTATTGCGTGATCTTTGTGTATCAATTGCATTTCATAAATTGTATTTATTTGGTAAAGCCTTGGGTGATCTCGGTAAGGAACACTGGGGTCACTGGCGGTAATACCTTTCCAAAAGGGTTAAGTTTTGGGGGTGTTACAGTTGTGGTATCAGAGCCAAAGGTTTTAAAACAGGTTTGGGATTTTATAAATCATTTATCCATTTTTGAAATTGCTTCAAAAGGGCTCTGAATTTTCAGAGTGAAAAGAATTTCAAAACACCGTTCATAGTCATGTCTTCTGTACAGTCTGATATAGTAAGCTTGCTTCTATTTCTATAAAGACTAATTCCTTTCCCATTGCCCCATTTGATATGGGTGCATTCTGTTCTCTTCAGAGGAACCCGGGAGAAGCCGAGGTGGTTTCACCATCTCTAGCTAGGCTTGATTCCAAGTTCGCTCGTTGTGAGTTGAGGTTGTAGAACCTAGTAACTCGGTTCGAGTCCATCAATAGAAATTACCAAGTTGATCTATTCTAAGTTGATTTTATTACAATAATTATATCAAAATGATACTAAAGTGATAAAATCCTTGGAATTTGATCGGTAAACAGATGGTGAACACGAGGAACACTATCCGTACTGGTGCTGGGCCAAGCAATGACCCCAGACTAAATCCGAGGAATGTTGCAGACCCATCAGAAGAGCGTGAGTCTGTCTTCCATAATAATCCTGGAGGCAACGACCCAGCTAGGGACAACGCTCCAAGGATATTTGATAAAGCAGCTGTTGCAGAAATTCGGGGAATCGTCATGCAAGCGATTGCCGACGCGTTACGCCCGAATGTACATCAGGCACAAGGAGTGCCAGTATCTCGAGAAGTTCCGAGGTTTGAGGAACAAGAGAACCATGTGCTGCAGGGAGGGGTGATCAGGAATAGAGGGAGTATGGACGAGCCCTGAAGGCTGTTAACTCCATGAGGCCTGACAGCTTCGATGGGAAAGGAGAGCCAGTCAAGGTGGTTCATTGGTTTTCCCACATGGAGCGGCTATTCCGTAATGTTGAGTGCACTGAAGCGGAGAGAGTGCATATAGCCTCTCTTCAGTTAAAGGAAGAAGCCAGTGAATGGTGGGAGAGTACCGGCTTAGCTGATAGCCTGGTATTGACCTGGTCTATGTTTAAGACCAAGATGACTGATCGTTTCTTCTCTCGTGCTATGAGAGAGGAGAAACACAAGGAGTTTCTGTATCCGCAAACGGATGGATTGAAGGTGACCGAGCTTGCAACCAAATTCAATCATCTAATGCAGTACGCTTGACCTGAGATATCCAGTGAGGCACAGAAGATCTGCTATTTCCATGAATGGATGAGTCCAGACATCAAGACGATGATGGTGCACCACACATGCTCTACTCTGGAGGAGTCGACCAAGAAGTGTAACAGCCAGAGGCAAGTGCAGTACCAGCCTCAGGCAAGTGGGTTCAAACGCCCCGCGCCACCATCAGATTTTGCCAAATCTGGCCGAGCAAGAACGAATATGACTCAGGATGGGTCTACGCAACGTTCGGGTCAGGGCAATAGCCTGATCCAGTGCTACAACTGCGGTACGCACGGGCACAAGAGCAATGAATGTCTGAAGGACAAAAAGACATGCTTTGACTGCGGAAAGGAGGGTCATATGCAGTCGTTCTGTCAGCGGAGGAATGTGAAAGGAGATGAGTCACGGCAAGGGTCTGTTAATCAGAACAACCGACCCAAGTTCAGTCCGGTGGAAGCTCCTAGCCCTTCAATGCAGACGACTGCGCAGAACAAAGGGAAAGCCCCGATGGCTTCAGGAAGCCAAGGTCAACGCATGTACGTGATACGTGAGGTGGATGGACCCTATGCTCCTAATACTTAGAGTACTTTGTATCTGCATTACACTTTTGTTAATGTGTTGTTGATGTGGGTGCTACCCAAACTTTCATTTTGGATGGTTGTAGTTAAGTTGCGTGTGCAACGAGGTTGTGAACCTTTTGTTGTAACTCTTCTTATATACGAACCTTTGGTTTATACCAAGTTATGTTTCGTTGCTTGTTGATGGGGTAAGGTCTCGTGTTCGAGACTCACCAACAACCTCTGAGGAGATGGCTGCCTATTAATTAGGTGGAGCTACCAAGGATGGGTTGAGATGTATGGACATCGGCTCATAACAACAGAGGACGCTGGTAATGGATGGGCCTGGACTCGGAGCCACTAGTGAGTCGTCTGTGAACCATGTAGTGGGCTGGTCCAAGATGGTGACCATTTAGTGGGAACCAATCGTCTGTCGGATTGTCAATTACCATCAAGGGTAAGAAATTCAAAGCTATTTGACCTAAATAACCATGGTCCATACGATAATTATTCTCGGTATGGATTGACGGAAGCGTCACAAGGCAGTGATCGACTTCAGTTTTTGATATTCATGTGGTTAGAGGATTTACGGGTGTCTTTCCAGAAGATATTCTTGGATACCCCGAATCGTGTTGTGGAGTTTGCAATTGATCTCGAGCCGAGTACCACGCCGATCTCTGAGGCACCGTACCGGATGGCTCCTGTTGAGATGCAAGAGTTGAAGAAGCAACTCAAGGATCTTCTTGACAAAAGTTATATAAAGCTGAGTGCATCACCTTAAGTAGGAGTGCCCTAGTTTATTTGTCAAAATAAAAGATGGACCGTTTCGACTTTGTTTTGACTTTCGAGAGTTGAATAAAGTCACGATCAAGAGCAAGTATTTGTTGCCAAGGAGTGATGATCTGTTGGATCAACTACATGGAGCAAAAGTTTTCTCCAAGATCGACATGAGATCTGGGTATCATCAGCTCAGGATTCGTGAGGATGATATTCCGAGGATTGCATTTCGGACAAGAGATGGTTACTACGAGTTTGTAGTCATGCCATCTGAGCTTACGAATGCTCTAGGAGTTTTCATGAACCTAGTGCATCGATGTTTTAGACCAGTACTTGAATAAGTTCATAGTGGTCTTCATCAATGGCATTTTGATTTTTCTCGAGCAAGGAAGCTCACAGGGAACGTCTGCGGATTGCTTTATCGGTCCTTAGACCAAGTCGGTTGTACGCAAAGTGGGCTAAGTGTGATTGTTGGATCTAGAAGTGGCTTTCTTAGGCCATGTGATCAATAAGAATGAGGTTATGGTTATTCCCCAGAAGAGTGAATCAGTAGTTGTTTGGAAGCGGCCTCAGGGTGTGAACGAGGTGCGCAGTTTCCCAGAGCTCGCAGGACATTATAGACGGTTCATGAAAGGATTTTTTTTTTAAGATCTCCCCACCTATGACCAGTCTGTCCACAAGGTCAACCAGAAGTTGTCTGGGATGACAAGTGCAAGACCAGTTTTCAAGAAGTTGAAACAGTGTCTGACTTTTACACCAGTTTTGGCGTTGTCAGAAAGAATGTTGGCTATATGGTCTATAGTTAATGCTTCGAGAAATGGGTTGGGATGTGTCTTTGATGCAGAAAGGCAAGGATATTGCATACGCATCTAGACAATTGAAAACCTATGAAGCAAACTAACCAACACATGACCTAGACCATTGTATCGGATCGGATGGTCAGTCTGAAGTTTCCACTAGGAGATTGTCCGTTACATGGCATTCCTAAGACCATTGTATCGGATCGAGATGGCCGATTTATGTCAAGTTTATATCAAGAACTTCACAAGGCCATGGGAACTGAGTTGAGATTCAGCAGCGTTTCATCCTCAGACAGATGGTCAGTCTGAAAGACCATCTAGACCCTGGAGGATATGCTAAGAAGTATACGTACTCGATCATCCGACTAGCTGGGAAGACAACCTAAGTCTGATTGAGCTCACGTACGATAATAGTTGGCATGCTACAATCAAGATGGCTCCGTTTGAAGCTTTGTATGGGCACAGATGTAGATCTCAGATTTGTTGGGTTGAGTACGCCGACAAGATTCTACTTGGACCAGAGTTGGTCGAAAGGACAACTTCGAGCATTGCTCTGAGTAGACAGAGGTTGTTGACCGATCAGAGTCGACAAAAGTTTTACGCAGATCAGAAATGTTAAAGTGTTGAGTTCAAGGTTGGTGTCAAGGTACTTGTCACAGTATCGCCACCCAAGGATGTTTTCAGGTTTGGTAAGCGTGGGAAGCTTAACCCTCGCTACATGGGACCATTTAAGATTCTGGATAGAGTAAGATCTCTAACGTACCGTTTGGCATTGTCGCCATCGGCATACCCAG
Organism: Rheum nobile; assembly: GCA_027886185.1. Classification (NCBI taxonomy): domain Eukaryota; kingdom Viridiplantae; phylum Streptophyta; class Magnoliopsida; order Caryophyllales; family Polygonaceae; genus Rheum; species Rheum nobile. The sequence goes on along the minus strand of WOAB01000595.1, from coordinate 5,152,328 downwards.
TGTAAAATGTGTTCCACGTATCATTGCTAAGGATATTCGTGCCAAGATGAGTCTCGTAGGCTGAGTTATAAGGACATCGAGATTCAGGCAAATGGTACTTGAGAGGAGATGCTAGTGTGCATTCTCGAACGTCGTGTGAAGTGACTGTGCAACGAGATCGTACTGTTGGTACGAGTTATGTGGTCCAGGTCTGGGACTGAGGAAGTTACTTGGGAAACCGAGGCAGAGATGCTCAGACACTTTCCCGAGTTGTTTTTCGGCCAAGTTTCGGGGTCGAAACTTCTTTTAAGGGGGAGGTGATGTGATACCCCGTAATTTTGTAAGGCTATTTTGGGAATTATGGATTTTTCCCGAACGTCCGTTTGGTACGTCGGATTTAATTCTGAGAGCTTAAGACATTCTGTAATGTGCTCTGTATTTGTAATATTTTTCTCAGTGAAGAATTATACAGTCGAGGTGTGTTGGGAGTTTATACTCGTTCGTGTACGACTTTCGTTAACGCAGATTAAGATTGGTACAAGTTTATTTCCCAAGAGTTGTTATCTAATGGGCAATAGTACAAGATTCTTTATCCAAAGGTTTTTGTCCAAGAGCCATTGTCCAAGGGGCAAAAGGGTTTGGATATTGTCCAAGAGGCAAGGACCCTAATTTCTTCTATAAATAGAGGTGTTGGGTGAGGGTGGAAGAGGGTGCGAAAGACGCGGAAGCGCTCTCAGATTCTCGACTCTCAAAAACGCTCTCAAAGAAAACGCTCTCTCTCGAGAAGGCTCCTAAGTGGATCGTCGGAGCTCGTTTAGTGTCGTTCTCGGTGGCCAAGGGGAAGCTTGGGAGGCCCTTAGAAGCCTAGAAACCAAGCAAGGCGAAAGACGAGCCAAATCGATCGTCGAGGGTGAGTTTTCTCCTCTCGTATTTCTGTTTTCGTTCGCGACGGCGACCGCCGCGAGGATCACGGCGACCGCCGGCTCGAAGGCGGCGACCGCCGGCATGAGACGGCGCCCGCCGTGAGGAACACGATGACCGCCGGCATGAGACGGCGCCCGCCGTGGTGAACGGCGACCACCGTGATGAAGGAGGCCAGCCGCCGTGGTTGAGCGGCGCCCGCCGTGGTTCAGCGGCGCCCGACGTGGTTGAGCGAGGCCCGCCGTGGTTGAGCGGCGCCCGCCGTGGTTGAGACGGCGCCCGCCGTGAATTGGGCGGCGCCCGCCGTGATTGTTGTGGCGCCCGCCGGCGAGTTGTTGTTGGCCGGGTTGTTGGTGTTGGCTTCCGTAGCCTTCGTTCGGGTTTCGTTTCCTTCGATTCCTTTCGTTCTTTCGTAGATCGGGATTGTTGTTTGTCGAATCTAACTTAGGGTTTCTGTATGGGTCGATCCGAAGGTACCGGAGTTGGCAGATTCGTCTATGTGTCGAGCCCGGAATCCCGTCGTTAGACTTCATTCAAACTCTGTGGATTAAGGAAAGTGGCGGTTCGCTCTTGCTCATTCGTTCCATATTTACATTAATTATCAGTATTTTATCTGAGTAATTAATTTGGAATGAATATTCTGTTTGTCTGGAAACGGTTTTGTTAAACTGTTTTGAAAATCATATAATAGGTTGTATATCTGTTAGAACAACGCTATTATCTGTGATCGCCTTTCGGGCCTTTATGTGGATTTATCCAGTAACTGTTGTTGTGCTATACTGTTTAGTTAGCACTAGTGGCTAGGAACGCTATGTACCTTGAGGGGGTTTAGCTGTTTCTTTATAACTGGTACTTGGTGGTTCATCCCCAGTACTTTCTCTTTGGTCATGACCATACCCTTTCACAGGGTAGGCGCACTTCGCTAGTGCCAAATCTTCCAGGGTTCATCCCTTCGATATCTCTTGTGAGGAGATCTGATATCTCTTGTGAGGAGATCTGATATCTCTTGTGAGGAGATCCGATATCTCTTGTGAGGAGATCCGATATCTCTTGTGTGGAGATGTAAAAGCTTATAACGTAATGCTCGTTTTGGAATTAAATAAGATAAGTGCCCGAGTGCACATGATTAATATACCTTGGGCGAGTAGTGCAGCTAAGTTCAGTGCAGCTAGGAAAACTCGTCTTGACTTGAATGTAGTACGTTCTCTTTCCAATCTGGATTCGCTGTAGGCGATGAGGTTGGTCGTGAACCGAAGCATCTCAGTCAGTTTTAAATCATTGTTGTATGATCCTGTAATCATTCCAGATTTGTAATTTTTCCTTAAAGACTCAATCTCTTGGAGTCTCTTTTCGAGTCGATTTCTGTGAAGATGAAGTCTTCCAAAATCTTCTCTCATGCATACCTCTTGTTGTTATTCCGTGAAAGTGCCGGGTTATGTATCGTCCCTTCGGTTATTATTCGAGGGACAATGATAGTAAACGGTTACGATCACTCGTACCATTCTGCTTTTTACCCTTGCTAGTCTATTCAAGTAGACTAACCCATGAACTTTGTTCTCCGCATGTGGGCTGGTGTCATCCGTTCGATTCGGCACATCAGATAGAGTGAAGATTTGAGGAGACTAGATTGACTATGAAGACGATAGTTGTTTTTGGATGTTTTAATAATTGCTTTTAATCAGGTTGAGATCCTTGGGCAGGTGATCATCACGATCACAACCCCGTTTGTAAAATCTTTTATTTGTCTTCCGCTGTACTTTGTTTGAACTCTGTGTTTGGCCTATTCGGGATTGGGTTGTAATCCCGTAACTCTTGTTTCCTCAACAATGTTATGTTTTGGAATTTATTGCTTGATCTTTGTGTATCAATTGCATTTCATAAATTGTATTTATTTGGTAAAGCCTTGGGTGATCTCGGTAAGGAACACTGGGGTCACTGGCGGTAATACATTTCCAAAAGGGTTAAGTTTTAGGGGTGTTACATACGAGCCGAAAGAAATTGAAAGGAACGACGTCCGAACGAAGGCTATAGACGCCAAAGCCACCACAAGGCAAAAGCTGAAGGGAGGCGGTCGCCGCCTGCCTTACGGCGGGCGCCGCCAGTACCACGGCGGTCGCCGGTGTTCGTGGCGGCGGTCGCCGCCGGCCTTACGGCGGGCGTCGCTACGAACATCGGGAATTTTTACGAGAACTGAAATCTTACCCACGTCGATCGCTTTGGTTCGTCTTTGCCTTGCTTTGGATTCTAAGCTTCTAAGGGCCTCCAAAGGTTCTCTTTGCAACTGGAACGACACCAAAAAGGAGCTCCGACGATCGGCTTCAAACTTTCCGGCGAGAGCTCAGAATTCCGGCGAGACAAGAGTGAGAGATTTGAGCTTCGATTGTGCTCAATTTTGATCCCAAATCACTCCTTAAATAGCCCCAACATCAAAGGGGATAAGATTGGCCAGCAAAACCATGTGGAGGGCCAAGATCGGAGCGACGCTTCGATCGCCGGCAGCTGGCGAGGCTACGGTTGCACAGGTGCGGCGGTCGCTGCCTGGTCGCCGCCTTGGTCGCCGCGGTTGGATTGCTGAAGCGGCGGTCGCCGCTTTTGGGCAACGGTCGCCGTTTTCCTAGGCCATCTAGCGAGGAGGAAGGCGAGACGAAGGTGCCGATGAGTTGACTTGCGGCGGTTGCCACCACGTGGAAGCGGTCGCCGCCAAGTCAACTCTTATCCGATTAGCTTTTGGATAAGCTTGGCTTAGCCCGGGATAAAAATAATCGTACACGAATGAGTATTAAGTCCCAAAGTACGTCGACTGTATATTATTTCACTGAGAAAAAATATTACATAGATTGAGAACATTACAGAATGTCTTTCTGTCTCCGAAATTAATCCGACGTACCAAACAGGCTTTCGGGAATAATCGCAGAACTCCAAAATATCCTTACAAAAATACGGGGTATCACATCACCTCCCCCTTAAAAGAAGTTTCGACCCCAAAACTTAGGTCGCAAATAGCTTGGGAAGACGTCTGAGCATATCTGCTTCATTTTCCCAAGTAACTTCTTCTGTCCCAGACTTGGACCACTGAATTCGCACCAATAGTACGATCTTATTGCGCATATGCTTCACACTCTGAGGTCGCTTCCAATACTACTACTGATTTAGTCTTATGGGGATTAACCATAACCCCATTCTCATTGATCACATGGCCTAAGAAAGCCACTCCTTGATCCAAAGGTCGCACTTAGACCACTTTGCGTACAGCCGACTTGGTCTAAGGACTGACAAAGCAATCCTAAGATGTTCCACGTGAGCTTCCTTGCTCGGCAAAATATCAAAATGCCATCGATGAAGACCACCGTGAACTTATCCAAGTACTGGTGAAAACATCGATGTACTAGATTCATGAAAACTGTTGGAGCATTCGTAAGTCCAGATGGCATGACTACAAACTCGTAGTGACCATCTCTCATCTGAAATGCAATCCTCAGAATATTTTCCTCACGAATCCTGAGCTGATGATACTCAGATCTCAGGTCGATCTTGGAGAAAACTTTTGCTCCATGTAGTTGATCCAACAGATCTTCAATCCTTGGCAACAAATATATGTTCTTGATCGTGACTTTATTCAACTCTCGAAAGTCAAAACAAAGTCGAAACGGTCCATCTTTCTTTTTGACAAATAAAACTGGGGCACCCTCCCCAAGGAGATACACTCAGCCTTATATAACTTTTGTCAAGAAGATACTCGAGTTGCGTCTTCAACTCTTGCATTTCATCAGGAGTCATCCGATACGGTGCTTTTAAGATCGGCGCGGTACCCGGCTCGAGATCAATTGCAAACTCCACGTCACGATTCGGGGTAACCAGGAATATCTTATGGAAAGACATCCGGAACTTCTCTAACCACAGGAATATCAAGAACTGAAGTCGGTCACTGCCCTATGACGTGTCAGTCAATCCATACCGAGAATAATTATCGTATGGGACCATGGTTATTTAGGTCAAATCGCTTTGAATTCCTTACCCTTGATGGTAATCGGAAATTCTGACAGATGCTTGGTGCGCATTAAATGTTCACCACTAGGAAGATTCACAACGAAAGGCTCACAAACCTCGTTGCAGACTAAACCTCTCTTACTAACACAACTCTCCAAAACGAAAGAATGTGCAGCACCCAAATCAACCAATATACACACAGGAGTAGAATGAAGGTATAGAGTACCTTGAGCAATTGGAGCATTCGGTCCATCAGCCTCACGCATCTCGCAAAGGCGCTGACCTTGACCTCCAATCGTTCCTCTAGTACTTGGGGCCTTGGCCTGACTGGTTGAGTCGGGACCACAACTGGTGTACCCATTGACTCTCACGGCCTTGCCCTCCAATGAGCACGCTCAACCGTCTCATCCACCTGGCGATGCGCTTTAGCACTAATCGTCTTCCAAGTGGCAGGAGACAATGGCGAGTATTCCCACTCAGGTGACAACACCGGACTTGGATAGATAAACTTCACTCCCGGGTCCTCGTTGCCCACCAAAAGCGCTCCAAGTCATCGGACTTGTGGCCCTGCCCCTCGAGGTCTTCCTCGGGGTCCTTCTCAGGATCTTCCTCAAGATCCTCCTCTAGATTTTCCTTCAGATCTTCCTCAGGATCCTCTTCCTCAGGGTCCTCTTCGGAAATCATTTCGATCAAAAAGTCGTCGTTATAGTACTCTCTAGCGTACCTTGACAACTTTTCTTCATCCTCAGTGTCCTCCCCTGACTCCTCTGTAGGTTCTACCATAGGAACCACGGCCTCATCGTACACTACCACTACCGACTCATGGAGTACGATCTTCACCTCCTCGGGTGGACTACTAGGTTCACCGACCTCAAAACACAGCGAGGGAACCGGGAACTCAAGCCTATCTAGAGATGGTGGAGCCATCTCGACTTCTTCCGAGTCCCTCTGAAGAGAAAGGAATGCACTCATATCCTTCGGGCGACAAGTAGAGAGTTAGTCTTTCTAGATATAGAAGCAAGCTTACTACATCAGACTATATAGAAGACATGACTATGAACGGTTGAAAATGAAAACACCGTTTTTATTTTTAAACTCAGAGCCTTTTGAAAATACCTTTCAATCGAAAACGAGTAAATGGTTTTCAAATACCCAACCCGTTTTTAAAAACTTTAGCTCTGATACCACAACTGTAACACCCCCAAATCTGAACCCAAATGAAAAGGTATTACCGCTAGTGACTCCGATATTCCTCACCAAAGTCACCCCAGGCTTTACCGTTTGAATACAAATCATGAAATACAATGATACAAAATGATTACTTTATTCATATAAAACATGAGTCCCGGGATTACATCCCAATCCCGAATAGGACAAATATAGAGTTTAAACAAAGTACAGCAGAAGTCTTTTAAATATATAACAGAGTAAATAAGTTACAGCGGAAGTCTTTTAAATATATTACAAAAAGGGTTGTGATCGTAATGATCAACTGCCCAAGGATCTCAACCTGATTAAAATATAATTATTAAAACATCCAAAAATCACCGTCGTCTTCATATTCATTCTAGTCTCCTCATATATTCGCTCTATCTGATGTGCCAAATCGAACGGATGACATCAGCCAACCATGTAGAGAACAATTGCGGTTGGTTAGTCTACTGAATAGACTATGCAAGGGTACAAAGCAGAAGGTTCGAAGTAGTTGTATTAGGTTAGACTCATCGTTTCTCGAATAATAACCGATAACGATAATCAACCTTCATACTTCTACTGAATAACAACAAGAGGTATGCACAAGAGAAGATTCTGGAAGACTGAATCTTCACAGAAATCGACCCGAAAGAAGACTCCAACGGTAGTGAGTCTTAAGGAAATATGACAAATCTAAAACGTTTAAAGAATGAGACATCAGTGATTTAAAAGCTGACTTAGATGTTTCGGTTCACGATCAACCTCACCGCTTACAGCGAATCCAGATTGGAAAGATAACGTACTCTGATCAAAAGTCGAGACGAGCTTTCCTAGCTGCACTATTTACTTAGCTGCACTACTCGCCAAATGTATATTAGATATGTGCACTCGGGCACTTTATCTTATTAAATTCCAAAACGAGCATTACGTTATAAGCTTTTAAATCTCCACCCGAGAGATATCGGATCTCCCCGCAAGAGATATCAGACCTCCCCACAAGAGATATAGAAGGGATGAACCTTAGAAGATTTGGCACTAGCGAAGTGCGCCAACCCCGAGTAAGGGTATGGTCATGACCAGAGAGAAAGTACTGGGGAAAAATCCACCAAGTACCAGTTATTAAGAAACAGCTAAACCCCCACAAGGTACATAGCGTTCCTAACCACTAGTACTAACTAAACAGTTCTAGCACAACAATAGTTCGGGATAAATCCACATAAATGCTCTCAAGGCGAACATAAATAATAGCGTTGTTCTAACAGATATACAACCTATTATAATATCATCTTTTAGTTTTCCAAAACAGTTTACAAAACCATTCCAGACAAACATAATAATCATTCCAAATTAATTACTCAGATAAACAGCTGATAATTAATGTAAATGTGGAACGATGAGCAAGAGCGAACCGCCACTTGCCTTAGTCCGTAGAACTGGAACAAGGTAGACGAAGAGTTTACGGGCTCGACACAGGGACACCTCTGGCAGCACAGATTCCTTCGGATCGACCCATAAAGAAACCCTGAGTTAGATTCGACAAAGACGAGTACGAACCGAAAGGAACGACGTCCGAACGAAGGCTACAGACGCCAAAGCCACCACAAGGCAAAAGATGAAGGGTGACGGTCACCGCCTGCCTTACGGCGGGCGCCGCCAGAACCACGGCGGTCGCCGGTGTTCGTGGCGGAGGTCGTCGCCGGCCTTACGGCGGGCGCCGCTACAAACAATGGGAATTTTTACGAGAACTGAAATCTTACCCACGTCGATCGCTTTGGTTCCTCTTTGCCTTGCTTTGGATTCTAAGCTTCTAAGGGCCTCCAAAGCTTCTCTTTGCAACTGGAACGACACCAAAAAGGAGCTCCGACGATCGGCTTCAAACTTTCCGGCGAGAGCTCAAAATTCCGGCGAGACAAGAGTGAGAGATTTGAGCTTCGATTGTGCTCAATTCTGATCCCAAATCACTCCTTAAATAGCCCCAACATCAAAGGGGATAAGATTGGCCAACAAAACCACGTGGAGGGCCAAGATCAGAGCGACGCTTTGATCGCCGGCAGCTGGCGAGGCTACGCCTACACAGGTGCGGCGGTCGCCGCCTAGTCACCACCTTGGTCGCCGCAGTTGGATTACTGAAGCGGCGGTCTCCGCTTTTGGGCAGCGGTCGCCGTTTTCCTAGGCCACCTGGCGAGGAGGAAGGCGAGACGAAGGTGCCGATGAGTTGACTTGCGGCGGTCGCCGCCACGTGGCAGCGATCGCCGCCAAGTCAACTCTTATCCGATTAGCTTTTGGATAAGCTTGGTGATAAGCACTACTTTGTAGGGATTAAGTAAGAGTCATTAGAGGTTTTATTGGTGTCATTCGGGTAGATTTAGACACATTCATGTGCATGGCGTGTGGGGGCGAAGTTTGGCGAGATTACATTAATGTCACGTGAAAATGGAATTAAAAGCCACGTGATTTTGGGCCGAATTGGATGAAGAAGCCCACTTGAAGAAGAAGCCCATAAAGGAGCTGGAGCCCACGTGAAGTCCCGCGTCAAATTGAAGCGGCGAATTGGAAGCGGGCAATTGGCTGGAGAATTGAAGAAGCGGAGCCGTGACATCACCATGACGTCGGCATGTGTTGGAATTGAATGGGCCGAAGATGCTAGACGGGCCGTGAAGAAGCTGCCAATTGGAGAGGCCGAGACCGAGCAGCTGCTCGCGAGAATTCAAGGCCGAGAAGAACGGGATTAATTTTCCCTGTTTCGTTCATTTAATTATTGTTATTTTTATTATTTCGTTTTAGGTTAATTTAGATTTTATTTCCTTTAGTATATTAGGGTTGAGAAAAGGCTTGGTTGCCTCATATCATCTTTTTCTTTCGAACCCTAATTTTCTCTCTACGTATTTGCTATCAAGAACTAAGCCTCCTTGGCTTAGTCAGACGCTGAAGCTTTCGTTTTGATTAAGTTGTGAGATTCTCGTTCCTAATCTATTGCATGGTTTTTATCTTTCTCTTGCTTAAGTTGCTTATGATTGATATTGATAATCTCTATTTGGACGCATCTAGGGTTTGTTGTTATTGATTGATTGCTAGATCTAGATTGTTACTGGTTGAGCATATCTATTTCAGAGTAGCAACTGCATCATACTAGTATCTGGTTGTGCTAGTCTTATACAAAAGAGAATTGATTTACATTCTAGGATAAAAGCTGGTTGTTTTATGCTAGAATTGTATCCAACTATATTCCTATCCGTAAGGCTGCTGTTAAACTGAATCTTGATAGTTTCAGGGTTGTTTAATTAGTTAGTGTCAATAGTATCTGGTTGTGCTATTAGTTATATCTGAAAAGGAATTGGAATTTCCATTGCATGAGATTTTGAATGAGTATCTATGATCAACTTGTCATACGAATAGTGGATGTTGTTTGACTGAGTGCTTTCCCCATTACTGATTTCACAACTCTTTCGCTTGTTTACCTTTGCATGCTTAGTTACTTAAAACAAACAAAACCCCCCATTTGGTTACTTTGGATTGACATACAAATTGCATAATTAGATAGAATTCGCCTCCCTGTGGATTCGACCTTTACTTACCTAGGACTACGGTTTAAGGTTTGTTTGGATATTTTGCATAGTAGGAATTAGAACGACAAATTCCTGTTATCAAATTGGCGCCGTTGCCGGGGAGGCAATAATCTATTTTGTGTGTGTAATTTGTGTGCCAATCTTGGTGTGAACCTATCTTATGGTTCACACCCGTGTTACTAATAATCTACCTCTAGTTTTTTATCCAGAAATCGAAAGAACTTTTCTTCAGGCTCGCAGGGCTGCGAATTTGCTACTTTGGGAAACTGATACGATGGCTGATCGTGTTACTCTGGAATCTTTGACAGCTCCTAACTTGGAGCAACCAACTCGTGCTGTGCAATTCCCTGCCCTGGGTGATGGTGTTAAATTTGAGCTTAAGACAGGAGTAGTCCATTTGCTCCCTAAATTCAGTGGAACCCCACTTGAGGATCCTATTCAGCACCTGGATGAATTCCTTGAGGTCTGCACCAGCATGCGGCCATCTGATATTACTGAAGATCAGATGAGGTTGAGGGTATTTTCTTTTTCTCTGAAGGACTCAGCGAAGGACTGGTATCATTCTCTACCCCCAGGAAGCATCACTACTTGGGTGAATTTGAAGAAAGTATTCCTTGACAAGTATTTCCCAGCTATCAAGTCCAATCAGCTTAAGAAGAAGATCTGCAACATTGAGCAATTGTCCAATGAGTCTCTCTACGACTATTATGAACGCTTCAAGAAACTAGTGAAGAGTTGCCCTTACCATGGTTATGCTAATCATGACCTGATTCTCTATCTGCATGGAGGACTCCGTGAAGATGATCGTCGGATGGTGAATTCTTCATGTGGTGGAAACATTTTGAAGTGGACTTATGAAGAAGCTCTGGAGATATTTGCTACATTGGCTGATGACTCTAGGCAATACAGTGGGAGAGGCTCCCAACGCTTGGTTGTTGCGGGTTCTCAAGCAAAAATTGATCAGGCTGATTTTGATGTGCTGAGAGAGGAAGTGAGGCGTTTGAAACTGAAAGGTACGCCTCAGCAGGCTAAGGCTTGTGAGATCTGTCATGACGACTTGCATCCTACTGATTCATGTCCTACTCTACAAGAGGAAGTGAATGCAGTGGGAGGATATCAGCAGAGGCCCAGGCATGATCCCTACTCTAATACATACAATCCTGGTTGGAGGGATCATCCCAATTTCAGATGGAGAGACCCAGAACCACAGTAACAACAGGGTAATCCTCAACAACCAAGACAGCCATTTGTTCCACAACCTCAAGGGCAGAGCTCGAATCCTTCGTCATCTATGGAGGACATGATGAAGATGCTCACTGCGAATGTTAATAAGCTGACTCAGAGCTCAGCGCAATTCCAAGCAAATACTCAAGCTAGCATTCAGAACTTGGAAAGGCAATTTGGCCAGATCTCTCAAGTGGTGAGCAAGCTTGACGCGAAGATGTCTGGTAAACTTCCATCTCAAACGGAAGTGAACCCGAACATTAGGAATGTCAGTGCTATGACTCTGAGGAGCGGGAAGAGGCTCGAAGAAGATAAATCTGAGGCCAACGAGGAAGAACACGAGGATTTGGAGCAGAACAGTGACGGCAACCGCCGTGAAAACGGCGACCGCCGCGAAACACACGGCAACCGCCGCGAAAGGGACGCTGCTCTCGACCTGGAGGATAAAAATTACGGCGACCGCCGTGATGGTGAAAATTTTCTCGGAAATCCTGATGACGTTCACGGCGCCCGCCGCACTTTTTACGGCGCCCGCCGCCCCTCTGAAGTCGATGCTGAGGCTGAGAAGGAGTATGTGCCTCCAATTTTTCCTGAGTGGAAGCCCGTAGCACCATTCCCATCTGCATTGAAGCGTACCAAGCCACTTGCGCAGGACAAAGACATGTTTGAGATGTTCAGAAATGTTGAGGTTAACATGCCTCTCCTAAATTTGATCAAGTCTGTCCCTCGTTATGCCAAGTTCTTAAAGCAGATGTGCACTACAAAGAGGAATCAGGACCGGAATAGCAAGAAGAAGGTCAAGGTAAGCGAACATGTCTCCGCTATTTTCCAGAGTGACCTACCCGACATTAATGCTTACCAAGAAGCGAACATGTCTCCGTTGGGGGCGAAGTTTGCCAAGAAGCGCTTACCCAAGAAGTGTGGCGACCCAGGTATGTTTACAATCCCAGTCACTATTGGAAGCACCAAGTTTCCCAAAGCTATGTTAGATTTGGGTGCTTCCATTAATGTCTTACCGTCATCTCTTTGTAAATCCTTAGGATTAGGACCCATGCATGCGACCAATATTTCCATTCAGTTAGCTGATAGATCTAGTATGCGTCCTATAGGGATTGTGGAGGATGTCTTGGTTAGGGTTGGTGATCTTACTTTTCCTGCTGACTTCTATGTGCTTGATATGGAACATGATATGCATGCAGCCCTTATTCTGTTAGGGAGACCATTCTTGAAAACTACCAACACTAAGATCAACGTGAGTACTGGTTCTTTAACCATGGAATTTTATGGCGAAACTATTAACTACAATATCTATGAAGCCAGAAAATTTCCTTCTAATGATCTTTCTTTGTGTGCAATTGATACCCTTGAGCCTGTGGTGAAAGATGTTTTTGATGAGGACCACCTAGATGTCCCACCACTTATTGTTGATTCTAGCTTGGATATTGCTATATCTACTGACTTGCAGGAAGGTGTTACTGAGTGGGACGTTTGCTATAAGCGCCCTCCGGAGCTTCCAGGTAAATCACCTTTGCTGCTAACTCCGAGCGAGAAGCTCGCTCCCTCTTTGGTGCAGGTCCCTGAAGTTAAGGTTAAACACCCCCCGGATCGATCTAAGCATGGGGTAGACGCGACCAAGAAGGTCAAGATGGAGAAGCCAAGGAAGAAGAAGCATGGTCTAAGGTTCAAACCTTTCCATGATTGGTTCAGAAAGGAGGTATGGATTAAGAAGGTTCCCAAGGAACCTGACGATATGGATTGAGGTTGTTCGAGTAGTATGTCGAGCGACGACATTAACTAAGGCGCTGTTCGGGAGGCAACCCGATGTTAGGTAGTCTTTTTTCTTTCCCTTAGTCTTTATTCAGTTGTTTTTCTTTTTGTTTTTCCTTTCTGTGTCGAACTAACCTGCAGGAAGCGCGAAAAAAAAGAGGAAATGGTGTTCACGGCGCCCGCTGTGAAATTTACGGCGCCCGCCGTAAATGCCTCGCCAAGCAAGTTGGCTACGACCTAAAAACGGCGACCGCCGTTTAATTACGGCGACCGCCGCACCCTTCTCGGCGACCGCCGCACTTTCTCAGGTAAAAAAAAAATTTTTAAAATTAAAAAATTTCAAAAAAAAAAAAAGTAAAAAAAAAAAAAATTAGGCCCCGAAAAAACCTTAAACGGGGAGCAAAAGACGAAAATAAGATACCCCGAAAAGACCTTAAACGGGTAGAAAAAGTAAAAAAAATAAAATAAAATAAATAAAATTTACCCAGCTGTCCAGATTCTCCACGGAGAGGTGCGCATCCTGTTGCTAACGGAAGATTACATTCACCCTACTTTGATTTGGCAACGATGATGACCCTACAATTGACAACTGAAGAGGAGGTATACCAGGGCCCAACCACGATGACATCTGGGCCCATTTTTCAAGGCCTTGCAACCCCGTTCCCTTGATTGACCACTACTCCGCACAGTGGTTCTTTTTGGTTGCATGGTACAAGTTGATGGAGTTGAAGGCCGTACCGCCCTGAGTTCCTGCATAACCACTGCACTTCACAGTGGTTTCTTATGGTTGCACGGTAGATGAAGATAATGGCGTTGATGCCAGGCATCCAGGACATGAGCTTTTATGACTACACCGCCAGAAACAAGGAAGTGTCCAAGACAACTCGGCCACGTTGTGAGTTATATTTTCGCTTTTCCCTGTGCTTTATTCTTTTGTCTTTCATTACATTGAGGACAATGCAATGTTTAAGCATGGGGTGGGGTTTTATACTTGCTACGCTGCTGAGGAGAAAAATGAAAAAAAAATTGAAAAGAGCCAAAAATTTGAAAAAAGGCTATCATAAAAATCCTGGGATAGGTCGAAAACCCGAAAGGGCGGCCTAGGTAATAAGCAGGTGGCTTGGACCAGCATTAGGCTGGGGTAATATGAGGTCAAGAGTGACGTGAGCTTATGTGAGCACATCTATTGAAAAATGAAATGAGTGGCTTGGTGAAAACCCGAAAGGGCGCTTTGGCAAAATGAGCGAAAAAGAAGAAGAGTGATTTTAGGATTTCTCATTATTCTTGGCGAGGCGTCATAAGAAGAGGAGTCAAAGAAGGATTGTCGGGTAGGTCACTCTGGGAGACACAAGGAGCAATAGATGGAGGCTAGGATTAGAGGTTACTCACACTTTTGGATGTCCGGGTTTAGCTTGGGGGAAGTACTCTGCTTGCCCTTAAGCTTGTTGAGTTGTGGATGTGTTGTGAATGAGATTGGTGCCAGGAGCTTGGCATGGGTTAGGTGACTCTTGGTTGGAGGATATGCTTCCTGAGATCTTGTATGCGCATTGGAGGAGTAGACTCTTTATTAGTTTACTCGAGGACGAGCAAAGGTCTAAGCATGGGGTGGTTTGATAAGCACTACTTTGTAGGGCTTAAGTAAGAGTCATTAGAGGTTTTATTGGTGCCATTCGGGTAGATTTAGACACATTCATGTGCATGGCGTGTGGGGGCGAAGTTTGGCGAGATTACATTAATGTCACGTGAAAATGGAATTAAAAGCCACGTGATTTTGGGCCGAATTGGATGAAGAAGCCCACTTGAAGAAGAAGCCCATAAAGGAGCTGGAGCCCACGTGAAGTCCCGCGTCAAATTGAAGCGGCGAATTGGAAGCGGGCAATTGGCTGGAGAATTGAAGAAGCGGAGCCGTGACATCACCATGACGTCGGCATGTGCTGGAATTGAAGTGGGCCGAAGATGCTAGACGGGCCGTGAAGAAGCTGCCAATTGGAGAGGCTGAGACCGAGCAGCTGCTCGCGAGAATTCAAGGCCGAGAAGAACGGGATTAATTTTCCATGTTTCGTTCATTTAATTATTGTTATTTTTATTATTTCGTTTTAGGTTAATTTAGATTTTATTTCCTTTAGTATATTAGGGTTGAGAAAAGGCTTGGTTGCCTCATATCATCTTTTTCTTTCGAACCCTAATTTTCTCTCTACGTATTTGCTATCAAGAACTAAGCCTCCTTGGCTTAGTCAGACGCTGAAGCTTTCGTTTTGATTAAGTTGTGAGATTCTCGTTCCTAATCTATTGCATGGTTTTTATCTTTCTCTTGCTTAAGTTGCTTATGATTGATATTGATAATCTCTATTTGGACGCATCTAGGGTTTGTTGTTATTGATTGATTGCTAGATCTAGATTGAGCATATCTATTTCAGAGTAGCAACTGCATCGTACTAGTATCTGGTTGTGCTAGTCTTATGCAGAAGAGAATTGATTTACATTCTAGGATAAAAGCTGGTTGTTTTATGCTAGAATTGTATCCAACTATATTCCTATCCGTAAGGCTGCTGTTAAACTGAATCTTGATAGTTTCAGGGTTGTTTAATTAGTTAGTGCTAATAGTATCTGGTTGTGCTATTAGTTATATCTGAAAAGGAATTGGAATTTCCATTGCATGAGATTTTGAATGAGTATCTATGATCAACTTGTCATACGAATAGTGGATGTTGTTTGACTGAGTGCTTTCCCTATTACTGATTTCACAACTCTTTCGCTTGTTTACCTTTGCATGCTTAGTTACTTAAAACAAACAAAACCCCCCATTTGGTTACTTTGGATTGACATACAAATTGCATAATTAGATAGAATTCGCCTCCCTGTGGATTCGACCTTTACTTACCTAGGACTACGGTTTAAGGTTTGTTTGGATATTTTGCATAGTAGGAATTAGAACGACAAATTCCTGTTATCACTTGGCTTAGCCCGGGATAAAAATAATCGTACACGAACGAATATTAAGTCCCAAAGTACGTCGACTGTATATTATTTCACTGAGAAAAAATATTACAGAGATTGAGAACATTACAGAATGTCTTTCTGTCTCCGAAATTAATCCGACGTACCAAACAGGCTTTCGGGAATAATCCCAGAACTCCAAAATATCCTTACAGAAATACGGGGTATCACAAAGTAAATATCTTTGAGTCTTTTTATTATATGTTTATACGGCTTATCCATAAACTCTAACCATTAACCCTAAACCCTATAGCCGAAATCCTAAACCCTAACCCTTTACATCAACACTATACCTCAACCATATACTTCAACCCTAACCTCAAACCCTAAACCCTAATACTAACCCTAACCTCAAACCCTAAACTTTAAACCCTAATCCTAAACCCTAACCCTAAATCCTTACTCTAACCCTAACTCTAATCTTTATCATAAACCCTAAACCCTAAAACCTAAACCGTAAATATTTGTACATTTTAACATAAATAAAAATAAGTTAGGGTTAGAGTTTAAATAGGTACTTTCATTAACTTAGAACTAAATAATAGAACTTAACTTAGAAGTGCACATGGACTTATTAAAATTTATTTAGTTCTAAATAAATGATTGACAACTACATCATAGAAGTGACAAAACAATTATTCAGTTGTAAATAAATGCTTCACTTATAAACTTATAACAACACAAAACCCAAATTTTATTTAGTTGTTAATACAATTTTTTTTCCAAGTCATATACACAGAACAATAGTAAATATAACAATACCTTTTTTCTGGAGCATAGATCTGTAGGAAATACTATTTTCGTACAATAATATACTAACCTTTGCAATTGCTTTCTTCTCTCTGATTCCATGTGAGCACTCGTGTTGGCCCTAATAACAACAATGAATATTACATTTGGAATGTCAAGTTCAATCTGTTCATGCTCTGCAAGGTAGTCCTTTGTACATTACAATTTAGAATATTTCTTTATGCTTCCTAACTTATATTCTAATTACTGATTTTTGTTCTTTTGCAAGCATACATTAACATATAACATCCAATATAGACGATTCTAAAGTTGAAATCATATAGCAAAAATGTGAAATACAGCTTACTCATATTCTACAAGGTAGTCCTTTTTACATTACAATTTAGATTATTTCTGTATGGTTCTTCACTTATTTTCTAATTACTGATTTTTGTTCTTTTGCAAGCTTACATTTCAACATATAAGCTCCAATATAGATGGTTCTGAACTGGAAATCAGATAGCAAATTTGGATGCTTAACCTAAACATGAAAGAGGTGTAACGGTATGCGTACTTCTGACTTAAATATTTATCTTATATTATATTTAATCATTCACTTATATTGTATTAACTGGCTTAGCCCTAACAAATTTCAATCAAAGGTTTAAAGATAAAATATCCACGATATCTGGTTCTGAACTCAGGAAATCAGATAGCCACAGTTAATTTCTTACTATGTTAAAGCTATACAATCAGGTCATGGTTCTCACTTTTGAACAATTATCATAATATTTTAAACTATTTTATATTAAATTTGGATCTAACTTATTAATACTTGTTACATTGAGCAATACTGACCAAAATATATAATTGACAATCAGATAGCAAAATTTGGATGATTAACCTAAACATGAAAGAGGTGTAAAGGTATGCTTATTTCTATATTCAATATGTAACACCCCCAAATTTTAACCCATTTGGAAAGGTATTACCGCCAGTGACCTCGGTTTCCACACCGAAGCCACCCCAGGCTTTACCATTGAAACACAATTCATAAAGAACAATTATGATACAAAATTACCATAACTTTCATTTGAACATAGTCGCGGAATTTCAACACAATTCCAAATGCGACAAAATACAGAGTTATTACAATACAGCGGAAGACTTAAAATAATTTACAAGAGTATTGACTTCAGTAGTCAACGCCCAAAGATCGTAGCCTGATTAAAACATTTTCAAATACCGTTCATGTTCATAGTCGATCTAGCCTTCATGGGTCCTTGACTCATCTGATGTGCCGAATCGAACGGATGACACCAGCCAACCATGCAGAGAATAATTACGGTTGGTTAGTCTAATGAAAGACTATACAACGGTACAAAGCAGAGTGGTTCGAAGTAGTCGTATTAGGTTAGACTCATCGTTTCTCGAATTAAAACCGATGACGATAGTCAACCACCATACTCCTACTGGAATATATCAAGCAGCATGATCAAGAGAAGATTCTGAAAGACCGAGTCTTACAACAATCAACCCAAAAGAAGACTCCAATGAATTGAGTCTTATCGGAAATATGACAAATGTTGGGGAACATTAATAATTTCATACAAGCGTTCAAAAACGACTTGATGTTTCGGTTCACGACCAACCTCACCGCCCCAGGGCGAATCCAGATTGGAAAGAGAACGTACTCTGATCAAAGTCAAGACGAGCTTTCCTAGCTGCACTATTCCCTAGCTGCACTACTCGTCTGAGGTTTATTAATTATGTGCTACGACGGCACTTATCTTATTTAATTCCAAAACGCGCATCACGTTATAGGCTTTTAAATATATGTTTCGCCATGAGGGGCATATAGGACATATGTTTCACCATGATGGACATATTCCTGAATGGGACGAATCCCAAGATTTGTAGCACCAGCTTCGTGCCACCATCTCTATACCCGAGTATAGAGATCGGTCATGACCCACCAAATGGTCTTTGAGTTTAGAACCCTTAGCACCATTTTCATTATCAAGAAACGACTAGACCTCAATTAGTCCATCGCTCCTACGAATACTCGTGCTAATTAAATAGTTCAACACAGTAATAATCATATCAAAGCCCTCAGGCCAAAATATATATTTATAATAGCGTTGTTCTAACAGATATACAACCTATTATAATATCATATTTCTTTTATATCATTTAGTAAAACTGTTCCCAACAAAACAGTAAATCATTCCAAATTAATTAACAATCAAACCATTGATAATTAATGGAAATATGGAATGATGAGAAAGAGCGAACCGCCACTTGCCTGGAATAGATTCGGCGATGAATCTAGACGAGACGACTACCGAAAATATCCTTCCCAAGGATATGGCTAAAGCTTCAGAATATTCCTAGCAGAATACGAGTCCATACGCGATCCAGCAGATTACGGTCTAACTGACAAATTAATTATCTATTAATTTATTTGACTGGACGAACTTAAGGAATTATATTTAATAAATTTTTATGATATTAAATCATAAAATTATTTATTAAATTTTCCTATAGAAAAATACGGACGAAAGTGGATCGAAATTATACCGTTCCTATAAATTTCGGGTCAAAACTGGACTGGAATTGATTTGGGCCAACACGGCCCATCAGCAAAACAAGCAAGGGGCCCCACCAACTACTATTCATCCATCTTCCCAAATCAAAACAACCCAAAACTCACGTAACAATTTTCAACAGCAAAACAGAGCAACAGGGGCTCGGCTTCCACCATGGACACGCCGGGGAGGAGGGACTTCGTTGGGCTTCCGCCGCCTCGACGCCGGGAAAGAGCTGAACGAGCTCGAGGACAGGAGTGGTTGCCGACGGACTTGAACGAGAGGAGATATGGCCAAGAGGAAGGAGGTGGGTTGCTTTTTCTGAGAGCTGCCCACGACCTCTTTTATAGCTGAAGGAGGAGAGGATTACTCATCACTTCCTCAGCCAAACTCATGACAAGTGCCCGGACAAAGTTACAGGGAGGGAGTATTGTGTTAAGACAAGCACAGGCGGAGGAAACTCGTGGCACTGTTATAAAAAAATTAGTTTTGGTATGGGTTTTTAAACCCCGAAAATTATATGTTTGTATCCAAATAAATATTCTAAGTCCCGAAAATACATCGAATGTATTTTATACCACTCACGGAATTATTTCGGACATCATGGATGTTACGAAAAATCTGAACTCCACTGAAAGCGAAATAATTAATGAACGAAGGTTGGGAAAATTACCCAAATATCCTTATTAAAAATTGAGGGATATTACATTACTACCCCTTAAGAAAAGTTTCGACCCCGAAACTTGCATTAAACTAATGAGAAACCTGCCTCAACATCAACTTTACTATCTGAACTTAATATCCTTAATCATAACATCATCATACAACCTTATCTCCATATAACATACCAGGTAATAATTCTTACTACCTCCACAAGATTATGTCTATCTTAGAATAATGGTCTTCCACAACCATCATTACGATATTACTACACCTTTAATAGGAGAACACACATTTCTCCTCCAATCTCCCTATAGACAAACCCAAGGTTTATACATTAACTTCTTACAACTCAGATATTAAATCTTAGTAACCTCGAATCATAACTTCCTTAATTCCTTAAAGATATCTCCCACAATTCCATTACTCATTATTATCGGTTTTGGCCCTTATACCAAATTCCAACTTGGGATCCTTTCGGTAATGACTTAACTTATTCCTTTAATCACTTTATAACTTGAACCTTCAAGATTCCTTAACTTCCTTAATTCCCTTAATGGTACTCTTACAATTCCATCATTTATCTGGAAGTAAGATTGACCTTATGCCAATTCTAACTTAAAATCCTTATAAGAATAATTTAACACATCTCTTTAAACAATTTCTAACTTAACTCCTTTAAGATTCAAGGACAACCATAATATCTTATTCCTACGTTACTCGAAACGTATCACATAAGATATTACTCCTATTTCCTCCAAGAGACTGATACCATAAGCCTTACAGATGACATACTCACAAGATGTCAATCCTTGACAATTCCTAAGAGTCCTAGCTCTTCATCTTCTGAAGACCTGAGAAGCAAACTATCTGACGTATGATCTAGATCTTGCATCAATAGTGTTTGCATTGGAAACTGAGGTTACTTGGGAAACCTGAGAAACTGAGGTGGATATGCTTAGACACTTTCCCGAGTTGTTTTCGGCCAAGTTTCGGGGTCGAAACTTCTTTTAAGGGGGGAGTGATGTAATATCCCGTATATTTGCACGAATAAAATTTTTGAATTTTCTTAAGCCATATTACAAGCCAGATTAATTTTGAGGAGATACGAACATTCTGTGTAATGTTTGACTTCTGTAATATTTTTCTGAGCAATATAAAATACAGTTAAGGTATTTTTGGCTTAAAAGCTCGTTCGTGTACAAATATATTTAACCCGGGGTTAAGTAAAATTACCACTTAAGGTAAAAAAGGACAAAAGGGGAATTTCGGCCTTTGCCTTAGCCCCCACAGCAAGCCAACTTCAGCAGCTGGGAAGCCAACTTGGTGCAGCTGGCAAGCTAGCTTAGGTGACTCTTCGGGGCTACTACCCTAGCTTGGACACCTCTTGGTATACTTGTCTTCATATTAGTCTTCATGGTTTGCCAATAAATGAAGAGATAAAGTCGTGGGAGAAGCCAGAAGTCGGCTCCTCACCACCTTTTGCTGTCAAAAGCCCAGAAATTCAGCATCTGGCAAGCATTTTGGCACGGTTGGAAAACTAGCTTAGGTGACTCACCGGGGCTATTGGCCTAGCTTAGACACCTCATGGGATACGTTTCTTTAGGGTGGTCTTCGTGGTTTGCCTATAAAAAAAGAGGAGAGATCGTGAGAGGAGCCAGAAACTCGTTCCTCACCATCTTCGTCCTCCTCTTTTCTGTCAGAAATCAGCAAAACGTGTTCCTGAGCTGAACTTTGAGATCGATTTCTGATCGATTCACTCATTCGTTTGGCCAGATCAAAGTTGCATATTGAAGGTGAAGTGTAGCTTAATAGGGTGAGAAGAATAGCCAAGCTCGAATCGAACTAGAGGTTGATCGAAAATTGGTAAGAAAACCCTTGCGAACCACTGATTTTCCCTTCAGAAATTTGTGACTTTTGCTGAACTTTGAATCCGATTTTCGTGGTTGTTTGGGCTTTGTTTTGATCCGTTCTCAGGAGGCTTTTGAAGCTTGTTGGTAGCTTAAGAGGGTGGTAGACTTGAACCAAGAAGAATCTTCGCTAAAGGGATCGATTTGGGTAAGTTTCTACCCATGGTTGCTCTCGTCTCCTCGCCCATGTTCGACCACCGCACCCCGCGGCGACGAACCACCGCACCCGCGGAAAGCATAGGCCGTGATGTGTGTGTGTGTGTGTTGGCTTGGTAGTGGGCGAAGCTCGAACCCCTTTGATCTTTATTCCTTTAGATTCATATATGTAGATATTGAATCTAATTTAGGGTCTTGTTATGGGTCATTCCAGAAGGATTTATTATCCCAGATCTGTCCCAGTTTTGGACTTGGAAACCCTTTAATTCTAAGCGTGCAAAGCTTTCATCGGATCTAAGGCAAGTGGCGGTTCGCTCTTGCTTATCATTCCATATTTCCATTAATTATCAATTGCTTAATTGTTAATTGATTTGGATTGATCATTGTTCATGTCTGGAATAGTTTTATGAAACTATCTTTGGAAATTAAAATGGATATTATAATAGGTTGTATATCTGCTAGAACAACGCTATTATATATATATACCTAGATTGAAATATATCTATGATGTTAGCCGTGATGGCTTTAATATGATTATTTGACTGTTCTAAACTGTGTAGTTAGAACGAGTATTCGTAGGAACGTGACTGAGGCCCTGGGGCCCAGTCATTTCTTTATAATCAGGTAGAGAGGTGGCTCGTCCCCACCTAATACCAATTGGATGGTCATGACCTACCTCTTTACTCGGGTGAAGAGGTGGTGCACTTAAACGGTGTCACAAATCTTGGGAGTGTTCCCAAAAGATCTCTCGTCTCGGGACGAGCTGATCCTAAAAGTTTATAACGTAATTGTGTGTTTTGGAATTAAATAAGATAAGTGCCGTAGGTTCGCACATGATTAATATACCTCGACGAGTAGCGCAGCTAAGTAATAGTGCGGCTAGGAAAACTCGTTTAGACTTGAATGTAGTACGTTCTCTTTCCAATCTGGAGTCGTATCATGCGGTGATTCGCATTATACGGTGAGGTTGGTCGTGAACCGAAGCATCTCAGTCAGTTTTTAACGTTATGTATATACATATGAAACTATAATGTTCCAGACTTGTCATATTTCCTTAAGACTCAATCTCTTGGAGTCTCTTTCGGGTCGGTCTCTGTGGAGATTCAGTCTTCCATAGTCGTCTCTTCTGCATACCTCTTGTTGTTATTCCGTGAAAGTGCCGGGTTATGTATCGTCCCTTCGGTTATCATTCGAGGGACAATGATAGTAAACGGTTACGATCACTCGAACCACTTTGCTTTTTACCCTTGCGTAGTCTTTCATTAGACTAACCCACGAACATTGTTCTTTGCATGTGGGATGGTGTCATCCGTTCGATTCGGCACATCAGACAAGTTGCCACCCAGTGAAGGCTAGGAACGACTATGACGGACAATGTTTTTGATAAGTTTATTCAGGTTGAGATCCTTGGCGTTGATCGCTATGGTCAAAACTTGTTTTACCTTTAAAGACTTTTGTTATGTATTTACTCTGAAACAATGTTTTATCCTACGGGAATTGCGTTGTAATCCCCTGACTTATGTTTTAATGGATGGTTTATGGATTACATAAATGTTATTTATGATTTGAATAATCCGGTTTAGCCTTGGGTGGTTTCGGAGGTGAAATCCGGGATCACTGGCGGTAATGCCTTTCCAAAGGGGTTATGAATTTGGGGGTGTTACAGATTTATGTAATATCCCTCAATTTTTAATAAGGATATTTGGGTAATTTTCCCAACCTTCGTTCATTAATTATTTCGCTTTCAGTGGAGTTCGGATTTTCCGTAACATCCATGATGTCCGAAATAATTCCGTGAGTGGTATAAAATACATTCGATGTATTTTCGGGACTTAGAATATTTGTTTGGATACAAACATATAATTTCCGGGGTTTAAAAACCCATACCAAAACTAATTTTTTTATAACAGTGCCACGAGTTTCCTCCGCCTGTGCTTGTCTTGACACAATACTCCCTCCCTGTAACTTTGTCCGGGCACTTGTCATGAGTTTGGCTGAGGAAGTGATGAGTAATCCTCTCCTCCTTCAGCTATAAAAGAGGTCGTGGGCAGCTCTCAGAAAAAGCAACCCACCTCCTTCCTCTTGGCCATATCTCCTCTCGTTCAAGTCCGTCGGCAACCACTCCCGTCCCCGAGCTCGTTCAGCTCTTTCCCGGCGTCGAGGCGGCGGAAGCCCAGCGAAGTCCCTCCTCCCCGGCGTGTCCATGGTGGAAGCCGAGCCCCTGTTGCTCTGTTTTGCTGTTGAAAATTGTTACGTGAGTTTTGGGTTGTTTTGATTTGGGAAGATGGATGAATAGTAGTTGGTGGGGCCCCTTGCTTGTTTTGCTGATGGGCCGTGTTGGCCCAAATCAATTCCAGTCCAGTTTTGACCCGAAATTTATAGGAACGGTATAATTTCGATCCACTTTCGTCCGTATTTTTCTATAGGAAAATTTAATAAATAATTTTATGATTTAATATCATAAAAATTTATTAAATATAATTCCTTAAGTTCGTCCAGTCAAATAAATTAATAGATAATTAATTTGTCAGTTAGACCGTAATCTGCTGGATCGCGTGTGGACTCGTATTCTGCTAGGAATATTCTGAAGCTTTAGCCATATCCTTGGGAAGGATATTTTCGGTAGTCGTCTCGTCTAGATTCATCGCCGAATCTATTCCAGGCAAGTGGCGGTTCGCTCTTTCTCATCATTCCATATTTCCATTAATTATCAATGGTTTGATTGTTAATTAATTTGGAATGATTTACTGTTTTGTTGGGAACAGTTTTACTAAATGATATAAAAGAAATATGATATTATAATAGGTTGTATATCTGTTAGAACAACGCTATTATAAATATATATTTTGGCCTGAGGGCTTTGATATGATTATTACTGTGTTGAACTATTTAATTAGCACGAGTATTCGTAGGAGCGATGGACTAATTGAGGTCTAGTCGTTTCTTGATAATGAAAATGGTGCTAAGGGTTCTAAACTCAAAGACCATTTGGTGGGTCATGACCGATCTCTATACTCGGGTATAGAGATGGTGGCACGAAGCTGGTGCTACAAATCTTGGGATTCGTCCCATTCAGGAATATGTCCATCATGGTGAAACATATGTCCTATATGCCCCTCATGGCGAAACATATATTTAAAAGCCTATAACGTGATGCGCATTTTGGAATTAAATAAGATAAGTGCCGTCGTAGCACATAATTAATAAACCTCAGACGAGTAGTGCAGCTAGGGAATAGTGCAGCTGGGAAAGCTCGTCTTGACTTTGATCAGAGTACGTTCTCTTTCCAATCTGGATTCGCCCTAGGGCGGTGAGGTTGGTCGTGAACCGAAACATCAAGTCGTTTTTGAACGCTTGTATGAAATTATTAATGTTCCCCAACATTTGTCATATTTCCGATAAGACTCAATTCATTGGAGTCTTCTTTTGGGTTGATTGTTGTAAGACTCGGTCTTTCAGAATCTTCTCTTGATCATGATGCTTGATATATTCCAGTAGGAGTATGGTGGTTGACTATCGTCATCGGTTTTAATTCGAGAAACGATGAGTCTAACCTAATACGACTACTTCGAACCACTCTGCTTTGTACCCTTGCATAGTCTTTCATTAGACTAACCAACCGTAATTATTCTCTGCATGGTTGGCTGGTGTCTTCCGTTCGATTCGGCACATCAGATGAGTCGAGGACCCATGAAGGCTAGATCGACTATGAACATGAACGGTATTTGAAAATGTTTTAATCAGGCTACGATATTTGGGCGTTGACTACTGAAGTCAATACTCTTGTAAATTATTTTAAGTCTTCCGCTGTATTGTAATAACTCTGTATTTTGTCGCATTTGGAATTGTGTTGAAATTTCGCGACTATGTTCAAATGAAAGTTATGGTAATTTTGTATCATAATTGTTCTTTATGAATTGTGTTTCAATGGTAAAGCCTGGGGTGGCTTCGGTGTGGAAACCGAGGTCACTGGCGATAATACCTTTCCAAATGGGTTAAAATTTAGGGGTGTTACAGATTTGGTATCAGAGCCAAAGTTTGTTTTTAAAACAGGTTGGGTATTTTGAAAGGTTTTAACCTTCTAAAACTATTTCCCGTTTTGAACTGGAAAATGTCTTCCAAACGAATTTGAAATAAATACCGTTCATAGTCGTGCCTTCTTTAGTCTGATATGAGAGGTATGGGAGTTACCTCTATATCTAGAAAGACTGACCTATTCTTGTTGTTGTAAGACATAGGTGTTTGTCTATTCTTTTGAAAGGACTCGAAAGGTGCCGAGATGATTCTATCATCTCTAGTAATGTTAAATTTCCCTGTTTCTCAGAGATATTTCGAGGTTGGAGGACCTAGTAGTCCCCTCGAAGGTATCAAGTATGTACTTCCTGAGTTGGTAGTACTAATATCCTAGCGCTGTAATCTCCGAATAATTTGGTGTGAACGCTCGGGATATTAGTGTAGATGAATCTTGTGCTCTATATTCATAATTCATCTATAGAATTACCAAGTTGATCTATTCTAAGTGATTTTATTACATTGATATATGGGATAATTAAGGAATCACTCTTAGGAGTTTTGATGTCTAAGTATGATGTCATAGTCGTTGACATTAATTGTTGAGAAAACGAATACGAAGGATTAATGCTCGATGCAGTCGGGATTTGCCTCCGTATGAGAATTCATGGGATGAACCTAGGGTAGAGCTCGCTGAGCCGTTAAGGTAAGCCAACGAAATATTGTAATAACGACGTTTAAATGGAATTGATTTCCAAGGAAACTCTAAAGGAAAATCCTGAGGAAGATCCTAAGGAAGATCCTCAAGGAGAGGAAAATCCTAGGGGAGATCCCGAGGAAGATCCTCAGAAGAAGGAAGATCCAGAGGAAGATCCTCTAGAGGAGGAAGATCCTGCGGAAGATCCTTAGAAGGAGGAAGATCCAGAGGAAAACCCTGAGGAAGATCCTCGAGAGGGGGAAGATCCGAGGGAAGATCCGGAGGGAACTTCCGATGAGAACCCGGAGGAAGACCTCGTAAGGCAAGGCTAGAAGAGTCTGATGCCTAAAGTGTTCATTTATGAGTATCTTTTAGGAAATAAGGATATTGGGAGAAGTTATGGAAAGATTTGTTTCTTCTTGAGACATCATATTCCTAGTATTTGGAGGTATAGGTTATGTGGAGTTAATGAGATTAAGAGTTATATCTCACTTGTGTACTTGGGATTTTTGTCCCATTAGAAGTATATAGAGGTGGACTAGTGTAAAGTCCGGAATGCCTAGTTGAGGAATCATGTTGTAGGCATTAATGTGGATAAAGTGTTGTGAAGGAATAAGTTGATTAAGGGAATAATTCAATAAGAACTCGTTTTCCCTATTTTGCGATCTTGAGTAAGACTGTGAAATCCGGAGTTATGATGGTCGGGTTCATAAGTAAGTATGGCCAATGTAGGACTAATGGTTAAAGCTTTTGGAAAAGCCAAGTGTACGAAATCATAGGTATCCTTTGAAGAGATCTATTTGAGATTCGTTTGAGATAACATAAGTAAATGATGCGATTAAGTCTTGGATGGATAGTAGATTGTGTGAAGAATATAAAGGATTTTAAGTTAGAAATAAGTCATTTAAGACAGTACGAGTCGTTAGACTCGATAAGTGGAATTTCCAGAAGATGAAGAGCTAGGACTCTTAGGAATTGTCAAGGATTGACATCTTGTGAGTATGTCATCTGTAAGGCTTATGGTATCACTCTCTTGGAGGAAATAGGAGTAATATCTTATGTGATACGTTTCGAGTAACGTAGGAATAAGATATTATGGTTGTCCTTGAATCTTAAAGGAGTTAAGTTAGAAATTGTTTAAAGAGATGTGTTAAATTATTCTTATAAGGATTTTAAGTTAGAATTGGCATAAGGTCAATCTTACTTCCAGATAAATGATGGAATTGTAAGAGTACCATTAAGGGAATTAAGGAAGTTAAGGAATCTTGAAGGTTCAAGTTATAAAGTGATTAAAGGAATAAGTTAAGTCATTACCGAAAGGATCCCAAGTTGGAATTTGGTATAAGGGCCAAAACCGATAATAATGAGTAATGGAATTGTGGGAGATATCTTTAAGGAATTAAGGAAGTTATGATTCGAGGTTACTAAGATTTAATAACTGAGTTGTAAGAAGTTAATGTATAAACCTTGGGTTTGTCTATAGGGAGATTGGAGGAGAAATGTGTGTTCTCCTATTAAAGGTGTAGTAATATCGTAATGATGGTTGTGGAAGACCATTATTCTAAGATAGACATAATCTTGTGGAGGTAGTAAGAATTATTACCTGGTATGTTATATGGAGATAAGGTTGTATGATGATGTTATGATTAAGGATATTAAGTTCAGATAGTAAAGTTGATGTTGAGGCAGGTTTCTCATTAGTTTAATGCAAGTTTCGGGGTCGAAACTTTTCTTAAGGGGTAGTAATGTAATATCCCTCAATTTTTAATAAGGATATTTGGGTAATTTTTCCAACCTTCGTTCATTAATTATTTCGCTTTCAGTGGAGTTCGGATTTTCCGTAACATCCATGATGTCCGAAATAATTCCGTGAGTGGTATAAAATACATTCGATGTATTTTCGGGACTTAGAATATTTGTTTGGATACAAACATATAGTTTCCGGGGTTTAAAAACCCATACCAAAACTATTTTTTTTATAACAGTGCCACGAGTTTCCTCCGCCTGTGCTTGTCTTGACACAATACTCCCTCCCTGTAACTTTGTCCGGGCACTTGTCATGAGTTTGGCTGAGGAAGTGATGAGTAATCCTCTCCTCCTTCAGCTATAAAAGAGGTCGTTAGCTTATATTTTTAAAATTCATTCAATTACATTGTAATTACTGACTTAAACCTAAACTTTTTCCATCATAGGTTTAAATATAAAACATCCAAGATATCTGGATCTGAACTGAGGAAATAAGATAGCCACAATTAGTTTCTTACTTTGTTAAAGACATACAATCAGGTCATGGTTCTCACTCTTAAACAATTATCATTTCAGTTGAAATTACTTTATATATAATATGGATCTAACTTATCCATTCTTGTTACAGTAAGGCATGTTGGACCATGGGATGGACTCATAGACCAAATTTGATTTATTAACCGAAACATGAATGATGTGTAAGGGTATGTTTACTATTTTAAGATTTTTTTTGGCTTAAACTATCATGCAATTTAGCATAGAGTAGTGTATGTAGTTGACATGTAATAGGTACTTTCATTAACTTAGAAGTAAATATTAGAACATAAATTAGAAGTGAACATGGAGTTATTAAAATTTATTTAGTTGTAAATCATTATCATATACGTGAACATAAAATTTATTCAGTTGTACCAAAATGCTTTAGTTATATAAACCAAATCAATCAACTGAACATAAAATGTAATTAGTTGTAAATAGATGTTTTTTGTACACTACTGCACTACACCCAAATCCGAAGCCATAGAAGACACACAACAAACATTTAGAAATCAAAAGACATAAACACAAACCATACCTTTGAGTTTCGATGACTTTGAGCAGCCTTGTTTAACTTAAAAAATTCTTAAACTCTGTTCAATGCCTCCTAAGATAGAACATCTTCTTTGTTTTGTCGTAGTGCCATCCTCTAGCATATACTCCCGTTCACATTTAGATGTTCTTTTTGCCTTAAAATTTTGTTCATAAATATTTGTCCTTATAGGATTTCAAGGCAATTTATCACATGTAAGTCATAAAATTTGTATTGGAACTTGATAATGTTGATTATTTTCTCTTCATCTATTGTTTCTAAAGGGTGGTGAGTGACTAAATTGAGAATTTTTTTTTGTATTTTCAAAACATATTCAATGACTTCCTTAATGTATGTGTAAAACTATAAAAGGACATGTAAAAGTTTACGGAGGGAGTATTATATATATATATTTGTTTCATGAAATTTTCAACATTTATATAAGTTAGGATTTTTTAATTAATATATCAACTGAATATGAAATCGTATATGATTTTTAAACTATATTAAAATAGCCGATATGCTTTTTTTATGTACAAATTACCATATACTCAAAATCTCCTATCCAATAAATGTTTAATTATAGAAGTCTGCAAAAATATTAATTTTTCTTATGAACTTTAAGAAACTAATCATTCTAAAATATTATTTGCCTTAAACGTTTTTTTCCTTCTAGGCTTAGTATACAATTGTAAATGATATTAAGAATATATTCTGCAATCATATAAACAACTATTTATTTCATATAACTTAGGGTTTTAGAAGTTAACATAAACAAAAAATCTCATATCCTATAAATGTTTAATTATAGAAGTTTGCCAACATATCTATACCCAATAAATTTTCATATAACCGTCCTTATAGAATTTTTTAAATAATAAATAATATTTTGTAAATATGCAATCAGATCTAAATTAAAAATATATGAAAAATATTTATTTTCCTACTAGGCTTAGACTTAGGTGGAACTGTTTATTTCCTTATGCAGATTCATGACCCTAACAAATCAAAGACTTATAATCATAATTTCCAGCTTATGAAAATACAGAAACAAATAATAAAATAATATTATTTTCAATATCAGTCTCATGTATATACAATACACTTAAGAATGTCCTTCCAATCTCCATACCCTAAAATCTACTATATACACTAACTGATCATATTACTATAAAAAACTGTGTCGTATAAACTTTATAATATATTCATAATTTGAATTTCCTTAACAATTTATGAACATATTGATTATAATAAAAAAACATTAACATCATTATACAATTTTTTATAAGCAAACAGACCATTCAAAATTGTTTAACTATCCATTGAAGTACTAATTTGTAGGCTGATCAGATAAAAGTGCTAATCAACTGAAAAAAATTTGCAAATTAAAGTACTAATAATAAGTTTAAGGAACTAAAAAGAACATCCTCATAATATTAATAATAATGTTCTAACTAAATGAAACATAACTAACAATCACTTATTCTAAAATCGAAATGAAACATAGAAAATTTGAAATAGCTTAAACTTAAAAACAAATAAAATTCGTAGTCTCTTATTCTTCATTGTCTTCCTCAAAAGGTTCTTCTTCTTCATTGTCATCTTCTTCTTTTTCATTGTCTTCTTCTTCTCCATCTGACAAATTAATCACCTTCTGCCTCTGGTTCAAGTGTTGCCAAGGTAGACGATTAATCTTTGCAAATTCGTCCAATATACTCCAACGTCCAAGTCCGGATATTTCATTACCCATTTTGTAAATACATGAAAGTTGTCATACTTCAACGCACCTACTACTAAATTTCAAAATATACTCACTTCATTCACCCTCATTTCATATATTTACATCACTGATGCGCCATGTGATGTAATTATGTTCATCATTGGACAATGAATCGATACGTTACGATCATGACCATATGATAGAAACATTTATTCAAGAAGAGTTTCATCCAATCCAGCTTGTGTAAGAACAACAATCATAGGGTTATAGCATGTAAAGGTCTAATGAAATGCTGCCACTTGAGCTAGACCGAATAATCCTACGACATAGATGAATAGACGATATCTCTTATTAATTTCATCCAAAGCATGTTGAAACCTGTACATACGAATTAATAGTAAAGTGAAAACAATTGATATTAAAGATTGCTTTATAAAAAATAAACATTATTAACATTATAACCTAATAACATAAAGAATATAAAAAAAACTATTGACTAACTTGATCGATTGTATAGAAAAATAACTAATTGACTATGATTGTAAGAAATTATAACAAACATGTATTTAATTTATAAATTCCAAACTTAAAAATTCCAAGTCAATATACATTTAGATTATAAAACATAATATATAACAAAATATCAGTATAATATATAACAAAAAAACATTATAATAAACAAACGAAGATGTAAAAAATATTTAGTTTATAAACACATTATGAATTATAATATATAACAAATAAAACAGTATTTAATTATAAAATACCTTTGTGTTGCATTTGCAAGATCAGTTGGAAGAGCAATTGAACATTTGATGTAATGAACATCGTCTGATAAATCAATTGATGACGAGAGTCGAATGTAAAAGTTGTTCGTGATACGTGGAAACCTAAAAAAGTGGATTTTCGATACAATATCGGAAAGTAAAAGCGCCTCAGTATTGATTGAGACATCATGCGGTATAGGATGAAACATGCTGGTTTTTTGAGAATGAAAATGCAAAAAATATTGTGATTCTGAACGTATTGTTTTTGAAAAAATAAGGTGCTCTATTTATATAGTAAGGTGGCTGTGAATTTTGGAATATTTTTAATTAATTATACACATTGATATGCGATATATTGTATAGCGCATCTAGTGGTTATTAGCATGGTTTAGATGAGTTTTAGGTGTGTTCTGGTGTTAACTCTGTGATCCGGATGAGAAGCCAAGAAGTGAAGAAATCATAGGATTTACAGAGTTCTGAGGCACATGGAAGAGAAGAGTTAAGGAGCGGTGCGAAGGATGCAAGGAGAAGCCTTGAGAGAAGACAAAGGAGTACTGGAGCCTTGCCGCACCCGCGCCGAAGACCACCGCACCTAGCGGTGGAGCAAGTAGAAAGGAGAACGAAGTCTGAAATTCCACCGCACCCCGCGGTGGGTGTTGCCGCACCCGCGGTGACGACGCGCTGAAGACTTTTCTCGGCTTATTTCCGAGATCTTTTATCTGTTTTTAATTTTATTTATGAAACTTTGTTTCCAAGTTTGATATTTTCTTTTCTTTATTTCTGAATTATTTGCCCTAGTATTTAAGGTTATTTCTAAGACTTTGTTTAGATTAACCTAGTTGCCACCTTTCTTAGTTTCTCTCTCAAAAACCCTATGGAGAACTAAACTTCCATTGTTGCACTTGACGTTTTGAAGCCTTCAATTGATTGGTTGTGAGTTTTCTACTCTTGTTCGTTTTCCTATCTAGTTGTATTAATTCTCTTGTGCTTGAATGTTTATTGAATCTTATTGGTTCATCTAGACTGATCACCTAGGTTTATTGATATTATCCATATAGCTAGGACTTGTGATTCCGGGTTCGGGTTGCATATCTAGTAGCAAACACGATTTACATAAGCGGGTTGCGAGTGTTCATCGTGAGAGAGAGTTAATTGCATGCTTATAGTAACGGGTTGTTTCTATTGCATGTATCTTGTTGAATCTTTGGTTGAATGTTATTGCTTTGTTGAGTCTTGAAGGTTTTCGGATTTGATTTAGTAATAAATACTATTAGGGCTGGTAGAACTAATAGTTACATATGATCGGGATAAGAACAACTAAAGGAAAGATAAGAACTTGAGATTGATAGAATTCAGTGATCAACCATATCTCTTGTTGTGTGGATCTTTGTCAGGTGTGATGCTTTTTCCAATCATATTCACATCCTTTACTTTGTTTTCTTGTTTTATTTACTTGGTTCGAAATACTACAAACCCTCCCTAGTTCCTAGTTGGTGACTTGAAAAACACAAGAATTGATAACCTGATTCCCTTGGGTTCGACCCTGACTTGCTTGCTATACTCTATTTAGTAGGTACTTTAGGATTTCTTTGATTAGGCATACGACTTTAGCTATGTCACACATCATCTTATATTTAGAGAAACAAATAAAATATATAGTATATTATATCTATTCATATATTTATTGAAAACTAAATAAGTTGTTATAGTAAATCTAGTTATAAAAGGGTAGTAAAATTATTTGGGACATAGTATATATATTAAAATTATTATGTTTCCATTTAATTTTAGATCTTATATTCTGCAAGAGCATCTTATATTCTGCATAAGGGCCGTATGACATAAAAATTATAATTCTGCAACTTTTTACATATCTTATTTGGTAATGTTAAAATTGCTATATAAATATAGGAAAATTAATAATCAAACAAAACAAATTAAACCCTATATACTAAAGTATCAGAATTTAGATGCATGTTGTAAAGTACAAAACATATCTCACCCTAAACCTATCTAAACACTAAATCAAAAAACCATAAACCATATAATTAACCTAAATCCTAAATTCCATACCCAAACCGTAAACCCTAAAGCCTAAAGCCTAACCTAAACCTAAATACTAAATGTCATACGCCATACCATAAATCCTAAACCTAAATCATATAATGTCATATCCTAAATCATAAACCTAAATCCTAAATATTATACCCTAGACCCATAAAACCCTAAACACTTGACCCTAACCCATAAACCATAAACCGTACCATAAACCTAAATCATAAATGACATAACCTATACCCTAACAAATTAAACAATTAACCTTAAATATTTAACCTAAAACCTAAACCCCAAAAAATAAACCCTAAAGCCTAACCTAAACTAAAACCTAAATCCTAAATGTTATACGCCATACCATAAATACTAAACCTAAATCATATAATGTCATAACCTAAACCATAAACACTAAACACTAAACTCTAAACCCTAAACCATAAACTTAATACTTATTGCCATACCCTAAACCTAAACATACACTCGCGACCTAAATCCTAAACCCTAAATTCTAAGCCTAAACCCTAACACATTAAACAAATGACCCATAATATTAAACACTAAACTCTAACCCTTAAAACCTAAAGCTTAAAACATAATACTACACCCAATACATTAATTTCATTCGGAGTTTTTTACGTACAAACTAAACATTTAAATTGTATTACATATCCATTTGGGTACTCTTTTGCAGATTGTTCACATATAGAAGTGCAATAAGATATAATAGTTATTTCATATAAAGTTTAACCTAAGCATTTGTGTTCATAAATAAATATGTAAAAAAATTAGTTTATAAACACATTTGTTTAAATTATATTTCTATTTTAAAATTTAGTAGCAACTACTGAATAAGCAAACAAAAGTTAAAATGAATAATCTATTCAAACTAAACAACTCTTAAAAATTGAAGTACTAAGACTAAGTTGAAGGATTTAGAAACATGAACCAAGTTTAAAGCCATAGTTCTTTGTAAATGTTATATAAAACAGAAAGCTTCTTCTAACTTTGCCCAAAAAATAATTCCCAACACATATCATTCATTATAACTAAAACGTAATAACCAAAATTCTAAAATAGTCACTGAACTGAACACAAATTTGCAATATCAAAATTCTAAAATAGTCTAAGTTTGATAAATTAGTAAAGATCAAAGCTAAATTTAAAGAGCCACAGAAAACTGAACACAAATCTGCAATAGAAAATTATGAAATAGTCTAATAACGGCAAAATTGTTTTAATCATCAAGCTTTTCCTCCTTCACTTTCTTCAGAATAATCCTCTTCCTGGTAGTTGAGTGATCCCCATGATCAGAAATAGGACGATCATCAGATTTAGTATTCTCCTCTTCATCTAATTTAGTACTCTCTTCCTCTTCATCAATGTTTATATATCGACGCTTACGGGGGTCACAATTTCATTAGAGGACACTTTTGACATAACATCGTTGTCTAGGGTGCATGATTCCAGGTTATCCTATACATAAAAGAAATTGTAAAACTTTATAAGTAATAATAACTAATAATGTATACAATTTATAATTTAATAATTCAGCAGCTAGTAGAGTGCATACCTCAGATTCTTTGGAGGATTGCTCAAAATTTTCAATCAGACTTGAATCGTCGGTCATGTTTGTCACTATATATGCCGAAGGTGATGGAAGTCGACTAATATTGAATTGTGAAATAAGAACTCTAAACAACATTTTTTTGTTCACCAAAACATTTAAATCATTCGGGATGTTATTGATGTCCTGATCTTGAAAAAAAGAAAAATAATTATTATTTAATAAAATTTAATGTTATATAAATGTAGTAAATAAAAATTATTTTTTAATGAATATAATGATAATACTCTACCGTGGATTCGAGAATGCTTGCAACAATTTTCTTCAAAAATGAGCAATTTCCCTATCAAATATAGTGAATTGTGCGATACCAGATCCGTCAATCACACTAACCTAAACACTAAATCTGCACACACAAAACCAAAATTAGAAACTTATGCATAAACATTATAGTCAATATATGAGATATAAAGTACCTAGGGACTGCATAGTTAACCAATGTTTCACATTTTTACACCACAACTTTTCCTCTTGGGGTTGCACCTTGCTTTTACAACATTTGCAAAAATTATAGTACCATCCATACGAATCTTCAATATGATCGATGGTCGCAAGAGTAATAGCTTGGAGAACCTATAGCAAATATTATATACAAATGAGTAGTTCAATTAAACATAAAAATTATAGAAGTTGAAATAGTATTATAATAACTTGAACACTAATTATGAAAAAAAATAGCAATTTTAAAATTATAAACTAACCGTTCCACGATCGTAAAGATGTTCGTAAAGTTCATCCAACGTTTTTCTAGCATTCACATTTAAGAAAAGGTCGGCTTGAGAGTACGACGGATCACTTGTTAATTGTACATAACTTTGACCACCTTTTGAACCTTCGTTTTTTGAGATACTACATAAGAAAGATTATTAGTACAACATAATTACTATTAATATAATCAATTTGTATTAAAATTTGTTTAAAATAATACAAATAGTATACCTTTTCTTGAATTCAGAAATCTCACAAACACTTTCATCATCAAAATAAAGCTTTGTGCTATAATAACCATTTGACACATTAGGTGCATTATTCCATTTCCCTAGCTTTGCAAACTGGATGATAACAACGACCAAATTCTGAGGTGAAGCACCAATAAATAGACGACATAATTCATCATAATCATCCCATAGTGTACAGTTGATGACATTATTCCTAGAAAAGTTACACAATATAAAACAATAACTCAGAATATAAAACATAAGAAAAAATAATTTAAATTTAGTACATTTTAATATTAACATTTAAAAGACATAAAAAAAACCCGCAAGAAAACAGAATATATATAATATATATTACCTATGAAATCAGAATATAATTCATAATTTAAATATAATTAAAAGGTGAAATATATACCTTGTATCCATTAACTGCATATTGATCCTTTTCCCGTTTTTCCCATTGCGGTTAGTAAAGGTGACAATGTTGTCACCATTTCCAACCAATTGACCAATAACATCTACAAAGTAATAAGTGTTATGTTTAAAATAGAACAATAAAACTATTAAAACACTAATAGTTAAAATATACTCATATGAAAATTTTAAACAATTACTAACCATAAACATATCCTTGATCCAATGACTCGTTGATGATTTTTTCAAATTCAGCAAATTTGAATCCATGAATAGGAACAGAAATTGATGAACATGGCTTAATTATAGTATTGCGATAGAATATGACCTTGTACTTATGACAAGTGAACTTAAAAGGTATATCATAAAGGGCAACACCAAAGTTTGACATAAAATAAGCACCTCCTTCCTTTAATATTGATAAGTTGACCATAAAAGCCTCCTTAATGACATCATGGATTTTGTCACCATGAAAAATAAGTAATATAATAATAATAATAAATATATTTGACTTGTATGAGAATATTAAGCACAACATTTTGTAAATACTAAAAATATAATGCTAAAAAAATGCAAATCCATACCTTTTCATCCATTAATATTATTTCAGTTGTATCGTATTGCGTAGGATCTTCTTTCTTTGAAACATTAAATAATCGAATTAGGCGAACCTTTAGCTCACAATTCCCTCGGCTGCCTGAAATGTCCTTTATTTCTTGTAGTTCTTTTGACATAGCTACAAAACAATATAGAAAAAACAAAAAACAGTTCAAACCAAGAATACTCATTATTATTTGTAGAAAAAATATAAATAGTCATATCACTCATCTAAAACCAATAGACATTCTTTAGTTGATGCATAAAATCATGTCAGTAGTGATGATAGTTCCTAAAAAATACATAAAAGTCATATCTCAGAGAGGGTATTAGTTTGTGCAGAATATGCTTAGAGAGATTATTAGTTTCATCGGCAAAAGGACTAAACTAATACCCTCTTTGAGCATATTCTGCACAAACTTTCAAGTAATCATGCCTCACTCATGAAAGACTGAAAACAGTGCCTTAAAACATTTATCCAAATATAAATCAATTGTGCAAGAATTAGAAAGTCTGTAGTTTAGTGAAGAAATTGAATCTATCAAACAAAAAAATTTGTGGTAATATAATCAATATTCTAGACAAATATGATGTGGTTGGTATTTGAAAGAAGTTATAATAACAAATTTGTAGTGAACTAAAACAATTCTATAGTAATAACAATAATAACTTATATGCAAATAAAACAGTTCAGTTTTTGGAACAATTTAGTCATGTGGAAGAATCAATGCATAATAATTAGTATATAATTTCTATGCAAAAACAATAGTTTAGTTCTTGTGCAAGTACCTGGTAAATGATGAACAACCGATTTTGTAAGAGTAGTTTTGATATGGTTCCAGTGTTTTGTACTAAAATTGTGGGAGGGATTGTAGTTTTATAGCCCTAAAAACCATTGAATTTATAATTCAACATTGTGCTTAAAGGATCAAAATATTTGGTTTTTAATTTTGGAATATCCTTTATGCATGATGCCTTAATAGTATTGATTTTATTGTGCATATATTGCAACTGCCTTAATAGTATTGATTGATTTTATTGTGCATATATTGCAATTTGAAAATAATTGTAATTGCAGATTGCAAATATTGCAACTGCCTTAATAGATTGCATATTACAACGATTGTTTTTGGAAATTGCAGATTGTCGATTTGTTTTAGTTTTGAGCCATTTATTTTTATGTAAGTGTTTATTTTGGACAATGCAGTTTTTTGTTTAGTAAATAAATAGCAGGTTATTTTTGGGCAATCCAATTTTGCAACAGCTTCATTGTGTGTTCAATGCAGTTTTGCTCATATTTGTGATTGCATTTGGTATAGTATTGTTCATCAGGTTTAGTTTGTGTGCTATTTATCACAGCACATCATGTTTAGTTTTTGTGCTATTTGTCATAGCACAACAGGTTTATTCCTATTTCTTGTTGCTATTTGTTAGTTTTTTGTTGTTGTTTGGCATACAATGATATGTTTTTTTTGCACGGTTTTCCAACCAACTATGCATATCCAAATCTACATATATTAGGCATATATCCAAATTTGCAGGTTTAGTTTTTGGCAAAAAAATCTTTTAGTTTGTACGATTTTTAATTTCACTTGAGGTTTATTTTGGATTACAATTTTGGAAATAACATATTATAAAAATATTATGGATGATCTTTGATTTACAATAAAAAACAAAAAATTTAAAAACCCATATCATTGTGTACAATTCCGATTTGTTTTAGTTTTAGCCATTTATTTTTATGTATGTGTTATTTTTGGGCAATGCAGTTTTTTGCTTAGTAAAGAGTAGCAAGTTATTTTTGGGCAATCCAATTTTGCAACAACTTCATTTTGTGTTCAATGCAGTTTTGCTCATATTTGTGATTGCATTTGGTATAGTATTGTTCAATAGGTTTAGTTTGTGTGTTATTTATCATAGCACATCAGGTTTAATTTTTTATGCTATTTGTCATAACACAACATGTTTATTCCTATTTGTGGTTGCTATTTGTTAGTCTTTTGCTGTTATTTTTCATACAATGATATGTTTTTTTTTGCACGGTTTTTCAACCAACTATGCATTGTAACACCCCGTGTGTGTGATCCCTTATAAAGATTAAAAGTGCTACCTTTGGAAGTTAAGCGTGCTAGGGCAGGAGTAGTACCAAGTGAGGACAAAGAACTCTAAAGTTAAGCGTGTTAGGGCAGGAGTAGTACCAAGATGGGTGTCCTCCTGGGAAGTTCCCGGATTGGCATGGGATGACGCTTCTAAGGCATCGGGCCTTACAAATGGTATCAGAGCCGACTTTGGGTTACGAGTGGGCTTGGTCCGGTGGACGGTCGCTCGACCGAGAAGGCAGTCTTTGGGCCTTGACGAGATCGTCAAGGGTTTAAGTGGGGGTGATTGTAACACCCCGTGTTTGTGATCCCTTATAATGATTAAAAGTGCTACCCATGTCAACAAGAGTTCTTCTTTTTCATGGTTCAAGTGAGGACAAAAAACTATAAAGTTAAGCATGACCTCTTGGGAAGTTCCCGGGTTGGCATGGGATGACGCTTCTAAGGCCTCGGGCCTTACATGCATATCCAAATATGTATATATTAGGCATATATCCAAATCTGCAGGTTTAGTTTTTCGCAAAAAAAATCTTTTAGTTTGTACGATTTTTAATTTCACTTCATGTTTATTTTGGATTACAGTTTTGGACATAAATTATTATAAAAATATTGTGGTTGATCTTTGATTTCCAAAAAAACGACAACTTTGGAAATAAATTATTGTACAAATATTACGGCAGATCTTTGATTTATGAAAAATAACGAAAACTATGAAAAAAGGATAGGCTACCACGTGTCAAATTCAATACCGTGACGCCACGTGACAAAAAAAAATTGGGTCATTGTAGGGGTGTCATGTGGCTGAGCAGGTCTTCTGCTTTAGTAGTTATACTATCATAGTTCACGTGCTAAGCACGAGATTGGATTTAATAAATATTTCTAATAGTATGATAATAAAATTTAGAAAATTTTTGTATATGATTTTCCCTATTAAGTTTATTTAGAAAAAGTTCTTGTGAAAAATATAAAAGTTAGAATTGCTAATGATAAAATCTATTTATAGTAAACATGTAACGCCCCAATTTAACCACTATTGAGGGTTACAGTGCCAGGAATTTCTCACAGAAATTCCCTCAGGCTTTATAAGAAAAAGAAACTCAGCCGGAAAATTTCAAAACCCAAACAAATATAAATCCTGAATATAAACCCGTCTTAGATTTGCATCATGTCGCATAACTTTCTCCATGCTCCCGCTGCGTTTCTTAATATCCTAGTCCTGCAACCATAATCGGTAACGCCCCACAAGGGGTTAGTCTATATTCAGACTAAGCAAGTTATAAGCGAATTGATTACGTACTGTAGCATAAATAAAAGGGTCACTTATATGCAGATACCATAACAACCTACAATCCAAGATAGCATAAATAAAAGGGTCACTTATATGCAGATACCATAACAACCTACAATCCAAGATTACAAATAACTACTCTTACATGAACAGATAACCTAGGTACTCCAATACCATAAAAACTCATAATATAATTGATTATCCATACTTGAGCAGATAACCCAAATACCATAATATACATTCAATTGAACCTAGATTTCCATTACGGATCGTATCACAGTAATTTTAATAAATATCCAACTAATTCATATATCACATTACAGTAACTCCCCTAAGTACCTCATTGAACCATATACCATATTATAGATCACATTATAGAAATTTCCACAAGTATCCTATTAGACCACAAATTATATTACAATAATCCAATAAACGTCCATTTGAACCACAGATCATCGGGATTAACAATCCATTATTTAAAACTTATACCCGGGTATACTTCTTTTAAGGAAAACTCATTGGAAAATAAACAATTACGAAACCATTCAAAATAGTTACGAAAGCGTTCAAAAACATGCCCCCTTTTACTCGTGAGAAGCCAAAGGCATCGTGACCCGGCTCTCCCCACACTTGTTACCATTGAGGAGCCAACGGCATCGCGACCCGGCTCTCCCCACGCTTGTTACCCGTGAGAAGCCAACGACATCATGACCCGGCTCTCCTCACACATCTTTACCCGCGAGGAGCCAACGACATCGGTGGCTAGACGACTCGGCTCTCCCCAACACAGGTAAAGCACCTCACTTAATCTACTCCTCCCGGACACCGGGAAGAGCAACACGAAATGTATCTAGTTAAAACCCTTTCAAAATCAAGTGGGCTCGGAACATCCTTACCCACAAAAGTATAAAAACCATAAACCGTAAACACATAAAAGTATAAACATCAAAAACACAACAACACATGGATCAATCCCAATGATCCACAACAACTCATCATTATATTAATCAATCACAAAGGCCTACATTATCCCATCATACAACTTACACATACACAGTACCACACGTCAAATCCATAATACGACTCGTTCGTACACAATATCACCCACAGTATACAATTATAAGCACGACCAATCATATCCCATTTCAAGACCATAAACAACCACATCACATATTCTAAGACAACTCCATACATCAAGATGTTTTACATGAAATCTATATCTAAAATACGGAGACGACTTCTAACGCAACTTCTCGTCAATACGAGATCAATTACTATGATCCATACCAAGTCCATACTACCACATTAATTCATAAACATGAATGTTCGTATCATATATTCATCAACGAAATAACCCCAACGTAAAGACATATCGAGAACCCACATAACATGAATTTCTTATCTATTCTACGAAATGCAATTATCCACCGACATCCATATATAATTCTATTTACGGTATTCATGCATATTCAGATAACCTAAATTTATGCTAAACACGTAAAAATTCGCAAAGAACTTGCCTTAGAGAAGTCCCACGTCAAGCCATTTTCACGGTATAACCATTTATACGGCCCGACGTCCGCCAATTCACGAAGTTGCACGTTGCAGCGAGTTTCTGAATCTGCATTACAACGCAGTTTTGTACATAACTTTTGATATACATATCTAATTCAAGATCTGTAAAGTTCCTCATACTCGTATGGAAATTCCTCATTTTATAACCCCAGCCACAAATTTCCAGTATTTACAAAAATTGCCCAGAATTTTCCAGAAGTGTACAAATATACCCAATTTCCAAATTTTCACTTTCAAAC
Organism: Rheum nobile; assembly: GCA_027886185.1. Classification (NCBI taxonomy): domain Eukaryota; kingdom Viridiplantae; phylum Streptophyta; class Magnoliopsida; order Caryophyllales; family Polygonaceae; genus Rheum; species Rheum nobile. The sequence continues at coordinate 5,109,811 of WOAB01000595.1, read as the reverse complement.
TCCAAATCCAATTTTCCTAGGCCTTCCACAACATTCCTTAACCTCTTATTAACCATCAATTACACCCTAAATACCTCTTTTGCACAAAGGTCTCCAATGTAAAGTATTAGGTTTAAAAACTTGAAAAGAGCTTTACCTTACAACTTTTCTTAGCAAGGAAGGATGCAAGACTTGAAGAAGAGGATGGTAGCCACTATGGTGAGGTTGAAACCAAGCTTAAGCTTACACAACAATGGCAGCCTTCACCTTTGGAGCACAGCTGGACAAGGATGAAGCCGGCGGTGGTCTTCTTGATGGAGGGAGCAAGAGAAAGCAAGGAGAGGTGAAGGTGGAGGAGGTGAAGTAGGTGGAGGGTGGTGATGGTGGTTCGGTGGTGTGGTGTGTCTAAAGGAAGGGAGGAGGCAGCCCAAAGGAAATAAAAAGGAGGGGGTAGGTCGGTGGAAACTTGCTAGAAAACAAGAGAATTTTCTAGACTAATTAAGTGATAATCATGAAATAAAGGAAGAAGATTAGACCCCTATTTTGTCTTGTAGCCAAGAGAATTTTCTAGACTAATTAACTATCATTTATACAAAGTATTGAAATACCCTATGATTTACCTGAAAATAATTCTAGCATTGATACGGGTTTCGTATCCGTATCGCTCGTCAATATTCATACTAGTTGAATATATCTTAGAATTACTAACCCAAAATAAAATATTAATATTTACCTCCGGGTGATATTCCAAAATAGCAAAAGCTATTTACGTGTACCCATTCATATATACGAGACAATCCTAAACGGAACTTATAACACCCAAGATGACCAACTTCCATTACAAAATAACAACCCCAAATTTTCCAAGTCATAAAATCCGTTATAATTATAATAAACATAAAATATATCAACTCCTCAAAAATTAATTAAGACGTCAAAATCCTAAATAATCCCAAATTCATTTTCTAAAAACCTCAGGTATTACAAAACAACTCTCCAGGTAAGTATCAACTACAAATCAATATCTATCAAGTTATAATACTTCTTAATTCATTTTGTATTAGTAGATATACCCAATAAATATTAGATATCAACTAATTAATTTCAAAAAAAATAAGTAAGATTATTTATCATTTAACATAATCCAAATCATATATTTAATGCAATAACTTATTGTCATCCATTAAAAAATACTCAACTTCTCTTCACATGATCTTCCTAAGATAACATGTTATAATTTGCAATTACATCAAATTCTTAATTTTTTTTAAATTTACACTATTTTTTTGATGAAAATATGTATGTTAATATATAGAGGTGAGTTCTCATACATTTGCCTCTTAAAGTAAGAAGCATTAAAATGGGGAAAAGAGTGAATAGTGACGCGGTGACATAATCGTAAATACGACAAACCTTTTTTTTCTGTCAATAAATTATTATTTTTCTCCGTCTCTGATCGTTCTGGAATAGATAATTATTGACGTTCACATATAAGTACTACATGTTCATTTTATGTGCCGTAAAGTTCACATATAACATGCTCATATTCAAACACATGTCTTTGAACAATTAGTGCTTATTTGTGAACGTGATTGTACAAATAAATGAACATTTAGTGCTTATTTGTAAACCTTCTATATAGGTTATTCCAGAATGATCAGGGGACGAAAACGAAAAAAATAAAATAAAAATTGTTGACCAAAAAAAAAATCGACAGTCGAGATCACTTTGTATTTCGCACCCTAAGACCACTTCTCACCTGATCCCACTTCTTAATATATATATATATATATATTAAAAGTTAGAGGTGAGTTCCCATACATTTGCCTCTTAAAGTATGAAATAAGAAGCATTGTGGGCCTTTGGATTAAGGGGATAAAAGACTGAGATTAAAAGGGGTGAAAAAAGCGTAAATAGTGATGCAGTGACATAATCGTAAATACGGCAAACTTTTTTTTTCGGTCAACAATTATTTTTTTCCGTCTCTAATCGTTCTGGAATAGACAATTATTGACGTTCACATCTAAGTACTACATGTTCACTTTTTTATGCCGTAAGGTTCACATATAACATGTTCATGTTCAAACACATGTCTTTGCACATTTAATGCTTATTTGTGAACTTGAGTGTACAAATAAATGAACATTAAAAGCTTATTTATGAACCTTCAATATAGGTTATTCCATAATGATCGGGGAACGAAAAACAAAATTTTTGACCAAAAAAAACGGACGGCGTTGATCTGTCCGTACTTCGTACCGGAAGAGGAGTTTGTACATGATCCTACATCTTAAAAGTTAAATACAGAGCATAAACTTTTAGTCGTGTAGTAAGAGATAGAAATCAATTAAGTAATATAATTTTACTTAATTCTATCTTAAGTGACATATTTCAAGTTAGTTATCCAACTACAATATTTTAATAAAATCGTATAAGGAGAAAATAATTCACTATTTTAAAATATTAAAAGATATTGAATATTATTTATGATGTTTATCATTAAATTCTTCAAAATAATTAATAATCATTATGATTCTTAGTTAATAATTTAATTAAATTTATTTAACTAATTCATGTTTAATATATAACTAAACTGGAACCCTTTTTATATATATTTTTTTAAAAGGCTGGATGATATGACGAATGATGATTGGATGACGATTAAATGTAGGTTAATTAAACATGGTGTTGACACATAGAATTTAAGCTCCTTTAGTATATGTATAGATAGTAGATTAATCTCTATGGATTAAAAATTTCCATATTTATACCCTTATTTATATTTTTTAAAGGTACCCTTATCTTGATTTAGTCGGTTATCAATCTCCATAAATTGTAATCATAACCGTTAAAAAAAATCGATTATCATTTATTAATAACAAATATTGGTTAACTTAGATTATGGATTTGGGAAATCAAGATGGAATTGAAGGGAAGTTACGTACAAATAATATTGTTCATATTCTAATTATTTTTATTTAATATTTAATGTAATTTTTATTTGTTTGTATTTTGTAGTTTATTGCAGAGAAACGAAAATTTTACTCCTCGAAATATTGTTCATATTGTAACACCCCTAAATTTACCTTAGGAATATTACCGTCAGTGACCTCGGAACGCACATCCAAAATCACCCAAGACTTACAGTATTGATCGCAAATAAAAAATATTAGGAATCAATCATAAATTAATCCAAAAATGTCTAACAACGACGTTGCGGAAAACCATAACAAATATCAAAGATAGTAGCGGAAGACTTAATAAAAATGCTAAATTACATAATACGTTATAAACCTAAAATCTAACTTTGGGATCTTCAATCTTATTGAAAACCAAAAACATAAAACAACAGTTGTCTTCAATGTCGGTATCCTGCTTCTCCACTCTTTGAAGAAGGACCTGATGTGCTGTATAGGACGGATGACACCAGCCAACCATACAAGGAAAAGGAACGCTTGGTCAGTCTAATGAAAGACTATGCAAGGGTGAAAAACAAAATGGTTCTTGTAGTCGCATATAGTCACTACCCTTGTTTCTCGAATAAAACTCGATAAATGGTATATGACTACTATACTTCTACTGAAACGGAAGAGAAGGCATGATTCAAGAGAAGACTCCAATGAAATTGAGTCTTATGGGAATTATATGTATTTGTTTAGGAACATTAATTATCATCACACAAGACTTAAAAACGACTCCTTTGAATATTTGGGTTCTCGACCAACCTCACCGCATAATGTGAATCCAGATTGGAAAGGGGACTTACTTTAGATAGGAGTCTGAGTGGTTTTCACGTTGTACTTCTCGCCCAAAGATATATTTAATTATGTGCACAAAGGCACTTATCTTATGTAATTCCAAAACGTACATTCACGTTACAGCTTTTAATCCACACCAATCTCGAAACGAGATATAACATGGGACGAATCCCGAATGTCGATACTAGCTAAGTGCACCACCACTTATATTCGAATAAGGGTAGGTCATGACCAAAAAGTATTAGGGAAATAATCCTCCTAATACCAAGTTATAAAGAAACAACTAAACCTCGCAAGGTAATTAACGTTCCTACGAATACTCGTGCTAACTAAACATATAAGTCCACACCAAATCCACACCAAAGTTCATCTAGCACCCTACAATAATATATATATATATGAGGGTCGTTGCTAGCTAATATACAACCTAATAAATAAGGTTTATTTTTGCACCAATTTAACACACAAGTTCTCAAACACAAAATGAAGAATATTTATCCCAACTTAATTAAGACAAAAGATTAATTGTCAATTAAGAAAAATATGGAATAAATTGCAAGAGTAAACCACCACTTGCATTGGGTTACGGTTGAGATCGAACGACGTAACGAAAGCAGTCACCTTTAACCACCAAATTGAACTCCTGCTTCGTTTTCGTTCTAAAAGTGATTCAGAGACGTGCCCAAATCACACAAAAATAAATGATAGTTAGATAATTTATTCAATATCGGAAATTGAACAAAACATGTCTCGAATCCTAATTGAATTTATTTAAGTCTAAATAAATCAATTATCAAGACTACATGATATATGATTATCTATACGAGACTAAAAATCCTTGTCGTATAATTTAGATAATCATAACATAAATAAATTAATCATTTAATTTATTTATCACCTTGGTAACCCAACATATTATCCAGTTATAATGTTAAGTATTAACATGTTACAACTTAAGATAATACCTTAAAATATGTTTAATTTAATTTCAATACCCATAAAATTAAATTAACCCAATTTATAAATAATTAACCCAATTAGTATACCTAATTGTGAATAATTAAGCGAAACCAAAACAAAAACAATTCGGAATCGGTTCGTTACCGAACTCGCGAAAACACACCGTGAAGATTGGTTTGATTCTCCCTCGTCTGACCTCCAAATGACTCATGGTTGGTGTCTATGGATTCTAGACTTCAAGACGAAGATTTTGGTACTTGAATCGTAACTAGAGGTGCCTTATCGAAGGAGAATTTCCTTCTGGAAGTTCCCAAAAATTATGTGGATTACTGAAACCCTAAAGCTCGAAATTGGATAAATTTCTTCCGTGGGTGAAGGGGTATTTTATAGGAGAATTGAAGCTCTAAGAGATAGCTTTTCAACCCCGCAAGTTTCGGCCAAATCGATCTCAAACGAGATCGAATTTTGGATTTTAACCGAAAATTGTTTTTATCGGGTTGTTTAGGTTTGGGGGTAAAATTCTATCAATCTAGGTGGTTATAAATCCTGATTTTGGTGGGATATGATTTCATTTAGGATAAGTATATCTTCAAAGCCCATGTGTCAATTGAAGAAAATAGGACGAAAAAGTAAGCCAAAACTCCATGGATGGAGCTTCAAAGCTTGGCTGCCATGGGAAGAAGAAGATGGACACGACCCACCCCATTTTTGGCTTAATTGCTTTTTTTTGTCCAACTTTCCAAGTTGTGGCAAAAATGCTCTTATTTCACTTTTCAAAAATTACAAAATTTACCAAAACATATATATAATCTTACACAAAGTTTATATATATATTCTAAACCAAATTTATGAAGAGTGAAATTTTAATTTGATTTAATTCTCATTATTTGAATTAATTCAAGCTTAAGTTGTACATTCTTATAGCTTAACCTTATTTTAATCTCAATTAACATTATGTTAATCTTAATTTATATACTTTAGGTTAAATTGATATGCCCAAATAGATTATCCTTAACATAATGTTAAGATAATTTTAAGTGCTAATGACATAAAATGTAACATACTTTTATGAAATAAAAATTATGCTTAACTTATTCCCTTGGAATAATGTAACCAAATTTCACTCCCTTTATTAAAAGTAAAATTACATTCATGCCATTACCTAAAAATGAGGGTTATTACACATATTCCAAGTGTTCCAAAAGTGATTTAATTACTTGAAAAATTTCTCATTGTAAAAATGTATAAGAACATTGTTCAAATTACTAGAAATCGAAGCCCGTGCTTCGCACGAGCCTTTTATGTATATGTAGTGTCACGATTTAAATTTGAGTTTCCAATATATGGATTGTTGTTTCATGTTTTATCTTAGACGATATATTGTTTGATATGTATTTAAATGTAATATCTAAGTCTTGACAAAAAAATGTAATATCTAAGTATTTTAGGTATAAAATGCTATGATTGTACGAAGTACAATTTTTTTTTTTGGTCAAAAGTTCAATTTAAATTTTGAATTAAGGTGGTAGTTGTTTTTTGTAAGGATGCGTTTTTTCTTTTGAAAATATTTGGGAAGTATTTTAGAAATGCCTATCTAATTATATGTTGTGCTTGAACTCGAGTATTTGTAAGAAACTTGCTACAACAACTCTCATTTCTTACATGCTTCACTACCCTCCACATTTCTAATTTTTTGCCTTTATCTTACAAATTTTTTGCATTTTAATAATGTCTTTTTTGTTATGCTTTAGTTATTAATATTCATTAATATATCGTTTTATTTATTTGGTCTGGAATATATATCGTTTTATTAGTCACGTTGACTTTACATATTCCTAGACATTAATATCATTTTAATTAAAATATATTAGTCATTAATTCCTATTCTTATTAAATATGGAGTAATATAAATAATTGTTACATTTTATATAAAAGTACGTTAGTTATTTTATCGGTACTTGCTTACTCTTCTTAGCGAAATTATAATTCATAACTTCTTCCTTGTACATTTCATATTTGAGAGTGAGTACATGTCTATTATTTCAACTCCCATTCTTGATTAATTCCTCTAGACCAACACCAATGAGGCCAAATTTAGTATATATACATGATGAGTGTAAAATGAATATGTATAAAATAGAACAATAAAAATCATCCTTAACCAAAATAACAACACACCTACCTAAAACGATTTAGTACAAAAAAGAAACTAAAAATACAAACCTAATTGAATTTATGATACCAATAGTTGAAGGGTTTACATCGTCCATAAAATAGTTTGCTTTATTCTTTACTAACAATCAATTGTCCTAAATCGATTGTCTTTGTCCTCCTTCTAGTGAAAGCTACTGGTGCATGATGTAAACAATCGATGCCTCAATAGTGCTATTAAATTATCCAATTCTCTGACATCTTCACATAAAATTAACCTATCTCGATCAAAAGACAATTATATTAATAAATTTAAACCGATATATGTAAGTATTATAGACTACAAAAGAGATCCAAATACATATAATCAAGGATAGTTTACCGTGAGGTGGATATATACTTGCATCATCGACAATCAGGAATCATGCTTACTTCAGTGACCATGTATTTTTAAGGTGTTGCCCACTATCTCCCAAGCTTCACTATATGGCTTTCTAAAGCTAATTTCCATGTAGAAGAATGAGATGATGGATGCCCAGAGCAAATGAACGGAATACCACCGTTTTTGCCCTTTTATAGATGAAAATGTTACTTGGAAAGTGAAGCCATTTTGACATATAACCGTTTAGACATCTTGACTATAATTTGTTTCCAATCATTTACTGTGTACTAAATACGGGAGTTACGTGTAATAATTGGATAATATTAAAATAGGAGTAAATGAGAGCAAAATATAACGTATACAGTATGTAGTAACTGTCACTAATTGAGATTTAGGTTAAAAAATGAGTCATAACCTAAAGAGTAGTCCGTACATAGAGGCAATATTTAGCTGAAAAAAGTGTGTGAGGCGAGGGAATAATTACTTACAAATAGTGCTCACTTTTATATATACACATAATTATGCTATGGTATATTAAAATAAACAAAGAAAAATTAATTACTTAAATTACAAAGTAGCCTATAATTATACTTATGTATTTTATATTGGTTTATAAACCCTATAGTAAAAATCGATCGGAAAATCTAACATATTATATACTAAGGGTGATAAACTAATCCTACATGCAAACTATAACTTTAGGCCTATTTAAGCCTTTGATTTTGTTTTTAAAAGTTAGCATTCAATGACCTAGAATGCTAACTTTTAAATATATATAGATATGGATGGTTATTTTTCATGCTTAATAGAAATATAAATTGAACTATGTTGAAAATTTAACGTTAAGATATAAGAATTATACAACGATATGAAAATGATGACTTTTTAATTGATTAATATGTAGTAATTGTATATAATTGTGAATCAAAAACTTTGTATATTATATAGACAATTATAGATTATTAATATAAATGTTAATATATGAAATTGTCACTTTAGTACTTTTTGAATTTGAGAAATTGTTTAAAATTTATGCTAAATAAATAAGGCATGAAATGAAAAAAAAAACTAATTCATTTTTAAAAGTTAGCATTCAATGATCTAGAATGCTAACTTTTAAATATATAGATATAGATTGTTTAATTGGCGGAAGAAGAAGATCAAATAATTCTTATGTCTGATTAATATTATCCTTATTTATCATATTTAAAATTTATGCTTATATATTTAATTAATTTTATTTAATTAAATAAAGTTTTATATATATTTAAATTAAAATTTAATTAATTTTTTAATAAAATTCCAATAGGCTTATGTGTTAAGTGATTTTGTTGGTTAAAAAGTTTAATTGTTCTTTTTATTTTTTTGAAGAAAAAAAAGTTTAATTGTTGCATGAGCATTAATGGTTAAATTTTTTATAGACCTAAAATTGAGTTCAATTTTTTTCAGCAAACACATTCACACGTGCAGTAGGAGTCTGCACATACATGTATGGCCCAATATCTGATTGTAATTTTTTTGTCTTCTCAAATCATTTATTGGCCCAATATGTGAGGATAAAACATATTGTTCACCTCTATTGTGAACCAGAACAACTGTAGAGATTGAAGTGCATCATTAATGAGGGTAAAAAAACTCAACTTTTATACAACAAAACAATTGTAGAAAATTGAAGTGGAGCATTAATGAGGGCAAGAAAGTCAACTTTTAAGTAGATATAGAAGATTGTTTAATTGGCGGAAGAAGAAGATCAAAGAATTCTTATGTCTTCTTATGCCTGATTAATATTATCCTTATTTATCATATTTAAAATTTATGCTTATATATTTAATTAATATTATTTAATTAAATAATTTTTTATATATAATTAAATTAAATTTTATATGATTTTTTAATAAAATTCCAATAGGCTTATGTGTTAATTGTTTTTTTTGGTTAAAAAGTTTAATTGTTTTTTTTTTATTTTTTTGAGGAAAAAAATGTTTAATTGTTACATGGGCATTAATGGTTAAATTTTTTATAGACCTAAAATTTGGTTCAATTTCTTTCAACAAACATATTCACACGTGAAATAGGAGTCCGCACATGCATGTATGACCCAATATCTGATTGTAATTTTTGTCTTCTCAAATCATTTGTTGGCCCAATATGTGAGGGTAGAACATATTGTTCAACTCTATTGTGAAGCAGAACAACTGTAGAGATTGAAGTGCAACATTAATGAGGGTAAAAAATCTCAACTTTTATATAACAAAACAATTTTAGAAAATTGAAGTGGAGCATTAATGAGAGCAAAAAATCCAACTTTTAAGTAGATATAGATAGACCTAAAATTGGGTTCAATTTCTTTTAGCAAACACATTCACACGTACAGTAGGAGTCCGCACATGCATGTATGGCCCAATATCTGATTGTAATTTTTTTTGTCTTCTCAAATCATTTGTTGCCCCAATATGTGAGGATAAAACATATTGTTCAGCTCTATTGTAAAGTAGAACAACTGTAGAGATTGAAGTGCAGCATTAATGAGGGTAAAAAAACTCAACTTTTATATAAAAAAACAATTGTAGAAAATTAAAGTGAAGCATTAATGAGGGCAAGAAAGCCAACTTTTAAGTAGATATAGATTATCATCAAAAAGGTAAATAAAGTTTGCGATTGTTTATGCTTTAAAAAACCCATAAAGTTTGAGATTTTTACTAATTAATTTACATATATACTTCCAGTAAGTAATTACATATTTTAATGATTTTGAAAGTGTGATTTTAAATGATTTCAATAATTGCTCCATCCGTATGTGCATGATTTACCATAAAATTTGGGCTATAAACAAATAGTTATTGATTTAAACTTCAAATTTATGTAATTATTAATTTCTAAGTCTAATAATTTTAAAATATATAAAAACAAAAAAAATGTAAATGTGTAACTTTCATAGTTTTGTGATATATTATAGAAATTAGAGATATTTATTTGTTGGTTGCTTTCAAGTGAATGAAATACACATAAATATGATATTGATAAATAATGTACTATAGTGAAAAAGTGAAATGTCGTCTCGTATTTTTGAAAATAATTGTTGAGAAGAAGTGTAAAAATAGTCTATTACATCTTAAAGTTGAGTATCGATATAGTATATCTCCTTTTCTTCTTATATTAGATAAAATAAACTAAGTTCGATTATATGTCTATTCTACAATTATTATTGGTGATTAGTATACTAAAGAATTTATATCATTATATGATCACAATATAATTAAATTATTCTTTATATTTTCATATACATTTCAATTTATAATTTAAATTTCTAGATAAATATACAATTACATAAACACAAACTATGTATCGTATTTTTTTTAATATTATGAGGATCACATTTTTAAAAATATTAATCGAAAGTATAATAGTTTTTTAATTTTGTTTTATTCTTGTTAAATTATTTAATATTGTAAAAATATTTCATAAACCAAACTCGTACTTGGCACGGACACTATGCTAGTATTAACCTGATTGTTAGCTTAACACTTTGTACTTGATTTATTCATATGACAATAACACTGTTAATTTTCTCATTCAACACATATGATTGTTATCTCAATTGGTATCGTTTGCAATTAGGAATAAATACACTAGTTGAGATGATTGAATTGACATAAATCTATTATATAATACTAAAGCATAACTCAATCAAGGTCATAAGTCTCTTCCACAATAAGCCACGCATCATAAATGTCACATGTTGTTACAATAATTTTGCACACTTATAGGCCATTGCTATTTGGAGCCCACCCTAGATTACTTCATAACACCCATCCTATACATATAAATATATAATTTTATCAAATTACAATTTGTGCCACTCCCCTTCCTCTTCACCCTAAATCTCTCTACCTCTCCAACTCTCCCTAAAAATCAATCTACATACCTCTCTTCCTCCATTTCTCTTCATCATCCAAGCATTTCTCTTCATCAAATTTGTGGATTGGCTCATCAAATTCGTGGATTTGGCTTAGTGAATTTTTGGATTTGGCTCATCAAACTTGTTCTTCCTCATCAAAGGTAAGTTTATCAACTTGTTTTGGGTATATTCATACTTAGGGTTTCAAGATTGATTTGTGGTATTATTGATTTAATTTGCCTTATAGATTTGAAGTTTTAGGTTTATAGATGAATAATGTGTGTAATGGGTATGAGGTAGATAGATTTTGGGTTGAAATTATTCGTGTTCGTTGGTCGCGAAGTAAAAAATCCAGTCAGAGATTCACGAACTGCAAAACGAATCTGAGGAAGAAGACGAGTTCCGTCCATCACGGATGAAACACTTTCGTCCGTGACAGACGAGATGCCTTCGTCCGTGACGGACGAGATGCATTTGTCCGTGATGGACGAGTTGCCCTCTTCCGTGATGAGTGAAACACTTCCGTCCTTCACAGACGTTTTTTTTAATTTTCGCTTCTGCTTCCCGTGGTCAATCTACGGACGAAATGAACTCATGTATTATGTTACAGATGAATGAGACTAGATCGGGGCGTGCTCGTAGAAGAAACGAAAATCTCCAGATGGATCGTCATTATGTGCGAACACGCCGTAGGCCGTCAAAAGGGCTAGAAGCTATGTATCCAGAGCCAACACCGAGTGATGTTGGGCCTTCTTCCTACGAGCCGCCTGTTACATTCGGGATGGCTCCTGCATACGAGTATCCTACTACATACGACATGCTTAATACATACGAGATGCCTACAACATATCAGATGCCTGCAGCATACGAGCCATCACTTACTTATGAGCCGTCTTTGGCGGACGAGTTTCATATACCATATGTGCCAGAGAGAGGGGATGACAGAGACATAGAGGAACCGATTGTTTCTGCACACGATGATCCCCCAACTTCAGCTGCACATAATGATCCCCCGACTCTAGCTGCACGTCGAACACGAAGACAGGCACCACAGAGACATGGTAGAGGAGCGGATGGAAAATTAATAGATCCATTTATGACTAGTCTTGCGGTGGAGGCCCTCGTGTGCCAGGCCTTTTGCATAGTTTCGAAGCCCATGTGGTGCACCATATTTATCAGGGCAAGGTAAGTAAATATATGAATCTGTAATTGATTTAACTGTTATTTAATTTAATTGTTGTTATTTAATTTTATTGCTTATATTTCCATCATTTCATTGTTACTTGTTTTACAGGAGCGGAAGACACTAACGGTCCAGTTAAGGGCTGAACAGCTGAAAGCATGGAGGTTGGATGATGTATCTCCATGGTGTATGCTTGCCAGAAGCAACGGCCTTACTCAACTGCAGGACATTATGTATGATCATATCAATGTGCCGCTGATTTCTTTGTTTATTGAGAGATGGCAGCCAGAGACCAACACTTTCCACATGCCACGGGGAGAGACGACGGTTACTCTCCATGATGTGTGTCTCATCCTGGGTATACCCATAAATGGTGATGCACTTATATAGCCGCTTTCTGAAAGGGTGATGGACATGAAAAGTTTGAGACGCCTACAAGGTGCACGGGCAATGGAGTCCTTTAGGATGACACCAGAAATGATGTCTACCTTAGAGGCATAGAGTCGAGGATACCAACATGAGGCACTACGCAAACATTGCTTGAGCCCGAAAATGCAAGACTATCCAGAGGTCATCGCTTCAGATTATATGTTATACCTCATTGGTTCCACGCTCTTTCCAGACAAGTCGCAACATCGGATTCCTGTAGCATATTTGGGCCCCGTATAGGATCTCACGACTGTTCAAACTAGTTCATGGGGATCGGCTGCTCTTGCACATCTATACCGAGCACTAGAAGAGTGTTCACGTTTTGGCTGTCGAGTGATGTCTACATGTACCACCTTATTGCAGGTAACAGTTTTATTGTATTTTTTTATGTTTGTATATCATGTCACACTTCTAATTATTGAAGTACTTGTGACTATACATATATATATTTGTACATGCATGGATCTATCAGTACTTTTCCTCATTTCGTCCTGCACAGAATCATTTGTGTGATGGTAATGTGCCATATGTTGTGCGATGGAGTGGTACAACCAAGCCAACTATATACCCAGTGAAATGCACAATTACAGAGCGCTTGATTGCATGTCTGCGACAGATGTAAGTGCTTTATTGTTTTTGTTTCAGATTTATGTTAAAAAACAACCTTGTAATTGAGTTATAAATTTTGACATGTTACTATTAGGTTAACTGGAAACCCTATGGAGAGATTGATTTCAGTTCAGGCCTAGCCCCTTCCAGATTTCATGGTGTGATATCATTCTTGTCCAAATCCGAGCAATACATGCCGGATCGTGTCATGAGACAGTTCAGCCGTGTTCAGGGGGTACCAGGAAAAGTAATAGAGTCACTGAGAGCAATCAGACCCACCGAGCTAAAGAGTTACGTAGTTGAGTACGACACTAGTACTTGGATTTAGGATTGCAGGAACTTGCACTCCATTAGCCTTGAGATGATGGGTCCTCCTGCGATACATGGGTTTGAGTGCAACGCAGATTACATGGCGTGGTACGAGCCTCTCACACACATGTATGTCTCGCCCCCTCCCGATGCTACCATCGAGCCCATATATCATGACTGAATGGATGCACGTTCTCAGGTGATCATATGTCTTTCACACTTATGTCTCAAATATCAAATAAAATTCATAGTTATATTTATTATTTCATATATGTGTAGAGCATTGGACGGTTCGTGGAGTTGCTCTCCCCATTTGCAGACACAGATACATGCCCCGCAGATATTCGTGAGGCCATCAGGAGATCATTACTTGAGCTAAGAGGCGGTATACCCCCATCCACTTTTGAGGTCGGTTCTGGCAGTCGTCATGTTCCAGATGATGATTCTGATGATGATTAGTGTATGTGGTAGTTTGTTTGACACACTCTTTGTGGGATGTTTCAGTTTGTTTGGACCTTTATCGAACCTTTTTTAACCTTTTTTCTATGTATGTTCGATTAATCATTTTGGATGATTAGTAGTATGATCAAATTAGACAAGCGGCCAAAAAGTACAAAATTCTTATCAAGCGAGAAAGTACAAAATATCCTAACACAAAAACAAAACAATCAAAACTAGTCATTTGACACATTCTGAAGTGACTTGCGACCACGTTTGACTTTGACATCATTCTTGTACTCGTGCAAACGCAAAAGAAACTAATTGATCAAAGAAGACGCAGAGTCGTGATGGTATCTCTGCCACAAGTTATATAGTTCTGGTAATGGTGAATTCTTAGACATGGACACCTACAATACGAATAGCAAGTATGTTATGTAGTTAAAAAAAATAGTTACTCCAAAGTTGTAAGAAGGTTAGTAAAATACCGAAATGTAATGAGCCTCCGCTTTCGACAAACAGATGCACATCGTCTGAATCGTCTTGACGTTGGACTGATCCATCAGAACATTTAGAGGCAGAAAAGTGTGGTTCAAGGCACCCAACACGACAAAGGCACAATTGAATGTAGTAGTGACCAGGAAGCCCATGTCTGGAACTCCAAACCAAGTATCCTTTGGGGCAAAAACCACCCCAAAATGATCAAGGGCCTGTCGCAAGGAAGCTAAGTCATAATGAGTTAAAGTTTTTTCAAACATAAATGGGTATTCCTCCAGCTTATCAATCATGCTCTGTCTGACGTATGGCCATTTGTCTTGCCCAAGCCCTAGAGATTCTTCAATTGCTCTGTATCCACATTTCCATCCGGTAGAATTCCACGGTAAGCGGTCAGGTGTGTGTGCATACACATCGGAACGATATAAAACCATGGGAACCCAGAAATAGGCTGCTTCGATTGCACCCGAGGTGTGGGAGCTCTAATAGGAGACACTTGTACCGGGGGAGCTCTAACCTAAGACACTGGAGGCGTAGGAGGTCTAATCTGAGATGGTGTGCTCGGGGAATCTGGGTGCTTTGCCCTACCTCGTTGCTTCTATGGAGGTGTTTGGTTCAACTCTTGCTCAGTGATCTCCCACGAAGAAGAAACTCTTTTGTTTAGAGCTCCCTTTGGCCGTCCCTTAGTCTTCCTAACTGTCGGTTCTTGCAGACTAGTCCTCTCTGGATGAGCTAACTCTAAAACTGCATTGGCACATTTAATTTGTTGATTAGTTGACAAAGTGGGGAAGGCATTACTATAGAAATCATCCATCAGCGCTCTGGCAACTTTGCATTTCCACCCTTCATCTTCTTCATTTCGCACGACTTTCAAGTCCAACTGTCAACAAAAGCTATGAACGACTGTAAGTGGGATATGTATTTGATGCTCCACCCATCGTGCAATCTTATGGACACACGGAAACCCATCTCTCACAAACATATGACATTTGCAAGTGGGGTCAAAAAATGGATCTTCCCCATGTTAGAGACCTTGTACTTCAACTGCTTGAAAACATCTGTTACTGTCACCATACACATCGTCTTCTAGCGACTGGTGTTGAAGGTTGCCTTGATCTCATTTACTTGGATGCGCATAAATGAATCATACTGACCTAATACCGTGTCTAACCTACCATGTAGAGTAGTCAAGAAGTTTTTCAAAGATGAGTGTTCTCCTTCAACCCTACAGTTGAAATAACAGAAATGACATATAATCATATTTTGTCCGTGTATAGGCTTGATAATAATGCAATGAATATATTATATTGCACAAACCTGTATGTTGTGGTAGTTCCCAAGGTCAAAACCGTATCTGTCCAAGCCGACACAATTCTTTCCCTATACGGTTCAAGCCACTGGTTTCGGACATACTGAAACAGGTTTTTCCTGGTGCTCCATTCAATCTCAATCTTGCACAAACTTCGCTCGTACTCCTCTATAGTTTTTTCCTTAAACAACTCCATGTAAGCATTTGCAAACCTTTTTGCAGTGTCAGCATGCTTGATGATTTTCTTAGCTTTGGCCTCGATGTTCTTGTATACATGACGCCTACATAGAATGTACTTTGCCTTTGGGAACATTTCATCCACTGCATTCATCAAGGCAAGCTCTCGATCTGTCACTATGCATGTAGGTGTTTTATGCACAAGCACACAAAGTTTGGCAAACTGCTTTATAGCCCATAAGTAGTTTTCTTCCCTCTCATGTTCCAAAAATGCCCCTGCTATGTTTTAATCCTTCCATGTAGAAGTGAATCCTACAATTTCCAAGAAAGCCATCTCATATCTGCACACAAATTAACATGTTATTGTATAATAATATAACATATTAATAACTAGATAATAAAGAGATGTGCGTGATGGTTACCTATTTGTACTGTAGGTAGAGTCCAACAATAATACATATGGAAATGCCTTAAGGAGTGATATGGAGTCCGGGCTGGCAAAAAAAACGTCGGTGATCTTATTGGTTTTAGGGCCCACCCATATAGTAGTTGTACTCATTACATTTGAGGAAGAATTGTTGGACAACTATTCTTCTTTCCATCCTAGCCCTTTGTACCGCTCATTGTACACTTGCTTCTTTCTAGTGCATTTCCTTGGGAACTCGTTCAGTGCAGTTGTAATTTGGGTTGGCATACAATGTGTCTTTGTCATCGACTGCACCAATCTCTTCTGATCATCTGTGAGCCTGCCAGCTAATGCATGCCCGTATAAACTGGACCCAATCTCATGGTTGTGAGTTCCATGTACAACATCGATCTTCCATGAGCCTCTAGGATGTTCATGACACATCAATTTGAAGGGACACCCACATTTCTTTGTCTTTGTGTTTTTTCGGACTCTATTTTCTCCTCCTTTAGATAGGGTGTACATTCCTTCTCTTTCACACAACAACATAGTCTTCCCAAGATGACGATCATCTGATTTTCTATCTCGGCTAATCTTGATGCACATGTTAGTTTGAAACCCAGTCTCTTTAACCCACTTAATTGCCTCATCCCTGGTGCAGAACACAATATCTTTAGTAAATAACTCAGAATAATCAGTTGAAACTTGGTTTACATCCTCTAAGGGTACCCCAACCTACCGCTGTTTGTGCAATGGTGGGAACCCAAACTGAGAAATTGATTATGAGGATACAAATTCATGGCCAAATCCATCATGAAGCGTAAAATTCGGAAGTGATTCTGATGGTACAAATCCAACGCCGAGCGTGTACGAAGAAGACACCCCATTTTGTGATGTTGACGCAAACCCATCATTAAGGCTTAGGTCGTTAAGATCAATATAAAGTTCATTATTTTCATGTTAATTTTTTTTTAGTGAGTTACAGTAAAACAAAAAACACAAATTCTGTAAAGTCTTCTCTCCGTCATGGAGAGAACAACTTCGTTCGTCAAAGAAGAAGCCATTCCATCCTTGATGGATGGAGGCACTCCGTTCGTGACGGATGGAGTCAGTCCATCCGTCACGGATAAAGCCTTTCCATCCGTGAAGGATGATCAGAATCTCATTCAACAAGATGTCACGCCTTATCAACTTGGTGTTAAGACAGAATAGATCTTATCCTTTTACTTTACAGTATAAAATTATAGCAAATTTACAAGCATATAAACCCTTCATAGCATAAATTCGATGCTTCAATTAATAATATGTGTGGGATCTTGTCACCACTTCAACTTGGACATCGGCATATTTCTTTCTTTCTTTATTTTTTGTCAAAAGAGTTTTTCTACTACATACATAGTATCATATACTTACAACCTTACAAGTTACAACACACCTGTATATTTAATATTTTATTTATTACAAATTATATAGGAAAATGAATTACTCTGTAGGTTTGTACCAATGAATAATATACTATATATGCTAAAACAAAATATACTAATATCATATGGCGTTTTCACGTTTAATTTGGCACAAGTTATATTATTTTACTTTAAAAATATTAATTATATATTTATTCTAAACCTATTATTAATCTTTTTCTTATTAAATACAAATTAATTAGCAAGATTACAAATCAATCCATTAGCAAGATTGCCAATCAATTATGAATAAGAAAAATGGACTGAACTCATGTGTCTTCTTCAACAAAATACAATCGACGGAATTCCATTTGAGTTTTCTTCCTATAGAGACTCCATGGGTTCTAGATATTTATCTGCAGAAGTTGAGAATCAATGTTAACTTTTATAAGGTACACAATATCTCATGATGTAAAGAAGCCAAAAATCTAGCGACTATACACTGCACATTCCCTTGGATGATTGAAAATATTCAATCTAATCATAAATATCTCATCTAAATGACATATTATATATAATAAGATAAATTAAATCTTGCTTTAATTAATAGTATTCAAATATCTTTAAAAATTTACACATATATTTATTGTTTGTGGAACAATATTATTTCAAAATGAATTTCAATAGTTTTAAGGAACAATATAATTTTAATTGGTCTAAAGCCTTGATGTCTAATCTATTATATAATACTAAGGTAAAACATAGCTAAGACCACTTGTCATTTTGGCATTGCGCTACATCATTTATTCTTACATGTCTACTCCAAATCGTGTCACATCACTAAATTATATTTTTTCTATTATCATTACTCCCTCAGATCGGAAATATAAGTCGTTTTAGGGGATACAATATTTTAGATATGATCATGAATTCCTTTCAACATATAGATTATTCACATTTGATCCTAATTTCTATATTATATAAAATATATTAGGTATTTTTTGAATATTCTCTTTTATTTTTCCCATTTAATCAGTCATATTTTATTCAAATTTCCTTTTAATTAATTTATTTCTAGGTATAAGACTTGATTCAACATATTACATATGTACGAAATTACATTATCTTAATTAATTGATTATTAGTAGAGATTTCTGTATTGTACTTATCTTAGATATATATTTCATTTATTTAATATTTTTTAATGTGAAATCGATACATTTTTTAATAATTTAAACAAATATCATTACAAAATTTTACCCAAGCACTTGTGCACGACTCGAAAACCAAACTAGTATACTAGTATATCAATCATTTTTTCCAAGATCAGAAACACACAAAGTGTCATATTCAAAATTTCACTGGTTCAAATTAATCATCTTTTTAGAGAACTGAATAATGCAACCACAAATTTGCAAAATTGAAACATCCACTCTCTATATCTAAATTCTAGAAATTTAGAATTCTATACTCTTATTTGTAAAGATACGATAGATTGATTCTCTGATCGTCAATGAGACTAAACTAAACTTTTCCTTAAAAAATAACCACAAAATTTTATAGTGACGATGTTTACTTCTTCAGATTTCATTTTTGTTATATTATTATTTTTTTGAAAATGTTCTATATGCAAATAGGGGTGGCAAAAGATTTGATTGACACATGACATGTAAAACTATGACACCTAAACTGACCCGAATACAAAAGCAATCTTTTCTAAGAAACAATATGAACCAAATTATATCCGTAGTCGAACATACCTACCCAATATCAACTCGAAATACGACCAATCCAATTTTTGGAGAAAACATGATTTATGCATTAAATCAAGGACCTATCGCAAGGTCAAGAGCTAAAAAGATCAAATAAGGGACGACAAACCTAGTTAGACGATTGTCCACAACCATAGACGATCCATCCGAATACCATGACATCACCATGGTTCGACACTTAGCCGCAAAAGAGACACATGGAAAAACGTAATGAGGAAATTAACCAAGCTCGAACCATTGACAAGTCTTTATAAGGAGACCAATTTGCATTTTTATATGCTATTTGGATTCAAGCAAAGAAACGAATATCTATTAAGTTTGTATAACAACAAATCCACCTTGTGGCTACAAACTTTGGGCTTGTGACCTACTTGAAAAAGCAACCTTGTGGCTACAAACTCGTAACTATTGCATATAAGTTTCTATAACAACAAGTTAATTTACCGAACTCGTGGTCCACGTGTTAGGTAAATTAAATTGCGCCGACCACAGACCAAAAGATGATGAGACTTGATTACATCGAATCCGAGACCTCCGATCATCCGTTGACCTCCTTTCCACTAGACTACTTCAATCGGAAAATTTACATCACTAATAGCGTTAAGAACTCTAAATTGTCAAAAGTACTCCCAAGAAGACAGAACTCCAACTTCATATTGCCGTAATTAAAAATGGTAACAAAATTGATTAATTCGACAATATTCATATGATTCAAATGAATAAGACTTCAACTCAACTCTAAATTACACAGTGGAGTCTTTCCTCCTCTGTTAGGAAAACTCTGTTTTCCTCCTCCTCTCTGTCGGTTGTGAGGGTTTTCTAGCCCTTTGTGCTAGCTTTCCTTTGTCTCTCTCCTCTTCTTTCTTCTTGTTTTTTCCTTCGCTGCTTTCTCTCTCATCCTTTTCGGATCAAGGGAATTCATGGAAACAAAGAATTGTATCTCACCCAAGCTGAACGTCAAGAGGTTGATGGCGATTTCAACTCAATTGACCTTCAGCCTATCTCTGCATCTGCTCAAGAAGTGGAATTTATTGTAAATCAGGTTGGCCATATGGAGGTGTAGAATCCTACTGCTTCAGTTGTTGGTCAGGTGGAGATTGCTACTGATGTTGTTGTGGGCTAGGTTTGTCCTATTGTTTGTTTTGTTCCTGCTCAGGATTCTATTCTCAACATTGATGTTTGTCAAAAGAACATTATCTATACCCCATCTACTCTTGTCAAAGCTCAAGGAAACATGTCAAAGAAATGTAAAGAAGTTATTGTGGAGGATTCTCTTCCTTCTGCAAAGGTTCCTTCCAAGAAAAATTATTGGTCTAGGAAGTTAAAGAATGTCGACTCTTCTATGCAGACTGTTGATTCTCATGGGGGTAAGAGGAGTTGTCCTTTTCCCTGTTCAACTAACCCAAACTCCAAGAAAACAAAACTTTTTGAGGTTTTAATAACTGATGAAACCTTAACAACTCCAAACTTGATATTGATGGAAGACGAGAGATCCTCTTTCTACCGAAAGCAATGAAAATCACCAGCTATAATTGCAGAGGGGTGGGAAGACCTTGTGTAATTAATTGGGGCAAAAAAATGATTAGGCAAGAACTTCCCAATGTTTTTTTTTCTAATGGAAACTAAGTCTTCTAAAAGCTATATGCATGATATATTGCTCAGAAGTTGGGGTTTGTAAATTATTTTGCTATTAATAGTCATGGAAGAGGTGGGGGAATTGCTCTTTTTTGGGATAACTGTGCTCAATTATCTATATTATCCTACACTAGCCATCATGTGGACGTCAGCTTTGGAAGTAATACTTCCAAGTCACTCTAGAGAACTTCCTTTTTTATGGGTGGCCTAAGGCCCACAACAAATATGATGTGAATATGGATTCCTTCATTTTTGAAGAAGCTGAACAACTTGTATCGATGAAATTGTACGAAGCATTGAAGATGTCGAAACCGAGAAATCTTACTCTTCGACACCTTCTCGGTATTTCTGCCATAAAGGGAGCTACACATATCCAATGGAGGACCATTAGTAGTCATTGGAAAGCTAACAAAATGATCTACAACTTTTATGCCAACTGTTTCTATGAAATATGTTCGTATAAGTCCAGATATTGCAATCTTCGGTAGCAGTCCAACCATTTCCAAGGAAGTAACTAGTCTAAATTCAATGCCGAAAGACTCCAAGAGCCTCAACGTTTTTGCCATCAATTCCAACTGATATTATGCTTATTATTTCAGTTTTATTTAGTATAAAATTTGAAGAGTCTTTTGGTTAATGTTTTAGTTAATGTTTTAGTTAATGTTTTGTTTGCTTGGAATGCAAGAGGTTTGAAGAGTGCCTTGCACTCTAATTTTGTAAGCCTATAAATAGGCTATGCTTCTTCCATTGTAAGACACGCTTGAATTGAATCAAAAAGTCTATCAAACTCTCTCTTCCCTTGCTCTAACATTCTTGCGTCAAATTCCCTTGTTGCCGAGTGTGTATATCTCTCCAACAACTTCTTTCTCAACCAAGTCTGCGTCGAGTCTTCCCTCCCCTTGAAGAACTATTCGTGAGCCAACATCTCACACCAAGAACGCCTACCAAAGGTGCCTCCATCATCCATCTCATCCATCCTCAAATCCATCACCATTACGAGCCATCCCAAACTCCACTCGCACCATCGCAGATTTCCTTCCCGGAACTTTCGAAAGCCTCTCAGTAGAACCGGCGTATCTTTTTATTCCCTACCCAGAAAGTTCTACAATTTTGAGGGAATAAACTAGACTTCAAGATCTAACTCTGGGATTTGGAATCACTTCATTCCGATCTCAGACGAGAGAGAACGGTCCATTTCAAGTCAAGTCACATTTCTGGGCTTTGCTTGACGATTCCTTGAAGATCTTCGAAGCCATTCCTCGCACCGTGTCATTCCCGATCCTTGATTCACATCATTTGGTATCAGAGCCACGCAAGGAGGTTTCGAAACCTTGTCATGTATCACCATAGAATCCACCAACCGATGACCATGTTTGAGCCTCTACAAATTTACCGAGAGCATCTCTCATCATTAAGATCTGATTTGAGAGACTTCCGAGAGATGCAAGATCGTCAATTTTCACTTCTTCACAAAACGCTCAAGGAAGAATTTACGAACCTCGAGGAGATGATCCGTCGATATTATTCACAAGAGAAAATAAAACTCAAAGGTGAATCAAGGATCGGGAATGACAAGGAATCGTCAAACTAAGCTGAAAAATCTGCAACAACAAATTTCAGCTTGCATTTCTCAACCTCCTTCAACTTCCCAAACCTCTATTTTGTGTAAGTTGAAGAAGGATGAGGAGATTTTGCTTGCTCAATAAGAAAAGATGTGGCATCAGAGAGCCTGTATCAATGAATTGTCTTGTGGTGACAAAAATACAAAAAAAATTCCATGCAAAGGCTAGTAACAGAAAGAAGAGGAATTTTGTTAGACAACTTCAGAATGAGGATGGGTCTATGGCTTCTTCTTGGTGTCAGTTAGAAGAGCTATCTACTTCTTATTTCAATAAAGCCTTCTCCTTATATGCTCATCCTATTCATGCAGTTCTTTTGAATGGTATCTCTAGAAGAATTTCAGATGATGAAAATGCTTTACTGCCTATTCCTTTCACTGAATCTGAGGTTCTTTTAGCTCTGAAGCATATGCATCCTTCCAAATCTCTAGGCCCGAATGGCTTACCTACTTTATTCTTCAAGCATTACATGAGCTTTGTTAGCATGGATGTTCTTTCCTTTGTGTTAAGTATTTTGAATGGTGCTCCTATGCCTTCTCAAATCAATCATACTTTCCTCTCTCTTATCCCCAAGATTGATCATCCTCTGTCTATGACTGATTTCAGGCCAATCAGTTTATGCAATATTATTTTCAAGATCATCTCCAAGTGTATTACAAATACAATGAAGAATCTGCTCAGTGATTCTATCAGCCACAACCAAAGTGCATTTATTTCTGGAAGATCAATTACTGACAATGTTGTGGCTGCTGCAGAATATTTTCATTACATTAAAAGAAAAAAGACTGGTAAGAGAGGTTTCATGGCAATTAAGCTTGACATGGCAACAACTTTTGACATGGTTGAATGGAGTTTCTTGAAGGCTATTATGCATCACATTGGGTTTCATGGTAGCTGGATTGATCTGGTTCTCAAATGTGTTTTCTCAATGTCTTTCTCAATCTTGCTTAATGGCTCTCCTACTCAATCTTTTGTTTCTTCAAGAGGGTTAAGACATGGAGATCATCTTCCTCATCTCTTTCTTCTCATCATGGAAGGTCTATGAAGTGTTTTTAAATCCTCTCTTGATGAAGGTCATTTTCATGGCCTTAAAGTTACCTAACATGCTCCAACTATTTCTCATATACTATTTGCTGATGACTGTCTGATTTTCGGTAGAGCTAATTTAGTTGAGGCAGCAAACATCAATGATCTCCTTCACTTATTTCAATTGGGCACTGGCCAAAAAATCAATGCTTTGAATTCCTAGATCTCTTTTAGTCCAAATGTTGAGCTTGCTTCCAGATCTGCTTTGTTTTAGCTTTTTGGTTTCGGGGAGGTTGATTCTCACGACAAATATTTAGGACTTTCAACTATCATTGGGAGATCTAAGAAGATCATCTTTGAACAAGTTGTTGATAGAATTAGAAAGAAAGCAAAATGGTGGAAATCTAGTTCACTCTCTCAAGCTGTAAGGTAAGTTGTGATCAAATCTGTCTTGCAAGCAATACCTTCTTACATCATGAGTTGCTTCAAACTTCCTATCTATACTTTCTAGGAGTTAGACAGTATTGTTTGCAAGTTTTGGTGGGGTTCTCATGATCATAAAAAGATTCATTGGTCCAAGTGGAAAAGCCTTTGCACTCCTAAGGATACTGGTGGTATGTGATTCATAAATTTCGAGGCTTTCGATCTTGCTTTATTAGATAAGGGAATTTGGAGATTTTTTTTTTTTATCAATCCTTCTTCTCTGACTGGCCTAATTATGAAAGCAAGATATTTAAAAAAGGCAGACATCATGAATGCCTCTTTGGGTCCTTGTCCTATCTATGCTTAAAAAAGCTTGCATCAAGCAATTTGGGTGGTCAAAAGAGGTTTTGTTTGGGAACTAGGTAATGGTGATGATGTCAAATTTTGGAATGATTGGTGGTTGCCTCGTCCTCACTGTTTCAGGTTCATCACTCCTCCAATTCAGTCTGAATTGGATCTTTATGTTTCTCATTTCTATGACTGGTCTCTAGATGATTGGAAGTGGAAAGATCTTCATTCCAGGCTCTTTGATCTTGATCTTCAGACTCTCCATGCTCTTCATCTGATCTCTCCTCAATCTGCCGATTGTAGAAGATGATTTTATTCTCATAATGGAGAGTTTACTGTGAAGTCTACTTACAAAGTTATTTTGAAATTATGCGACCAAGCTGAATCTTCTAATTCTGATTTTAGGATGCTTTCTGGGACAATATGGAGGAAGGTTTGGAATTTGAATGTGATTCCCAAGGTGAATCTTTTTATTTGGAGAGCTCTTAAAGGATTTATTCCTTGCTTGCAAGCACTCAAATTTAGAAAACTTGTCTGCTCAAATATTTGCTCTCTTTGCTGCAGAAAATTTGAATCTGCTATTCATGTTTTACTAGGCTGCCCCTTTGCCAAAACAATTGGTGCTTCTTCCCTCAATTTCATGATTTGTCTGTAACTTCTCCTTCTTCTTTCTGGGACTTGTGGTCCTCTGCTGTCAGTTGTCTTAATTCTGTTGATCTTGCTCTCTGGACCACCTACATTTGGTTTCTCTAGAAGAATAGAAATCAGAGAATTTTTGAAAATTGTAATGCAAGTCCTTCGTTGCTATCCCAACAAGTTCTCTCTTTGCTTTAGTCCTCTCATTCTTTTGTTTCTTCTACACCAGCTCTGCCTCAGATCAAGTATATCTTGAATGCTGCTTTCCCTCTTGCCTGATACTTTCTGGACTATGATGCTAGTCGGTCCTCTGATGGTATGACTGCCTTGGGTTTTGTTTTGACTCGTCCTAATGGTTCAATTTTATTGCTTGGGAGTAAATCTTCAAAACCATGTAATACTATTAAATCATTAGAAGGTCAGGCTGTCATCTGGGGTCTGAAGAATGTTGGATTATAGAGCCTGATGGACTATACACCGAAAGCCTAACTCCAGCGATTTGGGCATGTCCGTACAAGGGTCTTTTGGGCCTGATTAGGGTTTCACTAATTACTATAAATACCCACTTGATTATTGTAATCGTTATTACAAAATAGTAGAAAAAAATTCTGGCTTGGCATCGCCCCCATACGTAGTCAATTTCTTGACGAACTAGGTTAATAATCTCGTGTTCTTTGTTTCAATTTCTCTAATTACTGCGTTTGAGTCCTCACAGCTGGTATCAGAGCGCTGGTTTTGGCAGTCACGATGGGAGACAAAAAATCGCCGATGGAGAAGTTCGACTGGACGGCATTCGGGTTTACCTGTACGGTAAAGATATGTACTTGCCTCTGTGCGAGAAATCAGAGGTCATGAAGGATGATGAGTGGAAGTTGCTGGACAAGAAAACGATGAGCGTGATCCACCTATCGTTGTCCAGAAATGTGGTGCATCACACGATCAAGGTAGAGACGACGAATGAATGCTGGAAATACTATTTGCGACGTATGAGAAACCATCCACAATGAAAAAGGTTCACCTGATGCGGCGCTTGTTTAACTTGCGGATGACGGAGAGTACACCGGTGGCCAATCACTTGAACGAGTTCAATATGACAATCGCACAATTGAGCTCGGTTGAGATTGATTTCGATGATGAGGTACAAGCCCTAATTCTGTTATCCTATTTACTAGAGAGTTGGAGCGAGACAGTACTGTTGTTAATGCTTTAGCGGGGAAGGCAAAGCTTAAGTTTGATGAAGTCAGAGATATGTACTTCTTCAGGATCAGCCTTGAGTACGAGAAATATGGGCAGGTTAGATTCTAAGGCGAGATCAAATCGTGGTAGGTCGAATTCAAGAGGGAGGGATAAACCCAAAGACAAAAGCAAAATCAAGTATTGAAATTATGATGAGAACGGTCATTACAAGAGTGAATGTAAGGCACCATCAAAGGACAAATCAACGAATTCAACCACAGAAGACATTACAGATGCATTCATCCTAAGCGATTCAACCACAAAAAACACTACAGATTCAACCACAGAATTGTGATGAGAACGATCATTACAAGAGTGAATGTAAGGCATCGTCTAAGGACAAATCAACGAATTCAACAACAGAAGACATTGTAGATGCATTGATCCCGAGCGATTCAACCACAAAAAACACTACAGATGCATTGATCATGAGCATGAGCAGCCCATTAGAGTCTTGGGTGTTAGACTCTGGAGCTTCGTTTCACTCGTGCAGTAGTGCTAGCATAATGGATCGGTATACTTCTAGAGATTTCAGAAATGTCTATCTTGTTGATGATGAGGCCTTAAAAATTGTGGGGAAATGAGATGTTCGAATCAAGGCACCGAATGAATCTGTGTTGCAGTTGCATCGGGTAAGGCATATTCCTGGTTTGAAAAGAAACTTGCTTTCGGTTAGGCAGTTGAATGACGAGGGTTATGTTGTAACCTTTGGCTGCAAGAGCTGGAAGATAACCAAAGGAGCTATGGTAGTAGCTCGAGGGAAGAAGGAGAGGACATTGCACATGACAAGCAACGTCTGTGATAATATTGTTGTCGCATGAGCGAATGGTGATGCAAATTTTTGGCATTGTCGTCTTGGCCACATGAGTGAGAAAGGGATGAAAGTGCTATGTTCGAAGGGTTTGCTACCAAGTCTCAAGTCTGCTGACATCGGATTGTGTGAGGACTGCATTCTCGGGAAATAAAAAAGGGTGAGTTTTTCGAAGGATGGCATAACTTTGAAGATGCAGAAGTTGGAGCTGGTCCACATCGATCTATGGGGTCCAGCACATGTGACATCTCTTGGTGGAGCGTCATATTACACGACCTTCATTGACGACCCCACAAGAAAGGTATGGGTATATTTTTTGAAACAAAAATATGATGCCTTCGATTCTTTCAGAAAGTGGAAGGCCCTAGTAGAGGTTGAGACATGTCTTAAAGTGAAGTTTTTAAGATCTGATAATGGTGGGGAGTATGAGCTTCGCGAGTTCAAAGAGTTTTGTGTTTAGAATGGCATTCGCATGGAGAAAACCTTGAAAGGAACCCCTAAGGAGAATGGCGTGGCAGAACGTATGAATATGACCTTGAATGAACGTGCTAGGACATTCTGGGCAGATGTAGTTAACACTATTGCATTCTTGATTAACCGAGGACCATCAACTCCCTTGGAGAGTGGCATTCCAGAGGAGGCTTGGAGTGGTAAAGAGGTAAATTTGTCCTTTCTTCGGATATTTGGGTGTGTTTCATATGTTCATGTAGCTTCTGTTGAGGGAAGTAAACTGGATGCTAAGTTTGTCAAATGCACGTTTATTGGATATGGCGGTGATGATTTCGGATACCGGTTTTGGGATGAACAGAACATGAAGGTTATTCGTAGTCGAGACGTTGTGCTTAATGAGTAGGTTTTGTATAAGGATAAGCTGGGTGCATCAGAAGTTGCTAGTTCAGAACCTGAGGTTGTGGAGTTAGACATCTCAAACTCGGGTGGGAGCAGGGTGGTTCAAAATGACCAGGAGGTTGTTGAGGAAGAACCGTACACCCAGTAGTTCCGCTGCGGAGGTCCACTAGAGAGCATGGATCGCCTGATAGATTTACGCCTCCCAACTACTATATGTTGTTGACTGATGGTGGTGAGCCGGAGTGTTATGCATAGGCATCTCGTGGTGAACATGTGAGCAAGTGAAAGCTCGCAATGGATGGTGAGATGGATTCGTTGATGACCAATGGAACTTGGGAACTAGTTGAGCTTCCAAAGGGTAAGAAGGCATTGCATAACAAGTGGGTTTACAGAATCAAGAAGGAGGCTAATGGAAGCAAGCGTTATAAGGCAGGGCTGGTTGTGAAAGGATTTCAGCAGAACTACGGTATTGATTATAGTGATGTTTTTACTCCTGTGGTGAAACTGACTACTCGCCTAGTGCTGAGTATGGCAGCTGCAGAAAACATAGAGCTACAACAACTGGATGTAAAAATGACCTTTCTTCATGGTATTTTAGATGAAGACATCTATATGAAGCAACCTGAGGACTACTTGTTAGAGTGTAATGTTGAGCTTGTGTGCAAGCGGAAGAAGAGCTTGTATGGTCTGAAACAAGATGCTAGACAATGGTACTAGAAGTTTGATGGATTCATGCAAGGAATTGAGTTTGTGAGAAGTGAAGCTGACCATTGTTGCTACTTCAAGAAGTCTGACAACGACTATACGTTTATGACATGATGATAGCAGGCTCTAGTGCTCGAGAAGTGAGTAAGTTGAAGAAGCAGTTGTATGAACAATTTGCTATGAAGGATCTTGGAGAGGCTAAGCAGATTCTGGGTATGCGGATTGATCGAGATAGGAAGGCTGGAAAGTTGTATCTGCCACAGGCTGAGTACATCAAAAAGGTCTTAAAGAGGTTTAGTATGCAAGATGCTAAGCAGCTAAAGTCCCATTGGGTAGCCACTTCAAGCTATCTAATAGGGACTCGCCTGAGAGTGAAGAAGAACGTGTCCAGATATAGAGGACTCCATACGCTTAGGCCATTGGTAGTTTGATGTATGCAATGGTGTGTACGAGGCCAGACATCGCGCATGCGGTGAGAGTAATTAGTCGATTCATGGGACATCCGGGGATGGAGCATTAGGAAGCAGTGAAGTGGATCCTTAGATACTTGAGGGGTATTGTTTTGGGGCGAAAAGATCAAACCGACCTGAATCACCTTAAGAAGGGCAACTAGACAACTACAGAATTGATTATATCTTAATGATCCAAATCAAGCAAGGAACTAAAATGAAATGAGATTAAACAGACATAAAAGTAAACTTATCTCCCTTGAACAAGAGATTGGTCGAATCGAATGATCTAAGCGTCGGTCGCTTTAAGATTGAAGTAAAGGATCGAACTTAGAGAGCAAATGTAACAGATCGAGAAAATTGTAAATGGTAGCTGGTATTGATGATAATAATTGTGTATTTACAAAAGAAAGATCAACTCCTTTTATACATAATTTACATGAATGAACTAATAAATCCGTTGAATTCTGATTTTTCAGGGATCCGTCGAGTCGTTGCTCCAGGCGTCCGAGATTCGCTCAACTGCCTCAACGTTCCTCTTTCTCCAGATCGTGGCCCAATTCGATTACCCATCTGTGCCGGCTTGATGGATAATCAATAATTTCTGAGCCCAACAATTGCCCCAAGACCAAAGTGGGCCGGAGGAAATAAAGCGGCTTCTTGACGAGACGGTTTGGTCTTCAGTGTGGCGAGGAAATCCTTTCCTGATTCTTTTGCAAACTGCAGGCTAACGTGGCGTTTCGTGAGTGGCCCATCGTTTTGACCATAAGAGAGGCGATTTTACTGTGTTAAATAGCCCTCATCGGCTATCTTATCATCACAGAGTTTCACGTCTCTATCAAGGTAACTTCTTTTTCAAATTTTTTACTCTTCTTCTCCTTTCTCTGTTTCCATGGCGTCTTCAAGGTCTAGGAGTAGAATCGTGTCTGGTGATCCTTCCGAAGATGGGAATGCTTTCACCCCTTTAGGACTCCTTAGTAATTCCGATTCTGTTGGTGGAACCCTAACTCAGGCCGAGTTGGATAAGATTCTTGAAGTTAGTCAGTTCCCTGTAGGCACTGTGGCTCGTCTTCCTCTTCCCCATGAGCGAGCCGTCTTGTACCATAGAAATTGGGTTTGTTTCTTTGAGTACCCTTTTAGGATTAGCCACTCTTTTCCGTTTTCCAATTTGGTCAGGAACTTTCTTTCAGTCATGGGACTTGCTCCTTGTCAGGTTATGCCCCATACTTGGCGTTTACTTAGGGTGATCGATCTTGTTACCACCGGTGTCAAATTTGATTTTGACTTTGACGCTTTGTGGTATTCTTACTATCTGAGTAGTCGAGGTTCTTCTAGGTTTAAATTACGACTTCGTCGTGATAGAAAGCCTTTAGCTTTGAACTTGGATGTTAATGACCATGGGTGGAGAACCCATTTTTTCTTTGTGGAGCGCGAGTCGCTTGAAAGATGGGTCGATTGTTCCTTTTTGCTCTCAGATTGGAGGAAGACATGTATTGTATTTTTCCTTTGATTTTTCTTTGTTGGGAGTCTTCTAAGCCTTTGCTTACATGTTTTTTATCGCAGTGCCTGATCCAGGGGAACCCGAGGATTTTGAGGTAGCGACCAAGGCTTTACCCACGATTCCTGAATCGGAAATACATTTCAAGAATATCAATTTCTTGATACCTGATCCTGTCGAGATGTCGACTCCTTCTGTATCTATCTCTAAAGGCACTTGTTCGTTCCTACAAGTATGTGTGTGGTTGGTCTTCAGAGTTTTCATATGCTTATGGTGTTGTGCTATTTTATCAGCGTCTCGCGGCAGTCGATCCAGCGCGCGTTTATCGGGAAAAGTCTGCTGGAACAAAAGCTGTCAGCCGCCAAGGCGTCTTCTTCGAGGGCTATCCTCAAGACCCGACAATCTGTTGGAGTAATCGCTCTAGACTCTCCGTCGTCTAAGACGTCAGGTGCGAAGAGAAAGGCGTCCGTCGCTTTAGGTCATCTGCCAGGAATGCTGAAAGAAAGAGTGGCAAGCGACCTGACTCGATCGGTGGACCCATAAGCTAGGAAAGAGATTGACGATCTTTCTCCTATCGATTGTATGGATGAAGCCGCTGTCGGTGCTTGGAAGTAAGTAGCAGGATATTCGAATTCATCTTTTTTCTTCTTTTTTTGTTGAAACTGATTACATGTTGTATTGAATGTAGGCCTTTCAGTATTCGATCGTCGCTTTTTCTACTATACAGGAGTTGAGTGATAGGTCCGACAAGTGGATCGCACATGCGGAAAGTCAAGCGAAGGCTGCCAAGGACCGTGTGGAGATTGTCGAGAAGGAGTTGATGTTTGTCAAGGAGGAACTTCGATCTCAAGTCGAGGAGGCTGAGAAGCGTCGTGAAAAGGATGCTCGGACCGCTGGTGACGTGGGGACTTATTACTGTTTGAAGTCTCGCATTGAGATGATGGAGGAGTTCGCCGCTGGTACTCATGTGGAATGAGATGTCGAAGGGGAGAGATCCAATCTGGACCTTTTGTATCCCGATGGCAACCCTGGCGAAGAGCTCTTTAAGTTGGCCGACTTGGAGGGAGGAGAAGATGACCAGAAAGATGACGCCGATTCTTAGGCGGTTGAAGATGCTAGGAAGGTTGAAGACGTGCCGAAGACTCTCCCAGAAGTGACAACTGACAAGGAAGTCGATCTTGTGCAAGCCAAAGAGAAGTCGGACGAGTCTTAGTATGTGTGAAGATCGTGTCATGTGTCTCAAAACATTCTCACTGTTTAAATACGTTTATCGTGATATCTTGTGCCCCATCGTGGAGATGGGATGGATAATGTTTTGGCGACCCGTCCACCATCCGGGTCGCGTATTTTGTAAGTTTCTTTAGTACTTGTTATGTACCTTGTGTTTGTATGTTTTTTTGCAGGTGGATCTCGTCGATTGTGTTTTGACCGTGATGTGAATCGTTTGGTCGAAGCGACCTGTAGTTTGTAGTTGTTAGTGTAGCATGCTTTGTGTGTCTGGGGAAGGGTAGTTTGTATTATATGGAAAAGGCGAGTACCTTGAATAGGATAAGCCTTTTGCATAAGAGGATGTTTTTGTGTTGTTCCCTCCATTCCCTATGTATCGATCGATTTTGGATGTTGTAAGCGCTTGTGTTGTAAATGGTAAGGATATCCGTTTGAATGGCAAGTTTGTCTTCGAGGCCTCTTGGTCCTGCTCAGATTATGTTAAGAGTACAAAAAAAAGAGGTCTTTTGGGCGACCGTTGGGGGGTGACCCAACGGCCCTCCGATGCTTAAGTCAGTGATCGTAACTCAAGCGAATATAATTTGAAAAGATGTAAAAAATGCAAAGTAAAAGTGAAAGAAAGTTCAGAAGTGATACAACTTTAGGTGGACTGCGTTCCAACTTGGAGGGATAGGTTGTCCGTCCTTTGTTTCTAGTCGATATGCTCCTCGCCCGACGACTTCCTTGATGAGGTAGGGTCCTTCCCATTGGGGTGCCAATTTTCCGTCGGCTGGATCTCTAGTGTTTTGGAACATTTTCCTTAGGACCCAATCTCCTAACTTGAAGACTTTAGCTCGGACGTTCTTGTTGTAGCTCCGGGCGACTTGTTGTTGGTATTGGACCATTCGGATTCTGGCTTTCTCTCTAGTCTCGTTGATGGTGTCGAGGTTGTGAGCTAACTCGACGTCGATTTGTTCCGGAGTTTGGAGTCCGTATCTGGCAGTTGGGACAAGTATCTTAGTGGGGATGACTGCCTCACTTCCATATACCAATGAGAAAGGGCTTTGCCCTGTTGTGTTTTTTGGCATCATCCTGTCGGACCATAATATCAAAGGGAGCTCATCGGCCCATTTGCCTTTTGCCCCTGTGAGGCGTTTTTTGAGATTGTTGATGATGATTTTATTGCTGGACTCTGCTTGACCATTAGATTGTGGGTACCTCGGTGTGGACGTGACTAGTGTGATGTTCCACTGTTTACAGAAAGATCGCGTCTTGCTACCGATGAATTGGGAGCCATTGTCGCATACGATTTCTGAAGGGATGCCAAATCTGCATAGAATATTACGTTTTATGAATGAGATGACGTGTTTTTCTTTTACCTCTCGATATGCTTCGGCCTCTATCCATTTAGAGAAATAGTCAGTCATGGCTAGGAAGAAGACGCGTTGTCCTGATGTCGATGATAGTTTTTTGACGATGTCCATTCCCCATCGCATGAAGGGCCAGGGAGCTAGGGTCGGATGGAGCATCTCATATGGTTGATGTGTGATAGGCGCGTGTCGTTGGCAAGCGTCGCACATTCTAACATAATCCGTCGCTTCCTTGTTCATTGTGGGCCAATAATAACCTGTCCTGAGAGCTTTGCCGGATAGGCTACGTCCTCCAGTATGATTTACGCATTCTCCGTCGTGTAGAGATTGTAAGACGTGTCGTACCTTAGTTGTTTTGAGGCATCGTAAGTATAGGCCTGTAATAGATCGTTTGACCAAAATATTATCTTTTAAATCAAAGGTCACGGCTTGTACCTTGAGTCTTTTAGCTTCTGCTTTGTCTGCTGAGAGTGTTCCGTCCATGAGCCATTTGATGTAGGGGATGGTCCAGTCATCTTGATCGCCCACCAAATCTTCTTCCGTGTGGTCGCCTACTTCTGCTGAGACGAATTCTTCTAGGGGTAACTCGTCCATTGTCTGAATATAATCTGGATTGGGTGTTTTGAAGATCTTAGGGATGGCTGGTGTGATGATATGTGCTAATGGGATGTTGTGGAAGTAGTTGGGATGTAAGGCTGAACCGAGATTTGCTAGGGCGTCGGCTTGTGTGTTGAGGTCGTGAAGGACTTGTCGGGTAGTGAAGTTCTGGAATTTGCTTGCCAACTTTTTGACAATGTCTAGGTATGCCATCATTCTGTCGTCTTTGGCAGCGTATAAACCTTGTACCTGGTTGACAATTAGGAGAGAGTCGCATGTTACCTCTATGCTTAGAAATGCGAGATCGTGTGCAAGTGTTAATCCAAATACGAGGGCTTCATTCACATCTCATAGCTTGGGCTATATGGTCCCCTTGTGGTGATTTTAGCATGACACCTAGGCCGACTCCTCTTACGTTTGATGCTCCGTCTGTATGGAGTTGCCATGTGCCCTTGTCTTCTTCGACTTTTAGCTGTTCGACCTCCTTTGTGGCTTCTTGTTCCAGTGTCGGGCTGAAATCGGCCACAAAGTCGGCTAAAGCTTGAGATTTGATCGCCGTCCTAGGCTCGTACTCGATGTCGAATCCGCTGAGATGTATGGCCCACTTAGCCATTCGTCCTGTAAATTCTGGCTTCCTCATGATTGCTTTCATGGGATGGTTAGTTCTCACAATAATAGCGTGTGATTCGAAATAGGGTCGTAATTTATTTGAGGCCATAACCAATGCTAAGACTAATTTTTCAAGTGATGTATACCTGGTCTCGGCGGGAAGTAAGGAATGACTTACATAGTAGACTGGTGACTGTTTACCCACTTCCTCCCTTGTTAGGACTGCACTGACGGCTGACTCCGATACGGCCAAATATAGTGGTAATGGCTTGTCGTCTTTTGGTTTAGCCAGTAGGAGTGGACTTGCCAGATATGTTTTTAGATCTTGGAAGGCTTGTTCATGTGCGGCTGTCCAGTCGAATGATTTGTTCTTTTTCAAAGCTTCGTAGAAGAGCTTGCATTTATCCAATGATTTGTATATGAACCTGTTTAGTGCCGATATCCGTTCTGTTAGTTTCTGGACGTCCTTGACGCATCGAGGGGACCTAAGGTTGACGATGGCCTTGATCTGGTCGGGACTGGCTTCTATCCCTCTTTAAGTGACCATGTATCCCAAAATATTTACTGAAGACACTCCGAAAAAACATTTAGTCGGGTTTAATTTCATGTTATATCTTTTCAATACCTCGAAAGCTTCCTTTAGGTGTTCAATCTAGTCCCCTGTCGCTTTGGATTTGACGAGCATGTCGTCGATGTAAACTTCCATGGTGTCTCCGATCTGATCTTTGAACATCTTGTTCACCAACCTTTGATACGTGGCACTTGTAATTTTTTTGTCCGAAGGGCATTACTTTGTAGCAATACATACCTTGGCTTGTTATGAAAGCTGTCTTTTCTTGGTCGTCATGGTCCATCAGGATCTGGTTGTACCCATTGAACGCGTCCATGAATGTCAGCATTTCGTGTCCGGCGGTCGCGTCGACCATTGCATCAATATGTGGTAAAGGGAAATAGTCTTTTGGACAGGCCTTGTTTAGGTATGTGAAGTCGATGCATACTCTCCATTTCCCGTTCTTCTTTTGAACCACGACGATGTTTGCTAACCAGTCGGGGTACTTGACTTCTCGGATTTTGCCTGTCTCAAGTAAATTTTTCACCTCGTCGTCTACGATCTTGTTACGTTCTGGCGCGAACTTTCTCCTCTTTTGCTTGACTGGAGGGTATGTGGGATCTACATTCAATTTATGATTAATAATATCCGGGGAGATCCCCACCATGTCTTCGTGTGACCAAGCAAAACAGTCAGAGTTGGATCGTAAAAGAGAGATTAAATCTGCTATGGTCGAATCGTTTAGATCTGATCCGACCTTCACCGTCTGTGTTGGCTTTGAAGGATCCAGCGCGATCTCGTCGAGTTGTTCCAATTCTGGTTCGACGTATCGTGTGGTTCCTTCGCCATACTGTGATTGCTATGCGAAAGGTTTGTCGATTGCCCCTTTCATTGAAGTGACATAGCATTCCTTGGCAGCCCGCTGGTCGCCTTTTATTTCCTATACCCCCCACTTAGTAGGAAATTTTATCGTTTGGTGGTAAGTGGAAGGTACAACTTTCATGGCGTGGATCCAGGGTTTGCCAAGGATTGCATTGTATGGTGATGGGCAGTCGAGTATCAAAAACTTTACCTGTTGATTGACTCCACCAACGTACGTTGTTAACACGATCTCCCCTTGGGTGTATTTAACTTCCCCACTAAATCCGACCAGCGGGGTGGAGTTTCTGGTTAAGTCGTCCTCGCTTAAACCCATACCCTTTAAGGCGTCTAGTGTCAACAAGTTGGTGGAGCTACCTGTGTTGATTAGAACATGATGGATAAGACAGTTGCTAATTGAAAGTGAGATTACCAAACCGTCATGATGGTCGCCTAGTTCCTGGGCTTCCGAGTCGTCGAAGGTAATGGCGGGAGCGTTAGAGATCTGTAACTGTCTTGTCTCCGCCTGACGGCTTGTTACCCTTGCTTTCTCGAGCATGCCTTTTGGCGGCCGAGTATGTGTTTCCACACACATCTGACCCTCCTGATATGGTGTTAACAATTTTAGTAAGAACCGGAGAGGGTGGTTTATCGGATGTTATCTGATCCCTTCGATCGAGGGTCGCTTTGGCCCTGTCCGAGATGACGTCGCGTAATAGCCCATGCGAGAGGAGCCTTGCGACTTCCTTACAAAGGGCTATGCATTCGTCCATCGAGTGTCCATGGTCCCCGTGGAACTCGCACCACCGGTTCATGTCCTTCTTGGCGTCTGGTTTGTCGCTCTTTCAAGGCCACCTTACTTCCTTCCCATATTTGTCAAAACTCTTCACGAGTTCCGATATGGAGATATTAAAATTGTAAGAGTGAAGCTTTGGAGGGAGAGCGGGGTTGTTTCGCCAATCCTGGTTCCTGTCATAAGAGTTGTTCACCTGACTGGGGTCGCTTCGCCCCTTAGGATACGGATGTGGTCGTCGATCGCACTGATAATCCGAGGATGCCTTTCGGTCGAATCGATCAGGACTCTTGTTTGCTTTGGAGGGTTCTTCATCTTCCTCGAGTCTGACTTGTGCCATGGTTTTGGCTTGGACGTCTTCAAAGCTCCGGCACGGGTACTTGGTCAATTCGCGATAGAGTTCACTACCTCTGACCAAGCCCCGGCGAAACGCTTCAATTGATGTTGGAACATTGCAGTGTGGGATTACGATCTTCTCTTTGTTGTACATGTTAAGATAATCCCTTAGAGGTTCTCCATACCTTTGCACGATCCTGTACAGATCGCTTGATTGCTTTTCTAATCGTCGACTGCTAGCGAACTGGACTTTGAATGAATTGATCAAGTCGGTGAAAGAAGCGATGGAGCCCTGTGGTAAATGCATAAGCCAAGTTAGTGCAGGTCCTGCGAGGGTCGTGCCAAAGCTTTTGCACATGACTGCCTCACGGTTCCCTCTTGGGATCAAAATAGTCATTAATTTTTGCTTATAAATTGAGACATGATCTTCGGGGTCCCCAGTCCCGTCATAGTTGGGCATGTTGGGGACATGGAACTTCTTTGGAATCTCGATGCGTGCAATAGCTTATACGAAGGGTGAATCTTCATATCCATCGATTGCTTCTTTCTCGATTGGTTGGGGGACTCTCGGGTCTCGTGCAATACGATCGTCCAGGGTCTTCATGTGCTTGTTGATAGCTTTTTGTATGAGGGTCTAGAGATTGGCTGGAGCCGTCACCTGTGGATGGACCGCTCGAGCCTCAGGGGGCTCGGCTACAAAGCCTGGCACGTTAGTCGTAGCAAAAGTGACTGGAGGGGTCTGAAATATACCAGAAGGCAGGGAGGCATTATTCGCCATCGCAGGAGTTACGTCTATCCCGTCCAGGTTGAGTCGAGTAGACAGTCCTTCTCTGTTGACTATTCGTCTTGAACCTCCGGGGATTGAAGCGGCTGAATGTATCTGCGATTTCAACAATTCATTCTCACGGGTTAGTCGAGCAATTTCGGATTCAGATTGGGTACTTAGCGTTTCCGTTCTGGCACGTTTTTGGGCCAGTTCCTCTTGGAGGACATTCATAGCTTTTGCGAGCTCTTGAATTTGTGAGTTTTCGATCGGCTGGCTACTGACGTCTTCTGCCTGGTTTGCGATTTGAATATCGCCTTGAGCTTGATCTTCGACGAGGATTGCTGGGTTTCCGATCTCTGCCATGATGGGGTGAGTGTCGGTTTTGATGATTGGATCGCTTGATTGGCTAGATGCCCCACGGTGGGCGCCAAATTGTTTTGGGGCAAAAAGATCGAACCGACCTGAATCACCTTAAGAAGGGCAACTAGACAACTACAGAATTGATTATATCTGAATGATCCAAATCAAGCAAGGAACTAAAATGAAATGAGATTAAACAGACACAAAAGTAAACTTATCTCCCTTGAACAAGAGATTGGTCGAATCGAAAGATCTAAGCGTCGGTCTCTTTAAGATTGAAGTAAAGGATCGAACTTAGAGAGCAAATGTAACAGAGCGAGAAAATTGTAAATGGTAGCTGGTATTGATGATAATAATTGTGTATTTACATAAGAAAGATCATCTCCTTTTATACATAATTTACATGAATGAACTAATAAATCCGTTGAAGTCTGATTTTTCAGGGATTCGTCGAGTCGTTGCTCCAGGCGATCTCTAGACCCTCTTTCTCCAGATCGTGGCCCAATTCAATTACCCATATGGGCCGGCTTGATGGATAATCAATAATTTCTGAGCCCAACAAGTACTACTGAGCATGCCTTATGTTTTGAAGGCAAGAAAGTCGTGTTAGCAGGGTATGTTGATGCAGATTTGGCATCAAGTGATATCGACAAGAGAAGAAGTACAATGGGGTACGTCTTTACATTGGGTGGTACTGCGGTTTCTTGGGATTCTAAGCTGTAGAAAAGTGTGGCTTTGTCTACTGCAGAAGCTGAGTATGTTGCAATGACTGAGGCTAGTAAGGAGATGGTATGGTTGCATAATTTCTTGCGTAAATTATGGAAGGAGCAGGGGGGTAGCATTCTATACAGTGATAGTCAGAGTGCCATGCACTTGGCTAAGAATCCAGCTTTTCACTCGAGGACTAAGCACATAGAGCTGAAGTATCATTACATACGCCATCTTTTGGAAAAAAAGATTCTACAACTGATGAAGATTCGAGGGAGTGAGAATCCTGCAGACATGTTGACTAAGGTTGTGACCTTAGAGAAGTTTAAGCTCTGCATGACTTCAATTGGCCTTGGTAACTGAGTTGAAGGCCTGGCGTTGCTACCGGATGTGGGTTGCTGTTGAAGATGAAGACGATTATAATTGGAATTAGTCTCCAGGTTAGAGATTGTTGGGTTATGGAGCCTAATGGACTGTACGCCAAAAGCCCAACTCCAGCGATTTGGGCCCGTTCGTACAAGGGTCTTTTGGGCCTGATTAGGGTTTTGTTAATGACTATAACTACCCACTTGATTATTGTAATCATTATCACAAAATAGTAGAAAAAAACCCTGGCTTGGCAGCGCCCCCAGACGTAATCAATTTCTTGACGAACTGGGTTAACAATTCTCGTGTTCTTTGTTTCAATTTCTCTCATTACTGTGCTTGAATCCTAATAAAGAATGTTGCCAGTTTTGGGATTTCATGTGTTCTTGTTCGGATTGATTGCAAGCTGCTTGTCGATAACTATCACTCGTCTACTGTCCATAGTACTAATTTTAGCCTTCTTGGCTTGTATATTAAACAACTTGTTGCTTCTTTTAATTTTGGTTCTGTTGTGTTTATTCCTAAGTCTAGTAAAAGTGTTGCTCATGCTTTAGCTCAGCATGGTTTAGCCTTGTCTTATAGGGTAATTATATTCTATTTTCATGTTGGTCAAGTGCCTGCCTATTTGGCATGTAAACTGCTTTTCAGCAACTAGTAATATATTCTTGTACTTCCATAAGAATAAAAGACTTCAAACTCTTGGCTAAGCTTTTACTACGTATACAACCACTTTAACCATGAAGTTAAATTAATCATATTCATTACAATTAAAATTAAAAATAATTAAAATACCTTTAAAAACATTGGAACCACTTAAGAATGTAGCTAAACAAATTATAAAAAATATTGCAATGAAAAAGAGAGAAGATAAGTTATGAAAATAATTCACTATACGTGGTAACGTAAGGTACACAAGATTAGATATTTAATACATATCTTGTTTAATGAATAAAAACCACTAGATCGGATCTGTTTTGGGCAAAGAAAAAAGAAGATTTTAATTTGCATAATTAGGGGTAAGATAGTTAGAGGATACTAATTGTAAGATGTAAAGGTATAAGACGACAACATAAGCTTCATTTAAATGTAAGTAAAATGATGTAAAGTATGTAAAAAATAATGTTAATAAGTGTAAGGGAATAGCCCTCCCTTTATTAGATGAGAATATGATGAACCACGTTCTCCTAATGATGTTTACAAGCAAATATGGACAAAGTACATGTTGACAAGAAGACAACTGCATCGTGTCAACTTGAATATGTGCTTTCCTTTTGATGTCTTTTAATGGTGGAATCGTACAAGTATATATGAATGTCTAGAGATAGAAGAAGATGTAAGAGAGCGTGTTTACATGTGTGAGAGATGAGAGAATACATATCTCTTAGAGAACGTTTACAAGTGGGAGAAAAGACATGAGATAGAAGACATCCGATCCCCCATTACAAGTGTGCAAAGATGCCTATTTATAATAAATAATATCCTAGAAACATTCCAAGTAATATTCACTTCCTTGTTGCTGAAGGCGTGGGTCTCGCTTAGCCGTTGCGCACTAGAAGTCAAGGGTTTTTTCGTCTCTTGAGCCGCCCGTGGCCATTCAAGATGACAGTTGTGTTTCGAGCCAACGGTCGTCTCCCGGGTCGACGGTCGTTTTCGAGTAGATGGTCGTCTCCCGAGTCGACGGTCGTCCCTCGAGTCGATTGTCGTCTTTGAGTCGACGGTCGTCCTCCGAGTCGACGATCGTTTCCGGAGTCGACGGTCGTCTTTGAGTCGATGGTCATGTCGAATTTCTAGTCTATGTCGTGTTTCGAGTCACCATCGTCTTTGTTAATATGTTGATTTGAAGGAAGTTGTCTTAACTTCGTGTCGACGGATGTCGTCTCGACCATTCGTCTTACAACGTGGTCCAACAGGATCGTTATAATGAGAAAGGGAATACAAACATGTAACATAAATGTCACGATCGAAATGCATGTCGGCAAAACTAGCAGGCTATAAAAGTGAATATGTTCCAAAAAATTAAATGTTCATGTACTAAATATGAATATGTTCCTACTTTTCGTTGTCATCTCTCATGCACGTATAAAAGTGATCCCACCTACAAAATTCCTAAGTATTGCAATCTAGCTGTGAGAATATATACCCGCACTATAAATAAACCTTGTCTTCACACAACACTAGGATAACAAAAGAAGAAACGGCCCTTAATCATATACTTGCAACGAACTTTCTAAATAAATAGGCTTTCGATCAATTAACCTATACGTACTCTGCCAAAATGTCTATTTCACCCTACAAAGGCCACTTTGGTAGACAACAAGGCATGTTCGATCCTTTCTTCCCTCCACAACCCTTAAGCTTTCCGATTATGCCGTCTCCATGGGGCATGCACGGGCTGGGCTTTTCGGTGAGGAATAGGATTGAGTATGAGAAAACCCCCGACACCCACCTCTTTAGGATGCAAGTGCAGGGGAAGGAGGACGTGAGGGTGCGTGTTGAGGACGGGAGAGTGCTACACATAAGTGCTAAAGGGGCGGACGAGAGGGAGGAGAGGAAGGAGGAAAGTGGGTATTATAGAACGGAGATGAGATGTGGGGAGTTTATGAGCAAGTTCAAGTTGTCGGAGGATGCCAAGGTTGAGCAGTTGAGGAGTTTTGTCAAGGACGGTACTCTCACGGTCACGGTGCCAAGGGAGAAGTTCAATACAGCTACCTTTTAAGGCCACAAACATTGTTTTTAAGTAAACTCATGTGTCAAGTGCCATGTTTCATGTGATGTGAAACATTTACATAAAGCACGTTACATATCGATCTACCTCCTTCTATATATAGCACTCAGTTTGGCACCAATTTGATTATCAGGTTATACGTACGTACATACGTATCACATGATCGATCGAAGTTATGGATTATATTGGGGTTCCTCCTTCTTGTCCGTTTGTATGTACGTACGTACATGCATATCTATCAATATGCGGCAGTTGATAATCAATGTAGCTATGGAATAAGCATATGTATGTATACACAAACAACTATTTAAAAGTGTGTTGTGCACTTATAAATAAATTTAAAATAGGGAGAGGATCCTTATTCGCTAAATGGACTTATAACATAAGAATCTAATCGTTTGTGGTATAATCTTTGAACTCTTTTCTCTTAAGGAAGGATAATGCCCTCGATAACTCGATGTATTAAACTATTTCAGTAATCGGATAAACGTGCATGATCGATTATAAACGAACAAGAAAAGGAAGACCTTATAGAGAGGGAAAAATGTACAACTTAAATGACCCGATATAATAACACCTTTTTCTGCTTTGTAAGGATATGCCATTTCAGTTTTGCTCTATATCATGTATATAAGTGATGCAGCCAAAATGGACTGCGCACTAGTGTACGCTTGTACTTAAGATGGGTAAGAGACGCCAATCGTTCGAAATAATTTGCCCAAGCCTAGATCTTCAAAGTTTGGCTAATTGAATCGAGTTTGTTCAATTGAGTGTATTAGTATAGTTAGGGAACGATGAAACCGTTCCATGAGCAGCAGAATACAGTAAATCTAAGTAACAATAGAGACAAGATTCCTTAGAGAGCAAACCTAATCTACCAACTAGTTGATAAAGAAAAACCTTTACTTCTTGGTGGTTAGCCAAGTAAGATTTCAAATTGTCTACTTCTTATAATAATAGTCACACATACAATATGCTAGGTTAATGATTGTATCTATGTGTTACAATAAGTAAGCTATAGCGAGCTATAATGAAAGTGTAACGCTATAGTCTAAGGTAATGTTGCACTGTAACAAGCATAGTATATGGTAACACCCATTATACCTAATGTCATGGTTGTGAAAAAGTAAAAAAAAGGTGTTGTTAAACACACCCATAACTTTTTATTATTTACACCCACTATATGTATGCGGAACGCGGAAGCATATATATTGATCTACGCATGCGGAACGCGTATACTTATGTATATGCATTAGCAATACACACGCATATGTAATGCGCATACATACGCGTGTGTATCCGCAGTGCGCATGCACAGATTATTCCTGCTGTTAATTAACGTTAACGATCCTATTATGAACGTTTTAGATTTTTTTAATTCGAACGAGTTAAGTTTACTATATTTATTATTATATAATTTTATGTTAAATTAGTTACTTCTATATAAAATATGGTTAAGTTGATAGTTTGTTATATATTCTACGGTTTTTCTAGTGTGTGCTCATTGGTACATGCTAACTAGTTATTTCAAAGTTATTTATATATGTTTACCTTTTTAGTTATAATATTTATTATTTAAAATAAAAATTATTTATAATATATGTGCGTAAAACTTTAAATTAAAAATTATGTTAAATTTTTTTATAAATTAAAATATAGGGCCAAATGCTAAAATTTACATTTCAATTTATATAGTTGGTATAATTAGTAATATATGATTAATGATGCAAAAGTGGAAATATACATAT
The DNA here is from genome assembly GCA_027886185.1 of Rheum nobile. Taxonomy (NCBI): domain Eukaryota; kingdom Viridiplantae; phylum Streptophyta; class Magnoliopsida; order Caryophyllales; family Polygonaceae; genus Rheum; species Rheum nobile. Next base: position 5,065,926 of record WOAB01000595.1, on the reverse strand, counting down.
TAAAAATATTTGAAATAAATATGTGATATACTTTAACCACTTTTTTCTTTTAATTAGTTATACAATTAATATAGTCTTCATTACTAAAATTAAGTAAATATATGATATACTTTAACCACTTAGTTTACTCTCCATTTTTGCATATAAATTTGCGAATATTTTTTCAATTCTAATCATATAAATGACAAAAATTGAGCGTACACTTTACCATATCATTAAAAAAAAAATTTAATATATAGAAAGAAAAACAATAAAAATATTCTAAATATCCCGTTCAAGGCTTCATATCCAAAATTTGTTGTTCAAACAGAATCTTGCCGTTAACGTTTAATTTTGAACGTGTGTGCATGCGGAATGCCCATACATATGCATATGTGTATCCGCAGTGTGCATACATATGCGTATGTATCCGCAGTGCGCATACATACACGTATGTATGCGCACTGCGGGTACATATGCGTATGTATGCGCATTGTGGATACATATGCGTATGATTTTCGAATGCATAAACATAAGTATACGCATTCCGCATGCGTGGGTGTGAATAATAAAAAAAAGAAAAAGTTATGGGTGTATTTAATACCCTCGAAAAAGGAGGATAAAATGAAAACAAGGTGGGGAATAAAAATCCACACTAAGGGTTTGTTCGGTAAATAGTGTTGATGCTGATACTTATGCTGATGCTGATGCTGAATTACATACTCAATCTGATGCTGAAATTCAATACTTATTTTTGTTATGTATGTTCGGTAAACAATACATATAGATATTCATAAGATAAAAAATGGGTGAAATTACCAAAGAGTCCAAAATTGAAAAAAAGGGTATACAACAATTCTTTGTACACGTGAAGTGCAAATGATATTTCTCCTAATAGCTACACTTCTCTTCTTCCTCACACACACACCCAACGTAAATAACCTCCCAAAATCGTAGTTGGTTCTCATTGTTGGAGCTCAATATCTACTCAATCTTGATACCCGCGTCGCTAGGCCAGTCGTAGCAGTCGAAAATTGTACATGACAGTCCGCTTTTGAGTAGGAATTCGGTGAAGGCATGCGCTTGCAAGTCCTAATCTAGTTCAACTACAATCAACAAAATTTGGGGCTTTTTCATATTAGGGTATCGATCACAATTATAACATTACCAACAAAATTTAGGCAAAATTCTGTCAAACTACAACCCTAATCATGGTTTAAATCAAGATTGGAGCTTGAATAGCATCCAAACCCCATAATTTAAAGAAGAACGAAGCAAGAACAGATTAAGGTCGGTGAAGGTTGATAAATAACGAGAAGACCAGCAAAGAGAGGAAAAAAGAGCCATGGAGGTCGATGAAGAACGAGCAGATGAGAGGAAGAAAAAGCCATGGCAGTCGAAGAACATACCCGTTGTCTTCTTCGTCTTTGAGCTTCCACGAGGGTGAGTTGTCGGTGACAGCTACTGGAAACAATCGTACATTTCTCCCACAAGTACAAAAAGCTATACAACCTATCCTTTTTGTGCCATATTTAGTAAAGGAAAGCATCATGAAGCAGTTTGAAGTATCCATAAGCACTTCGAACCAAATGCGCCATGAATGCTCACCAGTACAACATAGGTTGGCCCAACCCAGTCCTCTACATCTATTACTTTATCGTGAAAGACAAGAATGGCCCCTTCTACCATAAGTACCTCCATATTCCACTGAGTGGGATTCGACAATGAATGGGTTTAAGTTAGTGTGTGGAAAATTCCTTTTCTCGATCTTTTGAGATTCCTTATGAAATGAGGCTTGGAAGGGAGCCACTAAGAAGTTTTGGAAGTTACGAAGGAAGCTTCGAGCTTGTATGGGTCATGGGATAAGAATGGGAAGTTCACGGAGGAAACCCAGTTGCTGCAATGATAAGACCAACATATCACTATATAACGGTAGCGAAACTATTGCTAAACCTCCTTCCAAGAGGCCAAGGTTACTTACTCACTCTCAACCACTTGTTAGAAGGAAGTGAAACAAGACAATTCGACATATTGAGGTCGGACCACAGTCATGGGTTACAATGCACGAGATCTTGTAGCAATTACCAATGAGGCCCTATTGATTAGTACTACACAAAAGAAAGGCCCTAACATAGGGGCGCAATCTCGCGACGGTGAGCTAACCTCAAAAACCCGTCCTCAGTTCGGATTATAGACTGTAAGTCGCCTGCATGAAGTCGGAATAGCTAGTAATCACCAATCATCCATATGGAGGTGAATTCGTTCCTAGGCCTTGTATAGTTACACTGTGAGAGTTGGCCATGCCATGGGGAAGTAGTACGTGAGGGAAGGGTGCAACGAACCCCCATTAGGGAGTGAAATAGAACATGAAACCGTAAGCTCCCAAGCAGTAGGAATAGCACATAGAGCTCTGACCGCGTGCCTGTTGAAGAATGAGTCGATGACTCTTAGGCAGTGGCTTGGTTAAGGGAACCCACTAGAGTTTTAGCGAAAGCAAGTCTTCAAAGGACAATTGTCACTACTTATGGACTCGAACCTGGGTGATCTATCCATGACCAAGATGAAGCTTGGGAGAGTGAAATAATATATTGTGTTTATGTTGCGATTGGACATAAATGATGAACTGTGGCACAATTTGTTCAAATTATTTCCAAAGCGAATGCTTTGGAATATTCCATTCTTGTATCAGCCCTTATGATACAAGCAAGCCCAAGAAGGACCCCAAGATGGCTAAACACCGGCTCGGTGATGACGAAGCTTTATATGGAGGCACGACCAAGGTGGCAAGGCAGGAGGCGTGGGCCGTGAGCAAGGAAGGAGGCATGGGCCGTGGCATGGACATGGGAGGGCTTGTGGGAAGAAGCTTGATGGACTTGGCAAGGAAGAAGCTGGATGGGCCGGCCCATTAGAGGAGTTGAAGACATTTTAGTTGCTTTCCGTTTTTGGAACATTTTGAGACTATTTATATGTGGTTTTGGTCTTTCATTTGTTTAGCTTTTGATTAATTTGAGAGAAAACACATTGTGTTCTTAATTCCTGGACTGGAATTGGATTGATTCAAGTTTGAGGATTCGACTTTGTTTCAATCGTGAGCGTGAGTGTTTAGGTGGATTCCGACGCATTCATTCTCAACCCGATAGTTCTTTCGCGAGTGGACTCTTGTGAGGGAATTATCAAACCTTGTTGAACTCTAGGTGGACTCCTTGAGTTCTACAAGTCGGTCAGGTCGTCTAGGTGGATTCCGAAGCGACGCTGATTGCTTATCCCGGTTACTCTATCATCACCATTGGCGTGCTCATCAATCATCAACCATCATCCGAATCATCTTGGAGACCTTACCTTGCACCAGCCGAAGATCCACGGGGCCGAAAGCTATCATCTGGTATCAGAGCCAAGCAAGGTAAACCGCTCCATTTTGTTAGATGTTGATTTCTTAAAGTTCTCACGGGCGTTGCTTAAGCCTTGTCCCATAGCCGAGCGAGGCGAGAGTCTAACCAAGCCCACCCAGAGAGTTGAGCGCCGACGAGGAGAGGGAAGGCCGAGAGGGAGAGGCGACGGCCTGACCGTGGGCGGCGGCTGCCGAGGTAAGCCCTAGACCCTTATCTTCTTTTTCCCTAGCATATCTCCTAAGATTGTGGGGAGATCTTGTGTAGGAATTTTGTATTTTGATCAAATCACATTTCGTTTCTCAAAAGGAAAGTCAAAATATTTGTTTTAAAATCAGGAGATCTCTCACTTTTGAGAGAGACGTTTTTCTCCCTTTGTTTTACGCTTCTGCGTCGTAGTTAAAAAAAAAAAAAAAGAAGAAGAAAGACAAGAAGGAAAAGGCGAGCAAAGAGCTTTGCTAAATTTTTGTTTTAAAAAGGTTGTAGTGGACCCGGGCAAAGCCTTGAGAAGTCCCAGGGCGTACGTCAAGTGGTCCCGGCCCGAAGGGCTTGAGAAGACCTCGCCCGGCGTCTTCTCTCCAAGGGTTGGGACATTTTCGGGTTTTCTTACAAAATTTTGAATTTTCTGGAGGGAAATCAATTTGATTGCCAAAATCCCATTTTTCCTTACAAGTTTTTCCCATAATCTTACCCTTCCAAAAAATTAAAGTCGTACAAGCCCAAATTAGCCCTAGCCGTGTGGGATTCCATTTCCTAAGGGGGAGATAATTTTTTTTGGAAACAAATCTAACACATTTGGTAAGTGTTGCCTTGCTTGGTCAAAGATATCCCAAGGAAAATTTTGGGGATTTCTTGCCTTATCTTGGCCGAGATCTTGTGCAAGCAAGGAGTGTCAATATTCTTCAAATCTCGGCCCATCACCACACACAAGGAAGGCCGAAGATTGTGTTTCCTTTGGGAGGGTGCGGTTATCTTTTACACAAGGAAACAAGGGAGTATCTCTATCTTCCTTTATTTTATTTCCTTTTGTAATTTAAGGCAACTCAATCATATATTTTTAGAAGAGATCTTTCCTAATTTCACGTTTGGAAAGCAAAACTTCTTGGGAGCCAACGAACAAGGAGGGCCGAAAACCCTATAAAACAGCGAGCCCCCAAGGTATATTCTTACCTTTGTGACTACGGTTTTAGTTGATCAAGTGCTGCGTGTTTTTGGCTTGTTCCTAGTCGAACGTAGCTCGTGTGTTTGCAACCATGGTGGGCTCGGATTCAGGGCGAGAGGAGCCCTCTTCACCAGTGTCTCCCTCCATCATAGAGGCCATTCGGGAACTCCTGCGTCAAAACAATGCCGAGCTACGGACTGAGTTCCGGGAAGCCATGGAGAGGCGATTGGAGAAGCGACCGGAGGAGGAGCGGGTGCAGGGGCTGGCCGAAACTACCATCACCGGTCGGCTCAACGACTTGGGAGGCGGAGGGACGTCCCGCGGCCGAGGCGTCTACCCACGGAGGGAACCGACTCCCTATGCTTCGTGGCTGACCAAGTCGACGCGGAAGAGGAAGAGGAGGAGGCGATTCACACTTCGCCGCAACCTCAGCCACCGGCGGCAGCCGGCCGACAAGCCAACGGAGGTCGGGGACAACCAACGTTCCCGGGAGCGCGTGAACAACCGGGGTGGTTCGTGCCCAATATGCAGCCACGTCGTTGTATTCCCGGGCTTCATGAGTATGGCCAGGGGTATGAACGGCCGAATGAAGAAGGGAGGTGTGAGGCGCCTGTGCACCACCATGCCAAAGTGCCTATCGACAAGTTTGCTGGAACCGCGGATGTGGAGGCATACCTGGAATGGGAGTCGAGGACCGAAGGTATATTCGACTATTATGAGCATCCAGAGCACATTCGGGTCACCATGGTGACTATTCACTTCACAGAGTTCGCCTTGTCCTGGTGGAGGGCAGACAAGTTGGAGAGAGACATCGACGGGCTTGAACCCATCCGCACGTGGCCCGATCTCAAGGCTGCAATGAGAAGGCGGTTTGTGCCCGCCAATTATTTGGACCTTGTGCAAGGTCAGCTGGAACGTCTGAGGCAGGGCAACAGCACACCCTCTGAGTACTACAACAACCTGAAGCAGCTCATGGCCCGGTCGGGCATCAACTTCCCTGAGCGGTATGTGGTTTCTAAATCCGCTAATGGTCTTAATGAGGATATAGGCAGTCTTGTAAGGGAACAACATTTTGGGGCCGATCCGCCTATAGAGAGCGTACTTCATTACGCTCAGCAGGTTTATGAAGGCTTGCCCAAGAGGAGGCAATCAAGTGGGGCACGCACGTGGGGAAATCCGGCGCCAGCTAGTCAAGCCAAGCCAACAGTAGTCAAGGAGGAGGTTGCCAAGACCCCAGCCCGGGTTCAACCTAGTGCGGCTAAGGAAGATGTGCCGCACACGAGGGATGTTCAGTGTTTCCGTTGTCTGGGCCGCGGTCATATTGCTCGAGATTGCCCCACCAAGAAGCAAGTACTGCTGAATGCTTGCGGAGAGTACGAGTCTGAAGATGAGATGGGCGTTGTGGAAGAGGTGGAAGACACCAAGTGTGGCGCCTATGATACGCACAGAGAGAGCTTCTTAGCGATTAAAGTCGAGCCACCTATGTTGAGCCACCTGCTGAGGGAACTGGGGATAGTGAGGAGCTGACCGACTTGGCACCTATGGATACACTAGTTGATTGGATCATGGAGGAGATTCCCGCACAAGTTGTCAGGCCGCCAGTTGATCCTATGCAGCGAGAGCTTAGCTTCTATCATGAGTGCTACCTGGAGGAAAGTGATATCCCTTTCATCGCATTAGTGGACAGCGGGAGTGAGAGGAACATCGTGGCTGAGTTTGCTGTGCAGAGGCTGAAGCTCCCTACTTATCCGTTAGGTCATGAGGTGACCATGGGATGGAACAACGATGAGCATAGAGTGTCGGTGTCCAGAGGAGTTGATGTGACCTTCCGCATGCGGGATTTTACATATGTGGTACAGTGCTATGTGCTTCCAATCAAGGAGTTTGCGCTTATCCTTGGTCGACCATGGCAGTATGACCGTTATGTTGTTCATGATGGCCGACGCAACTTGCACCATGTCATCCATGGCGGGGTGTGGTACTGTTTTGAGGCCATGAGCAAGAGTGAGCTAGGACAAGCAAGGGAGAAGGCGCGCACATTAGTCCTCCAGGGTCAACCACGACGTAACCGGTGGTGGAAGCTTCCCCATGAGATGATCAACCCCCCTAAGAGAGCTAAGTACATTTCTTTTGTGCCCTCAGGTTCTAGTACTACATTATTCTTACATTTTGAGATCTATAGGGCTTATCTCTTGTTGTTTTGTGAGACCTTGGGGCGGTATTCTAAGATTGTCTATGCATGTAACCCTAGTAGGAATTGGGTGAGAGCTAAGAAGGGGAGTCCCTTCAAATTTATTTTTGTGCATGCTACACGTGAGAGTGAGAGACACCTCAGCATGGCTGGGTTTAGGATAGTCGGGATGTTTGAGAGCTTTAGCTATATGGTGTTTTTGGGTGATCTACGTGCGGATTCGGGGTCGAATCCTTTCCAAGAAGGGGAGGATGATACAAGCAAGCCCAAGAAGGACCCCAAGATGGCTCGACACTGGCTCGGTGAGGACGAAGCTTTACATGGAGGCACGACCAAGGTGGCAAGGCAGGAGGCGTGGGCCGTGAGCAAGGAAGGAGGCGTGGGCCGTGGCATGGACATGGGATGGCTCGTGGGAAGAAGCTTGATGGACTTGGCAAGGAAGAAGCTGGATGGGCCGGCCCATTAGAGGAGTTGAAGACATTTTAGTTGCTTTCCGTTTTTGGAACATGTTGAGACTATTTATATGTGGTTTTGGTCTTTCATTTGTTTAGCTTTTGATTAATTTGAGAGAAAATACATTGTGTTCTTAATTCCTGGACTGGAATTGGATTGATTCAAGTTTGAGGATTCGACTTTGTTTCAATCGTGAGCGTGAGTGTTTAGGTGGATTCCGACGCATTCATTCTCAACCCGATAGTTCTTTCGCGAGTGGATTCTTGTGAGGGAATTATCAAACCTTGTTGAACTCTAGGTGGACTCCTTGAGTTCTACAAGTCGGTCAGGTGGTCTAGGTGGATTCCGAAGCAACGCTGATTGCTTATCTCAGTTACTCTATCATCACCATTGACGTGCTCATCAATCATCAACCATTATCCGAATCATCTTGGAGTCCTTACCTTGCACCAGCCGAAGATCCACGGGGCCGAAAGCTATCACCTTATGCCCATGGTTTATAAATGGACCTTTATTAGCCTCTAAAATATTTGTAAGGCCATGACCGATACCCCAATTGCTCCTATACATGTGACCCGCATGCGGGGAGTGAAAAGTCTAACAAAAGTTTTAGCCATGATTTATTCTTCTCTAATTTGAATAATGGTGAACATAAAAACAAAGCCAATGGGAAAAGAGTTGAGTTTGAAGTCCATAGTGCCTAATAATTACTTTATGTGGTATTTACAATGTCATCACACATCTTTTGCAACTAAACAAGGCTGTGACAACTATTTACAAGGTGTGGTACAAAAGTACGTTGTATGCCGGTCGACGCTTCAGCGAAGCAAATGTGTAATACACCAACATCAGTTGCTGCTTGTAGAGGAAAATAGAGGTTGCAAGTTGGTGACATTCTATAACAATTAGGCACGCAAAAGCTATGATCATCTAGCGGAAACATCACTAGGTGATCACGTTCCTTAGAACCTACTTTATAGAATGCATGTCTACTGTGGACGGTGGAACAAGACAAGCTCAATACAAATTGGCATTGTACAGAAACTGGTTGCAATTTTGTTACAATAAGCTACCATTTTATGTAGTTGATATGAGAAACTGTCATCGAAGTGAATATGCATGTGAAAATTGTGGCTGAATGTACATAGTATGTAATTGAGCAGGTGTGTATCTCTTTTTGAGAAGTATCATCAACAATTTAGATGTAATGGTTGAAGAGTAAGTATTGGGGCTGGTGAATAGTTTACCTCATGCCTCATCTTCAGATGGTTAACTAACTTAATTTCAAGCATCTTCTCATAGGTTTGGTATAAGCGGATAAATGTTTTGTGCCCGAACCATATGTTCCATGAAAGTTGAAAAACAATCAGCCTCGACAAAGAAGAACTTGTAAGTTATATGGCCACACAAAAGGAAGAACTAGTAAGGAATTTACTTGAAGCATGCAACAAAGGAGAAATAGTGGACTTTGAGCATGTGCAAAATGGGCATATAACATATGGAAGGGAAACAAAGATAAAAGACAAATCATAAATGTTATAATTTTGAAGATAAACCTTATAAATCTAAACCACACACAATATACAAGAATTACATGATTAATGTGAGAATTAAGCTGAAACAATTGTTTCAAGAACAAAATAGTAGCCTTTTAAATGGTCAAGATGACACTCTTTTGAAGTATATTCATGGTGTTTTTAGTGGAAGTGCAAGCAACTATAAAATATATCAGAAATAAAGTATCTAGGTTTTATGTATGACATACGGCCAAAGAAACAACACTAAAAGGAAGCACTGCCTCTTGGTCGTACTTTTTTCCACAGAGTTTGCATGCAAAGAAAAGAGTTATGTTCTCCTTGTTGAAGTTTGGGATGAATCTCTGCAGTTGAATGTTATGTTCGTAGACTACGTTTTCTTGCTGCCAAAGAAAGATGATTTATCAGAAACCGTCCAAATTTCAAATATTATGAGAGATACAATGGTGGGTAACAAATTTTACAGTTTTTGTAAACAGTTCTTTAATGGTACTCATCAAAGGCGTTGTTTTAATAGTGTGTGTTTCTTCATCTTTGAGCTTGCACTTTTTAACAATAGCATCATTGGTTATTATCTGCATAAGGAGGAAATATTAGTTATATATTTCGTTCATAGAATTTGCAAGTAATAGAATAATTAGTGATGGTTAAATTACAATGAATATTACAACAATGTTTGAGAATTGGTGTTTTTGAGCCAGATCGAATCATAGCATTGTGGATCATGACAACGCAAGAGAACACCCTAAGACACATATTCAAGTACTTCGAAGAAGTCGCATCGATGCACTTACATTAAGTGTAAATTGCATGAAATATACTCACCCTGAAATTTTCTGGCATGCAAATCACTTGAACTAATGATGGGGTAGTTGTCCACCTCTTAAGAAATCTTTAGAGACTCATTGTTTGCAAGGTCATTCCACAGAGACACAATCAATGTATCTTTTATGCTACCACATAAATTCAGGAGGGAATTGATTTTGTAATATACAGACTAAAAACCCAAAATGATATCAATCGAGGTTGCACTTACTTAAGTTTGTTTAGTTGATAATCATAGCAGTCAGAGGTGTGGGACATCATATGCGATTAGTATATATGGAATAATGGAAAATTACCTATTGTTTGTGACCACCAGCTGAAACACATTCACTGGAAAACCACTTCCTCCAGTAATCGGCTTTGGAGGCCTCACATAGAAAACAATGACAACAAGGTCTGAATAAAACACACTTACTTTTAGATGTTGCATGCTGAAATAATAAGGAATGTTAGTTGTTAAAAGAGTTATGTTGTAATGTAGAAACGTAAAAGATAGTCAAAAGGCATATCAAAACGTTCGCTAGAACTTATCTCGCGATATGCAACTCATGTTTGGCTTAAAGAAGCTTTGGAATCAAGTCGTCGAATAAGTTTTCGACTTAAACTTGTCATATGATGGTTAGCACAATCGGAAGGTAACTTTTGGATTAAAACGATTTATAAAAGCATTGGTGATTTTCATATTCTCCATCCTTTTGGATGATGTTCTTAAAACATGTCAATGTCATCCCCATTATTAAGGATGGGCATTCGGTCCGGACCGGACACGTACGGTCCGATCCGGACCGATGGACCGTAAACATTTTAAAGTATGGACCGTGGACTGGACTGGACAAGACCGTTACGGTCCGGTCCTTTACGGTCCGGATCGGAAAGACCGGATTTCATATTTTTCGGCATTTAAATTGTTTGATTTCGGTCCGGACCATAAAAATTACGGTCCGGACCGGACAGTAAAAATTATGGACCGGATCGTAAAAATTACCCCCAAAAGTGTTTTAAACCTTTTTTTAATTTTTACGGTCCGACCAGTCCGGACCGTAAAAATTATGGTCCGGACCGGACCGTAAGACCGAAAATGTACAATTCCCAGACTGTGGACCGGACCATGACGGTCCGGTCTCGGTCTTACGGTCCGGTCTACTTTTGCCCATCCTTACCCATATTGCATATGGTCCATGTGGTTGCCCTGCCTAATCGGTGGAACAAAGAAAGGTTACAAACACAGATGTAATTCTAGTATGAAGGAGTCAAATCCTTTTCACTAACCATACAAGAACATAGTACATTTTCGTCCTTTAGAATTGTAACACCCTGTCCAGGAACCTAGGGCATTACATGATAGTGGACTATACATGGGCCCACCAGACCTAGCCTGATAACAGTTTCACTAGATTGAACCTTCCAACAAAGGCACGATGAGAAAACAATGAATATTATCGAACTTATATTTATTAAATAATGTCACTAAAAACCAGCATGCATTCAACCAAAGTATAACTAGAGAAGCGGTGTGGAAGACTGAAATTATGATAATATTCCAACTATTCCTAGGACCAACTGAAGGTTCCTAGACAAACAAATAAACTCTAACAAACTCAATTAAACCGAGAAACCCATCCTGAGGCACACCATGTTGAGGTTGGCCACCATCATTCAGAAAGGGTCCCCTAGCATACTAAACGCACCAACAACATTATCCAAAACCCACAACTATAATCATATTAGCTAGTGATTCTAATATGAACGAAACAAGCATAAGAAAGCATGCGAACCAGAACCGAAATACGAGATATCTGTATGAACATATATAACTTTTGTAGTAGTAGGTAGTCAAGCTATCAATATACTCAATAATCGAATCGTGATAACAAAGACGAGCATTAATAGTACAAAAGTTCACAAACATATATCAACTCGAATTCATCAACAAACATATCACAACTCTAATCAATTAACAATCATATCATAACACAAATCAATCTATAATTACATCGTAAGTCATATCATTCAACAACCATCTCATAACTCGGATTACTCACCAATCATGGCACCCTCCGGCCTCAACAATGCGCAACTCTACTCGTTGTCCATTTCCAAACATTTAACTTCTCACCCCGACTAAGTCTCTACTAGCATATTTATCAGTGTCATTGTCGGATGGCAAATGTGCAAAAGATGAACATTGCAGGTGGTGGGTGTGATGTCGCTTGCTTAAGGGTAACGAATCGGGGAAGGGGATGCACATAGAGAGAGGATAAGGGAAGAGCCATGGAGGGAAGGTCGAGGTGACTTCGAGAATCCACCAGATGAGATATTCTTCTTCTTGCCCTCTTCTAGGAGAAAAATTTGGAGAGAAATTGGTCATGGCTTTGATTGCCCAAAAAGTTGAGAAAGTTGTTCTTGAGGAAGAAGAAGAATGTGGGCAATTTGGAAGGATGTGACTGAACAATATGTAGAAGAATAACCTGGGTAAAATGGCAATATTAGCAATTTAACAGATTATTGGGTTATAGTAGGTCATGGGTGGTGAATCGCTAACGGAAGGAGAGATATGCATGGTTTAAAATAATTTCGATTAAGATGAGTGGTTGCGTGCAATTGTTTTTTATAAAACAGGTGGTTTTAAACCAATTTCGCCTAAAAATAAAATCAAACATGATGGTCCATATGTAGTACACTACAAGTTCATAATTAACATACTAAAAGTTCACATTTAATAAACATGCATTTTAATATACTAAATGTAAAGGGCAATCGGTTAATAACTATACACTATGCTTAAGGTCCAATAGAGGTCCTTTTACTTGATATGCCTAATGAATCTCTAGTATAAAGTGTGTATGTATATCAATAGACTATAATGTATTGTAGTTTGTAAACTTATAGTATATATATATAGGATTAGCTGCAAGTGAGGAGCACCCTTAGGGTGAAACGTGAGGAGCATTCTAGACCATTCATTTTAATATTATCATACACCCTACCACACTCAATCCCGGTCAATGATCAGCGTTGACCGGTCAACGGCCATATTTTTTTCTTAAAAAAAATTATTATTTTTATACACGTTTTCGTTATAAAATTTGTATGAAAAGAATTGAACAATTAGTTCTTAAAGTTGAACAATTGTATGTTTAAAGTTGCACAATTAAAATTCGAACAATATTAAAGTTGAACAATTGTACATGAAAAGTTGAACTATTGTATCTTAAAGTTGAACAATTTCATTTTTATAATTCGACAACTGTGTTCGCTATGTATATAAATTTGAACAATTGTCTCTTAATGTTGAACAATTTCATTTTTTAAATAATTTTTTAGTTGTGCATGGCCGTTTTTGCCGTGTTTCTATTTTTATTTTCCTACACATTTAGGATTTAGGGTTTATGTTTTGATCATTTTTTAGTTGTATTATGTTTATATTACATTATAAACAAAACTTCAAGTTTAATTGACAATTATTAAAATTTTAATGAAGAATTGTCCAATCTATCTTTTGTTATAAGTTTGAATTTTCATGCAATTTAAATTGTTCAACTTGTTTGATACAATTGTTCAACTTTTTTGGTATACTTGTTAAACTTTATATATTGTTCAAAACATATTGTTCAACTTTCAACATACAATTGTTCAAATTTAATAAGAAAATGTTCAACGTTTTTAATTAAAATTTTATGATAAAAACATGTAGAGAAACAATAAAAAAAGGAAGAAAAAAACTCGCCCAAAAAAAGTAAAAATTAAAATTGCTTAGTGAAACAGTCGTCTAACCATAAAAATGAAATTGTTCAACTTTAAGATACAATTGTTCAACTTTGTTCGTACAATTGTTCAACTTTATATATTGTTCAAAAAACTTTGTTCAACTTTTAACATACAATTGTTCAAATTTAATAAGGAATTGTTCAACTTTTGTAATTAAAATTTTATGATAAAAACGTGTAGAAAACAATAAAAAAAAGGAAGAAAAAAACTCGCCCAAACAAAATAAAAAATGCTTAGTGAAACAGTCGTCTAACCATAAAAATGAAATTGTTCAACTTTAAGATACAATTGTTCAACTTTGTTCGTACAATTGTTCAACTTTATATATTGTTCAAAAAATTTTGTTCAACTTTTAATATACAATTGTTCAAATTTAATAAGGAATTGTTCAACTTTTTTAATTATAATTTTATGATAAAAACGTGTAGAAAAACAAGAATAAAAAAATATATTTAAAAAAAAAAATCTGGACAAAAGTCAGTTTGATCGGTCAATGATCAATGTTGACCATTGCCCGGTCAATGGTCAGATGTTGACCATGGGGTGTGATTGTGTGTGAGAGGGTGTATGTTTGCTATGATGGAACATCCATCATAGCCTTTCATTGTCCCAAAATGGTTGGCTCTCATTCCTCCTCACGTTTTACCATAAGTATCCGTTTTACCGGAGCCTGACTCTATATATATATATATATGAACGTCTAGTGTATACATATGAACCTAAAGATAACAACTAGAGGGATCGAGAAAAAAATAACTAAAAAAGAATAACCTCAAGTTTTGACAAGATGAAGAATTAGAAGAGCATCAAGTTATGGGTTAGATAAGTTCAAAGTCCGTGTACAAGGACTGTAGGATCTGAAGTAATTTTAGAAATGGAGTTCATTTAATGGTTGCACACAACACACATATTAATAATTTAATTGTCAGAAGTGATTGCGATTGAAAGATGATGTGAATGTCAAGTTTTGACAAGAGGAAGAAGAACAATGTAGGGTTTGACAAGAGGCAAAATAATTAAATTTACATGGTCAAGTTATATATCCAACTAGTTTCATAATTTGTTAAATTACTATCCGTAGACAATTGTAAATATACCCGTCCACAACTTATCTGACAACTTGCCAACCAAGATTATGAAATTCCCACTTGCTTTTGAAGTTAATTGAAATGGAGTAATGTTGGTTTTCATACTTATGTTCGGCATAGTGCATCATATTCAATAAATTAATTACTCTCCATCCCCCAGCAGTTGTCAACCGTTTGCACTATTATAATAAGTTGCAAAGTAAGCAATGTTTAGGTAGAGGGTTTGGCCTCAATGAAGTCCCAAAACATATTCCAGGTCTTACAGGTCGTGAGATGATCAAATCGATGTCTCACAACTTCATTTATCACCAAAAATATTAAAGAAATTTTACAATTCCACTCTCCTCATCATCTTATACTTTCCGACACTTACCATGTCCTCACAATGTACATGAAATGTCGCTCTAGGAGGTATATTTATAATCATTGCCTTAGAAACCAATTGCTTTAAAAGTTAACTGAAATGATGTAATGTTGGTTTTCTTACTTATGTTTGGCATAGTACATCATATTGAATAAATAAATTACCCTCCATCCTCCATCATCTGTCAAGCGTTTGCACTATTACATTTAAGTTGCAAATCAACCAATGTTTAGGTAGAACGTTTGCCTCAATGAAGTCCCACAACATATTTTGGGTCATATAGGATATTAGGGCCCTAGGATCGTGTCCACGTAGAAGGTCAGAAGCGTCGAGATGGAGAAAGACGGATTGAACCTAGCACTGATAAAAGGAAGACATGTTAGCTATGACCGTCATAAGAGACTACGAAGATTGAGCGATACATGACACATTGGGAAATATATTCTTTCCTAATATAGCGCACCCTTACCATGTATACTTATCTTATCTTAGGCTCCAAGCTAAAATATATTTCTATCTTTATGGTAAGATCATATTCCTTGTAGGACTACCCTTGGACCCTATATAAGGGGTGTACCGATACCTTGTAAGACACATTCACACATCCTCGAGTTAATACAATCATACTTTCATACAAATCTTCCATAAGAATAATCCTTATTTAATTTTCTTACGATCAACTTGTTCTTTCTTTATCAAGTGTGTAACCATGACCCTATACTCCAGAAATTAGCGGATAGCGTCACGATACGAAATCTTCCAAAAACAATTGGCGCCCACTTGGGGTTAGGAGTCAATAAGGTTATACCTTCTTTCTAAATTGCAAGACACTATCAACTTCACCACCATGTGCAATGACAGACCAACCAACAACAACACCCTTGCATCCGACAATGTCATCGCCACTATGTCGGCGATACCGCCACAGATCTCACTCGATCCAGCCGGTCCCGACAGGTCAGGAGACCAACATATCACTATTGTGGCAGAATTGCGTAAGAAGACGGGACTTTGGAGGAGTCTTGGGCCACCCAGAAGGCGCAATCTGAAGAACTACTCTAAGAGGTTATGAAGGAGAACGAGGCATTACGCTCTTAGAACGTATCCATGCCGCCACCAACACCATGATCTCGAATCGATTACGTCCATGTAGACAATACTGTGAGATTTCTCGACCTAGACCCTATCGTCGCCAACCCGTCTTTTTCTACTCTGGTGGTGATACCGTCATCCAACGCCATGGGATCTTGAAGCCAACCACTAGCAACAACTAGCCAAATTACTTACAACCATGAGATGACCGATCCGATTGAAGTCATCCCAACGGAGTCTTTCGGTGACATTCATCAAGCGAAAGTGGTGTGAAGAGATTAGAGCTTTGAACGAAAGGTTCGGCCAAATTCCAGGGGTACCAATACCCATCAAAGAGAGGATGACGATTGCTACGCTGACTCGTCGTTCACCAAGACCATTGCTAATGTCGAGATTCCTAAAAAGTACACAATGCCCGATATGTTGACGTATGATTGGAAGACCAACCCCGACGAACATGTTTTGCTAAGGAGACTAGTGTGCAAATTTAAAGCAATAAACAATGAGGCAGAGTATGAAGCACTCATGACTGGCATCACATTAGCTAAGGAGACTAGCGTGAAGAACTTGGAAGTGAATTGCGACTCCATGGTCATCGTCAGTCAAATCAACGGAGTGTATGCGGCACGTGACTTGAAGATGAATACTTACTTGAAAGTCTTTTGCGACATCATCAAGTCATTCGACACGTTTAGTATCAAACAAGTTCCTAGGGACACCAACGCATGACGCAGTAGCCAATCTCGGTTCTATCATCGATCCCATGAAATACTAGAGGATCCGTTTTCTACATGTAGAAGTGCTCACCATCAACAAACTATCCAACGTATCGTTCCCCATGCAGGTCAGTTACTATAACGAATTTGATTCTTGGATCACTTCTTTCTATAATTGGCTCAAGCATGGAAAGTTGCCACTTGATGAGAACGAGGCACAATGACTTTGCGCCAAGGCGCCAACCTTGTCCTCAAAGACGACATGTTTCTCAAGTGGTCAACCAATGGATATTATCTACGGTGTGTTCGAGAAGAAAAAGTTCGAAACGCGTTGTAGGAACACCATGACAAAGAATGTGGCAACCATTCTAGAGGAAGAAATCTTGCATTATGTGCTAATGCCGCATGATACATTTGGCCCACTATGAAGAAGGATCCAATCGACTATGCAAAGAAATGTGATGCTTGTCAAAGACATTGTCCAATGTCTCATCAATCGTCTGAAGATCTACATCCAATCTCATCTTCTTGGCCTTTCATGAATTGGGGAATGGACATTGTCGTAAAGCTACCGGTCATGTTCGGTCAATGCGTCTTCATGCTCACCATGACGGACTATTTCTCTAAGTGGATCGAAGCCGAAGTATTCAAAGAGATCAAAGAATCACATATTAGTTCTTTCACAGGGAGGAACATCATGAGCAGATTTGGTGTCCCTGACACCATTGTGTGCAACAATGGATCTCAATTCATAAGCAACCAGATGTATAAGTTCTACAAGGAGTAAGGCATCAAGGAGCAAGTCATCAAACTCGTCACGTCGACAATGGATCTCAATTCATATATCAATGTTTTTTCCCTTGGAGCTTTGTTGTGACGCCCCCAAGCTACATCAGTCATACCCCTCGAGTAACCTGGATTAGGGTTGTGCATCCGGTCCAGACCGGACCGGAATTTTTTCAAACCTTGGACCGGAGACCGGACCGGACCGGTATGATTCGGTCCGGTCCGGATCCGGTCCGGTCCGGTCCGGTCTTGGACCGGTTTAGACCGGTAAATATATTTTTATATTTTTTTAGTTTTATATAAATGAAAAATTAATTATTTTTTCTATTTTTATAACTATTGTGTATAATATTAGATAATATATTTTGTTATTTATTTATATTTATACTAAATATTATTTTTTAATAATATTATGAGATATTAATATATAAAATTAAATTAAAAACAATAAAAAACCGGTCCATCCGGTCCGGACCGGAAACCGGCCGGGTTTGGACCGGACCAGACTGAAACCGGAATTTTACAAATATGTGGACCGGGGACCGGACCGTAATTCCCCCGGTTCGGTCCGGTCCGGGCATTTTCGGTCTGGTCCGGTTCAATTTTCCGGTCCGGTCCTAATTTGCACACCCCTAACCTGGATCATCCGTATCGCACTTCTTCAACATGTCCATGACCTTGTCGGTACCTCCTCTACGTCATATGTGCATGGATCCATGACTCGACACTCGACTTTAGACAATCGCCCATGCAGTTGCACTAGTTCGAGCTATATTGCACCCCTTTGGCTATATCGATGCTTTATCGTGACTCCCCTAGGCTAAATTGGTCACACTCCCCACTGAGTTATGTCGTGACGCCATCAGCTATATCGGTCACACCCCTTGGGTTACGCCGTGACACTTTCTCCATGACCCCTGATGGTCACATGTCAACATTGCGACGTGAATCTCGCGATCCCTCTCGTTTCTACGACGTCATGACCCATGTCGGTCACCTATTAATATTGCGACGCGAATCTTGTGAACCTTCTCGTCTCTACGACTCCATGACCCCTGATGCTCACCTATTAATATCGCAACGCGAATCTCGTGATCTTTGTTGCATGTGATGGACTCTCCAACAACGTCGATTGTGTTTGCACCCTTGTAATGATCCTTAGCCGATGGAAACCAGACGGCCTGCATCATTTGCAGGATGTGTCTAGTAGGGATCGACGACGATGCAAGTAACCCCAGGAGTTCCGACACGTAACACGTTTATGGGAGGCAACACCTTCCCTTGGACGGCCTCATTCTCTACAACCGGGGTGGCGTTTGGAGCCTTAGAATCATCATATGAGATTACGAAAAGTTTGGAGGCGAAGGCACCTTCCACCGATAGCTTCCTCTTCTTCGCCACTATCCTCTCTGCCGCGGATTCTGCTCGTCTAGCCCTTGAAGCTACACAAGAAGTAGTTATGCGTTAGCGACAACTACGATGCATCATCAAAGAAAGAAGATAGAAATAGAGAACTTACACAACTTTGAAGGTGGTGTCACTACTACAGCTTCTTCAACCGTGGGCTCAAGGAACACAAACTCCGTGAAGGTCCTTTCCGACGCTAAGAGTTCGAGGATTGTCTTTATAATCGCCTCCGACCCCTCCCTCGTTATAATGCCATCACGGTTCACCCTCTTTCCGCCATGAATCGTTCAAAAAGTTGCATTCTTCTCCCAATGAAGCCTTTTTGACGAAGAAGAGACGTTTAGACCATCCACGGTCATTCTTCACCGCATCAATCACCAAGGCTGGTTTTTTTGGCCGGAGCTTCAGAATGATGAGACCCTGACCTGATAACACCTAATTTATACATATTTTAGGAGTATAGTTGCATATTAGAATAGTTAAATTGCATGCATATTTTATATCTTTTTTATAATTAATTTTGCATTATTTTGTATTCAGAGTCTACACTCGTACTTTTGTGATTTCAGGTATTTTAGGTGCAAATTTGGAGGCGATACGAGACTATTGTTAAAGATGTCAAATAAAGGCCCGACCCTATTGGTAATTAATATTAGGCCCAAATGGACACAATCTCGAAAGGCTGAAATGTAGTGCTGGCGGCAGATTGGCAACGTGGGCCGGCCCACTGGAATTCTTGAAGCGGCAGAATGATGTTGGTTTAGTTTAGGACTTTAGGGAATTAGGTTAGGTTTAGGGGCAGGATTATTACGTAGCTTTAGTTAGGTTTTATTCTTGTTTTTTTCTTTGGTTTCAGAGAGAGACTGCCTCACGTATAGGGATTGATTTTCGAGAAGGGATTCTATGCTTGAGCACTTTGAAGATTTTGGTATTAACGTTCTAGTCTTTTATCAACTTGAATTATTTTGTTATTGAGATTTGAATTTCTTATCTCTCGTGTTTATTGCATAATCCATATATGTTGATGACTAGTTTAAATCTATTGATGTCTTCGATCATGCTTGGCTAAATTCCTAGTTCTAGGGTTATGGTGATCCCGACGATGCGTATGTAATTAGAATTATTTCTTTGTCTGAGTTGAAATAATATTTTATTCGTTCCTTGATGCTTTATGCCCATAGTAGCTTATGTGAATTGGATCCTATTAGGGTTTGAGACTGAAAGGTGATAACTTTAATAGGTAGTCAGGTAGGGTTTGAGACTGAAAGGTGATAACTTCTATTGGAATCCTAGGAATTGAACCTGAGTGTTATTTGTGCGACAACAACTTAATTACTCTTGAGGATTAATAGGCTATCATAGATGTTTTGGGTTTGAGTTGGATTAGCGGAGCGCGATAGCGAATGTTATTTCAATTTATCCCTAGACTCTAAGTGCGTTAAAGGGTTTGGATGAGATTAGCTCTACGCAACAACGATTGTTAGTTTAGTTCAGGCCCGTTTACTATCGTCTGAAAGGAGTTAGTAGATTACCTTAGATAGCCTACCTTCAAATAATTTGGACTAGATTCAAG
This sequence comes from Rheum nobile, assembly GCA_027886185.1. Classification (NCBI taxonomy): domain Eukaryota; kingdom Viridiplantae; phylum Streptophyta; class Magnoliopsida; order Caryophyllales; family Polygonaceae; genus Rheum; species Rheum nobile. The sequence continues at coordinate 5,045,601 of WOAB01000595.1, read as the reverse complement.
TGAAGTGTGATTTTATTTACTGTTGCATCGTTGCGGTGATCCTTAACCTTAGACACATTTATCCCATTGATTTTTATTTCTTTTATTAGTTATTAGTTTAGTTATAGTTTTTCCCAATTCCTTATTTTCCTGGCTTAGTTCACTGGTAGCGTTTCAATTAATATTACATTAGTCTATGTGGGATCGACACTTGACTACTACAACTGATCACGTACACTTGCGGGTAGGTTTTAGCCACATCATGTTTTTGGTGCCGTTGCCGGGGACTATTGCTAGTATCGATTGTATTCCCTACAACTGGTTCGACTAAGTCTTTTGTGTGTTTTGATCCTTTTCCTTTTGACTTTGGTTTCAGGTTTGTTTTCTTCTGATGCGGAGAGTCCTGAGCGCTAATAATCCTAACAACTTTGATCCTAACCTGAGCATACTTTTCGCTTAAGACGAAGGCAACAAAGTGAAATTAGAGTGCAAGAGATGGCTGGTAGAGGGAACGGTGGCTTGTTGGGTAATGAAGATCAACCATGTATGACTCTGGGTGATTATGTGATGCCCAATCACCTTGGTCCTATTTCTGGTGTGGTCTGACCTCCGGTGGCAGCCCGTAACTTCGAGCTGAAACCCTCCCTACTCAACATGGTTCAACAGAATCAATTTGGAGGTCTTCCTTCTGAAAACCCACACCAGCACTTGGCTACTTTTATTGAGCTGATGGATACAGTGAAGATTCATGATGTTTCTCAAGATGCACTTTTCCTGCGAGCCTTCTCATTCTCTCTACGAGATAGGGCCAAGGCTTGGTTCAAGGCCTTACCTCAAGGCTCTATTACCACGTGGGATGAGTTAGCCAAGGCATTTCTCAACAAGTACTTCCCACCTAAGAAGACAGTTGAGATGAGAAATCAAATTCTTGCTTTCAAGATGAAAGATGACGAGTCTCTTTATGAAGGTTGGGAGAGATTTAAAGAGTTGTTGATGTTGTGCCCTCATCATGGGCAAGAGAAATGGACCTTGCTACATGTCTTCTATAATGCTGTTGACAGTTCAACTCGACTAATTATTATTATTATTTTATTTTTTAGCAAAGGTTAAACTTTATTGATAGTGTTAGGAAAAAGTCCTAACGTCCTTAGTTACACGCTTGCTTACTAAGCAAGTAAAACAACAACCATACGATCAAGACAACAAACAACTCGACTAATTATTGATGCTTCAGTTGGTGGTAGAATTATGGCAATGGAGGTTGATGAAGCTTGGGATTTGATTGAGAACACTGCTCAACACTCTCATTATTATAGTGATGCTCGCTCAACTTCAAAGAAACCAGCAGGGATGTATGATGTTCATTCTGAAACGCACCGATAAGCTCAAATGGATGCTTTGTCAGAAGAGGTCAAGAGGCTGAATTTGTTGGTTCAGAAGACTCAAGGGCAGGGTGCAGGGTCATCCACTCAGGCTGCATCTGGTGTAGCTTGTCAGTTTTGTGGAGAGGGTGACCATACTATTTCTTCATGTCAACTTTTTGCCGCTCAAGGTGACACCCAACGAGAGGCAAACTACATGAACAACTTCAATCGGGGTCCTAGGAATGATCCATATTCCAACACTTACAACCCCGGTTGGAGGAATCATCCCAATTTCTCATATGAGAACAACCAAGCTGCTCAAAGACAACCTCCTGGGTTCCAACAAAGAGCTCCTCTACCTCAAAATCAAGAACGTGCCCAACCGTCCGAGGATTCCAAGCTTGACATGATAATGAAAGAGCTTCAGACCATGAACAAGATATTGAAGAATCATGATAGCTTGCATGCTCAATATGCTTTGAATTCTCCTAGACCCCAAGGTCAGCTTCCAGGTCAAACTGAGGCAAATCCAAAAGGGCAAATCAATGTTGTGTCCTTGAGGAGTGGGAGACAACTTGAAGATCCTAAGGTTGTGGATCTTAAGAAAAAGGGCAAGGATGTTGAAGAGCCCGAAGAAGTAGTGATCCAAGAGAAGGAGCAAGAGAAAGTGCCCAAATATGTGCCACCATCGCCTTTCAAGCCTCCTCTTCCTTTCCCACAAAGGAGGGATCAAGCTCAGTTGGATCAACAATTTGGTAGATTTGTGGAGGTGTTGAAAAAGCTCTACATCAACATTCCCTTCACCGATGCTCTAAAGCAAATGCCAACATATGTGAAGTTCTTGAAGGAGATCCTCTCCAACAAGAGGAAGCTGGATGAGTACCAATCCGTTTCTTTGAGCCAAGAGTGCAGCGCTCTCATTCAAAATAAATTGCCTCCTAAGCTTGAAGATCCGGGTAGTTTCAGTGTTCCTATGGTGATTGGGAAGTGCACCTACCACGCCTTGTGTGATTTAGGGGCTAGTGTGAGTATTATTCCGCTCTCTATATGCAAGAAGCTTGACTTGGGAGAGCTAAGTCCGATAAAGATGACTCTCTTCATGGCTGATAGATCCACAACGCGTCCGGTAGGTATTTTGGAGGACATTCCCATCCAAATTGGTAAGTTCTACATTCCGGTTGATTTCATTGTCCTAGGTATTGAGGCTGATTTTCCTGTTCCAATTATATTGGGAAGACCATTTCTAGCTACTGCAGGTACTCTTATTGATGTAAAGCAGGGTGTTCTTTCCTTTACTATTGGGGATGAGAAAATTTAATTTAATTTTGCTAAAGCTATTAAACAGCCTGCTTTTGAGGATGATGTGTCCAGGTTAGATGTAGTTGATAATGCAACTCATGAATCCTTGATGGCTGTTATTACTAAGGATCCTTTGGAGTTCTGCTTGACGGAAAGTGTGACTCAAGCTGAAAATCTAGAGCTGCTTGCTGATGTGCTCTTTGATTTGGAGTCCACTGAAGAGTTGCCTGAGGCCCTTATAAGAGAAGACCTTATTCCTAAGGAGGAGACTAAAGAGGCACCAAAAGTGGAGTTGAAGCCACTTCCACCTACATTGAGGTATGAGTGCCTTGGACCTAATTCAACCTATCCGGTGATTGTCAATGCTAGTTTAAGTGATTGTGAAATTGAGAAATTGTTGCATGAACTTAGATTGCATAGAAAAGCCATTGGATATTCTATTGATGATTTAAAAGGAATTAGTCCCTCAATGTGCATGCATAGGATTTTAATGGAAGATGATCATAAACCCTCCATTGAGAATCAAAGAAGACTTAATCCTATCATGAAAGAAGTAGTGAAAAATGAAGTGCTAAAGTTGTTAGATGCAAGCATTGTTTATCCTATTTCTGATAGTGTATGGGTTAGTCCTGTTCATGTTGTGCCTAAGAAAGGGGGAATGATTGTGGTGAAGAATGAAAAGAATTAATTGATTCCTACTAGGACAGTCACAGGTTGGAGGATGTGCATTGACTATAGGAAATTGAACAAAGCCACTAGAAAAGATCATTTTCCACTTCCCTTCTGACTTGATTGAGGATTTCATGGAGGTTTTCATGGATGATTTCTCTATGTATGGTACTTCTTTTGATGCTTGCTTGTCTAACTTGTCTCGAGTTTTGCAATGGTGTGAGGAAGTAAACCTTGTATTGAATTGGGAAAAATGTCATTTCATGGTAAGTGAAGGAATTGTGTTAGGACACTTGGTTTCTAACCGTGGAATTGAGGTTGACAAGGCCAAGATTGAGATTATAGAGAAGATGCCACCTCCAACTTCGGTCAAGGGCATAAGAAGCTTTCTTGGACATGCTGGGTTCTATAGAAGGTTCATCAAGGATTTTTCTAAAATTGCCAAGCCTCTTACTAATTTGCTCTTGAAGGATGTTTCCTTTGATTTTTCGGAGGAGTGTCTTGTCTCTTTTTGCAGGTTGAAGGAGGCACTGATTTCAGCTCCAATTATGCATCCCCCTGATTGGGATCTCTCCTTTGAGATCATGTGTGATGCTAGTAATTATGCTGTTAGAGCTGTTTTGGGGCAAAGGAAGGACAAGAAGATTCATGCCATCTACTACGCTAGCAGGACTCTTGATGGAGCTCAAATGAATTATGCTACTACTGAGAAAGAGCTGCTTGCTATAGTATTTGCTTTTGAGAAGTTTAGGTCCTATTTGGTGGGTGCCAAAGTTATTGTCTATACTGATCATACTGCTATCAGGTATCTCTTGAGTAAGAAGGAGGCCAAGCCTAGACTGATTCGTTGGATTCTTCTTCTTCAAGAGTTTGACTTAGAGATTAGAGAAAAAAAGGGCACAGAGAATTTGGTTGCTGATCACCTTTCTAGGTTGACTCAAGAGCAGTTGGATGCACTAAAGATGAACCCCCCATTGATGATTCATTTCCTGACGACCATCTTTTCAGGGTCGCTAATGAAGTCTTGACTCTTGCAAATTCGAGGATGCCATGGTTTGCTGATTTTGTCAACTACTTGGTTTGCAATGAGTTACCTCCTAAGCTATCATTCCAACAGAAGAAGAAATTCATGTCAGATGTTCGACATTATTTTTGGGATGAGCCATTGCTTTTCAAGAGGTGTGCTGATGGAGTTATTAGAAGATGTATCCCTGAGGAAGAGGTAGAGAGTGTTATCTCTCATTGTCATTCTCTACCATGTGGAGGTCATGCTAGTTACTCAAAGACAACCACCAAGATCTTGAATTCAGCTCTCTATTGGCCTTCTATGTTTAAGGATGTGCACCGTTTCATTGCTTCGTGTGATGCATGTCAACGTACGGGGAACATTTCTAGGAGGAATGAGATGCCTCTTACTAACATCCAAGAGGTTGAGATTTTTGATGTATGGGGAGTTGATTTCATGGGACCTTTTCCACCGTGTTGGATCGTTAGAGTTACGTCTGAGGGAACAAAAGCTTTGTTCCCACAGAAGATGCAGCGGATTAAAAACAGCAAGAAAGATAACGAACGAACTCACGATGTATAGTGAAAACCCTGATCAGTAAAACTAGCTTCTCAAGGAAAAACCACTACCTTCAAGCTTCCGTTTGAGAGGATTTTGAAGCGTGTACTTGTCTTATTGATTTCTTGCTCGATTACACTTGTATCCTGGACTTTGACCTCTAAACAACCAGCTAGACTCGAAGACACTTCTACAACGATGAATCGAACTCAACCCTTGAGGACTTACACACACCTCACTTCTTTTCTTTCTCCTTTTCGTTCTCTCTGTTTTCCGTCATCGTGGTTACATAGAAATGAATCCATACTTCTATTAAATACAACACGGCAAAACCCTAATCATAACACAATAAGATCTTTCCAAATAAGGTTATAGGAAGATAGGGTTTGCTGGAGGAATAATATCCCAACCGTCTATTTTAATCAAGGAAGGAATTCCCGAAATTAATATAATCGGATGAGATATGATTCTTCTCTCTCCAATTCACTTATCTAAGGAAATATTCCCTAAGATAAGGAATCGGGCTTCTTCTCTCTCCATATCTTCTCGATCCGGCTTGATCCTTGGAGCCGAAGACTTCAATCCTTTACCGCGGCGTTTCATGATTTTGTTTCCATAATTCAGCACGCTGGATTTCTTCTTTCCATTCGCAGCTTCGATCTCGTTCGTCACTTCAGTTCCTTGGGGGGTAACAAAGCACATGAACAGAGCTTTGTTCCCTCTGCGATCCTTTGCTGCAATGGTTCCCTATAACAACTGTCTTTGTTCCTGAAACACTTAGTACCCATATTAGTTGAATGTTTGTTACCATCAAAACCTAACGAATTCAACAAATTCCCCCTTTTTGATGGTGACAAACATCCTTGACAATAAAACATTCACATAAGAGATAAAGACAGTTGTATGGAGAAAAGTTCCGCACACAAGCGATAATAGTTCCCCCTCAACTCAGCAACATATGAAACCATGTTCTGTTCCCCCTCAACCAAAGCTACCTGTCATTTTCCCCCATTTGGCATCATCAAAAACATAAGTAAAGAGATAGAGAGAAAAATTCAAGGCCAGATAAGCAAAATAACCCCTTTTGCATTAGATTGAAACGCATAAACATAGACTGCATGTAAAGACAACAACAAAATGAGCACATGTAACACATATGATTAACATGCCAATCATTGCAAACACATGAAACAGAAGCAAAGAAAAGCAAAGTAGTAGGGGAAGATGTGCTGGGAACAAAAAAGGGATTGGTTAGCCAGAGAAAGACGAATCAAGCGCCACTGGTGCCTGCAGAGGGAGCTGAAATATGAATAGCAATTTAGGCATTCACTTACTCCGTAAGACGCCTTTGTTGTTCTGCCAACAAAGATATTGCGCGAGACAAACTTCTCACGGTCCTTCGCAGATAAGTTCATCTTTTGTTCCTCCTGAGAGTCTGCTCTTCCTTACGGCTCTTCCTCAGATGCATTAGTCCTCTCTTTGTGTACCTTGTGATGTTCCAATTTAATATATTTTTTTTTGAACAACACAATTTTCGGCTTTCCTTCTTTGACCAAAGATCACACCCAAGAGGATATTTTCCAGAAATAAATCTTGTAAAAGATTCTGTCCAAATCCATCAAAGCCCACAAAATCTCAAGCACAATAACCATCACGCAGCTACCACATCATCTTTTATGAACACTTCTCAAGCAGTTGCAAGCCGTCATCACACATCATATCTGTCAAATCCCAGCCACAGACCACAGAGGCGACAATTCGTATTCTTGACTTTCTGAAAAAGTAGAAGAGTGTGATACGGGGGTAATGTTACCAGAGAGGGTACAAAGAACATCACACAAGAGCATATGCGAGAATTTTTAATAATGTTTAATCATGAATGAGAGGCTCCCAGATATGAATGATTAGAGGGGCTCATAGGAAGCATCAAGCATGATGGCTAGGGTAGGCTGTAGAGTCAACAATCATTTGGGCTTATAATGAGGGATTAATGCATCAAGTTGACTCTTTTAGGCCGAAAGAAGGCTGAATCATGTATTAACAAGATAGCATAGAGAATCATGCATGCAAATTTGCACATTAGTGAGGTATTAGCATGAGTCTAAGCAAGGCGTACAACAAATGATCAAGAGAATGAATGCAGATCAAGACATGATGATTAACCTTCCACACTTTACCATGTAATTTAGCTAATCATCGAGGGAACACAACAAATAGGCATTTAGTTTAGAGAAATCATACCTAGTTCCATACGGAACTGTTCGAAGGGTTCCCTGTTTAGAGCTTTGGTGAAGATGTCGACAATTTGATCCTTAGTTCCACAGAAGTCCATTGTCACCAACCCTTTCTCCACACAGTCACGCAAGAAGTGGTGTCTTATCTCGATGTGCTTGGTACGTGAGTGTTGCACCGGATTCTTGAAGATATTTATGGCACTGGTATTGTCACAGAGAATAGGAATAGAGTTACGAAGAATACCGTAGTCGCTGAGTTGTTGTTTAAGCCATAGGAGTTGTGTGCAACAAATAGTGGCAGCTATGTATTCAGCTTCTGCAGTGGATAGAGCGACGGAGTTCTGCTTCTTTGACCCCCAGGAAACTAAACACGGCCCAAGGAACTGAGCCATTCCTGATGTTGATTTTCTATCCACTGTGTTCCCTGCAAAGTCAGCATCTATGTATCCGACTAGATCGAGGCTTCCTCCCCTTGGATACCACAGACATAGATCATCTGTTCCCTTCAAGTATCTCAGAATCCTCTTCACTGCTTTGAGATGAGTTTCTTTGGGACCGGCCTGAAAACGAGCACAAAGACATACGATGTACATAATATCAGGTCTACTAGCAGTGAGATAGAGAAGTGAACCTATGATTCCTCAGTAGAGAGATGGATCAATTCCCTGTTCATGTTCGTCTTTTCCCATTGGGTTGTTTGGAGATATGAGAGTGGTGAAGGGTTTTGCGTCAGACATTCCAAACTTTTTGACACATTGCCTTAGATATTTCTGTTGATGCACTTTGGTTCCCTCATCCCCCTGAGAGACTTGAAGAACTAAGAAGAACTTGAGTTCTCCAACCATGCACATCTCGAACTCACTGGCCATCAGCTTAGAGAATTTCTGAACCAGTTTATCATCTGTAGACCCAAAGATGATATCATCCACGTAGACTTGTACCACCAGAATATGCTTCCCTTCCTTCAGAAGGAACAATGTCTTGTCGACCTTTCCACGAACGTATCCGTGCATCAGAAGGAACTGTGAGAGCCTTTCATACCAGGCCCTCGGGGCTTGCTTGAGACCGTACAAAGCTTTGTCTAGAACATATACATGGTCGGGTTGGGTGGTATCCTCAAAGCCGGGAGTTTACTCCACATAGACTTCCTCCTTGAGAACTCCATTCAAGAATGCGGTCTTGACATCCATCTGTTGCATCTTGAATCCATGGAAAGAGGAATAGGCAATTAGGAGTCTTATTGCTTCTAACCTGGCAACTGGAGCAAAGGTCTCATCATAGTCGATGCATTCCTGCTGGTTGTAACCTTTCACCACCAGCCTTGCTTTGTTCCTTGTGACTTGACCTTGATCACCCAGCTTGTTCCTGAACATCCATTTGGTTCCTATCACTGTTCTGTTCCTTGCACGAGGAACTAACCGCCAAACCTTGTTCCTTTCGAACTGATGAAGTTCTTCTTGCATGGCGTTTATCCAGTCAGGATCCTTCAATGCTTCTCCTACGGTTTTAGGTTCTTGTAAAGAGAGAAAAGCGTTGAAGGCACAAAAGTTATGTAGGGAAGAGCGAGTGCTTTGAGGTACCCCCTTTCTATAGTCTGTGACGATTAACTTGACTGGATGAGCCCACTTTTGCTGGTAGTTTGGAACTTGGAGATTGTTGATGTCGAACTCCTCTGAATTAGCGTTGCCAGCATTTGAGCTTTCACCAGCAGTTTCATCAGTATTAGGACTGACATCTCTAGTTCTGTCAGCAGTAGAGCTATCCCCAGAGGGCTCCGCTGTGCCATGACTTGGGATCTGTTCCCCTTGAGGTGCCTGAGGTGTTTCTGGTGAGTGAGCATTTTCTTCATTTCTATCTGAGTTGGCGGAGTTGGGAGTTCTCGGTGTTGAAGGATCATTCTGAGTTTCTTGATCTTGAGAGGTCCCATCACCGACATTGCTTTCTATAAGCTGAAAGAAATCATCTTCGGATAGCTCGGTATTGGAGGGAACACTGTCTGATTGTTCCTGCACATTGTTACCAGCCATAACTGATTCATCAAACACTACATGAATGCTTTCCTCTACCTTTCTGGTTCTCTTGTTGAATACTTTGTAAGCCTTCCTTTGCTGAGAGTATCCTACAAAAGTTCCTTCATCACTCCTGGGATCGAACTTCCCAAGAGAATCTTTCCCGTTGTTGTGGACGAAGCACTTGCAACCAAATGTGCGCAAGTGAGACACATTAGGTTTCCTTCCCTTAAGAAGCTCATAGGCAGTTTTGTTCAGGAGAGGACGAATGGTTGCTCTATTCAGAACGTAACAAGCAACATTCAGAGCTTCGGCCCAGAAACTCCTAGGAAGACCACTTGAGATGAGGAGGGTACGCGTCATGTCTTCCGGAGTCATGTTCTTCCTTTCCACAACCCCGTTTTGCTGTGGGGTCCTGGGAGCAGAGAAGTTGTGGTTAATACCTCTATTCCTACAAAAGGATAGGAACTGAGAGTTCTCGAATTTTGTTCCATGATCAGTGTGAATAGACCCCAAGGAATGTCCAGTGCTCCTTTCGGCTGCCTTAAGCCAGGACTCAAACTCAGCGAACACTTAATCCTTTGATGAGATAAATAGAGTCCATGTGTACCTGGAATAGTCATCAACAATAACAAAGACATATGCATTTCCCCCACGGCTCTTCGTGCGCATTGGCCCACAAAGATCCATGTGGACTAATTCCAGAGGACGAGTAGTACTTACATCCCTTTTTGACTTGAAAGAGGATCTGACTTGTTTTCCTTTGATACATGCATCACACACATCATTTCTCAAAGCTTCAACCTTAGGAAGACCGTTCACCAGCTCTTGTCTGTGAAGTTTGGAAAGGAGTTGAAGGCTAGCATGTCCAAAGCGTTTGTGCCACAAGTCTGTTGTCCCAGCAATAGACGACAGACAAAGGTCCTTGTCAGGGATGAAAGCAGGGTTGGCCTTGTAAACGTTGTTGTCGCAGATTCCTTTGAGTAAGATTTTCCCTGTACTTAGACACTCAACATGACAATCATTAGTGGTAAAGACTACTCTATTTTTTCTATTTTTTCTCGATCCCGAAAGGATTGGTCTATGAAGCTTGATGATGCTCTTTGGGCTTATAGGACAGCATTCAAAACTCCTATTGGCACTACACCATTCCGGCTAGTTGTTGAATTCTTTAGGTTTTGATGGTAACAAACATTCAACTAATATGGGTACTAAGTGTTTCAGGAACAAAGACAGTTATCTCAGGGAACCATTGCAGCAAAGGATCGCAGAGGGAACAAAGCTTTGTTCATGTGCTTTGTTACCTCTCAAGGAACAATAGTGACGAACAAGATCAAAGCTGCGAATGGAAGGAAGAAATCTAGCGTGACGATTATGGAAACAAATCACGGAGAATCACGCGGTCAAAGGATAGGATTTCGGCTGGAAGGATCTCGCCGAAAAGAAGATTTGGAGAGAGAATCCGAATGTGTTATCTTAGGAAAACTTTCCTAAGATAATATATTTGGAGAGAGAAGAATCTTATCTTAATCCGTTAATGTTATCTTAGGAATTATTTCCTTAGATAATATCGGTTGTTAAGATAATATTCTTCAAATCAATTAATATCATCTTGTTACCAAGTTTAGGAAGATAGGATTATCTTGTTATGATTAGGGTTTGGTCGAGTTGTATTTATATGGGAATGTGGGATTCATTTCTATGTAACCACGACGAGGAAAAAGAAGAACTGAGAGCGTTCAGTTGAGAAGAAAAAGAGAGTGAAGTGTTTGTAAGTCTTTGAGGGTTGAGTTCGATTCATCGTTGTAGAAGAGGTTTCAAATCTAGGTGGGAAGTCTAGAGGTTGAAGTCCAGGATACAAGTGTAATCGAACAAGAAATCAATAAGACAAGTAGACGCTTCAAAATCCTCTCAAGCAGAAGCTTAAAGGTAGTGGTTTTTCCTTGAGAAGCTAGTTTTTCCAATCAGGGTTTCCACTATATATCGTGAGTTCGTTCATTATCTTTCTTGTTGTTTTTAATCCGCTGTGCCTTCTGTGGGAACAAAGCCTTTGTTCCCTTAGACGTAACTCTAACGATCCAACAATTAGTATCAGAGCCTGGTGCTCTAGATTGTTTTCGTTATAGAATTTGCAGGAAAGATGTCGTCGTCAAGCAATGCAATCGGTGATTCATTCTGGAAGCCACCAATTCTGAAGGCCGGTGAGTATGACTGGTGGGTTGAGCAAATCGAATCCCATATTTGTTCCCTCGATGGACAGATATGGAGAATCATCGAGGTTGGCCCCATGGCTATCCCAAATGAAAAGGACGCTACAAAGCCTAAGCCAAAGATCGACTACACCGATGCAGACTGGAAGAAGCTGGAGAAGAATTGCAGAGCCAAGAAGATCCTTCACATGGCCCTTCTCCCCACGGATCTCAAGAAAATCATCGGCTACAAAACCGCCAAGGAGATTTGGGAAGCTCTAAGATGTCTCCATCATGGAAATGAAGATGTCAAGAAAAACAGAATTCTTTCCTTGATGAAGGAGTACGATCAAATTTCTCAAGGAGAGGATGAGCACATTCAAGAGTTCTACTCCAGGTTCCAGGGGATCGTAGGTCAATTGGAGTTCCTTGATGAAGAGATGCCAGACTGGAAGCTCACTCATCACTTTATGCAAGGCCTCAACTCTCAATGGGACGCAATTGCTCTCGCTCTATACTCCCAAACTGACGTCAAGTCTCTCACCATGGAAGAGGTTGTTGCCAAGCTTGAAAGCAACGCCTCTGTATACAACCACAAGATGAACAAAAAGGGAGAAGAGAAGGCTCAAAGCATTGCCTTGAAGGTTGAACGTGCCTTTGACCTATCTCAAGTTGAAGACGAAGATGAGGACGGTGATGAAGATGTGACTCTCATCACTAGAGCTATGAAGAAAATATGGTCTCAAAACAAGGGCACACAGAGTTCCTCCGAAGGGAACAGAGACATGAAGGATGTCGTTTGTTACCACTGCCAACACAAGGGACATTTTGCCAATAACTGCTTCAAGAAAAAGGCTGGTCACCCTCAGGTTCGTGAAGGGAAGCAAGCAATGGTCGTAACGTGGGGTGATTCCGACTCAGATGATGAAGATTCATCACGCTCTAGGGATCTCTGCTTGATGGACATAGAAGACCATGACAAATCAAAAGGCGGCATACAGGGAACTGAGGTAAGTGAATATGAACTCATCTCAAGCTTGAAAAGTAAATCAAAAGAAAGCTTGATATCTTTTATTAAGAAACTTGTTCATGAGAATAGTCTTTTCAGTGAGCAAATTGAAGAAAAGGATGAATCGATCTCAAGTTTGATCGAAGAAAATCAGGGTTGGGCAGACAAAGTGCTCGAGCTTGAGAAAGGTTCATCTTTTCCTTCAAGTTCATGTGTCGAATGTCCTAAGCTCGCTGAGAAGATTACGTCTCTTGAGTCCTCTGTCTCCTCACTTGAGTCCGAGTCTTTAATGTTAAAACTTGGAAATGCAAAACTGTCTAGTGATCTAACCAAACTCAGTGAGGAACAGAAGGACAAGCCAAAAGGTATTGTCTTTGTTGCAGCCAAGAATGAAAAGAAGACTGAGTCAAAGGAAGTACCTCGCTTTGGGATTGGCTATCAACCAAAACTTCCTGTTGATGGCACCAAGCAAAAAGGCTCTAAAGTCGAAGGAAAGCAGTCTGTAAAAGAAAAAGGGGAAAGTTCCTCCGGAGGGAACAAAGGCAAAAACTGTTCAAACTCGACTGAGGAGGGAAAGGCTTGGTACCATGGACAGAAGGCTCATGCCATCTGGTTGAAGCAATCTCAAAGCGGTAAGTCCAAAAATATTGATTTTCATTCAAGGATTGCTAACAAAACAATTTGGCCTGGACAGAGCAAGTATGTTGATCTAAAGTGTCAAAGAGTATGTTGGTATTGTGGGCACTCTAGTCACTACAAATAAGAGTGCCTGATGAAGAAACACAATGAGGAACTTGCTCGAACCACTAGGGAGAAAATGAATGCTAAACCTCCAGAAATCAAATATGTTGCTCCCACACCCAGAAAGCATAAGCTTGTCTGGGTTCGCAAGAACTAACTCTTTCTGTGCAGGATAAAGTGAGGAAAGTTCCCGGTATTTCACTCGTATTAAGTTCAGTTACCTTACAGGTAACAAAGCGAGTCTCACCTCACTTCTACAGGAATGTTTGAGACTCAAAGGCTTGGTGACAAAGGTAAAAGAAATGGATATGTGGATAAGGACTTAATGACTGAAGTGTTCCGTGTTTGTACACTCAGGTACCATGTACATCGAGATAAGGCATCACTATGCAGAGAAAGATTGACATCCAAGGAATTTCGTGGAACAAAGAATAAGAACGCCAATTTTCTCATTAGGGCACTAATTGGGGAACTCTACATTCAGTTTCATACGGAGCCTGGTTTGTTCCCTTAACCTTATGTCTATCGTGTGTTCCCTCGATGATTGGCTAAATTACATGGTAAAGTGTGAATGGTTAATCATCATGTCTTGATCTGCATTCATTCTCTTGATCATTTGTTGAATGCCTTGCTTAGACTCATGCTAATACTTCACTTATGTGCAAAATCTCATGCATGATTCTCTATACTATCTTGTTAATACATGATTCAGCTTTCTTTCGGCCTAAAAGAGTCAACTTGATGCATTGATCCCTCATTATAAGCCCAAATGATTGTTGACTCTACAACTTACCTTAGCCATCATGCTTGATGCTTCCTATGAGCCCCTCTAATCATCCACATCTGGGAGCCTCTCATTCATGATTAAACATTATTAAAAATTCTCGTATATGTTTATGTGTGATGTTCTTTGTACCCTCTCTGGTAACATTACCCCCGCATCACACTCCTCTATTTTTTTCGAAAAGTCGAGAATACGAATTGTCGCCTCTGTGGTCTGTGGCTGAGATTTGACAGGTATGATGTGTAATGATGGCTTGCAACTGCTTGAGAAGTGTTCGTGCATAAAAGGTGATGTGGTGGTTGCGTGATGGTTGTTGTGCTTGAGATTTTGTGGGCTTTGATGGATTTGGATAGAATCTTTTACAAGATCTATTTTTGGAAGATATCTTATTTGTTGTGATCTTGGAAAAAGAAGGAAAGAGGAGGATTTGGAGTAATACCCTTTGCACTTGAAAAGATATGGAGAATGATTCTCGTGGTTACTCCCCTCCTACCTATATGGTGACTTCAGCAAAGTTACCTTATCGCTCCCTTGTACTGTTCCAAAAAAAAAAAAAAAAAAAAAAATGGAACACACGAAGGTACACAAAGAGGCGACCAATGGATCCTTCTTCTACTGGTGGTTGGAGGCTTGTAACCTACACAAGGAGTAGTTTGTGTTACAAGAAGGTGTTGGTTGGGTCAAGGTTAGACATGAGATGGAAGCTGGTGTGGAGGAAGAAGAGTCTGAAGGTGCAGACTCTGAGGGGGAACAAAAGGTGGAATCTGATTTGAGGAATGACCGTGAGAAGTTCGTCTCGTGCAATATCTCTGTTGGCAGAACAACAAAGGCGTCTTACGGAGTAAGTGAATGCCTAAATTGCTATTCATATTTCAGCTCCCTCTGCAGGCACCAGTGGTGCTTGATTCGTCTTTCTCTAGCTAACCAATCCCTCTTTTGTTCCCAACACATCTTCCCCTACTACTTTGCTTTTCTTTGCTTCTGTTTCATGTGTTTGCAATGATTGGCATGTTAATCATATGTGTTACATGTGCTCATTTTGTTGTTGTCTTTACATGCAGTCTATGTTTGTGCGTTTCAATCTAATGCAAAAGGAGTTATTTTGCTTATCGTGATGTGGTCTTTTTCTCTCTATCTCTTTACTTATGTTTTTGATGATGCCAAAAGGGGGAAAATGACAGGTAGCTTTGGTTAAGGGGGAACAGAACATGGTTTCATATGTTGTTGTGTTGAGGGGGAACTAATACTGCCTTAGTGGGAAGACTTTCTCTCCATAACTGTCTTTATCTCGTACGTGTATGCTTTATTGTCAAGGGTGTTTGTCACCATCAAAAAGGGGGAATTTGTTGAATTCTTTAGGTTTTGATGGTAACAAACATTCAACTAATCTGGGTACTAAGTGTTTCAGGAACAAAGACATTTATCTCAGGGAACCATTGCAGCAAAGGATCGCAGAGGAAACAAAGCTTTGTTCATGTGCTTTGTTACCTCTCAAGGAACAATAGTGACGAACAAGATCAAAGCTGCGAATGGAAGGAAGAAATCCAGCGTGATGATTATGGAAACAAATCACGGAGAATCACGCGGTCAAAGGATAGGATTTCGGCTGGAAGGATCTCGCCGAAAAGAAGATTTGGAGAGAGAATCCAAATGTGTTATCTTAGGAAAACTTTCCTAAGATAATATATTTGGAGAGAGAAGAATCTTATCTTAATCCGTTAATGTTATCTTAGGAATTATTTCCTTAGATAATATCGGTTGTTAAGATAATATTCTTCAAATCAATTAATATCATCTTGTTACCAAGTTTAGGAAGATAGGATTATCTTGTTATGATTAGGGTTTGGTCGAGTTGTATTTATATGGGAATGTGGGATTCATTTCTATGTAACCACGACGAGGAAAAAGAAGAACTGAGAGCGTTCAGTTGAGAAGAAAAAGAGAGTGAAGTGTTTGTAAGTCTTTGAGGGTTGAGTTCGATTCATCGTTGAAGAAGAGGTTTCAAATCTAGGTGGGAAGTCTAGAGGTTGAAGTCCAGGATACAAGTGTAATCGAACAAGAAATCAATAAGACAAGTAGACGCTTCAAAATCCTCTCAAGCAGAAGCTTGAAGGTAGTGGTTTTTCCTTGAGAACCTAGTTTTGCCAATCAGGGTTTCCACTATATATCGTGAGTTCGTTCATTATCTTTCTTGTTGTTTTTAATCCGCTGTGCCTTCTGTGGGAACAAAGCCTTTGTTCCCTCAGACGTAACTCTAACGATCCAACACTAGTGTATGGGAAGTCTTGTCATCTCCCGATCGAGTTAGAGCATAAAGCTTATTGGGCGATTAAATTGTTCAACTATGACATGAAAGCAGTCGGTGAGAAGAGAATGTTGCAATTGCAAGAGTTGGAGGAGTTGAGGTTGGATGCTTATGAGAATGCTCGGATCTACAAGGAGAGAACTAAGAGATGGCATGACAAGCATATTGTGCCAAAATAATTTCATGAAGATGATCTTGTCTTGCTATTCAACTCTCGATTGAGACTCTTTTCGGGCAAGCTAAGATCGAGATGGAGTGGTCCGTTCCAAGTGCGAAAGGTGTACCCACATGGTGCAATTGAGATATGGAGCGAAGAGACGGGACAATTCAAGGTGAATGGACAATGCTTAACGAAATACATCGTCGGTGGTCCATTTGAGAAGGTCGCTTCTCTCTATCTTGACCTGAGCCACTAGGAAGGTATGGAAGGTCAAGCTAATGACCTTAAACAAGCACTGGATGGAGGCAACCCATCAAAAAATTAAAAAAAAATTCACTCGATCGAGTTTTTCCAGCAGAAAAGAACTCGGCCCACAACTCGACCGAGTTATGGACCGAGTTACAATATGTCCACTTCTCTGGTAAAAAAAAAAAAAACAGAACTCGACCGAGTTCTTTCTCTTTCCCTTCTTTCTTTTCTTTCTCCCATTCCCTCACCGCTGTTGCTTCATTCCCCTCGCTGCTGCTTCATTCTCCTCGCCACCATTCTCCTGCGTCGCCGCTGCTCACCACCGCCACCAACTTCGACCGCTGCTCCGTCAGCACGCATCCCGCCTAGCCCTCCGGCGAACACCATTGATGAACCTTCTCCCTGCTCTGGTCGCCTCCGCTGCACCACCACTCCGGTCCCCCTAGCAGCCAGTGAGCACCGTTTTGAAGACTTGATTTGGTACAATTTTTCCCCCTTTTGGCTTAATTGATTTCTAGGGTTTAATGCTAAATTGATGCAATTACTTATATTGGGGAGGAATATTGGTTAGATTGAGGGTATTTGCTGGTTAGATTACCTTGATTTGTGCCTTAATTTCGTGTCAAGTTGAATTTGTCGTTTTGTTCACGTGTAAAATCATTGTCTAGCTTTATTTTAATATCTTATGGGCCTTTGTTGGCAAACTTTGTGCTATTGTTGTTGGTCGTCCTTGCCGAGACGACGTATTTGTGGCTTTGCCTTGCCTTGTTGTTGCTTGTCTCCTTGTGTGTAGGTGCCGGATTTGCACCATGTCTTCCAAACGACAAAAGAAAGCGTTTGCATCCTCCTCTAGGCCTCTTCCTCCTCCTCCTCGTGTTGGAGAGGACTCTCCCGAGTCCCTTGGTATCAACTTCACATTGCAAAAGCACATCTCTCAGTTCGAGCTTATCAAGAAGAGGAAGTTGATCCCCACTCGATATCTTGATTTCGAGTTGCTAGATGCTTTGGGTATCTGGGGTGATATTGAGTGGTTGGCCGAGCGTTTGTGTTGGACAAATTTCCTTCGGCTTCAGGAACCGACATATAAGGGCATCACCCTGGAATTTCTGAGCACTCTTGAATCTCAAGTAATGAAAGGCCAACGATGCTCGGAGGGACTTTGCACATTCCATCTTGGGAACGATGACAGGGAACTGGATTTGCAAACTGCTAATGAGATATTCGGTTTTCCTGTCATCACAGATGAGTGGGTTCCTCGGGGAGGGAGCATAACTGATTTCTGTCGCACAGGGGAGTTCTGGCAAAAGATTGGATTAGGGACCTATGATGCTGCAAGGACAAAGGCCTCAAGCATTAGCAATCCGGGCCTTCGAATTTTTCATCGGTTCATGGCACACACTATTTTTGGCCGCGGTGATGGTGGTGAGAACAATGCCACCAAGAAAGAGGTCATAGTCCTATGTGCAGCCTTGTTTACCCATGAAATAAATTCTGCTGGTTTCCTATTGGGTCATTTGAGTTTGGTGAGCAATAAGGCGGCTGGTGCCATAGCTATTGGTGGGTTGGTGACTCGCTTAGCTCGGCATTTCAACATCAATGTGGACAGACGCCGTGATGGTATTCCCCCACAGCCCATTGGCTTTGCGTTGCTCAACAATATGAAGTTGCTTTACCAGTATCATAACACTTGGTATTGGGCACTTCCTTCGAGCGGGCGACTACTCTGTCTCCCTAATCCCGAGCGGACCTCGCTCCAACAACGGGCCAATTGGAAAGTCGCTCCCCTTCCCTATGATCCCTCTCATGACCAGTTGAAAGTCGCCCCAATGAACGATCCCATGGAAGACGAAGAAGAGGGCGGTAAGGAGGATGATGATGATGAGTATGACCCAGCTGCTGAGAGTTCACATGGCCATGATCCGCATCTATATTCTATGATCGAGTCTATGCAGCAGGACATGATGGTTGGTTTTGCTTCCATGAACACCCGCATGGATAATATGCATGCTGACGTCAACAACCGCTTTGATAATCTGCGTGATGACGTTCATAGTTGGCAACCCGGACCTCCACCAGCTCCACAAGAGTAGTTTCATTGTGAGTACTTTCTCTTCCTTAACTTTTACTCTCTACATTGGGCAATGTAGGTTTCAAGCTTGGGGGATGGGAGTATTTTCATTTTGCATTGCATGTAGTTTGCATGATTAGTTGCATTTGAATATTTGTGATTAGTTTCCCTTTTGTGTTAGTTGCATATTCGCCCTGCTTGATCCTTTGTGGGTTCTTATAACAGTACATGTACCATGAATCCTCTTAATATGCTTTAGCTGTTAATATTGCAACCGCATGGTGAATGTGATATGATTGATCAAACCCACGACAATGACCTGAGCATGTGGACTTTGACTAAGATACGTTAGAACCAACACTCTAGACAAATGTCCTGGTGAGCTTGTTTGCCTTTCTTGGACTACATTTGCAAAAGTCCTATCGTTTTCTCCATGTGTGTGAACTCTCTTTGTGTGCTAACTCTAGAACTTGCATTAATATCTTCTTTGAGGCCACGCTCACGACTTATGTGCATGACATTAATAGGATTGAGGCATTGTTTTTATTAACCCTTTTCATCATTGGCCACCCTATTCATGTATCCTTTGCTTGAAGCCCGTTGTGCCTTTATTGCCTTTTCTTTGGAAGCTCCACAAAAGCATACCGAGCCTCTAAGTTCATCCTTCCCATCCGGGGATTAGGATAGTTGAATTGTTGTTGCTAGAGTGGATTTTAGCCAAGCTTGGGGGAGGTTACATATATGGTGGTTAGAAATGTGTATAAATTTGTAATGTGTCTCCTATCCATGTTTCTTCTTAAAAAAAAAAAAGAAAAAAAAAGAGAGATTGAAATAAAGAAGAAGAAGAAGTTAAGTAAAAGAAAGGAGACCATGTCATATGTAAGGGTTAAGTTGTATGGGTTTGAAGGTTGAAATTCAATTAAATGTTATTTTCGCTTGGTGTTGTCTTGGTAAGATCCTCTTCCCCGAATTTAGCTCCTCATGGCCTAAATATTCTTATGCCCTATGTTATACCTTAGCCCCATTACAACCTTGGAAAAGCCCTCATGATTTTTGTTGTGTGCATGGTCTTTAGTGGTGGAGATTAAGAATACTGTTGCAAGCTTATGGTAGTTAGCATTCAAAGTTGAGAATTGATATTGAGTGAAACACATGCCTAAACACATGAGTGTGAGTGACTTGTTTTTTATTCTAGTGAGGTCTAGAGTGGATGAACTGATTGTACTCTTGTCATTGATTGAGAAGCATGCTAGGACGGAATTTTTCGTTTGTTTGGCCTTTCATGGTTATTCTTCATATGTCTTTTGGATAGAAACGGCTATTACATGTTTCGTGGACTCATCGTCATGTACTTGCTTGGGACAAGCAAGGTTCAAGCCTGGGGGATTTTGATAGCATGCATTTAGGCTAGTTTAGATCATGTTTATTTCTCCTAAATAGGTTTGTTTTGCTCCTTTTTTATTTTAGTTTTATTTGGTTTTCATAGAATTTGTAGTGTTCGGAATCTACTCTTGTGTTTTTGTGATTTCAGGATCGTTTGGAGGCGGTTTTGAAGATAAAGAGTTACCAGTGAAGATGTTCGAGTGGATGACTCGAAGGGATGGCGCCAAGGTCGAAATACAAGTGCCAAGATCAAACGAGAAGAGTTCGAAATGGAAACTCGGTCGAGCTAGTGAAGACGAAGCAGAACAGACAACAACTCGGTCCACAACTCGGCCGAGTTGTGGACCGAGTCAGCAAACTAGGCCGAGTTAGTGAAGAGAAGGTAGAACAGACAACAACTCGGTCCACAACTCGGCCGAGTTGAGGACCGAGTTAGAGAACTGGGTCGAAGCTACTGAAGAGGAGGGAAAACAGACGACAACTTGGCCCACAACGCGACCGAGTTATGGACCGAGTCGTGGTCCATAACGTTTCTTTTGGCTTGCTGAAATGCCTATTGCTCCTTTTTATCAGTTTTTTTGGGAAAACTTGGGGATCCTATGCTATTTTGCTCTGAACAAACACTCTCTAAAAAAACTAGTTGTGTTTTGGTTGAGTTTTCTTGAAGATTGTTGAAGATTGGAGATTGTTCTTGGATCCAAACAAGTATTTCTCTTCTTTTTATCTATTTGAATGATTTCTCTTATTCATACAATGCTTTTGATTGATTCTCCAAGCATGCTAGGCTAAACCCCTTTTATCTAGGGTTGGGGTGATCCCAATAATGAATTGGTAGACTTGCAAATTGTGTTTGTCTGAATTGGTAGCATGAGTTCTCATTTGATTCAATTCTAGGGTTCATATTGCTATTGGTAATTTATCAATTAGAATTCTATTAGGTTGAGTCTGAAAGGAGAAACCTAATGAATGAAATTAGACAAGGTA
Source organism: Rheum nobile (assembly GCA_027886185.1). Taxonomy (NCBI): domain Eukaryota; kingdom Viridiplantae; phylum Streptophyta; class Magnoliopsida; order Caryophyllales; family Polygonaceae; genus Rheum; species Rheum nobile. The sequence continues at coordinate 5,024,611 of WOAB01000595.1, read as the reverse complement.
TGAGTCTGAAAGGAGATTACTATTGTTGGAATTACTAAGAATTGAACCTGAATAAACTTGTTTGTTCTTGCGGAGTTCTAAGTTATCATAGAAACCCTAGGTTAGTGGAATTAGCGGAGCACGAAAGTGAATGTTAACCCGGTTTTATCCTAGATTCTAAGTGCTCAAGGGGTCTAAATTTGATTAGCTTTGCGCGACAGCGATTGTTAGTTGGAGTTTAGATACATCTACTATTGTCTGAAAGGAATTAGTAGAGATATTTGATAACTTACCGTCAAGCGAGTTCATGTTATTCTAAGATAAACACACTTAAGTTTACCAAGGCATTATTGTGGGGATCCTTAATCCTAGATAATTTCCATCCTTTGAATTTACTTATATTTGCAACACTCATTTCTTAGCTTAATCAAACAAATCTTTCTTACGGCTTAGCTTACCAGTTTAGTTACAAAAGGTACTACATTGTCCTCGTGGGAACGACACTTGAACAGCTACAACTGACCCCATACACTTGTGGGTACGTTTAGACCATCCACGGTCATTCTTCACCGCATCAATCACCAAGGCTGGTTTTTTTTGCCGGAGCTTCAGAATGATGAGACCCTGACCGCATAGGGCAATGGAGTACGAATGGAGGAGGTCCTAGATCGAAAAGGGATGTTGTGTTTGGCAATGATCTGGTTAAAGGTGAGGAAGATCCCCCGAGATTTGTGCAAGGATTTGGCATATTCCTATGTCCAAGACGACTAGAAAGGAGCGCATAAAGGGTGAGAAGGGAAGACGGTGATATATTTGGAATGGGTACTCAAACATACAAATCCAGCCAATACATAAATGATTGGGTAAAACCGAAGCGTCAGGCACCAAAACCTTCGTATTTTCAGGAGATCTTATGGCCGCAATGTAAGCTTCGAGATTGGTGATAGAAGAGGGGCGTTTATAAGGATCATTCAGAATATATCTTGATGGAAGAAACGAGGAAGGTCACCCTCACGGTTTTGGGAATTGAGCAGGTTATGGTTTTCTGCCATTGAAGGAGTTTTCGAGGAGAAGGACAGTGAAGAAGATGAAAGAATAGGAGGGACAACTGTACTTGTGAAGTTGCAGAGGTGCAAACGAAAGTTGTAGAAGAAATGTGGAGAAAAAAAACCAGATTGTGTTGCATTAAATGGAAATAGAACTGGCTTTTGAGATTTAAAAAAAAATTGACTGGGCTTCGATTTTCAAGACGGCGTAATGAAGAAGTTTCCCACACGCAGGACGATTTGCCTGCTAAATGTCTTAGGGGTATTGTTAGGGCCCTAGGATCGTGTCCACGTGGAAGGTCCAGACGCGTCAAGATGGAAAAAGATAGATTGAACCTAGTGTTGATCAGATGAAGACATGTTATCTATGACCATCATACAAGATTGCAAAGACTAAGCGCTATACGACGCATTGGGGAAGATCTTCTATCCTAATATAGCGCACCCTTATCTCGGAGGATTGCGACAGTTGGCATCACTTGCGCGTCAAGGCTTATGTCGGTTGGGAGATATATTTTCTTTATCCAATAGAAGGAACTATGTTGTACCATGTATATTTATCTTTAGGGGCTGTTCAAATCTTGCCCGGACCGGACCGGTGAAAATACGGTCCGGTCTCCGGTCCAACTTTTTTCCTTAATCCGGTTCCGGTCCAAACCCAAAAAAAATGGGTCTGGACCGGTTTTTTTATAAAAAAAATTAAGTTAGGAGTTTAAATGTTTTTTTATGGATATTTTCTTTAAGTTAATAAGTTAGGAGTATAAATGTTTTTTTAGATATTAAATAAGAATTTATTTAAAAAAAAATAATATCCGGTCTAATCCGGTCTTAGACCGGACCGGACCGAATAAGACCGGTCCGGTCTATGGTCCACATTTTTGAAAAAATCCGGTCCGGTCCGGACCGGATCAACACCCCTACTTATCTTATCTAAATTCCAAGCTAAAAAAATATCTCTATCTTTACGGTAAGATCATATTCCTTATAGGACTACCCTTGGACCTCTATATAAGGGGGTAACGATATCTTGTAAGACACATTCACACGAATCTTCCAAAAGCATAATCCTTATGTTTCTTACGATCAACTCGTTCTTTCTTTATCAAATTTGTAACCCTTGATCCTATACTCCACAATTAAGCGGATAGAGTCACGATAAGAAATCTGCCCAAAACACAGGCCGTGAGAGGATCAAATCGATGTCTTACAACTTCATTTATCACCAACATTATTAAAAGAAATTTTACAATTCCATTCTCCTCATTATCCTGTACTTTCTGACACTTATCATGTCCTTACAATGTACACGACTTGTCACTCTAGAAGGTATATTTATTATCATTGCCTTAGAAATCAATTGCTTTATAAGTTAATTGAAATGAAGTAATGCTAGTTTTCTTACTTAAGTTTGGCATACTGCATCATATTGAATAAATAAATCACCCTTTATCCTCCATCAAGTGTTAAGCGTTTGCACTATTACAATTTAGTTACAAAGCAACCAATGTTCATGAAGAGGGTTTGGCCTCAATGAAGTCCCACAACATATTTATGGTATTATAGGCCATGAGAGGATCAAATCGATGTCCTACAACTTCATACATCACCTACAACATTAAAGCAATTTTACAGTTCCACTCCCCTTATCCTCTTGTCCTTTCCGATATGTATCATGTCCTCACAATGTACACGAAATGCTTTTATTATGTTTACCTGAAACATCGACGACAAACCATGGATGGTGTAACCTACTCTTGGATTTTTCGCTATGATTTGTGCTAACTCTATGGACTCCATTCTAATGTCTAGAGCGTCTTTCAAGCTCCTATGCAAGTCCATATACGCCATCCTGCCCCGAGGGTACCTATTGAATCGATCCATGTTTTGTAGGAGCTTCACATGGTTTGATTTTATGTGCATCTTCTTATCTCCATCTAACAGAACCCCATCGACTACTAGCAATAGTGACATCTTGTATTTGAAGGTATTGTCATCGCGGGGTTGTGAGGAGTTTGTCTGAAGAGTCTTCACTCCAAAACATTCCATCATTGACTACTTGTCATCTTCTGTTTCCTAATCCAATGGAATCTCATAGTTAAGTCCGGCAATCAGCCTAAATTCCTTTAGGGAAATCGACAAGATTTCCCCCCTGCTGCGTACCAAGTCTCCCAATTCTTCTTACATACAACTTGCTTGAAGAGCATGTAGTGCAACAACTGGGAAGACAATTCAACTGACTTTAGCAATTTCGCAATTGTCCCAAAGGGGTCATCTAATATCCTTTGCAAATCAGTTGGCGTCATCTTCTCCTCAATCATAATCGAATACAATAGCCTCGAGTTCTGATTTATTTTTCCATAAAATTGCTCCTCCCTACCATACTTATATGTAACATGTACCAAATTGTACAATTATACAATTAAACACATATCTTAACCACATTATCTTTCCTCCGCATGATAACAACATCTAAAACACAATATTACATGCTTATGTTTCACTCTAAGCCTAAACAAAATCTGTTAATTAATTTGGAATGATTTACTGTTTATGTTGGGAACAGTTTTGATAAATAATTTGATGAAAAGAATATGATGTTATAATAGGTTGTATATCTGCTAGATCAACGCTATTATAGACATATGTTGCCTGAAGGACTTGTTCGTGCACTGCCGGAAATACCGGGCCAGTTCTGTAATTTTGATAAAGTTGGGGTGAAGCTCAGTAAATAGTAGACTTTCATACGAGTGTCTAGAACTTCGCGGAATTGGATTCTGAGTTGTATAACTAAAGTTATGGCCAAAATCATATTGAATGCAGATTCGGGAATATTCTGCTGTTCGGATTTGGGCTAGGGCAATTAAAGTGAACTGTTTAATTAGCTCGAGTACTGTGTGTTAATTACCGTGATGGTATTTTTGTGAATTTAATGTTGACTTAATGCTAGAATAGCACGTGGATTTGCAGGAACGCTAAGTCCAGGTAAGGATTTGTCGTTCTACTATATCTATGTTTAAGTTGTTTGCCAGGATGGCTTTGATGTGAATAATTACTGTGTTGAACTGTTTAGTTAGCACGAGTATTCGTAGGAACGCTACTGTGTATCTCATTGCGAGTGCTAGTCGTTTCTTGATAACCTGGTGGTTAGGATTTAGTTCCTAACATCCTTCTCTAATGCTGTTTGTAGGGATTTAGTTCTCGACTCCGCCTTGAGGGATTTAGTTCCCGTGGGATTTAGTTCCCGAGTCAACTCCGCTTGGAGGGATTTAGTTCCCGACTCGACTCTGTTATAGGGATTTAGTTCCCTAGGGATTTAGTTCCCGAATCGACTTTAGGGATTTAGTTCCCAAGTCAACTCCTTCTTAGGGATTTAGGTCCCGACTGTATCTCTTTATCTTGAGGGATGAGAGAATTTAAAAGCTTATAACATGATGCAGGTTTAGAATGAAATAAGATAAGTGCCGTTGTCGCACATAATTAATAAGCTTTGGTAGTTGTACTAATTGGGTGGACATAATTGTCACCCTAAGGTTTAAAGCTTTGTATATGCTCTTAATCATGTTGTATGCATTAGTGTGGATAAAGTGTTATGAATGAATAATTGATTAAGGGAATAACTCTTCAGGAACTCATTTTCCCTAATGTGGTCTTGAGTAAGACTGTGAAATCCGGAGTTAGAATGGTCAGGATCATATATAAAGTATGACCCATGTAGGACCAATGGTTAAAGCTTTTGGGAAAGCCAAGTGTACGAAATCATAGGTATCCTTTGGGGAGATCTAATTGAGATTCGTTTGAAATAATATAAGGAAATAATGCGATTAAGTCCTGGATGGATAGTCGATGGGGTACGGAATATAAGGATTTAAGATAGAAATAAGTCGTTTAAAGACAATACGAGTCGTTGGACTCGATAAGTGGAATTTCCAGAGGATGAAGAGTTATGACTCTTGGGAACTGTTAAGGATGGACATCTTGTGAGTATGTCATCTATAAGGCTTAAGGTGCAACTCTTTGAAGAAGATTAAGTTGTAAAGATATTGTGATTGTTCTTGAATTTTAAAGGATTTAAGTTAGAATTTGGCATAAGGGCCAAATTCGATGAGAATGAGTAATGGAATTGTGGGAAGTATCTTTAAGGAAATTGAGGTTGTAAGATTCGAGGTTATTAAGGTTAATGTCTGATTATAAGAAGTAATGTGTGAGCTCGGGATTTCTCATTTAAGGAAATGAGAAATGTGTGTTCTCCTATTTTAAGTTAAGTGCGTTGTGAATAAGTTAAGTGCGGTGATGCATATATTTTTTTAGTATACTCTTGGGGGAGTATTATAGCTTAGAGTAGTGCAGCTAATATTAGTGAGCTAAGATTAGTACAGCTAAGAGTAGTGCAGCTAATATTAGTGCAGCTAAGATTAGTACAGCTAAGAGTATTGCAGCTAAGAGTATTACAGCTAAGAGTAGTGCAACTAATATTAGTGCAGCTAAGATTAGTGCAGCTAAGAGTAGTACAGCTAATATTAGTGCAGCTAAGATTAGTGTAGCTAAGAGTAGTACAGCTAATATTAGTGCAACTAAGATTAGTGCAGCTAAGAGTAGTACAGCTAAGAGTAGTGCAGTTAGGAGAACTGGTCTTGACTTGGGACAGAGTAAAGTTCTCTTTCTAATCTGAATTCACGTTAAGCGGTGAGGTCGGTTATGAACCGAAACACCAACTTGTTTTTAATGTTTGTGTGTATTAATGTTCCCAAACATTCATCATAATTTTCCTATGAAGCTCATTTTAGTTGGAGTCTTCTTTTGGAATTTATTACTGTAAGACTCGGTCTTCCAGAATCTCCTCTTGATCATGCCTTTTAATATATTCTAGTAGTAGTATGGTGGTTGACTATCATACTCGACTGTTATTCGAGAGACGACGAGTCTAACCTAATACGACTACTTCAAACCACTATGCTTTGTGCCCTTGCATGGTCTATTCATTTAGACTAACCAACCACATTTGTTATCTGCTTTGTTGGCTGGTGTCATCCGTTCGATTCGGCACATCAGATAGGTTACAGGTCCAAAAAGGCTAGAACGACTATGAAGGCAAACAGTGTTTTGAAGAGTTTTATCCAGGTTAAGGATCCTTGGCGGGTGATCATTGCGATCAAGATTATTCTGTATTATAAAGACTTTCGTTGTATTTCTGATGTATTTGGTCGTATTTGGAATTGTGTTGAAATTCCGCGACTATGGTTTTAATCGAAGGTTATGACATTTTGTATCATAATTGTTGTTTGATGATTTATATCAACTGAAAATGCCTGGGGTGACTTCGGGATGAGAAATCCTAGGTCATTGGCAGTAATACTTTCAAGAGGAAATTTGGGGGTGTTACAAGTGGATCCAATACTCTCAGTAATTGGTACCCAAAAGAGTGTGATGTACGATTGATGGGATACATCAATGATGACTTTGTTGGGAACAAGGTAGACCGGAAAAACACATCATGAATGACTTAGTTCTTGGGTCCATGTCTTGTGTCTTGGGGTTCGAAGAAGCAATGTTCAGTGGTGTTAACAACCGCGGATGTAGAGTACATAGATGTTGTATCTTGTTGTACACAACTCCTATGGCTTAAACAATAACTCATTGACTACGGGATACTCTTTGATAAGGTTCCTATACTTTGTGACAACATAAGTGCTATAAACATTTCCAAAAATCCAGTACAACACTCTCGCACAAAACAAATTGAAATAAGACATCATTTCTTATTGTGTGGAGAAAGATCTTATGTTTATGAACTATTGTGCGACCAATGATCAAATTGTGGATATCTTCACCAAGCATCGCAATAGGGAACCCTTTGAAAAGTTACGCGTGGAACTTGATATGATCTCCCTTGATGCCTAGTCATTTCGGGTATGTTACCCTCAATGATTGGTTGAAATTTGATATTAGTCCTAGGGGGAACATAAGGAGCATGTATAAAACTTAACCCATTTTAGGTTTTATTAATCTTTTGAACATGCTATACATGTTTGTGTACTTACACTTTCTCTACATGAATTCATGAAGAACATTCTTTTGTAATAGTATTGTGCTTCTTGTGTCAAACCATCTTCTTTTAGACCAAAAGAATCAACTTGATGTACTGAACCTTCATTATAAGCCTAAATTATGGTCGATCTTATAGACACCCTATCCTATCATTTTTTAATACCCCTATGATCCTATCTGTGTCATTCACAACCGGGGATTATTTACCATGATTGAAAAAAAAATTGTTTACATGCATAAGTATAGGTTTACTTCTTGGTTTCTTCCTAGTACCACTTTGGGAATAGAACACATAGCGAAGGTACTATACACTTTAAGGTAAGGTAAGGAAACACATGAGAAAAGCATCACAAATGGCTAGAAAGGTGTGTCTTAGTGAGTTGACATCAGCTGTATATGTGTAATGTGCATCACATTGATGAATTGGCAACAACCGTTTTTGGGTAATGTGAGTCAGAAGGTAGAGATAATTTTTTGAAAAGCAAACAATAAATGGAAGGTGAGTTTGCATGTGAACGTTGAGTAATTAAGGAGAGTAAATTTTGGGGAAATTAGACTAGTAGAAGTGAAGGGGATATGATCGGCTTGTGACAATTTATATAAGGATAAATTCAAAAGATCGGAAGGTCGATGGATAAACTCAAAAGATCGGAAGGTACATCATCTCTCTCTCTTAATGTCCTCTTGCTCTAGAATTTGTCTTGCACCCAACTCTCTTTCTCTCTCTTTCTCTTTACTTTAACTTCTCAAAGCAAACCACGAGCTTCTCAAATGGCCTCTAACCCATCAACTCTTAAGACCGTCGTCGCCATCGATGGAACTGAAAGTCTACAAAACCTCGCCAACAAACTGAAATCCCTGATGAACGGTGAAGCTCTAGCCGAAATCACCGAATCCCTTCAAAATCACACGATGACTCCACCACACCCCAGAAATCCATCACCACAACATCCTCTTCCATAAAAGACTGAACCTCAAGAGCAAGAGGAAGTAGAGAGCCCTGAAGTGGAGACCACCACTACTCTAATTCCGATCGAGGAGAAGGAACTATTACCACCAACAGTGCCGGTGGGAAAGAAGGAAAGTGTCTCTCTAGAGGATGTGAAGGAGATCGGAACCCAGGTCATGAAGAATCTTGAAAAGGAGAAGGAAGAGAACATGTTGAAGGATCTTGAAAGGGATGAGGAAGCTAGAAAGAAAAAAGGGGATAGGACGTCTACTGCTGCAACACTTGCAAAGGACTTGGCGCCACTAATGGACATGGAGGAGGACACTCCCAAAAGGCGAGTAAGTCCGCCACCTCCGCCAGGCTCAAAAGCACTACATCTCTCAAATAGGGTAAATGACCCTGCTTTGAGAAGGAGGACTCAGAAGAAGGAGAGTATGATTTGTTCAAAAGGGTCACCCGCTCGAAGAAGGTGAATGAGCATGCCGTCGTCACCAGAAAAAGCCAAAGAAAGGGAGGCAAAAAGGCGACATCAAAGAAGACTAAGGAAGAGTTCGACATGTCAGAGAGGGACTTCGCCAAAAGTGTGGTAGTGGATAAGGAGTTCCTGAAGGATTTCTCTTTGGATTATGTGTTGGACTTGCTGACAAGGCATAAATGGGAAAGCTAGTTTGTGAACGAGGAGGAGTTTGATCTTGTGCCGGTACGAGAAATCTACTCAACCCTAACCATCTACAACAAGAAGACGATGGTTAGCGGGTCTTACACGTTGGAAGGAGAAACCTACAACTTATCCAGTATAGAGTTGAGTTAGATTCTCTAGGTACTGCACGCTAGCTTGCTGAACACCACGAGGGGTCATGGCCCGCTAACTACGACCATGAGAAGATGATCAAGAGGATCTCAGAGGTTGAAAACCCGCCGGTGAAGAAGGAGTTGCATTGAAATAATATGGGGATACTACATAGGGTACTATACCATTTGGTGGTCAGTAATGTGGTACCAAGGGAGCAGAAGTGCAAGACATTGCACATCCTAGACTATCTTATGATAAACCGGATGCTAAATGGGGAATTCATTAACCTTCCAAGGTTGTTGATGCTTTGCATGTCTTATGCAAGGACAGCCCCCTAACATGTGCTACGGTACCCTAGTGTAGTCAAGTTGATTTTGGCCTATCACAATCTGTACACGCCAAAGAAGGAAAATATGGCGAGTAGAGTACTAGATGAGCCTATAGTGAACAAGATGATGTTCCAGTTTATGAAGGGTTAGTGGGAGAAGATATAGGGGAGGGTTAGAGAAGAACCTAAGGAGAATGACGATGAAGTGGGTGGCAAAACAAATGAGCCTCTTAGAGTGCTCATTCGCGAGGTCAGGGGTCTGAAGAAGGACGTGTAGAACGTCAAGGATATCTTGACAGGGATCATGCGACACGTTCATGAAGAAGATTATTCTCTGGAACCTAGACCCGATGTCTTTCCTACCTCTCTTATCCCTCTTCCCACTCCATGTTTATCATTTTCCCTTATCTGCTTATTTGTTTCATTTTCAATGGTTTCTCTCATGACGACTACTACTACTACTACTTGATGAATGTTGTTCCTTGTTTTTTTTATGGGAATGATGTAAGTGTCGAGAACTTTGGCACTGTTTGAAACGTTAATGACAAATATAAGTGACTTTTGTTCTATACTCTCTTTTTTCCTTTTAGTCGTAATATCTTTTAGATGATGTCAATAGGGGGAATATTATTAGGATGACTACCGATAGAGGGAACGTACAAGCACATTTATTACTTTTCTGAGGGGGAACTATACCTATTCATGTCTTATATCTTATTTTTACCTTAATTGTTATGGAGTTTGTCACCATAAAAAAGGGAGAATTTGTTTGAATCATAGTTGTGATAACTAAAGGGTTCCAGACTTCCTTTGTTTTGATGGTTAAAAACCTCCATGTTTTAACGTGATCTAAGTGTCGTAGGAAGAGAATAGGAGGCATCACATGTACTGAACATGACTGAGATCAATAGAGTGATTGAGAGAGCGCAACGCAAACACAGGAAGAAGTCTCAAACACATGAAAGTCCTGAAGCGACAAATCGAGCCAAATATATCTTGGTCAAAGACGGTATTTGTGTAGATGAGCTTAGAGCTAAGGAATATTTGGATGAGCACGTGATTTGATAATGGAGTGCAACTTTCCAAGTCAAACAAACGTCAAACAAAAGCTAAACGTGACAAATGGAAGAAGACGAGCAGTACCCGTCAGAGGTAGAAAACCTACATGTATCTTTGTTGTTTTGGGAAAGCTCTCGGAGGCATTGGAAGATGACCCAGAAAGTGAGAGTGGACCAATTCCGATTGTGGATGTTGGTGGACACGAGGTAGAAAGTAATCTTAGGTTGGTTGGATGTTTGATCCTAGGTCGGTAGTTGACAGGTCCAAGGTATTCTGACTAGGATGAGTTGGGTTGTGTGAGTTTTTTGTGTAAGGGGGTAGGGATCACCTTAGAGAAAACTCATTCAAATCGGTGAAGGTTGAATCAAAAGAGAGCTTGAGAGTTTAAGGAAAGAGAGTTCAAGTGTATTTGATTCTTGGCGATTGAGATCAAGGTACGAGTGGGAAAAAGAGTTGATAGTAAGTGGAAAGCTTCTAGATATTAAACATCCATGTCACCTTTTGTAATTGCTCAAAAGATCAACAAGATAAGTACACTTGTTCTAAATCCTTTCAAGTGAGAAGCTTGAAGGTATTGGTTTTTCTCAAATTAACTTGTTTGTTAATTAGAGTTTCCACTCTAAGTACTTGTGTTAAAAAAGTCAATAGTTTGCAAAGCTTTAAATTTCCGCAACATTCTTTGTGAAGGTCTTAGACCTTCTTATTAGAACACTAAGGATCTAACAATTAGTATCAGAACTTGGCTTTAGATTTGTGTTCTTCACTTTTCCAAGATAGTATGGCTAGTACAAGTACTTCAATAAGTGACTCGTTCAAGAAGCCTATGGTGTTGAAGGCAGGCGAGTATGATTGATGAAATGTGTGTGTTCTCTTGACGGCTAGATTTGTAAGATAATTAAGAAAGGTCCAGAACACTCTCTGGACGCAGATGGCCATGAAAAGAAGAGAGCATACTACATGGACGCCGATTACAAGATATTGGAGAAGAACTGTAGGGCCTTAAAGATCCTACACTAGGCTTTTCAACCCTGGGATGTAAAGAAGGTGCTCTTGTACTCGTCGGCTGAGGAGATTTGGGATGCCTTGAGGATACTACATCAAGGGAATGATGATGTGGAAAAAAAATTTTGCTCTTCTCAAAAAGTATGAGTCTGCCTATCAAGGAAAAAGTGAGACAATTGAAGATTTTCATTCTCACTTTCAAGGTCTTGTAATACAACTTGAGTTTCTAGGGGAGAAACTACCAGATTGGAAGATTACACACTACTTTCTTCAAGGTCTAAACTCAAGGTGGGATGCTATTGCTACTGCATTGCAATCTCAACAAGATATAAGACTATCACCTTGGAAGATCTCATTGGAAGGTTAGTGAGTAACGGTAGTGTACTCTAGAGGATGATGGCCAAGATAGAATCCGAGAAGTCTCATAACATAGCCCTCAAAGTCGAAAAAGCCTTCGACTTGGCACAAGAAGATGATGAAAATGATGTTGCAGACGAGGACATCGCTCTCATCACAAGAGCTATGAAGAAGTTGTGCACTCGAGGAAAAGGACAAGGTAGGAACCCAAAGAAGAACGGAGAAAGTAGAGAGGTCGTATGCTATCATTGTCAAGCCAAAGTCCAGTTCGCGAAGAACTGTTTCAAGAAGATGGTTGGAGAACCTCCTTGTGAGAAGGCATTGGACATAACATGAGGAGAATTAGACTTGGATGAAAATGCTAAGACTTTGTCAAAGGACATGTGCGGCTGTGCCTCATGGCCGGCAGTACAGAACTTGAAGAAGAGGTTTGTGATACTAAAATTATCTCTAAGTTACATACCAAGTCTTTGAAGTATTTAGTTTCTCTTATTGGAAAACTCTTTGAGGATGTAACACCCCTGACTTATGTCGGTAGTGCCACACGTCAATGACCTCAGACTTTAATGTCCAAAGCCATTCTAGGCTTTAATCAGAATAATTATGCTTAAATAAATAATAAACATTAGATAATGAAAGAATAATCAGCGGAAGACTTATATATAGAACTCAATCTTTTATTAAAATTCCTCTCATAACTTGAGAAGGAAAGTTTACAAACGATATTGAATTTTACAGCGGAAGACTTTTAAGCAAACCCTAAATACATGACTAAATTATAGAAGTGTTTATTAAATTGATACTAAACAACCTTAAAACAATTTCACTTTAAATCTTCAATTGCAAGCCTTCGTCTTCGATTGGTTATTTCAAATCGTTAGGGACCAACCTCTGATGTGCCGTATAGAACGAATCACACCAGCCAACCATGCAAGGAATAAAACCGATTGGTTAGTATAATGAAAGACTATGCAAGGGTGAAAACAGATTGGTTCTCGTAGTCGTTTATGGTCACTACCCTTGTTTCTCGAATAAAACTAGGTAAACGGTATATGACTATAGACTTCTACCGAAAATAATGAAGAGGTATGATTAAAGAGAAGACTCCAATGAATTGAATCTTATGGGAAATTACATGAATTTGTTTAGGAACGTTATATTATCACACACAAAGTTTTAAAAACGTCTCGTTGCATATTTGGGTCCTCGACCAACCTCACCGCGTAGTGCGAATCCAGATTGGAAAGGGGACTTACTTTGAACAAGAGACTGGGCCGGTTCCACATTATACTTCTCGCCTGAGGGTATATTGATTATGTGTAAAACGGAACTTATCTTATTTAATTTCAAAACGCACAATTACGTTAAAGGTTTTAATCCACACCAATCTCGCAATGAGATATATAACATGGGACGAATCCCGAGTATCGACACTAGCTAAGTGCACCACCACTCATATAAAATAAGGGTAGGTCATGACCAAAAGTATTAGGGCATTTATCCTCCTAATATCAAGTTATAAAGAAACAGCTAAACCTCGTAAGGTAATAGCGTTCCTACGAATATTCGTGCTAACTAGCAGTTATTATCCACAACAATCCACACCAATTATTATCTAGCACCCTATAATAATAATAATATATATAAGGGTTATAGCTAGCATATATGCAACCTAATAAAAAGGTTTATTTTATACAACACTTTAACACACAAGTTCTCGTACGACAATTAAGAAGATTATTATCCCAACTTAATTAAGACAATAGATTAATTATCAATTAAGAGAAATATGGAATACCATAGCAAGAGAAAACCACCACTTGTCTTGAATCACAGAGAGATGAACGGTATCACCGGGATGGTTGTTTCCGAGTAGAAATTAATCCATGCTCTATTTCCGTTCCAGAAGCAAACCCGAGACGTACCTGAATCACACACAAAAAATAATTATAATTAGATAATTTAATTAATACTGAATTTTGAAGGGTATATATATGTCTCAATATTTAAATTGAATTAATTTATCTCCAACTAATTCAATTTCAAGGCTTAATCGGTAGAACGGTTATCTATATGATTAAAAATCAATTAATCGTATATTCTAAATAATCTTTTCATGAATAATTAAATCTCATAATTTATTTATAAAGTCCAGAAATTTTACTCCAAAATATTATCTAAATGAAAAGTTCATATTTTAACCATTCATAGTCTAAGATAATATCCAAAATAATTTTAATTAATTTAATTATAATTTTATTAAAATCACATTAATTCCATATTATTATTCAGTAATTAAGATTAATTTAATTAACCTTAATTAAGCCAAATAATAAACAAATAATATAAAATAAAGTCGAAATCGGACCCAAAATCCCGAAAATATACCCAACCCGGCGTCGTTGGTGGCAGCCGGCGGAAATCGTCAAAATTGGAGGCCCGGCGGTGGTTATCCGGCGGAGTAAGGATAAGGCTTTTTAAAAGGACCCAAATATGACTCCAATGGTGCAACCAATTGCAAGAACGAAGCTTCCACCCGCTCTAATTTTGCCCAAGAACAACACTATCGCTGTTTTAGGGTTCGTGAGGAAGATTCACAAAATTGGATGAATTTGGCTTCCTATTGAGAGGGATTTTATAGGGCTCTTGTAGGTGTGAATGTCATTAACAAAACCCCTCTCATTAATCCCTCCAATTGAAGACAATTTGATCTAATTTTGGATTTGTTCAAATCGGCATTACGGACGACACGTGGGTTTTGAGGATAAAATTCCACGATTTGAGACGACATTCAATCTAATTGATGGAGGAATTACGTGTAGGATGAAGTAGTCTTGAATTCCCATTAGTTATTAGGCTCAATCGGATCCCATGTGGATTGAATTCCGCCATTGAAGAGCTTTAAAGCTCACGGCATGCTGCTGGAGGTTAAAGAAGCCACTTTTGGCTTATTTACACACGGCTTCCCCCTTATTTGGCCTATTTGCACATTTTTACCCAACTTTCTTAAGTTGTGGCAAAAATGCCCTTATTTTAAGAGAAATAGCAACCCATACCCCATCTTACTAATGCATTTGCACTTTTACCCTACCCTCTTTGTTTTTTGCAAATATACTTCATCCAAAAAAGTTCCTTTTGTTTTTGCAAAAATACCCCCCAAATAAAAAGGTAAATTGAAAATTGAATTTTCTTTTTGTTTTGTAAAATAAAATATGACATGGCACTGATTTTATGGAAAAAATTTAAAAATAATTATTTCAATTTCAAATTGAAATGTGAAAGTTGCTACAGAAACTCAACTACATTGTCGGCCGAGGTCTCTCTCCCAGCTCGAGGTGTCTCCATCTTCTCCGGCGGAAAGCAGCTTTGTTTTGTCCGACGGATTTCACCATTGCCGGCGGAAAGGTTTCTCTTTCAGGTATGATATCGATTCAAACTCCATAATCTTCAGCTTTGTTTTTTGCTTGAAACCCTTCTTCGCCGTTCGAGCTAGCTTAAACCCTTCTTTGGCGCGAAATTGTAGGTTTTCCACAGACGGAGCCCTTCATCGCCGCTTGAGTAGCTTCGTAATCATCCTCTGATTAAGGCCCAAAATTGCAGGTCTTCCACCAAAGATGTGCGACAAAGTGCAGGTCTTCGACCAACGTCCCGATTCGGTCGCGATTCCGATTCATCTTCCTCTTCTGTCTATCTCGTTTGAGCCTTGGAGGTATGTCCATTTTTTTAGGATTTGAGCCATTCAACACCGTTTTAGGGTTGCTCCGTTGCTGTTCATTTGGTTTTTAGGATTGATTCATTGTTGTTCGTTTGAGCTGAAATGAAGTGAAGTTGAATGCAGCGAATTATATAAACCTGTGAAATCCGTGTTTGTAAAATGAGAATGTCAGATTAGTTTTGTTTTTGTCACAATTGCAGAAATTACCATTGTTTGAATATTTCATGTCAGCGTTGATGAAATATTTGTCACATTGTATAGTTTTATTGTTGAAATGATCAATTAGAATGTCAGTTTTGTGAAACATTGTTGTGTTTTAAAAGTTAATGTTTTTATTCGCCTGACATTATAGCTCTCGCAACTTCCTTGTCTTCTCGTGTGATCTCTACATCTGAGTATGTTCAGTTTGGTGCTTAGAAAAAACTTAAATGTTGATATTTTTTGTTGTTTGTCTATCTCCACCAGTGCAGCTGAAGTGGTGTAGTTTTCCATATTGAAACATAGGAAATTGAAATGGGTAAAAGGTAAATTTTGGTTAGCTCATTGTGTGTAGTTTTCCATATTTCACATCATGTCATGAAAGTTTTTAAGTATATGTTCCTTTTGTATTTATTGACCTTGTATAATTTGTATTTTTTAGGGTCATTTAATGAGATTTGAAGGGAAAAAATTCATCGGCAGAGTCAACCAAAACTGTTGGCGTGAATTGCTGAAAATTATTGAGAAATGCCTTTCCCCTGTGGACTGGCAGAGGATAATAGATTGTCCATTTGGACCTACTGTGAAGATGGTTCGTCGACAAACCATTTCATGTCAGCTTGTACATTACGTTTTATTCCGTCAAGTAGAAACGAGGAAGTTGTAGGAGACGTGGTATGACCTGCATGGACAGCTGTTGTGTTTTTCAATGAAGGAATTTGTACTTGTGACGGGGTTATGTTGTCGCAGAATGAATGATAATGAGCTGAACCCGGAAAAAAATGCCGTGAAAGAGTTATTTGATGTACAGAATTTGACGTTGGGTGAGCTAGAGTCATTATTTATGCGTACACAACCTGATAGCCCTTTGAAATATAAGATGGTATTATTGATTATATTAGAGGGCGTCATTCTTAGGGTTGAGAAAAAGGTTCGCATAAGCACGGGTCATGTCAAATTATTGACTGATATCGATCGATTCACGAAATTCCCGTGGGGCAGGGTTAGCTACATTGAAACTCACCAAGGATTGAGTTCAACGGTGAAGAATAGAGTGGAAACGGTTGAAACAATCAGAGACTCAAGTACAAGGTTGGGTTACAAACTCAAGGGGTTGCCAATGGCCTTTCAGGTAACATGACAGGATGTAATGTATATTGTTTTGAAGTTGGTATTGTAGTTACAATATATTGATGGTTTCTTACAAGAAATAAGTATCATACTAACAAGAAACATTGCGGTTCAGGTTTGGCTATTTGAAGTTGTTAAACCAATTGCTTCAGCGTTTGCACATTTGGTGAATAAGGAGGCCTACCCATGCGGTCTACGATGGTCATCAGATTCGCAACCTGATGCAACGGCTGTGGAGTCTTTCTTGGGGAAGGCCACATCCCGTTTTATTCCAAATTTGGTGTTAATAGAGGAAGAAGCTGAGGTGGAGGTCTTAAAAGAATGCAAATTTGATGGGGAAGTGAAGGACACTTACTTTGACAAGGCAGTTGAGAAATTCGAGCTAAGTAATAAGAGGTCTATCAATGGTAGAAGAAAAGGAAAGAGTGATTTGGACCATGCCCCTGCTGCGAAGTCCTCAGGCCTGGATGCAAGACAGATGATGTGCGCTATGAAAGAGCTTCATAAGCGTATGATTAATTTGGAAAACCAAGTGGATGCAGGATTTAGTGCTATGAATAAAACGTTGGGCATAATGGAACAGATGATCAAGAATAGGGCATTCAACAACTCAGGTTCAACAAATGATGAAGAAGAGGACATTGAACAAGAGGAAGGGGAGGTAAGATAACTGTCAACAATCGTTATTAAGTTTTGTTTGGGAACTTAGATTTTTATTTCGTGGAAGCTTAAGCATTTTTTCTTGTCGGAATGTAGAATAGTAATGTCATATTAAAAAGTTAAAATGTCACTGTTTTAAACTTGAGATTGATAGTTACTTATATTTATTGTAAGTTAAAGCCTGTTTTTTGACAAACATTATAACATGAATGTCATAGTTAGTTAATAGAAAGTCAATATTTATAAGTTGGATGGATGCATAAAGCTCTGTTTTTGACAAACATTATAGAATGATGCACTTATTATTCTTGTAAGTTAAATCTAATTTGTTATTTATTGAAGCAGAATGGTGTACATGGTCGTGATGAGGATGTTGACATGGATCGAATGGGGGGGTCTGATTAAAATCCCCTACAGGATGACGATGATGAAGGTGCCATTAAAGTCGACAATGGAAATTTAGGATATATGGTTGTTTATCGAAAGCAAACGGATGATAAAGATGGTGCAGTTCAAAGAGATGATGTTGAGGGTGCAGTACAAGATGAGGGGAAATATGGAGAAACGATGATAAAGAAGAAAAGGATAAGAAATAAGGAAACTTATTTGCAAGGAAGACTCGTTCAGAAAAGAAGAAGGGTGATGAAGATGGTGCAGTTCAGAGTGATGATGTTGAGGGTGCAGTACAGGATGAGGGGAAATATGGAGAAACGATGACAAAAGAAGAAAAAGATAAGAAAGAAGGAAAAGTATTTGCAAGGAAGACTCGTTCAGAAAAGAAGAAGGGTGATGAAGATGGTGCAGTTGAGAATGAGGGGGAAAATAAAAAAAGGAGGACAAAAGGAGTTGAGGTATGCATCAATAAATTTTCCTGACAGGATGGTCCCTTAGATCACCAACATCTTATTTATGAAAAAACTTATTTGCAGACGCTAGCGGTAGCAATAAAAGAAGCTCAGGTGGAAGGAGACTCTACCAAAGAATCAATTGGAGTCTCAACAAGAAAAACTAGCTCAAAAAAAAATTTAATACAACTGGTGAACTGAGAGACCATCCTGTCAGGAAGAGACGACTGTCTAGAGAAACCGATAATCCCAAACGATGCAAGGTTTCAACGTCCAAAGGTATTTCAGACACGAATAGATTGTGTCATTGGTTAGACTCGAAGGAAAGGTTATGAAGTTATCCCTCCTGTCTTGATGATATGAACGCGTGTTTGAGATGTTAATTAAACCATCTTATGATGTAGTGAGGAAATTGCTTCTCCAATTGGAGAACATCTACAGAAGAAGTTTTTTGAGAAATTGTTGCAACCAATGGGGTGGCTGAGTTCTCAGGTAAGCCTCTTTCATTATTTATATAAATTATCGTGGCGTGCAGCAAGTCTTAAATTTCTGGTATGACATATTATATTTTTGGTTTGTAGCACTTGGACGAATGTATGTATTATCTTGGATGTCGTGTGCGTGACAAACTAGTGGCAATATTGGACACCTTTTCTCAGCATAAGTTGGACAAGGAAATGAATAGATGGTTTTCAGATAAACAAAGTCATGTTGTTGGTCGATCTAAGATGAGATACCTACGTGGGGAACTACCTGCACTTTCTGGGAAGGATTGGAAGGATGTGGATCGTATATACATCCCCTTCAATTTCAAGGAGAAACATTGGGTAGCTCTGGAGATACAACTAAGTAAATGGTGTGTCACTGTATACGATCCCGACGCCAATTTGTTCAAATTGTCGGAAATCCATAGGTTCCTTGTAGGGTTGACATATATTCTTCCTGTCATGATAGCACAATATGAGCCTTTGGCAACAATTTATGAAGATAGGGGGAAAAATCCCCTAAATGTGACTTGTGTTCCTACATTGGAGAGAAACAAGAGAGGGTAAGTTGTTTACATCAATTGTTCATTTTTTGGTGTGAAATTGGTTATAATATCAGGAAACCAACTACATTTTTTACTTGTGTGCAGGGGCGATTGTGGCGTCTTCACGATCAAGTACATAGAAATGCTAAGTTCCGGACGTCAAAATATCGTGAACGTGGGTGACAAATTTGTGGATCAGTACAGAAAAAGGATAGCCGTTAGTATTTTCGATATGAAGTGGTTTGACTAGTGGAGGATATCTTATTCACTTTCATGTAAGATTCACTGTAGTTGGGATAGTGTTGTATGATTCCTTCTTGGGTGGTTTTTGCTGGAATTGACTTGTCTTGTTGAAAATAACTTGTGTTGAAATTATTTTGGAAATCTAGCAAAATTGGTTGGTGCATTTCTTCTTTGCTACTTCGTTGTAGATGCATACTTCCTGTCAGTGTTGTTCATAATTCTTGTCAATGAAGTTTCTTTATATTTTGCATACATATGTTTTTTGTCACATTGTATAATCCTATTGTCGGAATTATCCTTTTGTTTTTTGTTGTTTTGGGGTAAAAAATATTTTTTTTAATATTATTTGTTTGTGTTTACCACCTTTTTAATAATATTTAATTTGGAATAAAAAGGTAAGACATAACCCTGTTTACCTTTTCTTCGAAGTTCGAATGCTCGTAAAAGGCCTTCCCTGTTTACCTTCCAAAATTCCCTCCAAAAGAAGATATTTTCTTATTCCCCAGAAGGCGACTCTGCAAACATCCATCATTCTTATCAGACATTTTCTTCTTCCCTAGAAGGCGACTCTTCAACTCCTCCATCTTTCCCTATTAACGCTAGACTCGATTTTTGCTTACTCTTGAAGTCCAATTTTTCTTACCAAGTCCATCTCCACATTTTCTTACTTACTCCCTCCTTCTTTCTCCATTAACGCAACTCTGCAACTCCATTTTTACTTACTTGCCTCTCCCCGAACTTTTCCTTAACCTCTGAAGCGCGTTACAAAAAAACCTAGAAAATGGCAGTGTTTAGAGACGGTAAAGAATCGAGCCCAAAGAAGAGTGGATAGAAAAGGAAGAGAAAAGAAGATGACAGGTAGGTTCGAAAGAAGAAGAAGCAGAGAGACGAAGTGCAGGTGAAAGGGGAAAAAACTTGTGATAGTACCATAGTAAAAAAATCCAGGAAGGGCAGGTCGAGGCCAAAAGCGAAAACAGTAAAAGCGAAAAAACCCGTAATCTTTAAAGGGGATGTAAGTTGTCTACATTTTTTGTTTAGGGCTCAGGGTATTTTTCAATTGTCATGTCAGCCTTCTGAAATGGTTTCAATTTGTTTAGGGTATTTTTCAATTGTCCTGTCACCCGTCTGAAATGGTTTAATTTGTATCGGGAGTGTTTGTTTAGGGTTTTTTGTTTCATCTGTCGTCTGAGGCTTCTCAAATGGTTCGATTTCGTTTGTTTATGGATATTTTCATTTGGTTTGCAGATTAGGTACAGTTATTTCAGAGGTGAACCTTTCTACGGAAGAATTAACATCAACTGTAGGGTGCACTTTGTTCGTGATATTGAAAACAAGTTGACACATGCGGATTGGCAACGGGTTTTGGATGGCCCGTTTGGAAAAGTTTTGAAAATGTTGCAGCAGGTATCATTTTCTTCACAGACATTGCATGTAGTTCTATTTAAGCAACTTGAAACAAAAAAGAAGTGGGAGTCTTGGTATGAGGTGGCAGGGAAAGAGTTGAGGTTTTCGATCAAGGAGTTCTCTCTCATAACTGGACTAAATTGTGGTGAACTTCCATTTGTGGATACCAAAGCTGACGGGCTAGTAATGGAGCGATTTTTTGGTAGTCCTGGTGGTCCTAAGATGACAGTACAAGATGTTTACAACAGATTCAAAGAACATCGTGAGTTGGACAACTACAAACTCAAGTTGGCACTATTGTTGATAGTTGAGGGTTTGCTGCTGGGAGGGGATAAGAAGAGGCTAGTGAAGCCGCTGCATGTTAGGCTGCTGGAGAATATGGATAACTTTTGGGATTATCCATGGGGAAGGGTTGCTTATGAAGAGTTTCATAAGTCATTGACCACATCATTGGCCAAAAGGATGTAAACAGTAGAGAAGACAAAGCTATTCTCCAACCCACCAAGAATTCCATATTCCATTCAAGGCATGCCAGTTGTGTTTCAGGTAGTTTTAATGATTCAAATATGAATTACTTTATGCTATACTATGACCGGATGTTTGAATACAGGGTGACAGGATCATGGTGAATATGCAGGATGTTGTTTGTTGTTTGATTGACACAACATACTAGTTTTTCAACATAGTTTTATTTGCATTCCAGATAGTTTTATGGTGACCTGATTTAATTTTTTAATGGTTCAAATATGAATTACTGAGTGTGTTTTATTTGCAGCATAGTAGTATACTTTATGCTATACTATGACCGGATGTTTTAGTACAGGGTGACAGGATCATGGTGAATATGTAGGATGTTGTTTGTTGTTTGATTGACACAACATACTAGTTTTCCAACATAGTTTTATTTGCATTCCAGATAGTTTTATGGTGACCTGATTTAAATTTTTAATGGTTCAAATATGAATTACTGAGTGTGTTTTATTTGCAGCATAATAGTAAACTTTATGCTATAGTATGACCGGATGTTTGAGTACAGGGTGACATGATCATGGTGAATATGCAGGATGTTGTTTGTTGTGTGATTGACACAACATACTAGTTTTCCAACATAGTTTTATTTGCATTCCAGATAGTTTTATGGTGACCTGATTTAATGATTTAATGTATCTTAATTTGCTAATTCTCAAACCGCTTGTTATTGTAGATATGGGTATGGGAAGTTGTGCCAACATTTGGTCTCCAATTTGCATCAAAGTTGAGTGAATCTGCAATCCCTCGAGGTCTTCGTTGGTTTTCAGATGAAGCCCCTGAACATGGAGTGTTGGAGTTGTCTTTGGCTGATCCTACACATGTGGTTAAGCTCATTCTTATTCCCGATGACGATGAGGTGGATAAGTTGTCCGACTGCTACTATGTTGTTGAAAATGATGACCCCCATTTTGACAAAATTGTGAAGGAAGCAATGAAGGGTTTGAAAAAGAAGGGGAAGGGGAAGCAAGGAAAAGATAGAGCGAGCCCGAGTAATGCATTTGTGCATTCATCAGAGGTGATAAGTCAGATGTTCAGAATGATGAAGAGGATGGAAAAAGGAGTACTTGACAGGATGGAAAGGCTGGAAAAGAGGGTATCAAAGCAGGAGGAGGTGCCTAAGCTCAAGAGTAAGGGGAAACCAAAAAATTATTCGGATGATGATGGTTTTGAATCCTATGATGAGTCTGATGAGGAAGAGGAGGAAGTTTATAAGGATGATCAGGAAACAGAGGATGAGAAGGTGAAGGATAAAGAGGTTGAGGGTGAGGAGTTTGAGAGTAATGATGATGATGATGATGATGATGATGATGATGATGATGATGATGATGATGATGATGATGATGATGATGATGATGATGATGATGATGATGATGATGATGAACTTTGCCAGGGTAGTGACAAACCGAAGGAGGAGGACAAGGTAGACGTTGAGATTGCAAGTCATGATGATGATGATGAAGTTTCTGATGAGGATAATGAAGTTGGTGATGCTGATCAGGATAATGAGAGTGATGGTGAGGGTGGTGACAAAGAGGTTGAGGTTCAGGAGGCTGAGGTGGAGAAGGTAGAGGCTGAAGGCAAAGAGGTATGAATATGCTCATATGAAAATTATCATATTATCATTACTACTACGACATTATTATTTGTACGAGGTGACAAGATTTCTAGTGTCTGATGGAAGTTTATATGTTTTAAAAGAAAAGTTTGGCATAGTGACAGGATTGTTACTCATGTATGTCAGTAGTTTGACATGGTTATTATGATTGCAGGACTTTGATAATTCTATTGAGGGTAACAATGATGTTACGGGTGTGGATGGTGTAATGGCCATTGTCCAAGACCTAAATGAAAATGCTAGCGATGGTGAAAAGGACCAGGAGCAGGATTTTACTAACGACATTGAAGGAGCATCGGAGGCTACCCAGCAGGAGCTAACCACAACAGAGGTTGAGGAAAGAGAGGAACCTCTTTCAGTGCTAGCCGCTGTGGTTGATTTATCCACCAAGGCAAAACCAAAAATAAACGGAAGCAGCATCTCCAACCGAAGAGGGTTCTTCCTAGTCGTATTGTGAAGCCATCCGCCAAAAAAACTAACACCTTACATAGATGAGAAAAAGGGGAAAACTGTGAAGAAGATAACCAAGAATTCACAGGTGAAGGAGATGACTGCTTTGCTGAAATGGATGGATGATGAAAGGTTAGTATCTCACGGATTTAATAATGTTCAACTATCTTTCATGGATTTAATTATGCCTTCTTTATTTTTCAGCTCTGAGCCAAGAGTTGGACTGTGTGCTCAAAAGACGGACAAGGATTGGTTTGGCCTAATACTGGAACCAAAAGCTTGGCTGGAAGATGGTGTAAGTTATTTACTTATGATGTCAAATTAGTTTACTGTTGGGATTTGTTGCAATGTCTGACAGGATGAATTATATTTTTTTAAAGCAAATCGATGAAGTTTGTTGTTATATCCGTAAGGCGCTTCTGGAGTCCGAAGTTAAACGCAAGGCCACAATATTGGACATTTTCTGGGCTGCTGATTATACAGATACATATAGATACTATGTCCAAAATACCTGCACTGTTCCACCTATACCTAAATGTGCACTTGAAGACTTTAGGGGAGATCGGCCTAAAGTTTATGGGTCCAGTTGGGATGATCTGGACTTCATTTATGTCCCCTTCAACATCGATAACATGCATTGGGTGGCTGTAGAGATCGATCTGCAGCAATGGCATGCAAATGTATATGATTGTAATGTGGATTTGAACACTAACTTGGCCGTAGAGACCTGGCTGCTTGGGGTTTTAAGGTTTCTTCCTCACTTCATGACACAGTACCCGCCTCTTGCCAAGAAATTTGAATATCGGGATACTGAAGAGATTAAAAATTTGAAAGAATTCAAGGACTAAAGCAGAACAAGCGCGGGTAAGTCGAAATATCAATCCCCTTACCAATTTTATTATATACTTCATCTAAAACACATCGAGTTGCTCAGTGCTGTGGGATATACACTCTGAAACACATCGAGTTGCTCAGTGGGATATACACTCTGAAACACATCGAGTTGCTCAGTGCTGGTTGGAAAAATCTTGACGTTGTGGCAGACAAATTTATTGACGGCTTCAGGAGCGACATGGCTCACAGCGTGCTTCACGGGGTGTGGAGGTAGAGCCTAAGGAACCCCAACGTTTAAATTAGATGTTTGGATAAAACATTAGGTTGTTTTTGTGGTTTGGATGGCATTTGCTTAGATTACGTACAATTGGATATTTTGGAAGACATTTGTTTAGATTACATACAGACAACTTATTTATAGATGTGGTAGTTGAATGCCAGTTAAATGGCAGTTATGTGCGTGTAGGTGAAATGGAAGTTATATGGCACTTAAACGGCATTCGAATGACAGTTGTGTCAAATAATATAGGGACATTGACTGACTTCATTAATATACATATTAAGAAGTAGCATGACAAGATGAATCTAAGAGGGATGTGGGATACACAACTAACTGTAACAGGGTATTGGCTTTACTAACTCCTTTTTTAGAAGAGACAATAAAAAATTCCAAACCGTCATGAAGTTAGCAGTAACTGGCCACCAACTCCAATTTATGCTGATTAGACAGGATATACAGTGACAGGACATTAACACAAGTAATTAAATTAAGAAGATATTAGAGCACCGTCATAAATGTATCCGTAACTGCCACCAACCCAAAAACCTCTTTATATACCCCATCTTCCGTAGTCAAATTCCTCATCCACAACTCTTCCCAACATCTTCCACCTTCTACAAAATTCCAAATTCCCTACTCTTCCTTCGTTTCCATGGATGATCAGCCTAACGATCACATGGTGTTTACCACCGTCCATACAGGAGGGAGAATCATACCTTTGAGGGGAGCAATGGCCATGAATTCGACCTACTACTACCAAGGTGGGACGACCCAAAACTGGTGTCCTTTGGCTGAAATGGTATAGGATGTTTGGTGGCTCATTAACCAACTCAATTGTGAACGGGACGCTTCCTACTTCTTCGAAGTTGTGTCCCGCGATGGCGGCCCTCGTACCTTGAGGGCCTTGCAGAACCGTGGAAACGCAGCCGTCCTTGAAGCCCTTGGTAGAACTGTGGCATTCATTAACATATATGTCATGACCGGAGATGTTGTTCAAGAACTTCCGTAACGCGACGGCACAGATTCATCTGTCTCTTCCGCATCCGTGTTTATGTAATATTTAGTATTTTATTAAGTAATTTAGTGTAGTGACTATGTAATGTCACATAGTATTCAGTAGGTTATCAAGTATTTTGTAATCCATGTTACTGTAATGAATATATAATGTCATGTAGAAACTGTATAATGTCATATAGTGAATATATAATGTCACGTAAATGTAGTGCTTTATGAAGCATGTTATGTATTTCCGTTTTATATAATATAGTACTTTATGATAATCTCGCATAATATAGTACTTTATCACATATGAAAGACAACGGGCCAAAACAGCTAGTATGACAGGCCCAATATGCCATATTAGGCCCAATTTCTGATCGGTTCCTTGGAGCATACAATGCCATATTAGGGCCAATTTTTGACCGATTTAATAACTATATTAAGAACTTGTTATGAACCTGGTTTAACAGACTATTATATATATTGTTCCAAACGGGTTTGACTTCATTTAATCTATCTCAATTTGGGTAAGTTTTCTAGGGTTTGTCGGGATTGAGCAGCCGAAATCAAATTGACCCCATTTGGAGAGAGTTCAACCACAATCAACACCATTTGACTCACGAAAAAGGAAGTCCAGGTATTATTATACAATTAGCATGGTTATTTTTAAATTATTTCGAAAAGTTTACCTTGGATTCGAACACATGGAGTTGCTAAAGTGATATTATGAGTTAAATGAAAGTCTCTCTTTGGAACTGGGTATGATATTTGCTTGACCATATTGCATCAAAGTCCTCTTCTGTGTGGTGCTGTTAACAGGATGTCGAACAATGTGATTGATATCAGCTCTGAATCCCACTATGAAGAAGACACCAGTTACAGCACTTGCAGTACTGGAGAGTACAACAGTGGCGACCACCCAATTATTCTTGAAGATGATGGAGATGTTGATGATGATGTTAGAGCTGTTGCAGCAGAGCCAACATTAGCAATACAAAGAGCCCAAGCTTTTCCATGTGACAAGAATAATAGTTTCGTTGTTTTAATGAAACAAACCAATGTCCAAGGCGACTATTGTCTGGTAGGATTACTTCATAATATCATGTAAATGTGTGATAATGATTACTTCATAATATCAACTTGCAATGCACTTACTGATATGCAGGGTGTCCCGAGCAAACATGCTATCAAATTCTTGAGTGCTGCAAGAATCACTGAAGTCATCCTGAATTGTGGTATGGCTGAATGGCCCGTGTCTGTCGCAAAAAGTGGGAATCGCTATAGATTTGGCACAGGCTGGAGGCAATTTGTAATTAACAATGAATTGGAAATCAACAATGCATGTGTATTTGAAATAGTGAGTCGCCGCAATGTTATATACAACGTTACCATATTCAGAGCTTAGATGCCTATGGTGATGGTTTTGTTGGTTTAAATTAGTTGTGTTGAACATCATTACTACAAGTCTACAACTACTATGGTAATACATGTTAGTGTTGTGAACATATAATGTCATGTAGTGACTATATAATGTCACGTAAATGTAGTGCTTTTAGGAAGCATGTTATGTATGGCCGAGGACGATTTATGTTTTTCCTGTATGTTATTCATATGCCACTCTTGTCGGTCGGTAGGTTATTTGAAAGCATATTGAATCTGTCAGGATAAATATGGAAGAATAACAAGTGGGGTCAAGGGGTACAGATTGGAGTGAAACTTATGTCATATGAATTTAACCAAAAGTAGTCAATATTGACTTTGTCATGATATGAATATAGTCATGACAGGATAGAGTTACAGTAACTAACCGCATATTAACAAAATAGATATCATTTATACGAAAGGTAATATGAGTGGTAAGAGATCCTTCAAGAGTTTGGATCTCATAATACACATATTAACAAAATAGATAATTCAAGAGGTAACACAAGGAAACACATATTAACAAAATAGATAATTCAAGAGGTAACACAATTAACCGCATCATGGGTCGACTGAGGGGTTAGGACAGTTTCGTGAGTTATGGCCGAGAGTGCCACAACTTCCACACCTTCTCCTCGGGCCCCTGTATTCTCCACGTGATGGGATTCTTTTCTTCCTTGGTCTTCTTGATTTCCTCCTAACATCTGGGGGCAAACATGCTCTATTCAAGACCGTGTCAGGAACTTCCCAACGCTCAAATGCAGGAATCGGATATAAAGTTTCCTTGTACACTTCCTTCCACTTTTCAGCAGTAAAGAGGGGATGAACAAGAGTGACAGGATCCACACCACAATCCTTCGCAGCCGCTATTGCATGCGCACAAGGAATTTGGTCAACTTGGAAGATGTTGCAGTAGCAAGTTCGAGCATGCAGATTTACCAAGAATGTAGTTCCATTGGCATGCACTTGAAACTCATATTGATTTAGCCTACTCACAACCATTGTCAACGATTTCAAATAATTACCTTCTAGCTCACGACAAACTGTCGGGGTCAGAAGATCAGAATGTCGCTATCCCTTAAATCTCCTGTCATAAAACCACTGACTCATGACATTCAGTATACCATCAAGCAACCCAATCAACGGAATTCGACGCGGGCCCACTAAGAGACTATTAGCGGATTCCGTGTTATTGGACGCCATAATGTTGAATCTGTTTGCGGGCATATGCGACCTTGTCCACACTTCAAATCCAACACCCCTGAGGTAGGTACCGACTTCCGGGGACTAGGCGCAAAGTCTTGCAAATTCACGATTGAAGTCATGTTTGGTGTACGCTTGATTTGCCTTTTGGTACAGAATCCACAAGTCATTCCTTTTAAACCTCGTCTTCACGTTTTGAAATAGGTAAAGTGTGCAACAACCATGCTTTGCGAAGATGTAGCGCTCTCTTAAACCTTTATAAATGCTTTCATGACGGTCAGACACAAATACGAGGTCATGATCGTCGGCAACAACGGAGCGTAGGTGTCGGAAGAAATATGACCATGAACTGTCATTCTCGCTGTCAACAACAACAAAAGCCACTGGATATATTTGTTTGTTTCCGTCTTGTGCCACTGCAACTAGAAGTGTGCCTCTATACTTTGATCCTAGATGGGTACCATCCATAGTTATGACCTGTAATAGTTTTCACTCAGCTTTATAAAGTGACATTGTACAAATGTAGTAGTAATCTTATATGCTATAATGTATTGTATCAATTTGACAACAACATCGTGGAACGTGACAAAACTTAAATTTACGTTTCTTAAAAACTGCATTTCATTACGCCAAGCACCCAAGCTGATAAAACAATACTTGAATCGATGATTAGAATCTACTTCAACATGTGTGACTGTCCCTGTATTCATCCTTTCGAGCATGTACATGTATCCATGAATCATATTGTAGCTTTCTTCAGATGTGCCTCTTATCTTGTCAATGGCGGTTAAACGTGCTCTGTTTGCCTTGTCGTAACTAACTGCCACTCCCATCTTCTTCATGACGTCTTGAATTTCGGCAGCACGAGGTCCAGGACATGTACCGGTTGTGTTAAAGCTGTAACAGGATTGTATATGTCATGTGCTAAGGTTAGTTCATATACATGCTGATAAATATATATGATCGTACTGACAGGATTGTTTACTTACCTTGACATAATATGGTTAGTAATTACGCTTGAACTTGCATGTGTGTGGTGGTTATGCTTTAGCTTCATGCCACATGTGTGTTG
Organism: Rheum nobile; assembly: GCA_027886185.1. Classification (NCBI taxonomy): domain Eukaryota; kingdom Viridiplantae; phylum Streptophyta; class Magnoliopsida; order Caryophyllales; family Polygonaceae; genus Rheum; species Rheum nobile. The sequence continues at coordinate 4,995,421 of WOAB01000595.1, read as the reverse complement.
TCCACAATACTTGTTTACTTCAAACAATCCTGTACTGCCAAGAGTGCTCCCACGACAAAAAAATGTGCAACTAGGATCAATGCACCTTACCACATATAACTTCTTATCAAACTTCTAGACATGCATTTGGAAGCGCCTCTGTAATGCCATCAAGGATAAATGATCCTTAAGATCCTTCTTGCAATTTAAATGCTCTCCAACTTTTATTTCTAAATCATTGTCGCTCACCTCATTATCCTCCATTGGCTCTTCCAAATCATTCAATTGCCTTTTACTAAACTTTTTGCTACGATAGTACTCGGCTTCAATCTCTTGGAGAACTTCCTCATCAATGTCTATAAATAAGTTGTCCACTTCATTAGTGTCATCCAACAATGGCGCTTCTTCAACATCTTCCTCAACATCATCCTCAAAGTTATCCCAATCAAAATCTCGCCCAACGTCTTCCCCATAATCACTCTCAATGTCAATACATTCATGTATTATTTTCATTCATGTGGAACACCTTGTTTCTCTCCCATCAGTTTCTGAATCTGCATCAGATTGGCTCACCAAGTCAACTATTTGTACATCCCCATTGTTTACACGACAAATCTTTGGTATCATTTCATACATGTCACAATCAACTATATTCAGTACAGCTTCAGTGGGACAATTGTCGCTTACCATATTGCTCTTGTCGGATTTGGTACCATTTCTGCTTGGATGACAACCTACCACAACCTCGGCCTCTGCCTCTTGAGTTTGTGTTAACGGTGGCGGAGTCAGACACATTGTGATGTCCTCGTCATCATTTCTACATGGATGACCATCCATCACAACCTCGGCCTCTGCCTCTTTGTTTCCTTTCTTTTTCATACTCGCGTATAACTCGATAGGCCAAATAACATCTTCTGATTGCAAGTTCAAAATTTTGAAAGCATCGAGGTCCTCGTCATCTTTGACATCGATTGGTTATGGCATTGGTTTCCTCGGTGACAGATATTTTATCTCCATTTCATCTATCTCGTCAATGCATTTAATCTTCTCAGACAACTTTTTCCTCATATTTGAGTAATTCATATCTGCATACAAAAGAAGTCTTGTTGTCGTTGTGATCCCATCAAAAACCCACTTGTTTCCCTTACATATCCATTCACCACCTATTTTCAGAGTCAAGTAGTATGATCTTGAACCTGTTATACGAACAAAAAGCAAACACAAGTTAAATACTTTATGACAAACGTTGACAGTATGACCAATACCCTAACACCGACATTAAAGGGTTTTCAAGCCATAATAAAGGGTTTTCTAGCCAAACGGGACAATACCCTAACACCGACATTAAAGGGTTTTCAGGCTGGCGATTTTGATAATTCTATTCAGGGTAAAAATTTGTAGGGAAAACAAATATTCTAAAATCAAGAATAAACGGGAGTTAAAGTTGATTAATGCTCAACAAGAAGCTGAAAGGTTGTTCTCTCATTTACTGAACCACAAAGGAATGTCTTGTAAAGAAGAATATGAACGTGAAAGTCAGAACTCACCCATTATTAAATTTCTTCTATTCCAAAGACGCTGCACAATCTTTTTTCAAGATTTGTTGATTTAAGGTCTTGTGGTGTTACGCTGGCTTTGGACAGGTTTACAGGTTGGGTTGTACTTGGATGACAACCTAACACGTGGGTAAAGGGGTAGAAATTGGAGGGAAACTTGTTAACTTTTAGAGGGAAAATAGAGGTTAAAAGATGATGTGTACTACATATTCAGAAGTCATATCAGGTAAATAGTTATGAAACAATATTTAATAAAGAATGACATGCCCAAAAATTGAACAAAAAAACCTAAATAAATGCACGGACATGACCGACCATGTTCCTTCTCATTTTGACTCAACAATCCCTAAACCCCCTCTGTTCGTTTCGCAGAACAAAGATCCTTCACTGTTGCGCCGAACTTGAAGGTACCCCTCTTTGTTTATTGTGTGGTTTTCATACTGGATCAATAAGCAAGCATGTATCACTGTGTTTTTTGCTAGAAATATTTCTTTGTTTCTGCAGTACTCAAGCACAATGCAATCCAGCGACACCTCAAGTTATCAAAGCGGGGACCCCCGAAAATATGAACATCCACCTACATCTCCTACACCTTCTCAAATAGAGGAGAATTTGCAAGAAGAGTTAGACATGTTTCTAACGAATAGCCCACGTTCCAACATGTTGGGTGAAATAATCACAGGCCTACGTACTGAGATACATGAACTTGGACAAAGAATTATGGAACTCAATACAAGTGAGATGCAATTCGATCATGCAATTTGGCTACTAAATGCAAGGGTGGCAGAACTTGAAGCTGAAAACAAGACACTACACTCCCAGGAAAACTTTAGGAAGTCTTATTTCTGCGTTTGGTGCTAGTGTGATTCTAGGGATTAGTGCTTTCAGCATTTTTAATCGAGCATGTAGGCATGGTTGAGGATGAATTAACTATGAAGTATGTACCTCATGACTTTGGTTTTGTATGTAAAAGGATGAATTTAATTTCGAATACTATTCATAAGCATGGTTGGTTCTACATGTCAGATTGCCAAAATTTTAATGCAGATCTTCATGTAAGTTTTGCAAATTCAAGCACAATGCCAGCACTACACACACAGACAATTAGCTTACTAGAATAGTTGCCAATTGGATGCTATCATTACATTCCTAGAATGTTGGAATGTGGGCTACCATTACATTTCTAAAAAAAAAGGATAGTTGTCAATTGGATGCTATCATTACATTACTAGAATCACAACTGCCTGCTGTCAACCTCCTCCTTCACGCGGAATGCACAGCCTTCATAGGCGCTATTTGTAACACAATCCTTTAACATTTCTTGACAGTGCCAATCTTGTCAATGACCAACAACACGGTTGGTTAATCAACTTTTTAATCCTGTCAATGACCAACAACTTACAAGATTGCCAATCTTGTAAGTTTTTTTACCGGGAATTACCTTTTCAATAATATAAGGGTTTCCAACAATAATAAGCAATGATCGGGCATGAGTCAGGGAAAAATTGAACCTCTTCGGGTTGCTCAGATATCTCATGCGGAAAGTCCTGTCATATTCATCGTGTTTAGCGGTCGATTTGACGGTTGACAGGATGATCACTTCCTTTTCTTTACCCAGAAACTGATCAACCCCGCCAATCTCAATATCCCTCATATGTAGAGACATGAGAGCCTTCCTTATCTTTAGTACTTGTTGTGGGAAAGGGGTAATAATCCCGATGTCTTTCTCAGACAGTCAGACACATTCCTTCTTATCAGCTTTTGTACGAGCTCAACCACCTTGCTAGCTTCAATCCTATTAAACCATGAAGGGATGACCTTTTCCCTCTCATCAAAGCCTTGGATGCCACAGAACATGAAAGGGAAGTTCCCATTGGGAAGCATATCAGCCCAAGGTAAGGAAGATGTGTTACTGTCTTTTCGATATGGAATCAATGTTCCACTATAAAATAGTCTTGAAGGAACACAAAGAATTACAGGGTGGCTCCGATAATTGTTCAACAACATTGTGACATAATTGCGATCCTCTGATCTGTAAATTTCAAAGTCCAACAACCTCTCCAGAAAAGATCTTCCCAAACCATAAGCCTCAGCTTGCTTTGAATGAATATCAGGCCCAAGTTGTTTGGGATCACCACAAAGAACAATAACTGTGTTGTTTTGTAAGAGGGTTGATATAAGGATCTTGGTCTCTGGCTCTGACACTTGGCTTGCATCATCTAAGATGATGTGGGAGAAGTGGCCACAGTTAACCCCTTCAGCATAGAGGTAAGATGTACTCGTGTATGTCGTTATTATTATCTTGTACCTGTAGAGTGCATCTCGAGAAGGTCAAGTAAAGAAACCTGCATTGTAGGTGCAGAACCTCAACAATGCAACGTTCATTTTTTCTAAGGGATGACGTGTGGCATTCAACCTATAAATATCTTCCTCCCTAAGTTTCATCCCCTCGCAAAGGATTTTCTCTAATATGTGATATGTCGTGCAATTTGAAGAAGCACATACCAGTATATGAGAATTACGTCTAGTTGTATAGAGTTGTAGGATCACCTCCACCAGTGTTTTTGTCTTTCCTATTCTCGGGGGTCCATAAATCACATAAGGAGCTCCTCCTCTGCAGCCTAAAATTAAGCGAACAACATTTTTTTGCTCCTCATCAAGAAGAAGTGATATATGCACAAGATTGTTTGTTGTAATCCTCCTCTTTCCATGATACTCATGGGGAAAGAGGAAGTTTTCGTGTAATGCCTCTACAGATAGAATGGCTTGATGGAGCCTATTGAAATTTGCCCCATTGAACACAAAACAGATTTCATACACATTGCTATCTATGTGCCTTTGGTAAAATCCATCATCAACTTGCAATAATAATTGATCAGCCTCAACACGGTGGATCACGCCCTGTTCAAAGAACATTGACAAGTTCAACATGAGAACACAACATTGGCAACGATAATTCGTGCAGTTTCAGAATTCATTCCGACAATAACATATAACACTTTGACAAAAAATAATAAGCTAACTAACATTCTCCACATACCTGATGGAGAGAATATTCTCCATAAACATTCACCACATCTTCATGGACAACTGAGGGCCTTCTTTCACCTAGTCCTGGCACTTTAAGTGCTACAAGCCGATAATACTTTTGTCTCAAAGTAACAGACTTCATATTATAAGCTTTCACGTACTCCTGTAAACAAATATAAAAAAAATCATTCAACAACTTGGTACTACGAGAGAATGATGCCATCTAGCTATCCCCTCAGTCCCCCAACCCCCATACAGAGAAAATATAACACTTACCATAATCAGAAGTTTCTCCATCCCTAACAACTCATTGAAATACGACGCATAATTTTCCTATGTTAAGCCTTGTAAGACTACTTCAAGGATTTTCTCAAACTCTATCGCTTTCCTGATCTGTGGTGGTATGTTATATGGTCTCTGAGGTGCCAAAGCTTTGGATACTTCATCTTCAGCCAAGAGGAAGACATCTCGTTCAATAGTCATAACCTCGGTTTTGATATGCACTATAGATGTGAAAACGCCAATCTCCTTGGGCACACAACGCAGCCATATAGTCAGGCTACCATGTGGCATCAAATTTTGTTCCTCCATATAAAAAGAACAAACAAAATATGTCTCGGGTATGTCATCTGACTGGCCAGATGGAGGTTTCATCAGTGACAACACAAATGAATCTTCAGGATTTGAAGCATAAATCTTCACACCCCAAAGTAAAACATATTCATCAGTGGTGTTTTCTATTGTGAATGACGTCGCGGCAACCTCGTTGACAGGAACCGATTGAGGCTTTCCTCCAGCAAATGGAAACTGCACAAACACCATGACAGGACCCTCCTCAGTATGAGTGGAAGTTGTGACTGAGGGAACATCGATGAAGCCAACCTCTCCCTTGTCTCCAATGGTCGAGTATTCATCACCCATACCTATTTGCACTCAATAAAAATCCAATAGAAGTTTGTGAGTCCACAAGCAAATAACACAACCACACGAGCTGTTCTAAGGAGATGAAAGAGATGAAGAGTAGAAAGAGATGGGTGAGATAAAGTGAAACAAAGAGAGAGTAGGACTGAAAGCATGTACATAATAATAGTCAAACAACACACACACTCCAATGAGATGGGTGAGATGAAGTGCCATTAAGATCTTTGTAAAGTAAGATCTCTGCAAAGTAAAACAGTCTGAATACGGTCATATTTGTCAGTCATAGACTATTACTTTGTGAAAATAGTATAAATAGTATGTCACAATAGAAATTTAAAATGCCACGGTTTTGAAATAACCACCAGTACGAGTGGCACCATGTAGCTAAAAATACTCAAACATGGAGCATTTTCTAATTAAGATATCTGTAAAGTAGATTGGTGAGATGAAGTGCAATTAATATCTATGTAAAGTAAAATTGTCAAAAAAAGCAGAGCATCGGGAAAGGGAGATCCAATTAAGACATCTTGTATTTAGATTGGTGAGATGAACTATTCAGCTTTTGAGTAGAGCTATTCAGCCAGATGTCACACGTCCTACCCAAATTAGGCAATAGGCAAGCATGTAATATGGTTTAATGTGACATTACATACTAAAGTTTTTTAGTTGTAGTTATGACATTATTCTTATTAAGTATGACATATTTTTTACTAAGGCCGACAAGAACTTTCTATTATAGCTGGAAAAAAAACCTCTTGTGAATCATTTGTCTACTTCAGAAAACTACCAGTTCATCTGGTCGATTGGGTAGCTTTGGTTTTACATTTGGTCCCTTCTGAATACTTGGTTTTACATTATTTTGCCCTAACCCTAACCTGGAAAACCGCTTGTGAATCAATCTGCTGAGTTCAACAGTTCTTCGGGTTCATCTATTGAGGTTCAACACTTCTGTTAACCGCTTGTGAATCAATATGCTCAGTTCAACAGTTCTTCGGGTTCATCTGTTGAGGTTCAACACTTCTGTTACACAGTTAATCGCCATTCTTCATCTATCGTCCATCGCCATTCCTGTTTAACAGTTATTCGTGTTCAACAGTCACATGGGAAGAGGACGTTTGTATTTTGTAATGGCGGGAGAATGGGCTTGCAGAATGAGAGGGAGAGGGAGGGAGAATGAGTTTGAATCTTTCAGTTCCAATTGTTCATCGGTCGGCCGACGGGATGGAGGATGGCGGAATGGCCGGGAAATGGGAGGGAAGTGGGCGGGAGAAATGAAAGAAAGGGGCGGGACAACTATAGGAAAAAGGGGGGGAAATGTGGAGTTTTGAAGGAAAATATTAATAAATGATATTATTCTATTTTGGGGTTTTTTGTTTCCTTTTTTTTTCTCCAATTTCATTGATTTGATTTACTTTTGGAATTAAAAGAAAAGATTTATTATTTTGCAAAAATACACCAAATGGTGTTAATATGGAAAAAAAATACAAGCTTCTATTTTTGCAAATGACAAACCCATTTAGGGTATTCTTGCAAATCCGTGTTATTTTAACTGTTAAAAATTATAAAACTTACCCAAATTTATTTATTTTAATTCTCTAAGTTTATAATATCATTTTAACCCAAAATTAAAGTGTAGAAAATTTTAACTTGGGTTAAGATAGGCTTAAGTTATTATTCTTATGAGTTTGACCATACTTAAATACTTAACAAAAATTTGTTAACTTGATTTAAATATTCTAGGTCAAATTTGATAAGTTTTATCTAAATTATAATTAACATAAGGTTAATCATAATCTAAATCATCCTTAGCTTAAAGAAATAATATATTTAGGATAATTATTATTTTATCCCTTTATGAATAACATAATAATTCCTATGACCTTTATTATTATTTAAAATTCTAAAATCACATTCCTTGTTATACTTATTTATTTATTTTACCATCATACTATTATTACCCATTTGATACTTTGTACCAAAAATCATCACATCTCAACCATTGAACCTAAGTTCATGAAAGTTTAAATTATTCCTCTAAAAGAAATAAAATAAATTTCAAAACTTTTATTTTTATCACTTTAAAATTACCATTTTTCCCTTCTATTTTAAGTGGGATATTATAGAGGATATTGAGAAACGAGTGATGCAATCGCTATCTTGAGGACAACAAGCTTTTGTCTGAAAAAGTCATCAAGTTAGAGAGTGAAACACCTTCTTCCTCAAGAGGTTGTTAAACTGTATTTAAAATGAAAGAATATTCTCTTGATCTAGAAACTGATGTTACTTGACTTGAATCTGAAATGTTAATGCTTAAACTTAGGAATGATAAGCTAGTAGACGATCTTCAGAACATAAGTAGTGACTTAGAATCCAAGAAAAAGAATGGCTAGATGAGTATGATGTTTCCCAAGCTAAATATGATTATGGTAAACGATTTGTGAAACGATAGTCTGGTCTAGGCTATGTTGGTGGTGATCATGGCAAGAGTACCAGTACCCCTCACATGAAAGTTGACCTTACCACAGGGAGGACGAGTACGTTTCCACCAAGGCTGAGGTACTTGTACATTCCGTTAATGGTAACCATACCCGTACTTCAGAAGCTTGTGTGGATACTTTAACAAAAGGGCGAAGAGAGTGGTACTTGAACCAAAAGGTGTACCACATATGGTTGAAACATGCACAATGTGATGGACCTTCATAAATCGATTTCCATGCTCGTAAGAACAACAAAAATGGTCAGGGAAAAGCAAGTATGTCAACCTTAAGGGTCACAATGTGTGTTGGCATTGCGGTAAAGAAGGGCACTACAAGCAAGAGTGTCTTCACAAACATAAATGTGAGACAAATACTCGTGCTTGAAAGGAGAAACACATAAGACCAGCTGAGAATGGAGAATTACACGGTCATATACCTAGATCTAAGAGGGTATGGGTACGTAAAAACTATTCCCTTAATTACATAGCGGAGTGGGACTATTTACCTAGTTTATAGATATTGGATGCTCAAATCACATGTCAAGTACACGAGAAAAGTTCATCTCACTTTGTGAACACAATGGAGCTAACATTACCTTCGAAAATAAAAACAATAGAGTAGTTTTAGGAGTAGAAAAGGTATGTGTATCTGACCTAATATTTGTGGATAATGTGAAATATGTTAACAATATGCACTTTGACCTCTTAAGTGTAGCACAATTGTCTGACAAAGGAAAGAACATGGTAATGTTCATATCAATTGATTGTCAAATAGAAGAAATAGGTATGGGTAAAGTCCTTATGAAGTGTAATTGTGAGCAAAATATGTATAAAATTGATTTTGACTACATGCGTGAGGAGAGTTTATGTCTCACTACTACCTCTGAAGCCACCGAGCTATGGAATAAGCGCTTTGGACATGCAAGTCCTCAACTTCATAACAAACTTCATCAATAGGACCTCACAATAGGTCTGCCAAAAACTGACAATCATAGAGATGAGGAATATGAAGCATGTATCAACTGTAAGGAGGTAAGGTCATCCTTCAAGTCAAAGATCGAAGGAGGTAAGCACTTCATAGCCCTTGGAACTAATTCATATGGACTTATGTGGTCCTATGCGGGTAAGAAGTAGTGGCGGTAATCTATATGTCTTTGTGATTATTGATGACTACACAAGATATATATGGACCTTGTTTTTGACTTCCAAGGATGAGACCTTCACAGAGTTTACATCTTGTTGAAGGTTGTTGACATAAAGCTTGGAGTTTCTCTTGTTGCTATACATTCAAATCATGGAACTGAGTTTGAGAATGTATACTTCCTCAACTTTTGCAGAGAGCATGGAGTAACTCACAAATTTTAAGCACCAAGGACACCACAACAAAATGGTGTGGTTGAGAGAAAGAATAGAACCCTAGAAGACATGTCCAGAACCCTGCTGATAGCTAGTTGTTTTCCAAGGAACTTTTGTGCTAAGGCATTGAATGCATCCTGCTACGTACTGAACTTGGCAACCATATGTTCAGTACTAGGAAAAACACCATATGAGTTACTCAGAGGAAGAAAGCCAAATGAACCAAGTTATGGAACTGATAGGCGTTGTCGTGACACCTAAACAAAATAATCCTAAACAAACCTAACTAATGTAGTCTGGTAAGCAAGGGTCGAATCCCACAGAGAATCAAGTTATATATCCTGTTTGCAAAATCATTCACCAATTGATAACAAAGACAAAGGGGGGGTTTTTAATGAAACTAACTAAGAAAACGATAAATAAAACATAGAAAGCTTGGCTAGACAAATATCCTTTAGTTTGGTTGATCGATCATCGATTACTCCTAGTCCTCAATACTCATGAATGTCCTAATCCCTGTTCTGAAATAGTTATCAGTCCAATCAGTCCTGATAACCCTAACTATCAAATAACCTAGAAGACCTTCTAGATTGAATCTAACAGCAGCAATGAATTCAGGAATAGATAGGTACATGCAAGTGTAGCAACCAGTCATACAATTGCATGTAATTAATTCTCTACACAAACTAAGGGATTTAGATTCTCAAGCAGTATCCTCTAATCCTTAGTAGTATGATCAATAACAATCTCAACATGTTGTATAGAAAAGGGGAACCAATAGCATAATACTAATTTCTCTAGGTTGTCAGACTAGAGGGAACTACTATTAACAATCTAATTGATGTCCTAATCAACAAATCAAGGGGAATCGATATATGGTCAATGAGATTAAGCACGAGAGAGAATTAATACAATCATAGAAAGAGTAAAGAAATAATCTCAATATCAAATTCAAACCAAGGCTTCAATTGTCTAGCCAAAAACACCAAACAAAACAAAGAACTAAACTAAGAAAGGGAAAAACAATACTGAATGGAAAACTAGGTCTAACGTGATCCGAAGATGATGAATGGAGGCTGTGGAGGTTAGGTTAAATAGTGTTAACCTAAACCCCCAAGATCACAAACATCATCCTACAAGGAAATAAACTAATATTTGGAATTAAATAAAATAAAATAAAGAAAAAGGAAAAAGAAAATAAAAGTTCGGAACTGTTCGGGCTCGCTCTCGCTGATGGTCGTGGTCGCGGTTTGCTCTCGAAGTGAACATTAAATTTCCGAAATTGGCCGCGGTCGTGGCCCGACAACCGCGGTCGCGGCCTTCTCTCTTCAGCGTCATTTTCTTCGGAAATTTGCCCTGGTCTTCTTCTTGCCTCTTCCTTGTGGTTTCTTCATAGATCTTCAACGTTTCCTCAGGTGGTCAACTCCTCTTCCTCTGGATGTCTCCAATTAGCTCCTCCAGACCACCAAAACCACACTTCTCCGCTCTAACTCCAGAATCTCCAATTGTGCTCTAAATCCAACCAAACGACACCTCAAACCTGGTAACAACCCCTAGAAATACACTATAAAATAGTGCCGATCAGGAACCAACCGATCAAGTCAAGTCCTCAACTCCAAAGCAACCCAAAAAATCAATGCTCAAGTAGGCAGATTATTGGCTTCTTGTGAGGAGGGCGTGGCTCGATTGGAAGGTTCAAAGATTGCAATAAAATTTTTATTAATTAAAAGGCAAGAAAAAGCAAGTCAAAAAAGGAAATAAATCAAACAAAAATATCTATTTGCATGCCAAGGAAAAGATATTGATATCTAAAGAAAGAAATAATATAAAATAAGGGTTTTTGCGCTAAATCACCCGTTATATGACCGATTTTGCATGAAACCACCCGTTATATCGATAATTATTTTAAATCACCCATAAATGGCCCTTCGTTAACAATGGGCCATCCATGAGCATATTCTGTTAACTTCTCCGTTAAAAAAATATAAAAAGACCAAAATAATGTAACACCCCCAAAATACCTTTGGAAATATTACTGCCAGTGACCTCGGAATACACACCCGGGGTCACCCAAGGCTTTACCGTTTTTATAACAAATAGTATAATTTCACAAACTCTATTAAATATCATGAAAAGTTCCCCAAATAATATTCATACTGATGTCATGGTTTACAACGGATAACAAAACCAAATACAGAAATGTTTAATACAGCGGAAGTCTTGAAAATTAATAAACGCCATGAAGGGGTTTTGATCTGAGCGATCTCACGCCTAGGATCTTAAACCTTGGAAAAACACTTAAATCGCCATCTGCCCTCAACATCGGATTCTGGCCTTCACAGAAGAGGAAGTTTACCTGATGTGCCATATGAGACGGATGACACCAGCCAACCATGCAAGGAATAAAAACCGATTGGTTAGTCTAATGAAAGACTATGCAAGGGTACAAATAAAAAGGTTCTAAGTAGTCGTATTAGGTTACACCCATCGCTTCTCGAATAATAGCCGATGACGACAGTGAACCTCAACACTTCTACAGAAACATAAAGAAAAGGAATGATCAAGAAAAGACTCCAAAAGAAGTGAGTCTTATGGGAAACGTATGAAGAGAAGACTCCAAAGAAGTTGAGTCTTATGGGAAACGTATGACAAGTGTTTGGGAACGTTAAGTTTACACACAACTTTAAAACACGACCTTGATTATTTGGGTCTAGGACCAACCTCACCGCGCAATGTGAATCCAGATTGGAAAGAAGACTTACTCTAACAAGAGTCCGGGCGATTTCCACGTTGTACTCCTCGCCCGAGGGTATATTAATTATGTGTGTGAAAGCACTTATCTTATTTAATTCCAAAACATACATTCACGTTACAGCTTTTAATCCATATCATCTCGATACGAGAGATATTTATGGGAATGAATCCCGAGTATTGGCACCAGCTGAGTGCACCTACCTTGAGTAAGGGTACGGTCATGACCAGAAAGTACTAGGGAAAAATCCTCCTAATACCGGTTATAAAGAAACGACTAGACCTCGCAAGGTACATAGTGTTCCTACGAATACTCGTTCTAACTACACACGTAAGTTCACACAGATATCCATACAAAAACCATTACGGTAATAACATGTATAATAGCGTTGTTTCTAGAAATATATACAACCTATTATCGATTCATATTTTAACACATTGTTTTATTAAATTTGTTCCCAAACAGAAAACAACAACTTTTATCCCATCTTAATTAACAATCAATTAATTGATAATCAAGGGAAACATGGAATAATGAGCAAGAGCGAACTGCCACTTGCCTTAGTCTAGACGAATCAAAGATGTCGGGTTCCGAGATCTGGAGACTGGAATCTGAGTACGGATTCCTACGACGGCGATGAGATAAAAGATGGAACCCTAAGTTAGATACGATACGACACGAAGATACGAAACGAAACAAATAACGAAATGAACGAAGGGAAAAAGGGCCTAATCAGCGGCCGTGGTCACCAAAGCCACGATCGCGCTTATTGGGCAAGGCCGCGGTTGGCCTAACCACGGTCGCGGTTTTCTGGGCCAAGCCCGCGGTTGCGGTAGGCATAACCGCGGTCGCGGGTTCCCATCCCGACAATGGCTCGGAGACGAACAACGAGCTTACCGACGACGAGGCTTGGCTTCCTCACTCCTTGGATGAGTGTGCACTACCACTACGCTGCCAACCACTTCCTTCGGCGACCACTAGCACTTCGGCGACCACTAAAAAACTCTGGCCACAATGAAAACAGACGAGAGAGATGGATGGAGTTGATGGATGATGGAGAAGGTTGCGCTCGACCTCCTTTTATAGCCATGGAGGAGCAGGAGTTCACCCCCACCGGCAAACCAAGCGATCCAGCTCCCCCCCCCGGCGTTAGGAGCACGAGGAGCAAGCCAAACGTCTATCTTCTAGAAGCCGGCGAAGAAGACGAACAAGGATTTCCGCGGTCGCGGTTTCAGAGCCGCGATCGTGGTTTGGCTCTGGGCGAAACCGCGCCCGCGGATTCAATCCGCGGTCGCGGAACTGTCGCGATCACGTTTCTTGGCCTTTGGTCGCGGGTCTCGTTCGAGGACATGCTAAATCTTATTATTTTAGCACTCCTAAATACTTTATGACCTAAAATCTTATTAAACGTATAATAATACGTTCAAAAGATTATTACAGAGATTAAAGAAATTGCCCAACACGTCTTTCTTACAAAATGACAGTTCGAGACTTTTAGGGGTTATTACAATACCTCCCCCTTAAAAAAAAGTTTCGACCCCGAAACTAGGCCGAAAGCAGCTCGGGAAAACGACTAAGCATATCGGACTCAGTCTCCCAGGTTTCCCAAGTTACCTCCTTAGATCCCGACTTGGACCAGAGGATCCACACTAATGGTACCACCTTGTTCCTCAAGTGCTTCTCGCGGCATTCGAGAATACGCACGGGTCTCTCCTCGTAGGTACCATTTGCCTGAATTTCGATGTCCTCATAACTCAGCACATGAGACACATCTGGTACATACATTCTTAGCAGAGACACGTGGAACACATTATGCACTGGATGCGCCGACGGTGGCAATGCTAAACGGTATGCTAGAGATCCAACTCTATCAAGGATCTCAAACGGTCCCACGTAGCGAGGGTTGAGCTTCCCACGCTTGCCGAACCTGAACACACCCTTGGATGGCGACACCCTGACAAACACCTTGTCACCAACCTCAAACTCAACATTCTTGCGCTTCATATCAACATAAGACTTCTGTCGACTTTGAGTTGTAAGCATCCTTTGTCTGATCAAGGCAATATCTGAGGCAGTCTTCTCAACTAACTCCGGTCCGAGCAGAATTTTGTCGGCATTCTCATCCCAACAAATTGGAGATCTGCACTTTCGGCCGTACAAAGCCTCGAATGGAGCCATCTCGATGGTAGAATTCCAGCTATTGTTGTACGTGAATTCAATCAGACTTAAGTTGTTCTCCCAGCTGGTCGGACGATCTAGTACACAAGCTCTCAACAGATCCTCTAGTGTCTGGATGGTCCTCTCAGACTATCCATCCATCTGAGCATGAAACGCAGTACAGAACCTCAATTCAGTTTCCATGGCCTTGTGGAGTTCCTTCTAGAATCTCGACATGAATCGGCCATCACGATCCGATACAATGGTGTTTGGCATACCATGCAATCGGACAATCTCGTATAGGAAAACTTCTGATAACCTCTGGGTTCCCCAAGTTGACTTGATGGCCACAAAATGAGCACTCTTCGTGAGCCGGTCAATGATCACCCATATGGCATCTTTCTGACTCTGAGCCTTCGGCAACCCCGTGATGAAGTCCATCGCAATATCCTCCCACTTCCATTCTGGCACTGGGAGAGGTTGCAATTCACCACCTGGTATGCGGTGTTCTATCTTGACCTTTTGACAAGTCAAGCATTTCGCCACAAATTCTGCTACGTTCCACTTCATGTTGGGCCACTAGAATTTTTTCATGAGGTCTTTGTACATCTTACTGGATCCTGGATGTACAGAATAAGATGACGAATGGGCCTCCTTCATTACCAATTGGCGAAGACCATCTATGTCGGGCACACAGATTCGGTCCTGAAACCAGAGTGATCCATCATCTTGAATCACGAATCCCGGAGCTTTCCCGTCCATCACTTCACTGCTTAACTTCACTATGATCACATCATCAACCTGCTTCTCCTTGATCTGATCAAGTAGCGTAGCCTGAATCTCCAACATACTCAGGCATCCTCGACGCTGATCATACAAGACATCAATCACGCACAATCCTTGGTGCAGTTTGGTCTGAGCAGTGAGCAGAGCTACCACGGTCTCGTGCAGCGTCTTCCGACTCAAAGCATCGGCTACCACGTTAGCCTTGCCCGGATGATACAACAACTCGATGTTGTAATCCTTGAGTAGCTCTAACCAGCGACGTTGTCTCATATTCAACTCCTTTTGAGTGAACACATACGTGAGACTCTTGTGGTCGGTAAAGATATGGCACCTAACACCATAGAGATAGTGCCTCCAAATCTTCAGTGCTAAAACCACAGCCGTTAACTCCAGATCATGTGCCGGATAGTTTGCTTTATAGGTCTTTAATTGCCGAGATGCATATGCAATAACCGTTCCCTTTTGCATCAATACACATCCTAACCCATGCTTTGAAGCGTCACTATAGACTATATAACCATCAGTTCCTTCTAGTAGCGCCAAAACTGGTGCGGACGTCATGCACTTTTTCAACTTCTGAAAACTTGCCTCGTACTTGTCGTCCCATATAAACTTCTTATGGACCTTGCGGAGCAACCCGGTCATGGGTAGAGCGATCTTTGAAAATCCCTCCACGAACCGTCTGTAATATCCTACAATTCCCAAGAAACTGCGCACCTCCTTCATGTTCTGAGGTCGCTTCCAGTCAGCTATCGCTTCGATCTTATGAGGGTCGACCATAACCCCATTTTCATTAATCACATGGCCTAAGAAAGCCACTTTCTTAATCCATAAGTCACATTTAGACAACTTTGCATACAGATGATTATGTCTAAGGACCGACAATATGATACGAAGATGGTCCTCGTGATCCTCCTCGCTCAGAGAATAGATCAAGATATCGTCGATAAATACCACCACGAACTTGTCCAAATACTGATGGAAACATCTATGCATCAGATCCATGAAAATTGTCGGAGCATTAGTAAGCCCAAATGGCATGACTATGAACTCGTAGTGCCCATATCTCGTCCGGAATGCAGTCCTCGGAGTATCTTCCTCACGAATCCTGAGTTGATGGTAACTTTCTTAGGGCGAAAAGATCAGTCGACCTAAATCGCCTTAGACGGGGTAACGAGTCGATCGGATAATATAAAATCGATCCAAACCAAATAGATAATCAACCAAGTAAAGAGTAGATGCAAAATAGCAATATGATTTATTGATCAATCGATGATAGAATCAGATCAGAGTACAACTTATCCTTGAAGAGTAAGGGATCGAGTCCTGTTCGACATGCAGTATCGGTGATTCGACCGACAATGATCGGGTGGTATCCTAGGGAGCTTGAACGAGAGTGAATATGCTGGTAAGCCTTTTGAAAGCTAAGTGAGTGAATACTGTGTGTAGACGTATGTCTTGTCGATTGCTTCTTCGTGATCTATTTATGGTAGCTTCCTCTTGTGTCTGTTACTCGTCTTCGTAATATCTTCTATTCATTCTATGCGTGATCTTCGAGATTTGCTCTTGAATGCCATCGTAATCTTCGTGTTTAATTTTGTTACCGTTGCCATTGATCAAGCAATTAATGTCCTGGGCGAAATCTTCGGAGCTGGTCGGATCCCACGCGTCTGAGGAGTGTCCGTCGCTTCCTTCTAATTTCTTCTGGCCTTCGACTTCGCCTGGACCTTGGCCCAATTCGCTTGCTTCGATCCCTTTGGAGTATGTTGGGCCTAACAATAGCCCCAAGTTGTTTTGGGCTTCATGGCAGTTGTGAGATGGAGTCTAAACAACTTTCATCCTACACGATTTCCACCCTCCGATCTAGGCGCGACAGGCGAGGGCTATGTGGCGATAATCCCGCTACACGATGGGACGTCTCTGCGACCTGCCGATTCCCTCCATAAATCTGAATTAAGTTTCTGACGCTTTGGTTTCATCTTCTTCCCTTGCTCTCTGATCTGGTAGGCTTGTCTAGGTTTTCACGAAAAAATTGCTCTTCGATTCCCTTCTCTTTCTGTTCTGGAAATGGTTTCCAGTAAGTCTTCTGAGTCGACTGTTACTCGCTCGAACTCGAGCAAGAATAAGGTACCCCCCCTTTTCCTTCTGAAGGAGGCAGACGCTTTGACGGGGACTCTGACGGAGGCGGAGTTGGAGCAGATTCTCCAAGTCGGAGGCTTTCCTCCTGAGACGGTCGCAAGGTTGCCGCATCCGGACGAGAGAGCCGACGCTCGCTACGAGGGATGGGTTTGTTTCTATGCTTATCCGTTTAGGATCGGTCATATGTTTTCGTTCTCCCCTCTTGTCAAGGATTTCTTAGCGACTCTGGCGCTTGTGCCGTGTCAGGTCATGCCGCAGGCGTGGCGGATCCTTAGGGTTTTAGATCTGTTGAATGTTCAGTCTGGGGCCGACTTTAACTTCGATGCCCTATGGTACAACTACTCTCTGGGGTCGAAGAGTTCTTCTCGTGTCCAGTTGCGTATTCGTCTGGGTCGAAAGCCCTTGGTGTTCAACCTAGATGTAAACGACCGTGGATGGGGGTCGAAGTTCTTCTTTGTCGAGCGTTCATCTCTGGAGAAGGGGGGTGACTGTTCGTTTCTGTTGTCGGAGTGGCGAGTTGAGAGTACGTATTCGATTTCTCTTTGCCCATTTTTATGTGTTTTAACCCTTTGCTTAACTCTTCTTTTTTGTAGTTCCTGAGGCTGAAGAGTTGGAAGCGGACGCTTAGTCAGAAGATCTGACAAAGATTATTCTTAGCATCCCCGCGTCGGAGCAAAAATTCACAAACGTCAACCTGTTTTCGGTCTCCCCCACTACTCAGGACGTTATGTCGATTGTTTCGTTGTCTCGGGTCAAGTGGGAATTTTTGTTTGACTCGTGTATTTGTTTAATCGTCTGCTTGCGACTTATGTTTTGTCTGTCGTGTCAGCGTCTCCGACTGGTCGGTCGAGTACCCGTTTGAAGGGAGTGTCTGGGAAAAGTCTGATAGAGCAAAGGCTGGCGGCGGCCAAGGCCTCGTCGAGTAAATCGACGCCGGCGGAGTCGTCGCTCCCAGCCAAAGTTGGCTCGAAAAGGAAGGCAGGTGCTCCTTCTGGCGATGTGAAGGTGGTGGATACTTCAAAGAAGAAGGCGACGGTTGCTCGTGGAGTCGAGAAGATCGACGTGGTCGGTCGATCGATTGTTGATCTCTTTCATGCTCAGGACCCGACTCTAAAGTCTGAAGTTGATGGCGTCTCTCCCTTGGATTGTATTGGAGAAGCGAGGTGCTCTGCGTGGAAGGTAAGTCATCTTGTCAGATCTCAAGTTTGTATGTTTTCTTTCCACCCGGTCTGGTTGGTCTCTGATTGCTTCGATCTCGCCTTTTTCCAGACTTTCCAGTTTCTCTTGGGCGCGTATTCTAGAGTCAAAGAAATGGTCACTAAGGCCGAGGATAGGGCTGCTCAGAGTCCGACCTGGCGTCTTTGAAGACCAAGGTGGATGGAGCCGAGAGCCGTTTTAGGGATGTTGAGCGCCGCTTCGCTAGGGAGCTGAAGAGCTGCCAAGATGACTTGGATGTTTGTCGGAGGGAGCTCAGTGAGAGCCAGTCAAGTGTCGAAGAGAAGGTGAGGCAGACTAGGATTGAGGTTGGTTGGGTCGCAGGCGACGTAGGCGCTTTCTACGCGTTGAAGTCGTGTGTCGAGATGATCGAGGAGTTCAAAGAGGGCAAGCAAGAGACCTGGGATTTGAAGGCAGAGAAGGAGACCATGGATACCCTATTTCCGAAGGGGAATCCTGGTTCGGAGCTTTTCCAGTTGGCCGGTGTCGGAGAGGAATCTCTAGACGAAAGTGTCGGTGAAGACGAGGTCCATTCTGGCGACACCGTGCCGATCGAGCCCCAGCCTTCCTCCGATCCGGCCCCTACTGAAGGTAATGCTGCGAATCCCGACTCTTGACTGTTTTTCGTAAATGACTTGTGATCCCACCTGTGTGTGGGTAGAATGTTTTCTGGTTTGGTGACCCGTCCACCATCGCGGGTCGCGGAATATGTTTGTGGACAATTTGAAGTCCTATGTGTGTGTAGGCAGACAATATGTTTTGGCGACCCGTCCACCATCGCGGGTCGCGTGGATGTAAAAAGCTTAGACTTTTATTAACGTAATCTGTTTTACAAAGGATCGAACTTGTTTTATGTTCGTTTGTTTTGTCAGATTCTTCTAGAGAAGATTGTCGTTGACGCCTTTGATTTGTGTGTCGGGTTTGCCCGTGTGCTCCATCGAGTAGGGCTTGCCATATGTGTGTAAAGAAGGAGGCCTGCAAATGTATGTGTTTATGTTTAGTCATGACTTAGTGTTATGCCGAGGAGGAAATCAATATGTCTTTTTTGCGTAAATGTAATAAGGTGTCTTAACCTTATGTACTGTATAAGGCGGGCGGTATGCCGACGTGCCTTTGGTATTCATCTCCTCGTGTTCTGGTCGATCGTGTAAATGTAGTGTAAGCGCTTTTGTTTGTGACTGGATCCAGTGTGTATGTTGAAGTCGTCATGTACTTAGGTTTTGCAAGGAAAAATGTCCTTACTAGATGTGAGTGCTTAGTTTCAAGAAATAGAATTGAGTTCGTAGCAACGAATAGCACATCACAAGTGAAAGAGTGTTAGTGCCTTACTTTGCTGGTCTAGAAGTGGTATAGCTTCAAGTGTGTTGCGTTCCAACTTCTAGGGATCGATCGCCTATCTTTGTCTTCCAATCGGTATGCTCCTTGTCCGACCACTTCCTTGATGAGATAGGGTCCTTCCTACTGAGGTGCGAGCTTTTCGTCGGTCAGATTCTTGGTGTTCTGGAACGTCTTTCTAAGGACCCAGCCGCCAACTTTGAAGACTTTGGCTCGAACACTTTTTTTGTAACTTCTTGCGACCCATTGTTGGAACCTCACCATTCTAATTCTGGCTCTTTACCTATTCTCATCCACCGTGTCCAAGTTGTGCGCTAGCTCGACGCCGTTTTGTTCATTCGTCTGAAGACTGTAACAGGCTGTCGGAATTAGTAGTTCGCCGGGAATGACCGCTTCACTTCCGTAGACGAGTGAGAATGGTGATTGTTGGATCGTTAGAGTTACATTTGAGGGAACAAAAGCTTTATTCCCACAGAAGATGCGGCGGATTAAAAACAGCAAGAAAGATAACGAACGAACTCATGATGTATAGTGGAAACCCTGATTAGCAAAACTAGCTTCTCAAGGAAAAACCACTACCTTCAAGCTTCCGCTTGAGAGGATTTTGAAGCGTGTACTTGTCTTATTGATTTCTTGTTCGATTACACTTGTATCCTGGACTTTGACCTCTAAACAACCAGCTAGACTCGAAGACTCTTCTACAACGATGAATCGAACTCAACCCTCAAAGACTTACACACACCTCACTTCTTTTCTTTCTCTTTTTCGTTCTCTCAGTTTTTCGTCGTCCAAAGCCGTACCTAAGAAATGAATCCTCACTTCACTTAAATACAACTCGGCTAAACCCTAATCATAACAAGATAGGATATTCTAAAATTGGATTACAAAAGATATGATTTTGTTGGAAGAATAATATCCCAACCGATTATATTAATTAAGGAAGGAGTTCCTTAATTAATCCAATCGGAAGGATATTCTTCTTCTCTCTCCAATTGCCTTATCTTAGGAAAGATTCCTAAGATAACACAATCGGGTTTTCTCTCTCCATATCTTCGCGCAATCCGGCTTGATCCTTGGAGCCGAAGTCTTCATCCTTTACCCCGTGTGCTTCTTGAATTGTTTCATTAATTCAACACGCTGGATTTCTTCTTTCCTTTTGCAGCCTTGATCTGGTCTGTCACTTCAGTTCCTTGAGAGGTAACAAAGAACTTGACAGGACTTTGTTCCCTCTGAGATCCTTTGCTGCAAAGCTCCCTGGGATAACTTCCCTTGTCCCTGAAACACTTGGTACACATATTAGTTGAGTGTTTGTTACCATCAAAACCTAAGGAATTCAACAAATTCCCCATTTTTGATGGTGACAAACACCCTTAACAAGAAAGCATATACCAACTAGAAAAACACAAATATGACATGAAAGTTTCCCACTAAGACACAGTTAGTTCCCCCTTAGTTCAGCAATACGTTTTACCTGTTCTGTTCCCCCTCAACCAATGCTACCTGTCATATTCCCCCTTTTGGCATCATCAAAAACATCAGTAAAGAGTTAGAGAGGAAAAGTCAAGGCCAAATAAACACAAACACCCCTGGTCATTAATTAAAAAAGAACTTAAAAACATGCAAACACCGCCAAGACACACAAAACATCAAAACATAGTCAAAACGCCACACCGGGCACACAAACCAAGTAACAAGAAAAACAACTAAGAGGGAGTAGATGGGCAAGGGAACAAAAGAGGGGTAAGGACAGCAGGTAAGCGATCAGGCATCACTGTGACCAGCCGATTGAGACGATGCGTGATGAGAGATAAGCGCGCGCACATCTACCATGAGACGTCTCACATCCTTGCAGAGACTTTCACATCCCTCCCCGGAGACAAATTCTCGTTCAGTTCCCCCTCAGAGCTGTCGGCCTCAGAAACCTCCATTGCCTCGGAATCCTCTACTGCCTCAGAAGCTGTAGGGGCACTCTCAACCTTCACCCAGCCTTCATTATCTTGAAGAATGAACTGCATCTTGTGCAGGTTACTGGCGTCGAACGGGCGGGAGAAAATGCTCACGTCCTCCGACGGGTTGTACACTTTATGGTACTCAAGGATTTTCTTGACAACCCGTGGGAAGGGAAGAGCGTGCTGGAGAGTGTTCCTGGCGTGGGCCATGTGCTGCATCAGAATCTTCGACAGGCTAATGGGCTCCTTCTTCAGCATTAGGGACAGTAGGACAATATCCAAGATTAGAAGCCGGTTTCTCTTCTGTCCCCTTGGCATGATGTTGCTGATGAGGAAGTGGTACTGCACTTTGTTGACAGCGGACATCTCTGAGATGTCGAGATCAGCACTCCTCTGAGCGTTCTCAATATCAGCAACAGCCAACACAGCCTCTGAGTAGGCAAAGTCCTTCGGCCACCTTCCTTTTGGGTATTCCCCATACCCTTCATGTGGAACGCCCAGAGCAACACCAAGCTCAATGCTTGAGAACATGTGGACCTGCCCTTCCATCTTGTAACTCCCTAGAACAGCGTGGGGGTGAACTTCCATCGCATAGGTAGAGTAGAACTCCCTTAGCAGCACCTCATCCATCTCATCTTCCTCTACAAACAGATTGCTCCATTTTTGGGTATCCAACAGATCATGCACCCCTTCTAGATGGTTCTCCAGTAGGAACCCAGGGACAACTCGCAGCTCCTTGACCACCGACTTGTGGCTCATGTCTTTGACATCATCAGCCACCACCTTTCCTTTGGCTTTGGCCGGCTGACGACGTTGGCTTTGACGGACAGGAGCGGCAGACACCTTGGCTTTCTTTGCATTGTTCCCCGAGAGGGGTACGGACTCCTCATCGGAGCTGACCATTATCGCCTTCTCAGACTTCCTCTGAGAGCGTGTCTTCCGCTTTGAGGACCAGGCAGTCTTCACCCTGCCAGAAGTCTTAGGAGCCTTTGGGGGCTCTTCCTCATCAACTTCCTCAACCAGTTCCTTGTTGAGGTCCCGCACAACCGACTGAATCTTCTCCTTCACAGCAAAGT
The DNA here is from genome assembly GCA_027886185.1 of Rheum nobile. Lineage (NCBI taxonomy): Eukaryota > Viridiplantae > Streptophyta > Magnoliopsida > Caryophyllales > Polygonaceae > Rheum > Rheum nobile. Next base: position 4,972,694 of record WOAB01000595.1, on the reverse strand, counting down.
GCTCTTCAGTTGTGACCGGGGTCTCTTGACGGGGCATCTCCTCCATCTCCTCATCAATGGGGTTGGGATGGGTTGGAGAGGAATGGACCTCCTCTATTTCAGTAGAGGAGATGGCGGTTGGGACGGCTGGAGAGGTTTTGGGGTTAGGGTTTTATGGAGCGGGGTCTGTGTTTGGGGATACGAAGGGGACCATGGCGAGTTGGTCCTGGGTTGGTGATGGTGGAGGGGTAACAGTGGTGGTTGCTGGAGTGGTGGAGGTGGAAGGTAGGGATTGGGTAATGGCGGCGAGGAGAGCGGGGTCGGTTCCCATGGAGGACAGTTTGGTGAGGAGGGTTTGGAGGTCTTGGGCGATGATGTTGGGGAGGTTTGAGTTGGAGGCCATTTCTGTGAGAGAGGGAGAGTTCTGGGAAGATGAGAGACAGAGAGGAAGTGAGAGATTGCTTGAGGAAGATAAGGAAACAGTGAGGAGGAGACTTACCCGGAGACTCTAATTTATAATCTTCACCGACTCGCTTCTAGTGTTTCCAAAGATAAATTCAAATCTTTTCAGTTTCCAACAGATAACAATTCCAATATTCCAACTTCCCAAAATAAAATCAGAAATTTTGTCCAAATCCGACTTAGAAGCCGAATTACCCTTCCCAACTCCTTTCCATCAAATCAACCATAAATACTCAACGCGGCCCAACACAGAATTCCATCATTACACCCTGCAAACACACGTCACCTCAACCTGCAAGTCACAGAAGTCGAATCGTTTTCCCGCCAAACCAAAAAGTAGTAGAGTGTGATGCTGGGGGTTAGTTACCAGAGAGGGTATAAAAGACCATCACACCAAAATATATGATATTTGCGATTGATTTTTACATCATGCCTGAGGGGTCTCCAGTTGTGGATGATAAGAGGGGCTCATAGGAGACTTTAAACATGGCGGTCTAGGTAAGCTGTAGAATCAACTATCATTTGGGCTTATGATGAGGGAACAAAACATCAAGTTGATTCTTTTGGGTTGAAATAAAGTTGATTCATGTGACAAATGATGACATAGAAGATCATGCACGACATTCAGTACATCAAGGAAGTAGAAGCACATATTCAAGTCAAATGTTTAATTAATACCCAAGGAAGAGAATGCATATCAAGACATGAAAGTTCAACTTTCACAATTTACCACGTAATCTAGCCAATCATCGAGGGAACACAACAAATAGACATGTAGTTAGGGGAACAAACCAGGCTTCGTATGGAACTGAATGTAGAGTTCCCCAACAGGTGTCCTAATGAGAAAACTGGCGTTTGATCCTTTGATCCACAAGTTTCCCTGTATGCCAGTCTTTCTCTATACAGTGATGTCTTTCCTAGATGTACCTGGTACCTGAGTATTCAAACAAGGAACAATTTAGACATTAAGTCATTATCCACATCTCAATTTCCTTTACCTTTGTTACCAGGCCTTTGAGTCTCAACCATTCCTGCAGGAGTGAGGTGAGACTCGCTTCATTCCCTGTCAAGTAACTGACCCTTGTACGAATGAAATACCGGGAACTTTTCTCACTTTATTCTGTACAGAAAGAGTTAGTTCTTGCGAACCCAGACAAGCTTATGCTTTCTGGGCACAGGAGCAACATATCTAATCTTAGGAGGTTCAACATTCATTTGCTCTCTAGTAGTGCGAGCAATCTCCTCATTGTGCTGCTTCAGAAGGCACTCTTGCTTATAGTGACCAGAGTGTCCGCAATACCAACAGACCCTATGGCACTTCAGATCTGCATACTTGCTCTTTCCAGGCCAAATTGTTTTGTTAGCAATCCTTGAATGAAAATCAATATTATTGGACTTACTGCTTTGAGATTGCTTCAACCAAATAGCATGAGCCTTCTGTCCATGATACCAAGCCTTGCCCTCCTCAGTCGAGTTTGAACAGTCTTTGCCTTTGTTCCCTCCGGAGGAACTGTCCCTATTTTCTTTTGCAGACTGATTTCCTTCGACTTTAGAGCCTTTTTGCTTGGTTCCATCAACAGGAAGTTTGGGTTGATAGCCAATCCCAAAGCGAGGTACTTCCTTCGACTCAGTCTTCTTTTCATTCTTGGCTGCAACAAAGACAATACCTTTTGGTTTGTCCTTCTGTTCCTCACTGATTTTGGTTAGATTGCTAAAAAGTTTTGCATTTCCTAGTTTCAACATTAATGACTCGGCCTCGAGTGAGGAAACAGAGGACTCTACAGACACAATCTTTTCAGTGAGTTTAGGACACTCAGAGCAAGAGTTTGAAGGAGAGGATGAACCTTTCTCAAGATTGAGCAATTTGTCAGCCCAACCCTGATTTTCTTCGATCAAACTTGAGATCGATTCATCTTTCTCTTCAATTTGCTCACTAAAAAGACTATTCTCATGAACAAGTTTCTTAATGAGAGATATCAAGCTCTCTTTAGATTTGTTTTTTAAGCTTGATACTAGATCAGATTCAGTTACCTCATTGTTGAGTACCTCTCCCTTTGATTCATTTGGTTCTTCAATGACCATCAAGCAGATATCCCTGGAGCGTGATGAATCTTCGTCATCTGAGTCTGAGTCTCCCCAGGTGGCAACCATTGCCTGCTTTCCTTCATTTGCTGGAGGCATTCCTGCCTTTTTCTTGAAGTAGTTTCTGGCCATATGTCCCTTATTCTGACAGTGGTATCACACCACATCTCTTAGGTCTCTGTTCCCTTCAGAGAAACTCGACGAATCCTTGTTTTGAGACCATATCTTCCTCATGGCTCTTGTGATGAGCACAACATCTTCATCACCATCTTCATCTTCATCTTCATCTTCGACTTGGGACAAGTGAAATGCCATTTCCACCTTTAAGACAATGCTCTTCGCCTTCTCCTCTCCCTTCTTGTTCAGCTTGTGATTATGGACAGAGGCGTTGCTTTCCAGCTTAGCAACAACCTCTTCCATGGTAAGAGTCTTGACATTTGTCTGAGAGTAGAGAGCAAGAGCAATGGCATCCCACTGAGAGTTGAGGCCTTGCATGAAGTGGTGAGTCAGCTTCCAGTCTGGTATTGCTTCACCAAGGAACTGAAGCTGACCAATTAGCCCTTGGAATCTGGAGTAGTACTCCTGAATGTGTTCATCTTTTCCCTGAGAGACTTGGTCATACTCCTTTATCAGAGAGAGAATCCTATTCTTCTTGGCATCTTCATTTCCTTGATGAAGGCGTTTCAGGGCATCCCAGATCTCATTGGCAGTCTTATAGCTCATGATTTTCTTGAGATCGGAGGGAAGAAGAGCCATGTGAAGGATCTTCTTGGCCCTGTTGTTTTTCTCCAACTTCTTCCAGTCATCATCGGTGTAGTCGACCTTTGGTTTTGGCTTCGTCTCATCCTTATCATTTTTTATAGCCAAAGGTCCAACTTCAATGACTCTCCAGATCTGTCCATCAAGGGAACAGATGTGGGACTCAATTTGCTCAACCCACCAGTCATATTCACCGGCCTTCAGAATTGAAGGCTTTCAGAATGAATCACCGATTGCATTGCTTGACGACGACATCTTTCTTGCAAATTCTGTAACGAAAACAATCTAGAGCACCAGGCTCTGATACCAATTGTTGGATCGTTAGAGTTACGTCTGAGGGAACAAAAGCTTTGTTCCCACAGAAGATGCAGCGGATTAAAAACAACAAGAAAGATAACGAACGAACTCACAATGTATAGTGGAAACCCTGATTAGCAAAACTAGCTTCTCAAGGAAAAACCACTAACTTCAAGCTTCCGCTTGAGAGGATTTTGAAGCGTGTACTTGTCTTATTGATTTCTTGTTCGATTACACTTGTATCCTGGACTTCGACCTCTAAACAACCAGCTAGACGAGAAGACTCTTCTACAACGATGAATCGAACTCAACCCTCAAAGACTTACACACACCTCACTTCTTTTCTTTCTCTTTTTCGTTCTCTCAGTTTTTCGTATTCCAAAGCCGTACCTAAGAAATGAATCCTCACTTCACTTAAATACAACTCGGCTAAACCCTAATCATTACAAGATAGGATATTCTAAAATCGGATTACAAAAGATATGATTTTGTTGGAAGAATAATATCCCAACCGATTATATTAATTAAGGAAGGAGTTCCTTAATTAATCCAATCGGAAGGATATTCTTCTTCTCTCTCCAATTGCCTTATCTTAGGAAAGATTCCTAAGATAACACAATCGGGTTTTCTCTCTCCATATCTTCGCGCAATCCGGATTGATCCTTGGAGCCGAAGTCTTCATCTTTTACCGCGTGTGCTTCTTGAATTGTTTCCTTAATTCAACACGCTGGATTTCTTCTTTCCTTTTGCAGCCTTGATCTGGTCCGTCACTTCAGTTCCTTGAGAGGTAACAAAGCACTTGACAGGACTTTGTTCCCTCTGAGATCCTTTGCTGCAAAGCTCCCTGGGATAACTTCCCTTGTCCCTGAAACACTTGGTACACATATTAGTTAAGTGTTTGTTACCATCAAAACCTAAGGAATTCAACAGTGATTGTCCAGTCACATTCTTTGGGGTGGTCCTGTCGGACTAGAGGATGAGAGGGGGTTCGTTTGCCCATTTTCCTTTAGCCCCTGTGAGGCGTTTCTTGAGGTTGTTGACGATGATTTTGTTGCTAGACTTGGCTTGTCCATTAGATTGCGGATATCGAGGAGTGGATGTGACCAGTTTGATGTTCCACTGGTCGCAAAAGGCTCGAGTCTTATGACTGGTGAACTGGGAGCCATTGTCGCACACGATTTCTGATGGGACGCCAAATCTGCACAAGATATTGCGTTTTATAAATGAAATGACGTATTGATCTTTTACCTCTCGGTAGGCTTCAGCTTCGATCCATTTGGAAAATAGTTTGTCATGGCAAGGAAGAAGACTCGTTGACCTAACGCAGGTGGGAGTTTTTCAACGATGTCCATCCCCCATCTCATAAAGGGCCATGGTGCCAGAGTCGGATGGAGGAGTTCCGAGGGTTGATGAGGAACGGGTGTGTGTCGTTGACAGGCATCGCACTTCTTGGTGTACTCCATCGCGTCTCTATTCATTGTGGGCCAGTAGTATCCGGTTCGCAAGGCTTTCCCTGAGAGGCTTCGTCCTCCGGTGTGGTTTCCACATTCTCCTTCATGTAATGACTGTAAGATGCGTTTGACTTCTGGAGTCTTGAGGCATCGTAGGAGTATCCCTGTGACAGATCTCTTGAACAAGACGTCACTTATAATATCGAAGGAAAGAGCTTGTACCTTTAGCCTTTTTGCTTCCATTTTGTCATTGGGTAGGATGCCGTCTTTTAGCCATTTGACGTAAGGTAACGTCCAGTCGTCATGATCATTGACGATGTCTGCTTCTGGTCGGTCACCTATCTCCATCGTGACAAGTTCTTCCAATGGTGTACTCGAATCTTTGAGTGTTTTTGGAACGGCTAGTGTTGTGATGTGTGCCAGTGGGATGTTTGGGAACTCCTTTGGGTCCAAGACGGACCCCAAGTTGGCTAGTGCGTCAGCCTGAGAGTTGAGATCTCTGGGAACTTGCCTGATGTCGAATGTTTGGAATTGGTCGATTAGCTTCTTGGCTACGTCCAGATAAGCTATCATCATGTCGTCCTTAGCGTTGTACGACCCTTGTATTTGATTTACGACCAAGAGGGAGTCACAGATGACTTCGATTTCTCGGACTCCTAGGTCGCGTGCCAGAATGAGCCCAAATATGAGTGCTTCGTATTCAGCTTCGTTGTTGGTCGTGTCCCATTCGCATCTTACGGCATGGGCTATCTTGTCCCCTTGTGGCGATTTCAGCACGACCCCTAGCCTCGATCCTCTAGCATTCGACACACCATCAGTGTGGAGCTCCCATTTACCTGTTTCCTCTGTCGCAAGTAACTGTGTTGCTTCTTTGGCGGCTTCTTGTTCTAGGGTCGGGCTGAAGTCTGCCACAAAGTCAGCCAAGGCTTGCGATTTGATTGTCGTCCTGGGCTCGTATTCGATGTCGTAGCCGCTGAGGTGTATGGCCCATTTGGCCATTCGTCCTGTGAACTCGGGTTTCCTCATGATTGCTCTCATGGGATGGTTAGTGCGGACAATTATAGTATGAGATTCGAAATATGGTTTGAGTTTATTTGATGTCATTACCAGTGATAGGACAAGTTTTTCTAGCGACGTGTACCTTGTTTCTGCTGGCAGTAACGTTCGACTGACATAGTAGATCGGCGATTGCTTTCCATCTTCTTCTCTGACCAGTATTACGCTCACGGCGGATTCCGATACTGCTAGGTATAACAATAATGGCTCATCGTCTTTGGGTTTGGTTAACAACAAGGTATTGGCCAGGTATTTCTTCAAATCTTGGAACGCGACTTCATGTTCTTCTGTCCATTGAAAGGACTTGTTCTTCTTGAGAGCATCGTGAAAGGGTTTGCACTTGTCTGATGACTTCGAGATGAATCTGTTCAGAGCTGCTATCCGACCTGTCAGCTTTTGTACGTCCTTGACGCATCGAGGGGATCGGAGATTGATGAGGTCTTTGACCTGTTCCGGACTGGCTTCTATTCCTCTTTGTGTCACCATGTACCCCAAGAATTTTCCAGACGACACCCCGAAAGACCATTTCATAGGTTTTGGTTTCATGTTATATCTTTTTAGTACCTTGAAGCTGTCGCAGAGGTGATCGATGTGGTCCTTTTTCTTTTTCGATTTGACCAGCATGTCGTCTATGTAGACTTCCATTGTGTCCCCAATCTGATCTTTGAACATCTTGTTGACTAGTCGTTGATAAGTAGCCCCTGTTTTTTTTAGTCCGAAGGGCATTACTTTGTAACAATAGATACCTTGGCTTGTGACGAATGTTGTTTTCTCTTGGTCTTCTGGTTCCATGAGGATCTGATTATAGCCACTGAACGCATCCATGAAGGATAGCATTTCGTGCCCTGTCGTCGCGTCGACCATGGCGTCGATATGAGGGAGTGGGAAGGAATCTTTGGGACAAGCCTTGTTAAGGTCGGTGAAGTCGATGCAGACTCTCCATTTGCCGTTTTTCTTTTGGACCACGACCACGTTGGCCAGCCATTCGGGGTAGTTGACTTCTCTTATTTTTCCTGTTTCTAGCAGGCTCCTGACTTCGTCGTCGACGATCTTATTTCGCTCTGGGGCAAATTTCCTGCGCTTCTGCTTTACAGGGGGTGAGACGGATCTACATTCAATTTATGAGTAATAATGTTTGGAGATATTCCGATCATGTCTTCATGTGACCATGCAAAGCAATTATAATTAGATCGGAGGAAATCCAGTATTTGTTGTCTGGTCGAGTCGTCCAGGTCCGACCCGACCCGAACCGTTTGGTTTGGCTTTGAAGGATCTAATGCGATCTCGTCAAGCTTTTCCATCTCTGGTTCGACGTATCGACTAGATCCTTCGCCGAGCTGTGATTGCTATGCGGTCTTGGGTTCGATCGCGCTCTTCATGGAGGCGACATAGCATTCCTTGGCCATCCTCTGACCTTCTTTGATTTCTTGGACTCCCCACTTGGTAGGGAACTTGATGATTTGATGGTACGTCGAGGGTACCGCCTTCATAGCATGTATCCATGGCCTGCCAAGAATGCAATTATAGGGAGATGGGTAGTCTAGGACTAGAAATTTCACCTGTTGGTTTACTCCTCCGGCATATGTCGTAAGAACGATTTCGTCGATAGTATGTTTAACTTCGTCGTTGAATCCGACTAGTGGAGTCGATTTCTTGATAAGATCATCTTCGCCCAGACCCATCCCTTTGAGGGCGTCGAAGGTCAAGAGATTGGTTGAACTTCATGTATCGATTAGTACTCTACGTATCAAACAGTTCCCAATAGACAAAAAGATTACCAGACCATCGTGATGGTTTTCTGATCCGTCGGCATCGGACTCGTCGAACGTGACCGTTGGGAGTTCGGAGATCCTGGTTTGTCTGAATTCTGGCATCTCGGGTTTACTGCCTTTGCTTTCTTTCGCATGTCTTTTGGCTGCGGAGTACATGTTCCCACATACGTCCGAGCCCCCTGAAATGGTATTGATAATTTTTGTATGGACAGGAGATGGGGGTTTATCTTGTTTTACCTGATCTCGTCGTTCCATGGTGGCTTTGGCCCGTTCCGAGATCACGTCGCGCAAGAATCCTTGCGTAAGTAACCTGGCGACCTCTTTGCGTAAGGCGATGCATTCGTCCGTTGAGTGACCATGGTCACCGTGGAATTCACACCACCTGCTCATGTCCTTTTTGACGTCTGGTCGGTCGCTCTTTCGGGGCCATCTTACTTCTTTTCCATATTTGTCGAAACTCTTGAAGAGCTCCGACACGAAAACACTAAAGTTGTAAGATTGAACCCTGGGAGGCAGCGTCGGACCATCCCTCCAGTCTTGAGACCTGTCTTGGAAGGAGTTTACCTGACTTTGCTCATTTCGGCTATGAGGGTAGGGATGATGACGTCTGTCTCGACGGTTGTCGGAAGAGGATTTGCGATCGGATTGGTCGGGTCCATGGGACGCTTTTCGCGATTCGTGATCTTCTTCCAAACGCGCCTCGGCCATGGTTTTGGCTTGGACATCTTCGAAACTTCTGCACGGGTACTTGGTGATCTCGTTGTAGAGGTTGCTATCCTTGATCAGACCTTGTCTGAAGGCTTTAATGGAGGTGGTGACGTCGCAATGGGGAATCACGACTTTTTCCTTATTGTACCTGTTAAGATAGCTTCGGAGAGGTTCATTATACTTTTGGGTGATTCGATAGAGATCACTTGACTGCCTTTCGAGCCTCCGACTGCTGGCGAATTGGATCTTGAAGGAATTGACCAGATCCGCGAACGAGGCAATCATTCCTTGAGGCAAACGCATAAACCAGGTCAGTGCGGGACCCGCGAGAGTCGTGCCAAAGCTTTTGCACATGACAGCCTCACGGCTCTCCCTTGGAACAGATGCAGTCATTAGTTTTTCTTTATAGAGAGAAATGTGATCATCTGGATCGTTGGTGCCGTCGAATGTCGCCATGCTAGGAAGGTGGAACTTCTTTGGGATTTCGACTCTGGCGATCTCTTCGACGAATGGAGATTCCTCGTATCCGCCTGACGCTTCCTTCTCGATCGGTTGCGGAACTCTGGGAATTCTAGCGATGCGGTCATCGAGTGTCTTCATGTGCTGACTGAGCGTCTGCTGGATGAGAGCCAGGATATCAGGAGGATTGGTAACTTGTGGTTCGTCGATTCGGGTTCCTGCTGACCCGATCGGTGTGGAGAAAGTAACATTGTTAGTCAAAAATGGATTGACCAAAGGAGTTCGAGATGTACCCTCAGTATGTCTGGGGCGTCGGACGCTCGGGGGAGTCAGCTCGACGCCATCCATGTCAAGACGCGTCTGGATGTTGCTATGGATGGGCATCCGCCTGGATCCAAAAGCCATTGATTGTACCTGCGACCTAAGAGACTCATTTTCACGAGTTAGTTATGCAATCTCGGCCTCAGATTGGGTGGATAAGGTAGTTAAGGCTTCGGTCTTTTGGCGTTGTTGGGCGAGCTCTTCTTGTAGGGTAGTCATTTTTTGGGCAAGCTCTTGGAGTTGGTTCGGAGTAGGGTTTTCGGTTGTGTTTCCTTGAGTTTGGGAGTCATCTTCGAGGTGTGGCTCCTCGGTACCGGTAGGCGGGTTAATAGTCATGGTTGGAGGATTTTTGAGATGGTGATCGGCAAGTTGCCCCACGGTGGGCGCCAAATTATTTTGGGGCGAAAAGATCAGTCGACCTAAATCACCTTAGACGGGGTAACGAGTTGATCGGATAATATAAAATCGATCCAAACCAAATAGACAATCAACCAAGTAAAGAGTAGATGCAAAATAGCAATATGATTTATTGATCAATCGATGATAGAATCAGATCAGAGTACAACTTATCCTTGAAGAGTAAGGGATCGAGTCTTGTTCGACAGACGGTATCGGTGATTCGACCGGCAATGATCGGGTGGTATCCCAGGGAGCTTGAGCGAGAGCGAATATGCTGGTAAGCCTTTTGAAAGCTAAGTGAGTGAATACTGTGTGTAGACGTATGTCCTGTCGATTGCTTCTTCGTGATCTATTTATGGTAGCTTCCTCTTGTGTCTATTACTCGTCATCATAATATCTTCTATTCATTCTATGCGTGATCTTCGGGATTTGCTCTTGAATGCCATTGTAATCTTCGTGTTTAATTTTGTTACTGTTGCCATTGATCAAGCAATTAATGTCCTGGGCGAAATCTTTAGAGCTGGTCGGATCCCACGCGTCTGAGGAGTGTCCGTTGCTTCCTTCTAATTTCTTCTGGCCTTTGACTTCGCCTGGACCTTGGCCCAAATCACTTGCTTCGATCCCTTTGGAGTATGTTGGGCCCAACAGTAACCAGATCTCATATCGATCTTGGAAAAGACTTTTGCTCCCTGTAGTTGATCCAAAAGATCATCTATTCTAGGCAACGGATACTTATTCTTGATAGTGACCTTGTTCAACTCTCGATAGTCGATACAAAGTCTGAACGAGCCATCCTTCGTCTTGACAAACAAGACAGGAGCGCCCCAAGGCGATGCACTCGGCCTTATATATCCTTTCTCAAGTAGGTCCTCGAGTTGTTTCTTCAACTCTTGCATCTCCGTTGGAGCCATCCGGTAAGGTGCCTTAGAAATCGGCGAGGTTCCAAGCTCGAGATCAATAGTGAATTCCACGTCATGATTCGGGGGTAAACCGGGAATCTCATCAGGAAAAACATCTGGATACTCGCATATGATAGAAATATCATGAACTGAAGTCTCATCCTTCTTGGGCTTAGCCAGATAGCACAGGTACCCGACACAACCTTGTCGAAGTAGCTTACACGCAGCCATCGCATTGATGAGCTTTCCGTTATCAGCATCATTACGACCCTTGAACTTGCACACAAACTGGCCCCTAGATGAAACTATCACTGTCCTTGAGCTGAAATCAATTACCGCCCCATGACGCGTCAGCCAGTCCAACTCGAGAGTAATGTCGTATGGAGCCATGGCTATACAGATCAAGTCCGCTTTGAACTTCCGACCTTGAATAGCAATCAGAAATTCCGACAGGCGCTTGGTCCCTACTAATTGTTCACCATTGGGGAGGTTCACCACAAAAGGTTCGCAAGATTCATTTCACTTCAACCCTAACTTACTTACACACTTCTCCGAAATAAAGGAATGAGTGGCACCAGAATCAAACAATATGCAAACTGATGTAGAGTGAAGGTATAGAGTACCTTGAGCAATTGGAGCGTTGGGTCCGTCAGCCTCGCGCATCTCATACAGCCGCTGACCTTGACCCATTGGAGCAGTTGGGGCTTTCCCCTTGTTTTGAGCAGTAGTTTGCATTGAGGTACTCGGAGCTCCAACAGGCTTGAATCGGGGTCAGTTGTTATGGCTAACTGAACCTTGTTGTGACTCAGCCTCCTTCTGCCTCCTATGAGGACAAAAAGTCTGCAAATGCCCCTCCTTCCCGCATGCAAAACACGTTCTCTTGCCCTTCGGGCACTCATTGCTCTTGTGCCTCGGCGTTCCGCAGTTATAGCATTGAATCGGGTTCTTGCCCTGGCCCGAGCGTTGAGTAGGACCAAACTGTGTCATCTCAGTTCTAGCCTAGCCAGACTTGGCAAAATGCGACGGTGGTATGGGTCGTTTAAACCCACTAGCCTGAGGCTGGCTCTACATCGGTCTCTAGCGATTGAGCTTCTTCGCCGACTCCTCTAGAGTCATTTCCAGTTTATAGGCGGCGTCCACATACTGCTCCAGAGTAGAGCAGCCATGGCGCACCATCAATGGCTTAATGTCTGGGTTCATCCACTCGTGGAAATGCTAGATCTTCTGCTCCTCACTCGACACTTCTGGTCCAGCATATTGCAACAGGTGATTAAAATTAGCTGCAAGCTCAGTCACCTTCAACCCATCAGTCTTAAAGTAAAGGAACTCTTTATGTTTCTCCTCCCTCATAGCACGAGAAAAGAAGCGGTCGATCATCTTCGTCTTAAACATACCCCAGTTCAACGTTGAATGCTCAGCTAACCCAATGCTCTCCCACCATTCGCTAGCCACATCCTTAAGTTGAAGGAAAGCAATATGCACTTTCTCAACCTCAGTGCAATCGACGTTTCTGAATAACCGTTCCATGTGCGAGAACCAATATGCCACCCTGACGGGTTCCCCTATACCGTCATAGATGTCAAGCCTCATTGAGCTAATGACCTTCAAGGCCCGATCGTAGTTCCCTCTAATCCTGACGGCATCGACCTGAGGTACATGATTCACTGGCTCCTCAAATTCAGGAATAACCTGAGGAACTGGACCACCTTCCGCTGGCGGTGCAACTGGCCAAATTATTTCGGTGACCGCCTGCATTACAATCCCACGGATGGCCTCTATGGCCGCAGCATCGAACACAACCTGAGGGTTAGCCTGAACTTGGCTATTGCCCGCGGGGTTATTGTGAGAGGCAGACTCGCTCTCATACCCTTGATTAGCGGCGCTTCTCAAATTCAACCTTGGATTGTTACTCGGCCCAGCACCAGCACGGGTTGTGTTTCTTGTGTTCACCATCTGTTTGCCGATCAATTTTCCAAGTATTTCACAACATTAATATCACACTTTAAATACGCACAATATATGTAATTGATTCGGAGTAGATCAAGCTGGCAAACTTTATTGATGAAACGAACTGAAACCACGATTGATAAGTTTTACAATTACCCTCCTAACGATAATACAAAATTGTTAGGAGGCAAGGCTCTAAAACAACAAAACAAAACAACTATAAAAGAGTCACTAAGACATGCTACTGTCCCCCTCGAGGTGCCTTGAAGAGATTCCTATACACATCAGACCTTTGACACCTTTTCGAAGGTGGACAGTCCTCGGGTTCTGGTACCGGCCTCCTCGAGCTACTAGGACCCAAAACACTCGGCTCATCCCTAGGCATCGGAACACTTGTCCCTTCCCCGGGTACAGGAACACTCGGCCTCTCTCCAGGTACAGGTGGGTAGCAAAACCGATCCAGGAACCCTAGGCGAAAATCCGCCACATTCAGCACGTAGTGCGGGTTGATCAACTTCCTTGCTTGCCTAAGGTTCTCTTGGAGCTCATGGACGTTATCTATCATGAGAGAGAGACTGGACTAAGCATCGTAAGCTTGCTCCTCCATAGCGTACAGCGATTCCGTCCATTCCTCCATGTGCTCAACTAGCACTCGAGGTATGACCCTTGCCTGTTGGGCAGGAACATCTACAGAAGCCACAAACGATCCCCACGGTCTCACTTGTCTACGGGCTTGCTCAGTCATCTCCTCCACTTGGCGACGAGCCTCGAAGGAAGCCATCTCACTCTGATTGTGCACAAGACGAGACGCAGGGCTCATCACCGACTCTCTATGTATGGGGACAGGATGCGGACCCACTGGCGCATCCAATGGCTCGTACTCCACCCTATCGACACCGGACACCCCAAGTTCCTCCCATGCAGCAGGGAACAACGGTGCGTACTCCTAAAATGGTGGAATCTCCGGACTAGGTAAGATGAACTGCATCCCCGGATCTTCTCCGTCCACAAGCAGGTGCTCCAGACCCAGGTCATAGTCGTACTCCTCGAGGTCCTCCTCGGGGTCCTCCTCAGGATCCTCTTCAGGGTCCTCCTCTAGGTCTTCTTCATGATCATCCTCGGGATATGTATCTGACCTAATATTTACCTAGTTTATAGATATCGGATGCTCAAATCACATGCCAAGTACACGAGAAAAGTTCATCTCACTTTGTGAACACAATGGAGCTAACATTACCTTTGAAAATAAAAACAATAGAGTAGTTTTAGGAGTAGAAAAGGTATGTGTATCTGACCTAATATTTGTGGATAATGTGAATTATGTTGACAATATGCACTTTGACCTCTTAAGTGTAGCACAATTGTCTGACAAAGGAAAGAACATGGTAATGTTCATATCAATTGATTGTCAAATAGAAGAAATAGGTATGGGTAAAGTCCTTATGAAGGGTAATTGTGAGCAAAATATGTATAAAATTGATTTTGACTACATGCATGAGGAGAGGTTATGTCTCACTACTACCTCTGAAGCCACCGAGCTATGGAATAAACGCTTTGGACATGCAAGTCCTCAACTTCATAACAAACTTCATCGATAGGACCTCACAGTAGGTCTGCCAAAAACTGACAGTCATAGAGATGAGGAATATGAAGCATGTATCAACTGTAAGGAGGTAAGGTCATCCTTCAAGTCAAAGATCTAAGGAGGTAAGAAATTCATATCCCTTGGAACTAATTCATATGGAATTATGTGGTCCTATGCGGGTAAGAAGTAGTGGCGGTAATCTATATGTCTTTGTGATTGTTGATGACTACACAAGATATACATGGACCTTGTTTTTGACTTCCAAGGATGAGACCTTCGCAGAGTTTACATCTTGTTGAAGGTTGTTGACATAAAGCTTAGAGTTTCTCTTGTTGCTATACGTTCAAATCATGGAACTGAGTTTGAGAATGTACACTTCCTCAACTTTTGCAGAGAGCATGGAGTAACTCACAAATTTTAAGCACCAAGGACACCACAACAAAATGGTGTGGTTGAGAGAAAGAATAGAACTCTAGAAGACATGTCCAGAACCCTGATGATAGCTAGTTGTCTTCCAAGGAACTTTTGTGCTAAGGCATTGAATGCATCCTGCTACATACTGAACTTGGCAACCATATGTTCAGTACTAGGAAAAACACCATATGAGTTACTCAGAGGAAGAAACCCAAATGCACCAAGTTATGGAACCAACCGATCAAGTCAAGTCCTCAACTCCAAAGCAACCCAAAAATTCAACGCTCATGTAGGCAAATTATTGGCTTCTCGTGAGGAGGGCGTGGCTCGATTGGAAGGTTCAAAGATTGCAATAATGTTTTTATTAATTAAAAGGCAAGAAAAAGCAAGTCAAAAAAGGAAATAAATCAAACAAAAATATCTACTTGCATGCCAAGGAAAAGATATTGATATCTAAACAAAGAAATAATATAAAATAAGGGTTTTTGCACTAAACCACCCATTATATGACCGATTTTGCATGAAATCACCCGTTATATCGATAATTATTTTAAACCACCCATAAATGGTCATTCGTTAACAATGGGCCATCCACGAGCATATTTTGTTAACTTCTCCGTTAAAAAAATGTAAAAAGACCAAAATAATGTAACACCCCCAAAATACCTTTGGAAATATTATCACCAGTGACCTCGGAATACACACCCGGGGTCACCCAAGGCTTTACCGTTTTTATAACAAATAGTATAATTTCACAAACTCTATTAAATTTCACAAACGCCATGAAGGGGTTTTGATCTGAGCGATCTCACGCCTAGGATCTTCAACCTTGGAAAAACACTTAAATCACCATCTGCCCTCAACATCGGATTTTGGCCTTCACGGAAGAGGAAGTTTACCTGATGTGCCGTATGAGACGGATGACACCAGCCAACCATGCAAGGAATAAAAACCGATTGGTTAGTCTAATGAAAGACTATGCAAGGGTACAAATAAAAAGGTTCTAAGTAGTCGTATTAGGTTACACCCATCGCTTCTCGAATAATAGCCGATGACGACAGTGAACCTCAACACTTCTATAGAAACATAAGAAAAGGAATGATCAAGAGAAGACTCCAAAAGAAGTGAGTCTTATGGGAAATGTATAAAGAGAAGACTCCAAAGAAGTTGAGTCTTATGCGAAACGTATGACAAGTGTTTGGGAACGTTAAGTTTACACACAACTTTAAAACACGACCTTGATTATTTGGGTCTACGACCAACCTCACCGCGCAATGCGAATCCAGATTGGAAAGAAGACTTACTCTAACAAGAGTCCAGGCGGTTTCCACGTTGTACTCCTCGCCCGAGGGTATATTAATTATGTGCGTGAAAGCACTTATCTTATTTCATTCCAAACATACATTCACGTTATAGCTTTTAATCCACATCATCTCGATACGAGAGATATTTATGGGAATGAATCCCGAGTGTTGGCACCAGCTGAGTTCACCTACCCTGAGTAAGGGTACGGTCATGACCAGAAAGTACTAGGGCAAAATCCTCATAATACCAGTTATAAAGAAACGACTAGACCTCGCAAGGTACATAGCGTTCCTACGAATACTCGTTCTAACTACACATGTAAGTTCACACAGATATCCACACCAAAACCATTTCGGTAATATCATGTATAATAGCGTTGTTTCTAGCAATATATACAACCTATTATAGATTCATATTTTAACACATTGTTTTATTAAATCTGTTCCCAAACAGAAAACAACAACTTTTATCCCATCTTAATGAATAATCAATTAATTGATAATCAAGGGAAACATGGAATAATGAGCAAGAGCGAACCGCCACTTGCCTTAGTCTAGACGAATCGAAGATGTCGGGTTCCGAGATCTGGAGACTGGAATCTAAGTACGGATTCCTACGACGGCGATGAGATAAAAGACGAAACCCTAAGTTAGATACGATACGACACGAAGATACGAAACGAAATGAATAACGAAACGAATGAAGGGAAAAAGGGCCTAAGTTGCGGCCGTGGTCACCAAAGCTACGATCGCGCTTGCTGGGCAAGGCCGCGGTCGCGGTTGGCCTAACCACGGTCGTGGTTTTCTGGGCCAAGCCCGCGGTTGCGGGTGCCATGATAGGCGTTGTCGAGGCGCCTAAACAAAATAATCCTAAATAAACCTAAACCAGTAGAATAGGCAAGTAAGGGTCGAATCCCACAGGGAGGAAGTAATCTTTCTAAGTGCACAATTATATGTCAAAGGTAACAAGGGGGGGTTTTGGTTGATTGGTTGTCAAACAAGTAAACAAGGGAAACAAAAGCAAAGAGTTTGTAATCAAATAGGGAAAAACACTTAGCCAAACAAATATCCACCATTCATTTGATTGTTTGATCCTAGATTCTCTCTAATTCCTTCCTATGAATGTTCCTATTCCTTTTCATAAGTTATAAATAGGACAAACAGACCCTGAGAATACTAACTATTAAATAACTATGAAAATCTCACGCGTCAATTCAATAGCAGCAATGAGCACAGGAATTTCGATAGATACATACAAGAGTAGCAAACAGTCATACTATTGCATGCAATTAATTCTCCCTACAATAAACTAGTCCCAAACAGTTCTTACAATATTGTAGTTGCTACACATGAATTAGGTAACTCAAACAGTAATTATCAAACCCTAGCAATAGACAATAACAACTAGTTGCATCCAACAAGTGAAATCAATAATAATCAGTGGGATGAAGCACAAGAGAATCAATACATTCAAAGGAAAAGAAATAGAATTAGAATCTCACAACCGTATATCAATTGAAGGCTTCAATCGTCGGACTAAGCAAAGGGTGCTTAGCTCCTCATAGTTCTTGGAAACAAATAAACTTCAAAGGGAAAATTGTTGAATGCTAAAACGTGATGATCTAGATGATGAATGGAGGCTATTGGAACTAGGTTTAAATAATCTAAAACCTAAAACCAAAGATCACAAACATAATCTAAAAGGAAACAAAATAACCTAAACGGAATAAAGAAATAAAATAAATAGGAAATAAAATAAAATAGAAAACTTTGGACGAAAACCATTCGGGGCCGCTGCCGTGCCATTCCGCGATCGCGGATGAGAATCCGCGGTCGCGGAAAATTCATCCTTGCTCTCGACTTGTCTTCGAATTCGCGCGTCGCTGGTGGGTTTTTCCGCGGTCGCGGAATGATTTCCGATGTCGCGGAAAAAGCATTCTTCTGGATCTTGGCTATGACTTTTCCGCGGGTGCCGTCCGCGGGCTTCTCCGGTCGCGGCTGCTCCTTATTTGCTCCATATGGCTTATTTTCTTCATTCTTCCTTTGGTCTCCACTTGTGGTCTCTCTTCCATCTTCCATAGCTCTTCGTTTACGTACGTAAGACCACCAATTCGCCATATATTCAATTCACTCCAATATTCTAACATATCCTCTAATTTAATCCAAATGGCACCCAAAATAACGGTAACAACCCCTAGTTACGCACTACAAAGTAGAGCGTATCATGCCCATCCCGACGACGGCTCGGAGACGAAAAACGAGCTTACCGACGATGAGGCTTGGCTTCTTCACTCCTTGGATGAGTGTGCACTACCACTACGCTGCCAATCACTTCCTCCGGCGACCACTAGCACTCCGGCGACCACTGAAAAACTTCGGCGACAATGAAAACAGACGAGAGAGAGGGATGGAGTTGATGGATGATGGAGAAGGCTGCCCTCGACCTCCTTTTGAAGCCATGGAGGAGCAGGAGTTCACCCCCACCGGCAAACCAAGCGATCCAGCTCTCCCCCGGCGTTAGGAGCACGAGGAGCAAGACAAACGTCGATCTTCTAGAAGCTGGCAAAGAAGACGAACAGGGATTTCCGCGATCGCGGTTTCAGAGTCGTGATCGCGGTTTGGCTCTGGGCGAAACCGCGCCCGCGGATTCAATCCGCGGTCGCGGAACTGCCGCGATCGCGTTTCTTGGCCTTTGGTCGTGGGTCTCGTTCGAGGACATGCTAAATCTTATTATTTTAGCACTCCCAAATTCTTTATGACCCAAAATTTTATTAAATGTATAATAATACGTTCAAAATATTATTACAGAGATTACAGAAATTGCCCAACACGTCTTTCTTACAAAACGACAGTTCGGGACTTTTAGGGGTTATTACAAATAACCTTATAAATATATCAAATTTTCAAAAAATGTCATTCTTCCTCCACCCCATAAACCCCAAAACCCTAAATCCTCAACCCCTAAGCCATAAACTTAAACCCTAAACCCTAAATCCCTAAGCCCTTAACCCTAAAAACCCTAAACCTAAACCCTTTCATTTTGTAATCGGTCATTGTTTTGTGGAATTGTATTTATTTTTAAGGTTTAGGGTTTTAGATTTTAGGATTTAGGATTTAGGGTGGAGGAAGAATGACATTTTTTGAAAATTTGATATATTTACAAGGGTATTTTGGTATTTTTACAGTTTTTAATAGAGAATTTAACAGAATAAGGTCGTGGGTGGATCCTTGTTAACAGAGGGCCATTTATGGGCGGTTTAAAATATTATCGATATATCGGGTGGTTTCATGCAAAATCGGTCATATAACGAGTGATTTAGCACAAAAACCCCTATAAAATATGCAAGATATGGTAGGAAATAGGATATGAGAAAAGATAAGATTTTTATAGAATCAAATTTTTTGGGAAGGGAAGGGAAAGGAAGGGGCTGGTTTAGGGTTTTGGCTAAGGGCATAGCGTGCTTTTTTTCTCTTTTAGAAGGTCAAATGACATCCGTTTTGGATGAATTTTGTATTCTCGAACTCGTATCGAGATGCTCTACAAGATTATCAAATAAAATTACAGAAAAGATAAAAAAAAAATGTTGGACATAAGTCGACGTTCGTTTGAGTTTTAATGATGATGGTGGGTAGAAGGATAGATAAAGCGTGATTATTGAGAATGTGTTGGATCGTTAGAGTTACGTCTGAGGGAACAAAAGCTTTGTTCCCACAGAAGTTGCAGCGGATTTAATATAGCAAGAAAGATAACGAACGAACTCACGATTCATAGTGAAAACCCTGATTAGCAAAACTAGCTTTTCAAGGAAAAACCACTACCTTCAAGCGGGAGGATTTTGAAGTGTGTACTTGTCTTATTGATTTCTTGCTCGATTACACTTGTATCCTGGACTTCGACCTCTAAACAACCAGCTAGACTCGAAGACTCTTCTACAACGATGAATCGAACTCAACCCTCAAAGACTCACAAACACTTCACGCTCTTTCTTTTTCTTTTCTTCGTTCTTAGTCGTTTTCCGTCGTCGTGGTTACATAGAAAATGAATCCACACTTCTAATAAAAACAACTCGGCTAAACCCTAATTGTAACAAGATAAGATTTCTCCAAATAAGGTAACAAGAAGATATGATTTGGTTGAAGGAATAATATCCCAACCGTCTATATTAATTAAGGAAAAGATTCCTTAAATTAATATAACCGGATAAGATATAATTCCCTCTTTCCAATTATATTATCTTAGGAAAGATTTCCTAAGATAACACAATTGGGCTTCTCTCTCCATATCTTCTCAAATCGGCTAGTTCCTTCCAGCCGAAGTCTTCTATCCTTGACCGCGTGAGCCTCCGTGATTTGTTTCCATAATCGTCACGCTGGATTTCTTCCTTCCATTCGCAGCTTTGATCTTGTTCGTCACTGTTGTTCCTTGGGAGGTAACAAAGCACATGAACAGAGCTTTGTTCCCTGCAATGGTTCCCTGAGATAACTGTCTTTGTTCCTGAAACACTTAGTACCCATATTAGTTGAATATTTGTTACCATCAAAACCTAAGGAATTCAACAAATTCCCCCTTTTTGATGGTGACAAACATCCTTGACAATAAAGCATATACATACGAGAAAAAGACAGTTATGGAGAGAAAGGTTTCCCACGTAGGCAATATTAGTTCCCCCTTAGTTCAGCAACATATGAAACCATGTTCTGTTCCCCCTCAACCAAAGCTACTTGTCATTTTCCCCCTTTTGGCATCATCAAAGACCACAGCTAGATAAGCAACATTTCCTTTTGCATTAGATTGAAACGCACAAACATAGACTGCACGGAGATACAACAGCAATGTAAGCAAGTATAACATACATGATCAACATGCCAGTCAATGCAAGCACATGAAGCAGGATCAAAGAAGTTCGAAGAGTAAGGGATAGATGTGCTAGGGAACAAAAGAGGGGTTGGTTAGCGAAGATAGACGAATTATGCGCCACTGGAGCCAACAGAGGGAGCCGAAATATGAATAGCAATTTAAGCATGCACTTACTTCGCAAGACGCCTTTGTTGTTCTCCCAACTGAGATGTTGCGTGAGACAAATTCCTCACGGCCCTTCGCAGATAAGTTCATCTTTTGTTTCTCCTGAGAGTCTGCTCTTCCTTACGGCTCTTCCTCAGATGCATTAGTCCTCTCTTTGTGTACCTTGTGATGTTCCAATTTTTTTTTTTTTGGAACAACACAATCTTCAGCTTTCCTTCTTTGACCAAAGATCACACCCAAGAGGATATTTTCCAGAAATAAATCTTGTAAAAGGTTCTGTCCAAATCCATCAAAGCCCACAAAATCTCAAGCACAACAACCATCACGCAGCTACCACATCATCTTTTATGAACACTTCTCAAGCAGTTGCAAGCCGTCATCACACATCATACCTGTCAAATCCCAGCCACAGAGGCGACAATTCGTATTCTCGACTTTCCGAAAAAGTAGAAGAGTGTGATACGGGGGTAATGTTACCAGAGAGGGTACAAAGAACATCACACATAAACATATACGAGAATTTTTAATAATGTTTAATCATGAATGAGAGGCTCCCAGATGTGGATGATTAGAGGGGCTCATAGGAAGCATCAAGCATGATGGCTAGGGTAGGCTGTAGAATCAACTATCATTTGGGCTTATAATGAGGGAACAAAACATCAAGTTGATTCTTTTGGGTTGAAATAAAGCTGAATCATGTATTAACAAGATAGCATAGAGAATTATGCATGCTATTTTGCACATTAGTGAAGTATTAGCATGAGTCTAAGCAAGTCGTTCAACAAATGATCAAGAGAAGAAATGCAGACCAAGACATGATGATTAACCTATCACACTTTACCATGTAATTTAGCCGATCATCGGGGGTACACAACAAATAGACATTTAGTTTAGAGAGATCATACCTAGTTCCATACGGAACTGTTCGAAGGGTTCCCTGTTTAGAGCCTTGGTGAAGATGTCGGCAATTTGATCCTTAGTTCCACAGAAGTCCATTGTCACCAACCCTTTCTCCACACAGTCACGTAAGAAGTGGTGTCTTATCTCGATGTGCTTGGTACGTGAGTGTTGCACCGGATTCTTGGAGATATTTATGGCACTGGTATTGTCACAGAGAATGGGAATAGAGTTAAGAAGAATACCGTAGTCGCTGAGTTATTGTTTAAGCCATAGGAGTTGTGTGCAACAAGCAGAGGCGGCTATGTATTCAGCTTCTGCAGTGGATAGAGCGACGGAGTTCTGCTTCTTTGACCCCCAGGAAACTAAACACGGCCCAAGGAACTGAGCCATTCCTGATGTTGATTTTCTATCCACTTTGTTCCCTGCAAAGTCAGCATCTGTGTATCCGACTAGATCGAGGCTTCCTCCCCTTGGATACCACAGACATAGATCATTTGTTCCCTTCAAGTATCTCAGAATCCTCTTCACTGCTTTGAGATATGTTTCTTTGGGATCGGCCTGAAAATGAGCACAAAGACATACACTGTACATAATATCAGGTCTACT
This sequence comes from Rheum nobile, assembly GCA_027886185.1. Taxonomy (NCBI): domain Eukaryota; kingdom Viridiplantae; phylum Streptophyta; class Magnoliopsida; order Caryophyllales; family Polygonaceae; genus Rheum; species Rheum nobile. Next base: position 4,950,271 of record WOAB01000595.1, on the reverse strand, counting down.
AGCAGTGAGATAGAGAAGCGAACCTATGATTCATCGGTAGAGAGATGGATCAATTCTATGTTCATGTTCGTCTTTTCCCATTGGGTTGTTTGGAGATATGGGAGTGGTGAAGGGTTTTGCGTCAGACATTCCAAACTTTTTGACACATTCCCTTAGATACTTCTGTTGATGCACTTTGGTTCCCTCATCCCCCTGGGAGACTTGAAGACCTAAGAAGAACTTGAGTTCTCCAACCATGCTCATCTCGAATTCACTGGCCATCAGCTTAGAGAATTTCGGAACCAGTTTATCATCTGTAGAGCCAAAGATGATATCATCCACGTAGACTTGTACCACCAGAATATGCTTCCCTTCCTTCAGAAGGAACAATGTCTTGTCGACCTTTCCACGAACGTATTCGTGCGTCAGAAGGAACTGTGAGAGCCTTTCATACCAGGCCCTCGGGGCTTGCTTGAGACCGTACAAAGCTTTGTCTAGAATATAGACATGGTCGGGTTGGGTGGTATCCTCAAAGCCGGGAGTTTGCTCCACATAGACTTCCTCCATGAGAACTCCATTCAAGAAGGCGGTCTTGACATCCATCTGTTGCATCTTGAATCCATGGAAAGAGGAATAGGCAATTAGGAGTCTTATTGCTTCTAACCTAGCAACTGGAGCAAAGGTCTCATCATAGTCGATGCCTTTCTGCTGGTTGTAACCTTTCATCACCAGCCTTGCTTTGTTCCTTGTGACTTGACCTTGATCATCCAGCTTGTTCCTGAACACCCATTTGGTTCCTATCACTGTTCTGTTCCTTGGACGAGGAACTAACCGCCAAACCTTGTTCCTTTCGAACTGATGAAGTTCTTCTTGCATGGCGTTTATCCAGTCAGGATCCTTCAATGCTTCTCCTAAGGTTTTAGGTTCTTGTAAAGAGAGAAAAGCATTGAAAGCACAAAAGTTATGTAGGGAAGAGCGAGTGCTTTGAGGTGCTCCCTTTCTATAGTCTGTGACGATTAGTTTGACTGGATGAGCCCATTTTTGCTGGTAGTTTGGAACTTGGAAATTGTTGATGTCGAACTCCTCTGAATTAGCGTTGCCAGCGTTTGAGCTTTCACCAACAGTTTCATCAGTATTAGGACTGACATCTCCAGTCCTGTCAGCAGTAGAGCTATCCTCAAAGGGCTCCGCTGTGCCGTGACTTGGGCTATGTTCCCCCTGAGGTGCCTGAGGTGTTTCTGGTGGGTGAGCATTTTCTTCATTTCCATCTGAGTTGGCGGAGTTGGGAGTTCTCGGTGTTGAAGGATCATTCTGAGTTTCTTGATCTTGAGAGATCCCATCACCGACATTGCTTTCTACAAGCTGAAAGAAATCATCTTCGGATAGCTCGATATTGGAGGAAACACTGCCTGATTGTTCCTGCACATTGTTACCAGCCATAACTGATTCATCAAACACTACATGAATGCTTTCCTCTATCTTTCTGGTTCTCTTGTTGAATACTTTGTAAGCCTTGCTTTGCTGAGATTATCCTACAAAAGTTCCTTCATCACTCCTGGGATCGAACTTTCCAAGAGAATCTTTCTCGTTGTTGTGGACGAAGCACTTGCAACCAAATGTGCGCAAATGAGACACATTAGGTTTCCTTCCCTTAAGAAGCTCATAGGCAGTTTTGTTCAGGAGAGGACGAATGGTTGCTCTATTCAGAACGTAACAAGCAGCATTCAGAGCTTCGGCCCAGAAACTCCTAGGAAGACCACTTGAGATGAGGAGGGTACGCATCATGTCTTCCAGAGTCCTGTTCTTTCTTTCCACAACCCCGTTTTGTTGTGGGGTCTTGGGAGCAGAGAAGTTGTGGTTAATACCTCTGTTCCTACAGAGGGATAGGAACTGAAAGTTCTCGAATTCTGTTCCATGATCAGTGCGAATAGACCCCAAGGAATGTCCAGTGCTTCTTTCGGCTGCCTTAAGCCAGGACTCAAACTCAGCGAACACTTCATCCTTTGATGAGATAAATAGAGTCCGTGTGTACCTGGAATAGTCATCAACAATAACAAAGACATATGCATTTCCCCCACGGCTCTTCGTGCGCATTGGCCCACAAAGATCCATGTGGACTAATTCCAGAGGACGAGTAGTACTTACATCCCTTTTTGACTTGAAAGAGGATCTGACTTGTTTTCCTTTGATGCATGCATCACACACATCATTTCTCATAGCTTCAACCTTAGGGAGACCGTTCACCGGCTCTTGTCTGTGAAGTTTGGAAAGGAGTTGAAGGCTAGCATGTCCAAAGCGTTTGTGCCACAAGTCTGTTGTCCCAGCAATAGACGACAGACAAAGGTCCTTGTCAGGGATAAAAGCAGGGTCGACCTTGTAAACGTTGTTGTCGCAGATCCCTTTGAGTAAGATTTTCCCTGTACTTAGACACTCAACATGACAATCATCGGTGGTAAAGACTACTCTATTTTTTCTATTTTGGCATAGTTGAGCCACACTAAACAGGTCAAATTTGAGATTATTCACTAGATTTACGTTATTCACAGTGATGTGCTTAGAGAGTCTTACTTTACCGATACCACAAACCTCACCCTTACTTTTGTTTCCAAAAGTTATCGATGCCCCTGAGGCTGGTTGAAGAGAGGTGAACCACTCAATGTTCCTTGTCATGTGACTTGAGCACGCACTGTCAAGGTGCCAAGAGCCTTTCCTTGTTTCCTCCTCGGATTTATGAGCACCATATTCTGATATGTTGTGATCTTTTGAGCTCATCAAACAGATATCCTTTGAGAGAGGAGATGCTTCATCATCTGAGTTGTAGTCACCCCACTTCGCACCCTTTTCTTGTTCCTCTTTTCGGGTCTGAGGAGAACCTGCCGCTTTGTTGAGGCAGTTTTTGGCAAAGTGTACGTTGTCATAACAGTGGAAGCAGACAACCTCTTTCATGTCATTGTGAACCATGACCGAACCCTTAATGCCTTTGCTTCGAGACCATATCTTCTTCATGGCTTGAGTGATGAGAACCACATCTACATCACCTTCTCGAGAGTCTCCATCCAAGGCATTTTCTGACGACATCTTTCCTGCAAAATCTGTAACTAAAAATGAACAATCTAGAGAACCTCGCTCTGATACCAATTGTTGGATCGTTAGAGTTACGTCTGAGGGAACAAAAGCTTTGTTCCCACAGAAGTTGCAGCGGATTTAATATAGCAAGAAAGATAACAAACGAACTCACGATATATAGTGGAAACCCTGATTAGCAAAACTAGCTTTTCAAGGAAAAACCACTACCTTCAAGCTTCCGCTTGAGAGGATTTTGAAGCGTGTACTTGTCTTATTGATTTCTTGCTCGATTACACTTGTATCCTGGACCTCGACCTCTAAACAACCAGCTAGACTCGAAGACTCTTCTACAACGATGAATCGAACTCAACCCTCAAAGACTCACAAACACTTCACACTCTTTCTTTTTCTTTTCTTCGTTCTTAGTCGTTTTCCATCGTCGTGGTTACATAGAAAATGAATCCACACTTCTAATAAAAACAACTCGGCTAAACCCTAATTGTAACAAGATAAGATTTCTCCAAATAAGGTAACAAGAAGATATGATTTGGTTGAAGGAATAATATCCCAACCGTCTATATTAATTAAGGAAAAGATTCCTTAAATTAATATAACCGGATAAGATATAATTCCCTCTTTCCAATTATCTTATCTTAGGAAAGATTTCCTAAGATAACACAATCGGGCTTCTCTCTCCATATCTTCTCAAACCGGCTAGTTCCTTCCAGCCGAAGTCTTCTATCCTTGACCGCGTGAGCCTCCGTGATTTGTTTCCATAATCGTCATGCTGGATTTCTTCCTTCCATTCGCAGCTTTGATCTTGTTTGTCACTGTTGTTCCTTGGGAGGTAACAAAGCACATGAACAGAGCTTTGTTCCCTGTAATGGTTCCCTGAGATAACTATCTTTGTTCCTGAAACACTTAGTACCCATATTAGTTGAATGTTTGTTACCATCAAAACCTAAGGAATTCAACAGAATGCATGACAGAAAAAGAATTTTACTTAACTCAATGGTGGCTCTCATACCAATTGATATGAATCGACCCCAGGTTAGGGATGAGACACCGTGAAAGGATCGATGATGTCGAGCAAAGTCGCCTCATTGCTCTCCACTCTTGGATCATTAGTGTTTCGTCTGAGGGAACAAATTCTTTGTTCCCACAGAAGGTGCAGCGGAATATATAAGCAAGAAAGAATAATAATAGAACTCACTATTTAGAGTGGAAACCACAATTAGTCAAATAACTAATCAAGGAAAAACCATTACTTTCAAGCTTCTCGCTTGAGATAATTTTAAAGATGTCTACTTGTCTTATTGATTTCTTGATCGGTTACACTTGTAGCTTGGACTTCGAACCCTAGACTTCCCACCTAGTTTTGATCTCTTCTACAACGAGGAACACAAACTCACTCTCTAAGACTCACAGACTCCTTCACTTCTTTTATCTCTCACTGAAATGCTTCGAGTTTGTACATCTAGAAATGAACAATTCAGCTCTATTTATACTAGTCGAACAACCTAGTATCAAATTATATCTTCTACCCACTTTCCCCAATAAGATAATATCTCAACCGATCATATTATCTAAGCAAAGATCTCCTAAAATAATATTAACCATATAAGATAGAATCTTCTCTCCAAATCTTCCAATTTGTGCAATGGAACAAGCTTGCCGATTCCAACCGCCAGATCTTCATGGAGAATCTTTCTTTGTTTCACAATGGTCCTTTTATGATATTTGTAGTTGTTGTTGTGAAGGCATTGTTGTTCCTTCGGTGGTAACAAATCATCTGGAGAACTCTTTGTTCCCACTTTGTAACCACGTTGTCAATTGTTCCCTGTGACATCCTTGTTTGATCCTAAAACACTTAGCAGTAGTATTAGCTGAATGTTTGTTACCATCAAAACCAAGGAATTCAACACACATTATGGGCCCAACCTACAAAATCCAATGGACTTCTTTAAATTATGCTTTTACTTGACCGATTGAGCACAATCCCAAATTGCACCCTCGCTTCTACTTTTCTGCTTTCTTCTCCCCTTCAACTTACTATAGCTTTATGGTGCCAATTTTCCTATTGCGCAACGGTGTTCTCTTCGGGCACATATGAGCGGTCTACCAGGCGGGCGTTGCCGCTACCGCTCTCCATGTTCACATCCTTGATGCTTCGTAGGCGGTGGACTAACTCCCACGTTATGGCGACATCAGTTTTCACAAGAATCCCTTCTGACAGTTTCCTTCTAATTGTGAGTTTCATTTTGTTGTCCTCTTCATTATTTAACCTTCAAGATTGATTAATTGATTATCGCTTCACTGGTTGGTTTGATTTATTTCAAAGCAACCCACGATTCTTGCTTCTGCTTTATTGTTGCTATGATTCATGTTGACATTTTTGTTACAACTCTTCTGATTTTAACATGATTTATTTTAGGGGAAAAAGCATAAAACTATCCTTTATCCATTTTATTTTTTTGCATAAAACTACCGGTTATAAAAATCTTTGCATGAATCCACCCGTTTTCATATTCAGCTACATTGGTTATTAAATAAGAGAAAAGACTAAAAATGCCTACATTAAATCACCCTCAATTTTTTAATTTAGTTAAAGCATTAGAATGCAAGTCACAAAAATCTAAGGATTGTGGCAATTTACAGATAAAATCATCCATATTCCGTTATTTTTTTATTTAGAAGTATAAAATTCACCCCTTAGGCCCTTATACTTCACTCTTCTTCATTTCTCTTTGCTAGTTACTATGGCTGGTTTGTATTTCTCAGGCTATTTTATTCAACTTTCTCTGATAGATTGAAAGCCCTCCCAGGTTTGTTTGTTTCCCATTTGCCAATATCGCCCACAAATTCTGTTTTTGTTTGTTTTTGAATTGTGGTGAAAATTTTCACTTATTTTATTTTTGTGTTGAATTTCTTATTTTTGCTGAAAACAAAAATTGTATGTCCAAGTATTGAAATTCTACAACTTTATCGGCTAATTTGTTTCTTGTATTTTTAATTGTTATGCTTTTCATAGGGCTGAATTAACGAATCGCATGTGATGAGCTATAACTATGAAACAAATTATGTGAGATTGGAACAAAAACTACTCTGTTGATTAGAAATATTTTAAAATATAGCTATTATATATACATATGGGTTGAGGTTATGTTTATATGTGAGTTTACAATTTAAAAGGGATGGGTACTTCTTTGCAAACAAGTTTCAATTAAGGGTGGTTTACAGCAAGTTTTTTTAGGGTGGTTTTATGCAAGCAAAAGGTAAATAAATGGTAGTTTTATGCTTTTTCCCCTTTATTTTATCAACATGCGCCTTTTTAAATTTTCCTAAAGGCATTTTAAACTTTCCTGTTGTGTTTGGAATGTTGCTTAATTTTTCTACATTTGTTTAATTCTAATATGTATTCTGACGTATCGTGTATTAAAAGGAGAAAACTTGGGCAACACAATGTGTCGGCAACACACTCCATGTGGCAGTGCCAAATAGGATGAAATGTGACATGTAATTAAATGAATGAGGAAGAAAAAATACGAAATGAACTGGCAAGAGCTAATCTACAGCTGAAGTATAGGGAAGTGGGGAAGTGGGGAAGTAGAGTACAAGTCTATATTTTTCTTTCCCCTCAACATTTTGAAAACGTCTATGTATTTCTCTTTCTTTGTAGATTTGAAAAACCCAAAAACAAATTGAAACCTCTGTGAAGGGAAGGATATCGAAAACCCCAAAATTTGTTTTCTATATTATCAAATCCTAGATTAAGGAAAAATTGCGGAAAAAATCAAACACAAAGCTATCCTTTATCTGTGAGCTTGATTCTTCAATCTCAGATGGAATATGTCGTGACAGTGATAAGAGTGTGGTGGGTAGAATTGAACGTCGAATTATAATTGTTAGATTATCATCCGAAGAAATTATAGATGTATTTACTTGAATGAAGGTTATTTAGAACCTGAAGAAGATGTGATGTTCTTGAAAGAATTTATGGGACCGTAAGGGTCAGGCTCGGAAGAAGAAGCAGAAGCATGGGAGGAAGTAGTAAGTTTAAGTGAAAATGATTCAATACCGGAAGAAGCGGAAGAAGGGGAGAAAGAAGTAAATTAAGTGAAAATGATTCAGGCCCGGAAGAAGTATCTAGCCGGAGCAGCGGAAGCCTCAGATGTTGTAGCTTCTCTCGTTGATGGGTATGTTGCTCGACTTATTAGATGTTCTTTTGTTATATAAGCATTCTTATGAGAAGGAAATTGGATTTCAAATACGAGATTCTAGGTGAGGTGAGGAGTACAAGTCGATGTTGATAAATGTTCAAGACAGGAAAAATTTTAATAGAGGTCCAAAAATCCAGCAAAATCTGCTACTGTTGTGATGGGATGTGAGTTCAAGGTCCCTATATCTAGATAAGCTAATGGTTCATACCGGATCACAAAAGTCCAGTTGGATCATAGTCACAATCTTGACGAAGTGAACAAAAGGTTCTTTGCAAATTATAGACATATTAGCAAGCGCAATAGAACCATAATCCTCAATAATGACAGAGTTGGTGTACCAATTGCGAAATACTTTTATACATTTGTTAGTGAATAAGGCGGCCATGCTAATGTTCCCTTTAGTATGAGGGAGTGTAGGAACTTAATTAACAACTCTTATAGATTTCATTTGAAGAAAGACGACGTTGTTCTCATGATAAAATACTTTGAGAAGATGGTTTCTAGCAACTCGATATTTTTTACAAGGCCCACGTGAATAATGAAGGTATGTTGAGCAACATATTTTGGGCAGATAGTAGGAGTAGGGAAACATACTTAGAATACAGTGATGTTGTATCATTTGACACCATTTTTTTATCGAACAAATATAGGATGCCTTTTGCTCCTTTTGTGGGAATTAATCACCATCGGCATCCTTTATTGTTTGGGTGTGCATTACTATTCGGAGAACAAGTTGAAATTTCTATGTGGTTGTTCGAATTTTGGATAGAATGCATGTCTAACAAGGCTCCTCAAGGAATTATCACCGACCAGTGTAATCTATATAAAGTGGTTTTCATAATGTGTTCCCAAGGACCCGACACTGATGGTGCATATGGCATATAATGCAAAATGCAATCAAGCATTTAGAAAAGCACTAAAGTCGGTAAGCCATTTTCATGTCACTTCGATGGGCTCTTCACGATACACTAACAATAGCTGAATTTAAACAAGCCTCGAAAGATATGATTTCTGAGTATGAACTCAATAAGTACACATGGTGTAGTACAATGTATGGCAATCGTCACCGATGGGTTCCATCATACTTCAAGGATAGTTTATGTGGTGGAATGCCCAAAATGTAAAGGAGAGAAGGTATGAACTACTTTTTCAAAGGATTCTTGAATTTCAATGTGACTCTAACGCATTTCGTCCAATGTTATACTTTTGCTTTGGCAAATAGTATAGTGTCGGAGGAAAAGAGTACATTCAAAACACGAAATAGCCTAGTTAAATGCATAATGATCCCCAGCCCCCGTTGACGGTGAACGACGAAGAGTAGATGTTGAGCTTGAGATCCACTGGCCTCGTGACTGGGTCGTGCACGCGTTCCATCGCGCGTGCCATTCAATCCTTAGTCAACCGGATGCTTGCTTGCAATGGCACAGCCGCATCGTCAACATCAACCATGGTGACCTTGTTGACTCTCGAAGACACGCCCCCCGGCGTAATTAACCATCGCGCGCCCCATGCTGACACCACCGCGCTCTACGCCTCCCTCGAGCACTGTCATGTGCGCCCCATTTTGTCGCGTGCTATTGCGTCCAGCGCGCTACCATCGACGCTAGTGCGTCGATGCCTATGTTTCCCATACTTAGTCATTTTGAGGTTATTTATCCAAACATTTCTAATTTAGGATATTCCCGTTTTGAGGTTATTTCTTGTTTTAGACATTCTAGTTGGTTTCGTGTGCATAGCTCTTGTGAGAGCGCCAACCCATTGTTGATACTCGACCCATGGCCGAGTGCCCTAGACTATTTATAGCACTCTAAGTGCTTCATTTGTACTTTACGTTTAGCAATGGTTTAATTGAAGATAAGTGATGCGATCCTGCATCGACCCAAGACGGGCTCAAGCGAGCCCTATGCGTCCAAGACCTTGGAGACCACCTTGGTTCAAGACTTAGTCTAGTTTAGCTTCATATTTCTTATTTTAGTAACTTTTCTGTTTTAGCAGCTTTTTATTTTTAGCATTACTATTTTTGGAACTTACTATGTTTAGTAAGTTTCCATCTTTGACACTTTCTATTTTAGGACTTACTATGTTTAGTAGTTTCTATTTATAGCAGTTTTTATTTCGGGCGTTGCTCCACTATTGCATAGTGGTCTAGCCCATAGGCTCGTTTCGGCCCAAGCCCATTAGGTCTTGGTCGAGTTTCATTGGGTATTTAAAGCCCCCTTTGTCTTGTTATTTCCTTACGTTCAAATCAGTAATCTAAGTCTTAAAGTTGAGAGTGAATCCTCCTTATTCTTAGATCGAGCGTCAAACACAGTCTGTTTCGCATCCCCTTCATCGTCTGCTTCGCATCTCCTTCATTTTGTAGCTCGTCGCTTCGAGCGTCTCGCCCCACCCTCGCCCAAAGCGAGCATAAGAGACTCGTGAGCCATCCTCTAGGTGGTTCGTATCTATCCCGGTTACCAAGAGAAGAAACATCCAGCCGTTGCCTGCCTAGATCGGGCAAATCGTGAGTCGACCCCCAGTTGGATCACATCAACTGGTATCACAGCAGCCAGGGGCACGCAGCGTGTCTTTCCTTCTCTTTCCTTTCTCCCTACCCATCATCACCATTAAAACTCCAAAAAAACCGAACTCGAATTCTCTCCAGAATTCGCCCAATTTTGTTTTCTGTTTTCTTAAATTTTCTTCCATAACCCTGTAGAGAGTCTCGATACGAGTCCGGGCATATAAAATTCGCCCAAAACAGACATCGTTTGACCCCTCAAAAAGCCGAAATACGAACTCTTTTCCGCTGCCCAAACCCTAGCCGCCGCCCCTAGCAAACCCTAGTTCGGCCACTCCATTGCTTTCCTTATCTTTCCCAACCACCTTATCCTTTCCTTATCTTTAAGACTAGATAAGATCTTTCCTTAACCAAAAGATTTTATCTTCCCTTATCTCATCCCTTCCCCATATCCGAACAAACCCTAGCCACCACGGCACACACCCACATCCATCCCACACGGCCCACACCTAGCCACGGCCGAACCCAGCACCCAACCTGGATCCATGACTGAGCCGTAGACCCCTCTTCCATGGCCCGTTTGTACCTTTACTTCAAGCCCGACGAGTGGAACCGCGGCCCTTGGTTCGGTGGCGTGAACCAGTACGCACACCCGGACTGGATCCCGCCGCCTCGACTACATGCACCTACGCGCCCACGCACCCATGAGCCCCAGCCGCGACGCCACACCCCCTACTGCGACGTTGACCCTGACTGGATTCCCCCCCCCTCGGCTCCGACCATAGGTTTGCACGCATGACCGCGAACGGACCCAGTATCACACCCACATCGACGCGCGACCCGCTGCCTCCGACGTCGACCGGAGACCCGTTGCCCTCGCCCCTGAACTAACACCAGCGCAACGCGAAATCCAGAAGCTTCGGCGCGAGAGGGCCCGCCTTCTAGCCGAGTTGGCCGCGTCACCCCCGCCCATCGAGCCGACATCCGATGCGTCCCATGACGAACCCGCTGCCGCGCATCCGGTTCCGATCTTTCACGAACCCACTGTTGTGCCCGCTACTCCGTCTCCATCGACTCCCTACGAACCCGTCGTGGAGCCCGATGTCGCGCATCCGGGTCCGATCTTCATCGAACCCACACAGGCGCCCGCTTCCACGACGACACCGACTGCAGACGCGCCGACTGATGAGCCCGTTACAGCGCCACCGGGTCCGATGACGTTTCCACCCGTGTCTATGGATGCAGGTTCGTGCCTCATCGAACTTGCGTCTGTGCACATGGTTGCGATTTTTTGCCTTGGCGCGCCCGCCCCAGCCCTCGAGCCCGCTCCTGGACCCGAGTCTTCCTTGACCTTCATTGAGGTTCTCCGAGCCGGACACAAGCCCGACGCCATCTTTCTGCTGCCTGACGAGCGTGTCTTCTCCTTGTCCCCACCCATCTCGAAGTGAGGACGCTTCGATTCTAAGGGGAGGAGAATGATGCGATCCTGCATCGACCCAAGACGGGCTCAAGCGAGCCCCATGCGTCCAAGACCTTGGAGATCACCTTGGTTCAAGACTTAGTCTAGTTTAGCTTCATATTTCTTATTTTAGTAACTTTCCTATTTTAGCAGCTTTCTATTTTTAGCATTACTATTTTTGGAACTTACTATGTTTAGTAAGTTTCCATCTTTGGCACTTTCTATTTTAGGACTTACTATGTTTAGCAGTTTCTATTTATAGCAGTTTTTATTTCGGGCGTTGATCCACTATTGCATAGTGGGCTAGCCCATAGGCTCGTTTTGGCCCAATCCCATTAGGTCTTGGCCGAGTTTCATTGGCTATTTAAAGCCCATTTTGTCTTGTTATTTTCTTACGTTCAAATCAGTAATCTAAGTCTTAAAGTTGAGAGTGAATCCTCCTTATTCTTAGATCGAGCGTCAAACACAGTCTGCTTCGCATCCCCTTCATCGTCTGCTTCGCATCTCCTTCATTCTGTATCTCGTCGCTTCGAGCTTCGAGCGTCTCGCCCCACCCTCGCCCAAAGCGAGCATAAGAGACCCGTGAGCCATCCTCTAGGTGGTTCGTATCTATCCCGTTTACCAAGAGAAGAAACATCCAGCCGTTGCCTGCCTAGATCGGGCAAATCGTGAGTCGACCCCCAGTCGGATCACATCAATAAGTTTCTCATCTATAAACCTTAGGCGTCACCCTTGCTCTTGTTCGATTTCATCTAAGGCGATCATGTTCATCTAGATCCGATCATCACGTTAAACTCTCTCTTGTTGCGTAACCGTAATCACTTGAGGGCGTGTTCATCATTTGACAACCGTCACGTTGGTAGCCATCCAAAGCCGAGCTATTACGAGGAGATCTGAGGAGAAAGAGGCGACTTGCTTGGTCTACAATCGCTTATGAGGCAAAAGAGGCATAATACGAGGCTTGTTTCGCATCAACTGGTATCAGAATGCCAACGATCAAGTTATGTCATACATTTCTCAATGCATCTCTTTATTTCACATGTCTCCCCTATTAATCCTTATACATAGAGGTGTCAAACGGGTCGGGTTCGGGTTTAAGCGTACCGGGTCGGGTCATTTACGGGTCGGGTCGATTGCGGGTCGATTGTGGGTCGGGTCATAGCGGGTCAGGTACGGGTTCGGGTCGACCTAGCGGGTCGAGAGCGCCTTGTCAAAATTTTATAAATTGAATATTAAAATAATATTTTAATTAAAACAAAAAATAATAAATCAAAAAAAAAAATATTATATAATATTTTAATAATAAAATATAGAGTGCGGTTCCGGTGCGGAGCACTCTTCCCGTGCGGACGTGCGGACATGCACTATAGGGCCTTATTTGTGCACTTTTGCAAAAATTTTGAAAAAGAAAAAAAAAATTGAAAAAGAAAAAAAAAATTGAAAAAGTGCACAAATAAGACGTTAAAGTGCACAAATAAGACCCAAAAGTGCATGCTCCGCACGTCCGCACGGGAAGAGTGCTCCGCATATGATCCAAACTCATAAAATATATCATAATATTTAATATAAAAAATATAAACACATTTGTATTGATCCAACGGGTCGACCCAACGGGTCAATGACCTAACCCAGAAATTGCTGGGTCGAACGGGTCGGGTCACCTTTGATCCAATACTTTTTGGGTCGGGTCTCAACCCAGAAAATGCGGGTCAGGTCGGGTTGGGTTTGCGGGTCGGGTCAAATTTTGACAGCTCTACTTATACACCATTTTCTTCCATCGCTTTCGCAAAATCCCTATCATTTCATATGATCTGGAGGTGTATATTGTGTCTAACCGTCAAGTTAGCATCGGTAAGGCTTTGAGAAATAGTTATTTTTTCGCCAAACATGGGTTTTGCATTTATCACATCTAAAAAAATATCAAGAGGAAGTATGGCAGGGGAGACCTCCTTGGCCTCTTCAAAAAAGTTATGAAGGCTTACACTGTGGCTGAGTTTAATCATAAGTTTGCTCAACTCACAGCTGCCTCTCCAAAGATTGGTCAATATCTCAAAGAAGCTGGAGTTAACAACTGGGCGAGGGTGCATTTTCATGGGAACAGATTTAACATCATGACGAGCAACAACGCTGAGTGTCTTAATGGCCTTAGGAAAACCCAGCGTTTGTGGCCTATTCTTGCCTTGTTTGATGCCATTCTGGAGAGCATTTCTAAATGGTTTTGTGAAAGAAGGGAAAAGGCAAAAAAAATGGGACCAGGTTTTGTCACCCCTCTGTGTACACACTAGTAGAAGTGAAATACAGAAGCTCAACTAAGATGAGTGTGCGAAGGCTTAGCGAGTTTGAAGGAAAGATTATGCAAGGAATTGACAGATACTCTACTAACCTAAATGCTTGTACATGTGATTGTAACATGTTCCAGATTGATAAAGTTCAATGTGCTCATGCCATAGCGGTTGCAAGTGATATAGGAGTGCCACTCACTGATCTCGTCCATCCCATGTTCAAGAATGAGTTGGTGAGAGATGTTTACAAGGAAAGTATGCATCTTGTTCCTCCATAAAACCGATGGTCAGTTCGACGTGTTGTGTTATCCATCAGACGCTCTGCACCATAGGAAAGGTGTCCTCTTGGAAGACCATGTATTAACCGATTCAAGGCGATGTGGGAGATGAATTATTCTAGGATGAGGCGGTGTTCTTATTGAGGCATCCGAGGACATGACAAGAAAAATTGTAGGAGGAGAAGGACTCATGAGTGACATCCGCTGGGGCTTGGCACGATATGGTTTAGGTTCCTTTTTTGTTGAAAACTATCACCTTGTTGGTGTTTTTGGGTTTATGTTGGTAAACATCATCATATAAATGATTTCTCTATTGTTTTTTAGTTTTATAGGGTCCGCTCTGGTGCTTTAAAAGATGTATGGTTTAAGTAGTTATAGTCTTAAACCATACATCTTTTTGTAGGGGTTCCTTCTTTTGGTTGGGGTAAGAATTAGTTTATGTCTAAGCTGCTCCATTATATTTCGTTAATAACCTAATCTATATTAAATGGTTTTCTTGGTATAAGGAACACTTCTCTCATCAAATTGAATATTGCTCCGAAATTTGAAACCTCCTAACATTTGAAACTTATTTTATTAAAAAAGATCAAATACCTGACTCAAAGCTACCAAGTCTTGTAAAACATACATATCACCTGACAGAACAACAATTTGGTCTGAAAAGTAGGAATGTAAATCTTTAATCTGTAATATGGTCTGAGCGATTTCCTAACTTAACTAAAATATGGTCTGAAAATCTACAAAAAGTTTTTGAAAATGTAAATCTACAAAAAGTTTTTAAAATCATATTGTGTACATTTAGATTGGTAATCAATTCAATTAGAATCAAAACTAATAAGTGCAAAATTGATGTTTTCATGGTGGTTGAGAGCATTTAATTCTATCACATTAGGGAACCAACCAAGTACGTATGTGGCCTGATAAAGTTATGATTATGAACAGAGAGTTTACCTGAATAACTGTGAATATGTTTTGAAAAGTTTACTTCTTGTCTGGCGTATTTTAAGTTATGACAAATGTTAAATGTGGTATGAATAACTAGAATATGGTCAAAACAAAGTAGAAGGCTTTCATAATATTCGATCAAAAAGAAAGTAACATTACATCCATTGATTGTCCATGGTGTAACTTACCCCATCTTCATAGGGAGAAAAAACAAAAACTAAAGGAACAACATAAAAACTAGTAAATTGAAGAGAACGACAACGACATGCAAGGCTAGGCTAGGCGTTACTAGCATCACGAGCATCACAAACGACGAACACTTTCACACCGGAAACCTTCTCGTCGAGTCAAACAAGATCTGCCAAATCATCGCCGGTCTGCAACGGCTGGATGTATCGGAGCCTGGATTTTGGAACATGCTCAAAATACAGAGATTTACACCCCCATACTTGGCCATGTTCATAAGCCTGCTACTCAAATACCATATCTCCATTTTGTTTTTGGGAACCTTCTAAAGCATTGTGCTGCCACCCGTGTAAACGTGTGTTGTCAACAATGCCATTTGCCCAGAGCTTGGGCTTAAGACCTCATCGGTGTAGACCTGAAGATGAATTTTGATGTAAGAATCTGTCATATCTAAGAGACAGAGTTCGGAGTTTGGGAGAGGAGTTTTAGAGAGGATGTCTAGACAGTTTGGGAGGATTTGTGAGTTATTTGCAACAATAGGGCTGATATTTTTACACATATGAGTGGAGAGTCTTAATGACAGGTAGTTGGGGAAGTAAGGGTTAAGGGTCAATCCAAATTTAGTGAAAAATAGAGGGATCAAATCGAAAGTATGGGAAAAACACAGTGGGCAAATTTAGTGAAAATGTGCATAGGAAAAGATCACTTGCTTGGAAAGCTTCCATATCTTTACTGAAAATGACCTGACAAAATTTAGATGCAATAGGAATATTTTAGTTTGTTACAAAAAAACATGTCTTACCGGGTACTAAGGAGAGTTGGGAGTAATTTTTTTCAAATAAGTTTTGGTGAGTGTTTGTAAACATCATAGATCCCAGGCAATAAATATAGTTTCTTCAAATACATTAGTGGTATAAAAACATGAAATTCTACATTAAAATAATACCATGTCTTTCTTGCCCAATGGTCTCAATAAACACTAAAATTAGTTGTCCCAATTGTTTTCTTAAACAAACTACAGTCTTTCAAACACTATCCCAAGAACATCTAAACATACTATGAGTCATTTTATTTCGGTGGCCATCTATGAACTTGTCAGCCGCAAGATCGTGATTTGTCATCCCAAGCATCAACAATTCAATGTTCTTGAGGGTGTACACCCCCACAACCTCCTCTGCAAGATGAACAAAAGAAGTTAGAATGTATATCGAATGTAGTGATAGAGGAATTTTCATTGCACGTAAAGGATACTTACTCACGCTTGTTTTGCTTAATGTTGTTCCGACGACTCATAGAAAGTGGATTGTCATAAAATGCTTCCCATCTCTTGGCTAGTGGCTCGTACAGCTTGATGTACATTTCAACAATCACATTCACTGGCTGAATAAACTCAAAAATCTCCTTATCTAAGTACAAAGGTATATTGTAGTCATACACGGTCACACACCAGTCGGATAGTTCAATCTCTAAAGAAAACCAATGGTAATCTCGGATGTTAAAGGGCATGTATATGCGTTCGGCATCCTCACATCTCTTGCCAAAATCTGTCGATTTTCACCTTTCATGTACTTCGTCAGTACATCCTGACCTACACGTGAAAAGTTGTTCTTGATACGCCTAGACTCAACGATGACAAAGGTTGTCCAAAAGGTGGCAAGCACTACCACCTCCGAGAACTGCACTGGATCCTCTGAAATCCTTTTACGATAAAGGAACAGCATGTGCTCCAGATGCTGAAATGGTGCAACAATATTAATGTATACAATGAAAAGGATGTTACAATTGCAAAATATTTTCAAAGAATGCATTTGAATATTACCTCACCCTCCAACCATTGCTTGGGAAAAAACATATGTTCAAAGACTTTCTTCTTCAATTCATGCCCACTCGGTCCAATTCAGGGTTTAGTACTACATGATATACTTTGTAATATTCAAACATACATTCATTTTAATATAAAACAAGGCAAGCAGATTTTAAATAAATTTTAGAGTTTTTCAGGCCACAATGCAAATTTCCAGGCTAGTATGATACATATACAGGATGAATTTATATAGACACTTATTCCAGGCAGACTAAAATATTTTCAGGTTAGTAATTTGTTTCTCATGTCACATATCAGTTTTTAGTTCACACAAGAACGTTTTTAGTTCATTCAAGCCGATATAAAAGACTTCAGAGCACATTATAAGTAGATTGGTTTGGCTTACTAACCTCTCACTATGCAACCATTTCACCAGGTTTGTCATCCCTTCCACCTTGTTTTTTTGGTAATCTTTTTTGCCAACTTTTGTTCATCCAAATTGCAGAAGGGTGATTTGACCACCGCAGCTCCCTCATCACCTATCTGTTACACCTCGCTTCCTCCCTCCTCTCCATTTACTTTTTCGAGAGAAGCAACCTCTGCATGTGACCTTCTTAGCTTGTAACTCACTTCCACCCTCCACTCATATCTGATCAATCTTGCTTCCTCCCTCTACAACATCTCCTTGTGTTACCTCTTCAACTTGTACCTCACTTACACCATGTGGTTGTGTCACCACCTCAGGTTGTACCTTATTCACACCCTTCTCATTTGCTTTTGTTTCTTCCTCTTGAACTTGCATAGACTGTAAATCCTCAAGACCTCATTTTGCATTTGTCCTTCCAATTGGCTTAGCATCTTTATGTGTTGCAAGATTTAGATTAGCTTTACGCTCCCCTGTAGTATTATAGCCTTCTCAATAAGATTTAACAGTGCATTGTATTCCCCTGTTGCATCCCCTTCTTTGAAGTGGACAATGTCTGCCACTTCCAGCGTCTATTGATCCAAGTCTTCAACTTGTTGCTCATCTGAAACCACAGTATTCTTTTCATAAGACACCATTGCAACATCTTCATCCGCTTCTCCTGAAATTGTTCATATCGAACATCCTCATTGTCCATTGTTCATTTCGATGGTGATATAACCTTCTTCATCAACCATTGTCCACTATCGCACCTCTTCTTGATCTTCATCAAAATTATCTTAAAAATGATGACATATAGTCTGAAATGTGCATATATGGACTGACATTTGTTGGACCATCTGCTGTAAAAAATTTCAATTTATACTGAAGGACATTGTAACACCCCCAAATCTTAACCCATTTGGAAAGGTATTACCGCCAGTGACCCCAGTGTTCCTTACCGAGATCACCCAAGGTTTTACCAGTTTAAATACAATTCATGGAATACAATTGATACATAATGATCAAAGTATTCAAATCAAAACATCAATCAAATGAAACATGAGTTACGGGATTACATCCCAATCCCGAATAGGACAAACACAGAGTTTAAACAAAGTACAGCGGAAGTCTTTTAAAAGATATTACAAAAAGGGTTGTGATCGTAATGATCACCTGCCCAAGGATCTCAACCTGATTAAAAGAAATTATTAAAACATCCAAAAACAACCGTCGTCTTCATAGTCAATCTAGTCTCCTCATATCTTCGCTCTATCTGATGTGCCGAATCGAACGGATGACACCAGCCCACATGCGGAGAACAATGATCGTGGGTTAGTCTACTTGAATAGACTAGCAAGGGTAAAAAGCAGAGTGGTTCGAGTGATCGTAACCGTTTACTATCAGTGTCCCTCGAATAATAACCGAAGGGACGATACATAACCCAGCACTTTCACGGAATAACAACAAGAGGTATGCACAAGAGAAGATTCTGGAAGACTTAATCTTCACAGAAATCGACCCGAAAGAAGACTCCAAAGGAAATGAGTCTTTAAGGAAAAATGACAAGTCTGGAATGTTTACAGCATCAAACAACGGCGATTAAAAGCTGACTGAGATGCTTCGGCTCACAACCAACCTCACCACTTACAGCGAATCCAGATCGAAAGGAGAACGTACTACATTCAAGTCTGGATCTTACAGAACCACATAACGATGATTTAAAAACTGACTAAGATGTTTCGGTTCACGACCAACCTCATCGCTTATAGCGAATCCAGATTGGAAAGAGAACGTACTCTGATCAAAAGTCAAGACGAGCTTTCCTAGCTGCACTATTTACTTAGCTGCACTACTCGCCAAAGGTATATTAATTAAGTGCTCTCGGGCACCTTATCTTATTTAATTCCAAAACGATTAACACATTAAAAGCTTTTAATATATGTCCCTGTCACGCAAGACCCATATCTAAGGAATAAACCTCACCGAGTCCAAACCTCTGAATCTACATCGAAAGAATGAACATCACAGAGTCCAAACTTCTACTATCGCAGGGTCTTGCTCGCCCTTTAAAAGAATGAACCTCACTGAGTTCAAACTTCAACAATCGTTGGGTCTTCATCGCCCTTACTGTTATAAAGGAACACGCATGGAACTCTCAGGATCCAGGCGTTCCTACAAATACTCGTGCTAACTTACATTATAACACAACCATAGTACAGGATAAATCCACATAAATGCCCGGAAGGCGATCACAGATAATAGCGTCGTTCTAACAGATATACAACCTATTATATGATTTTCCAAAACAGTTTATAAAACCAATTCCAGACAAACACAGTAATCATTCCAAATTAATTACTCAGATAAACAACTGATAATTAATGTAAATATGGAACGATGAGCAAGAGCGAACCGCCACTTGCCTGAGTCCGCAGAGATTGAACGAAGTCTAACGACGGGATTCCGGGCTCGACGCAGAGACGAATCTGCCAACTCCGGTACCTTCGGATCGACCCATACAGAAACCCTAAGTTAGATTCGACAAACAACAATACCGATCTACGAAAGAATGAAAGGAATCGAAGGAAACGAAACCCGAACTAAGGCTACGGAAGCCAACACCAACAACCACGGCCACCAACACTTCACGGCGGGCGCCACAACAATCACGGCGGGCGCCGCCTTAAATACGGCGGGCGCCGCTCAACTGCGGCGAGCGCCGCTCCTTGGCCCTTCTTCACGGCGGCTGGCCACAACATCACGGCGGGCGCCGGGATCTTCACGGCGGGCGCCGTCTCATGCCGGCGGTCGCCGTGATCCTCGCGGCGGTCGCCGTCGCGAATGAAAACAGAAATACGAGAGGAGAAAACTCACCCTCGACGATCGATTTGGCTCGTCTTTCGCCTTGCTTGGCTTCTAGGCGTCCGAGAGCCTCCAATGCTCCTCTTGGCCACCGGAAACGATACTAAACGAGCTCCGACGATCCACTAGAGCCTTCCCGAGAGAGAGCATTTTAAGAGCATTTTTGAGAGACGAGAGCTTGACAGCGCTTCTGCGTTTTTCAGCCCCTTTCACCCTCACCCAATGCTCTCTATTTATAGGCAAATCCAAGGAGGAGGAAGGTGGTAGGAAGCTTCCTTCCCATCCCTTGGGTAATAACCTTGCACTTTGCCTCTTGGATTTTAGCTCTTGGACAATAACCTTTGGATAAAGAATCTTGTACTATTGCCCATTAGATAACAACTCTTGGGCAATAAACTTGTACCAATCTTAACCCGCGTTAACAAAAGTCGTACACGAACGAGTACGAACTTCCAAAACATCTCGACTGTATAATTCTTCACTGAGAAAAATATTACAGATACAGAGCACATTACAGAATGTCTCAAACCTTCAGAATTAAATCCGATGTACCAAACTGGCGCTCAGGAAAAATCCATAATTCCCAAAATAGCCTTACAAAATTACGGGGTATCACATCACATCCCCCTTAAAAGAAGTTTTGACCCCGAAACTTGGCCGAAAAACAACTCGGGAAAGTGTCTGAGCATCTCTGCCTCGGTTTCCAAAGTAACTTTCTCAGTCCCAGACCTGGACCACAGAACTCGTACCAACAGTACGATCTTGTTGCACAGCTGCTTCACACGGCGTTCGAGAATGCGCTCTGGCATCTCCTCTCAGGTACCATTTGCCTGAATCTCGACGTCCTTATAGCTCAGCCTACGAGACTCATTTTGGCACGAATATCCTTAGCAATGATACGTGGAACACATTATACACTGGGTATGCCGATGGCGACAATGCCAAACGGTACGTTAGAGATCTTACTCTATCCAGAATCTTGAATGGTCCCATGTAGGGAGGGTTAAGCTTCCCACGCTTACCAAACCTGAAAACATCTTGGATGGCGATACTCTGACAAGTACTTTGCCACCAACCTCGAACTTGACACTTCTACGCTTCTGATCTGCGTAAGACTTTTGTCGACCCTGAGCGGTCAACATCTCTGTCTAATCAAGCAATGACTAAAACTGTCCTTTCGACCAACTCTGGTCCAAGTAGAATCTTGTCGGCATTCTCATCCCAACAAGTCTGAGATCTACATCTATGACCATACAAAGCTTTGAACTAAGCTACCTTGACCATAGCATGCCAGCTATTATCGTACGTGAGCTCAATCAGACTTAGGCTGTCTTCCCAGCTAGTAGGATGATCGAGTACGTATGCTTCTTAGCATATCCTCCAGGGTCTAGATGGTCTTTTCAGACTGACCATCTGTCTGAGGATGAAACGCTGCTGAATCTCAATTCAGTTCCTATGGCCTTGTGAAGTTCTTGCTATAAACTTGACATGAATCGGCCATCTCGATCCGATACAATGGTCTTAGGAATGCCATGTAAACGGACAATCTCCTGGTGGAAAACTTATGCTGACCTCTGGGTCACCCAAGTAACCTCATTTTCCAATGCAAACACTATTGCTGCTAGTTCTAGGTCATGTGTTGGTTAGTTTGCTTCATAGGTTTTCAATTGTCTAGATGCATATGCAATAACCTTGCCCCTCTGCATCAAAGACACATCCCAACCCATTTCTCGAAGCATTAACTATAGACCATATAGCCATCATTCTTTCCGACAATGCCAAAACCGGTGCATAAGTCAGACACTGTTTCAACTTTTTTAAAACTGGTCTTGCACTTGTCATCCCAGACAACTTCTTGTTGACCTTGCGGAACAGACTGGTCATAGGTGGAGTGATCTTAGAAAAATCCTTCCATGAACCGTCTATAATGCTCAGCAAGCTCTGGGAAACTGCGCACCTCGCTCACACCCTGAGGCCGCTTCCAAACAACTACTGATACACTCTTCTGTGGATTAACCATAACCTCATTCTTATTGATCACATGGCCTAAGAAAGCCACTTCTAGATCCAACAATCGCACTTAGCCCACTTTGCGTACAGCCGACTTGGTCTAAGGACCGATAAAGCAATCCGCAGATGTTCCTTGTGAGCTTCCTTGCTCGGGAAAATATCAAAATGCCATTGATGAAGACCACTATGAACTTATTCAAGTACTGGTCTAAAATATCGATGCACTAGGTTCAAGAAAACTGATGGAGCACTCGTAGATCCAGATGGCATGACTACAAACTCGTAGTGACCATCTCTCGTCCGAACGCAATCCTCGAAATATCATCCTTACGAATCCTGAGCTGATAAAAACCAGATCTCAGGTCGATATTGGAGAAACTTTTTGCTCCCTGTAGTTGATCCAACAGATCATCACTCCTTGGCAACAGATACTTGCTCTTGATCGTGACTTTATTCAACTCTCGAAAGTCAAAACAAAGTCGAAACGGTCCATCTTTCTTTTTGACAAATAAAACTAGGGCACTCGTACTCAAGGTGATACACTCAGCTTTATATAACTTTTGTCAAGAAGATCCTTGAGTTGCTTCTTCAACTCTTGCATCTCAACAGGAGCCATCCGATACGGTGCCTCAGAGATCGGCATGGTACTCGGCTCGAGATCAATGGCAAACTCCACAACACGATTCGGGGTATCCAATAATATCTTCTGGAAAGACATCCGGAAATCCTCTAACCACAGGAATATCAAAACTGAAGTCGATCACTGCCTTATGACGCTTCCGTCAATCCATACTGAGAATAATTATCGTATGGGACCATGGTTATTTAGGTCAAATCGCTTTGAATTTCTTACCCTTGATGGTAATCGACAATCCGACAGACGATTGGTTCCCACTAAATGGTCACCACCTTGGACCAGCCCACTACATGGTTCACAGACGACTCACTAGTGGCTCCGAGCCCAGGCCCAGCCATTACCAGCGTCCACTGTTGCCATGAGTCGATGTCCATACATCTCAACCCATCCTTGGTAGCTCCACCTAATTAATAGGCAGCCATCTCCTAAGAGGTTGTTGGTGAGTCTCGAACACGAGACCTTACCCCATACCAAGCAACGAAACATTAACTTGGTATAAACCAAAGGTTCATATATAAGAAGAGTTACAACAAAAGGTTCACAACCTCGTTGCACACACAACTTAACTTACAACCATCCAAAATGAAAGTCTGGGTAGCACCCACATCAACAACACATTAACAAAAGTGTAACGCAGATACAAAGTACTCTAAGCATTAGGAGCATAGGGTCCATCCGCCTCACACATCACGTAAAGACGTTGACCCTGACTTCCAGAAGTCACTGGGGCTTTCCCCTTATCCTGCGCAGTTGTCTGCATCGAAGGATTGGAAGTCTCTGCTGGTTTAAACCTAGGTCTGTTGTTTGGATTAACAGACCCCTGATGAGACTCCACTCCTTTCTGCATTCCCTGCCGATAGAACCTCTGCATATGCCCTTCCTTCCCACAACCAAAACATGCCTTCTTCTCATTCCGACATGCAAAACTTTTGTGCCCAGATGTACCACAATTGTGACACTGAATCACTCCGCTGCTCCAACCTGAGCCCCTGGCAGAGTCAGACTGAGTTGTCTTGGTCTTACCACGACCAGACTTCTCAAACTTGGTAGGCGATGCCGGTCGTTTGAATGAACCAACATGGCGATCATGTTGCCCACCCTTTCCCTTAACTTGATTCTCCCGCTTATGAGCGGACTCCTCCAGTGTGACTTCCAACTTGTAGGCCGCATCCACGTACTGCTCCAGAGTAGAGCATGTGTGGTGCACCATCCATGGCTTAATATCTGGGTTCATCCATTCATGGAAGTACCAGATCTTCTGTGTCTCACTGGATATCTCTGGTTCAGCATACTGTAGCAAATGATTGAATTTAGTGGCCAGCTCGGTCACCTTCAATCCATCCGTCTTAGGATACAAAAACTCCTTGTGTTTCTCCTCTCTCATAGCACGAGAGAAGAAACGGTCTATCATCTTGGTCTTAAACATTGACCAGGTCAACACCGGGCTATCAGCTAAGCCGGTACTCTCCCACCATTCACTGGCTTCTTCCTTCAACTGTAGAGAAGTTATGTGCACTTTCTCTGCTTCAGTGCACTCAACATTATGAAACAACCGTTCCATATGTGAGAACCAATGAGCCACTCTGACTGGCTCTCCTTTTCCATCATAGATGTCAGGTCTCATAGAGTTAATGGCCTTCAAAGCTCGGTCATACTCCCCTCTATTCCGGATCACGCCTTCCTGTAGTACCTGGTTCTCTTGTTCCTCAAACCTCGGAACTTCTAGAGGTACTGGCACTCCTTGTGCCTGAGGTGCGATTGGCCTCATTATCTCGGTGATTGCTTGCAGAACAATCTCCCGAATTGCTGCGATTGTCGCTGCATCGAGCACTACTGGAGCGTCGGCCTGAGCTTGGCCATTGCCTCCTGGATTATTATTGAAGACAGACTCACGCTCTCCTGATGGGTCTGCAACATTCCTCGGGTTTGGTCTGGGGTCATTACTCGGCCCAGCACCAGCACGGATAACGTTCCTTGTGTTCACCATCTGTTTACCGATCAAATTCCAAGGATTTTATCACAATAATATCATTCTGATATACTTATTGTAATAAAATCAACTTAGAATAGATCAACTTGGTAATTTCTATTGATGAACTCAAACCGAGTTACTAGGTTCTACAACCTCAACTCACAACGAGCGAACTGGGAATCAAGCCTAACTGGAGATGGCGAAACCACCTCGGCTTCTCTCGGGTTCCTCTGAAGAGAACAGAATGCACCCATATCTAGCGGGGCAACGGGGAAGGAATTAGTCTTTCTAGACATAGAAGCAAGCTTACTATATCAGACTGTACAGAAGACATGACTATGAACGGTGTTTTGAAATTCTTTTCACTTTGAAAATTCAGAGCCCTTTTAAAGCATTTTCAAAAACGGATAAATGATTTATAAAATCCCAAACCCGTTTTAAAAACTTTTGGCTCTGATACCACAACTGTAACACCCCCAAATCTTAACCCATTTGGAAAGGTATTACCGCCAGTGACCCCAGTGTTCCTTACCGAGATCACCCAAGGCTTTACCGGTTTAAATACAATTCATGGAATACAATTGATACATAATGATCAAAGTATTCAAATCAAAACATCAATCAAATGAAACATGAGTTACGGGATTACATCCCAATCCCGAATAGGACAAACACAGAGTTTAAACAAAGTACAGCGGAAGTCTTTTAAAAGATATTACAAAAAGGGTTGTGATCGTAATGATCACCTGCCCAAGGATCTCAACCTGATTAAAAGAAATTATTAAAACATCCAAAAACAATCGTCGTCTTCATAGTCAATCTAGTCTTCTCATATCTTCGCTCTATCTGATGTGCCGAATCGAACGGATGACACCAGCCCACATGCGGAGAACAATGTTCGTGGGTTAGTCTACTTGAATAGACTAGCAAGGGTAAAAAGCAGAGTGGTTTGAGTGATCGTAACCGTTTACTATCATTGTCCCTCGAATAATAACCGAATGGACGATACATAACCCGGCACTTTCACGGAATAACAACAAGAGGTATGCACAAGATAAGATTCTGGAAGACTTAATCTTCACAGAAATTGACCCAAAATAAGACTCCAAAGGAAATGAGTCTTTAAGGAAAAATGACAAATCTGGAATGTTTACAGAATCAAACAACAGCGATTAAAATCTGACTGAGATGCTTCGGCTCACAACCAATCTCACCGCTTACAGCGAATCCAGATCGGAAGGAGAAGGTACTACATTCAAGTCTGGATCTTACAGAACCACATAACGATGATTTAAAAACTGACTAAGATGTTTCGGTTCACGACCAACCTCATCGCTTACAGCGAATCCAGATTGGAAAGAGAACGTACTATGATCAAAAGTCAAGACGAGTTTTCCTAGCTGCACTATTTACTTAGCTTCACTACTCGCCAAAGGTATATTAATTAAGTGCTCTCGGGCACCTTATCTTATTTAATTCCAAAACGATTAACACATTAAAAGCTTTTAATATATGTCCCTGTCACGTAGGACCCATATCTAAGGAATGAACCTCACCGAGTCCAAACCTCTGAATCTACATCGAAAGAATGAACCTCACAGAGTCCAAACTTCTACTATCGCAGGGTCTTGCTCGCCCTTTAAAAGAATGAACCTCACTGAGTTCAAACTTCAACAATCGTTGGGTCTTCATCGCCCTTACTGTTATAAAGGAACGCGCATGGAATTCTCAGGATCCAGGCGTTCCTACAAATACTCGTGCTAACTTACAGTTACAACACAACCACAGTACAGAATAAATCCACATAAATGCCCGGAAGGCGATCAGATATAATAGCGTCGTTCTAACAGATATACAACCTATTATATGATTTTCCAAAACAGTTTATAAAACCAATTCCAGACAAACACAATAATCATTCCAAATTAATTACTCAGATAAACAACTGATAATTAATGTAAATATGGAACGATGAACAAGAGCGAACCGCCACTTGCCTGAGTCCGCAGAGATTGAACGAAGTCTAACGACGGGATTCCGGGCTCGACGCAGAGACGAATCTGCCAACTCCGGTACCTTCGGATTGACCCATACAGAAACCCTAAGTTAGATTCGACAAACAACAATACCGATCTACGAAAGGAATCGAAGGAAACGAAACCCGAACGAAGGCTACGGAAGCCAACACCAACAACCACGGCCACCAACACTTCACGGCGGGCGCCACAACAATCACGGCGGGCGCCGCCTTAAATACGGCGGGCGCCGCCTCAAGCACGGTGGGCGCCGCCCAACTACGGCGGGGGCCGCTCCTTGGCCCTTCTTCACGGCGGCTGGCCACAACATCACGGCGGGCGCCGGGATCTTCACGGCGGGCGCCGTCTCATGTCGGCGGTCGTCGTGTTCCTCACGGCGGGCGCCGTCTCATGCTGGCGGTCACCGCCTTCGAGCTGGCGGTCGCCGTGATCCTCGCGGTGGTCGCTGTCGCGAACAAAAACAGAAATACGAGAGGAGAAAACTCACCCTCGACGATCGATTTGGCTCGTCTTTCTCCTTGCTTGGCTTCTAGGTGTCCGAGAGCCTCCAATGCTCCTCTTGGCCACCGGAAACGACACTAAACGAGCTTCGACGATCCACTAGAGCCTTCCCGAGAGAGAGCGTTTTAAGAGCATTTTTTAGAGACGAGAGCTTGACAGCGCTTCCGCGTTTTTCAGCCCCTTTCACCCTCACCCAATGCTCTCTATTTATAGGCAAATCCAAGGTGGAGGAAGGTGGTAGGAAGCTTCCTTCCCGTCCCTTGGGTAATAACCTTGCACTTTGCCTCTTGGATAATAGCTCTTGGACAATAACCTTTGGATAAAGAATCTTGTACTATTGCCCATTAGATAACAACTCTTGGGCAATAAACGTGTACCAATCTTAACCCGCATTAACAAAATTCGTACACGAACGAGTACGAACTTCCAAAACATCTGGACTGTATAATTCTTCACTGAGAAAAATATTATAGATACAGAGCACATTACAGAATGTCTCAAACCTTCATAATTAAATCCGACGTACCAAACTAGCGCTCGGGAAAAATCCATAATTCCCAAAATAGCCTTACAAAATTACGGGGTATCACAGACATACCTCTTCAGACTCTCCCTCTTGTGACTCTACCTCTTCGTCATCTTCATCAACATCGTCCTGGAAAACATAACATGTGGACTAAAATTTGTTTCACCATCTGGTGCAAAAAATTAAATTCATACTAAAGGACATACCTCTTTAGGCTCTACCTCTTGTGAATGTACCTCTTCAGATCCTGCCTCTTCAGACTTTGACTCGTCACCTTCATCTTTTGACATCACCTTCATCATCATGCCCTTTTGGTGTTATTCAATGTTTGGTTCATCATCACTCTCCACACTTTCATCATCCTCAACCTCTAACTCTTGTAAGCATATATATACACAGTAAACATTCATTGTGCAAGTATACAAATGTGAACAAAATAAGTCATTCATTTATTAAATACATCTTTACTATTCTATTCATCATTGGATGAATATTCCTCTTTTGTATCAGCTTTTCCTCTCCTTGTTTTCTTTAACCCGCGTATTTCCTTTCTTAATTGAGCGTAATTTTCATCTATTTTTGCATCATTTCCACCAATTCATTCAAGCAACACATGACTTGTCTTGGGTCTAAACCCTCAATCTTTACAGCTTAACCTTTACCACCTCCCTTTTCTTTTTTACCATCCTTCTTTCTTTTTGGATGAAAATGTTTCACAATGTCATCAAAGAATTTGTCTCCTTCCTCTTATGGGAAGTAACAGCTTTCTCCCAACTCCGCTATTTGCTCCTCAACAAGGATATGTTCAACAGCATACCTCCCCTCTAAGGCATCCCTAACTGAATCCAAGTTCAGTGTAGTTCTTTTCAACCACATCACACCTCGGGGCTGAATAAGTTTATTAAGCTTTTGTGCAAATGTGCTGCCAATGTGGGACACTGCCTCATATAACCAAATCTGAAACAAATAAAATTCAAATTAAACCACAATTATGACCAACAAATTATCCTTATATTTTACAGATTTAACTACTAACACATTACCTGAAACATCATTGGGAAACCCCTTATGGTGAAACCTGCTCTAGCTTTTGAAGAAACTACAAGTGCAGTCTCGACTGACTCTAATCTTGAGCCCAAAGAAGTAGCTAGACTTTGATGGAGGTCAATATAAGTACTCCTACCCCATTGGAAATTATTAAAACGATCCAAGTCTTGGATTAACTTCACATGTAAAGGTCTAATCTTCCTCTTCTTATCACCTCCCAGTACAACACCCTCCAGTATTAGCAACAAAGCCATCTTCAGTTTGAACGCATTGTCCTTCCTACATGTGATGAACTTGTTTAAAATATTAGAGATTGTAATACTCTGCACACCAAAAAAATAAAACACTGCTCTTTTGTCATCTACTGTGTCCTCCTCATCCGGGATGCCACAATTCAATCATGTTATAAGTCTGAACTCGTCTATTAAAAAGCGACATGGTTTTCCTCCCAAATCATATCATGTCTCCCACTTCATGTTTGTCTCTAGTTACCTAAACAACACATGGTGAATCAGTTGTGTCGACAGCTTCAAGATCTTCATTATCTTTACAATTGGGCCAAAGGCCCCTTGTAGAACGGTTTGCCAGTCTGCACCAGTTAGTGTGTTCTCAATACATTACAGATAATGAAACCTTGGATTCTGATTGATCCGACCGAAAAACAAGTCATCTCTATCCCACTTGTACTTCATCTGTAATGAATGACATTCACAAATACATGACATTCTAATCACACAAAGAGAATAAATGTTTTTCATACTACTACTGAATTTGTCAGGGTATATATACGTTTTTCAGGTCATAAAACTTATGCATAACAACAATTTCTCATGTCATTCAGGCTACTATGATATCTAAAATCTCACAATCTAAACTCTCACAATCTTCAATTACCTCTTCAACATGGATGCATTCACAAATGTGACATTCTAATCACATAAAGAAAATAAAGTTTTTCAGACTACTATTAAATTTGTCAAGGTACATAGACGTTTTTCAGGTCATGTATTTTATACGTAACCACACTTTCTCAAGTCATAACAACACTTTATCCACAACACTTTGTCAGGTCATTCAAGCTACTATGATATTTGTCAAGCTATTATAGCCTATCAATAATACCCTAAGACACAGCTGAACCAAACATCTAAACTCTCAAGACATTCTAATCACACAAAGAAAATAAATGTTTTCATACATGTATTGGAATTGTCAGGGTACTTATACGTTTTTCAGATTATATAACACATACATGGTCATTCATGCTATGTTTTTTATTAGATATACAACAACACTTTCTCCATATTTGACAGATTCCTCATAAATGTTTTAAAACTACTATGAAATTTGTCAAGATTTTATACCCTAACCAATAATATGGATGTATTCACAAATACATGACATTGAGGCTTTTTATCATGTTTTTCATGTAGTATGGAATTTTTCAGGCAACCTGAAAATAAAAAAAATTCAAATGAGATTTTGTCTATTGTTCATATTAGTAATCTAAACCACCCTAGTATGAAAATTTCAGGCAAGTACAAAGTTTGTCAGGCTATTATGACATTTTTCATACATAATTTGCCAGGCAGTTGCACGAATTTATAGAGTAATTCATGCTCTGTTTTTCATTACCAACAACAATTCCAGACATAAACCTAGCATGCACTTTCTCCATACATAAACCTAGCATGTCTCAACAATTTCAGGCAAGTTAACACTTCTTTCAGGCAAGTAAAGACTTATTTCAAGAGAACTAACCTCGCCAACTACTTTCGAAGGCTTCCTTATCTACCTCCTGGATGTGGGTTCTTCAACCACCAACCCACTTTTTTTTTCTTCTCATGCATCGGAACCGCTGGACTGGTCGGGTTCTTCTTCTTCTTCAGAGGTGTAGGATTTCTTCATTCTTGCCTTATTCACTTTCGACGGTTTTGGACGAGGTTGTTCATCTGCGTCTTCAGCCCTCCGTCTTTTCACATTTCTCTCGGCCTTCGTCGTCTCTTCTTTAGCTTTCGCCGACTTTAATCCTCTAGTTTTCACCATTTCAGATTTGGGGATTGAGGGTTTCCTGGGTTGCTCGATTTAGGGTTTGTGGAAATAGAGATTTGTTCTCAAAACTGGAACACTTGTATTCTTGTTCTTAGAAATCGAAAAGATTTAGGAAGGAAAGATGAAAAGGCTGCAATGGAGGGAAGTTATGGAGGCTTATCTACCGGTTGAGCAGGTAAGATCATTAATGGGTTATTAGAGCCGTTTTTTCAATAAATGTATTTAGTAACCTCCATTAATAAGCTTTTCAATAGTGAAAAGGTTTTATTCAGAATTTATTTTACCTTTTTTTATTTTTTCACATTTTTGGTATTTTTGCAATTTTTTCAAAAAGGCGGTATTTTTGCATTTTTTTTTAAAAATGCGGTATTTTTTGCAATCACACATAGAAAAGGCGGTAGTTTTTGAAATTTTTCCTTATTTTAATTTCATTATTTATATCTAAATAAATAACTTAAACATTACAAATATTTTTAGAAATTAATTAAAAGAAACTAATATTTCATAATATTGTATTAGATTTCATTTCGTACACTCCTAACTCATGTATCAAATTTTCCTAAAATCCTTCTAATGCTCTATAGTTCTAAATAGATTCAATTATATTTCTAATATCTAAATAATACTTCAAATACATTTAATCAAAATAGATTAAATTAAAAGTTAAAAAACATATCTTAATAGTACGGCGTTACGGGTTTATAAAGGTCGAAACAACTTTCAATATGCTCTCGTCATTCTGAGCCGCCACCTCCTCCACCCAAATCGACGACGGCGCCACCTCCATAAAAGACGACACCGCCTCCTTTCCAACTATCGTCGCCAAGGCCATGGCGTTTTTTGGACCAACCTCGATCTAACCCTACACGACCTGACCCCCTTCAACTAGACCCTCTTTCGACTGGACCGCCCCCGACCGGATCGCCCTCGACCCCTTCCACCCCCCTCTGGTCGCCTCTCCTTCGGTCGCTTCTCCACTCGGTGACTCTCCTCCCTGTCTTGCCACTTCCAACGCCTCCTCCTCCTCCTCGAATCTTGGTGCCATCGTCGTCGCTGCCCCATCCACCTCACTCGCCATCGCTGTTGTCGCGTCGTCTCGCTGCTCTAGTTGCCTCTTGCCATTGCGCTCATGTAACACCCTCAACTTATGTCGGTAGTGCCATACGCCAGTGACCTCAGACTCTAATGTTCAAAGTCACCCTAGACTTTAATCGGAACAATTAAGCTGAAATAAACAATTTAAATAATTGATAAAAGAGTAGCGAAAGACTTTGTATAACAAATACTCAATTCTTTTATTAAAATTCCTCTCGTAAAATGAAAAGGACGGTAGTACAAATAATGTGAAATTACAACGGAAGACTTTAAATAAACTATAATTACATAACCAAATTATCTAACAATCTCACCTATTACATTAATTAGAAAAATTAAATCTTCTTTTTCAACAACATTAAAAATCCTTCAAAACTAAACTTCCACCACAAGCCTTCTTTTTCGTCTCGTTACTCCTAAACAACCTGAGGCAAATCGACTGATGTGTCGTATGGGACGGATGACACTAGCCAACCATGCAAGGAAAAAATAATGGTTGGTTAGTCAAATGAAAGACTACGCAAGGGTATTTTATGTGAGATTTTGTGTGGTCATATTTAGTTACTATCATTGTTTCTCGAATAAAAACCGATAGATGATATAAAACTAAAATACTTCCACTGAACGAATGATGGTCAAAAGACATATGCACCAAGAGAATACCTAAATGAATGTGGGTAATATGGAAATAAGATATGATTTGTTTAGGGAACGTTTTAAATTACAAACAACATATATAAAACTCCATTGAATAATTGGGCCCGACCAACATCACCGCATAATGCGAATCCAGATTGGAAAGACGACCCACTTAAGCTGGAGCACGAGCGGTTTCCAAGTTTTACTTCTCGCTCGAAGTTTATTAATTATGTGCTCGCAACACTTATCTTATTTAATTTCACCACACCACAATTATTCTTAAAGCTTTTAATACAATCTCGAATAAACGAGAACAACACGGGGCGACATTACGTCCAACCCAATTGCACTAGCAAGGTGCTTAAACACCTCGTATCCTTCACGAGTAGATAATAAGCAATGGTCATGACCTTAGAAGTATTAGGAAGTTATTCCGACTAATATCGAGTTATAAAGATATCATTATGCCTCGTAAGGCCATAACATCCATGACACACACGACTATTAAAGTCCATATTTAATGACTATAAAGTCCACACATAACAAACAAAGTCCACACGCTATACCGTCATTACGATGATAATAACAATAATCATATATACCTATATATAACTATATATATATATATCAAGAATAACTATCATCCAAGATACAAAAATTTTTAAAGCACGCAAGTGTTCTCAAACATTAATTAGGTTTTAGAAATTACTCAATTAATTAACAATTAATTTTAATATTAATTATTGATCAAATGATGAACTGAAATGACAAGAGTAAACCATCACTTGCCATGAATCACGAACAATGTCGAACGGCGTATCGGAGATGATTGCTTTCGAAAAGTAAATTGACTCTCTGCTTTATTTCTGTTCCAAACGTAATTCCAAAACGTACTCAAATCATACACAATAAATAAATTTCAATAGATAATTTATTCAAGATCAAATTTTGAAGGATACAATGTCTCTGTTTCTAATTGAATTTATTTATCTCATAAATAAATCAATTTCAATGCTTTTTGAAAAACAATTATTTATACGATTCTAAAAATCAATTAGTCGTATATAAATAATCATATCATAATAAACTGATCCAATAATTTATTTATAATTCTAAAAATTTCTAACTCAAAATATTATCTAGATGAAGAGTTATAAATTACCCATTCATAATACAAGATAATATTAGAAAAAATATATTAATTTAATTTTAATATTCAAAAAAATAGAATTAATCCTAACATATTTTTTACTAGTCTAGATTAATTAAATTAATCAATATTAAGACAAAATAAATTAAAACAAATACCCAAAATCGCAAATCGGACAACCAATTCCTCCCCGGAGTCGCGGCTGACAACTCGTCGGAAAAGCTCAAAATTGAGACTCTTCGGTGGGTCTCCGGCGTCGGGGAAAGAGGGGTTTTTAAGGGGACAACTAGACGAATCTAATTGTACCAACAATGACTCTCGAAGTTTTCGGAAGAACACAAGTGTCGGATTTTAGGGTTCTTGAGGAAGTTTGATGAAATTGGGTGAATTGAGAGGACAATTGAGGGGGTTTATATAGGGCTTTTGAAGCCTTACCTCAACACGATCACGTGCTTCTCGCCCTCCAATTGAATCAGATAGGATCAAAGTTTTCGGTTCTTCAATTCGTTCAAATGAACGACACACTTGAAAGCGCGGCAAAATCCCGCCAATCCCGCTGATTTTAATCCAAATTGATCGAAGCATTAGATGCGTGATCTTTCCTTCCTCAACGCCCAGTACTTAATTATGCAAATCGGGCTCAAATCGTGACCGAATTCCTCCATTGAAGGCTGCTTGAAGCTCACGTGAAAATGGTGGGCTGGAGGTTGAAGAAGACTCTTTCCCATAATTACAATCTCTCCCCCTTCTATTTGACCTAATTGCACATTTTTGCCCAACTTTCTAAAGTTGGACAAAAGTGTCCTTATTTAACTTTTCAAAACTTTCAAAAATTACTCAAACTTATTTATTTTAATATTCTAAGTATATAATATTATTTTAACCTAAAATTAAAGTGTAGAAATATTCACTTAGGTTAAAATTAAGCTTAAGTCACATATCTTTATAAAATTAACCATATTAAAATCTTCATTAACACTTTGTTAATCTTAACTCAAATAATCTAGGATAAGATTGATAAGTTTATTTAAATTAATATTAACATGAGGTTAACCATAATTTAAACCATTCATAACTTACAGATGTAACATATTTAGGGTATTTATTATTTTATCTCTTTATGGATAAACATAATAATTCTTATAACCTTTATTATTATATTTAAAATTCTAAAACCACATTCATTGTTATACTTATTTATTTATTTCTACACCATACTATTATAGCCCATTCGATAATTTGTACAAAATTATCTTGAACTAACTTTTGTACTTACGTTAATGAAAAATTAAATTCTTCCACTAAAAGAAATAAAATAAATTTTATAACTTTTATTATTATCAAAAAAATATATAGGAATTAAATTAATACCCTTATGATAAAATGAGAATTATTACAATACTACCCCCTTAAAAATAGTTTTAACCCCAAAACTAGAATCTATCACAGTAAAAGAACGAGTTTCCACGTTCATTCACTTTCTTAAGTTAATATCCTTAAATATTCATGTTCTCATAATTAACATCAAAATAGTCGAACTATTTTCATCAATCATAATTATCGCGTATATCTCGTCTCCATATATTATACCATGGAATACTCCTAATTCCACAAGATCATGACTACGTCAGAATAATAGTCCCCAAAATCATCATAACAATCTTAATATATACTTTAAGCATAAGGACACACCTTTCTCTTCCAATTTCCTCTTTATAATCAAATCCCGAGATTCGTACATTAAACTCTTTATGACCCTAATATCAAATCTTAATAACTCCAAACATTATATCCTCTTACTTTAAGGTACATCCCACAAATTCTATTAATTATTTATCTCAATTAAATTTGGCTCTTGTGCCCACATCTAACTCAAATCCCAAAGAAAGATTAATTGTCTCAATTAATTCATCTTTAAATTAAGACCCTTACATCCCAAAATAATCACACAATATTTTATTCATATTTTTCTCAAACATGATTTTGATAATTCCTTTAACACAATTATGATCAATCATTTTATTTCCTCCAATGCGTGTCCTAAGATCACCTTAGTAGATATAAATATCTTTCTCCTCAAGCCTAGATGGCAAGAATTTATAAACTTATTTTATCCCATATTTTAATCAACACAAATCAAAACAAACTTTTATCGACTGAGTTTGTATTCACTAATAAATCATTTAACACTTAATTTCTCTCACACAATCTATTATCTCAATTAAAGCAAACTTTTTGGCTAACAAAATTTACCATCTACCTCATACTAAAACCCTTAATACTCCTCATATCATTATATCACTAAAAAAATTCTTATGATGTCACTTATCACTTAATCATCCCAAAAAGGTTGAAACCACAAGTCTTACAAGGAACACACTCACCCAATAATCACCACAATTAAATCCTTAAACATTTATATATTAAAGCATTAATCGCATTGTAATACGATCCTCTTAGGAAAAAACAACTCTTTGTAATTTAGACTAATAATTTATTCATTTACATGAATAGATTTTAAAACTCACAACTACGCATTTTAAACTTTATACCAACTCAATATCCGAAATTTATCACATCTAATGCTCGGAGTATACACATGAGAAATAAATCTCAAACTCCATAGAGCATTAACTACACACATTGAATTCCTTACAACAAGGAGTCCTTACAATACTAAACCCATGAGACAATGCTCGTCAACTTGAGCAAATGAAACAAATAATGTCAATATCCAACTTGACATTATTCCCAGAATTTAGAGAGGTTCTTATGAATGAATCTAAGGATTAAGTAACGGATTTGAAGTTTGCAGAAGTTTGAAACCCCTTAAAAATCACACTTTAAATTAACTATTCACACCATTATTGTTTTTATAATATAACTTATTTATAAATGTAATGCTTTAAACATTATCCTTTTTAAAATCACAATCACTTTCAAACTACACATTAAAATCATTAAATGAATTTAAAATTAATCGTTAAAACACTATTATTATATAAACCAAATATTATATCTAATAAAAGTTTCTTATTACTTAAACCACTAATTTTATCATTTTTAAACTTTAAACTATTTTTAAAACCATTGAATTAAATACTTTAAAATCAAGAATTATATATATGTATTAAGATAGAATAAATTAGTTTGAAAATAATTTTAAAAATTCTCAAACCTAACAATAGGCCAAGAATCTTAAAATCAATGCTCTGATACCATAATTGTAACACCCCCGATTTATGTCGGTAGTGTCACATGCTAGTGACGTCAGACTTTAATGTCCAAAGTCACCCTAGGATTTAATCAAAACAATTAAGCTTAAATAAATAATTTAAATAATTGATAAAAGAGTAGCGAAAGACTTTGTATAACAAATACTCAATTGTTTTATTAAAATTTCTCTCGTAAATTGAGAAGGACGGTAGTACAAACGATGTGAAATTACAGCGGAATACTTTAAATAAACTCTAATTACATGAATAAATTATCTAATAATCTCACATATTACATTAATTAGGAAAATTAAATCTTCTTTTTCAACAACATTGAAAATTCTTCAAAACTAAACTTCAACCACAAGCCTTCTTTTTCGTCTCGTTACTCCTAAACAACCTGAGGCAAGTCGACTGATGTGTTGTATGGGACGGATGACACCAACCAACCATGCAAGGAAAAAATAATGGTTGGCTAGTCTAATGAAAGACTACGGAATGATATTTTATGTGAGGTTATGTGTGGTCATATTTAGTTACTATCATTGTCTCTCGATAAAAATTGATAGACAATATATAACTAAAATACTTCCACTGAACAAAGAATGGTCAAAAGAGATATGTGCCAAGAGAATACCCGAACGAATGTGGGTATTATGGGAATAAGATATGATTTGTTTGGGAACGTTCTAAATTACAACACAACATATATAAAACTCCATTGAATAATTGGGTACGGCCAACCTCACCGCATAATGCGAATCCAGATTAAAAAGACGACTCGTTTAAGCTAGAGCACAGCGGTTTCCAAGTTGTACTTCTCGCTCGAAGTTTTTTAATTATGTGCTCGTAACACTTATCTTATTAAATTTCACCACACCACAACTATACTTAAATCTTTTAATACAATCTCGAATAAACGAGAACAACATAGGGCGACATTACTTCCAACCCAATTGCACTAGCAAGTTGCTTAAACACCTCTTATCCTTAACGAGTGGATAAGAAGCAATGTTCATGACATTAAAAGTATTAGGGAATTATTCCGACTAATACCGAGTTATAAAAAGATCAATATGTCTCGCAAGGCCATAACATCCCTGACACACACGACTATTAAACTCCCTACTTAATGACTATAAAGTCTACACATAACAAACAAAGTCCACACATAATACCGTCCTTACGAAGATAACAACAATAATCATATATACCTATATATAACTATATATATCAATAATAACTATCATCCTAGATACAAAATTATTTAAAGCACGCAAGTGTTCTCAAACATTAATTAGGTTTTAGAACCCAATTAATTAACAATTAATTTTAATATTAATTGTCGATCAAATGATAAACTGAAATGACAAGAGTGAACCATCACTTGCCTTGAATCGCGAAGAATGTCGAACGGCGTATCAGAGATGGTTGTTTTCGAAAAGCAAATTGACTCCCTTCTTTATTTCTGTTCCAAATGTAATTTCGAGTTGTACCCAAATCATACACAATAAATAAATTATATTAGATAATTTATTCAATATCAAATTTTGAAGGATACAATGTCTCGATTTCTAATTGAATTTATTTATCTCATAAATAAATCAATTTCAAGGTTTTTTGATGAAAATATTATTTATATGATTTTAAAAATCAATTAGTCGTATATTCTAAATAATCATATCATAAATAAATTGATCCAATAATTTATTTATAATCCTAAAAGTTTCTAACTCAAAATATTATCTAGATGAAGAGTTACGTTATAAATTACACATTCATAATATAAGATAATATTAGAAAAATTATAATTAATTTAATTTTAATATTCATAAAAAATAAATTAATGCTAACATATTTTTCACTAATCTAGATTAATTAATTTAATCAAGAATAAGCCAAAATAAATTAAAACAAATACCCAAAATCGCAAATCCGACAACCAATTCCTCCCCGGAGTCGCGGCTGACAACAGTCTCAAATTTTTCTGAAGAACACAAGTTTCGGATGTTAGGGTTCTTGAGAAAGTTTGATGAAATTGGGTGAATTGAGAGGACAATTGAGGGGGTTTATATAGGGCTTTTGAAGCCTTGAATTCCCTCAACTCGATCCCGTGCTTCTTGCCCTCTAATTGAATCAGATAGGATCGAATTTTTTGATTCTTCAATTCGTTCAAACGAACGACACACTTGAATGCCCGGCAAAATCCTGCCAATCCCGCTGATTTTAATCCAAATTGATAGAAGCATTAGATGCATAATGTTTCCCTCCTAAATGCCCATTACTTAATTATGAAAACCGGGCTCGAATCGTGGCCGAATTCCTCCATTGAAGGCTGCTTGAAGCTCACATGAAAATGGTGGGCTGGAGGGTGAAGACGACTCTTTCCCATAACTACAATCGCACCCCCTATATTTGGTCTAATTGCACATTTTTGCCCAACTTTATAAATTTAGGCAAAATTGCCCTT
Organism: Rheum nobile; assembly: GCA_027886185.1. Lineage (NCBI taxonomy): Eukaryota > Viridiplantae > Streptophyta > Magnoliopsida > Caryophyllales > Polygonaceae > Rheum > Rheum nobile. Next base: position 4,910,934 of record WOAB01000595.1, on the reverse strand, counting down.
ATTTATTTTTTCAAAAATTACCCAAACTTATTTATTTTAATATTCTAAGTTTATAATATTATTTTAACCCAAAATTAAAGTGTAGAAAAATTAACTTAGGTTAAAATTAAGCTTAAGTCACATCTCTTTATAAAATTAACCATATTTGATCTTCATTAATACTTTATTAATCTTAACTCAACTAATCTAGGTTAAGATTGATAAGTTTATTTAAATTATTGTTAACATAAGGTTAATCATAATTTAAACCATTCATAACTTAAAGAGGTAACATACTTAGGGTATTATTATTTTATCCTTTTATGGATAAACATAATAATTCTTATAACCTTTATTATTATATTTAAAATTCTAAATCTACATTCATTGTTATACTTATTTATTTATTTCAACACCATACTATAGTTTATGAATGTCTTCGTGGCGGACTTGATTTTACCAAAGATGATGAAAATGTGAACTCCCAACCATTTATGCGTTGGAGAGACCGTTTCTTATTCTGTGCCGAAGCTATTTTTAAAGCACAGTCTGAAACAGGTGAAATCAAAGGACATTACTTGAATGCTACTGCGGGTACATGCGAAGAAATGATAAAAAAGGATGTATTTGCCAGAGAATTGGGAGTTCCTATCGTAATGCATGACTACTTAACAGGGGGATTCACTGCAAATACTAGTTTAGCTCATTATTGCAGAGATAATGGCCTACTTCTTCACATCCACCGTGCAATGCATGCAGTTATTGATAGACAGAAAAATCACGGTATACACTTCCGCGTACTAGCTAAAGCCTTACGTCTGTCTGGTGGAGATCATATTCATTCCGGTACTGTAGTAGGTAAACTTGAAGGGGAAAGGGACATCACTTCAGGTTTTGTTGATTTACTACGTGATGACTTTGTTGAAAAAGATCGAAGTCGCGGTATTTATTTCACTCAACCTTGGGTTTCCCTACCTAGTGTTATTCCTGTGGCTTCCGGGGGTATTCACGTTTGGCATATGCCCGCTCTAACCGAGATCTTTGGGGATGATTCTGTACTACAGTTCGCCCATCTGATAATTTGTACAAAATTATCTTGAACTAGCTTTTGCACTTACGCTAATGAAAGTTTAAATTATTCCTCTAAAAGAAATAAAATAATTTCATAACTTTTATTATTATCAAAAAAATATATAGAAATTACATTAATACATTTATGATAAAATGAGGGTTATTACATCTCAGATGTTATGCCCTGGATTTTTTTTAGAGTTTATCGGGAGGGAGGTTGAAGACGATGAAGATTTGGTAATTTTGCTTCGCTGTTTAAGAGCATTTTTTAATGCCATGTTGTGGCGTTTTTTAACGCCATGTTGTGACATTTTTTAATGCCATATTATGGCATTTTTAGACCATGTTGTGGTGTTTTTAAACAATACGATATGGAGTTCATTTTTTTTTTTGAAAAAAATCAAGTTTTAGACGCCATTTAGTGGCGTGAATAGTTTTTTTTTCCAAAAAAAATTAAATCGGTTCAATTGTAGACGCCATTTCATTGAACCTGGCTTTTTCTTACAACGCCACACAATGGCGTCCAAAGTTGATCTGATTCAGTTTCCCGAACCGCCAACTTGGACGCCATATAGTGGTGTATACATTTTTTTTAACGCTACATTGTGGCATTTTTTTACGGTGAGAAAACAAAAAAAAACGGTGCAAACACAAGCCCCGTGTTTTTAACAATCTAATTGTATGTACTCTAATGGAATTTGAACCCAATATTATCTTATACTTATATGTATATAAGATAGGTTGGCGTTATACTTTTTGGTGCATTAACTTATCTTATACATATAAATCGATTGGCGATAAGAACACCAATCGATTTATATGTAGTGCGTAATTAATTAATTATTCTATATTTAAGATATCATAATCATAATCATTTATTTATTCAGACAAAAGTAATCATAATCATTTATAGAAACACAAAAATGCTCTATAATTGTTTTATATCATATGTAGATTAGAGTGTAGGTTTTTATTGGGAGACATGCAATCTTTTTGTTTAAAATGGTTTGATAACAAATATAATTATAACTGAATATTGTAATTCAATCAATTCATTGCTCCTATTTAATGTACCGCTTCAGTAGTGAAAAAACGCTCCCAAGCAATGAGCCGGCCCTAAAAAACGCTTCAGTAGTGAAAAAAAGCTCCTTCTGGAGCCCGCCGTCACCATGGCAACCACCACCCCGCCGCCACCATGGCAACCTCCACACCATGGCAACCACCACACTCGCCGCCACCATGGCCGCTCCGACCGAGCCTCCTACCCAAATTCTAACCCAAGCATTCCCTATCAATGAAACTGTAACACCCCCAATTTATACCGGAGATATTACATGCCAGTGACCTCAGACTTTACCGTCCAAAGTCACCCCAGGCTTTTCCAGAACAGTTAAGCTTAAATACATAACATAATTACATAATAATGGAAAGATTAAACAACGGAAGACTTTAAATTACACAGCGGAAGACTTTAAAGAGCCAACTTATAACATGGCTAAATTATGAAGATACATTGAAGTAACACTTTAACAATCTTAAAACACTTAACAGCTTAAAACATTGACTTTTAAATCTTCGTCTGCAAGCTTCTTATCCTTCAATAGGTTACTTAAACTCCGGGAATCAACTCCTGATGTGCCGAAATGGACGGACGACACCAACCATGACGATGCAGATAATAAAAATACAGCGGGTTAGTCTACTGAATAGACTAGCAAGGGCACAAAGCAAAGTGGTTCGAGTGATCGTGACCGTTTACTATCATTGTCCCTCGAATAATAACCGAAGGAACAATATATAACCCGACACTTTCACGGAATAACAACAATTAGATATGCACTTGAAGAGAAGACTCCAAATGAATTGAGTCTTATAGGAAATTATGACAACTGCTAGGGAACATTAAAGTTATACACACCAATGATTTAAAAGTTGACTGAGATGCTTCAGTTCACAACCAACCTCATCGCATACAGCGAATCCAGATTGGAAAGAGAACGTACTATGATCAAAGTCGAGACGAGTTTTTTCTAGCTGCACTACTCGCCATGGGTTTATTAATCATGTGCACTCGGGCACATACCTTATTTAATTACAAAACACACATTACTGAAACACGTTAATTTTATTAAGAGCGACAACAAGGCTTAAATCTTAAGGCGACCATTACGTCAACCCAAATTAAAACACACACAACACACACGCGGGACTTAACATTATTATGCCAAGTAACAACGGCATTATTATTACACCGGGTGACCTTACGTTCACCCTGATTGCACTATTACAGTGCTTACACTTATTAATTATGTGCTTAACTGCACTTATCTTATTAAATTACAACACACACACACTACTGTTGAGGCTTTTAATATTATTCCGAGAACATGGAAGTTATTATTACACCGGGTGACCTTACGTTCACCCTGATTGCACTGCTACAGTGCTTATACTTTAATTTACAAGGTGACAGTTACGTCCACCCCAATTGCACTAGCTAAGTGCTTAATACACAGGACTGCAATTATGCTCATCCAATGGCGCTTACAAGGCGCTTAAACACTTCAAATCCTTAACGGTGGATAAGAAGCATAGGTCATGACCCTTAAATTATTCGGAATTAATCCGAGGAATATTATGATTTAAAGAAACGACAAATCCTTACTTGGATTAGCGTTCCTACGAACATTAATTTATTAAGAAACGACTAATCCTTATTTGGACTAGCGTTCCCACAACACACACGAGATTAAGCATTAAAGATTAACATTAAACCACCCGATACCATCACGGTAATTATCACATATAATAGCGTCGTACTAACAGATATACAACATATTATAACATTATTTTAATCACGTTTACTTATGAAGTTAATTCCCAAACCGAACAACAGTTCACATTAACTCAATTAACAATTAAACGATTAATGATTAACGAAACAAGGACTGATTAAGCAAGAGAGAACCGCCACTTGCCTTAGTCCGCAGATCTGGAACAGAGCAGAGACAACGGGATTCCGGGATCGACACAGGTATAGCTCCGACAGCACAACGACCTTCGAGTCGACCCATAAGGAAACCCTAAGTTAGATCTGACATAAACTAGTACGAATCTAAGGAAAGACGAACGAAATCGAAAGGAATGACTCCACAACGACGAACCCCAAGACCAAGCCAACAAAGGGGCTTCTGGCCACTGGCGGCGGTCGCCGTGTTCATCACGGCGGGCGTCGTGATGAACGGTGGTCGCCGTGAAGAACCTTCGACAACAGAATGGCGAGAAGACTCACCAAAACGATGCGCGTTTCGACCCCTTTTTGCCTTGCTTGGGTTCTGACCTCCAAGGGCAACCAAAAGGCTTAAAAAGGGCTTTTGGAAACACCACCAAATGACACCGGCGAGCACCTCAGAACTCCGGCGAGGCACAAAAATTCCGGTGAGGCAAAGTTTGGGAGAGTTTGGCTGTGGAATCCCTCAAATCCGACCTCCAAACCCCTCCTTAAATAGCCAAAACCCTAGGAGACACAATGATGGCCTAACCGGAGGCGTGGCGGGGCTAGTTCGGCATCGTCAGACGTTCGCCGGCGACCTTCGGGCAAGGACCTCCGGACAACATCGACGGCAGGCGCCGTCATAACTGCGGCGGGCACCGCCATCAATGCGGCGGGCACCGCCATTAATACGGCGGGCGCCGCCATAGACCTAGCGTCCCCAGCTAGGAGAAGACCAGCCGGCCACCTCGAGCCTTGCGACGGCGGGAACCGTCATTAATGCGGCGGGCGCCGCCCTTGGGCCTTGCGACGGCGGGCGCCGCCAATCTCACGGAGGGCGCCGCCCCTTGGCTCGGCCGCTTCCTTTGCTTCTCGGACGAAAATAACGTTAACCCGGGATAAAATTCGTCGTACGCGAACGAGTAATTAACATCCCAAGCACGTCGTTTGTATATTATTTCATCCGAGCGATTGCCTTCGCGGATGCAAATGCGCTCACAAGGTGCACAATAAGAATAAGACCAATAGAGACTTCATAAGGGACCATTTGACCTGCAGATCGTAATGCTCCTAGAAAGGCATATTTCGGATATAGAGGAGTGAAAGTTCCCAAAAATAAAGGACTTTCTCATATCCTTCCATGAACCGTACGAGCACGTCCTCGTTTGTATATTATTTTACTGAGAAAAATATTACAGATACAGAGCACATTACAGAATGCCTCCAACCTTCTGAATTAAATCTGACGTACTAAACGGGTGTTCGGGAAATTCCAAAAATTCCCAAAATAATCCTTACAGAATTACGGGGTATCACATCACCTCCCCCTTAAAAAAAGTTTTGACCCCGAAACTTGCATTAAGTCAATGAGGATACTGCCTCAACACCAATCTTACCACCTGGATCCAATATCCTTAATCACTTCATCTTTGAAATGGATCACCAAAGATATTATTCTTAATTCCTTAGGATATCATTCTGAAAATGATTCATCCTCCTCAAAGCTTATGGCACAAACTCACGCATGAGAGATAGCTCCTGATCTCTCTGAACAAAACTCTACAAGTTCATTCCCTTTCCTTAAGAAATCTCGGAAGAACTCAGCGTATGAGATAACGCTTACCACAATACTCCTTAGATGCGTAGACAATTCTCTTTACGGAATCTTTAATACATCGGGATCATCAACATATCCCATCCTTACTGCAACCTTTCCTCTCAACATGACCGCTCCACAACTTAATCTTCCTCAAAGAGTTGCATCCGTTCTTATAGATGACATACTCTATGTATGAAGAAGAATCTTAGGAGTGGATCTAGATTTAAACAATAGAGTCGACCTTGGGATTAACCACAAGGGGACGAACATCTAAGTTGTCCACAAAACTCCACCACCATAAGTCCGACAGTCCTTATCCTTACTTGGCATAAGCTGTTCTCGACACTTACGGGGTTTCGTATGAACAACTAATTCGTACTGATAACGCATTCAGAATTTTCCAAAACAAGGAAACACTTCATTAACATTAAGCATTACATTACTGACAAAAGTTGAACAACCAGTTCACGATGCTACGGAGATTACCGACACACGTCATTACTCCTTAATCTTACAGAAAGACTTAGCACCGATACAACTTAATGGATCAGGGTTCTTCTTCGTTGACTTGACTCATTACAAAGAGTCGTTGCCCTTGGCCTGAAGACCCCATAGGCGCTTTGCCTTTATTACGAGTCATAGACTGCTCAGGAGTAGATACCACCGGCCTTGGGTTCTGCCTACCTCCAACATTTGACGCCTGGTACGACTGCATTGGTCCTTGACCCTTCAGTCTGCAGTACGTTTTTATGTGGCCTTCTCTACCACAATTATGACATACTCTCTTATCCTTTTGGCAAACAAAACTTTTATGCCCCACTTCACCACAATTGTGGCACTGAATTGCTCCGCCGCTCCAACCTGAGCCTCTGGCAGAGTCTGACTGAGTTGTCTCGGTCTTAGCGTGACCCAACTTCTCAAACTTGGTAGGCGATGTCAGTCGTTTGAATGAACCAACCTGGCGATCCTGTTGCCCACCCTTTCCCTTAACTTGCTTCTCCCTCTTAAGGGCAGACTCCTCCAATGTGACTTCCGTCTTGTAGGCTGCATCCACATATTGCTCTAACGTAGTACAGCCATGACGCAACATTAGAGGCTTGATCTCTGGATTCATCCATCCATGGAAGTACCAGATCTTTTGCTCTTCGGTTGACACCTCAGGTCCAGCGTACTGCATCAAGTGATTGAACTTAGCTGCGAGCTCAGTCACCTTTAACCCATCAGTCTGCGGGTACATAAATTCCTTATGCTTCTCCTCCCTCATAGCTCGGGAAAAGAAACAATCGGTCATCTTGGTTTTGAACATGCTCCAATTCAGCTCGGGATGGTCAGCCAGACCGGTGCTTTCCCACCATTCACTAGCCACATCCTTGAGTTGAAGAGAGGCGATGTGCACTTTTCTAGCCTCAGTGCAATTAATGTTCCGGAGCAACCGTTCCATATGTGAGAACCAATATGTCACCCTGACTGGTTCTCCAGTACCGTCATAGTTGTCAGGCCTCATTGAACTCAGGACTTTTAACGCCTGCCCGTAAGTTCCTTTGTCCCTAACAACATTGACCCGATGTATTTGCTCCACTGACTCCTCGACTTCAGGAGTAGCTTGAGGAACTGGACCACCTTGTGCTTGTGGTGCAACTGGTCGCATAACATCTGTGATTGCCTGCATAACAATTCCTCGAATTGCCTCCACTGCTGCAGCATCAAATAACATCGGAGCGTTGGCCTGAGCTTGGCCATTGCCTCCCTGGTTATTGTTGGAAGCAGCCTCACGCTCTTCCCCTTGATTAGCGGCGCTCCTCAGAATCAACCTTGGTTCAGCACCAGCATGGGCTGTGTTCCTTGTGTTCACCATCTTCTGGTGAATCATAACGTTACTTTAGAACTTATCCAACTTAATTTTGACACTATAGTCAAATACGTCATGATGTAGATTATAGAGGTCCAAACTAATAACTTTATATTAGTCTGACTATCCTTCACTGTTAAATGCAAGAACGACCTTTTTCTGCTCACTAAAGACTGAGAACCTGGGAGAAATGTCAACCTTTAAATGACATTAATCCCGAGAATAGACAATATTCCTAAGAATGGATCTAAGGAATAAGTAACACTTGAAGCTTGCAGAAGTTTGAAACCACTTATTAACAATCTCACTTTCAAACTTCAACCCTTTAAACTTTAAGTTAATCGCTTATAACACAACACTTTTATAAATCAATTATAAATAGCTTTCGAACTTCGAAACACTAAATCACTTAAATTAAATCACCGAGTTACTTACAACTCTTAACATTGAAATTCTCAAAATTCCATTTTAATATAGAATAGGTTCGAAAACAGTTTCAAAATAAACTTTCGAAAATTCTCAAACCTAACAATAGGCCAAGAATTTTAAAACCATTGCTCTGATACCATAACTGTAACACCCCTAATTTATACCGGAGATATTACATGCCAGTGACCTCAGACTTTACCGTCCAAAGTCACCCCAGGCTTTTCCAGAACAGTTAAGCTTAAATACATAACACAATTACATAATAATGGAAAGATTAAACAACGGAGGACTTTAAATTACACAACGGAAGACTTTAAAGAGCCAACTTATAACATGGCTAAATTATGAAGATACATTGAAGTAACACTTTAACAATCTTAAAACACTTAACAGCTTAAAACACTGACTTTTAAATCTTCGTCTGCAAGCTTCTTATCCTTCAATAGGTTACTTAAACTCCGGGAATCAACTCCTGATGTGCCGAAACGGACGGACGGCACCAACCATGACGATGCAGATAACAAAAATACAGCGGGTTAGTCTACTGAATAGACTAGCAAGGGAACAAAGCAGAGTGGTTCGAGTGATCGTGACCGTTTACTATCATTGTCCCTCGAATAATAACCGAAGGAACGATATATAACCCGACACTTTCACGGAATAACAACAATTAGATATGCACTTGAAGAGAAGACTCCAAATGAATTGAGTCTTATAGGAAATTATGACAACTGCTAGGGAACATTAAAGTTATACACACCAATGATTTAAAAGTTGATTGAGATGCTTCAGTTCACAACCAACCTCATCGCATACAGCGAATCCAGATTGGAAAGAGAACGTACTATGATCAAAGTCGAGACGAGTTTTTCCTAGCTGCACTATTACTTAGCTACACTACTCGCCATGGGTTTATTAATCATGTGCACTCGGGCACATACCTTATTTAATTACAAAACACACATTACTGAAACACATTAATGTTATTAAGAGCGACAACAAGGCTTAAATCTTAAGGCGACCATTACGTCAACCCAAATTAAAACACACACAACACACACGCGGGACTTAACATTATTATGCCGAGTAACAACGGCGTTATTATTACACCGGGTGACCTTACGTTTACCCTGATTACACTATTACAGTGCTTACACTTATTAATTATGTTCTTAATTGCACTTATCTTATTAAATTACAACACACACACACACACACACTACTGTTGAGGCTTTTAATATTATTCTGAGAACACGGAAGTTATTATTACACCGGGTGACCTTACGTTCACCCTGATTGCACTGCCACAGTGCTTACACTTTAATTTACAGGGTGACAGTTACGTCCACCCCAATTGCACTAGCTAAGTGCTTAATACACATGACTGCAATTATGCTCATCCAATGGCGCTTGCAAGGCGCTTAAACACTTCAAATCCTTAACGGTGGATAAGAAGCATAGGTCATGACCCTTAAATTATTCGGAATTAATCCGAGGAATATTATGATTTAAAGAAACGACAAATCCTTACTTGGATTAGCGTTCCTACGAACATTAAGTTATTAAGAAACGACTAATCCTTATTTGGACTAGCGTTCCTACAACACACACGAGATTAAGCATTAAAGATTAACATTAAACCACCCGATACCATCACAGTAATTATCACATATAATAGCGTCGTACTAACAGATATAAAACCTATTATAACATTATTTTAATCACGTTTACTTATGAAGTTAATCCCAAACCGAACAACAGTTCACATTAACTCAATTAACAATTAAACGATTAATGATTAACGAAACAAGGACTGATTAAGCAAGAGCGAACCGCCACTTGCCTTAGTCCGCAGATCTGGAACAGAGCAGAGACAACGGGATTCCGGGCTCGACACAGGTATAGCTCCGACAGCACAACGACCTTCGAGTCGATCCATAAGGAAACCCTAAGTTAGATCCGACATAAACTAGTACGAATCTAAGGAAAGACGAAAGAAATCGAAAGGAATGACTCCACAACGACGACCACCAAGACCAAGCCAACAAAGGGGCTTCTGGCCACTGGCGGCGGTCGCCGTGTTTATCACGGCGGGCGCCGTGTTTATCACGGCGGGCGCCGTGATGAACCTTCGACAACAGAATGGCGAGAAGACTCACCAAAACGATGCGCGTTTCGACCCCTTTTTTCCTTGCTTGGGTTCTGACCTCCAAGGGCAACCAAAAGGCTTAAAAAGGGCTTCTGGAAACACCACCAAATGACACCGGCGAGCACCTCAGAACTCCGGCGAGGCACAAAAGATCCGGCGAGGCAAAGTTTGGGAGAGTTTGGCTGTGGAATCCCTCAAATCCGACCTCCAAACCCCTCCTTAAATAGCCAAAACCCTGGGAGACACAATGATGGCCTAACTGGAGGTGTGGCGGGGCTAGTTCGGCGTCGTCAGACGTTTGCCGGCGACCTTCGGGCAAGGACCTCCGGACAACATCGACGGCGGGCGCCGCCATCAATGCGGCGGGCGCCGCCATTAATACGGCGGGCGCCGCCATAGACCTGGCGTCCCCAGCTAGGAGAAGACCAACCGACCACCTCGAGCCTTGCGACGGCGGGCGCCGTCATTAATGCGGCGGGCGCCGCCCTTGGGCCTTGCGACGGCGGGCACCGCCAATCTCACGGCGGGCGCCGCCCCTTGGCTCGGCCGCTTCCTTTGCTTCTCGGACGAAAATAACGTTAACCCGGGATAAAATTCGTCGTACGCGAACGAGTAATTAACACCCCAAGCACGTCGTCTGTATATTATTTCATCCGAGCGATTGCCTTTGCGGATGCAAACGCGCTCACAAGGCGCACAATAAGAATAAGACCAATAGAGACTTCATAAGGGACCATTTGAGCTGCAGATCGTAATGCTCCTAGAAAGGCATATTTCGAATATAGAGGAGTGAAAGTTCCCAAAAATAAAGGACTTTCTCATATCCTTCCATGAACCGTACGAGCACGTCCTCGTCTGTATATTATTTCACTGAGAAAAATATTATAGATACATAGCACATTACAGAATGCCTCCAACCTTCTGAATTAAATCCGACGTACTAAACGGGTGTTCGGGAAATTCCAGAAATTCCCAAAATAATCCTTATAGAATTACGGGGTATCACAGAAACCCCAAATCTCTACCAATCTCTCTACTCTACTGGTTCAAGAAACCATGAATCTAAAGGGAACCTCAAACCCAGAATTAAAACTCTCAACCTAAAACCTTTTCTTCCAACAATGGCTCACTGTCTCCTTCCCCCCACAAAATTTTCTTGAACCGATGGGCACCAGGCTCATTCCGACCCTGAACCCCGATGGCTTTGTGGGCTGCCGAACCCGTCCAAGTCTCTCCCGGCTCCGAACGAGCCCCCGCTCTGCTCCGAGACCCCGCTCCGACCGAGCCCTCATCGCCGCCGCCGAAGTCAGCGATGATATGGATTTTGTTCTCTGCCGGCGATTTCGACGGAGACGGCTCTCTCCGAAATGGAGTTCTGCGTGTTGATGTTCCGGCTTAGCCCAGAGTTGATGGAGAGCTCCGTGGTGTTGCTGGTTGAAGTGCTCTAGGGCCAACCCGCTGATCAATTCCTTTTATGTTGAACCCTTGTTTGTTCGATTTGCTGTACGTTTTGTGTGTGTGTGTGTGTGTGTTCTTGTTTGGTTGCGCGTCGGGTTTGCAAGCTTGGGTTTTGTACTTCACTGCTTTGTTGAGTTGATCTAGGTGGAGTCCAAGTTGTTCCGGTTATGGTCGTGGTTGTGTCTGAGGCTCTTGAAGATCCATGGTAGGCAACATCAGGGTGGTCGAGACTCCTGAAGATCCCTCATCTAGGTGAGGGCAACGTCATGGTAGTCCATTCAACACCTGCCCAGGATTCATCCTGTTTGACCCTTGTTCTGGTGGCACTGTCTGCTGATTTGTGCTTGACTCACTTCTCTCCCTAGTTCGTTTGGCTCAATTTTGCTCGTTGTATTTTCCTTTGTTTGCTTTGTTGTTCTTAACCGGTTTTTGGTTGCCGATTTATCGGCCTCTCGAGTTTTCCGACGTTGTTTCGGTTCTCGAATTCTTACCTTATCAAAAAAAAAAATGTACCGCTTCAGTATCAATGTGTTTCATTTTTATAACTCTCCGTCACTCAATGAAAATTTGGAAAAGTACAGCTCTAAGTAACCGAAAATTCTCGAATTAGGGTAGGAAGAGAATAATTTGTTATCAATTTTATTTCAGTTGCAACACCAACATAATATATTTATATAACTAGTTATCTTGCCCGTGCTACGCACGGGGCATTTTTTATTATTTAAAAAAAAAATATTTTTCTTGAATTTTAAGAATTTTTTTTAAAAAAAAATTAATTTAAAACATAGTTCACAATATTAAACTTATTTTAGTTCCTTTTATATAATAGTATATTTTTTAATCTATTTTCCATATAGAAAAAAATAGATCGCATAATAATTTTTTTTACCAATTATATATGTATACAAATAATTTTTTGTTGATTGAAAAGTTAAAATATTTTTTAAGTATAATGCATAAATGGAACTTGACTTATAATATAAAAATATAATAATGTCAATAATGAAATAATAATAATACTAAATATTCAAAAAAAAAATTGCTAAAATTTATATATATATGTGAGAATGTGATTATTATTTCTCATCATCTAGAGTTTGATATCATCTATATAGAGTTTGCTAAAATTTATATATATGTTAAAATTTATATAGAGTTTGATATCACCTATGTCATAAACTAAATAAACTTTCTCGTTCTTTTTAATAGTTAACAAATGCTAGTAATTGAGATTAATTAATAGCTTTAAAAGTGACAAATTGAGATTCAATTACATATCCTAAAAAATTGAATGTACTTAGTAATATATTTATATTAAGAAAATAATTTGTTGAATGGGGACATTGATAATTATAATATTTGTGGACTGTCGTGGGTTACATATTGATCTAATTATGGGTATTAATTGGGTTATGATAATATTTTTTTGACGGGTTGATTGACTGTTAGAAGCACCTAGGTGGACCATTATTGTTGGGTTAATTTACGGGTTTAGATAAGCTATTTATTTATTGGTTGTGATTATTCAAATATTTGAAGGTTTTAAAAGATTGGAACTTAGAGCACATATTATTTATTAGAGATTAATGTAAAATTATTCTAAAAAATATTAAAATGTTATTTATTCAATTTTCCTTTAAAAATGTAAAAATATTAAAATGTTGGACAAAAAGGATTGAAACTTAAATCTTTTGAATCATAAAACCTCTATAAATATAATCATTATTGAGCTAAATAGACATTTTTATAGTAATGCATGAAAGATGAACAAAAAAAATTAGATGGAATTTATCAAATTTATTAATTAAGACATAAAGTAGAACATTTGATTAAACATGAATAGTTAGAAAAATACATGTACAACTTCCAAAGACAAACCTCGTAACTCACCAATAAAACATTATACACAATTTGTACGCTAAAAGACAACTATATCCGAACGGATGGAGTATCAATCATCCACAAATAAATTATGCTCCTAATTTTTTCAAGTAGTAGATTAGACTTAACCTTTTCCTAACATGCTGATGAAAAAATGGCAAATATTCCTCTTACCTATGCCTTGTATATATGATATTTTCTTCTTCTTTTTTATCTTGATTGTATGGTTCGATCAGCCAAAGTCGCTCTAGACTGGAGTCTGTTGGCACATAAAATGATAGACCCTTCTATATTTTTTTGAAAAGATAAATAACACATTGATTTTTAAATTTCAATTTCATACAACTAAATATCTAAAAAAAGGAATTTGTCATAGTGACATGCCTTATCAGAGGAGAGGAGTCCAAAAGTATGCTATTGTATTATACATGATGAATGATGATAATAGAGTAATATTTAATGTGGAGGTAAGGTCTAACGGTTTGTAAATATTAAAGTATACATTAATTAAGGTATTATTATAGCATGAAAATAGCAGGAAATTGAAAGGTGGTCCGATGGAGTTCGATTTTGCATTAATCATCTTTTATTTATATTTAAAATGTATTAATGTAATGAGTTTGGTTAAAGGAAGGTGAAAGGACCTCATATGAAATTAAAATAGATTTGGAAATTTATGTACAATTTGTGGAGTTTAAAAATTCATTCAATGCTTTCAATAAATATTGACTTTATATGTTATTAGAAGAAGATTATAAGATTAGATTAGGTAGATTAGATATATATATATATATGCAATAAATGAAAAGTGAGAATTTATAATTAAAATTTATATAATTAATTGTGTACGTGAAATTATAATTATTTAAATTATAATTATATGGTTTCTAATGGACTTATTACTTCCTTAATTATTGCATATTTTATTTAGTTTTCCTTGAGACTTTTTATATATTTTTTTATAGCATTAAGTACATTTATTTCCTGAAAGGCTATAGCATTAAGTACATGGTTGCATACAAAGCATTAGATTTGGAATAATTTGTGTAACTGTTTTTTGAAAAATATATGACTTATATATAGATGTATGTAGGCCTTTATCAATTGAAAAACAACATTATTCATAAACATATTAGTAGTTTAAAGACATCATAACATAAAATTGTATTATATTGAAAAACTCTAGTAAGCCATGACATAAATGTTAATGAATAATTTCGTTCTTTTAATGATATTTTCTTAAAAAATTTGAAAAATAGAAAGTATTGAAGGAGATGACCTTAACTACATCTTAATACCAAAGAAAAACCTAAAATGCAAGGTCCGTACCAATTACCACAATAACACAATTTTGTATCAAAAATTACCAATAAGAATATGTACCTAGAAGATTGAACTAATGAGCATATACCAATAGAAGTAATGAAAACCTCATTTATATGTGTTCACCAAGCAACAGAATACAAGAGAAAAACTACATAATTAGAATATATCAAAACTCTCATTTTAAGCTATATAAACCAATTACCATTACACATTATATAGTATTCAAAATAATAAACCATAACCAAAAGAAACAAATAATAATATTAATAAGTTCACAATAATAATGATTAACAATACTAAAACCAAAAAATCAACATAATAAAATGCATAAGGAAAAATAGAGAAAACTTATAATTAATTGTTTTTGAACATGTAAAAGCTAGTGAAATCCCAGCGTTTCTTGTAAGGGTGTCTTCTATTGATATTGTAACTTTTATTGCATTGTCTCATGGTCACCGATTATACTGTGTGTACGTATAGGACTATAGGAGAGACAACGGAAGCTTTGCTTGAAAAGAGTTTATGTGTAATATATATAGATGGATTATTGTTATTATATTTTGAATGTTTGATTATTGCACCGAAGTCATTTAAGACAGTTGTTACAGTTTATACTTGATTGTTATATTTTTTGCAATACTAAATGTGTTTTATATGCAATTCAAGTTGGTATTTTCAATGAGAAATTAGTGCAAGGTCCGTTATTGTTTTCGATGGCTATTACAATTTCCGAACAATTAAATAGTTTAATGTATTTATGTTTTTAAATCTTTTGCTTATGGTTTCCGTGGATTTAGTCGCGGGAATTTTTACTTGCGTTTATCTATATATTATAGTCTTACGTGCAATATATGTAGTTAGTGAATTTTAATATTGCGGTGATTTCTGTAAAACGTTGAAGTTCTAGGCTAATATTTAGCATATAGGCAAAGAAAATTTAATTCCCTAAAATACTTTTTATAGGCTTTGAATCTTGAACTAATTATTTGAAAAACTTTGAGTGATAAAAAAAAGTTAAAAATAAAATAAATGATGTGTTTAGGTTTGTAAAAATAAATTCAACGAAAATGCTTGTAGGAAGGATTGGACCTTTAACCTTTGCTTTATTAGACACAATCTATACCATTGAGCTATAGTAACATCTTTTATTTATATTGAAATGCAAACAAAAAAATAAGCATGATTTTTCAATGGATTTATGAATTGAATGTGCATTAATTGTACAAAAGGTCTACTTTATATGTTTATAGATTTCAATACATCAGTTGAGAATAAGAAGAGTATAGATAGTTCATATATGTTTATAGTTTTGATCATGTTTATAGTTTTGATTTCTTATTAGTTTAGATCATTTATATTTAGATTAATAGATGGGGCATTGAGTGCTAAAATATCTATTTTATATATTTGTAGATAGATTTATATAATATATATATATACATGGTTGTTATTTAACGCCTACCCCATATTTTTTCATAGCGCCCACTCTACGACCATGAATTGACCACGGAGGAATTGCATCCATCCGTGAATTGACCACGGACGAACTGCTTTCCTCCGTGGTCAACTCACCGATGTATGCAGTTCCTCCGTGGTCAACTCACGGAGGAACTGCGTTCATCCATCATGGAGGAACTGCGTTCATCAATCACGGATGAACACGTTTCATCCGTGACAGTGTGACGTCGTCTTCTTCCTCATAAGACGCAGTTGTTCATTCGTCTTAAGAAATCAACCCGAAATCAACGAGCAACCAGAAATCAACCTGAAATCTATCTAAATCATATCCATTATACATTTTATTCATCTATAGACTTAAAACTTCGAATTTATAAGACAAATTAGGTCAATAATATCCAAAATTCAATCTTGAAAATTTGTTTAAACCCTAACTACGAATTTACAAAATTAGTTAATAAACTTATATTTTCTTGGAGATGGTTGGTTGATTCTTAAGTGTGGCACCTCCTTCATCCAAATTGATGGCAATTTAGTGGCTAAGTGAGGAAGAAATGGCTGATTTTTTTTTGATAAGGTAAGAATTCAAGAATCCAGAACAACCAAACCTGGATTCTTGAGAGGCCGAAAAGACAGCTTCCGAGACAATCGACAAGGAAAAAACACAATAACAACAACGACAAGAAAAACATCAAAGTAAAAAACAAAATACAATAAGTCTCAAGGAAACAAACACAACCGATGAGGAGTAGTGAGAAGGCAGAATAAGTGAGAGAGGCTCAAACATGGGATGGTAGACACCAACACGACGTTGACACAACCGGAAAGCAGAAATAAGACACCGTCTGAAGGCACTTCATCATAAGAAGCCACCAGGGATCACACGATCACTATCTTGATCTCTAGCCCGAAACAACAGTCTCAAATCAAACCTAAACTCAACTCCACGTCATAAATGATTGAATCCTTCTCGGCAAAAAGCGAGCCTTCTCGGCAAAAAGCGAGCCTTTTGAAAAGTGCAGAATCAAAATCGCCCCACGGATTTCGAATTTCAGATTTCAGAATCAAAACCTTCTCTGAGGCCGGAAGCCATGGCCTGGGAGAGGTATGAGCAGGTCACCTTTCACGCCACCAAACCTGCTCAGATTGTTCAGGTTTTGCAGGGATTGGGGGTACTCTGGTTTGCACCAAACAGAGGAAAGACATGGGTGCACAACCGTGGTGGTGAGAGGGGAGTAGTCGGAGTACCGCCGGGGGGTGATGTAGGTGACAGGGGGCACGACTTGGGTGGTTTTAGTTATTATTAACTTATAAGAACTTCGAAGGTGATTGACTTTTTTTGCGAATAGTATATAATCGTATTATTCATTTTATTATGTAGGCAATACACAAATTAGAGTAAATACCACATTTTTTCACATAATATATATATATATATATATATATATATATATATATCAATTTTGAGTTTATATGATTGTGTTAGAATCCGGGTTTTGTTGAACCACATTGTATATTGTTTTAGGGAGTATCGGTGTATTTATAACCATTTTTGTTGCAAATATTGTAGTTTGTTTCATATGAAAGCTAGATAGTTATATACGTGATTCGAACGGGCTTAAAATGTTATTATTTTGTGTTTATATAACACATAACATTTTATTAGTTGTGGTAGAATGAAAATAGACTTTTATGTTGTTTTTGTGGGTATAGAAGGACCTTGACATATACCCTAGTATTTAATTTTGTGGAGAATATCATGACAAGTTTGGCTTACTCTTTTTCATGTTAATAAGCAGGAATTCTTTTCGTAAATTATTGTAGAGAAAGAAAATATAAATGGATACAAAGGAAACATATAATGATTAATTCATCTACATTTAGTTCACACTGACCAAAAGTTCACATCTTCTAATTTGATTTTATTTTTTAAAATAAAACAAACAAATATTTATTCTCAATTAATTGATTTTAATAGGTATTGTGTTTCCAATTTATATATATTATATATATAATTATATAATAATTAATAAACAATCGATAAATGGTTTAAAACTCCATTATCTTTGATGAGTTTATAATCAGTAGTCATAGTGATTCATTCATATGAAAAGTCATTGCTTTTGATCATTAATCCCCTAATTTATATTTTAAGAGAAGAGATTGTGCTTATTTGAAAAAATATGATAGAGATTAGGTGTTAGTGCAAGTTTGAAAGAAGAGTTCATTGTCTTTTAAATTTTGATTTGGGAAATTTCTTTTGTCTAAAAATTATAGCCAGTGAGATACAATAATTTATATTTAGTAATTATAAGCAATGTAGAATATCTAAGGCGTATTGCCAGATAAACGAATAAAATAAAGTAATAGGGATAAAACTTGATGTTTATTATCTATAAATGTTTATTGTACGATCGAGTGATTTAGGATTTTTAAATTCATGTAAATAATATTTGTTATGGTTCAGTTGAATGGGTGCATTTGATTTGCATGTTTAAAGTTGTAGTGGAGTTAAGAGCATTTGTTGGATTTTGGATTATAACAGTTCCATTGAAGTTAATTAAAAGAAATTGTTGAATTTTAAATTGTAACAGCCGTTTTGAAGGCATAGGTATGACCATATATTTTAAGAATGAATTTAAATTTGTTTATAGTATGTAAAATATAAAAGAGAATTATATAGGAAAATTAACATGATGTATCGGAAATATAATTTCTTGATTGAAATAATTTATAAGGTGTTTTGTATGATGAAAATTGAAGGTAGATGTGTGAATTCATATTAATAGAAGAAAATATAAATTAAGAATTTTATATAATTATTAGAAAATAAAACTACACTAAAATAAAACTGCATATTGTATTCTTTATAATGGAGTTTACGGACAATCTATTCACCCTTATTAAATCATGAACACTAATTAAGTATGATAATACTGTTTTTGGTAAGTGAATAATTATATGTATGTTGGTTGATGAACCGTATAACGTTGACTATTTACGGACCATCTATCTACATACATATCTTTATAATGGAGTTTACAGACCATTAACGTACATATTACATTATAGAAACTAATTAAGTATGATAATAATATTTTTGGTAAGTGCAGAATTATCATGTACAATAGAAAGTATTTTGGGGTGGTAATTTAGAAATTTTGTATAAATAAAAGATCAAATAAATTGTAAATAAAATAAGGGTGCATAAGTAAATGTACATAATTATTTGATGACATGGCATACATAGATGAACGACACGTAGGAGAGATAATTGCGGCTTTAGTAGTAGTATATAGAAAGATTACAAATTATTAAACCTCAGATAAATTTTAATTGGGTTTTAGATTCTAAATGAACTGAATGAGCATTACGTGCTAGATAGATTTTCAAAAAGTTAATTATATATATGTTATTTTGGATGAAAAATTAATGGAATGCGGAAGGCTGGCGGTTTTGTGTGGTAATGTTCCTATGTAATTGCAATTGATTGTTGAGCAATGAGTGTCAGTTTTTTTTGTAGGAAAAAGTGGTTGGAATGTGAAAGGTATTTGGCGGATTAAAATTGGATTTAAATTAAATTAAAACCTTAAATAAATGTTAACTAACTCAATTGTGAGATTCATAAATTCATTCAATGTTGAAAAAAATGTTAAATTTATAGATTATTAG
This sequence comes from Rheum nobile, assembly GCA_027886185.1. Taxonomy (NCBI): domain Eukaryota; kingdom Viridiplantae; phylum Streptophyta; class Magnoliopsida; order Caryophyllales; family Polygonaceae; genus Rheum; species Rheum nobile. The sequence continues at coordinate 4,891,070 of WOAB01000595.1, read as the reverse complement.
ATAGAAGATTAGATTAGATAAGTAGGTATGTGCATGTTAAAACTCTTTTTTTTTTAAATAAGTTTGATTGATTTAATATGTGATAATTCTAAGGTGTAATTAAGAGGGAAACTGTTGATTTTATCTTTTAAAGTTAGTATTCAATGACCTAGACTGTTAAATTTTAAGTATAGATAGATGAGATCTACATAAACCATTAAACTAGATTGGATCTTTTGTTTTATAATGGATTGTAAAAAAATAAATAATCTTTAAGGCATTAATTGTTCAAAAAGTGTACTTTATGTTTTTTATATTTGATAGAAATTTGTACAAAATTTCATAGGGCGCGAAAATGATTATTTTTTTGTTATACATAAGTTGAATATGTCAACAAAATCATCAAAACAAATAATTTCCTTTTTTTAAATTTCCAAAAAAAAAACATCAAAACAGATAGTAAAGAATAGGATGAGCTAAATTTTAGAATTGATTTTAAAATGTTGACCAATTCATCTAAGAAAATGTTATAACTAATTTTATACTTTTATATGGTTGCGTTAATAAAAAAAAAAGGCTAGCTTCATTTTTCAAAGTAACATAATACTGAAAGTAATTCTTTTATAAAATCCATGAATAATACTGCAAAATCACCGTAACAACATGTATAATAACATAAAAGTAAAAGAAAAACCACATAATCCTTACTACCTAAAAGGGGGAGTTGCACATCTAGAGAAATGCATGAGGTAGTGATAACGTGTGTGCTTTGGATGCATGACATATACCCTTATTTGCAAAGGTGGCAGCTTATCATTGGATTGTTGACTTTGTGATTCCAAATGAATATTTTTTGGTTGTTACTATTCGCACTACGGTTTTCGACCTTTCGCACTACAAATATCTACGTCAATATCTGGCGTACATCAGATACAAGCGTAGTAGACCAAAAACGTATAAATACGTGGTAATTTAAAAAAAATAAAAATAAAGGAGCTATTCTGGCGTAGCATAATTATAAAAAACAAAAACAAAAATAGCTACGCAAGATTCTGGCGTACGCCAGAATCTTGCGTACGCTTTTAGGTTAAAAGCCAGCGCCGCGTCTCCTTTCTTCTTCTTCTCTTCCTTCCTTCCCCGGCGGCGGCGATTTTTCTGTGGATCCCGTTCCCGATTCTGATTCCTCTCTCCTCTCCTCTTCCTCTCTTCCCTCTCTTCTCTCAATCCTTCTCTTTCCATCCAAGAAATGAGCTCCCCGAGCTATGGTGATGGCGCGACGGCGGAGCAACTTCCGACCACGGAGGCGGAGCAGCTTCCGACGGCCGCCTCGGCTGGTGCCGGTTCTCCTCTTGGCGGCCTCGAGGCTGTTGGTGGTGGCGGCGGTGCTCCTGGTGGTGGCGTCGAGGCTGTTGGTGGTGGCGGCGGTGCTCCTGGTGGTGTTGGCGGCGGTCCTCATGGCGGCGCTGCTCCTGGTGGTGGCACGACGATGGGGCAGGCGGTGGCTGGCGCCGCTGCTGGTGGCGCAGTTGGTGGTGGTGGCGGTGACGGTGGGGCAGGAGCCGGCGTTCGTGGGCGTCGTACCCGTGGCGTTCGTACCCGTGGTCGTGGAGCATCCACTTTGGCTCCAGACGCGACGCCTGTCGGGACAGGACGAGGAGGAGGTTTACGACAGGTAAATTTAATTTGGCGTAAAATTTTCTCTTTCAATAGACGTTAAATTTGGTTGAGATTAGAATTTATATTTGAAATTTCATTAGACGTTAATTTGGATTTAATACCTCTGAAATATTTAGATAATTATTTAGATTTTAAATTATAAATGCATACATATATTTGGGTTGAAATTATGCTTGAAATGTTTAGATAATTATTTTGCATTAAATGTTTACATAATTATTTTGCCTGAAATGTTGTAAATATATATTTAGTTATATCAATTCATGCAATGATAGTATGTATTCTTTGATCGGTATATGTATGCCCTGATTGGTATTTTATTTAAATTTTTTACAGAAATAAATGTTTACATTAAAATCGACATTCGTAATCTTAAAAATAAATAAATAATTATGTATTAATTAATTTATATTAATTCTATATTTTTTTTAACAAAAAAAAATTAATTAATTAAATATTAATGAAAATGATATGAAAGTAAAAGAAGATACATCAGTCGTTGCATAATTTTTAATTCATTATAAAAAAATTATAATTAATTCAATATAAATGTTTTGTAATTTTGTATAAAATGTCGAAATGAAATAAATAGTCAAAAAATTGTAATTCAATATAAAATAAATATTTGTAAAAATTGTTTGAAATTTATTTTTTTCAAAATTTGTAAAAAGGTCATACAACAGTCGTTGCATTCCGTTCGACAGCCGTACAAAGGCTCTCGTCGATTGGGACAGCGACGGGTCACAGGGTCGGCCCGACGCGGTGATGGAGCTACGACGGATTTGGGTCCGCGACTGGATGCTGCCCAGCCAGACGATGCACATCTGTCTGATCCTGTCGACGATAGTAGCGACACGTCCATGCCCGACGCCGACGTCGACGCCGCTGACGATGACGCATTCGACGATGAGGCATTGACATTTGCCTTGGAGCGGGATTACTCTGAGGGCATCGATCCGATCGAGCCCCCTCCTGATTCGACGGCCGAGGATTTGGGGAGGGACGATACGCCTTCCTCCCCCGTTTGTGAGCCAGCGGGACCTGTTCCCGAGGTAGTGGCCCCTCCTCCTCACGTGGCAGATGCGGACCCCGAGGGGGGTGCGCCGGAGGAGGCGTGGATGCCAGGAGGTCCCTGGTCGCGTAGCCTTTTGAGGACATATCTGACGCATGTCACTGCCGTTATTTGGACACATACATAGCGACTTGCGCGTGACCCTCCCTTATCACCTGTGGATCCCGATCCGATACGTATTTCTAGTTGTTATTTAAATAATAATAAAAAAATATCATCCTTTATATTTTAAGTTAAGTAATCCCGATCTGTTACGTATTGGCTTTCAGCTCAGGAAGATCCTGAAGCCGTACACCCGCCACCCTCATTTCTCCGCCATCCACCAGTTCCGGAGCCAGGAACCGGATTCGTGGTGGACGCTTGCGCAGCGGAGCGACATCACATCATTGGAGTCGCTGGAGTTTCATAGGATGGACCCCATGCTCATATCGGCGTTTGTGGAGCGGTGGCATCCGGAGACGAGCTCCTTCCATTTTCCGTGGGGGGAGATCACGATCACCTTCCACGACGTCTTACATATTTTGGAGATCCCCATCGATGGGGCGACGGTGGTATCGAATATGTCCGATATCGCTATATGTACCGCTGCAGCGGAGATGCTTGGGCTTGATGTACTTGTCGTTTCGCAGATGGCATCTAGTAATAATTTTTAAACTTATTTCTCATTTATTTAATATATTTTAATTGAAATGTTGTTGAAATCATCGTATTTGGTTATATTTTTTTTTAGGTGGCGGCTTTTCAATCAATACAACGTTGAAGAATCGTTGTGATTTATTATGTCGAGCGGCCCAGAGGTATATATATCTGTAGTTTTATTAATATTAAGATTTTTGGGATATTTGTTATATATTTAATAATTAAATTAATGCTACTAATCTCAGGAACGAGCGTCATGTTGCTTCGATGTACTTGCTCATACTATTGGGCAGTACCGTCTTCACAGACAAGTCAGGGCAGAAGGTGAAGCCGAAGTATCTGTCGCTCCTCCTTGATCACGACCGCACCGGCCGTTATGCATGGGGTGTTGGTGTCCTGGCCAACCTATATCGGCAATTGGGTATGGCATCGCGGGCCGAGGCACAGGGATTGGCCGGATGTCCGCTGCTTTTGAGGGTAATAATATTTTATTTTATGTTTACATGCTTTTTTGATATAAATGCTAACGCATATATGCTTTTTTGTACAGACGTGGATTTGGACATACTTTCACGCATTCCGAGGTCATACGTCACCTGACCTGGAACACATGGGGGATTCACGGGCTATAGCCCGTGACGGGAGAGAGGTTCCTCAGGGGAGTGACTCGGATCGCCTTATCTCTCTACGTCAGGTTATGGACGCCATGCAGTATTCCGAGGTAATAAAAAAAAGCGTTACGTTCTAGTCATATAATTTTTCGATTATTTATTGGCACCTGACTTAGTTATTATTTGATTTTAGGTGCGGTGGCAACCGTGGGGAAAGCTAGACTTCAGTGATCCAAGGTACGCTCCGTCGCTATATCGAGGCGTCATCGAGTTTTTGGACGTACGTGAGTCGTACATGCCCGACCGTTGCCTCCGTTAGTTCGGGTACAGACAGTGTATTCCGCAGGCGCCACCAGAGGCGAGGAAAGTTGTCCGACGTGCAAGGCTCACGTCGTATGTCACGGAGTACGCGGATGAGCACTGTCTGTGGGATGCGGACCCGAGGCCGTCTATCGAGCTACATGGTCTTATCATATCCACCTTCGCGTGGGATTGTGACGATGCATACCTCGATTGGATTGACCAGATGTCTCATCCATATTTGGATTTCCGGTCCGTCAGACAGGATCCACACGCAGTCCCTCCACCTCCCCCGACTTCTGTTGTCACGGTATGTCATCATTTGGATTTCCGGTCCGTCAGATGTATTATATTTAAGTTTATTTGATGTATTTTTTTAATACAGCGCTCACAGTTGGTGGCCGGCGAGATGACGACTTATCTGGCCCGGCACGACGATATGCCTCCCCATCTTACAGATCAGATGATTCGTTGGATAGAGTGTCTGATGGGTGACGTGACGCCTTCGGCTCCTCCCATTCCACGCGCGTCCCAGAGATTCCGCGAGTCGGTTCACGAGGAGGGATCTGGTAGCGGGTGACGGCCGGACGAGGAGTAGTTGTGATATGTACTAAACTGTTACGTTTATGTCATGAAATATTTTAATATTTTAGTGTTGTTTATTGTATTTTGTTGATTTTATGGTATTATGTATATTGACATACGAAAAAGCTAAATACACGTGGTTTTTTAGCTAAATGGACGCGGTTCTGTGCGCTTAAGGTACGCGCATAATCTGATGCGCCTAACATACGCGCACAGGGCTATAACCGGCATTTTAGGAAAATGAGGAAGAAACCCATGCGCGTAGCGTATGCGCATGGTAAATGGGCCGGCCCACGTACGTGTGCGCGCAACATACGCGCATGGACAATATTAAATGCCCAGCGTCGTCTTCTTCCCGCTTGGTCGACGAAATCGAAAAAAGCCCTAACAATTTATTCGCTTGATTCTTCTTCGTTCGTTGGTTGATTCACAAAATTGGAAATGGATTCTTCTTCCTTGGGTGATTCCGAGCTCGGGGGTGGCGAAAACGGCGGAAATGGTGGAGGGCAAGAGCGGCCGGTGGGCGGCAGTGGCGCCGGCGTCGTCTCCACAGCGGCTTCGATGGAGGAGGAAGGCGGCGTGGCTGCTGGGGTGGCTGTGGCGCCGGTGGTGGAGGAGGTGATGGCTGCTGGGGTGGCAGGAGGGATGCCGGTGGTGGTTAGGGTAGAGGAGGGTGATTTGGGTGATTTGGGGGTTTTGGGTGGAGGGAGACCGCGTACGAGATTTCAGGCAAACGTACCGGTGGAGCCGGAAGAGGCAGATGTCCCAAACGCTCAGATTTCTACTGGTCTCCATCAGGTATTTTTTCGATATTCTAAATTGATATTTTATTTCCAACTAAAATGTGTATGTAAATTGAATTGTATAACTTATAAAATGGATTAGTTGTAAATTTCATTTGAAAGTAATTGTGAATTTTAATTAACATGGTTTTGTGTATTTAGAATATAAATTATGTTTCCGACGTAGTTGTTTATGTGTTAGTTGTGAATTTGATTTGAAATTAATTGTAAAATTTGATTATGAATTTTGTGTGAAGTTAGACTAGAAACTATCCATAATATTGTGCATAGGTTAGGATTAGAAATTCTTAGCTGTGTTTTTTTTTTTTTTATAATAGTTGTGAATTTAGATTTGAAATTAGTTGTGAATTTAGATTTAAAATGTTATATGAACTTAGACTAGAAATTCTTTATAATATTGTGCATAAGTTATGATTAGAAATTCTTAGCTGTGTTTTTATTGTTAAAAATAGTTGTGAATTTAGATTTGAAATTAGTTGTGAAACTAGACCCAAAGTAATAGAGTAGAAATACCCATTTGATTTACTTAAGTTATCTTTAATTTAGACGTTACGGGGGGTCCTAACCCCTTCGGGTCGGACAGAGCCGATGCCAGTGGCTGATCGTCGCAGACCACGTATAGGGTTGTCAGATTCTATACGTCGTCGTGCTGCTATCGTCCATGTGGATATATTATCTGTTTCTGCCCCTCCTCCTCCTGCTCCGACCGTCATTGCTGATGATGTTTATATGGAGTCTGCTGATGAGCATATAGAGGTAGATTTGCAGCCGATGACGACAGACATGGCTGATGATATGCACTCGCAGATGGATGATGATTTAGATTATGTTGAGTCATTAGAGTCGAGGTTGAGGACTGAGGATTTGAGTCGTGACGAGTCTCCCCCTACCCGGTCCCCCTTATTCTCCTCTCCTGGCCCGTCTTTTGTCCCCTCTCCTGAGTTTGGTGTTGGTCAGTTTGTTGCGTTACCCGTACGCCCCTCCACTTCTGCACATCCACCTCCCGTTCCCCCTTCGGGTCATGTTGGTGATTTTGATCCAGGACTTCCCTCTACTTATGCAACGTGGATGCATGGAGGTCCACGTTGCCCGATCCTTCTCCCTAGTTATGCCACGCACATTGCGAAGGCCATTTATGAGCGTCCCCAGCCCGATCCTGTTGACCATCTGTTTGTTGATCCTACACTCCCTCCCGTTAGGCAGAGGAGACGGAGGAGGAGAGGAGAGGCAGATCCACAGGATGCTGATGCTGATGCTGATGCAGATCCAGCTGCTCCAGAGCCAGATGATGATATTATCGCAGAGCCTGCTGCTCCAGAGGTAGCTCCTCTTAGAGGCGTCGCCCGCCGACGGGCGATATAGGATTTGGTATGTGAAACTGTTAGTATAAATAATTAAAATTTTAGAATTATGTGATGAATTTTATTGACTAATGCTATATTTTCTATTTTCAGAGTCACAAGATTGTTAGGATCCATTTCCGAGCTGCCAAGCTATATCGCCACGAGGCCTTCATTACCGATGATCCCCAGTCGTGGTTTAGGATTGCAGAGCGCAGCGGCCTTACACATTTACGCACAGTTGGCATCGCCGCCAGTATAGATGCTGCTATGATATCTGCATTTTTGGAGAGATGGCATCCGAAGACTAGTTCATTTCATTTGCCATTCGGAGAGATGACGATTACATTGTTAGATGTTTTCCAGATTCTGCGGGTTCCCATTCATGGGAGGAGCTGCACTTCAGCGTTGACTGAGGATGAGATTTACAGTCGTATCGCCACAGATTTGGGGGTTGACGTGGTTCAGGTGAGGCGGTGGTATACCGGTGGCGGCATCCCATTAGAGTATCTAGAGACTACATTGATGGAGAGGATGGCGGCACCCGAGAGAGTAGAGAGCGTTATTGCCACGTATTATCTATTGTTGCTTCTTGGGTCGACTGTCCTGGTGGACAAGTCGACTAAGTCCGTGAAGCACAAGTGGTCTGTCCTTCTGTTTGACCACGAGAGTACTGGAGGTTATGCATGGGGAGCCGGCATCCTTGCATTTTTGTATCGCAATTTGGGAGAGGCTTCTAGGCGTGGAGCGCAGGGGATTGCATCATGCGGGATTCTTATTAGGGTAATTATTTTTTACTGTCTAATTATTAGTAAAGTTATAATTTACTGTCTAATTATTTTTTTACTAATAGTGTTATTTCATTATGTGCAGTCATGGATTTGGGCGTACTTTTGCCATTTTATCGGACATTATATTACGAACCCGCTATTTACGGGAGCAACTGCTAGGGATGGAGTGGAGTTGGCGTCCAGTAAAGATACTGGACGTTTGGTGGAGATACGTCGGATGCTGGACAACATGAGATATGAGGAGGTATATAATATATAGCTTATTCTCGATACGTTTATAAACTTTAATTACTTTAAATAGATAATTAATTTAGAAATTTGACGTTACAGGTTACTTGGACTCCATGGGTGGGGGTGGACTACAACGCTCCAGAGATTTCCCCATCTCGGTTCCGGGGTGTACTGCGTATTATGAACATTGCAGAGCCGTATATGCCGGACCGAGTACTCAGACAGTTTGGCATTATACAGACCATCCCAGATCCTCCCATTCTTCCCATCGCAGTGACACGAAATGAGGAGATCAAAGGTTATACAGTTGAGTTTGGGGATGAGCTGCTAGGAGCATGGGATGCAGATCCGAGACCTCTGATCGACTTGGAGGGCCGCTGACCCGCGACTCATTTTTGGGACGTTTCCGTCGACTATTTGGACTGGTTCGATGAGATGTCTCATCCATTGGTCGATCCCATTTCAGTGAGACAAGATCGTCCTACTGGCCCACTCCATGTCCCCGCTGTAGTGGATGCAGTTGCGGTACATTTTTTTCTTCGTTAATTTATGGTCATTGGTAGTTTTACGTCTTAACTAACATTTCTATTATTTAATACATCGTCTCCAGTTGGTCGCTGGTGAGCTCCGATCTTATTTGCAGACCCCTGAGGAGGGGAGACCGACCTTAGATGATGGACTTGTTAGAGCATGGTTGGAGATGTTGATTGGGGAGACACCACCCCTAGCCCCCCCTCCACCACGTTATTCACATATGTTTCAGGATTCAGTCCACGAGACTGGTCAAGGAAGTGGCAGTCATCCAGGGGAGGAGGAGTAATACTAGTTTAGTTGACTTTTTTTAGATATTTTGTAAATATTTTTTAGTTATGTATGTGGTTTGTAAATATATTGTAAATATTTGTGTAGTTATATATGTGATTTTGAATGAAATGGGCCGAATCGGGTTATGTATGTGGGTTGCTCATCGGGTTCATTTTTTTAGGTTTTGGACCGAATCGAACAAACCGATTCGGATTTCGGTTCGGTTCGGGTTCGAGAGATTCAGTTTTTAACAAATAACAAATCACAATTCGGTTTTGTTCGATTCGGTTTTGTTCGACTTTTTTTGCCTTTTCGGATTTCGGTTTAGAATTGGTCACATGAAATATCAATGAAAACTATAGTATATAATCAAATGTCACATGAAATATAAAAAAAACTATAGTATATAATCATGTCACATGAAATATCAATGAAAACTATAGTATATAATCATATGTCACATGAAATATCAAGAAACTATAGTATATAATCATGTCACATGAAATATAAAGAAAACTATAGTATATAATCATATGTCACATGAAATATCAAGAAACTATAGTATATAATCATATGTCACATGAAATATCAAGGAAACTATAGTATATAATCATATGTCACATAAAATATCAAGAAACTATATTATATAATCAAATGTCACATGAAATATAAAGAAAACTATAGTATATAATCATGTCACATGAAATATCAATGAAAACTATAGTATATAATCATATGTCACATGAAATATCAAGGAAACTATAGTATATAATCATATGTCACTTGAAATATAAAGAAAACTATAGTATATAATCATATGTCACATGAAATATCAATGAAACTATAGTATATAATCATATGTCACATGAAATATAAAGCAAACTATAGTATATAATCATATGTCACATGAAATATAAAGCAAACTATAGTATATAATCATATGTCACATGAAATATCAATGAAACTATAGTATATAATCATATGTCACATGAAAGATCAATGAAACTATAGTATATAATCATATGTCACATGAAATATAAAAAAAACTATAGTATATAATCATGTCACATGAAATATCAATGAAACTATAGTATATAATCATATGTCACATGAAATATCAAGGAAACTATAGTATATAATCATATGTCACATGAAATATCAAGAAACTATAGTATATAATCATATGTCACATGAAATATAAAGAAAACTATAGTATTTAATCATATGTCACATGAAATATCAAGAAACTATATATTATATAATCATATGTCACATTAAATATCAAGGAAACTATAGTATATAATCATATGTCACATGAAATATAAAGAAAACTATAGTATATAATCATATGTCACATGAAATATCAATGAAACTATAGTATCTAATCATATGTCACATGAAATATCAAGGAAACTATAGTATATAATCATATGTCACATGAAATATCAAGAAACTATAGTATATAATCATATGTCACATGAAATATAAAGAAAACTATAGTATATAATCATATGTCACATGAAATATCAAGAAACTATAGTATATAATCATATGTCACATTAAATATCAAGGAAACTATAGTATATAATCATATGCCACATGAAATATCAAGAAACTATAGTATATAATTATATGTCACATTAAATATCAAGGAAACTATAGTATATAATCACATGTCACATGAAATATAAAGGAAACTATATTATATAATCATATGTTACATATGTCACATCAAATATCAAGGAAACTATAGTATATAATCATATGTTACATATTTTTATTTTTTCACCCGTTTCTTCTATAATCCTTCCTATTGGGCCTATTAGGGCCCAAATTTACATATTTTCAATTTTTAACCGGTTTCTTCTATAATCCTTCCTATTGGGCCTATTTGGGCCCAAATTTACATATTTTCATTTTTGTAATGGTTTCTTCTATAATCCTTCCTATTGGGCCTATTTGGGCCCAAATTTATATATTTTCATTTTTTTATCGGTTTCTTCTATAATCCTTCCTATTGGGCCTATTTGGGCCCAAATTTACATATTTTCATTTTTTAACCGGTTTCTTCTATAATCCTTCCTATTGGGCCTATTTGGGCCCAAATTTACATATTTTCATTTTTTAATCGGTTTCTTCTATAATCCTTCCTATTGGGCCTATTTCGGCCCAAATTTACATATTTTCATTTTTTAACCGGTTTCTTCTATAATCCTTCCTATTGGGCCTATTTGGGCCCAATTTTACATCTTTTCATTTTTTTCCGGTTTTTTCTATAATCCTTCCTATTGGGCCTATTTGGGCCCAATTTTACATATTTTCCCGTTTCTTCTATAATCCTTTCTATTGATGTAATATTTTTCAATTCCTACCAGAATAAAGGAAAATACTTAATTGGACACACATAATGGTAACATCAGTCAATTACAAGAACAGATCCGTCTCCAGAATACATGAAAGGATCCGGTAACATCAGTCAATTACAATAACAGATCCGTCTCCAGAATACATGAAAGGATCCGGTAACATCAGTCAATTAGAATAACAGATCCGTCTCCAGAATACATGAAAGGATCCGGTGCCCGACCATATGCAATCCGGTACTCTCGATACAACTTCAAATTCCCCTCATATTGTGTTGCCCACCACAAAATGTTTGGATCCGCGTATGTACGCCACGAACCAGGAGTGTGCGGTATTGGTGACCCATCCTTGAAAACCACCTATATAAACACAAAACATTTTTATTAGCATAAACAATATAGCCTAATTACATACAACAAAATAATTCAGAAATAAACTTTACCGGTATGAAGTGATCATGGTTGCCTACACGTGCCATGCCGAAAATCCTTTGTGGAGGACCGACATTGGATGTCCTGGCCCTTAACGGTAAGCACAACGTCGGAACTTCCCAAGTTAATAAGACGAGACCAACCTGATATAGTGTGGCAAACACTAGACCCATCATTGGCATATGAAGCCAGTATACCGAGGAACAAGGACTTCTACAATGATTGACTTGGAGAATAAGATCATCCCAAGACCTTTCCCAAAGATGCCTACGTATCGGATCGTATAGATCTCGGTTGTCAAGCAACTCCCCTACCAGCTCCCGTCGGATGTTGACATATTCTCTATCTTCCCTTCCCAACAGTACAACCATAGACCGATATCCATAATGACCATCGGGACGTACATCTCTAACAACCTTGATATACGGAATCCAGAAGTCATCCACATTATCAACCCCAAAGTTAACACCCATATGAACAATGAGAATACTGGGCTCTTCAGGCCACTGCGAATCTTCTGGTTGTGATTTTTCTGGTACAGGTTGAGATTGTAATTCCTCAAAGCCGATCACCACTAGACTAGGACCACTTGCTTCCTTTCTAGGACAACCTGGGCCTCTACCAGAGCTCTCACTTGCCTTCCCCTTTGCCTTTGCATTCTTCTCCTTCTGCTTCAATTCTTCTTGTCTGTGCTCAAACAAGCACTTCTCCCTCTTCTCCACCTTGTTCAACTTGTTCCTAGAACCACTTGGCCTTCCTTTAGAACGGATCCCAGTCGGCTCCAACAATGTACTTTCCTCTGGATACTCCAAGTCGTGATACAACTCACCTAGTTGGAATGCCGTGCCTTTCTTCAAAGTCCCAGTATCAATCTTGGCCCATATTTCTCTAAGTCGCATCTCTGTAATGTTCATTCGAACATTCTGATCATCGGACACACTTGTTGTAGGAGCATCTTCCCATTCCAAGTCCCTCCAAAACGGGTGAAAGTCCTCCGGAATGAGGGGTGTTCTCATAATGATGGCATTTGCAAGGACATGTACGCACGACATCCCTAAACAGTTTCTCACCCAATGATCGGTGCATTCTTCTTCGTACTGCTCATTCAATAACCGCTCATACGACGCCAACAACAAATCAAAGCACCTGTCCGACACTTTGTAGAAGAGCCTAGAAAATATAGCGTGTACAACTGGCAACATCGTTGGATCATCGAAATCTGTTGGTCGTTTAGCCAGTGACATGTTCATGCTTGCCCTAATCTGATCAATTTGAAGGATGATGGCATGGTGGATCCTCACAATTACTCTATTGAAACCCCCTCTGCTAGAGCCAATAATATCTTTCAAAACCTTGTGCATCCCCTCAACCCTTTCATAACACATTAGGATAGTAAGACATTAATAATTAATGACAATAAAATAAAAATATCATTACAGTCGTGATACCTGTTTGAAGTCCTCGTGAAGAAGTGCAGATGATGATCAGTCCACGCCCTTACTATGCTTTTCTTGTAAGGAGTAAGCCATGTGGCCTCCACGTATCCGACAAGGCCTCTCTTCCATGATGTCCTCAATGCAGCAAGCCTCTCTTCATAGCTTTCTTCACTGGTTGAGCAAAAAAGTCCCCAGCATTGGTTTGCAAAGAAATCTACACTTTCCTTCGTCTTCAGAATGGATGATGCATGTGCCTCAATGTTGTGTCTGATATGCACCCAACACAAGAGGTGTTGAACTTCGTTGCCAAAAACAGTGCCAATTGCAGTAATGAGGGCCTTCTCACAGTCTGTCATTATTGCCGTTGGCATCACTCCCAAATCTAAACACAATGCCCGAATTTTTCTCATTATCCACGTGTAATGATAAATCCTTTCCGCCCGAGTGAATGCATATGCAATGTTGAACGTCTGGTGAGTGTTGGTGAAACCAACAATCTCCACAAGTGGCATATCATATCTGTGACAAACATTTCAATAAGACAACATCAATGATAATTTAATAACAATAAAACAACATCAATAAAATTTAAGGACTTACTTGTTTGTCTTGTATGTCGCATCGATGATTACAACATATGAGAACTTTTTCATCAGCCACAAAGACTCTGGGTTAGCAAAAAATAAGATTGCTACCTCGTCCGTCTTCGCATCCCTCAGAGGATGAACTACATAATTGTGTTCAACCAGAAATGTAAGCGACCACTGAGTCACAGTTAGTTCCCCACGATCCTCATACTGGAGCTTCTGCAAGAAGTTGGCTACTTGTTTTCGGGATGTAACATTGCCCGGAAAGTTTGCTCTCAATTCAGAAACAATTTGTTTCGGTGTCTTTCGACCATCCCCCCACCTCCTAGCACTTAGCTGCTCCGCCTCGGTCATTCGACCCATGAATGCATTTCCTTTAAAGCTAGTCCGTAGCTTATGGTTGTGCCGACCTTCCATCACAGACAATATCCATTTTTCACCATCCATCCATGACTCTTTCTTCACACGAACACCCATAACCTCAAACTTACACCCACACTTCTTGGATTTCGATTTTCTTAATATAGGAACCGGTAATTCTGGATTCTCCTTGTTCACCTTCGGCCTCCCCGTTCTCCAATCCCCAAACCTATCACACACTATACTAATTTGATACGGACTTGAATTGCGCTTCACCAAAGCTATAACAAACTCCTTTCCTCTTTCTTTCGCCCATTCATATAATTCTTCCTTACTATCAAACATTAAGTCCGTAGTAAAGTACTCTGTATAGTCTCTCCCCTATAAATGATGACATTTTTTACAATCAAACATTATAGTCTATAAATGCAACTATAAACTATAATTTCAGTACTAATTATGATCTAACAATAAGATGAAATATAAACATGAATTAGTTTAACACTAACCACGAATTCCCCGCTAGGGTCCCAATCACCGGTCGCCATCCTTGAGTCGTCCCCATCTTCTTCTTCTTCACTTTGAACCAAATCATTTTCCTCGTCACTATCCTCACCACTATGATACGTCTTGCAATTTGTGTAGTTACCTGTTATTTCAAGTCACGAAGCCTTTGAAATTACTCAAAATCGAATTATGAATGATCTTCATATCCAATCAAATAGCTACATTTATAAGACACTACAAACATTAAGCTTCGATGGAATTAAACACATTTTTTTCCCAAGTGAAATTAAACAAATAAAAGCATATATTCACTATCATTTTATTAATACTCGAAATCCTTAACAACCTTTAACAATCTAGAAACAATAAACAAATAAATGCATCTACTGTCTACACACAAAATTAATTAGAATTTAAAAGCATTAATTTGAAGTCATCCACTCATCTAGAACATGAAAACAAAACACCAGACTCCCCAATTTGATATAAGCTGTCTAAATTGATATGTTGAAACTATAAATTATCCTATCTCCAATTTCAAAATGGATACAATCAAGTGACAATGATATCCACTGTCTAAGACAAATCCTACAATGCTACTATCACGTGACAAATTGACAATGAGTAGCAATTTCATTGATTTTGCAATTTTCCCCCCTAAGCTGGAATGTACAGCTCATACAAGCACAATATGATTTTATTACAAGTTCAAGTGCTAAATGCTTCAATTTTTAGTACACATTATCCTTGTCAAGATTTTAGATCTGAAATTTACAAATGAATGTAAAATTACCAACAACTCAGCAAGAACAAGATCTAGGCAGGTGTGGATCTGATTCGTGGTCGACTTGACTGGTCGTGGACTCGTGGCATTCCCGCGGGTGGGTTGGTGGGCTGGTGTGGTGAGTCAACTTCTCCCGTGGAGACTAGAGGATGGAAGGGATAATAGAAGGGGGTCGGATCTGAAGACTATAGAGCCAGCCATAGAGGGGAGAATGGAGCTGCCGGCTGGAGACGACAATGGAGAAAGGAGCCGCTGAAGACGAATGGCGAAATAGAAGGCTGGAGGTTGAAGACGCGGTATTAATGATTTATCCGTGCGCGTAGCATAAGCGCACGCGTTAGTGGGCCGGAGTTAGCCGTGCGCGTAGCATAGGCGCATGAGTTAGTGGGCCGGCCCATTATCCATGCGTGTAGCATAGGCGCACGCGTTGGGCATCAAATTCTTCCTAATTTTTCTAAAATGCCCATTCTATCCCTGTGCGCGTAGCTTAGGCGCACCAAACTGTGCGCCTAAGCTACGCGCACAGAATCGCGTCCGTTTAGTCAAGAAACCGCGTGTATTTAGCCTCTGCCTTGACATATGATATAAGTATATTGACATGAAATATAAACAAAAACTATAGTATATAAGTATATGCACATGAAATATAAACAAAAACTATATGATATAAGTATATTCACATGAAATATAAACAAAAACTATAGTATATAAGTATATGCACATGAAATATAAAAAAAACTATATGATATAAGTATATTCACATATGATATTAGTATATTCACATGAAATATAAAGAAAAACTATAGTATATAAGTATATGCACATGAAATATAAACAAAAACTATAGTATATAAGTATATTCACATGAAATATAAACAAAAACTATAGTATATAAGTATATACACATGAAATATAAAGAAAAACTATATGATATAAGTATATTCACATATGATATTAGTATATTCACATGAAATATACAGAAAAACTATAGTATATAAGTATATGCACATGAAATATAAACAAAAACTATAGTATATAAGTATATGCACATGAAATATAAACAAAAACTATAGTATATAAGTATATTCACATGAAATATAAACAAAAACTATAGTATATAAGTATATGCACATGAAATATAAAAAAAAACTATATGATATAAGTATATTCACATATGATATTAGTATATTCACATGAAATATAAAGAAAAACTATAGTATATAAGTATATGCACATGAAATATAAACAAAAACTATAGTATATAAGTATATGCACATGAATATAAAGAAAAACTATAGTATATAAGTATATGCACATGAAATATAAACAAAAACTATAGTATATAAGTATATGCACATGAAATATAAACAAAAACTATAGTATATAAGTATATGCACATGAAATATAAACAAAAACTATAGTATATAAGTATATTCACATGAAATATAAACAAAACTATAGTATATAAGTATATGCACATGAAATATAAACAAAAACTATATGATATAAGTATATTCACATATGATATTAGTATATTCACATGAAATATAAATTTCTCGATTTTTCAGTTTTTCACCCGTTTCTTCTACAATCCTTCCTATTGGGCCTATTTGGGCCCAATTTCTCGATTTTCAGTTTTTCATCCGTTTCTTCTACAATCCTTCCTATTGGGCCTATTTGGGCCCAATTTCTCGATTTTCAGTTTTTCACCCGTTTCTTCTACAATCCTTCCTATTGGGCCTATTTGGGCCCAATTTCTCGATTTTTCAGTTTTTCACCCGTTTCTTCTACAATCTTTCCTATTGGGCCTATTTGGGCCCAATTTCTCGATTTTTCAGTTTTTCACCCGTTTCTTCTACAATCCTTCCTATTGGGCCTATTTAGGCCCATTTTCTCGATTTTTCTAGTTTTTCAATTCCTACCATCAACATGAAAACATACACATACATACACAATATATATATATTACAACGTAAATCACTACACTGGAGGATTGGATGGACGGTTACATCTTATGCGATAATCCTGAAACATTTGAAACCTCGAGTGAAACTGAACATCCCAGCCGTCTACACTCTGGTCTTTGAAACAACGCCAAGCATACGGAGGAGGGGGAACGGGACAATCATTCTTGAGCCACACCTACATACAAACACAAACTTTAACTATTTGTGCATATACTCCTATAGTTTAGTACAGTAAATTATTTAGAAATAGTAAGCTTTACCGGTATGAAGTGGTTACGAGCTCCTACATGGGCCATCGTCAATATCTTCGTCGGAGGGCCTAAGCTTGTATTACACGCCTTCATTGGTAGGCACAAGCAAGGACCATCCCAGGATAAGAAACATAGCGCAACTTGATACGCCATGGCAAACACCAAACCGATTAGAGGCATGTCGAGCCAATATTGCGAGGAGCAAGGACTTATGACATAGTTCACCCGGAATATAAGATCGTCGTAACTCATTCCCGGTGCTAGTCTGGACAGTATTTCCATGTACATATCTCTGTTGTCCAACAACTCTGCCGCTAGATGCATTCGAACCATATGGTAATAATGCTCTTCGTACCCCAACAGTACAGCTAGTGACCGATATCCACAATGCCCGTCTGGAATTACATCTTTCGCCTCCTTAATGTATGGAAACCAAAAGTAATCCACATTCTTAACCCCAAAGTTCACCCCCATATAAGTAATGGGTTGGTCAGGGAACTGTGATCCAGACGCTTCACTTTTATCCTTTCTAGGACGGCCACGACCCCTACCTTGGCTACCTTGGGTCCCGTTGTCATTCTCCTTCTCCTTTTTTTATCTCTTTCTCCTTCTCAAACTCCTCTAACTCGGCCCTTCTATGCTCAAACAAGCTCGGCTCCCTCTTGGTGGAATACTTTGTGGAACCCTTCGGCCTTCCTTTGGAAACGATACTCGTCGGCTCCAACAACGAAGATTCATGCGGATGCTCCAAGTCATGGAACAGGTCGGTGACTTGCACTAACGTGGATTTTTCAAGGATCCCATCTTTCTCCTTCTTGTACAATTCCTTAAGTCTTAGCAGGGGAATAGACATTGTTGCATGCTCCTCAATGGTGTCATCACGATAACTCTTATCCCATTCCAACTGCCTTCAGAAGCGGTGGATCTCACTCGGCATGATCTGCCTCTTATCAACAATAGCCGCCCCAATCTCATGGATGCACGACAGGCCTTGGCATTCTTTCATCCAGTAATCGTCGCACTCCTCGTTGAAATCATCTATCTCTAACTGCTTATACATATCGAACAACATCCTCAAGCCCTTTTCCGACACTTTGTAGAACAACTTCGTAAACACCCTTCTCGTTTCTAGTGGCACCTGGTTGAAGCAATTTGGTTTTTTGACCCGTGACATCTCCATGCTCGCCCTCACCTGCCCGATTTGACCTTCGATTGCATGGTGGATCCTCAATGCCATCCTGTTAAAACCGCCAACACTAGAATCCACAATATCCTTCAACACCCTATGTATACCCTCAACCCTATCAAAACAAAAAAATGCATAGTGCTAGTAAGAAAGTATGACACCGAGCCCTAGGCCCAATAAACATCCCAGAAAAATGAAAAGTGATACATACCTGTTTGAAGTCCTCGTGAAAAAGTGAAGATGATGATCTGTCCACGCTCTGACTATGTTTTCCTTGTAAGGATTCAACCATTGTTTCTCAAGGTATCCAACAAGGCCACTCTTCCACGATTTCCTAAGTTTTTGGAGCCTCTCTTCATAGCTTTCCTCCGTGGTTGAACACCAAAGTCCCCAACATTGGCTGCAAAAGTTGCTAACTTTTTTCGAATCCTTCAAGATTGGATTAGCATATGCCTCGATGTTGTGTTTGATATGCACCCAACACAAAAGGTGTTTAACCCGATCTTTGAAAACTATCCGAATTGCATTGATGAGGGCCTTCTCTCGATCAATCATTATGGCCATCGGCATTACTCCCGCCTCTTGAAACAAATACAGAAGCTTTCGCATTATGAATCCGTAATGCAAACCATCTTCCTCTCGCGTAAATGCATAGGCGATGTTGAACGTCTTGTTAGTGCATGTAAAACTGACAATCTCCACAAGAGGCATGCTATACCTAAGGATGAATGTAAGAAAACAAAAGCGTATAAGCCATTTTAGATCATGTATATTACGACTATATTAAATTGTAATAAACATAAGGCCATTATATACCTATTTGTCTTGTATGTGGCGTCGATAACTACCACGTATAGGAACAACTTCAACAGGTGCAGCGAGTCAGGATGAGCGAAAAATAGGATATCGATCTCAGACGTAGACTTTTTCCTCAGAGGATGCACTTCGTACCTATTTTCTTTGAATAAATTTAGGGTCCATTGGGTGACCGTCATTTCCCCACGATCCTCGTAGTGCATCTTTTGTAAATAGTTGGAAACTTGTTTCCTTGATGTTACATTTTCGGGGTTCAACTTTCTCAACTGCGCAACAATAACACTCGGCCGATTGAAAATCTCGCCGGAACTCCTGACAATGCACTGCTCATCAGGGGTCATTCGACCCATGTATGGATGCCCAAGGAAGGTAGTCGGAAGCTTATGGTTGTGTTGCCCGCTCAACACATTCAAGATCCATTTCTGAGTCTATACTCCCGACTTCTTTTTCATTCGAAGACCGTACAACTCAAATGTGCACCCAGACTTCTTCGATCTGCTTTCACGAATTACCACAACAACCTCATTCGGATCATCTTCACTAACTTTCTTCTTCCCCAATCTATATTCACCAAAGTGCTCGCACGTCAAACTAACATGTCTTTCATTACTTCGGCGAATGACTAGAACCATCATCAACTCTTTGCCCCTCTTCTGAGCCCAATCAACCAACTCCTGTCGGCTATCCCACTTTTGATTCGTACGAAATTCAGATCCATAATCTTTACCCTATTAATGTAAATACTAATGTTTATCCTCACTTCTCTTAATGACATTTTTAATGTAAATACTAATGTTATTCATTTGCATTTAATGACATCACACTATCTCAATCTCCAAACTTAAAGAACTATTATTTCTAACTACACATGCAATATCAAAATACCACATAGAATATTACAAACCTAAATCGCGAGTCAAACTATATTTATCCTCACTTCTCTTAATGACATTTTTAATGTAAATACTAATGTTATTCATTTGCATTTAATGACATCACACTATCTCAATCTCCAAACTTAAAGAACTACTATTTCTAACTACACATGCAATATCAAAATACCGCATAGAATATTACAAATCTAAATCGCGAGTCAAACTATATTTATCCTCACTTCTCTTAATGACATTATTAATGTAAATACTAATGTTATTCATTTGCATTTAATGACATTACACTATCTCAATCTCCAAACTTAAAGACCTATTATGTCTAACTACACATGCAATATCAAAATACTTCACTTTTCTCAAAATACCGCGTACAATTCACAATATCGCATTGATAGGTGTCATTTCATGCACCTTTACTAGCAATTATTAGCATCATTTGGAGGAGTTTAGGATGAGATTTGAGGTTAAGTCTGTGACCCAGAAGTTGTGGAGAAAAGTGAAGATATCCAGGGATTTACAGCTTAGACGGAGATGGAGATGAAGATGGATGAGGTTCTGCTAGAGTTTATTGGAGAAGGCTACCAACACTTGGTAGTAATGAAGAGCAGAAGAGAAGAAGAAGATGAGCTGAAGAAGGAGTGGGCGATTTCACCGCCCCGCGCCAGATGCCACCACGACCCGGCGGTGGGTCTCAGGGAAGAGTTGGCCGTGCCAGAGAAGGATCTCACCGCCCCGCGGTGAGGCACGTAACGCCCCGTGGCCAGAAGGATTTTATTTTATGCATTTCGGATTTCCTTATTTCTATTATTTTATTTCCTTTGTTATTTCCATTAGGTTAACTTATTTTTCCTAAGCCTATTTAAGACCCTTTTCTAGGTTAAGAAGAGAGACTACTTTTACATTACGCAGTTTTTCTTATTAGGGTTTCATTCACCTCTGAATGGAGCACTAATTTCCCTTTGTTCTATTAGACGTTTGAAGCAATACAATTGATGTGTTTGTGATATTTCTATTCCTTGTTCATATTCTTATAAGTATTGGTTTGATTCTCTTGGTTATATTGAATATTGATTTATTGTTATTCCTCATAGCCTGATCAACTAGGTTGAATACTATTTATCAATTGCTAGGATTTGCATATAGTGGAATATGAGTGCATATCTAGTAGCATACACGATTGTTGCATATAGTGGAATACGAATGCGCAATCGTGAGTGAGAATCATTTGCATGTTAAGTAGTAAGGTTTTCTTCTATTTGCATGTATCCTATATCCTTGTGTGCATTGCTATTGCTTTATTGGTGGTAAGGTTTTCTTCCATTGATATTATGATAAGTCTATCAATAACTGTGAGAATTGGTAGTACTTAAGATCAGGGTGGGAACAACCATAAGAATAGTGAAAGAACTTGGATTGAATAGATTTCAGTGATCAAATTATATCTCTGTATTATGGATCTCGTTCTAGTGGAACTCTTTTCCCCAATCATATTCTCAACTCAATCAAACTTGTTTGCTTTATTCTCCTTGATAACTAAAACCCCCCTTCCTTGTTACTTGTCAATCATAATTGCATACTTCATCAGATCTTCCCTGTGGGTTCGACCCTTACTTGCTTACTATACATCCATTTAGTAGGTCTGTTAGGACATTTACTTTGACTAGGCCATTCAACGATATTTGCATTGAATATTTCGGCCACGTCACGCATGCAATATTACTATAACTAATTCATACATATCTATATAATGCAAATATCAAGCCTTTTACGAATTATGAAATACTAACCGCAAAATTGATGGGGTTGAATTCTTCATCACTGCTCAAATATTCTTCGTCGCTACTCCAATAATCGTTTTCGGTATTTTCCATTTTGGAAAGATTGTATTCGAATGTGTGCAAAAAATGGATGATTGAGTTTGGGTATATATAGAGGGGTATTTCGGCCGTTGGAATTATAGCCGTTGGGCTACGCAAGATCCTGGCGTACGCCAGATTCTGGCGTAGTGACCAAAATTCAAATCCCCCAACGGCTATAATTCCAACGGTCATATGCGAAGAGCTATGCCAGAATCTGGCGTAGCTCCTTTATACTCCAACGGTCATATGCGAAGAGCTACGTCAGAATCTGGCGTAGCTCCTTTATTTTTATTTTTTTTTAATTTACACGTATTTATACGTTTTTGGTCTACTACGCTTATATCTGGTGTACGCCAGATGTTGGCGTAGCTGTTTGTAGTGCGAAATGTCGAAAACCTGGGCTCGTATTTTTTTCATCCATGTATTGGTTATTATTGTGTGTGATTTGACCGTACTTAATTACAAATGGTGGACATCCGTGTGATGCTAAGTGTGGCTATTTAAAAGCTCCCAGTGCCATGTGTCATTATGCGGTGCACATCCTCTCTTTTGTTTGGTGATTGGGCCAATTTTGTCTATGCATGCCTATATAATGCGTGCTTAACCACACCATGCACCAACAGATGGCCGCTCTTTTGCTTGGGCTCCTCTGTTACCGCGTTTTCCATTGTCTCCCCATCTCGATTGGTTGTGACAAAGGTGGCTTTCGTTCTTATTTCGGTTTCTCTGAATACCGTGGCCTAAGATGGCCGGAAAAAGGCCGATATTTCGACTCTTCCTCCAATCTCGTCCCGTCTTCTATCAATTGTGTTGAGTAATCGCCTCTTTGTACCACTCTCTTCTCCGCTGGGTTCAATTCAAACCGTCGAGCATTTTCTTTCTACTCTCGAGGTTGCTGGAGTTGACAATTCCCATGTTGAAATCGCCACACTCCCTTTTTTTATCGCCAGCGACTAAGGATCCACGTACCTCTACTCTAATTGGTTATGTAATATGCATGGTTGTCGTACACTAGCGAGAATTTTACCATTTGCGCACACAAATTCTATCCTCGCCTGTAAGAAAACATAACAGATCAGTCACAACAAGTACTATACACCATTGTTCCTAGGAAAGCAACATTTTCATGAGTAGATATGAAAGTTGATGTATTTCAAATAGGAGAAATATTATTGTATTAATTTGGAGGGATTTAGCTTGAATCAGAAGTTTCCCGAACCGTGTTATAATGCATAATTGCATATATCAGAATCAGATCATAAGAGTAACCCAGGCGTAAGAGAGAATGACTAAATACAAAGATCGGATCACATATACCTAGAACATTCTTAGCTTCCTGTTATATTCAAATTCAGGTAATGTCAATTTGATGGTATCTTGTAGCTTGTGATTGGGAGAAAGGCCAAATGAAAGGCCATCAATAGTAAAGTATATAAGTAGTTTGAATAATTAAACTTCCATTGTAAAGTACTCAAACATCCATTGTAAAGTACTCACCTGGCTATATGATCCAGCTGGAGAAGTAACGCTTCACACGCCTTGGTTTGCCATACTTAGGCAAATTTGAATATGGTACCCCTGTCACATTGCATAATGCATATGCCAGATTATATATTTCTAAATATCAACAAACACATTTTACCGTGACATCCATCTGGAAGCTTTGAGACAGAGCTTATTGAGGAAAGTTTATTAAGAAACTTGATTACAAGCAGCTTTAAGAGAATCTGAAGTCCCAAAGATTTGAATTGTTGATATAAACTAGTGTTTATGCCCGTGCGTAGCACGGGTCACTCATTATTATTTAAAAAATATTTATTTGTTTTTAAAAGAAAATATAATCATAAAAATGACTATTTCTTAGGCCCTCTTTTTTACACAAATGAACGATCAATATTCTCCCGTTGTAATGATATAGTGTATCTTTTTTTAGGTCTTGATCGTCTGGTTCGACCGGTTGAAACCGCTCTATATCCAGACCGGGGTACTGTTGGCACACGAAATGGTAGACCCATCCCAATATCAAAAACTGATATAGTGTATCTTATGGAGCGAAAAATAAAAATATTTTTTGTTAATAGTCTTAGTACATGAACGATCTTCTTTTACAGAACTAATCAATATCAAATATATAGTCAATGACACAGTCATAAAAAATGTACTGATTTCCTTAGTGCCAATAATATTTGCTATATATATGTAGTTACGATAATCTAAAGTGCTATACAATAATGAATTAAGATTTTTCATCTCTTATCGATTATAGATTAGTAGAAATATATAAATATGCTTAATATTAGCATAATAATGTGTTATAAATATGGTTTTTATGAAAATCAAAATCATTATCTACAATCTTATACATGTATGCATAGTCCCTGTAACGGATGCACATGTTACCAACTTGACATTGGTTATTTTAAAGTTTAGTTTTGTATGTTGTGGATTAGACTCTTAAAGCCTTATTTATTAATTACTTTGCATGATAATATTTTTTCCCGTATGAAATGACAAACAATACTGATGATGCCCAAGATTTCTAAATAAACAAAGCGTGAAGCTTATAAGAGACTTGGTCCTGTATGAATGCGTTAAACCAACATGGATAAGTTTAGGTTGCCACAACGATGAACGCGATGAATCAAAGCAGAGATATAAGAACACAAACACAACGATTTTTAACGAGGTTCAGACAAAGCCTACTCCTCGTGGCCTCAAGCAGGAGAGCCAAATCCACTAAATAAGGCGTAAAGCTTATGAGAGTACAAGATATATGCAACGCGATGAATAAAGCAGAAGACGATAAGCGTGAACAAAGGACGCGATAAATAATAGTCGATGAGTACGAAGCTTTCCACTCTTTTACAATTTCATGGGAATCATCACAGATCTTTGAAAAGCTTAGAACAAGCTTGTATGCCTATTTCTTCTCTTTTTCTCCGACCCTTTTTATGAAGGGGTCTTGGGCTATTTATAGGCAAGGGGTCCTGCTTGAAGTCGGCCGACACACAAAGATACGTGTCATCTTATGATTCCTCCGGTGACAGACGTCAGCAAGGAGGTATAGGGCCATGATTGGACCAGTAAGGTGGGAGGACGCGTGTCGATCTTGAATAGATGCATTGCTGGCATGCTCAGATTGGTTCGATGAATTCGTGGCGGTTTGATGGCGCTGATAATTACCACGCGGTCATAGAGGACTTGACGCGTTGAAGATGTTCAGAGTCCATTACTGCTCTTCGTGACGAGTTTTTTTACATGTTTAGGCGCGTTCTTCTAGTTGGCTCGCGATCTTCTTTGATGATGAAAACCATGTTGGGCGCGTTCTTCTCATTGGCTCGCGATCTCTCTTGTTGATGAAAACCATGAGGGGAATGGAGGTGGGCATCCAACGCGTTGAGTGATATGAAAATAGCGCGATCCAACACATCCCCTTGCATTGATGGCGAACGCGTGAGGCAATCAAAGCAATCCAAGGAAAACGCGTTTGATGGCCGCGTTTATTCACTTTACTTCAAGATGTTTTGAGACGGACGTTCTGATTTCCTCAATGGTGGGCCTTTGCATAATGGGCCCTTGCCAGACCGGCCCATCAGACCCTTTATATAAGAGCGGGAAGGGATGGGAAGCTTCCACTGTACATCTCTTCTTTTCTCTCTATCAGAGGGTTTCGAGACGATTGGGTTTCTCCACCATTGCTCCGCTTGTAGGAACCTCCTCTTCATCGTCTTTCTTGGAATTAATCAGGTAAATCAACTCACTTACTCTCTGATTTTTGAATGTGCTTTGTTTTTTGCTCGAGCTTTCAATGTTTTTATTGGTGACTGCATTCTTTTCTTCTTCTCTCTCTTCCGTCGCTTTGTCTTCTCGTCCCTTGTTCTTCTGGGTAACAATGGCGGGGATGACGACATCGAGGGGTGTTATCCTGAGAAGGTGAAAAATATAGAGATAGGGGGGAGGAATTGCATAACCTGACTCGGCGAGTTCACTTTGGTGATGGAGCACAGAGATTCGCTGTTACTTTTTACTACGACTTTTCCTCTTCCTCGCTTCATCTTCTTTCTGACTTTCAAACTTTCGCTTCCAGATCTTTCGACAACCCCATCTGTCCCTAATTTTTTGTTGATCGCGGTGTTTTTCTAATGGCGCTTATTTTGCTTTATCTTGTTTGTGCGCGCTCCTTCATCTTCGAGTTTGGTTAAAGTTTTTCTTCCTTTCGACTTGGCTTCTCCTCTTGATCGCGGTCTTTCTCTAGAGTCCTCTTTTTGCTTTGTTTTGGTTGTGCGCGTTGCTTCTCCTTCTTTGTGACTAAATTCTTTTCTTCTTTTCAGAGAGGGCTTGTTTCATCGCGTGCAATCATCCTTCCTTATTTCTTCATCATGTCAAGCGAAACAAATTCTGGGAGCGGTGATGCGTATGGAAGAGCAGTGAGGGACGCGTACAGAGAGCACAAATCCGCCACAAGTCCTGAGTCCGAGGCCGCTTCTACATCTTCTAGTGATTCAACGCGTCAGACCGTAGCTGAAGCTGCTTCAAAGAGACGTGTGTCGCGAGTTGAGAAGATAAGGGGCAAAGGTGTGGTCTCTCATCTTCCCGCCGCCAATGTTTCCCAAAGCAATCCCCAAGGAAAAAGATCGCGGAGTGTAGAGAGCTTTGCGAGCCATCGATTGAAAGTTGATCCTCCTCCGATTCCCACGGTGATTCCAACTGAGGTTCCCATGGTGAAGGACCACCCAGGCAAGGACATACGAAGTCTTGGGTCAACCATTGCTGTCTCATTAACCACCCTAGAAGATTTGGTACGATCAATTCCGTGGCCAGCAGGGATAGAACTGTGTCTTCCTGAGAGAGAGGGGACCTCCTTAGCGCGATACGAAAAATGTGTGGTCGTCTTTGTGGCTAGCATCGAAGCTGGACTTCGTTTCCCTCTGCCCGACTTTTATCGCGATTTCTTGAGGCTTGTCAATCTCAGCCCTACCCAGCTGTACCCTAACGCGTGGAGATATCTTAGCGGATATACAATGCGATGTTATCATTCTGACTTTTCTCCCGATGTCCAACACAAGCTTAAGCTCTTCACTCTGAAGTACGACAGTGGTTTCTGCAATCTTAGCCTACCCACCCTAAACGTGATCAGTAAGCCTTCCAATGTGGGAAAGTGGAAAGATAGGTGGTTCCTAGCGCGGTGCTCTTCTCACGCGGTCTTTGACTGCTAGCTGTTTCCTGGTCCTTTCATGCGTCTGGACAAGCCTGATCAGAAGGAAATTGACGCGTGCAAGAAGCAGTTTCGTAATGTGGGAAGTACCCCTGAATAAAAGCGCATGATTACTCAAGACAACTTGGAGAAGGCAAGGCTCAGCTTTCCGCGCACAGCTAGACGTGATGAGTCGGGTGGTAACTTGTTTTTTTTGCCACTCTTTACACTTACGCGTTGTATTAACTAACTCATGCATTCACAGGGATGAAGTCAGACCACTTGCTTAAGAGGGCCAAAAAGATCGCGAGTGGAGCCGAGTCGGCGATTAAAGCAGTTGAGGAACATGTCACGTCGGAGCAGGCCCCGGCTCCAACTCTTGATGCGATGATTGTGAGTGAGACGACAACATCGTTGCAACTACCAAGCAGTCCAATCGAGGCAGATACGCGAGGAGAAAAGCGTGACGCCCCTTCTCAAGCAGGTCGCGGGGAAAAGAGATCAAGGACTGAAAGCAACGTTGCCCTTGCTCCGATCACCACCATAGGGAGGGCTGTCTTTGCCGCGCCAGTGCCTTTTGTGTCCGATATGTGTCAGCTGGCTCCTCCAAATGGTGTATGTGTAAGAGAGAAAGAATGGCTGACTTCGTTGTCTCCCCAAGTCCTTCAGTTGGAGGGCATGAAGTACATGGAGATGGTATGCGTTTTAATGCTTGCTTCTGCTTTTTGTCGCATGAATTCTGCTTATCTATTCTTTCCTTGTTTGATTTTGTAGGATCGGCTCAGCATGCTAGCCGCCACAACATATTGCAACGCCCTAGATGCCAAGTACAAAGGCATCTGTGAAGAGAATGAAGCCCATAAAAAGGTGGTTGCGCTAATCAAGCAGGTTGAACAATCTGCCGCAGAACTTGCCAAGGCGAATGCTAACATGACAACGCTTGGGGAGGAGAAAGCAAAGCTCGTTGAGGAGAAGGCAAAGCTCGAGAAAGAGAAAGCGAAGCTTGAGGAGGAGAACGCGCTGATGAAGAAGAACGTTGAGAATCTTCAGCGTGCCATATCCGAGAAAGAGGACGAAGCGGTTGAGCACAAGAAGCAACTTGAGGCGTCTAATCTTGAAACTAAGAAGTGGCGTGCCAGGGCAGAACACGCTGTCTCTGACTATCTCAAGACGGAGGATTACCAGATGAAGCTGGCTGATGTGATGGGGCCCCATTGGGAGCAGGGCATAAGGATCGGAGTCAGGCAAGCGGTGTCGAGGTTCGGTGAGATCGATCCCAAGATTGTTTATTTCACTCCAGACTACACAGATCTTTTTGGCGAGCCCCCCATCGAAGACCCCACGGAAGGAGCTAACCAAGCTATGGACGTAGATGCGAACGTCGCGACAAACAATACAACTTTGCTCGAGGATCGCGATGCTCCTTGATTTCCACCAGGCGATTCGTAGACTTTCCTTAGCTTTTCCTCCTGTATGTCATCGTATGAAACAATTAGTAAGATATCAAATGAATAAAAAGCAACTTTTTGAACGTCGCCTTCTTTCTAGGTAATGGTAATCTTTAAGTGACATAGTAGACTCTCTCTTAGAAGAACGCGGTGGCAGTCCCAAGCTTGTTGGGGGATCTCACCCGTTTTGAAGAATGCGGTGGCAACCCCAAGCTTGTTGGGGGATCTCACCGTTTTGAAGAACGCGGTGGCAGCCCCAAGCTTGTTGGGGGATCTCACCCATTTTGAAGAACGCGGTGGCAGCCCCAAGCTTGTTGGGGGATCTTACTCATTTTGAAGAACGCGGTGGCAGCCCCAAGCTGGTTGGGGGATCTCACCCGTTTGAAGAACGCGGTGGAAACCCCAAGCTTGTTGGGGGATCTCACCCGTTTTGAAGAACGTGGTGGCAGCCCCAAGCTTGTTGGGGGATCTCACCCGTTTGAAGAACGTGGTGGCAGCCCCAAGCTTGTTAGGGGATCTCACCCGTTTGAAGAACGCGGTTCACAGAGGACCAAGCTGCCCTAGTGTGAGGAAGTCCCCACGGTCGGCGCCAGTGATGATGCCCAAGATTTCTAAATAAATAAAGCGTGAAGCTTATAAGAGACTTGGTCCTGTATGAACGCGTTAAACCAACATGGATAAGTTTAGGTTGCCACAACGATGAACGCGATGAATCAAAGCAGAGATATAAGAACACAAACACAATGATTTTTAACGAGATTCGGACAAAGCCTACTCCTCGTGGCCTCAAGCAGGAGAGCCAAATCCACTAAATAAGGCGTAAAGCTTATGAGAGTACAAGATATATGTAACGCGATGAATAAATCAGAAGACGATAAGCGTGAACAAAGGACGCGATAAATAATAGTCGACGAGTACGAAGCTTTCCACTCTTTTAAAGTTTCATGAGAATCATCACAGATCTTGAAAAAGCTTAGAACAAGCTTGTATGCCTGTTTCTTCTCTTTTTCTTCGACCCTTTTTATGAAGGGGTCTTGGGCTATTTATAGGCAAGGGGTCCTGCTTGAAGTCGGCTGGCACACAGAGATACGTGTCATCTTATGATTCCTACGGTGACAGACGTCGGCAAGGAGGTATAGGTCCATGATTGGACCAGTAAGGCGGGAGGACGCGTGTCGATCTTGAAGAGATGCATTGCTGGCATGCTTAGATTGGTTCGATGAATTCGTGGCGGTTTGATGGCGTCTGATAATTACCACGCGGTCATAGAGGACTTGACGCGTTGAAGATGTTCAGAGTCCATTACTGCTCTTCGTGACGAGTTTTTTTACATGTTTAGGCGCGTTCTTCTAGTTGGCTCGCGATCTTCTTTGATGATGAAAACCATGTTGGGCGCGTTCTTCTCGTTGGCTCGCGATCTCTCTTGTTGATGAAAACCATGAGGGGAATGGAGGTGGGCATCCAACGCGTTGAGTGATATGAAAATAGCGCGATCCAACAAGTATTATATTTTGAATTCTTCTAGTTAATGGCTAGAATTGCGGGATTTAATTACAACATAGTCAATTTGCTTTTATAATAATTCAAATTAATCTTTCTTTATAATATGAATATTTAAAGGAAAATTTAAGGGTTACTACAATGGACCAAAATATATTTTTTATTAGAATCAATATGTGACGATGTACCATTCAGCTAGGTGGAGAATTTCGTACAAATTTCAAAAGTAATAAATTATTTAAGCTCAAAATTACTCTTCACGTGTAGTTTAACTGGAATTCACTAATAATATAGATAAGATTTATATAAATACATTGTTAGAAATTAATAAGTTACATTATATGATACATTATAATTATAATTAGAATCATTATTATATTGACAGATTTATATAAATACATTGTTAGAGAGATTAATAAGAATCATTATAAATAAATTTGATATTATTTTCCCAAAGACTACATATAAATATATATGAGATTATAGATAGATTCTTAATTTATGTGTATTTTATTTAAAAACTAACATTTTGAATTAAAAGGAATCCGAATTTTTTTATGGTATTATTTATACATTAATTATATTCTATTCATTGAAATGTATAAAGAAATTATGGCTTAATTTGAATCAATTGTATATAAAGGTCAAGTAATTTGAGTGGTAATTGACAATAAAACAAGGCCATTGCTATTTCACGCACGGGTAAAATTTCTATTTCATGCACTGTTTCGTCTGTGACGCACCAACACAAATCCTTTGTGACGGACCATGGTCGCGGATCATCATGTTCATCCGTGACGGACGAAACATGTTCATCCGTGACGGACGAAACATGTTCATCCGTGACGGACGAAACATGTTCATCCGTCGTCCATCACGGATGAACATGTTTCGTTCATCACAGATGAACATGCTGATCCGCGATACGATTTTGGAATCGCCATAACGTTTGATTCCCTAGTCCAAACGCGCTGAAATTACGGAGAAAAAGTTATACTTCTTCAAAGACGGGACAAAAAACAGAGATCTCTTAAGCGCCAAGGCGAGTACAATAGCATTTAAGTCGGCTTACAATATCATTGCAATCATGGATCACAATAGCATTACAATGTGCGAGTACAATAGCATTTAAGTCGGCTTGCGACCTCGTCTCTTTCTTGTGCAAGAAAGTCTGAATGCCATCAGCCGAGAAGCAAATGGATCATATCGAAGGATGTCTTTTTGGGAGGTGTCCCTTTCGTATCTTTGTCTGTGTACTCCTACCTCGTTGGGAATTGGTGGCCTACCTCGTTGCTTCTTGGGAGGTGTCCCTTCCGTATCTTTGTCTGTGTACTCTGATGAAGAAGGATGTCTTTTAGTGGTATCTTTGTTTAGAACTCCCCTTGGTCGTCCTTTATGCCTCACAATAGCCGGCTTTTGTAGACTAGTCCCCTCGGGGCGAGCTATATCGTAAAGTCACGAGACACATTTTTCTTGATCATCTGCTGACAAATTGAAGAAATGATCCATATAAAATTGATCCATCAAAGATCTCGCAACTCTGCGCTTCACCTCAACCTCACTTTCGTCTTGCACTTCTGACAAACTCAATCGTCTCCAAAACGGATGCAACGTTGAAGGCTTAATAGGGATTGAACTCATCACATTTCTAGCGATGTCATGCACACACGGCAATCCATCTCTCACCCTCATCTGGCATGTGCAGATCTTGTCACAAAAATTGGATTTTCCCCTTTTTTGTATTCCTCCATCAAGCAATCAAGTGCAACCTTAGATACTTTGTACTTTAACCCCTTGAAAACATCAGCTCATGTCCCAAGAGGCATCGTGCTCCCAAGAATTCAATGGGTCAAATGTTTTTACCACCTTATATGCCTCTGCAATCCTTCATTAAAGACTTTGAGCCGTATAAGCTTAAGACGATCTGCATATGCCATGTTGAGAAGGAGAGACATTTTATTTCGGTATGGTACTAATCATTTAATTATTTTATATTAATTATTTGAACCCATGAGTAGATGGCCCTATTAGAGGCATCACCATTGCCTCCGGTATTTGTCATGTGGGAGCATGTACATGATGCCTCTGCTGCTTGTCTATATGACCCATTTGTTTCTCAGCTGATGTCATTCAGTCTTTCTTGCACAAGAAAGAGATGAAGTCGCAAACCGACTTAAATGCTATTGTAAGCCGACTTAAATGTTATTGTACTCGCCTTGACGCTTAAGAGATCTCTGTTTTTTGTCCCGTCTTTGAAGAAGTATAACGTTTTCTACGTAATCCCGAATTGAGTGATTCCAACGTCAGATTAAAGATCAAGATGTCAACTATAATTCCTCCAAATTTTAGCGCGTTTGGACTAGGGAATCAAAAGTTATGGCGATTCCAAAATCGTGTCGCGGATCAGCATGTTCATCCGTGACGGATGAACATGTTTCGTCCGTCACGGATGGATCCATTTGGTCCGTCACGAACAGATGCACATGGTCCGTGACAGACGAACCGGTGCGTGAAATAGCAATTTTGCCGGTGCGTGAAATAGAAATCGTGTAAAACAATTGATCACCTTCATCTTGAGCTACATCCTTTCATCATTGGTAATGTTTGGTCGGGTTTCCAGAAGATCAATTCATCTGCTATCAACTACTTAAAGATAATAAAATATATTTAAATTGCTGATTAAATGCGTATAAAATTAACATGTTATTAATACATTTATTCATTGTCTAAATTGATGTAATTACCCATAGACTCACCTCTAATGGTGAATGAAGAGTCGCAAATGTTACAATATTTTCATTTCCCTTTATTATTATGAATAAATATACTTGAATGGTGAAATTTAAATACGATAAAATTAAAATATTGTTATTAATGCATTGCCCATTGACATGAAACACCAATGGCATTTGAAAAGTCTCGTGTAAATTACACAATTCTAGGTGATAAATGTAATGAAAAAATTTTCTCCATTCATGCACTTATTTTGGCATAATCACGATAATAAAAGTAAAATTATTAAGTTTATAGATTTCCTATCTCCTAATTTTAAGTATTTATGATTCAATTGGTTGGTGACAATAAATATCCTTAATATAAAAGATTTATTAGGTGATACAAAAAAACGGATTTATGTCATTTTTTCGGTTTTTGGGAGCTATAAAATTATTTCATGCAATTACACTATATTAATTATTCTTAATTGAAATTAAAAAAGAATAAAATCATATCATACATATAGTACTTTATAGTTTTAAAAGAGACGTTATGTCTATAAATTCAATTAATAATTGGTAAAATAATAACTTCTAATCACTAATATTGATTTGGTCTATTAATTTTTTTATTTAATATTTTTCAATTTCTCAAAAAGATACGAAGGTCTTCTAGTGATGGTATTTTGATTATTTTTCATGCTTAATAGAAATATAAATTAAACTATGTTGAAATTTAATGTGAAGATATAAGAGTTATACAATCACATGAAAATGAGGACTTTTTAATTGATTAATATGTAGTTTGTATATAATTGTGAATCAAAAACTTTTTATATTATATAGAAGATTATAGATTATGGGTGAAGTTCTGGTGAGGATGGTCCTATAGGAGAGGAATAAGGATGAAATCCATCCGTTGATCCACTACGCATCTAACGGACAGGGGCGCACGCGTCATATTAAACCACCAGAAGCCCCCAACAAAGACGCGCCTCTCTAGAGCTGAACACACACGACCTCATTTGACAAAAAGGGGGGAACGAACGGTCTTCTTCAGTGTTCACGAAGGCATTCGGAGACGAGAGAGGCGATTCACAGAAGAAAGCGATTCAGAGCGATTTACGAAGGCAATACAGAGAGTGTTGACGAAGGCGATTCACGAAGACGATTTCACGAAGCAGATTCACGACGGCCATTCCACGAAGCAGATTAGACCTTCAGTACAAACGATTCTATGGCGAGAACCAAAAAAACACAATTGCAAGGTAAACAAACTGAAAGAATAGTTTCGATGGATACAAACTCAAGTGCACACAAACGATTTGCGAGTTTGAAGTTTATATCGTTGATTAACACAATCAGTTTGCGAAAACCTAACCCTACTATATGTTCATTTCTCTGAATATATGATGAAATCTTCTTTGAATGCTTGAGTGTCCGTATAACAATGCATTCTTCGCATCAACAATGCTTGCGAAAACCTAATCCTACAAGGATGCCTTTCTGACATTGTCTGAGAGTACTACGAAACATATCCGTGCAACCGTTATTGCCTGTGTGCATTTGTGTAATTGTGTGTGTGCATGTGAAACAACTTCGATTCTATGTGAGCTTGTGTGAGAGTACTATAAAACATATGTGTGCAACCGTTATTGCCTTTGTGTGCATTTGTGTCATCGTGTGTGTGCATTTGTGTCATCGTGTGTGTGCATGTGAAACAAGTTCGATTATCCATACTATGTGAGCTTGTGTGAGAGTATTATAAAACATGTGTGCATCTGTTATTTCCTCTGTGTTCATTTTTGTCATCGTGTGTGTGCATGTGAAACAAGTCTGATTGTCCATAGTCTTGCACTTGTAGGTAATCAGCAAATTGTTCAAGAGTTTCCAGATGGAACAATGACAATTGGTGAAAGCTCATCACCAATATCTACTTCGCAAAGAGAGAGCAGAAGTAAAGCAAGAAATGAAGTACGTCGCCGAAGCCAAACACCAACACCATCACCAAAAACTGGTAATTAAATAAATCGAGATGTGTATTTTCACTTCCATTAATAATATTTGTGTGCATCTGGATAATACACTGTTACAAAATTTCAATCTGTTTAACCATCTTTAATCTTGTAGATGTACATAATCAGCAAACTGTTGGAGAGGTTCCAGATGCAACAATGACAAATTCTCAAAGCTCATCACCAACATCTACTTCACAAAGAGAGATGAGAAGCAAGGCAAGAAATGATATACGTCGGCCAAGCCAAACCCCAACACCATCACCAAAAACTGGTAGCCAAACACCAACACCATCACCCAAAACTAGTAATTAAATAAATTGAGATGTGTACTATCAATTCACTTAATAATATTTGTGTGCATGTGGATAATACTTGTTTGTGCATTTTTTTATACATCGTGTGTGTGCATTTCAGAAAATATAGAAAGTTGTTGTAAGAATATCAAAATTAAAGTGTGCATTTCTAAAATACTTGTGTCTGCATTCGATAGAACATGTGCATCTGTTTGAAACCTAAGAAAATGTGTGTGCATCTATCAAATACTTTCGTGTGCATATGAAACCGTGTGTGTGTGCATTTCAAACCGTGTGTGCGCATTTCAAACATATATATTTGTGTCCATACTATTTAACTGTAATTGATCTTGCAGTTGTAGCTGAAATACAGCCTGTCATCGAAGAAGATAATCCACTTGCTATCGTTTGTGTAGATACATCCCCAATGTATCCATCACAAATGGAGAAAACAAGACAAGCACGAGCTGATAATACTGAAATGACCAAGGCTACATCTCCCACTTCAAAAACTGGTAAATCAGTAACTTGAATCTTTGTTCTTCTATTTCAGAATATATCTTCATCATATCTTTACATGATCTATTGACTTTGATCTTGACAACAGGAAAAAGAAAACAACAAGCACAAACAAAGGGAGTTGCTACAAGCCCTAGAGTTATAAAGAAGGCAAAGAAAACAACATGCGCCATACTTAGAGACATTGAGGATGACGAGGAGGATAGGACACTTGATGAGATACTTCGTGCAAGACAAGAAGAAAGAAATAAAAATGCAAAGAAGGCAGTGGATAAGAAGAAAAAGGTTGTAGGTTCGAGTCCAAAGAAGACAATGGAGAAGAAGAAATTTGTTAAAGTTTCATCTCCAAAAAAGGGAATACAAGCACTAAGGAAAGATTATCCAAGGTTGATCTGTAGGACTTCCCCAAGTATGCTTGTCAAATATCTTGCCGATGAACAACAATTCAGTCCCGCACAGAGACAGGCTGTCATAGATATGGGGTTCGAGGCCTTGCTTCAGTGGAAGGTTACTGATATGCCTGGGAGACTTGGATATTGGCTTGCCAAGTCATTTGACCCCTTGAAATGCATAATAAATATGGAAGATGCATCGAAGGAGATTCTGATAACAGCACAGGATGCACATGATTATCTTGGCATACCGAAGGGTGACAACAGAATTGAGCTTCCGAAGAAACTCACAAATGTAGAGTTTCTGGCAAAGATAGCTGTAGATTTCACAGGCAAGACTATGAGGTATATAACGCATTCAGACATTAAAGAAAACATGATGACATATGAAGGCGATGATTGGTTTAAGCGATACTTTATCCTCCTATTTGTCAACACTATTGTTGAAAGCCAAAATAATGGGAAAATAAACTTTGTGATACTTGAACTGCTTGCAGATGTTCAGAGGATAAGGCACTACAACTGGAGTGCATTCATTATTGATCGGTTGGTAGATAACACCATCTCATGGTCTAAAACAGAAGATGGTACATACAGAGGAGCTCTGCTGTTACTCATGGTAAAAACTAAATCATTTAATTCATATTTCTTTTTTGCATATGTGAAATAGCTTGTGTGTGCATGTCTAATATCCTTGTGTGTGCATCTGAACTAGCTTGTGTGTGCATGTGTAATATACTACTATGCAAATGAAAACACAAGCATGTGATTGTCAGATAACTATTGTGTGCACTTCAAATGATTTGTGAAATAGCTTGTGTGTGCATGTATAATATCCTTGTGTGTGCATCTGAACTAGCTTGTGTATGCATGTGTAATATACTACTATGCAAATGAAAACACAAGCATGTGATTGTCAGAGAACTATTGTGTGCACTTCAAATGACTAGTGTGTTCATATCGGATACCTAGTGTGTTCATGTCAAATAACTAGTGTGTTGCATATGTAAAATAGACTTGTGGGTTTTCATGTAAAATAGCATTGTGTGCGCAAGAGGTACCATGCTTGTTCATATTACAGCACATATGTGTGCATATTACACTATACTTCAGTTTGTATGAATATAGTGCATTAAAACATATTTGTGTGTATATATTTGCAGTTGGTCTATGTTGATCGTGTGACAATGAAAGGCAAAGAGATTGAAAGATCATATCCAATAATAAAAAATTGGACAACACAAATGTTGAAGAAGAGGGAAGATGACGAGATACTCCACGGGGGTTTTGGGAAAGGATATCCAAGGGAACGACCACAATTGCTTGATCAAGAGCATCCGAGAGAGATCCATGAAGAAACAGTAATGGAAGAACAAACTGAAGCTCTGGTGAATGATGATCTGAAGACATTTATTGAGGGTTACATAACTGATGCTGAGGACATGGCCTTACAAATTAGAAAGTTCCTTAGGAGGATCAAGGAAACACCAGCACAACTAGCTAAGCATGGAGTGTTGAACAAGGTTAATATCGAGTGTGAGAAAATGTTGAATGTGAAGTTTTGTTCAGAATGTCAACCACAACCAGAAGAGGACGACCAAGACACAGATACCCAAGATGAGTTTTGGGAGAAAGCTGTAAAGTGCATGGAGGAGATTGAGAAGACAATCAAAGAGAAAAAAACATATGATGGACCTTTTGGAGGTTTGGGAATTCCGGGACTTTCACAATTTGTTAACCAACTCACAAAAGAACATGAGCAAGTAAGTTAAAAAAATTGGTATGTTATTTTATTTGTGTATTATATCACAAAAACACTGATTCCTACATTCAATTGTAATAAAAGGCACCTGAAGAAACAACAAATATGGCTGAATGTACTTTTCATACCACAGAGGACCAGCATATGAAACCACAAGCAGAAAATATCAAGGTATGATTATGTGTTAATATACTTTAGTCAATGTGTTTCTTTCTCATACGAATACATTTAATTTGTGTTCATTCATTTCATGATTTCAAAAGAGGAAAAAGAACGTGACATTTCTTGACATACCATCATTTGACTTGGGGATTTCACCGATAAATACACAAGTGAGTAAATTTTTACTTGTTAATACTTTTCTACATGTAACAAAGTGTATGTTTATACTAAGCTTTTTTCATCATTGTTTTTTTTTTTTGAAGGAAAATGAGGCCATGGAGGCCATGGATATTGTTGGACCAGATACTAGTCTACAAAAAGAGGTATAAACAAAGAAAAAGTGTGCACAATTGTTTGAATTCGAGACAACATCTGTGTGCATTCAAAAAATAAAACTGTGTTCATGCTTTGTCAACGTTGGTGTTCATCAGATAAGCTGTTCTATGTTCATAATTGTTTGCATTTGTACTGTGAAGTAGGGGGTAAATGAAATGAGTTTTTGTGTGCATGTCAAAACAAGTATGTGTTCATGCTTTGTCAACGTTGGTGTTCATCAGATAAGTTGTTCTGTGTTCACAATTGTTTGCATTTGTACTGTGAAGTAGGGTGCAAATGAAATGAGTTTTTGTGTGCATGTCAAAACAAGTATGTGTTCATGCTTTCTCAACGTTGGTGTTCATCAGATAAGCTGTTCTGTGTTCACAATTGTTTGCATTTGTACTGTGAAATAGAGTGCAAATGAAATGAGTTTTTGTGTGCATGTCAAAACAAGTATGTGTTCATGCTTTGTCAACGTTGGTGTTCATTAGGGAAGCAGTTCTGATGTAACGCCAACACATCCACAGAATATAGAGAAAAGGATATGTAATCCTTCAGAATACATGAAGTCACCATTTAAGTCAAGGGAGGTGAATATTGATGAAAAACCAACAGCAGAAGAGAAAGCTCTTTATGAATGGCTAATGAGAAATAAAGCAGATGATAAGTAAGCAAATTTATGCTTTCAATTGATTATATTTCAAAATACTTTTATGTAACTGTATTATTGTCTTTGTGTTTGTTGCAGAGAGGTGATCTTTGAAATGAATGGCACCAAACTTTCTAAACATGACTTTATAACGTTGAAGGAAAAACAATGCCTAGACAGCACAATCCTTGATGCATATGCAATGTTGTTGAATGAAAATGAAACATACAAAGGTTCATTGTCCCCATTGAGGTTATTCATACCAACATTACATATGGTACGTATATTTACAACACTCTATTACGAATATGAGTTTTTATTGTATAATACACTAACAAATATGTTTGAACATGTAGATGCATACTGTGGTACTTGAAAATGAACCGCTGGAACAAAAATGTGAAATGTTCAACACAGCCATTCTTGAAACCTTTAATGCAGTCAAAGG
Source organism: Rheum nobile (assembly GCA_027886185.1). NCBI lineage: Eukaryota > Viridiplantae > Streptophyta > Magnoliopsida > Caryophyllales > Polygonaceae > Rheum > Rheum nobile. The sequence goes on along the minus strand of WOAB01000595.1, from coordinate 4,851,380 downwards.
TTTCCAGAAGAAGAACTTGAAGATCAATAATGTTGACTTGGTATGTTCAAGAACACATACACTCTATACGTCTGTGTTCATACATGCCATATGTTTGTGTTCACGCATCATGTCTTATGTGCTCATTCGAGTAAGCCAAAAAATGTCCATGGGTTTTTGTCTGTGTTCATTAGTTATGTATATGTGTGTTCATATGTCTTAATGTATGTGTTCATGTTTGCTAACCTCAACTTCGTTTTCTTTCAATTACACAGTTTATATTTCCAGTGTATCAATCTGGACACTACTATGTCATCGCAATCAATGTCAAAACACCACGTGTGCACATAATTGACAATTCAGATGTTGAGGCAGAAGACAAGTATGGATCAATACCAAAGAACTTGGTGAGTCTACATTTCATATATGGAAATCATGTCATGCTTTTTGACATGAAATTTTTTGATATGAACTTGGTGAGTCTACTTTTTTTGCAGAGAGTTGTGTTCATCAATTTCCTCGTGAGAAACCACATGATTGCCAAAGCTCACATCTTCAAAGATGAAAATAAAGTTCCAACAGAAAGGTTGCAAATGAACTGGAGGGACAAGAAGAACAAAACTGACTGTGGAATATATGCCATTCGACACATGGAAACATACAAGGGCAATGGCGTAAGTGACTGGCATAGTGGCCTCAAGAAGGGAGACAAGAAACAAATGGCAAACCTAAGGGTCAAGTACTGCTATGCCTTCCTCATAAGTGAACACAATGAGCTGAAGAAAAAGGTTGAGCAAGTAGTTGCAGAAAATCAAAAGAAGAAAGGAGTTGGGAGAAAGAAAAAATGAGTGTGGTTGCGAAAAGAAAAGACATTCTGTTCATATAAAATCGTCTAATTGTAGGAGCTGTAGTTGCATATTCTGTTCATATAAAATTGTCTAATTGTAAGATTGTGGTTGCGTATTTTGTAGCAAAATTGTCTAATAGTATGAGCTGGGAGAAAGAAAGGATATGTGAGAAAAGAATATTTTGTGTTGAAAAAAGACATGTAATATGAAATTCTATTTTGAAGCATATTATGAAATTCTGTGTTTTCAGCTATGTATAATATGCATGTGTGCATATCAGTATACTCATTATGTTCATATATAATAACTTGTGTGTGCATGTAAACAAACTATGTGTGCATATAAACATGTGGTTGCATATGTCAACGAAAGTTTTTGAATATTCTTGAAATCACAATTTCTATGTGTGCATATAAAATATAAACTAAGTTAGCTTATAGCATATGAACAATCTGTGTGCATATGGTAGATTGTAATAAGTTGTGTTCATGACAATTTAAAAATTGTAATAAGTTGTCTAATATGATGCATTTTGTGTCTCGATACAAACTGGAGAGTATGTGTGCATATGATATAGCTTATTTGTGCATCACATTATATTTGTGTGTGTATAGATAAATATTATGTTTGATAAGTTATATCAAGCTAAGCAATTTCTATGTGTGCATATCAAATATGCTTTTGTGTGCATTATATATAATATGCGTGTGCACGTAAAAGATATTATATTTCATCATTAGGTTTTTAATGTTTTTTCATACAAAGCTCAAAAATTTAATCTCAAACTTAATCCGTCCATTGTGGGCATGTTCTGCTGTTGTGGCCAACAATGTTACAAATTCCACATGCTCTCTTTTCCTTCTTTGACTTTTCAGTACCAATCTCTTGACCTCCCCTAATGCGTTTCTTTTTGCCCTTATTATTTGCTTGTTGTGGTGGGAGAACATCAACTTGACCTGGTAACGTACCCACAAATTTCTCAAATGTATACTTGCTTGTTGAGGCGGAAGCAGATGTCTCCACTGTTCGTGCACTGATGTATGCAGCCTTTTGCTCCTTTATGACACACAAAAACTCTTTCATTTGATTAGTGTTGTCCCCTAAAATATCAACACAAGAATAAATCTCTGACATAAGTTCAGTCAACAGTCGCTTCTTCTCATCAATCTGAACACTACCATCATAAACTGAACCATCCACCTCAAAAATAGACTGTAAAATTGCTTGCTTCGTCCACCGAGTATTTATGAACTTGGAAGGTAATGACTGCATGCCGATATTTCTGAAAACCATGAAAATGTGACAGCAGGGAATGCCTACGCTGAGAAACTTGTTGCAGGAACAATGAAAATCATCACTGGAAATCACATGTTGCACAATAGATGTTTTTCCAAGTTCACAACAAACATGATACTGGTGAATGTCAGTTTCCTTTGTCATGTCTTTCAGTTTACACTGATATATAGCACTGTAGATCTCTTCCTGAACTTCATAAAACATGTTAATTGTGAAAATAGATGCACAATGCTTTTCCAACTCCAAAGGGGTCTTCATGCGGGGAGAGCAAGTAGATGAATCCAAATCCAACTTCTGTTGACTGTGCCTTTGTGAATCAATTGCACTATTAAACTGCATCATGAACACAACAAGACTTGATTGCGAACCTATGAAATTCCCAGAAAAACTATTTTGACTTTCAGATCTTGATGTCGTCCTCAACAAGCCAGCCATTTTGACATTGTGAAAGAATGACGGTATCCAATAATGGCGTAGCTCAAACATTACTGCTAACCACTGATTATCATGCAGATTATATTCAGAAATGATAGAAAACCACTCCTCTTCAAACTGTAGTGGACTAAGTTCATTGCTCCAAACAATAGAATTGAACTTTTTGTGGAATGCATCAATAACAGTTGGACAAGAGTGAGGAGGAAATTTTACTTTGGTAGGGACCTTCATCATTATATGCCACATACACAAGCGGTGAACAGACCCACTGAAAACACGTTCAACGGCAACTTTTACAGCAGTATCTTGGTCAGTAATAATAACATGTGGCTCATTGCCCATCGCCTTTTTGAAATTCTCAAATAACCAAACATAAGATTCAACATCTTCATTCAAAAGCAAACCAGCACCGAATGTAATAGACCTTTTATGATTGTCAACTCCAGTAAATGGAAAAAATACCATATTATACCTACAACATGAACACAGTAGAACTGTTAAGATGCGTGTGCATACATAATACAGTATGTGTTCATACATCACAAAGTATGTGTTCATATGTAATACAGTATGTGTTCATATATAATACACAACCAATCTATTAAATGAAAAAAATGCATACCTATTCAGTTTGTATGTTGCATCCGTTGAAACAACATCACCAAAAAAAGAGAAACTCTTCCGGCTGACAGGATCACACCAAAACAAACGGCATAGTTGGTCCTCGTTGTTAATATGATAATCAAAATAAAATGCATCACAACGTTCTTTCCTCTTGAAGAAGTCATCAATGACCATTTGTGCATCACAACCAACCATATATGAGTTAAGACCCCTCTTAAAATTCTTGAAATCAACAACAGTGGCGCCCACATTAGCATATGAACCCACTAAATTCTTGTACACCTTGTAGCTCTTAGTTACACCAACATTCGATTTTAGACAATTCATAATGAAATCCTGGTGAAATGGAGTCACTTTTCTATTGCCTTTCGAAAAATGTTTTTCAGACTCCTGCAGCATCGGATGTGTATGTCGACACTCAAACTTTGTCATGCGGTACCCTTCAGATCCTGCATATCGATAAATGATTCTAGCATTACATCCACACCTATTAGATGCCCTCCTTCTTTTAACATCATTACCCTCAGTCGCATTAAACTCAGCAAAAGGCGATACATGCTTGTATCCTTCTCTAGTGCAAACAAGGTACTTCCAAATAATAATATTCGATCGATCATTGGACTTTTTAGTTGAACCCACACGCACATCAAAACCACATGCTTGTGCATAGGTGTGGTAAAACTGGATAGCATGTTCAAGAGTATGAAAAAGCTGTCCAACATATGGCTTCAGATAATCATTGCACACAGGAGTAACACACTCAATATTATTCTCTGGAGAAACAGGAACTTCTTCAATTTTACCCTTCCCTGAAAATAATTACATAGAAAATATTAGTAAAACTAGAAGAATGTCTCGAACTTATGTGTTCATACATATCCGAGCATGTGTGCATGTGTATAGACTCGTGTGTTCATGTAATAATCATTCCTAAAAACTTAAAAGCATTTGTTGAAGTTGTGGCATAACATTTCTATTGTGTTCATGAAGAAAAAGACATGTGAGCACATTATTTGACTAATGAGTTTATGATCAAGTAACAACAGTGTGCGTCGCGATATTACAATATAAATTGAGAATGTCTTCATCATTTTGTATGTCTGTCTAACTAGAATATAATCGTGTTCACTGATTCAGCGAAAAATGCATCATCCAAAAGTACCAAACACAAAACATAGCACAAACAACATATCAAATACATTCAACACCTCACGAAATCTCAGTGAAAATTCAAGGTCAATACATTCAAACAAGCAGCTTATCAAAACGTTCAACAGATCACGAAAATCTAGTGAAAAAAATCAAAGTTAAATATATTCAAACAACACGAGCAAGAGATCCATGAAACCACGAGAGATTTATGCAAAAAAGTCATCGATTCAAGCTTGCCTGGATCCATAATACTCCGGTATTAGAAGTCACGCATGATTAGAGAGAAATCAAGCCAAATCAGAGAGGAAATCAGAGAGGAAATCTGTCCATTGGATTGTAATATGTCCATTGGTCACGAACGATCCACGAGCCAGATATCCATGAGCGAAGGCAATAGAGCAGTGAACGAACGATCCACGAGCGAGAAATCCATGAGCGAGAGCACGACAGAGATCCCGGAACGAAGGGAATAGAACAGTGTTAGAATCTGTTTTTTCGGTGAATGTTGGCACGCGCCCTTCCTTCAGCAACCACGCGCGCGTTTCAGCCCTTAGATCAATCGTGGATTGATGGCTGGGATCCATCCTCAATCCTCTCCTATAATCCTATCCTCATGGGATCTTTTTCCATAGATTATTAATATAATTGTTAATATATGAAATTGTCACTTTAATACTTTTTGGATTTGAGAAATTGTTTAAATTGTGAGCTAAATAAATAAGACATGAAAAGAAAAAAAAAATTAATTCATCTTTAAAAGTTAATATTTAATAGCCTAGAATACTAACTTTTAAATATATATAGAAGAGGATGCTTTTCACACCATTAATGAAAAAGTCGGGCTATGAGAATTGCATATATGGAGCCAGTTTCAACACAAATACGAAAAGGATGTTGTTTGGAAATCTGACAGTATTATATATATACATTTATTTACTTGGTGGGAAAGAAAAGTGAGATTATGTTTTAGCAAGGTAAAGAAGCATTTTGTGCTGAAATGTTCAATGAACAGCTATAGGAGTACTCATACAATGTGCTTTACACATAAAGCTCGTCCAAATTCCAAGGGACTAATATAGATTTTTTTTAAAATAAAAGGGACTAATATAGAAAGATGATCAAGTTTGTTACTGAAATAAAAGTATTATAAGAATATATGGCATAAATATTTTTGCAAAGAAGGCTTAGAAAACACATTGGCTACTTTATGTGGAAGAACATGCCCTAGTCGCAGACAAAATGTACTTAGTTCAACAAATTAGGCATAAAGAGACAGAATCAACAAATTGATGTGTGAGGAAGGTGATTGTGCTTCTAACCAATTCCAATCAAAATGATTGGCCACACTATTGCTATCCTCCATCTCAAGTGAAAATGCTAAAATTGAAAGGCAATTCAACAAAAGTAAAAAAAAACTTTAAGAACACCACATCCGAAAGAACCAAAAGGAAAAATGGATTACATGGGAGAATCAAATATCAATCTCCATCTTTAGGGAGACCGGAAAGAGGAAAAAAAAGAAGTCTACTTACTTTTTCTTCAAATTCCCCCTGAATCGTGTATATGAATTGAATGTCAAAAATTAACAAAAAAAAAACAACACACCCGGAAAAGAAAAAAAGGGAGATCAATTAACATGAGTATAAACAAAATCCTTCCATGCATTGAAAATATATCTTCAATTTATACAAATTGCAAACACATGTTCATCCTTTCTAGTCCATTTGTCACCATCAAAATGAGTACTCCAATACTGATCGAAATGAGTACTTTAATACTGATCATAAAAAATGTACTTATAAAAGTTTGGCTTTGAATTGGACTAACATATTCGATCATTCTTTTAACACTCAACATCAATGTTGAGACTCTGAAATACTGATTTATGTATGAAAACTGGTTGTACTTGGATCATATGAATTCCTCTTCCTCTTGCAATGTTTTGATATCCTAAATGGGCCTCTCCATAACTTGTCACACGGGCTCACTTTCTACAATAAAAGTGTAGTGTTATCTAAACTATGAACTTGAGCTTACAACAATAAAAGTAGTATCATTCGTGTAATGTTCTTCAAAAAGTATATGTTATAAGACACTAGCATGTTAATTGTACGAAGTACTACAATTTTAAGATTATGTTTTCCCGTGTAACCTCCTTCAATACTTCCAAGTGAAAGATACAAAAGAAACTACTCTTACATTATAGCACTATCATTAATGATATATTTACAACTCGGTCATCTCTTCTCAACTCTTGAATAGAATTAGAAAAAACTCCATTAAACTTAATAATGATTATTATTCATCATCAACAAAAGAATATTTCTCTATAAAAAATGCAAAATTGGTTTGAATAAATACTAGATTTGTTAAAAATTTATTAGCCCGTGCGAAGAACGGGCACAGACTACCTAGTCATTACAAAGACACAACTGCACAAAACTATAGGTGAAAATTATTTTAAAATACAAGTCTCGTCTGTAGCACGGTTTGTCTTTCTACTAAATTTAACCAATGTTTTAAAAGTCGCTAGGCATGAGTTGTGCGATGAGGAGGGTCGAGTGCCTAGGCGGCTAGGCGAGGGCATATACGAGACCTAGGTAGATTGGAAATTAATGCTTGATCCATGTGATTATTTGACTATGTTCTCCCAAATACATTAATGTTTATAAAACTATGTTGAGATGAGGTTTTGTATTTTATCATGGGCCTTATTTTACAAAGCTTAACCCAAAACTTATCCTAATTTCTCTCTCTATAGTCAAAACTAGCTTAGTTTTTGTGCCGTGCACGGGCGTGGGTAAAATTTTACATTGATATTTTTTTAAATATATCTATTTTACATTTAAAAAAGTATTTATTAAATGAAAAATATATTTAAATAGTGACATTATATATGAAATTAAGATAAGTACGATAATTGACAGAAATACTTACTAATAATCATTTAATAAAGATCAATGTAATTTTGTACATACAAAATACATTGAATAAGGTCTTATACCTAGAAATAAATGAATTAAATTGAAATTTAATTAAAATGTGACTAATTAAATAGAAAAATTAAAAGAGAATATTCAAAAAATATAATATTAAAATCATGATAAGATGTGTATAATATATATGTTGAAAAAGAAATCATGATCATATCTAAAATATTTTAAATAATAATACTAGGAAAAAAAGATAATTTAGTGTATGACACGATGTGAGTAGACATGGGACAAAATATGACGTAGCGCAATGTCAAAATGACAAGTGGTCTAAGTTGGGTTTTACTTTAGTATTATATAGTAGATTAAACTCAAAGCTTCAAACAAATCATATAAATGGACAACCTTGTAAATTTAGAAATATAAAAGTACGACAAATTAGTTAAAAGATATGATAATACGTAGTACCTTAACACTATTTAAAGGCCCTTGCTATTTCACGCACCGGGTAAATTTCTATTTACCGCACCAGTTGGCCTGTGACGCACCAAATATATCAGTCCGTGACGGACAGAAGCAATCCGCGTGTCACGGACGGATCAAGTCCACCCGTCATGGACGAAGTTGCTGCCCTTAAAAGCAGCAACTTCGCCCCCTTCGTCATTTCACCCAAAAAACAGATCTCACCTCACTTCGCTCTCTCCTCTCTTCGTCCTCTTCGCTCTCTTTTGTTCCGTTCATTACGTATCAATCGAATTCGTCCATTACGAACCGACATGTAAGTTAAATCTATCATTGTTCTTGGCTTAGTTTAATGGTTTTGAAATTATTGAATATTTTTGATGAAATAGGTTTTAGGGTTTAAGTGTTTAATGTTAGATTTGCTTGTATAAATGTTGTTTGAAACCCAAAAATTGCTTGGATCTGTACAAAAGTTATTCGAAATGATGTGGTTGAATTTTGTTGAATCTCGCCAGGTTTGAATTGCAGAATTTGTACATGAACAACCCGTCTATGACAGATGGAACTGTTTAAACCGTCACGGACGGATTGTGTTGATCCGTCACAGACGGATCTTGTTGATCCGTCACGGACGGATCTTGTTTATTCGTCACGGACGGATCAACAACATCATGTGTGTTGTGTTCTTGCAATTTGTGTGATTCTTGATTTATCTTTTATATATATATTTGTGTTGTGATCTATGGATGATGTTATATGTTCAATTATATGAATTGGCTATTCACTGCATGTAGAATTCATTGTTTTTTGTTGATTCTAATGTGTTGTTTTTTCCTTTTACAGATGGATAACGAGACAAGATCTGCCTACCATCGAAGGCGGAACACAGTCCGTGATGGATAAGATCAAGACCGCATTGTATACCGAAGAAGGGATCCGTCGAAGAAAAAATCAAAAACAGGCGACGGGGCAGGACCAAGCACAGTAAATGAATCGGTGGAGGAAGTGACATATGCAGACCCGGCACTGAACACCATGGCGTTTAACGATCCACTAATAATTGGTGGGGTAAGTAATTATACATATGCTTATAGAATAGCCTGTCGATTATTTAATATTGTTTCTAATAATTTGTTTTATAGTATCAGTCATGGTATGTACCTCCTGCACCTGAGCAACCTAGTGGTTGGCCCATGTGGCCAGGAGATATGAGTGGGCAAGGTGTTTGGCCCGCTCAACAGCCTAGCTTTGAGGAACCATCGGAGGAACCAGCTGCTTCTACACATCCTAGGCAGGGTAGACAGCCTAGGCGGCATGGTAGACAACGTAGACATGCTGGAGGTCGGGATGCTATCGATCCAAAGTTGATAGGACCTGTACCGGGAGAACCAAGGATCCCAGACCTGTTGTTTAGTTTCACTGCCCACACAACATATTTCATTCATCAGGGCATTGTAAGTTATCAAAGCTTGACGCTGTTATTAAATCATTTCCCTATTTATTGTTGTATCTAACATGTTCTTTTTATAGGAGCGAGAAACTGTCACGTTTCAGCACAGACATGAGCAGCTAAAGAAATGGAGGCTAGACGATCACTCTCCATGGTGCCATCTTGCCCGCAACAGCTGCATCACACATTTGCAGGACCTGATCTACACTTATGTAGACCAACCTTTGATTTCTGCATTTGTGGAGCGATGGCAGCCGAAGACCAATTCATATCATATGCCATTTGGAGAGATGCCGATCACTCTCCTGGATGTCTACATGATTTTGGGCCTCAAGATTGATGGGCACAGAATGGGACTTCCTATCCAGGATCGCAGCAAGGGCAAAAATGAATTGTACAATGAACAAGCACTGAGGGCAATGGAGTTCTTTTCCTTGATGGACGAAATGGCTACACGTGGGCTCACTGCAGACAACCTGAAAAATCACTGCTTGACCACAGAGCTAGATGACGAGCAGATTGCGTCGGGTTATCTGTTGTACTTGATGGGCTCGACCCTCTTTCCAGACAAGTCCCAACACATATTTCCCATGCCGTATCTGACCTACGTGAGTGACATTGGTGATACTTGCAATCTTTCTTGGGTCCGGCACGTTGGCATTCATGTATCGTTCATTGGGCGAGTGTTCACGGCATGAATGTCGTCAGATGTCGACCTGCTACACGTTGTTGCTGGTAAGAATTGTGTTGCATATTGTTTTTATATTATTTAATTAAATTTAAGGTATAGGTTGATATGTTTGTAAAACATATTTATGTACATGCTTGGATGTATCTATACTTTCCTAGCTTTCGTCCTGAACAAAATCCCTGCTTTGGAGACGATGTGCCATATGCAAGGCAATGGAACCATGTGCAGACTCGTAGAAGGCAGAGAAGAAACTACAGGGAGGACCTAGATTTAATACAAGCTTGGCATATAAGTATCATAGGATGTGGTTTATGTCTCATATTAGAGTATTCCAATTGTGTAAAGTTACTTACGGTTGTGTCAATTGCATCAATTTTGTATAGGTTGACTGGCAGTCCTATGGCTATGTTAATTACAGTATCCCGGAGTTGGCTCCTGCCTTTTTTCATGGGGTCATCTCATTTATGAGAATTACTGAGCCCTATATGCCGGATCGGGTATCGAGACAATTTGGAGTGATACAAGGGATTCCCCGACCGGTTATAGAGCTCATCAAAGCGCACATACATCCCAGCATCAGAAGTTATATAGTACAGCATGACCCTGCTTCAAACTGGAGTTGGGATGCAAGAAGTGAACACTCCATCTGGATCACACATATGGGCCCTCTTGCTTCAGAAGGAAATGAGTGTAGTGTCGACTACATGGAGTGGTACATACCTCGTATACACCCATTTGTCAGGCCTCATGATGCTGGCATCAGAGATCCTATCCAGGTAAAAATATGTATTGGATGTTTGTTTTTAATTTACATATACAATTAAATCGATTCTTTTTAATTTATACGTATTTCTGTAGGTCATTGGACAAGCATTGCATCATCTAAATCCTTTCCATGATGCGGAGGAAGAGCAATTCTACAACATGCGCGACGCTGTGCAACACTGCATTCAAGACTTCAGACCCTTCGAACATGGCAATGATGAGGAGGACGACGAATATTAAGATGCATATGTTTTCATTTCGTACTTCAGTTGTATTTTAGGGAGTGTCGCACGATTTATGGAATTGTAGTTTCTTGATTAGTTTTATGATGATAATCAAACTAATTTGCACGTCTTTTCCATAACTTTTATATCGCACATTTGATACTTTGTTGGTAATTGTCGGTCGATGCAATGGATCTCCACAAATACATAGCGGTCCAAATTAAATCAACATCCTAAAAAAGAGGTAGAAGAGAATTACACAAGCAAATCCTAAAATACCATCCTAAAAAAGTAGCGTTTAATCTTTGAGGGTGATTAACTTTGCTTCTGTAAAAAAAGAGGTAGAAGAGAATTACACTTCGCTTCTGTAATTCTGCACAGTTTGTCACAAACCATGCAGAATTACAGAAGCGAAGTGCAATTCTGAAGTATTGTCCATCACGGGTGGCACATAGTGGTCCGTCACGTGTGGTTTGGCTTCTACCGTCACAGCCGGTTGCATTCCGTTCGTCATGTACAGATCCGTTCGTCCGTTTTTCCACCTGGTTATTAGCTGTCAAACACATTGCCTATTTTTTTCACTATATAAGAAGCATTAGGGTTGTTTGTTTACTACAACAATTCCAACACAAGCGGCGCCTACAGATAAACTTTTGGGTAAGCTTCTCCTTCCAGTTTCTATCGATTTAGTAACACTGATTTATGATATTAATGGATTTATGATATTTGTATGAAGCCAAACACTACAACAAATAATGACATCTTCATCAAAATCATCAACAAACGCATATAGGCTATGCTACTATAATTTGAAAGCCGTTGTCCGAACTTGGGATTTGCAGTGGAACTACAGAAAGAGGTATTGGGGATGCCTAGAAGTGGGGTGTCATTTCAGGGAGTGGATTGATCCAATGTACAAGGAGAGGGCACACGCGGTTATTCGACAACAATGGCAGGAAAAATAAGATCTTGTTAAGGAAAATCAAGATCTTGTTAAGGAAAATCAAGATCTTGTTAAAAATCTTGATAACATTTGTAGGTATAACTTCACTCTACTAAATGATGTACATCATAGGTGATTCATGTCATATCTTTTGTGTAGGGTTGTTTATGTACTATCAAGCTTTGTAGGGAGCAAGCAAATTTAGCAAACCAGGGATATCATATGAAGCGAATGTTCACCAGAGACTACCCTAATTTCTTCAAACGGTAAAGCAGTGTCATATCTTTTCTCTATCAACCTTTGTATTGTTTTCTGTATTGTGTGCTAATTTTTTCTAATTTCTTCAAACGCTAAACCAGCATAATGAACAATTTGTATTGTCTTCTAGGTTGATGATCATTTTGTATTGTTCTTATAAAGAAACAATCTTATGGTTCATATACATAGTGGTCCGTCACGGGTGGCACATAGTGGTTCGTCACGGGTGGAACATAGTGGTCCATCACGGCTGGAACATAGTGGTCCGTGATGGCTGGAACATCGTGATCCGTCACGGCCGGTTGCATTCTGTTCGTCACGTACAGATTGTCATAAACCATGCCTCTTTGTAGAAGCTAAATCTATGTCTCATTAAGGGAGCACAGTCTAGGGCACGGTTTGTTGCAAATGGTGCAACTTTACGGAACTACGACATGATTTTGGAATTTCCATAATGTTTGATTCTCTGGTCCAAACGCGATGAAATTTATAGTTGACTTCTAAAAAACCAATTCGGGGTGACGTAGAAAAAGTTATACTTCTAAAAAACCATACACAAAAAAGAGTATTAAGTTGGGCTTACAATATCTTTATAATGTGCGATTACAAAAATATTTAAGTCGACTTGCGACCTCGTCTCTTTCTTCTGGAAGAAGTTCCAAACGCCATCAGCTGAGTAGTGAATGGATCATACATACAAGCAGAAGAGGCATCATATGCATTCTCCCACATGAGAAATACTAGAGGCAACGGTGACGCCTCTGATAGGGCCACCTACAAAAGAATGGAGAACGTATTCACTTGCCTAGTTAATGAGTTTAAATAATCAATAAAAAATGATTAAATGATTAGTATCATAACGAAATAAAATGACTCTCCTTCTGAACATGGCAGATGCATATCGTCTTTTGCTTAGCACCCCTACGATGATGTGGTATCGCTTGCAAAGGCAAGAAAGTAGCGTTTATACCACCCACCACGACAACTGCACAATTGAATGCAGAAGCGACCAGACAACCCATATCTGGAAGCACCATCCAAGTCTTCTCTGGGGCCATCCCATCGTCAAACCATGTAATGTAATATCCCTCAATTTTTAGTAAGGGTATTTGGGTAATTTTCCCAACCTTCGTTCAAATAATTATTTCGCTTTCAGTGGAGTTCGGATTTTCCGTAACATCCATGATATCCGAAATAATTCCGTGAGTGGTATAAAATACATTCGATGTATTTTTCGGAACTTAAAATATTTGTTTGGATACAAACATATAATTTCCGGGGTTTAAAACCCATACCATTTCCCATGGCACTGCCACGACTTTTCATCCTCCTTCCATCATACTCCCCTCCGTGTTAAATTGTCGGGGCACCTGTCATGAATTTGGCTGGGGAGCTGATGAGTAATCCTCTCCTCCTTCAACTATAAAAGGAGCCCAATCTGGAGGCTTGAAGACACACCTCTCATGTTCGTCTACCCCTGTTCCTCTTCCTCCTTCCTTTCGTTTCTCTGTTTTTCCCGCCCCGCTGCAGCTTCTTCCGACGAAGGAAACGCCACCGATGAGGCCGTTGCTGGCTCCTGCGCGCCACCGTTGCTCCGCCCGACGCCGAGTTGGAGCCCAGCCGAGCCCCGCGTGGTGGTGGGTTGTCGTTATGTTGCTCTGTTGGTGTTTTGCTGTACGTGAGATGGGTTGTTTGATTTGGGTGGTAGAAGATGAAGGAACAGTGACCACGTGGGGCCCCTCCTTTGCCAACTTATTTCTTGTTGGGCCGTAAGCCCATAATCCTTTCCCGTTCAGTTTTGACCCGAAATTATACGAGCGGTATAATTTTGATATCCTTTCATCCGTATTTTTCTTTAGGAAAATTTAATAAATACTTTTATGATTTAAAATCATAAAGATTTATTAAATTTAATTCCTTAAGTTCGTCCAGACAAATTAATTGATAATTAATTAATTTGTTAATTAGAACGTGATTCTCTGGATCGCGTGTGGACTCGTAATCCGTTGGAGATATCTGAAGCTTAAGCCATATCCTCGGAAAGGATATCATCGGTAGTCGTCTCGTCTAAATTCATCGCCGAATCTACTCCAGGCAAGTGGCGGTTCGCTCTTGCTCATCATTCCATATTTCCATTAATTATCAATGGTTTGATTGTTAATTAATTTGGAATGATTTACTGTTTTATTGGGAACAGTCTTGATAAATGATATGGATTAAAATATGATATTATAATAGGTTGTATATCTGTTAGAACAACGCTATTATAGATATATATTTTATGAGGATTGCCGGGAGGGCAACAATATGAAAAGAATATGATATTATAATATGTTGTATATCTGCTAGAACAACGCTATTATATATATATATTTATGATATTAGCCTGGAGGGCTTTGATATGATTATTACTGTGTTGAACTGTTTAGTTAACACGAGTATTCGTAGGAGCGATGGACTATTCGAGGTCCAGTCGTTTCTTAATAATGATTAATGGTGCAAAGGGTGATAAACCCAAAAACTATTTGGTGGGTCATGACCGATCTCTATACTCGGGTATAGAGATGGTGGCACTTAAGTGATGCTACAAATCTTGGGATTCGTCCCATTCAGGAATATGTCCCTCATGGCGAAACATATGTCCTATATGTCCCTCATGGCGAAACATATACTCAATATATGTCCCTCATGGCGAAACATATATTTAAAAGCCTATAACGTGATGCGCGTTTTGGAATTAAATAAGATAAGTGCCGTCGTAGCACATGATTAATATACCCTTGGCGAGTAGTGCAACTAAGTAAATAGTGCAGCTAGGAAAGCTCGTCTTGACTTTTGATCAGAGTACGTTCTCTTTCCAATCTGGATTCGCTGTAAGCGATGAGGTTGGTCGTGAACCGAAACATCTTAGTCGGTTCTTAAATCATCGTTATGTGGTTCTGTAAGATTCAGACTTTGATGTGATTTGTTGATGTGTTTAACTGTTTAGTTAACACTTGAGGATTTGATGTGATCTGTTGATGAGTTTAACTGTTTAGTTAACACTCGAGGGCTTGATGTGATTTGTTGATGTGTTTAACTGTTTAGTTAACACTTGAGGGCTTTGATGTGATTTGTTGATATGTGGAACTGCTTGTGTCAGCATTTGTGTGAATTAATTGTTAATGTTTTCCGCCCTTGCTTAGTCTATTCATTAGACTAACCCCTTGTATTTTATTTATCTGCAACGTCATGGTGGTGTCGTCCGTCCGTTTCGGCACATGCAGGTCCAAAAAGGCTAGATCAACTATGAATGTGAACGGTGTTTAAAAATGTTTTAATCAGGCTACGATCTTTGGGCATTGACTACTAAGGTCAATACTCTTGTAAATTATTTTAAGTCTTTCGCTGTATTGTAATAACTCTGTATTTTGTCGCATTTGGAATTGAGGTTCCGCGACAATGATTTAAATGAAGTTATGATGTTTATATCACACTTGTTGATTATGATTTGTGTTTAAACCGGTAAAGCCTGGGGTGGCTTCGGTGTGGAAACCGAGGTCACTGGCGGTAATACCTTTCCAAATGGGTTATAAATTTGGGGGTGTTACATGTAAGTTGTTCCAGTACTGTATCCAGCGTCGTCGGAAAGAGGCAAGTCTTAGCATACAATGGCATAATTTCTTTCACCTTATCAATCATGGATTGTCGGACGATCCTCCATTGTTCCTGCCCGATGCCTATTTGATTTGCAACGGCTTTGTATCGACAGTTTCCATCACCAACAATATCAAAGTAACCATTTATGTGTTCGTGCATACACAACGGAACTATATCCATATACGGTTCAAAGTCTTTAATGAAGGACTGTGGAGCATGAAAAGGTGGTGGAAACATTTGACCCACTGGATTCTTGGGAGCTCTAACCTGTGATGGCCTCAAAGGAGTGATAGGAGTTGTAGGGATTGGTGAAGGTGTACTAGTGGGCTTTGGTGGCGTACCTCGTTGCTTCTTGGGAGGTGTCCCTTCCATCTCTTTGTTTGTGTACTTGACAGACGGGTTTTCAGTCGTCCTTAACCCGGTCAAAATAAAACCTAACAAACCTAAACAAGTAGTAGAGGCAAGCAAGGGTCGAATCCCACAGGGAGGAAGTAATCAATCTATGTGTTTCTTAGCATGCAAGTAACAAAGGGGGGTTTTGGATTGGTTTCATAACAAGCAATCAGGGCAAATAAACAAATCAAAGGATGTAATCAAATATGGGGAAAACACCTAGCCAAGCAAGATCCACTTTTTCTATGATAGATTGGTCCTAGGTCATCTCTATTCCTTTTCTTTAGTTATTCATGTCCCTAATCTTATATAGTTACTAGCCCTACCAGTTCTAGCAACACTTGCTATTGAACAACCGAACAATAACAACATAGAGCATAGGATCAACCAGGATACATGTCAATAATCACAACCCGCAATAATTAACATGCAATCAATTCTTCTTTCATAACAATCTAGTCCTACCAGTCCTAGATAATCATGGATGCTACTTCTGAATTAGGGATGAATAATATTGATCTCAACAAGTTGACCAGAAAGTAATAATTAACACTATAGATAATATTAATCTCAACTAGGTTGTCAGGCTAGGGAAACTAATATTAATAATGATAATTACCACAACTGATGAGTTAGATCCAACCAATACTATTCAAGAACCTAATCCTGTAGTATGAATAATATCAATAACACTAGGTAGCTAATCTAGAGAAATCAATATAACTCAATGGAATGAAGCTCAAGAAGAAAGATATAAATCCAAAGAAAATAGGAATAGGGAATTAACCTCACAATCAAACCATAGAAAAAGCTTCAATTGCCGGGCTAAGCAAAGGGTGCTTAGCTCTTCATAATCTTCAAAGAAAAAACAATACTAAATGGAAAAACGATGATCTCTCGATGGTTGGCAACTAGGTTAATTAAAAGTTGTTTTTAACCTAATTCTAAAAGTGTGTAAAATAATAAAATAACAATAATAAAATAATAATAAAATAAGAAATAAATCTGGGGAAATTAATCCCGGTCAAACGAATTGATTCTCGGCTTCCACATGCATCAACCTCTTCTCGGCCCATCTTGTGCAAGCAGCTGCTTGGCCCAATCCAATTCACTTTCTCGGTCCCACTCCAGCACATGCTTCTCGGCAGCCCATTCCAATGCAAATCATCAGCGCTGACATCATGGTGACGTCAAGCCTCCGCCTCTTTCCAGCTTCAATTCCCGGATTTCACTTCACGCATGGGCTCAAGCGTTCACGTGGGCCTCTTCAGCATTCACTTGGGCCTTTCCTCATCCAATTCGGCCCAACATTAAAGGCAGCATGCGACTTCTATTTAATCACGTTACTTTGCTATGCGAGGGGGCCGCGGTCGCGGCCTTCGTGCCGCGGTCGCGACTTGCTCTCGAATTGGCCTAATTAATTTCCGAATTTGGCCGCGGGCGCGGCCTTCGGACCGCGGTCGTGGCCTCTTCTCTTCCGTGCCATTTTCTTCGGAAATTAGCCATCTCCTCAGGTGGTCAACTCCTTTTCCTCTGGATGTCTCCAATTAGCTCTTCTAGACCACCAAAACCACACTTCTCCGCTCTAACTCCATAATATCCAATTGTGCTCTAAATCCTACCAAATAGCGCCTCAAACCTGGTAATAATCCCTAGATAAGCACTACAAAATAGTACTGATCAGTACTCCCATGAAGAAGGATGTATTTTAGTGCTATCTTTGTTTGGAGCTCCCATTGGCCGTCCCTTATGCCTCACAATAGCCGGCTCTTGCAGACTGGTCCCCTCGGGGCGAGCGATGTCGTAAAGTCGCGAGACACATTTTTCTTGATCATCTGCTGACAGATTGGGTAACTCATCCGTATAAAATTGATCCATCAAAGATCTCGCGACTTTGCGCTTCACCTCAGCCTCGCCTTCGTCTTGCACTTCTGACAAACTCAATCGTCTCCAAAACGGATGCAACCTTGAAGGCTTAATAGGGATTGAACTTGTCACATATCTAGCGATGTCATGCATACACGATAATCCATCTCTCACCCTCATCTGGCATGTGCAGGTACTGTCATAAAATGGATTTTCCCCTTTTCTGTATTCCTCAGTCAAGCGATCAAGTGCAACCTTAGATACTTTGTACTTCAACAACTTGAAAACATCATCCCCTGTCACAAGCGTCATCATGTTCTGTGTACTCTCGTTGAAGGTCCCCTTGATTTCCTTCACTTGGTTACCCATCTTTGAATGATATTGACCGAATATCGTGTCTAGACTGCCATGTGGAGTAGTCAAGAAGCCTTTCAAACTAGAGTGTGCTCCTTCAACCCTATATTTAGTACAAAAAAGTTTAAAGTTTGATCACACAAGACCTTTCTGTTATCTGCATAATTTGTACGTCACGTATGGTTGCTCTTCATACGTGACGGACAAACTTTCGTCCGTCACGTAATATGTGCATCCATACGTGATGAACCACTTATGCAGATAACAGAAACAAAAAGCTATACAGATAACAGAAAGCCCCCAAAATATACCAAATGAGAATGCAGTACAGATTAGAACAATGCACTAACCTGTTTGTCGTTGACGTTCCAAGCATGAAAACAGTATCTGTCCAAGCTGACACGAGTCTTTTCCTGTACGGGATCAGCAAACTATTTCGTACATACTGAGTCAGACGTGGCCAAACCCTCCATTCCGACTGAATTCTACGCAACTCCATCTCGTACTCGGGTACAGTTGTTTGCTTGAATAAATTATAGTATGCATTTGCAAACCTTGTACCCAAGCTTTTATTCTTCATCTTATTCCTAGCATTGTCCTCTATGTTCTTCTTCACATGGCGCCTACATAGGATAGACTTAGCACTTGGAAAGAGTCTATCTAACGCATTCATCAAGGCCTTTTCACGATCTGTCACTAGGCATGTCGGTGTTACTTGACACTTTTTGCACATTTTAAGAAGTTGTTGTGCGGCCTACACGTAGTTGTCTTCTTTCTCATGCTGTAGAAACGCCCCCGCCACATTATAGTTCTTCCATGTAGACGTGACTCCTATTATTTCGAGGAAAGGCAAGTCATACCTGCACAAGAAGACGTGTCATGCATAATTAATAAACATATCAACAAGTATATGTAGCATGTAGATGTGTTATACTAACCTGTTAGTGTTATATGTGGAGTCTAGCAAAAGGACATACGGAAATGCCTTTAAAAGTTTCATGGAATCTGGACTGGCAAAGAAAATGTCGGCGATCTTATTCGTCATTGGATCCGACCTATACTCCATAAAGTAGTTATTCTCCTTGCACTTATGGAAGAACTCTTGGACCACGGTTCTTCCTTCCATCCCACTATGTCGGACATTGTACACTTCATTGTACACTTGCTTCATTTTAGTGCAGTTGTTCGGGTCCTGGTTAAGTGTTGTTGCAATCTTTGATGGTTTACTATGATTTTCTGTCATGACCTTACACAACTTCTTCTGCTCAGGTGTCATCATGCCAGCTAATGCATGCCCGTACAAGTCATCACCAATGACATGGTTGTGGGTTCCAACAACTACCTTGATTGTGTATGAGTCTCTCGGTTTTTCTTGACATAACAATCTGAATGGACAATCACATTTTTTGCTCCTTGTTCTTTGCCTTACTCTGTTTTCATCTTTAGGAATGTAAATTCCCGCTTTTTCACACAATAGCCATGACTTCCGAAGGCTTCCTCCACCAAAGTTTCTATCCCGACCAATAGTGATACAGAAATGATTATCAAAGGCAATCTGTCTAGCCCATTTAATTGCATCATCTCTGGAGCCGAATACTTCACCCGTGGTAAACTTCTCTGAATAATCTTCCGAAATAATCACTTCTTCAGGTGTAGGATAATAAAATTGCGGCTGTGTGTGTAATGCCGAAAACCCATACATAGGTGGAGCCTGCCACCTTACAGACGAAATTCCACTATGAGCAAAACAATCTAATCCCGATATATGAGGTTGTTGAGGCGCCATAGGTTCGTCGAACAACCCAAGTGAGAAGGATGGCGGTGCCAGGCATCATTCAGGGACATATTGTTAATACCGTTGTTCACGATATTGTTCTCCTATTGAAGTAAAAAAAAAACAAGTTAGCATAGAAGCATATAAGAATCCAGTTTCTGTCAAACACATCCATCCGTGACGAATAGACACAGTCCATCCGTCACGGATGGACTCACTCCATCCGTGACGTATGAAGTGAATCCATACGTGACGGATTGAACAATTCCATCTGTCACATACTGTTTTTCTTTCAAAAAAACAGTCGCCGAACAAAGATGAAGTTTTGCAGTTTTGCACTCAATATAACAAAGCCCAAACAATCAAACATGCAGTTTTGCACATAAATTCTACAACTTTTTAGTACAACTTAATCAAAGATGAAGTTTTTATGAACATATAGTCACAACTATTGAAATTACCTTAAGAAAGTGTTTGTTTTGGGGTAAGAACAACTCAAACATATACATTCACAAGAAAGAACCATAAAAATTCTTAACTTTTACTAACATGTAAAGTAAAAGCTTTTAAAAAATACCTCATTATAATGATAATCCATCTTCTCCACCATTTAAGTTGGAAAAATCATCTTCATTTGCCATGGAAAAGAACTCTTGGAAATGAATGGAAGATGTGTTGTGGGAGGGAAAGGGAAGAATGATGGAGAGGTTTAGGGTTTAATTTTGGTCGTAATTGATGAGATATGATGGGGTAGTTAATGTTGTTAGGTGAGGACAAGTAACATTCAATTTTATGGTTGTTTACTTCGTCTATGACGGACCAAATGCATCCGTCTGTGACAGACCAAATGGATTCGTCCGTCACGGATGGAACCATTTGGTCCGTCACGGACGGATGCACATGGTCCATGACGGACAAACCGGTGCGTGAAATAGCAATTTTGTCGGTGCGTGAAATAGAAATCGTGTATTTAAATTAATTTTGAAATAATATTGTTCCACAAACAATAAATATCTACTTAAAATTTTGAGATATTTGAATAGTATTAATTAAAGAAACATTTAAATTATCCTAGTATATACAATATATTTTTAAATGAGATATTTATGATTAGGTTGAATTTTAAATCTATAAAAAATCAAAATAGCAAAAATAAATTTTGATTTAGATATTTTGCCGACAAATTCTCTTTTAAAAAGTGTATAAATTTTGATATGATATACATGTGGCAGTTTTTAATGAGGGGATGTCATGTAGTTAGGTTCTAGTTTAGAGTATATATATATTAGATTTATAAATAGAAGAGATGAATTCAACATTGAGATAATTGTAGGGAGAATAGACAAAAATCCAGAACATAAAAATCAATTATAATATCTAAATGTACAAAGAGTCAAAACTAAACAGCACCAAAGACACAAATACCTGCTCAAGATTGAAATGGTATTGTTGTAAAATCTTTCCAATCCATGGTTTTGGGGATTCTGACCGGTTCAAGAAAGCATTTATAATCATAATATAATAATGAAAAACCTAACAATATAATAAACAGATAATATCAAATAAAAAACTATCTAAAACTATAAAAAAATCTTGTTGATTATATATAATTTTCTCCTAAAATTTTCTCCCATTAAATAAGTTATTCATTCGGATTGTACAATTTTTGTAAATACAACTCTACTAACCATTGAATTCGGATGTGAAGTGTTCTGCTTCAAAATCATTTCTCATTCTAGAAATATTATCATAACAAATTCAAAGTATGAGAAACTACAACAAAGACTCCCTAGTAGAGGTTTGCATTTATATCTTGAGTTCTCTTCAGTCATTCGTTTAAACTCAATTCTCATCGTAGGAACATTTTTTCTATGACAGTTTTATTTTCTTAGTTCAGTTCAATAATTTTATGAACCTATTATTCGAGTCAGTCTATATATTATAACTTGAGAATGGTTTGAAATGAAATACTTTACATTTCTGAGTAAAAATAGTTCTTCTATAATAAAATTTGAAAATTAACAGAACAATGTGCTCCTTGATCTATTGTTAAATGTGTGTTTCATCCGTTTTGTTATTGTGTTTGATATATTGGGAGTCGGATTTAACTGTCCATTTTGATCAATACAAAATTTAATCTTTTTAATCATCCAAGGGAATGTACATTCTACAGTTCGGTAGATTTGACTTATTTGCATCGTCGGATAATGTGTACCTTATAAGATCTAACCCTGATTCTCGACTTTTGCAGATACAGATCTAGAACCCATGGAGTCTTCATAGAAAGAAAACTCAAATGGAAATTTGTCGATTTTTTGTTATTGAAGAAGACACATGTAGTTCAGTCCAACTGATTTGTAATTTTTCTAATTGATTTGTAATCTTCTTATTTGTTTTGTATTTAAATAAAAAAGATTAGTAATTAGTTTAGGATATAATCTTTAATATATAATTAAATTTATTTGAAAAAAATAAAAATAAAAAAGAGAAAATGACATGCGACAAATTAAATGTGGGGTGCCACGTGGCATTATTTTATTTTGCTTTAAATGTGGGGTGCCACAAAATTGGCTCGAGTTTCACTATTCTTTACAACAATCATGATTTCTCTGCATCTGTCATCTCCTAAGATGTTGTTGCTTCCACAACATCGGAGACTTCTTTTCGCCTAGAAAAAGGGATTTGGTAGGTATGAAAACAAATATGAAAGCATATAGCTCTAAAAAGAACAAAAACATATTTTTTGCATCCATCGTCTCCTAACAATTTGGTAGGTATAGAAACAAATTGCTTAATTTTCTAATATAAAAATTTATTCAATTATTATAATAATATGAAATTCACAACATTCCATGTAATAATTTGGTAGTCAATAGTGACTACCGTAGTCTCCTAACAATTTGTGAATTTATATTAAAATCGATCAGTTTACGTTAATTCGATCATTTATTCACAACACTCCATGTAATTTATATTTCACAAAATATAAATATGAGAATTACTATCAGTTGAAATTGGAAAATCATTAGGATTGGTACTTTAATTGTTTAAGAACAACTTCTATGCTCAAATAGATTTTTACACTTAAAAAAATGAAAGTAAATCTTGTATAACACTTAACCTCATCTCGTTAACTTCATCTTCTTTGCCAAAACCTTCAAGGTTTAACATTAGAAAAAGGCGCAATTGCAAAAAATACCAACATTTGAAAGACTCCTTGCAAAAATATCAGATTTTGAAAAGTATTGCAAAAGTATCATAAAGCTGCAACACATTTCAAAACTAAAAAGGTAAAATAAATTATGAATAAACCTTTTTCAAAAAACATAAAAGTGTTTTGGAAAGGTTTAAAGAGGAAGTTAATTTTAAACGGTTATATCAGTAGGCCTAATCAAGTACCTGTTCAACCGGTAGCAGTTCATCTTCCCCAAATTCATTTCGCCGCTGAAGAACCTTCCCCAAAGTCGAGAAGGCAAAGCCCTTTGTTAAGCCCTTTCTGAAGCCATTTTTGAAGCCGTTACTAAATCCCCAGATCGAGAATGGTGAAGACAAGAGGTTTGCAGTCTGCGAAAGCCAGAGTCGAGAAGGTGAAGGCGAAGGCTTCTACAGTTTCAAGGAGAAAGAAGCCGGCGAATGCGAAGGCGGCTACTGTGGCCGAAAGAAGAGAGTCTACAGGTTTTCGGAGGAAGAAGAATCATCGAGTCCAGTCGTTTCGATGCAGAAGAAGAAACTGAGAATCTCGGAGGCTGAAGAACCAAAAGCCAAGAGGTCGAGGAAGGAGCCATCGAAGTCGGTTGGCGGGGTTAGTGGTCTTCTCTAACTCTTGAATTACCTGAAAAAACAATAATTTGTCTGAATTTTGTGATGCATGCTAGGTTTAGGGTCTGGATAAACTTCATGCTAAAATTAGGCTTATGTGAAAAACAGAGCATGATTTACTCTGTAAAAAACAAAGCGTGGAGAGGTCTGGAAATATCATAGTAGCCTAAACTCTTGACATCCATATGGCCTGACAAACCAAAATGTATTCTGACGAAACGAATTATCTTACCTGACAAAGTAAGTTTTCGGGTTTATGTGAATATAAATGTCATGTATTTGTTTGTGGTTAGAATGTTAGAATGTCATAGTAGCCTGATTCATGTTGATACAAAATTGTAAGTTATACTCTAGGGTAAAGATTTTTCCTGGACAACTTCCATTTGGCCTGGCAAACCAAAATGTAGTCTGACAATTTATTTTGTATCCTGAAAACATATATCTTTACCTGACAAAGTAAGATAGTGCCTTTCTTTCTTTTATGTGAATATGAAAGTCATTCTTACATGTCATGTATATGTGAATGTCATTCATTACAGATAATGTACAAGTGGCATTCTGAGGAGTTGTTTTATGGTCGGATAAAACAGAACTCAAGGCTTCAGTATCTGAATTGTATCGAGAACACCCTAACTCGAACAGACTGGCAGACAGTTCTGCAGGGCCCCTTTGGCCCAATAATCAAAATTATGAAAAACTTGAAACTGTCTGCACAGTTGATTCACCATGTGTTGTTTAGGCAACTGGACACAAAAAAGCAGTTTGAGACATGGTATGATCTTGGTGGACAACCATGTAGGTTTTCAATAGAGGAGTTTAGGCTAATAACAAGACTGAATTGTGGGATGCCCGATGAGGAGGACACTGTGGAGGATAAGAGTGCAGTCTTTAATTTTTTTGGTGTGAGGAGTATTACCATTGCTAACCTTTTACCCAAGTTCTTATCGTATCGGGAGGAAAATGTATTTAAGCTGAAGATGGCCTTGTTGTTAATTCTTGAGGGTGTTGTACTTGGGGGTGATAAGAAGAGGAAGGTCAGACCCCTACATGTGAAATTGACCCAAGACTTGGATCGTTTCAATAATTTCCCATGGGGTAGGAGTGCATATATTGACCTCTATCAAAGTCTGGCTTCTGCTTTGGACACAAGAATGGAGTCAGTTAAGGCTGCACTTGCACGTTCAGACAATGCCAGAGCAGGATACACCATAAGGGGTTTCCCGATGGTGTTTCAGGTAATGTGTTAGTAGTTGAATATGTAAAACTGAGAAAGGTTAATGCCTCTGGTCATAATTGTGGTTTAATTCCAATTCTGTTTGTTTCAGATATGGTTGTATGAGGCAGTGCCCCATTTTGGCAGAACATTTGCCCAAAAGCTGAATAAAGTTGTGCAGCCCCGAGGTGTGAGGTGGCTTAAAACGAGTAGGCCAAGCTCGGATTTGATTTCTGATGCCCTAGAGGGGACGTTCGCTGCTAAACAGATCCTTGTTGAGGAGGACAGAGAGGACTTGGGAGAAAGCTGTTACTTCCCGGAGGAGGAAGGACACAAATGCTTGGATGAGATTGTTAAGCAGCTGAAGCCAAAATAAAAAAGGGCTGGTAAAAAAGACAAGGGAGTTGGTAAGGGAGGGCAAGCATGAAACATTGAGGGTTTGGACCAAAGACAATTGATGTGTTGTCTGAATGAATTGCTTGAAACGATGCATACTCTGAATGAAAAGTATGATCTGTTAAGGGAGGAAGTCATTGAGTTAAAGAAGTTCATAAGAGGCAAAGCTCCTAGAACAGTGCCCTCTTCATCCAGTGATGACAGTGATCAAGACATCAAAGAACACTAGGAGCCAGAGTCTAGGGAGGTTAAAAGTGATGATGAACCCAACATTACCCAACATCAGCAGAGCATGAGGGAGGTGAAATCAACAGATCAGATTGATGAGTCAGAGCATGAAGATGAAGAAGAGAAAAAGATAGAGTCTGAAGATGACAAAGAGAATGAGTCTGAAGGGAATGAGTCCAAAGAGGGTGAGTCCGAAGAGAATGAGTCTGAATGGAATGAGTCCAAAGAGGAAGAGACTGATGAGGTATGCCCAACTTTTTTAGTTATTATATGTACAGTTCAGTCCATATATGCACCTTTCAGTCCATTTGTGCACATTTCAAAAATTAGGTAGGTTATTTCAGACCATATATCATCGTTTCAGTAGACAGTTTAGTCCATATATGCACGATTCAGTCCATATATGCACATTTCAGTCCATTTGAGCACAATTCAAAAAATATTTGCTTATTTCAGACCATATATCATCGTTTCAGGAGACAATGGATGGAGAGCAAGATGATGGTGCAATTGTATTAAGTGGTGGACAATAGGAGGTGAAGAAGGTTGGAATGGTAAATGAGCAAGAAGTTCAAGGGGATGCAACAGATTCACTGTCAGTTCTTATTCGGACGGCTACAATACTACAGGGGCTAACAACTGAGGAGGGGGTAAATAAGGCAAATGAGGAGTTGGTTAATGAGGCAACACCACAAGATGAGGAGAGACTTAGCAAGGAGTTGGTTAATGATGGGACTGTGGTGGCAACACAAGATGAGGTGGCAACAAAAGCAGTGTCTGATGAGGGTCTGCATGACGGGGTTGTGGAGGGACTCAGCAAGGTTGAGGATGGAATTCTAGAGGAACCAAAGGAAGATGTTGTGGAGGGAGGAAGCAAGATTGACGACGAAGGTGTGGATGCTGAGGAGGTAGCTAAGGGAGGTGATATGGAGGGAGGGACCAAGGTTGATGACCAAGTTCTGGAGGAACCAATGGGAGATGTGGAGGGACTCAACAAGGTTGATGAATGAGTTATGGAGGAATCAAAGGGAGATGTTGTGGAGGGAGGTACCAAGGCTGATGAGCGAGGTGTTGAGGCTAGGACTGAATTACAAGGTGAGAAGGTATCACAGGCTGATTGTGATGACGTGGGGGATGATGAAGGGAAGACCAAGGAGTCCAAAGTGCCGAGGAAGGGAAGACCAAGGAATGGTGGCCAAGTGCAGAAAAAGACATATCCAAGTCGCACTCGCGAGCTTGTTGCGGCGACAAAATCACCCTTCCGCAATATGGATGAGAAGAAATTGGCGAAAAAGATTACCAAAAATAGCAAGGTGGAAGGGATGACAGACCTGGTAAAGTGGATGCAAAGTGAGAGGTTAGTGACTTAACCATTCTACTCAACTTAATAATGAATTGAATGTCAAAATGTTATATGGCCTGAATGTTAGTAATATGATCGGAAAATGATTCCTTATGGACTGAAAAACTTATATATTGCCTTGTTTATTATTTAAATGAATATGTACCATCATGCAGGATTGAACCCCGAATTGGACCAAGTGGGCAAGCATTGGATAAGAAGTTCTTTGAGAAATTGTTTGCCCCAAAGGACTGGTTGGTCAGTGAGGTAATATTCCAATGCATCCTTTCAAAATATTATGCATTTGTAAAATCGTTTTCAGTGGATACATTAACATTGTTGCACCATTACAACATCTGGAGCAAATGATGTTCCTTTATCGTCAAAGGATTTCAGAGGATCCGGAGCGGTTTTCGAAGGTGGTTGTGCTTGACACATTTTGGCAAACCTTGGTCACCACTGAGTTCAATCGCTTCCAGAAGGACTTTCCATGTAAAGGTGAGGATGCAATGATGAAATACATGATGGGTGCATGTCCGGGTGATTATGGCAAGAGATGGGATGATGCGGAACGCATATATGTGCCCTTCAACATCACAGAGTCCCACTAGTTTGCCTTAGAAAGT
Source organism: Rheum nobile (assembly GCA_027886185.1). Lineage (NCBI taxonomy): Eukaryota > Viridiplantae > Streptophyta > Magnoliopsida > Caryophyllales > Polygonaceae > Rheum > Rheum nobile. The sequence continues at coordinate 4,823,670 of WOAB01000595.1, read as the reverse complement.
GAACTATGCGACTGGGGTGTGACGGTATATGACTGCAATGTGGATCTGTACTCAGACAAGGAAATTTTCGAGATGATCCAGCCCGTCATTCAAACTGTTCAAAGATATGTCAAGATGTACGAGCCACTGGCAAAGAGATGTGAACCGTTATTGGACAAGCCAATGTTGGTGTCCCGTCGTGATAACATTAAGCAGAACAAGCGCGGGTAAGTATATGTGTATTAATGCAATGATAAATCCTTATTAAACTACAATTGATATACATTCTAACTGCTTTTGTACATCTTGCAGAGGAGATTGTGGGGTCTACACCTTGAAGCACATTGAGTTGTTGATGCTCGGCATGACAAACTTGGATCTTGCGTCTGACAAATTCATAGATGGACACAGAAATCAAATGGCTCATAGTATTTTTAGATGTCGTTGGGATGGTTTTTAAAGACATTTGATTTTAATGTGATAATTGTATTGTGTTGTTGGGAACCATTCGGCAAGGAAGACATGTGATAATTGTATTTTAATTTGGAAGATCGTGTTTTTAGGATGTTTACATGCTTGTGATGGTGTTTAAGTCAGGACATATTCTCGTTTTACAAGCAAGGACCCTGGTTTGTCAGGTCATTTTCAGTTCATAAACCTATGCTAAACATAAGCTTATGACTGATTATCATATTTTAACCAACAAGGTTACAAAAAGGACAACCAGCACAACAACTAACACCACAAGTACCACTACATCAAGTACAACTTTCAAAACTAAATTTTCTGTTTTGATATTCATAATATCATTGCTTGAAGTCGAATGATGCGGGTAAATAAGCGTAGAGGTTGTCCCATGATCTTCAACAACTCTTACGCTTTCAACTAACACCACAAGTACCACCACACCATGTAGTTTTAATGGTGTTTCTTAGTATTTTTCATGTTTCTTATGAGTGTCTACTTGGAAATTATTAAGGTTATGTAATGGTTTGGACTGATAATAAGAAAGATCCTTTGTCCTTATTCCTGCGTTTACTACTTTTGACTATATTTATGCATGTTCAGGACAAAGTTATCGTTTTCATAATTCATAAACTAATGTTCAGGGCAAACGCATTAATATTTCAGAGCAATAACAATATCGAATATGTCAACGTGCTTGTTCAGGACAAATGTAACGTTTTCAGGACAACGTTTGTAATATATCAGAGCAATAACAACATATATGCGGAACAAACCTTATATTTTTTTCATTATTCACGTTTCTCCTGCCATATTTAAGTCTTATAGTAAGTATTCAAGTTTGTTAGGGCATATTGAATTAAGTGAGTTCATTTCCAATGCATATCCGATTTGACCCCTCTTAACTTTCCATGAAAGACCCTTACTTTCCAAAATCTTCTCTACCAAGGTTCTTCAAATACTCCCAGGCTCTGTTAATTGAAGTCAGAGCAATAACAACATGTGGTAATTGTATTTGAATTTGGAAGGTCGTGTTTTCAGAATGTTAATAAAGTTTTGTGATGACAATTTCCAGGATGTTTTCAAGCAAAATGGTGCTTAAGTCAGGACATATTCTTGTTTTACATGCAGAAAACCCTCGTTTTACAATCAAGGAACCAGATTTGTCAGGTCATTTGCAGTTCACAAACCTAAGCATTTCAAGCAATTTGCAAGTATGCACATAAGGAGGACAGTACCACCACCTCAAGTACATAGCATTATGATGGACCCTACAGAATACATTGTCTTGCTAAACATATGCTTATGACTAATTATCATACTTTAACCAACAAAGTTACAAATTGGACAACCAACACAACAACTAACACCACAAGTACCACCACACCAAGTACAACTTTCAACACTAAATTTTCTGTTTTGATATTCATAATGTCATTGTTTGAAGTCGAATGATGCGGGTAAATATTTGGCCGAGAGGTTGTCCCGTGATCTTCAACCACTCTTATGCTTTCAATAGTCTCATTGGCTCTAAAATCATAAGCTTGATCATCCACCCATTTGAAGTATTTGCAATCCTGACCTGCCTATGGTTAAATCCAAAATAAACCAATCAACTATCAGTGAAATCGTCCTTGAACTTAGTTTAAGTCTAAATGAAATCCCAATTGAATTACCAACAAGTACAAATCATATTTTGCACCAAATTCAAAAACCCCCAATTATACCCTAATTGAAAAAGCCTCAAAGCAGAACCCTAAATGTATAACCAAAATCCTAAATCAAAACCCTAAAATTCAAATTCAATATTACCTTCCATAATGGACACCCATAGAACTGTTTTCCCGAATTTTGAGTGTATTTGCAAGTTTGTATTGTTGCAGGGAGGCCATGGAAACATCTTCGAGTTGATGATTCACCGGCTTCGTGCCCTCTCCTCCACGAATTTGAATTGGCAGATGAGCTTCCTTGTGTCCAGCCTTTTGTCATCGTATAATTTCCTCTCGTTTGCTATAAGATTTTACTCTCGATTCCTCTCTTTTCGAAGAGGGTGTTCCTCTTTCTCCTCTTCGATGTTCTTTCTTTTTCTTCTGTGCAAATATGAATTTGTACTTGTTTTTTTTTGTTTTTATTAAAGAAAGAGAAATGAAATGAAATTTCAATACTAATGTGATGTGTGTCAGGTCATCATCTTTATCAGTTTTTTGTACATAAACAAAAGCTTTTTCAAGCAATCCTTTTCTTACATGCAGATTTGAGTCAATATTCTCCAACTTTACTTTTGCATAGCCAGAGTAGGATACACCATAGGAGGATTAGGAGTTAGGGCGAATTTGAAACAAACGTCACACTTTTTCAAACCGTCTATAAAACGGTTTAAAAACTTCCACATTAACCAGCCTAATATTTTCTACATTTAAAGGGTTTTTAAACCGAAAAATAGCCTTTAAAACGGTTTTAAAACTTCCATAAAACTTCCATAAAATGGCAGGGTAAGTTATCGAATAAAACCAAATCTTTGCAAAATTTTGACTGAAGTCAGGCCATATTAAAGTCTTACAATACATACTCAGATTTGTCAGGTCATTTTAAGTACAAAAACCTAAGCTTTTGAACAAATCTTCGCCAAAGTGATCATTTCCAATGCATATCCGATTTGACCCCTCTTAACAACATATATAGTTTTTTCATTATTCAAGTTTCTCAGGCCATATTAAGTCTTTTACAATACGTATTCAGGTTTGTCAGTTTTATTGAAATAAGTGAGTTCCTTTCCAATGCATATCCGATTTGACCCCGTCATTAACTCTACTCCCCACTCATCTTTGTGTATAAATATCGTTCCTGCCTTGTGCAAACCCCTCACAAATCCTCCCTTACTCTAAAAGTCCCAAATCTCTCTAAAACTCCTCTCTCAAACTCCAAAAACTCTTTCGCAACATGACTGACTCGTTCATTAAGGTCTTCATGCAGGTATATTGGGATGGGGAATTATCCGCCACCATCGGCGATATGGCCTTGTTAACTACCCATGTCTACACGGGGGGAGCACTAGACTCCTCAAGGTGCCGAAAAACAAGATGGAAATTTGGTCCCTCCATGGGATGATCAGCAGCATGTCGAGGTATGCCGGTACAAAGTCGATTTTTTTTAACAGGTCCCAGATTCCGGGCAATGATACCTTCAACCGCTGCAGACAAATGACGACGTTGCGGATCTCGTCCGCCTCGGCGAGAAGGTAGCCGGAGTGAAAGTGTACGTGGTTCGTGATCAAGCTGATGCTGTGCTGCCCCAGTGATGGCCGTGGGGATGTCGTTATTTGCGTGGCCGTGAAAAGGACCGTGGGGATGTAGTTTTAATGGTGTTTCTTAGTATTTTTCATGTTGTTTCTTATGTGTTTGGGTGTCTACTTGGAAACTATTAAGGTTATGTGTTGTTTTGGACTGATAATAAATAAGATCATTTGTCCTTATTCCTGCGTTTACTAGTTTTGACTATATTCATGCATTTTCATGACAAATATAACGTTTTCATAATTCAGAAACTGATGTTCAGGGCAAAGGCATTAACATTTCAGAGCAAAAACATTATCGAATATGTCAACATGCTTGTTCAGGACAAATGTAACTTTTTCAGGACACATCTTCTAATATATCAGATCAATAACAACATATATGCGGAACAAACCACCCTAACATAAAAAAATCGAATTTGTAAATACTTATTACTTCATACACTTAATTGAAGTCAAAGAAATAATAACATATCTTCTAATATATAGTCTTTTACAGTACGTATTCAGGTTTGTCAAGTTATATTGAAATAAGTGAGTTCTTCAAATAAGGACAAATGATTCAGGTTTGTCAGGTTATATTTCAAGGTTCTTAAAATACTCACAGGCTCTCTAGCAAAGTTCTTCAAATACTCCCACGCTCTCTCTTGCTTCTCTACAGACTCAATATTTGCCATGACAACGTAGTTATAGGCTTTGCAAACAACCATATATGGACTGACTTTTAATGCTTGTTCTGTTTCTAAGATATATAGTTTTTCAGGGCTTATAGTTTGTCTCACTCGCGCCATGTTAATTGAAGTCAGAGCAATAACAACATATATAGTTTTTTTCCTTATTCCAGTTTCTCATGCCATATTTAGCTTTTTACAGTACGTATTCAGGTTTGTCAGGTTATATTCAAATAAGTGAGTTCATTTCCAATGCATATCCGATTTGACCCCTCTTAATTTTCCTTGAAAGACCCTTACTCTCTACCAAGGTTCCCAACCAAGGTTCTTAAAATACTCCCAAGCTCTCTAGCAAGGTTCTTAAAATACTCCCAGGCTCTCTAGCAAAGTTCTTCAAATACTCCCACGCTCTCTCTTGCTTCTCTACAGACTCAATATTTGCCCTGAACGTAGTTATAGGCTTTGAAAACAACCATATATGGACTGAATTTTAATGCGTTCTGTTTCTAAGATATATAGTTTTTCAAGGCTTATAGTTTGTCTCACTCGCGCCTTGTTAATTGAAGTCAGAGCAATAACAACATATATAGTTTTTTCCTTATTCCAGTTTCTCAGGCCATATTTAGCTTTTTACAGTACGTATTCATGTTTGTCAGGTTATATTGAAATAAGTGAGTTCCTTTCCAATGCATATCCGATTTGACCCCTCTTAATTTTCCCTAAAAGACCCTTACTCTCTACCAAGGTTCCCAACCAAGGTTCTTAAAATACTCTCAGGCTCTCTAGCAAGGTTCTTAAAATACTCCCAGGCTCTCTAGCAAAGTTCTTCAAATACTCTCACGCTCTCTCTTGCTTCTCTACAGACTCAATATTTGCCCTGACAATGTAGTTATAGGCTTTGCAAACACATATATTGACTGACTTTTAATGCTTGTTCTGTTTCTAAGATATATAGTTTTTTAGGGCTTATAGTTTGTCTCACTCGCGCCCTGTTAATTGAAGTCAGAGCAATAACAACATATATAGTTTTTTCCTTATTCCAGTTTCTCAGGCCATATTTAGCTTTTTACAGTACGTATTCATGTTTGTCAGGTTATATTGAAATAAGTGAGTTCCTTTCCAATGCATATCCGATTTGACCCCTCTTAATTTTCCCTGAAAGACCCTTACTCTCTACCAAGGTTCCCAACCAAGGTTCTTAAAATACTCCCAGGCTCTCTAGCAAGGTTCTTAAAATACTCCCAGGCTCTCTAGCAAAGTTCTTGAAATACTCCCACGCTCTCTCTTGCTTCTCTACAGACTCAATATTTGCCCTGACAACGTAGTTATAGGCTTTGCAAACAACCATATATGGACTGACTTTTAATGCTTGTTCTGTTTCTAAGATATATAGTTTTTCAGGGCTTATAGTTTGTCTCACTCGCGCCCTGTTAATTGAAGTCAGAGCAATAACAACATATATAGTTTTTTCCTTATTCCAGTTTCTCAGGCCACATTTAGCTTTTTACAGTACGTATTCAGGTTTATCAGGTTATATTGAAATAAGTGAGTTCCTTTCCAATGCATATCCGATTTGACCCCTCTTAATTTTCCCTGAAAGACCCTTACTTTCCCAAATCTTCTCTACCAAGTTTCTTCAAATACTCCCAGGCTCTCTACCAAGGTTCTCTACCAAGGTTCTTCAAATACTCCTCACCCTCTGTTGGTTCTTCAAATACTCCCACTTTCCCAAATCTTCTCTACAAACTCTATATTCTGAAGCCATGGCCTCAGAACATCAATTTGTCACTGGCGTGTATGCTGATGTATATGACCTTCTGCAAGCTGCACGGGATGTTGTGGATCATCTTGGAGGGCGGATGATGAGCGAGGCCATATTTGAGAGCTACTCTCGCGACATTGTCGCGAGAGATTTGGAGTTAGATGCTTTGATTAAGGATTTGGTCCGCCTGAGGCGGGAGCTTGCTGCGTTGAATCCGGCAGGTGCTCAGACCGAAGAAGAACTGAGCCGGATAAAGCTCAGGTTCAGACTGGTAAGGGTTTTCTTGTATATTTTCTTCCTATGTGCAAGTGACGTGCCTAAGATGCTTTGTTTTTTTGGCAGATTGAATGGGACACCGTCTTCAATGAAATCAACATAAAAAGGGTGTTGGAGCATGCTGAGTTCTTAAGGGGAGATCTGATGGCGCGCTATCTAGCTTGATGGGTGCGTTTTTAATCTTCCCTCCTTTTGTATGAACTTTGCGATGCTAGTTTTTTTGTTTTGTGTGTGGGAATGCCTTGCCAAGGGTACGTTTTTTTAAAGTCGAACAATGTAATCTCTGGATAATGTTTTCATAACAATGTAATCTCTGAGTATGTGTGGGGATGCGTTTATAATTTTTGATCATATGCAAGCGTTTTCAGGACAAATACAACGTTTGCAGAGAACAGGAGCACAATGTCAAGACAAACCGTAGATGATTGTGTTTTAAAAATATGATTCAAAACATTCTAGGGTTCATATGAAGAATTATAGACTTCGCAGATGATTGTGTTTATGTATTAAGTTTATAGACTAAGGTTCAAATCCTATTAACTCAAATGGTTTCGCAGATGATTGTGTTTATGTATTAAGTTTTTAGATGTAGGTTGTCAGGACGTATTGAAGGTTTACAGGTCGTGTTTTACTTTTACAGTGATATGTTCTTCGCACAGATGATCATGTCAGGACATATACGTAGTTTTACAAGGCGTCCTGGAGTTTTACACTTACAGGTCGTGTTTATGTATTAGGTTTTCATCACGCAAATGATCATGTCAGGACATATACGTTGTTTTACAGGGTGTCCTAGAGTTTTACAGTTTGTTCTTGTGAGTTTTACAAAGATAAGAAGTAATCAACTCTTAAGCAAAAATTGAATTTATCAAGTTTATATCCCAGCCAAAAGGGAATCCCCCACAAAAAGAGGTGTGGTTTAAGACTATAGAGACTTAAACCATACATCTTTTCAAGCACCCAACAACAACAGACTCAATATTTACGCGACCACGTTTACCAGCATAAACTCCCAAAAAACACCAACATGGTGACATTTATAAACAAAAAAACACTAACCCATTCTCTTCCTATAATCCTTTGATAGGTGTCATTTCATGCACCTTAATTAGTGATTATTGACATATTTTAGATGGAATTTTGGAGTAGATTTAGGCTAAGTCTGTAATCCAGAAGAGTAGTTGAGAAGTGAAGATATCCAAGGTTTTACGGCTTAGATGGAGATGATGAGGATCTGCTGGAATTTATTGGAGAAGACTACCAACACTTGGTAATAAAGAAGAGCAGAAGAGGAGCTGAAGAGAGAAGAATGGCGCCCCGCGCCAGAGCCACCGCGATCCGGCGATGGGTCTCAGAGAAGAATGCCGCCCCGCGGTGGAAAGCACCGCCTCGCGGTGGAAATCACGCCCCGCGGCCATTTGCTGGGCAAAACAAATAAATTAAAGGCCCGCGTGGTGATGCTGGAATTGAATGAGTTTGGGCCGTGAGGATAAAAGGCCCATGAAGTACCAGCCCAACTAAAGGCAGAGGCCCACGTGAATGAAGATGTCGTGCCGCGTGAAATGGAAGCCGCGTGAATTGAAGCAGCGTGTAGAAAGAGGACGACGATGACGGCATGATGAAGTCAGCGAGATGATGCTTGTGCTGATGGGCCGAAGAGGTGGGCCACGCGTTGTTGGGCCGCCGAAGCTGAAAGGCCGTCGAAGCTGCTGGGTTTGGAGTAGACCGTGTTGCTTGCATGAATTGGAGGCCGAGAACGAGCTGTTGCACGAGAATGCACGGGATTTAATTTCCAAATTTCGTTTGTTTACTTTTGGTTATTACGTTATTATTATTTCCTTTTATTATCTTTTAGAATTAGGTTAAATAATCTTTGTTTTCCTAGTTTTCAGAATTAAGTTTTTACAGAAGTTTGTTCTTTCAGTTTTGCCTCCAGGGTTTCAACCCATGGAGAGCTAAACACCTTTGTTCTGCTAGACGTTTGAAGCAATACAGTTGATTTGGTTGTGAGATTTCTATTCCTTGTTCTTATTCTTATGTGTGTTGGATTGATTCTCTTGGTTAAATTGTCTATTGATTTATGTTGATTCTTCTGGCGTAGCTAACTAGGTTTTTCGACATCTATCATAGTGCTAGGATTGCATATAGGGGTTCCGAGTGCATATCTAGTGGCAAACACAATTGTGCGTATAAGGGTTCCGAGCGTACAATTGTGAGTGAGAATCAGTTGCATGTTAAGTAGGGGAGTGAGTACTTGTACGTCTTTCTACTTGCATGTATCCTATATCCTTGTATGCATTGCTATTGCTTTATTGGTGGTAATGTACCCCGGTCTGGTACCGCGTGACAGGCGTGACTGGTGTATTTTACCATTGGCATAGTGATAAGTCTATTGACAACTGTGAGAATAAATAGTACTTAAGATCAGGGTGGGAACGACCATAAGAATAATGAAAGAACTTGGATTTATAAGATTTCAATGATCGACTTATCTCTGTATTATGGATCTCGTTCTAGTAGAACTACTTCCCCATTCATATTTTCTCATCAACTACACTTGTTTGCTTTGCTTTGCTTGATAACTAAAAACCCCCCTTTGTTACTTTGCATGCTCATAAACACATTGATTGATCACTTCCTCCCTGTGGATTCGACCCTTGCTTGCCTCTACTACTTGTTTAGGTTTGTTTAGGATTTTATTTGTTTAGGTGTCACGACGACTAACGCCTATCATCCTTCGTCAGTCCTTCTCGTCCTACAGTACTGCTTGTTGTGGCCTTGGTTGCCGCAATAAGAACACCGCCTCTTCCTAGAATAGTTCCTCTCTCACGTCGCCCTGTATCGGTTAATACGTGGCCTTCCAAGAGGACGTTTTACTTTTGGTGCATAGCATTTGATGGATGACACAGCTTCAGGAACTGACCATCGGCATGTGGGAGGAACAAGATGCACAATTTCCTTGTAGACTTCTCTCACGCAGTCGTTCTTGAACATGGGATGGACGAGATCAGTGAGTCGCACTCCCCTATCACTTGCAACCGCTATGGCATGAACACATGGAACTTTATCAATCTGGAACATGTTACAATCACATGTACGAGCATTAAGGTTCACCGAGTATCTGATAGTTCCTTGCATGACCTCTGCTTCAAACTGGCTAACTCTTCGAACACTCATCTTAGCTGACTTTCTGTAGTTCACTTCTACCAGCGTGTACACAGAGGGTGACAAATATTGGTCCTATTTTGAAGCCGTTTCCCTTCTTTCATAAAACCATTTAGAAATGGTCTCAAGAATCGCATCAAACAGAGCAAGAATAGGCCACTGACGCTGTGTTTTCCACAGGCCATTAAGACACTCGGCGTTGTTGCTTGTCATGATGTTAAACCTGTTCCCATGAAAATGCGCCCTCGGCCAGTTTTTAACTCTAGCTTCTTTTAGATATTGACCAATCTTTGGAGATGCAGCTATTATTTGAGCAAACTGATGATTGAACTCAGCTACTGTGTAATCCTGAGCAGCTTTTTTGAATATGCCGAAGAGGTCTTGCCTGCCAAACTTCCTCTTGAAGTTTTGGTATATGTGATATATGCAATATCCATGCTTGGCGAAATGATAGCTATTTCTCAGACCCTTCCCAATGCTAACATGACGGTCAGACACGAAATACAACTCAGGATGATCAGGAACAACAACCCTCAATTCACTGAAGAAAAATGACCATGCATCATCGTTCTCACTGTTAACAACGGCAACAACAAGTGGATATATTCGATCGTTTCCATCTTGTGCCGTAGCCAGGAGAAGTATCCCCTTGAACATGGCTGCCAGGTGAGTGTCATCAACTGATATTACCTACACACACAAAACTATGTTCTCAGAAGTTGCCCTGATAATAGGATGTTAAGCTTTGAAAACAACATTATATGGACTGACTTATGATGCTTGTTCTGTTTGTCACACATGCAGTTATATAGGAGTTTGACCTGACAAAGTAACTATACGTCCTGACTGTGACAACAATGAGACTGAAGACTGACCTTTTTCAGATGTGGCGTCGCCCTTATCCATGGACCTAAAGTCCAAAAGACATACTTGAAGCGTTGGTTAGCATCTCTGACTATTCTCGTGTATGTTTCCGGATTAGATTTCTCTAACATGTGCATGTAAGAGTACATTGCCTTGTAGCTATCCTCAGCTGTACCATGTGCCATGTCCTGGGCGAAGAGCCGCGCTCGATTGGCTTTGTAGTAGCTTGTCCTTATCCCATGCTCTAACATGAAATCCTGAATTTCTGAAGCACGGAGGCCTTTACGACCGTTTAAAAACCTGAGATGTCACGAAGTGAATCTATAAATGCATTCATATTGGCCTTTGATAACAAAAACTATTCAAATGCAAGAAAAACATACTTGTGAAGTACTTTCTCGGCAATCATCCGAGAAGTTGCTCCTTTGTGATGATTGTGGTTTACTCTCATGCCACATGTATGATCCGCAACATATTGTTGCACCAAAAACAAGGACGTTTTTCGATACAATGAGACACGACAAACGAAGGTGCATTTGTCGTCAACACACTCAACATCATAATTGGACTTGTCGGACCTCTTCACACGCATCTCATAGAAATTTTCCATTGCCAGGGAAAAGAGTGCAGCTTGGAACTCTTCCTTAGAATTGAAGATCTGACCAACCTTCATTGTTGGATATGAGGACTTGTTTTCACTTGTTTCCTCATCTTCAACTAACATGCGTTGCATGTCCCTCTCCGCTGGATAGTACCTCTTTTCAATCTCTCTAAGCATGTCTTCATCAACATCAATCTCTTCTTCTTGGTCCTCCTCTATTTGCTCCTCGTTGTGTGTTCCCTCATTGCCATTTATTTCCTCCCACACATCATCTAGACCAACAGTATTTACATCATCACCTGAAGCATCACCTGAAGCATACCCTAAACCATCACCACCATCAACACGATCATCATCACCTGATTGATAACAACCCCCATAATCAAAACCATCTCCTATTTCATCCTCCAAAGAATCTCCACTATTGGCATAATTAGTCATTTTCTCCTTTCCTTTATTTCTTGATGTAGCAGCTTCAATGTCCTCATCATTGCTGCTCAATGATATAATGTCTTCCAGTATCATGGGACACTTTCTCTTGTCTTTCCCCCTTACTTCATCCCTTTTTAATCTCCTTAACTCTGCTTCGTTGTCAGCTTCAATAGTTTCATCAACTGACCTGACGTCAGTGTCGGGTGCTCTGTCTTTTTAAAAAAAACGACCTGACAAAGTCTCTATTGTCTTGGCTCTGAGTTGGTGGTGGAGCTGTTGGAGAAGGAAGAGTACGATGTTCAGCCCTTTCACTTCGAATCTCTTCCTTCTTTAAAAGGTTGGTGTATAGATCAATATTCCACTCTGATGAATTTTCTCCACAGTTGTTCAAGAACTTGAACGCATCAAGATCGTCGTCATCATTTATAACGATCGATGAAAGTTCTGGTTTATTTTGATAAACGTATTGCACAAACAACTTCTCTTCATCAAATGGATTCTTCTCAGTCCATTTGTTGCGCATTGTAGCCAAGTCCATGTCAGGGGAAAGCAACATGGCTTTCACTGTTCTATCACCCTCATACAACCACCTTTTCCCTTGTTGTTTTCATTCTCTACCACTGATGAACTTCACATACACTACTTTCGTACCTACAAATAAAGAAGGTTTTTGAACTTCACGTATACAGAGGGGAAAAATCGATTGTTTTTCAGGAGAGTTTACTTACCCATTCAAGCTTTAATGGAGGGCGTCAGGTGTGAAATATCTCACGTGGAGTAAGTGCTAGAGTCAGGCTGCTTTGAAGTTCTCTAGGAATATTCAGGGATTTTTGTCAGGTGAGCTACGCTGGAGGGATTAAGGGTTGAAGAAGATGAATAATTTTCTTTTGGAGGGAAACTTGCACGCCAATTTTAATTAAGGCACAGTTCAAGGAAAACATACTTGAAGGTTGATGTGATGGGGCTGCCACCGGGAGGGAGAAAGTGATTAAGGATTTCTTTTATCTTTTTTGGAGAAAATATTAGTCAATTTTTAAGGATATTCAATTGAAAACAAAAGTTAAATTCTACCCTCAACAATAGCAAAAATACCACAAAAAGTATAAAAAATTGGTACTTTTGCAATACTTTTAAAAATATGGATTTTTTGTAAGTTGCTAACAAAAATCTGGTATCCTTGCTATTGCGCCTTAGAAAAATATAATAACTTAAACATAAATCACATATAAGCATGTCGTGTGAAATTTGGGTTTAACGGTCCAAATTCTTTATTTGTGTTATTCTTATACACGTGTTACTTTTGTATTCGGTCCAAGATACTGTATAAATTTGAAAAAAAAAATCAATTAAGTATGTGATTTTTTTATGTATAGAATTAGCATTGAAATAATTGTGGGAAAAATAAAGTAAAATAAATAAGACACCCAAAATTCAAATTTATATGTTCTTATATAGATATAGATATATATATATATATAGAGTTAGTTTCATGTGAGGAGCACCCTTATGGTGAAACGTGAGGAGCATTCTAGATCATTCATTTTAATATTATCATATACCCTACCACACTCAATCCCGGTCAATGGTCAGCGTTGACCGGTCAACGGTCATTTTTTTTTATTAAAAAAATTAATTAATTTTGTTCTTAAATTTTTTTTATACACGTTTTCATTATAAAATTTGTATGAAAAGAATTGAACAATTAGTTCTTAAAGTTGAATAATTGTATGTTTAAAATTGCACAATTAAAATTCGAACAATATTAAAGTTGAACAATTGTATATGAAAAGTTGAACTATTGTATCTTAAAGTTGAACAATTTCATTTTTATAGTTCGACAACTGTATTCGCTATGTATATAAATTTGAACAATTGTCTCTCAATGTTGAACAATTTCATTTTTTAAATAATTTTTTAGTTGTGCATGGCCGTTTTTGCCATTTTCTATTTTTATTTATCTACACATTTAGGATTTAGGGTTTATGTTTTGAACATTTTTTAGTTGTATTATGTTTATATTACGTTATAAACAAAACTTCAAGTTTATTTGACAATTGTTAAAATTTTAATGAAGTATTGCCCAATTTATCTTTTGTTATAAGTTTGAATTTTCATGCAATCTAAATTGTTCAACTTTTCTGGTTCAGTTGTTTAACTTTATATATTGTTAAAAAAATTGTTCAACTTGTATGATACAATTGTTCAAATTTAATAGAGAATTTTTCAATTTTTTAGAAACAATTTTATGAGGAAAGCATGTAAGGAAACAAAAAAAATTAAAAATGTTTTATCCTGAAAACAAATTGGCCAAAAAAACAAAAAACAAAACTAACCATTGCTTAGTCAAAACAAATGTGTAATTATAAAAAAAAAAATTGTTCAACTTTAAGATACAATTGTTCAACTTTTTTGGTATAATTGTTAAACTTTATATATTGTTCAGAAAACATTGTTCAACTTTTAACATACAATTGTTCAAATTTAATTGGGAATTGTTCAACTTTTTTAATATAATTTTATGATAAAAACGGGTAGAAAAACAAGAAAAAAAGGAAGAAAAAAAACTAAAATTTGCTTAGTGAAATAGTCTAACCATAAAAATGAAATTGTTCAACTTTAAGATACAATTGTTCAACTTTGTTCGTACAATTGTTCAACTTTATATATTGTTCAAAAAACATTGTTCAACTTTTAACATACAATTGTTCAAATTTATTAAAGAATTGTTCAACTTTTTTAATTATAATTTTATGATAAAAACGTGTAGAAAAACAAGGAAAAAAGGAAGAAAAAAATTTGCCCAAAAAAATTAAAAATAAAAATTACTTACTGAAGTAGTCGTCTAACCATAAAAATAAAATTGTTCAACTTTAAGATACAATTGTTCAACTTCTTTGGTATAATTGTTAAACTTTATATATTGTTCAAAAAATATTGTTCAACTTTTAACATACAATTGTTCAAATTTAATAAGGAATTGTTCAACTTTTTTAATTAAAATTTTATGATAAAAACGTGTAGAAAAACAATAAAAAAATGAAGAAAAAAACTTGCCCAAAAAAATTAAAAATAAAAATTGCTTAGTGAAACAGTCGTCTAACCATAAAAATGAAATTGTTCAACTTTAAGATACAATTGTTCAACTTTGTTTGTACAATTGTTTAACTTTATATATTATTCAAAAAACTTTGTTCAACTTTTGATATACAATTGTTCAAATTTAATAAGGAATTGTTCAACTTTTTTAATGACAATTTTATGATAAAAACGTGTAGAAAAACAAGAATAAAAAATATTTTTTTTAAAAAAAAAAAAAAAAAAAAATGGACAAAAGTCAGTTTGACCGGTCAACGTTGACTGTTGACCGGTCTGTTGACCGGTCAAACTGACCGTTGACCATTGACCGATCAATGGTCAGATGTTGACCATGGGGTGTGATTGTGTGTGAGAGGGTGTATGTTTGCTATGATGGATGTTCCATCATAGCCTTCCATTGTCCCAAAATGATTGGCTCTCATTCCTCCTCACGTTTCACCGTAAGCATCCGTTTCATCGGAGCCTGACTCTATATATATATATATAATATTAGAGAGAGATTACATTAGAATTAGAAAACTAGAATTTATTATTTGGGTCAAATAAATCAGACATTAATTGTCCGAATACTCTAACAAATTACCACAAATGGTTGAATACTAAAAATGTTAAAATATTAAAACTGTTTTAAGAAGACTTGAACCTTTAACCTTTGTCTTCTTACCCAATTACACTAACCATTGAGATAAAGAATATATTTGGTTTTCAATGAAATGAAAATTAAAAAAGTGAATGGAGGGAGTACATAATATCATAATAACTTAATACTCCTTTTGTTTCATAAGAACATAATACTACTTCCGTTTCACAATATTGTTTTTTATTTTTAGTTGTAATTCTTGGTTCATATTATTTGGCCTTTTATATGTAATTAAAATTTAAATTTTCTAAAAATAGTTGATCTAATTTGAAGGTATCTCAAATATAGCATAATGTTTAGTAATAACTCATAGAAAAACTCATTTTTCTCTTCCTTAAATAACAAAATAGTCATTCTCCATGTATGTACACATTCGTCTATGCAAAAGGGACAAATATTTCACAACTACAAACTTCTTCTACTTTCCATTTCTAGATTGCCTTAATAAGTTTGAGAATTGCAAAAGGAACAAATATTATAAATGAAGGAAATGTATTATATGGACATTAATTTATTGAAATCTATAATGAAAACTCACTTTTAGTAGGGAGATGTGGATGGGAAAAAACTAGGGGTGTTCATGGGTGGACCGGATCGGATTTTCAAACCGGACCGGATCGGAAATGACCGGACCGGTAAAATTCCGGTCCGGTCTCCGGTCCACCATTTCCCCAAAATCGGTTTCCGGTCCGGTCCAAACCCGGAAAAAATTCGGTCCGGACCGGAAGACCGGAATTTAAAAAAAAAAATATTTTTTTTGTAATTTATATGTTTTATATATTTTTTTTTAGAGATTTATATGTATTTTTTTGTAGATATTTTTTTAAATTTAATAAGTTAGGAGTATATATGTTTTATAAATATTTTTTTAGATATTTTTTTATAGATTTTAAATAAGAATTTAATTTTTTTATTTTTTAAAATTAAATCCGGTCCAAGACCGGACCGGACCGGATTAAGACCGGACCGGACCTATCCGGTCCGGTCCGGTCTTCGGTCCACATATGCCCAAAAATCCGGTCCGGTCCGGACCGGATGAACACCCCTAGAAAAAACCATATATAATGTAATTTTTTTTTGTTTGAACTCAATCAAATAAGTGTATATTAGAGTAAAAACAAATAATTTTGAACATCTTATAGATAGAAAATAACTATCAAAATTAGAATAATTATTGTTAAAGAGATATTATATTATAATTATAATTAGGTTCATTATTATACAAATAGATTATATGAATGTCATTAGAAGATTACATTATATATAGGCCATTGCCATATAAAGCACCCATTAATTGCTATTTAGAGCCCAATCTATATACTATTACTAAAGCCATAAGTCTCTCTCCTATTTGTCACACATCTAGTTATGCCAAGTAATCTATTTAATTTATACATTTACCTATTCACCCTTCTAATTTTCTCCAAATTGCTTTATCCTTTTCTATCAAGATTCCATATAAATTATTTTCATATATATATATTTCTCTAGCTAAATTATGATTATAACTTAATATGTGTTTCCTATTATACATGCATCATATATTATATATGTATTTGTATGGATAATTTTTCTACCAAAATTAAATTAGTTTGTTTTTATACCAAAACTAAATTAGTGTACGTATGTGTATATGCCTAACTAAATTTAATTTGCATATCTTATATGAAAAATTCAAGCTAAAGTGCTAGATTTTAGTAGGTTAGGAGTTAGTTGCATACCTATATGTATACAAAATCAATTTTGAAAAAATGTAAAGAATATGTTATGTGATACATAATATTGTATTTCATATTTAGTAATGATAAATGTTATATTTCTTAGAATATATTTTTCTTAATTCTATAAAAATAATTATACTTATAACATATAAAAAAATATTATTAACATAATACTCTTATTTGCATATCATACAATATATTCCTTATTATTTAAATTAGCTTAATACCAATCTATACAAAATACAACAACACATTCTACTCTATATGATGTCTAAGCTGATATAGAGTGGCTTACTATTACTAGAAGTCATAAGTCTCTCTCTTATTTGTCACACATCTAGCTATGCCAAGTCATCTATTTAATTTATATATTTACCTATTCACCCTTCTAATTTTCTCCAAATTGCTTCATCCTTTTCTATCAAGATTCCATATAAATTGTTTCCACATATATATATATACATGCATCATGATTATAACTTAATATGTGTTTCCTATTATACATGCATCATATATTATATATGTATTTGTATGGATAATTTTTCTACCAAAATTAAATTAGTTTGTTTTTATACCAAAACTAAATTAGTGTACGTATGTGTATATGCCTAACTAAATTTAATTTGCATATCTTATATGAAAAATTCAAGCTAAAGTGCTTGATTTTAGTAGGTTAGGAGTTAGTTGCATACCTATATGTATACAAAATCAATCTTTTCAAAATGTGAAGAATATATTTTGTGATACATAATATTGTATTTCATATTTAGTAATGGTAAATGTTATATTTCTTAGAATATATTTTTCTTAATTCTAAAAAAAAATTATACTTATAACATAAAAAAAAAATATTATTAACATAATACTCTTATTTGCATATCATAAAATATATTCCTTATTATTTAAATTAGCTTAATACCAATCTATACAAAATACAACAACACATTATACTCTATATGATGTCTAAGCTGATATAGAGTGGCTTAATCTTTCCAATATTCAAGAGGAACGCCACTTCTTAATTTTCTAAATTATTATAGTTTTTGCTATATATACATTTTTCCGATATTTATTTTTAGATATGCACCATAAAGGTCTCTTTTATATATGATTTTTAAAATCCAAGTATTTACCATTTTTACATATATATCACAATAATATATATGACATTAATTAATTAATTATACAATTGTATTGAATGTTTAGAGAATAATGTCAAACCATTGTAATGTGAGACCATAGACCCCAATGCATCATTCCATGAAATATTTCCTCCTATCAAGCGGTCCATGGAAAACTTTTTTTAAAGATGATAATGCAAAAGATGGTACAAAAGACCAATTTTCTACTTTCCGTAACAAGAAATCTATGAAGCACAAGGAAGACTAAGTTGTTTGCATTTTGGAATACAAGTTATTAGTTATTGAATCATATAGTTCTAGGATTTCATATTTTATCAAATTATTATCAGACATTTTATTATTAGTAGTTTCTATTTGATATTTCTGGTTATTAATATTATATATGACATAATTGGTATTAATCTTTTTAGTTTTGTTTTGAAGTTATTTGATTGTTATTAGTTTTAACATTATTACAAATTATTATTATAATTAATTATTATTTATAAATAACAAAATTTTATTTTGAAGATCCCGTATAAGGCACGGGTCTATCTACTAGTTTGAACCTATATAAGAAATTTCTTCAAAAATAACACACATATCACTCTCATTCTCTTCCTCACTTTCCCAACCTTTCTTTCTTTCCTCTTTTCCTAGCCAAGAACACCCTCATTTTCATTACAAATCAACCCATTAAACACATCAATTCGGATCTAGAAGGGGCACATTTGAAGAATCAATCAACCATCTCCCCAAAATGTAAGTTTTGCCATTTCTTTTTGCAAATTTCATATGTAAAAGCATGAATTCGGACCTAGGGTTTGGATGAGTTTGGAAATTTTAAGTTTTGGTATTATAGTCCAAAATTTGAGTTATAGATCCATTTTTTTAGGTTTTTATATCAATAAAATGTGTAATGGATATAATTTAGATAGATTTACATTTGCATGGTATAAATTTTCCGTTGTTGCGAACGAATTAATGATTTACGAATGAACAAACTAGTTTTGCGAAGACGAATGAATTTTTTTTTTCGTTGTAATGGTAAATTCGATTAAGTAAGACCCTACAAGAGGGTAGAAGAAGCGATACAAAGATCAGAGCACAACTGGGAAGGCGCGCAGGCCCCCCAAACTATGCTAAGGCAAACAACAGAGAATAGAACCCCAAGGCCATGGCTGCAGCTATGAGAGCAGGGTAAGAAATACCCCGGGCCTCATTAAAACCTCTATGTTGGAAAACCCCAAGGGAAAAACCAGACATAGAGGAAAAAGAGCACCCCTGCAACCCTATCATCGAAATCCAGGCCAAACAAACAAAAAGCATCAAAAAAATAGGCCAACGCGGAGAGACATGCAAGTCTTCCACACAAAGCCGACAAAGGCGCAACTGGAAAGGCGCACAGGCCATCCAAACTACACCAACAACCCAAAACAGAGCAATTACAATAGTCCCTCTAAGAAGCAACAGAGAGGGTAGCAAAGCAAATACAAAAATCACAGCATAACTGGATAAGCACGCAGGCCTCCCAAAAACAATGCAAAGCCAAGCGTAGTTTGAGGAGCATGCAAGCCTTCCAACCCACACTGAGAGCTCAAACAACAACAACAGTTTCGGACAAACAATGCTGAAACCAGTAGACAACTCGGCCAGGGACTCGGCCGAGTTCTGGACCGAGTTGTCTACTGGTGCAACAACTCGGCCTCGAGACTCGGCCGAGCCTTGGGCCGAGTCAGGGCCTGCTCCTTCGCGTTGGTCGTCGCACGCCTTGAAGCCTCCGGGATGACTACAAAGCCTCCACCATGCATGGGGGAAACCTATCATGAAGTAGACGAAATACATGCATAATAATCAAGCGAGCCACAACCTCCTTGGGGATACGATTGGAATCAAACACACAAGCATTCCGGGCTTGCCAAATGAAGTAGACCGTCGCCGAGAGAGCAAATACGCGAGCCCGGGCAAGGCACCCCAGGCCACGGGCATTCCGCCGAAGCCAACGCAAGGCGCGCCGCACCGAGGACACCTCGGCGGGGATCATGAAGCGAACCCGAACCTCACGCCAAATGTCACTAGAGAAAGGGCACTCGAAGAACAAGTGATCATGGGTCTCCAACTCCGCCCCACATAAGCGACACCCCGGCTCGACATCAAGGAACAAGAGCCTATCATAGGTGGAGAGCTTACCAAGGGTAGCGAGCCAGAGGATGAACATATACTTCGGAGTGTTATGCTTCGTCCACACTACCTTGGCCCATCTCACAACCGTTCGCCTATCCCGGAGAGCCTCATATGCTAAGGCCACCCTAAACCGACCCGCCTTGCACCAAGTCGAGAGTGTCTCATCAATGCTAGCCTCTCTACTTGGAAGCTCCTCAATCAAATCCCGAGCATGAAGAATTGCCTTGATCAAAGGCGAATCCCGTTTGTGAGGTTCCCAATCAAGTGGCTCAACCACACCAAGATATCGATGATGCACCCACCTCACCCAAAGGCTATCCCGCATATCCAAGATGTGCCAGAAGTGCTTCAACATGAAACACTTGTTCCAAGTACTGAGGTCCAAGAGACCAAGACCCCCTTCCCTCCTAGGGGCACAAACATCCACCCATCGAACACGAGGCCGCTTCCAAAGAAATCCACGGCAAAGGCCAATCAAGCTATTAAGGACACCAAAGGGGATTGGCAAGATTGAGAGCCAAAACCCTTCGCGCCCTTGGAGGACCGTCGCAATCAACTCCCTCCTCCCGGCAAAGGAGATGCTCTTCTTGGCCCAAACATTAAGTTGACCACTAATCTTGTCAAGAAGAGGCTTGTAATTTATAACCCAAAGGCCGTGAGGGCTAATAGGGATCCCCAAGTAGCGGAAGGGGAAAACACCCTCCTTGAACCCGGTGGCGGCGAAGATAGGTTCATGCTCAAGGGCCGGGACCGAGCCTAGAAAAAGAGACGACTTCCCCACATTCACACATAATCCGGACAACCCCTCAAACCTCTCCAAACACCCCATTAGCACCTTGACCGAACCCACATCGCCCCGGCAAAAGAGGACAATGTCATCCGCAAACATGAGGTGAGTAAGCCTTAAACTCTCACAATGTTGATGGAAGTGAAACGTTCCCCTAGACGTCTCCTTCTTAATCAAGCGGGAGAGGAGCTCCATGCAAATCACAAAGAGGAGAGGGGAGAGTGGGTCACCTTGTCTTAGGCCACGCTTGCCCGGGAAGAAGCCATGAATGCCCTTGTTGATCTTGATTGAGTAGGAGGCCGAACTCACACATTCCATGGTCCAAGCCACAAACTTCGGGGGGAAGCCAAGGTGGCCAAGAGCAAACCGAAGAAAGTCCCAAGAGACCGTATCGTAGGCCTTGGCAAGGTCCACATTCAAGAAGCACCGCCGGGTCTCTCTGGTGACGTTGTACTTCCTTAAGAGCTCTTGGACGAGGAAAATGTTGCCCGACATCAACCGACCCTCCACAAAGGCGCTTTGGGCCGGATCGATGAGGGAACCGAGACACTTGCCAAGCCGGAGAGTCATGACCTTCGAAATGATCTTGTACACCACGTTGCAACAAGCGATAGGTCGGAAGTGCTCTACCCGGGCCGGAGAATCAACCTTGGGGATGAGGGAGATGATCGTGTGGTTGAGTTGCCGAAGAAGCTTCCCGTTGGTGAAGAACTCTTTCACCGCCGAACACACCTCGGGACCGGTGATGTCCCAAGTTGCCTTAAAGAACTTGGCGGTGAAACCATCGGGGCCGGGCGACTTGTCATCACCCATAGACCAAAGAGCTGCCTTGATTTCCGAAACAGACACCGGGGCATCAAGCGAAGAACCCTCCTCCTCGGTCAACCGAGGCCCACAAGCAAAGTCGCTCGGTGAAGACGAATGAATTCGTTTGGGAGGAAGACGACGTCGTTCGTGACAGACGGAATCATTTTTTTTATTTCTTCCCTCTTCTTTTCATGGTCAATCGACATACGAAACAAACTTATGTATTTTGTTATTTATGTTGTAGATGGATGACAACACTAGATTTGGGTGTGTAAGTAAGAGAGATCTTGCGCACGAGGGTGTGCGCGATATCACTTACACACGACGTAAGAGTAAGTTAAAAGCCAAGCAAACAAATCCCGACAATGCAACACCGTCAAATTTAATAGGAGGGAGTGGTGACATATGACCCGTCCGGGACATACGGCCCATCCGACACATACGGCCCGTCCGAGACATACGAGCCTGTTACATATGAGCCGTCCGAGACATATGAGTTTTGTATCACATGACAAGAGCTGACTTTCTATGAGCTCACTCCTCCTTTTACAGACGAGGTTCCTATCCCAAGAGAGGGGTGCACGTAGAAGAGGAACTGGCTCCTTCGGCTCGTAGAAGAGGAACACAAAGCCGTGCACCACGTAGTAGACAAGCTAGAGGAGAGGGAACGGTGATCGAGCCATTTTTGGAAGTAGGTATTGAGGGAGTTCCTCGAATCCTAGAGCTTCTCTATAGTTTCGAAGCCCATACGACATACTTTGTTTATAATGGCACGGTAAGTAAATTGATATATCTATAATTGATTTCATCGCAATTTATTTAATTTTATTGCTTATATAATTAATAATTTGATTTATAGGAGCGGGAAGCAATTACGATTCAGCCAAGGGGTCAACAGTTGAAGAAATAAAAGGTAGATGATGTAGCTCCATAGAGTATGCTTTCCCAAAATAGCGGGCTAACACACCTGCAGAACATGATGTACAGTCATATGAAAGTGACAGTTACTCTTCATGATGTATATCTTATTATGGGTATCAACATAGATGAGACAGTTTGGTACTGCCTCTATCTGATTGTCGGCTAGGCAAGATGCGTTTGTTCAAAGCCCAAGTAGAAAAGGCAATCGAATTATTTGGAATGACACCACAAATGATGTCCCGACATGGACTCACACACCAGTCTTTACACCAGTATTGCATGAGGCCAGGGATGGATCCCGTGATCGTCGCTTTAGGTTATCTGTTATACCTGATCAGCTCCACGCTATTTCCGGACAAGTAACAACATCGGTTGCCTATGTCATATTTGGGTTGCGTAAGTGACCTCGACAGTGTTCAGACTAGTTCCTGGGGTCAACTGATCTTGAATATCTGTACCGGTCTCTGGGCGAGTGCTCGTGCTTTGGTTGTCGTCAAATGTCTACATGTACCACATTATTGCATGTAATAATTCTTCTATATAGTGTCTTATTGATTGTATATCAATTATTATGAGGTAATTCTTGAATGACTTATGATTGTACACGTATATATGTACATGCATGGATCTATCAGTATTTTCCCGATTTTTGTCCTGCAGAGAATGATTCGTGGGATGGTAGAGTGCCATATGTTGTACAACGGAGTAGTACAACTAGACCAATTAATTCTGACGCAGAGAGAATAAATTATAGAAGAGAGCTAGATGTAATGCATGTGACAGTTGTAAGTACGTACTTATGTTCAAACGCAAGCGTAGTTAAATCTAATAATTTGACATGTTTTTTCTTAGGTTGATTGGGCACCGTATGGACATATTGATTTTAGTTCATACCCAATCGCCTCATTTTCACTGGTTGATATCATTCTTGGGGAGATCAGAACCATACATGTCGGATCGTGTCGCGAGGCAGTTTCGCCGTGAGCAGGGGAGGCATGGAAAAGTGATAGAACCACTGAAAGCGATCAGACCCACCGAGACGAAGAGTTACATAGTGGAGTACGATATGTCCAGATGGATTTGGGATGCAAGAAACTTACACTCTATTAGCCTTGAGATGATGGACCCTCCTGCGACATGGGTATGAGTGCAGTGAAGATTAAATGGTGTGGTACGAGCCTCGCACACACATGTATGTCATGCCCCCTCGCAAACACATCGTCACCAAAGGGATGTCCGTTCTGAGGTGATAATTTATGTGTTTTACGCTTCTTTTAAAATAACAAATAGAATTCATACCTATATTTATCATTTGAAATATGTGTAGAGCATTGGTCGTGTCGTGGATTGGCTCTCCCTATTTGAAGATGTTGATAGATGTACCGATGATATGCATGAGACCATCAAGAGATCCTTACGTGAGCTAAGAGGTGGTAACACTGGATCCAGTTTTCAGGCCGGTTCTAGTAGTCATCAACACTAGAACTTTGAACTTTATTGGATGTTTATGTTTATTTGGAACCGGCCTTTGTTGGATGTTTATTTTTATTTGGAACCAACCTGAACTCTTTGTTTGATGTTTATGTTTATTTGTAACCGACGTGAACTCTTTGTTGGATGTTTATGTTTATTTGGAACCAACATGAACTCTTTGTTGGATGTTTATGTTTATTTGGAACCGACGTGAACACTTTGTTGGATGTTTGTGTTTTTTTGGAACCGACGTGAACTCTTTTGTTATATGTTTATGTTTATTTGGAACCGATAAATTCCTACCATTCTATGTCGTCATGGACCAATTCCTACCATTATGTACCGTGCAAATGAAACTGCACAGACTACCTCTTTACAGAATCTTTCTGCATGGATCGTGCACTATGAGTTGCAAAACATGTCTATAAGTTATCTTAATTGTTTTGATAGGTGACATACAAATCAAAATATCAAAAAAAAAACAGTACAACATGACAAAAAGTACAATCGTCTTATGAAATGGTAAGTACATTATATCCTAGCCATCAAAGCATGATAATGCACTAATCAGAATCAGACAAAGTCGCAATTGACTTGCAACCACGGCGAACTTTGACTTTGGAGGTGTAATATCCCGTATATTTGCACGAATAAAAAATTTCGATTTTTTCTTAAGCCATATTGCTAGTCAGATTAATTTTGAAGAGATACGAACATTCTGTGTAATGTTTGGCTTCTGTAATATTTTTCTGAGCAATATAAAATACAGTTAAGGTATTTTTGGCTTAAAAGCTCGTTCGTATACAAATATATTTAACCCGGGGTTAAGTAAAATTACCACTTAAGGTAAAAAAGGACAAATGGGGAATTCGGCCTAATGCCTTAGCCTCCACACAGCTCACGAAATCAACAGTTGGAAGGCCACTTGGGGCAGCTGGAAACTAGCCTTGATGACTTGCCAAAGCTAAGGGGCATAGCTTGTCCACCTCTTGGTACACATGTCTTCATATTGGTCTTCCTTGTTTGCCTATAAAAGAAGAGGACAAGTCGTGAGGAGGGCCAGAAGTTAGCTCCTCAGCACGTTTTTGCTGTCAAAACAGCCCAGAAATCTATTTCATGAGCTGAACTTCGTGATCGATTTCTGATCGATTCACTCATTCGTTTGGCGAGATCAAAGTTGCATATTGAAGGTGAAGTGTTGCTTAAGAGGGTGAGAAGAATATCCAAGTTCGAATCGAACCCGAGGTCGATCGAAAGTGGGTAAGAAATCCCTTGAAAGTCACTGTTTTTCCCTTCAAAATCCGTGATTTTGCTGAACTTTGAATCCGTTTTTCGTGGTTGTTCTGGCCTTGTTTTGATCTGTTCTCAGGGGCCTTTAGAAGCTTGTTGGAAGCTTAATAAGGTGGTAGAAACAAACCAAGGAGAATCGAAGCCAAGGGGGTTCGATTTGGAAGGATTTATTATCCCATATCTGTCCCAGTTTTGGACTTGGAAACCCTTTAATTCTAAGCGTGCGAAGCTTTCATCGGATCTAAGGCAAGTGGCGGTTCGCTCTTACTTATCATTCCATATTTCCATTAATTATCAATTGCTTAATTGTTAATTAATTTGGATTGATCATTGTTCATGTCTGGGAATAGTTTTATGAAACTATCTTTGGAAATTAAAATAGATATTATAATAGGTTGTATATTTGCTAGAACAACGCTATTATATATATATATATATATAGACCTAGATTGAAATATATCTATGATGTTAGTCGTGATGGCTTTAATATGATTATTTGACTGTTCTGAACTGTTTAGTTAGAACGAGTATTCGTAGGAACGTCACTGAGGCCCTGGAGTCCAGTCGTTTCTTTATAATCAGGTAGAGAGGTGGCTCGTCCCCACCTAATACCAATTGGATGGTCATGACCTACCTCTTTACTCGGGTGAAGAGGTGGTGCACTTAAACAGTGTCACAAATCTTGGGAGTGTTCCCAAAAGATCTCTCATCTCGGGACGAGCTGATCCTAAAAGTTTATAACGTAATTGTGTGTTTTGGAATTAAATAAGATAAGTGCCGTAGGTTCGCACATGATTAATATACCTCGACGAGTAGCGCAGCTAAGTAATAGTGCGGCTAGGAAAACTCGTTTAGACTTGAATGTAGTACGTTCTCTTTCCAATCTGGAGTCGTATCATGCGGTGATTCGCATTATACGGTGAGGTTGGTCGTGAACCGAAGCATCTCAGTCAGTTTTTAACGTTATGTATATACATATGAAACTATAATGTTCCAGACTTGTCATATTTCCTTAAGACTCAATCTCTTGGAGTCTCTTTCGGGTCGGTCTCTGTGGAGATTCAGTCTTCCAGAGTCGTCTCTTCTGCATACCTCTTGTTGTTATTCCGTGAAAGTGCCGGGTTATGTATCGTCCCTTCGGTTATCATTCGAGGGACAATGATAGTAAACGGTTACGATCACTCGAACCACTCTGCTTTTTACCCTTGCGTAGTCTTTCATTAGACTAACCCACGAACATTGTTCTTTGCATGTGGGCTGGTGTCATCCGTTCGATTCGGCACATCAGACAAGTTGCCACCCAGTGAAGGCTAAGAACGACTATGACGGACAATGTTTTTGATAAGTTTATTCAGGTTGAGATCCTTGGCGTTGATCGCTATGGTCAAAACTTGTTTTACCTTTAAAGACTTCCGTTATGTATTTACTCTGAAACAATGTTTTATCCTACGGGGATTGGGTTGTAATCCCCTGACTTATGTTTTAATGGATGGTTTGTGGATTACATAAATGTTATTTATGATTTGAATAATCCGGTTTAGCCTTGGGTGGTTTCGGAGGTGAAATCCGGGATCACTGGCGGTAATGCCTTTCCAAAGGGGTTATGAATTTGGGGGTGTTACAGATTTGGTATCAGAGCCAAAAGTTTTTAAAACGGGTTGGGTATTTGAAAACCATTTACTCGTTTTAAATTGAAAAGTGTTTTCAAGGGCTCTGAATTTTCAAAACGGTACAAATTTCAAACCGTTCATAGTCATGCCTTCTCTCTAGTCTGATATAGGAAGTTGCTTCCATATCTAGAAAGACTAATTCTTTTCTCGTTGCCCGTGAGATATGGGTGCGTTCTGTTTTCTTCAGAGGAACTCGGAAGAAGTCGAGATGGCGAATCTCTAGATAGGCTTGAGTTCCCGGTTCTCTCATTATGCTTTGAGGTTGTAGAACCTAGTAGTCCACCGAGAAGGTGAAGACCGTACTCTCTGAGTCGGTAGGAGTAGTGTCCGATAGACCAAGGTTCCTGAGACAGAACCGAGGAAGGACATTGAGGAAAAGGAATATGTGCTAAGTTTAGCAGTTCCCTTTCCTAGGGCTTTGTTGTCAGAGCTATCAACTCGGTTTGAATTCATTCATGAAAATTTACCAAGTTTGATCTATTCCAAGTCAATTTTATTACATTAAATATATTGGAAAGATATTAATGTATAAAATACTTGGAACTTGATCGGTAAACAGATGGTGAATACTATAAACCCTGTGGAAGAACAAGAGTCTGTTGCTCACAACAATTCAGGAGGCAGTGACCAAGCTCAGGTCAATGCTCCAATGGCATTTGACGCAGCAACAGTTGAGGCAATTCGGGGAATGGTGATACAGGCAGTCACCGATATCCTGCGACCAGTTGCGCCTCAGGCACAAGACGTGCCAATTCCTCCAGTAATTCCTAGAGTTGTGGAACCAAATGTCCAAGTACATCGAGAAGAGGTGGTCAGGAACGGAGGCAATTATGTCCGTGCACTGAAGGCCATAAACTCTATGAGGCCTGACAGCTATGATGGCAAGGGAGAACCAGTCAGAGTAGCATATTGGTTCTCACACATGGAACGGTTGTTTCGCAACATTGAATGCACTAAAGCTGAGAAGGTGCATATTACTTCTCTCCATCTGAAAGAGGAAGCTAGTGAGTGGTGGGAAAGCACCGGACTAGCTGATCATCCAGGATTGAACTGGGGAATGTTCAAAGCCAAGATGACCGACCGTTTCTTCTCTCGTGCTATGAGGGATGAGAAACACAAGGAATTCCTTTATCCGAAGACGGAAGGATTAATAGTGACTGAACTTGCGACCAAGTTTAATCACCTATTGCAATACGCTGGATCAGATGTGTCTAGCGAAGAATAGAAAATCTGGCATTTCCACGAGTGGATGAGCCCAGATATTAAGCCATGGATGGTGCGTCACGGATGCTCTACTTTGGAGCAATACGTGGATGCAACTTATAAAGTGGAGGTGACTCTAGAGGAGTCAACGAAGAAGCGTAATCATCAAAAGTTGATGCAAAATCCATCTCAGGCAAGTGGATTTAAACGTCCCGCGCCACCATCTAACTTTGTCAAGTCTAGCAAAGCAAGGACGGATATGACTCAAGGAGGGTCAACACAATAGTTGGGTCAGGGCAAGAGTCTGATCCAGTGCTATAATTATGGCACAATTGGGCATAAGAGCAGTGTGTGTCAGCAGGAAAGGAGAGTATGCTTTGGCTGTGGAAGGGAAGGTCATATGCAGAAGTTCTGTCGACAAGGGGAGCAGAAAGAAACTGAGTTACACCAAGGGTCTGTTAACCAGAACAATCGACCCAGGTTTAGACCAGTGGAAGCTCCTAGTCCTTCAATGCAAACAACTGCGCAAAACAAGGGGAAGACCCCAGTTGCTTCTGGAAGTCAGGGTCAACGTAGTTACGTGATGCGTGAGGCGGATGGACCTGATGCTCCAATTGCTTAAAGTACTCGGCAAGGCTAGCAAAGTTTAGTCTTTTGTACTACCTTTGTGATATGCTGTGGACTTAGGTGTTATCCAGTCTTTTGTTTCTGATAGTTATATTAGTAAGTTTAAGTATGCAACAAGGTTCGTAAACCTTTTGTTGTAAATATTCTTTCTAATATAAACGTATGGTTCAAACCAATCGTCTGTTAGAATTTTGGTTACCTTTTTGGATAAGAAATTCGAAGAGGAATCGATCTGAATGACCATGGTTCCATGCGACATTTTCTCAGTATGGATTAGCTGACGCGTCATGAGACGGTCATCGATTTTAGTTCGAAGACTATGACGATGTCATCTAGAGGCCACGTGATTAATGAGAAATGGGGTTATGGTTGATCCCCAGAAGATTGAAGCGGTAGCTGATTGGAAGCGGCCTCAGGATGTGAATGAGGTGCGCAATTTCCTTGGACTTGTTGAACATTACAGACGGTTCATGGAAGGATTTTCTAAAATCACTCTACCCATGACCGATTTGCTCCACAAGGTCCACAAGAAGTTTGTCTGGAGTGACAAGTACAAGGCCAATTTTCAAGAAGTTGAAAAAGTGTCTGACCTCGACACCGGTTGTAGCGCTGCCAAAAGAGGATGATGATTATATAGTCTATAGTGATGCTTCGAAGAGTAGGTTGAGATATGTCTTGGTGCAAAGAGGCAAGGTTTTTGCATACGCATCTAGACAACTGAAAACCTATGAAGCAAACTATCTGACGTATGATCTAGATCTTGCATCAATAGTGTTTGCATTGGAAACTGAGGTTACTTGGGAAACCTGAGAAACTGAGGCGGATATGCTTAGACACTTTTCCGAGTTATTTTCGGCCAAGTTTCGGGGTCGAAACTTCTTTTAAGGGGGGAGTGATGTAATATCCCGTATATTTGCACGAATAAAAATTTCGAATTTTTCTTAAGCCATATTGCTAGTCAGATTAATTTTGTAGAGATACGAACATTCTGTGTAATGTTTGGCTTCTGTAATATTTTTTTGAGCAATATAAAATACAGTTAAGATATTTTTGGCTTAAAAGCTCGTTCGTGTACAAATATATTTAACCCGGGGTTAAGTAAAATTACCACTTAAGGTAAAAAAGGACAAATGGGGAATTCGGCCTAATGCCTTAGCCTCCACACAGCTCACGAAATCAACAGCTGGAAGGCCACTTGGGGCAGCTGGAAACTAGCCTTGATGACTTGCCAAAGCTAGGGGGCATAGCTTGTCCACCTCTTGGTACACATGTCTTCATATTGGTCTTCCTTGTTTGCCTATAAAAGAAGAGGACAAGTCGTGAGGAGGGCCAGAAGTTAGCTCCTCAGCACGTTTTTGCTGTCAAAACAGCCCAGAAATCTGTTTCATGAGCTGAACTTCGTGATCGATTTCTGATCGATTCACTCATTCGTTTGGCGAGATCAAAGTTGCATATTGAAGGTGAAGTGTTGCTTAAGAGGGTGAGAAGAATATCCAAGTTCGAATCGAACCCGAGGTCGATCGAAAGTGGGTAAGAAATCCCTTGAAAGTCATTGTTTTTCCCTTCAAAATCCATGATTTTGCTGAACTTTGAATCCGTTTTTCGTGTTTGTTCTGGCCTTGTTTTGATCTGTTCTCAGGGGCCTTTTGAAGCTTGTTGGAAGCTTAATAAGGTAGTAGAAACAAACCAAGGAGAATCGAAGCCAAGGGGGTTCGATTTGGAAGGATTTATTATCCCAGATCTGTCCCAGTTTTGGACTTGGAAACCCTTTAATTCTAAGCGTGAGAAGCTTTCATCGGATCTAAGACAAGTGGCGGTTCTCTCTTGCTTATCATTCCATATTTCCATTAATTATCAATTGCTTAATTGTTAATTAATTTGGATTGATCATTATTCATGTCTGGGAATAGTTTTATGAAACTATCTTTGGAAATTAAAATAGATATTATAATAGGTTGTATATCTGCTAGAACAACGCTATTATATATATATATAGACCTAGATTGAAATATATGTATGATGTTAGCCGTGATGGCTTTAATATGATTATTTGACTGTTCTGAACTATTTAGTTAGAACGAGTATTCGTAGGAACGTCACTGAGGCCCTGGAGTCCAGTCGTTTCTTTATAATCAGGTAGAGAGGTGGCTCGTCCCCACCTAATACCAATTGGATGGTCATGACCTACCTATTTACTCGGGTGAAGAGGTGGTGCACTTAAACAGTGTCACAAATCTTGGGAGTGTTCCCAAAAGATCTCTCGTCTTGGGACGAGCTGATCCTAAAAGTTTATAACGTAATTGTGTGTTTTGGAATTAAATAAGATAAGTGTCGTAGGTTCGCACATGATTAATATACCTCGACGAGTAGCGCAGCTAAGTAATAGTGCGGCTAGGAAAACTCGTTTAGACTTGAATGTAGTACGTTCTCTTTCCAATCTGGAGTCGTATCATGCGGTGATTCGCATTATACGGTGAGGTTGGTCGTGAACCGAAGCATCTTAGTCAGTTTTTAACGTTATGTATATACATATGAAAATATAATGTTCCAGACTTGTCATATTTCCTTAAGACTCAATCTCTTGGAGTCTCTTTCGGGTCGGTCTCTGTGGAGATTCAGTCTTCCAGAGTCGTCTCTTCTGCATACCTCTTGTTGTTATTCCGTGAAAGTACCGGGTTATGTATCGTCCCTTCGGTTATCATTCGAGGGATAATGATAGTAAACGGTTACGATCACTCGAACCACTCTGCTTTTTACCCTTGCGTAGTCTTTCATTAGACTAACCCACGAACATTGTTCTTTGCATGTGGGCTGGTGTCATCCGTTCGATTCGGCACATCAGACAAGTTGCCACCCAGTGAAGGCTAAGAACGACTATGACGGACAATGTTTTTGATAAGTTTATTCAGGTTGAGATCCTTGGCGTTGATCGCTATGGTCAAAACTTGTTTTACCTTTAAAGACTTCCGTTATGTATTTACTCTGAAACAATGTTTTATCCTACGGGGATTGGGTTGTAATCCCCTGACTTATGTTTTAATGGATGGTTTGTGGATTACATAAATGTTATTTATGATTTGAATAATCCGGTTTAGCCTTGGGTGGTTTCGGAGGTGAAATCCGGGATCACTGGCGGTAATTCCTTTCCAAAGGGGTTATGAATTTGCGGGTGTTACAGGAGGTAGGCTTGAAATCGAGCAAATGGGAAAGAAACGGATCGATCAAATGAGACACAAATTCGTGATGATGACGAGTCCACAAGTTATATATATTCGGCAATGGTGATTCATCGAACAAGGACACCTACACAATTATAGATCATGTACTTGTATTTATAAAAATACAATATAAACTCCAAAGATATTAAAAGGTTAGTAGTATACCGAAATGAAATGATCCTCATTTGTCAGTGATCAATCGCATCTCGCATGGTTTCATCCGTATGAAAACTGAATGTTTTGAAACATAAATGGGTATTCTTTCAGTTTCGCAATAATGGTTTGTTGATGTATGACCATTGGTCATGCCCAAGGCCTAGAGATTCTACAGTTGCTCTGTATCCAAAGTTTTCATCAGGGCAAATGGAATGGTAACTGGTCAGGTGTGGGTGAATACACATCGGAATGACATCCAAGAATGGAAACTGAATAGGTGAGTTCACTGGAAGATCTCTAATCTGAGAGGTTAGAGGTGTAAGAACTCTAACATGAGACACCAGAAGTAGGGGTGTTCATCCGGTCTGGACCGGACCAGACCAGATTTTTTCAAAAGTGTGGACCGGAGACCGGACCGGTCTTATTCGGTCCGGTCCGGTCCGGTTCGGTCCAATCTAAGACCGGATTAGACTAGAATTTGAAAAAAATAAATATTTAAACTCCTATTTAATATCTAAAAAAATATCTAAAAAACATTTAAACTCCTCACTTATTAATTTAAGGAAAATATCTACAAAAAATTAACATTACAACTCCTAACTTATTATTTTTTATTTAAAAAAAATGGTCCAACTGGTCCAGACCGGTTTTTTTCGAGTTTGGACCGGACCGGATTAAGGAAAATATCCAGACCGGAGACCGAACCATAATTTCTCCGATCCGGTCCGGTCTTTTCCGGTTCGGTTTTTCGGTCCGGGCCACATTTGAACACCCTTAACCAGAAACATGTGAGGTCTAATCTGAGAGGTTGGATGTGCGAGAACTCTAACCAAAGACACCAGAGGCGTGGGAGGTCAAATTTGAGATGGCATACACGGGGAATCTGGGTAGTTTAGGGGCCTACCTCGTTGCTTCTTGGGAGGTGTTTGGTCCAACTCTTGTTGAGTGAGCTCCTATGAAGAAGAAAGTCTTTTGTTTAGAGCTCCCTTTGGTCGTCCCTTAGTTGATGCGCCCTTGCCCACCATGACTGCAACTGAGGAGGAGGAAGCCATGAGCATCTACTCACAAGGGCCCATAACAAGATCGCGTGCCAATGCCATCGCCAACGCCACACAATCATTGATCATGCGCGTTGTCGCTAACCAAGGGACGTCAGAGACCGCGTTCTCTATCAGACTCCTCGAGCCCAGCCCAGAGACCGCGTTCTCTCTCAAACTCCTCACCACCATCATTGACCGCGATCTCTGATTGTTTGGTATTTTGGACATTCTAGTTTTGGCATTTCTCTCATTTTAGTAGTTACTATTTTTAGTTAATTCTTTTTGGGTGTGTGTTCAACGCGTGTCGCATGGGCTAGCCCATTAGGCGAGACTCGGCCCATCTGAGTCCCGCTACCCCTATAAAAGGCCATCTCAGCCTTGTGTTTTAGGTTACGTTCAATTTTAATCAAAACTTGAGTATTGAGTGTCATTTGCCTCATCCTTTTGATCGGACGTCAAAACCCTAGTCTATCTTCGTATCCCCTTCCCTCCGCCGCCGACGCTACGACACCGCTCGATCCATCAAGCCACCTATCCCTCAATCGCGCCTAGTCTTGAGGTCGCGAGTCTCATTTACATCATCGCATCGCCATCGTCACCGCGCTCGCTTGCTCGCGTGAAGTGACAAACACCGCGTTCTATCAATCCACACTTGGATACAAGACGAGTGACTCACCACCAAGACCTCGATTCGGCATCCGAAGGCAGGAACGCATCAACTGGCATCAGAGCCTTTGGTCTTGTAAGTCGCTATCCCAAGTGCATTAGTTCACGATTTTTTTTTCTTGCCATCATCCATTGCTTCCGCCGTCATCATTTAAAAAAAACAATTTTTTTTTCTCCCCACTATTAAACGAAAATTTTTCTTGCCATTACCATCGGTGTCTCAAATCAAGGACTTGGCCGAGTAGTTTCTTCAACCTCGCGATATTGGTGTGATTTGCTAGCATAAATCTTCAAGATTGCGTGATTAATTCCCTGATTTCTTGCATGATTTTTGCATATCTTACTTGCAATATCTTCTAGGTTGTTAGCCA
The DNA here is from genome assembly GCA_027886185.1 of Rheum nobile. Lineage (NCBI taxonomy): Eukaryota > Viridiplantae > Streptophyta > Magnoliopsida > Caryophyllales > Polygonaceae > Rheum > Rheum nobile. Next base: position 4,789,172 of record WOAB01000595.1, on the reverse strand, counting down.
TATCTCACACGATCTTTCTCTCTCCAATCACCCATTTATTTGTGATTTTCTTTCCTTAGTTACCAAGCCGTTTACTTGTTTGATTTGTTCTTATCCGAGATCTTCCAAAAGTCAACACAAGAACTCGTCAATTTAAATTCAAAGAAAAAAGTCAAAGTCGGAAGTCAAAAAAAAAAAGACACGACTTTAATTTTTAAAAAAAAGGGGGAAACCAAAATAAGGCAACCCTTTTCCACCATCGGCTTGGCTCATTTCTCTATCTCTCCACCGTCTAGGTCGACACCTAGAAGGTAGGCTTTGTTTGTTTGGGAATGTTTACGTAAGGGTTAGGACTTGATTGCTTGGTCTTGTTGATTTCATGCTTGCGTCTCACACCTTTCTTGTGGTAGCCTTAAGCCGCCTTCACGGCCACCCAAACCGCCTTCCCTACGTTAACTATTGTTGCTTGTTTAGTGCTTGCGTGATTGTTGGTTGCTTTTGCCTCTTGTTCGTTTTACTTCGATGTCTGGTCATATTGTTATAGGTAACATGGTGGCCCCGACAGGTGGTGATGGCAACGGAGACAACCACAACAATCCTCCAAACACTTCCTTGGTTCAACCTCTTGATCCAACAAATCAAGACCCCATATTGGAGCTCTCGACCGAACATCACGAGATACAAGAGCTAAGGCGACAAGTTGCTCAACTACAAGCCACGCAATGCGTTGCGCCAGTGCTTCCCACACCGACACTGATGATTCCTATGGATGTCGTGGGCGTGCCGTGTCCCACTGAAGCTGGGCCAAGTCAACCACGCGTGGACAAGGGAAAAGGGTTGATGCCCTTAACCTCCAACTTGCAACCATGCCTTCAAAGGATACAATCAGTGATCGAAAGCCGCCAAGGATACGTGTCACAACGCGAACGCTACGCACCGCGAGCAACCCATGCCGGCTACGACAGCGGCTCCGACCACGACAATGATTCACAGGGTGAGTACTCTGAACCCTTTGACTTTCATGACAGGTATGCAGCTAGAGGAACTAGACGCCGCCGCGAGACTACTTCAACGCCTCTTACTGGCCGCGCACGACGCGATGAACGCGAATCAGGCTTGCCGCGTAGATCCTTCCGCGCCATAGGCATTGAGCCGCGTCAGCGTCGCCATGATCCCACTCCTGTGCCCTTCGACGTCAACGACCACCTTGGCCATCAAAGCACGCGCACACCGCGTTATGGCTCCGATGGCTATGGATCGACAACGCCGACTATCCATGATGACTTCGACGAGTTTCACGACGAGGAGATGGAGGACGCAGGCATGATCAACCCAGGCTCCTACCATACTCCCCTTGGTGATCCAATTGAGCTCCAAGACAGGCCCGCGGATTGGATTCCGCCCCCACTCCAGCAAGTAGGCCCACAGCATCGCGTCCAAGGCGATAATACGCATGTCACTCGTGGCCAACACCACGAGGACATGCCGCGTGACTTTCGACGCCGCAACGATGCCTCTATTCCTACGCGACGACCTCAACGCACCGAGTACAATGCACCACCAACGGTCTTCGTCGCTAACTATGTCCAAGATGGCCGCGCTTGCCGTCAACTTCGTCGCACCCAAGTCCCTGCACAACGCGCTTATGCGCCCCAGCCTGCTCAACCCACACCACGGCTAAGCCACCACGAGGTAAAAGTCAAAATTGAGCATTTCTTTGGTGAATATGATCCGGCTATTTTTTCTTGAGTGGGTGCATGCTACAGAGTATACTTTGAGATATTGTCACATACCCACAGACGATCATGTTGATGCGGCAACGCTACACTTCTGAGGCGTTGCACGCATTTGGTGGCACAGGTTCATTGACGACCACGTTCGTTGACACCTTGCCCCCATCACGGAGTGGCACCAGCTTGTCTACGTCATGACACAAAAGTACATGCCCGTGAACTATAGAAACCATATGCGAATGGAGATTGCCATGGCGCGACAAGGCACCAAAACGCCTCTGGAGTTCTTCTCTCACTTGGAGGACATGTACTACAAGGCAAGCATCAGTGTCGCTCCGTCCACCCTTCGAACAAAGTTTCTGAGTGGCTTGAATGTGTCAATCCGTGACCAGTTGGAGATTTTGCCAATCAAGGATCTCAACACCTTGACTCACACCGCGATGCAAATACACAACCAACTCTCGCGTCGCCGGCAATCATCTTGGCAAAATCTAGGTCAACGAAGGTATGATGCTAACCCTGGTCAATACCCTACTACTAATGTGTGCGCTCCACCTACAGGAACCAGCGCATCAACTCAAGGCTGACATGGCAAGACCGCGATGCCAACCTCCAATGCCGCGCGTGCGACACCGCCAAAGGGCTCCTCACCGGCCACTGAGCGCGCATGACATAGAATGTTTCAAGTGTGGAGGGCGAAGGCACTATAAGAGGGATTGTCCAAACAATAAGAAGGTCCTCTTCTCCAGCATTGCCGCGGGCTATGAATCTTACGAGGAGGAGGAGGCCCCACTTGAGACCATCGAGGAAGGATTCGAGGATGACAACGAGGAGGCCTACACTTGTGAAGCCGCCACGCTCCATGATGGCACACCTCTCAGCCTTGTCACGCGATGTATCCTCACTGTCAAGGAGGCCACTCTGGTCGACCAATGCGAGAACCTCTTCCACACGCGTTGCCTGGTCAAGACAATGTCCTTGAGTGTCATCATCGATGGAGGCAGCTTGATGTGTTCTTGCCTCCGATGACAAACCAAAATGTCAAAGGTGACACCTTTGGATCTAGTCTTGGTTGGGAAGTTACTCTATCGTGGAACGCGGTGTTGATGATGGTTCGCGAGCGGGAGATCTCGATGATTGTGGTGATGGAAACGGTGGAAGTGATGAATGGAATGAATAGATAGCGGTGGCGGAAGCGATGTGATGAGGGATAGATGACTTGAAAAGACAAGTCTTTGGGTGTCATAGCGTCGACTATGGAGGAAGGGAGATGCGAAGGAAGACTTGGCTTGAAAGATCAAGCGGTTATCGTAGCGTCGGTGGCGGAGGGAATGGGGAAGCGAAGATAGAGGGTGACATCCGATCAAGGTAAGGAGGATAAACACTCTACTTGAAACCTTGATTAAAATTGAACGTGAGAAATAACAATAACAAGGGAGGCTTTAAATAGCCAATGTATCTCGGCCAAGACCTAATGGGCTTGGGCTGAAACGAGCCTAAGGGCTAGCCCATGCAAGCATGCAAAAGGCACAAACCCTAAAAGATTGAAAGACTATAAAAGGAAACTATCTAAAACACGCAGGAAATACTAAATATAAATAATGTCTCGAAACTATGAAAACGACGCATTGAATGAGTACAAACACCGCGAGGAACAGTGACTAAGGGTCGATGGCCTCTCAAGTGGGTGCACGCGATGTTGTCTCTGAAGAACGCGTTGTTTCAATGCCGATGATAGAGAGGACGACGAGTCTTGGGTTTTCGTCCGGGCTTCCTTGGCCAGCGACGACGCGTGCGACAAGTGACGCGACGGCTGCAGAGATGGATTTGGACCTAGACCTTGTCACTGGGCCCTCTGAGCATAGGCTCATGGCTTCTTCCTCGTCTTGGGCTGTCATGGGAGGCAGGGTCACATCACCCTCCCCCACTTGGCTGTGAAGCGTCCCCGCTTCACCATCATCAAACTCAGGCTCAACATATGGTATCAAGTCCGCGACGTTAAAGGATGCTTGGACTCCAAAATCTGGTGGGAGCTCGAGTTGATAGGCATTTTCCCCTAAGGCCTTGATCACGCGGAAGGGTCCATCTCCACGTGGTGCCAATTTGTGCTTGCGCCGCGCGGGGAATCTCTCATTTCGTTTATGCACCCAGACAAGGTCTCCGGGGGCCCTCCTCTCTAGCTGCTCCTTGGTGCGTCGATGAAGCTCTTGCACCTGCTCGGCACGGTTGGCGGCGGAGACATGCACTGGATCACGTAGTGGTCGCGGCGACAGATCTAGTGGTGTCAAGGGGTTCATGCCATACACCACTTCGAACGGTGTCAACTTGGTCGCCGTGTGCCTGCATCTATTGTAACAAAACTCGACAAGTGATAGTAAGTCCTCCCAACGAATAGGGTTGGCTTTAAGCATCGCGCGAAGGAGGGCTCCTAGGGTTCTATTTGTGACCTCCGTTTGGCCATCGGTCTGGGGGTGGTAGCTAGTAGAGAATAAGAGTTTGGTGCCTAGCTTACCCCAAAGAGTTCTCCAAAAATGACCAACGAACTTAGAATCCCTATCACTTACTATAGTATGCGGGACTCCATGAAGATGCACCACATGCTCAAAGAATAGATCGGCAATCTCACTAGCACTATGGGTTGTCTTACAAGCAATAAAATGTGTCATCTTAGAAAACCTATCTACGACCACAAAAATAGAGTCTTTACCTCATCTAGAGAGGGGCAAACCCGTGATGAAATCCATAGACAAATCTTCCCAGGGGGCACTCAGTATGGGCAAAGGAATATAGAGGCCATGAGGACTAGACCTAGCTTTGGCTCTCTGGCAAGTCACACAACTTCTACAAAACCTAGTCACTTGGTGGGTCATCTTAGGCCAAAAGAAGTGTTCTCTAAGCGCGGCCAATGTCTTACTAATCCCAAAATGTCTGCGACTTTCGTGTGCTTCCTGAATCAAAAGGATCCTAATGGAAGACCTAGGGATGCAAAGGCGACTAGCCCTGTATAAATAACCCTCAGAAAGGAAATAGGACTCAAACTCACGCGATCTCAGGCAATGCTCTAAAATAGGTGCAAAGAAAGGATCACTAGCATACAATTCCTTAATTAAAGCAAAACCCAAAACTTTAGTTTGCACATAAGTCAAAAGAACGTACCTGCGAGATAACGCGTCAGCGATAATGTTCTCATTTCCCTTCTTGTGGACCACGACATAAGGAAATGTCTTAAGAAATTCCACCCAATGCGCATGTCGTCGATTGAGGTGGGCTTGACTCTTCAAATAGCTCAAGGCTGCGTGGTCGCTGTGGATGACAAATTCACGCGGCCAAAGGTAATGTTGCCATGTCTTCAGCACGCGTACTAAGGAATATAACTCTTTGTCGTAGGTGGGGTAATTGAGTGTGGCCCCAATGAGCTTCTCACTGAAATATGCAATGAGCCTCTTCTCTTGGTGTAGCACACCACCAATGCCTATGTCTGAGGCATCGCACTCCACCTCGAATGTCTTTGCGAAGTGGGGGAGCTGGAGCAATGGCGTGTTGCACAAGGCCCGCTTTAAGGCCGAGAAGGCCTCTTCGTGGGACTCAAGCCAGACAACTGTGCTTCCCTTCTTCGTCAACTCATGTAATGGCGCGGCAATGGAAGAGAAATCTCTAACAAAGCGCCTATAAAATCCAGCGAGGCCTAGAAAGCTTCGCACTTGTGTCAGCGTCGTCGGAGTTGGCCACTCTTTAATGGCCGCGATCTTTGCCTCGTCGACGCGTAGACCATCACTACTCACGACGTAGCCCAGAAAATTGGTGGACGCGGAGCAAAAACTACACTTGGCCAGATTGGCAAACAGGCTCTCGCGTTGAAGGCATTCAAGCACAAGTCGAAGGTGATCGACATGCTCTTCCAGACTCCGTGAATACACAAGGATGTCATCGAAATAAACGACGACAAACTTGCCAAGGAATGTTCTTAAGACGTGGTTCATCACGCGCATGAAGGTGTTGGGCGCGTTTGTGAGCCCAAATGGCATGACAAGCCACTCGTAGAGCCCGTACTTTGTCTTGAACACGGTCTTCCACTCATCACCTTCTTTCATCCTGATCTGGTGATAACCACTCTTCAAATCTATCTTGAAGAAAAGTGTGGCGCCATGAAGTTCATCAAGCATATCGTCAAGACGTGGAATAGGATTCCGATACTTGACGGTGATCTGGTTTATCGCGCGACAGTCAACACACATTCTCCATGTGCCATCCAACAATGGGGAGAGAGATTCCCTTACATAGCCGCGATCCAACAACTCTTGCACTTGGCGCTGTAGCTCTTTGGTCTCTTCTGGGTCAGCTCCATATGCAGCGCGATTGGGCAAGGAAGCACCTGGTACAAGGTCAATCTGGTGCTCAATGCCTCTCAGTAGAGGTAAACCTTATGGCAACTCTATCGCGCGACAGTCACATGCACAACACAAGGGGAGAGAGATTCCCTTACGTAGCCGCGATCCAACAACTCTTGCACTTGGCGTTGTAGCTCTTTGGTCTCTTATGGGTCAGCTCCATATGCAGCGTGATTGGGCAAGGAAGCACTTGGTACAAGGTCAATCTGGTGCTCAATGCCTCTCAGTAGAGGTAAACCTTATGGCAACTCAGCAGGAAAAACATCATCGAACGCGGCGAGCAAGGTCGCGATGACTGGCGGCACGGACGCGATGTTCGACGACTCAGGGATCCATGGAGTTGGCATAAGCAGAAAACATGGAGCTTTGCCAGTCAAACACGCAGTGAGGTCACTGGGCCTGGCTAAAAGTGTGATAACCCGTATTTCTGTAAGGATATTTTGGAGTTCTGGGATTATTCCCGAACGCCCGTTTTGTACGTCGGATTAATTTCAGAGAGTTTAAGACATTCTGTAATGTTCTCAATCTCTGTAATATTTTCCTCAGTGAAATAAAATACAGTCGACATATTTTGGGGCTTAATATTCGTTCGTGTACGAATATATTTAACCCGGGATTAAGATAATTATCCAAAAGTCAATTAAGGTACACGAGAGGATCAGATCTGGGCACGGCCGCGACCAGGCCGTGACCAACCGCGACCGCAGCCAAACCCAGAAAGCCTTGTTGGCACTGTCGTCCTTAGACCTCTAGCTGGGAAAGGCCGCGACCGGCCGCGACCGCGGCCAAGGCCAAATGTGAAGGGCCGCGACCCATGTCGACAGCCGCGACCGCGGCCTGGGATAGAGGTCGTCAGAACTAGCTTCCAGCTCGTCGGCGCTCTGACGACGTCTCAGTTTTAGCCCTCCACGCGGCTCCCTTCTTCACCAATGGCTTTGCCTACTTAAGGGGAGTGTTGGGAAAGAGATTGGGGCACAAATCAAGCTCTCAAACTCACCCTAAAGGCTCGCCGGAAAACTCAAGGTCTCGCCGGAATTCTCAAGCTCTCGCCGGAGCTCTGTTCTTGATTTTGGTTGGTCCCAAGTGAAGCTTTGGTGTCCAAAGAAAGGATTAGAAGCCAAAGCAATCAAAAAGAGAGCAAAAGCCATCATCGTCGGTGAGTTTTTCTTTCTCACAGTCAGGTTCTGTTCGTGGCCGCGACCCGAAGGCCGCGCCCGCGGCCAAATCGCTGGCGAAGGGTTCTGTTACCCAGAAAACCATGACCGTGGCCCGATAACCGCGCCCGTGGTCGCCTGTGTTCGAGCCTATTTTATGGCTTGATCTTGTGGTTTTCGATCTGGGTTCCGTTCGTTTCGATTTCTTTCGTTATTCTTTAGATTCGTACTCGTTATTGTCGAATCTAACTTAGGGTTTCTTTATGGGTCGATCCGAATGAATCTGTGTTGTCATATCTGTCCTTGCTTCGAGCCTGGAAACCCGTTATCGTCGTACCTAGCTTCGTTTAAACTTCTGCGGATTTAAGGCAAGTGGCGGTTCGCTCTTGCTCATCATTCCATACTTTCATTAATTATCAGTTGTTTAATTGAGTAATTAATTTGGAATGATTATTGCGTTTGTCTGGAAACGGTTTTGTTTAAACTCTTTTGGAAAACTAAAATATGATATTATAATAGGTTGTATATCTGTTAGAACAATGCTATTATGAATATATATATTTATGATCGCCTTGAGGGCATTTATGTGGAATTGTTGTGGACTATTGTTGTGCTCGAACTGTTTAGTTAGCACTAGTAGTTAGGAACGTTACTCGAACTCTGCCAGGTCCAGTCGTTTCGTTATAATCAGGTAGAGAGGTGGCTCGTCCCCACCTAATACCATTTTTACGGTCATGACCCAACCTCTGATACACGAGTATAGAGGTAGGTGCACTTAGCTAGTGCCACAAATTCGGGATTTAGTCCCTTCGGTATGCGTCACTCTAGACGAAACGCATATCAAGATGTATAGGTTCCATTGGGAGTATAAATACATTTAAAAGCCTATAACGTGATGCGCGTTTTGGAACATAATAAGATAAGTGCCGTTGTCGCACATGATTAATAAACCTTCGGCGAGTAGTGCAGCTAAGCGAATAGTGCAGCTAGGAAAACTCGTCTCAACTTTTGATCAGAGTACGTTCTCTTTCCAATCTGAATTCGCTATATGCGGTGAGGTTGGTCGTGAACCGAAACATCTAAGTCAGCTGTTTTAAATCGCTCGAATTCGATATTGTGATTCTTTATATATTCCAGACTTTGTCATACTTCGTTAAAGACTCAATCTGTTGGAGTTTTCTCTTGGATATTCCGATAAGATTCGCTTCAGTTGGAATCTTCTCTTGTGCATGCCTTTTGTCATATCCAAGTAGAGTATGTTGGTTGACAAGCGTACTCGACTATTATTCGAGGGACGAGAAGTCTAAACCTAATACGACTACTTAGAACCTTCTGCTTTGTACCCTTGCATGGTCTATTCATTTAGACTAACCAACCGTAATTGTTATCTGCATTGTTGGCTGGTGTCATCCGTTCGATTCTGCACATCAGATAGAAAGAAGATATGAGAAGACTAGATTGACTATAAAGACGACGGTTGTTTTTGATGTTTTAATAATTATCTTTTAATCAGGTTGAGATCCTTGGGTAGGTGATCATTACGACCACAACCCTTTTTGTAATATTTCAAGAAAGACTTCCGCTGTAACTTATTTACCATGTTATTTGTTTATCAAGACTTCTGCTGTACTTTGTTTAAAACTCTGTGTTTGTCCTATTCGGGATTGGGATGTAATCCCGGGACTCATGTTTTATATGAATAATATTAAACGAGTTTGGATCATATGCGGAGAACTCTTCCCGTGCGGACGTGCGGAGCATGCACTTTAGGGCCTTATTTGTGCACTTTAATGTCTTATTTGTGCACTTTTTCAAAAAAAAAAAAATTTCTTTTACAAATTGTTTTCCAAGCATTTTTCAATTTTTTTGCAAAAGTGCACAAATAAGGCTCTAAAGTGCACAAATAAGGCCCTATAGTGCTTGTCCGCACGTCTGCACGGGAAGAGTGCTCCGCACCGGAACCGCACTCTATGTTTTGGTATCATATGTGTTTCATAATTGTATTTAAACGGTAAAAGCCTGGGGTGGCTTCGGTGAGGAAAACCAAGGTCACTGGCGGTAATACCTTTTCAAATGGGTTAAGATTTGGGGGTGTTACAGTTGTGGTATCAGAGCCAAAGTTTTTAAAACAGGTTTGGGGATTTTACAAACCATTTTCCCGTTTTTGAAAATGCTTTAAAAGGGCTCTGAATTTTCAAAATGAAAAGAATTTTAAAACACCGTTCATAGTCATGTCTTATATATAGTCTGATGTAGTAAGCTTGCTTCTATGTCTAGAAAGACTAATTCCTTCCTCGCTATCCTGTAGGAGATAGGTGCATGTCTTTCTCTCAGAAAGGGGTCGGAAGATGCCGAGATGGATCCACCATCCCCGGAAAGGCCAGATTTCCCGATACCCTAGAGGTGCTTTGAGGTTGGAGGCCCGAGCAGCCCACCTGAGGAGATCAAGCATGTTCTTCCCGAATCGGTAGTCCTTACGCCTAGGGATGCCGTAGTGACTATGGCGTCACTTGTTGAGCCACCAAGGGAGGAAGAGGGTGAATCATCTAGGTACGCGAGAGGGTACTACGATGATGATTACCAGATAGAGATGATTCAAGAAGAGGACGAGAGCAAGGAGGAAGAAGAAGAGGAGATGCTCGAGGTCGATCCCATGGAGGACGAGGACCCCATAGAGGACGACCCTGTGGACGAGGACCCTATCGAGGAGAATCTAGAGGATGACCCCGAGATGGACCTCGATGAACAGATTCAGGAGTCCGATGACTTGAGGCACTTACTAGTGGATAGCCAGGAGCCGGGGATGCAGTCTATTCACCCCAGTCCAGAGCTATCACCAGTGCCAGAGTTGTCACCTTTGCCAGTGTACGCACTTATGACAGAAGATGATTGGGAGACACTTTATACCGAGTATGGTATTGAAAAAAATGACAGGGAATCCCAGTCTATCCCTACTCCAAGGAGAAGGAGGACAGAATCTGAACTTCAGGAGATCCTCAATCAGAGCGAGATGATCTCTGCTGAACAACAGCGTCAGATGGATGAGCTGATCACAAGTGCTCAGAAGAGGGCTGGAATAGGAGGACCAGTCATGGACGATCGATACTTTACCATGACAGAGATAGGGTCAGGGACACCAAAATTATGTGTTCCAGGGCCTAGCAGGGTACGTAGCCCATCGTTTGAAGCCGATGAAGAGCCTCGCTCGAAGAAGCCCTGCATGGGAAATTTGCCATATATAGGAAACATTTTGGGGCGCCATGATGAGGATCGATGTGCCTAGAGTAGTTTCTTTTTTCTTAGTATTTCAGCATGTACCGTGTAAATATTCTAGTATTGCGGCATGTATTTTGTGAAATACTATCATCTCCGAGCAATTTTGTCCTGATGCTTGGGAGATCGACTTATGTTCAGACTTTGTAAAGAAGTTCAAGTTCATCTATAAAATACCCAGTTGATCTATTCTGAGTGATTTTATTACATTAAGTATGTTCGAATGATATTAATGTATAAATAACTTGGAATTTGATCGGTAAACAGATGGTGAACACTAGGAACACGATTCGAGCTGGTGCTGGGACGAGCAATGACCCCAGACCAACTGTAAGGAATATTGGACAAGACGAGCAGGAGTCTAGTTCCAACAATCATCCTAGAGGCAATGGCCAAGAGCAGACCAACGCTCCAATGGCATTTGATGCTGTAGCATTAGAGGCAATTCGGGGAATGGTCATGCAAGCAGTGACTGATATACTGCGACCGAATGTGCCGCAGGCACAACGTGTGCAAATTCCTCCACCAGTTCCCAGATTTGAGGAGCCAGAGAACCGTGTATTCCAGGAGAATATAGTCAGGACTCGAGACAATTATGGTCGTGTACTGAAGACCATAAATTCCATGAGGCCTGACAGCTATAACGGGAAAGGGGAACCAGTTAGGGTGACCCATTGGTTTTCCCACATGGAGCGGTTGTTCCGCAACATTGATTGTACTGAAGCTGAGAAAGTACATATAGCTTCTCTTCAGTTGAAGGAGGATGCTAGTGAGTGGTGGGAGAGTACCGGCTTAGCTGATAGCCCTGTTTTGAACTGGGAGATGTTCAAGACAAAGATGACAGACCGTTTCTTCTCTCGTGCTATTAGGGAGGAGAAACACAAGGAGTTTCTATACCCAAAGACGGATGGATTAAAGGTGATCGAGATTGCAACCAAATTCAATCATCTGTTACAGTATGCTGGACCTGAGATATCCAGTGAGGCATAGAAAATCTGGTATTTCCACGAGTGGATGAGCCCAGATATCAAACCGATGATGGTGCACCACACATGCTCTACTTTGGAGCAGTATGTGGATGCGGCATACAAGTTGGAGGTGACTCTGGAGGAGTCGACCAAGAGACGCAATCGACAGAGGTCGATGCAGAATCAAGGGAGTGGATTTAAGTGACCTGCGCCACCGTCTAACTTTGCCAAGTCTGGTCGAGCAAAGACGGACACGACTCAAGGATGGTCAACGTAGCAGTCGGGTCAGAGCAAGAATTCAGTCCAGTGTTACAACTGTGGTACTGCTGGGCACAGGAGCACTGAATGTCCGAAGGAGAAGAAGTTCTACTTTGGGTGTGGACGTGATGGACATATGCAGAAATTCTGTAGGCAGGGAAAGCAGAAGGGAGTGGAGTCACAACAAGGGTCAGTTAATCAGAATAACCGGCCTAGGTTCAAGCCAGCTGAGACTCCTAGTCCTTCGATGCAGAAAACTGCTCAGAATAAGGGAAAAGCCCCAGCTACTTCGGGAGGTCATGGTCAACGTCTGTACGAGATGCGTGAGGCTGATGGACCTAACGCTCCGATTGCTCAAGGTACTTTATACCTTCATTCTACTTCAGTATGCATTCTGTTTGATTCGGGTGCTACCCATTCCTTTATTTCGGATAGTTGTGTTAGTAAGTTAGGATTAGTGTGCGACGACGCTTGTGAGCCTTTCGTTGTAAATCTTCCTAATGATGATCGTTTGGTGGGGACCAAGCGCCTGTCTGGATTTCCGATTACCATTAAGGGTAAGGAATTCGAGGCAGATTTGATTTGTATAGCCATGGCTCCATACGACATTATTCTCGGTATGGATTGGCTGACGCGTCATGGGGCGGTGATCGACTTTAGTTCAAGGACTGTGACAGTGTCATCTGGGGGCCAGTTCGTGTGCAAGTTTAAGGGTCGGAATGACGCTGATAATGGCAGGCTTATCAATGTGATGACTGCGTTTCAGCTACTGCAACAAGGTTGTGTCAGGTACCTTTGCTACCTGGATCCGCCCGCGAAAGATGAACCTTCAGTTCTTGATATTCCTGTGGTGAGGTAGTTTTCGGATGTCTTTCCGGAAGAAATTCCTGGATTACCCCCAAATCGTGATGTGGAATTTTCAATTGATCTTGAGCCTGGTACGGCACCGATTTCTAAATCACCGTACCGGATGGCACCTGCGGAAATGCAAGAGTTAAAAAGTCAACTCGAGGATATTTTTGACAAAGGTTACATAACGCCGAGTGCATCGCCTTGGGGTACTCCGGTATTATTTGTCAAGAAGAAGGATGGATTGTTTCGACTTTGTATCGACTATCGAGAGTTGAATAAAGTCACGATCAAGAATAGATACCCGTTGCCGAGGATTGATGATCTGTTAGATCAACTGCAAGGAGCAAAAGTTTTCTCCAAGATTGACCTGATATCTGGATATGATCAGCTCAGAGTTCGTAAGGAAGACATTCCTAGAACTGCATTTCGGACCTGATATGGTCACTACGAGTTCGTAGTTATTCCTTTTGGACTTACAAATTCTCCAGCAGTCTTCATGGATCTGATGAATCGATGTTTTCACCAGTACTTGGACAAGTTCGTGGTGGTCTTCATCGACGACATTTTGATCTACTCTCCGAATAAAGAGGTTCACGAGGAACATCTACGGATTACTTTATCAGTCCTTAGACAAAATGAGATGTACGCTAAATTGTCTAAGTGTGAATTCTGGATGAAAGAAGTGGCTTTCTTAGGCCATGTGATCAATGAGAATGGGGTTATGGTTGATCCCCAGAAAATTGAAGCAGTGGCTAATTGGAAGCAGCCCCAGAATGTGAAGGAAGTGCGAAGTTTTCTTGGACTTGTCGGGTATTATAGAAGGTTTGTAGAGGGATTTTCGAAGATCGCTCTACCTATGACCAATCTACTCCGCAAGGTTCACAAGAAATTTGTCTGGAATGACAAGTGCGAGGACAATTTTCAGGAATTGAAACAACGATTGACCTCGGCACTAGTGTTAGCACTTCCAGAAGGGAATAACGATTATGTGGTCTATAGTGATGCTTCAAAAAGTGGTTTGGGTTGTGTATTGATGCAGAAGGGCAAGGTTATTGCATATGCATCTAGACAACTCAAGACTTATGAAGAAAACTATCCGACTCATGATCTGGAGTTAGCAGCGGTAGTTTTTGCATTGAAGATTTGGAGGCATTATCTCTATGGTGTGAAATGCCAAGTCTTCACCGATCACAAGAGTCTCAAGTACATATTCACTCAGAAGGAGTTGAATATGAGGCAACGCCGCTGGCTAGAGTTACTCAAAGACTACGACATGGAGTTGCTGTATCATCCGGGCAAGGCTAATGTAGTAGCCGATGCACTAAGCCGAAAGACAACGCACGAGACAGTAGTTGCTTTACTTACTGCTCAGACCAAGCTGAACAAAGAGTCATGCGAAGTTGAAGTTCTGTATGATCAACGTAGAGGGTACCTGAGTATGTTGGAAATTCAGGCTACGCTACTAGATCAAATCAAAGAAAAGCAAGTCGATGACATAATCTTGGTGAAGCTAAGCAGTGAAGTAATGGACGGGAAGGTTCCCGGTTTTGTGATTCAAGATGATGGATCACTCTGGTTTCAAGACCGGATCTGTGTGCCTGACACAGAAGGTCTTCGCCAGTTAGTAATGAGAGAAGCTCATTCTTCAGCTTATTCTGTATATCCTGGCTCTAGCAAGATGTACAAGGATCTCCGAAAGAAGTTTTGGTGGCCAAACATGAAGTGGGATGTAGCAGACTTTGTGGCAAGGTGCTTAACTTGCCAGAAGGTCAAGATCGAACACCGCAGACCAGGTGGTGAGTTGCTACCTCTCCCAGTGCCAGAATGGAAATGGGAGGACATCGCCATGGACTTTGTCACTGGGCTACCAAAGACTCGAAGTCAAAAAGATGCTATATGGGTAATTGTGGATAGGCTTACGAAGAGTGCTCATTTCATAGCCATCAAGACCACATGGGAAACCCAGAAATTAGCAGAAGCTTACCACCAGGAGATTATCCGTTTACATGGTATTCCCAAGACCATTGTATCTGATCGAGATGGCCGATTCATGTCAAGATTTTGGCAAGAACTTCACAAGGCCATGGGAACTGAAATGAGATTCAGTACATCATTTCATCCTCAGACAGATGGACGGTCTAAAAGGACCATCCAGACCCTGGAGGATATGCTAAGAGCATGTGTACTCGATCGTCCGACTAGCTGGGAAGCCAGCCTGAGTCTGATTGAGTTCACGTATAACAATAGCTGGCATGCTACTATCAAGATGGCTCCGTTCTAAGCTTTGTATGGTCGCAGATGCAGATCTCCGATTTGTTGGGATGAGAATGCCGACAAGATTCTGCTTGGACCAGAGTTGGTTAAAAGGACAGCTTCAGACATTGCTTTGATTAGACAAAGGATGTTGACCGCCCAGAGTCGACAAAAGTCTTACGCAGATCAGAAGCGTAGAACTGTCGAGTTCGAGGTGGGTGATAAAGTATTTGTCAAAGTATCGCCATCAAAGGGATTTTTCAGGTTTGGTAAGCGTGGGAAGCTTAACCCTCGCTACGTGGGACCATTCGAGATTCTTGATAGAGTGGGATCTCTAGCGTACCGCTTGGCATTGCCGCCATCGGCACACCCAGTGCATAATGTGTTCCACGTATCTTTGCTAAGGAAATATGTGCCAGATGAGTCTCATGTACTGAGCTATGAGGACATCGAGATTCAGGCAAATGGCACCTATGAGGAGATGCATGTGCGCATCCTGGAGCGCCGTGAGAAGCAACTGCGCAACAAGATCGTACCGTTGGTATGAATTCGGTGGTCCAAGTCTGGGACAGAAGAAGTTACTTAGGAAACATGGGAAACCAAAGCAGATATGCTCAGGCATTTTCCCGAGTTATTTGCGACCTAAGTTTCGGGGTCGAAACTTCTTTTAAGGGGGAGGTGATGTGATACCCCGTATTTCTGTAAGGATATTTTGGAGTTCTGGGATTATTCCCGAACGCCCGTTTTGTACGTCGGATTAATTTCAGAGAGTTTAAGACATTCTGTAATGTTCTCAATCTCTGTAATATTTTCCTCAGTGAAATAAAATACAGTCGACGTATTTTAGGGCTTAATATTTGTTCGTGTACGAATATATTTAACCCGGGATTAAGATAATTATCCAAAAGTCAACTAAGGTACATGAGAGGATCAGATCTGGGCACGGCCGCGACCAACCGCGACCGCGGCCAAACCCAGAAAGCCTTGTTGGCATTGTCGTCCTTAGACCTCTAGCTGGGCAAGGCCACGACCGGCCGTGACCGCGGCCAAGGCCAAATGTGAAGGGCCGCGACCCATGTCGACAGCCGCGATCGCGGCCTGGGATAGAGGTCGTCAGAACTAGCTTCCAGCTCGTCGGCGCTCTGACGATGTCTCGGTTTTAGCCCTCCTCGCGGCTCCCTTCTTCACCAATGGCTTTGCCTACTTAAGGGGAGTGTTGGGAGAGAGATTGGGGCACAAATCAAGCTCTCAAACTCACCCTAAAGGCTCACCGGAAAACTCAAGGTCTCGCCGGAATTCTCAAGCTCTCGCCGGAGCTCTGTTCTTGATTTTGGTTGGTCCCAAGTGAAGCTTTGGTGTCCAAAGAAAGGATTAGAAGCGAAAGCAATCAAAAAGAGAGCAAAAGCCATCATCGCCGGTGAGTTTTTCTTTCTCATAGTCAGGTTCTGTTCGTGGCCGCGACCGCGGCCAAATCGCTGGCGAAGGGTTCTGTTACCCAGAAAACCGCGACCGCGGCCCGATAACCGCGCTCACGGTCGCCTGTGTTCGAGCCTATTTTATGGCTTGATCTTGTGGTTTTCGATCTGGGTTCCGTTCCTTTCGATTTCTTTCGTTATTCTTTAGATTCGTACTCGTTATCGTCGAATCTAACTTAGGGTTTCTTTATGGGTCGATCCGAAGGAATCTGTGTTGCCAGATCTGTCCCTGCTTCGAGCCCAGAAACCCGTTATCGTCGTACATAGCTTCGTTTATACTTCTGCGGATTTAAGGCAAGTGGCGGTTCGCTCTTGCTCATCATTCCATGCTTTCATTAATTATCAGTTGTTTAATTAAGTAATTAATTTGGAATGATTATTGCGTTTGTCTGGAAACGGTTTTCTTTAAACTGTTTTGGAAAACTAAAATATGATATTATAATAGGTTGTATATCTGTTAGAACAATGCTATTATGAATATATATATTTATGATCGCCTTGAGGGCATTTATGTGGATTTGTTGTGGACTATTGTTGTGCTCGAACTGTTTAGTTAGCACTAGTAGTTAGGAACGTTACTCGGACTCTGCCAGGTCCAGTCGTTTCTTTATAATCAGGTAGAGAGGTGGCTCGTCCCCACCTAATACCATTTTTACGGTCATGACCCAACCTCTGATACACGAGTATAGAGGTAGGTGCACTTAGCTAGTGCCACAAATTCGGGATTTAGTCCCTTCGGTATGCGTCACTCTAGACGAAACGCATATCAAGATGTATAGGTTCCATTGGGAATATAAATACATTTAAAAGCCTATATCGTGATGCGCATTTTGGAACATAATAAGATAAGTGCCATTGTCGCACATGATTAATAAACCTTCGGCGAGTAGTGCAGCTAAGCAAATAGTGCAGCTAGGAAAGCTCGTCTCGACTTTTGATCAGAGTACGTTCTCTTTCCAATCTGAATTCGCTGTATGCGGTGAGGTTGGTCGTGAACCGAAACATCTAAGTCAACTGTTTTAAATCGCTCGAATGCGATACTGTGATTCTTTATATATTCCAGACTTTGTCATACTTCGTTAAAGACTCAATCTGTTGGAGTTTTCTCTTGGATATTCCGATAAGATTCGCTTCAGTTGGAATCTTCTCTTATGCATGCCTTTTGTCATATCCAAGTAGAGTATGTTGGTTGACAAGCGTACTCGACTATTATTCGAGGGACGAGAAGTCTAAACCTAATACGACTACTTAGAACCTTCTGCTTTGTACCCTTGCATGGTCTATTCATTTAGACTAACCAACCGCAATTGTTATCTGCATTGTTGGCTGGTGTCATCCATTCGATTCGGCACATTAGATAGAGCGAAGATATGAGAAGACTAGATTGACTATAAAGACGACGGTTGTTTTTGATGTTTTAATAATTATCTTTTAATCAGGTTGAGATCCTTGGGCAGGTGATCATTACGACCACAACACTTTTTGTAATATTTCAAGAAAGACTTTCGCTGTAACTTATTTACCATGTTATTTGTTTATCAAGACTTCCGCTGTACTTTGTTTAAAACTCTGCGTTTGTCCTATTCGGGATTGGGATGTAATCCCGGGACTCATGTCTTATATGAATAATATTATGTTTTGGTATCATATGTGTTTCATAATTGTATTTAAACGGTAAAAGCCTGGGATGGCTTCGGTGAGGAAAACCGAGATCACTGGCGGTAATACCTTTCCAAATGGGTTAAGATTTGGGGGTGTTACAAAAAACACGCGTTGCTCACACTTTCCTTGCAAAGGAGACGTCTTCGGCAACGGCGCGACAAACTTTGTCGATGGCGAGGCGCTCTTCGAATTCTGTGGGACACTTGGTGTCCCAGCTGTGGCATTGTGCGTCTTCTTGCCAGTGCCTGGAGGAGACGAAGTGTTGCCAGATTTGGAGAAGTTTTGCCTCTGGAGTGCCTCTGGACACTCTTTCGACCTAGGAGATGCGGTCTCTATGGCTTTCTGGCGATCGCGTTCAACCTGGTCCTGCAAGATCTCATGGGGAGACATTGGATGCAGAGTGACGAGCTTCCCGTGGTAGTTGAACACATAAGTGTTCAAATAGCCATCGTGGAGCACGCGCCTGTCAAATTGCCATGGGCGCCCCAGCAAAATATGGGTGGCGTCCATTGCAATGACATCACATAAAACTGAATCACATTATTGGCCTATGGAAAATGAAATTAAGCAGTGGCGAGATACTGTGTTACCTGGACCAGATGATATCCATTGGAGGGCATAAGGCTGGGGATGAGGCGTCGTGGGCAACTTGAAGTGTGTCACGACCTTCTCATTGACAATGTTAGCACATGATCCTCCATCAAGAATGACACTCAAGGAAGCCGTCTGGATGAGAGCCCTTGTGTAGAACAAATTCTCCCTTTGGTCGCGTAGGCTTGCTTCCTTGACTGTGAGGAGACGACGCGTCACCAAGCTCAATGGTGTGCCTGTGTGTAGAGAAGCGGGTTCGCAGTCATAAGCGTCTTCGTCCTCTTCTGCGTTGCCTTCATCGATCGCGTCAAGTGTGGCCTCCTCGTCATCACAGGACTCGTAGCCGGCGGCGGCGGCGGAGAACAACACCTTGCGAGCATTGGGGCAATCTTTCTTGTAGTGGCCTCGTCCACCACACTTGTAGCATTCGAGGTCGCGCGATCTGTGCCCACTGGGGGTTGTCTGGGCGCGGTCTAGCATGGCGCGGTGCTTGGCGTCGAAGGCTTTGCCTTGGTTGCTTGGCTAGACGCGGCTGTGGGAGAGGCACTAGGGCGAGGGTTAGTAGAAGATAAACCACTAGGGTTAGAAGCATACCTGGTTTGGCCACTTTGCCAAGTGTAGGACTTTCGGCGAGTGATTTATGCATGAATTTGCATCGCCATGTGAGTGAGGGTATTCAAGTCTTTGATTGGCAAAATCTCGAGTTGATCATGGATGTTGGTGTTCAAGCCGCTCAAGAATTTCATCCTCAAAGTCGATGGTGCAACGGAGATGTTGGCCTTGTAATACATGTCTTCAAGCTTGGAAAAGAACTCGGGTGGAGTCATGGACCCTTGGTGAGCCATGGCTATCTCCATTCGCATTTGATTCCTATAGTCTGGAGGCACATATTTCCTGGTCATCACGTACACCAATTGATGCCACTCGGTGACCCTTGTCCTGTGGCGACGCACGCAGTCATCTTCAAATCTATGCCACCAAACGTGGGCGGCTCCTCGTAAGTTAAGTGTCGCGGCGTCGACATGCTCCTCGGGGGGCACTCGACAATATCGAAGTGTGTACTCCGTAGCCTGCACCCATTCAAGAAAAACAGAGGGGTTGTATTCACCATAAAAATGCTCGATTTTTACCTTGACTTGGTGTCATTGGAATCGAGGCTGGGTAGGTTCTTGGTTGAACACGTTGTTTGGCACGGCGTCGTAGAGACGGTTCTCAAAGGCGCGCACTCCATGTGGTCTATCGCGTCCAACCTGGCGTCTATCGCGGACGTACTCATCCCTTGGCGCGTAGGCGTCATCGCGTTGACGTCTTCACGGCTGGGCATCGTAGTTGTCGCGTCGAATGTCTCTGGGCATAACATCGCGGCGCTCGCCGCCAATGTCACGAACGCGTTCTCCTTGGGGCTGGAGACGCGGTGGAGGTATCCAATCTGAAGGGTGATCATGCAATTCAAGTGGATCTCCAAGAGGGGGTGAAAAAAATTAGGGTTGACCATACCTGAGTCCTCGATCTCTTTGTCGTCATACTCGTCGAAGTCGTCGTGGACATTGGGTGTGATCGAAGCGTAGCCATCAGATCCTTAACGCGGCGTTCGAACACTCTGGTGTCGAAGGTGATCGTGTACATCATGGCTGGATAGTTGGTGTCCTCAAGTTGGTCTCATTGCGTCGCGTATGCCCACCTGGTCGGCGACTGGGTCTCCTTGGTGTCGCGTCGGCTGGCTCGGCTCGGCGAGGGCGGCCTTCGCATGGCGTGGAGTCCGGTACGCGTCTCTGGGTTCTCCTAGAGGCATAGCGATCATCAAAGTTGTATGGTTCAGAATACTCACCTTGAGTGTCCCCGGCGTCGCGGTCGTAATCGGAGCCGTTGTCGAAGCCAGCGGGTGTGGCTCTAGGGACGTAGTGGTCCGCGTGCAAAGTGAAGCCTTGGCGACTCTCGATGCCACTCTGCATACGATTGAGTTGTGGTTGATGATGAGATGTCGAAGGCATGATTCCTTTGCCTTTGTCGACTCTTGTCTTTGATGGACCCGCGTCGGTGGCTCCAGGTTAAGCCGGCGCGTCCATGGCACTCAGATGAGTTGGAGTTGGCACGATGGGTGCCACGCGTTGTTGTGCTCTTAAGGCTGCATTCTCTTGTCGAAGAGCTTGAATCAATTGTTGCTCCTCGGACAACTCAAGGAGTGGTTCGTGTTGTGGGGGGTCGAGAGGTGGGTGGTCTTGTTGCACCAACGGCGGTTGTTGGGGGTTGGTGTTGTCAACGTCGTGTTCGTCTTCACTGTGTCCAATCGGCATGGTACCTATAACAAGACGGCCAGACATGGGAGTAAAAACGAACCAAAAGACAACAAAGAACAACAACCAAACAAATCACTAGTCAAGTCACAAAGTTCACGTAGGTATGACTAGTTTGGGCTTGCTGTGAGGGCGGCTTGGCTTGACAAGAGATGGTGTATCAAGCAAGTTGCAATCAAACAAACAAGAACAAATTGAAACCCTAAAACAAACGTAAACAAAACAACCTAATAAGCAAGAAAGTACCTTCTAGGAAGCTTGACCTAGACGGTGGAAAGGTTGAGAAGATGAGCTTAGACCGAGAGTGGGGTAGGGTTGCCTTATTTTGGCTTTCCCTAACTTTGGAAAGTTTTTTTTTGAATATCTTTTGGATATCTTTTTTTTTTAATATACGAGATCTTATCTTTTGATCTTTTCGGATTTGCAAAAGGAAACAAAAATAAAATCGGTCTAAGTAACAAGAATATCACAAGTGTGATCTTAGAGATAGGAGAGAGAAGAGAAGATTTGATAGATATCTTATATAAGGAAATTCGGTTAACTTAACTAAAAAGCAAAATCTAGCAAACAAGGAAACTCTATCTACGCATGAAATAAGGAAACAAAATATTCTAGCATGCAAGATAACAAATTACCTAACACACCAAAACTTAGGGAACAAGAAAAAAAAAATCGGCCAAGATAGGATCTTGTAGAAATCGAAGGTGTTGCAAAGGTGGAATTTTTTTTTTGGTTTTTCTCTTCTTTTCTCGTGATATCTTACGAAAGCAAACGATGGGGGTCAAGAAAAAAAATTGTGAACAAAATGCAAACTTGAGTTCGTGACTTACAAGACTGTTGGGCTCTGATACCAGTTGATGTGTTCTTACCTCCGATGACAAGCCAAAATGTCAAAGGTGACACCTTTGGATCTAGTCTTGGTTGGGAAGTCACTTTGTCGTGGAACGCGGTGTTGATGATGGTTTGCGAGCGGGAGATCGCGATGATTGTGGTGATGGAAACGGTGGAAGTGATGAATGGAATGAATAGATAGCGGTGGCGGAAGCGATGTGATGAGGGATAGATGACTTGAAAAGACAAGTCTTTGGGTGTCGTAGCGTCGATTGTGGAGGAAGGGAGATGCGAAGGAAGACTTGGCTTGAAAGATCAAGCGGTTGCCGTAGCGTCGGCGGCGGAGGGAATGGGGATGCGAAGATAGAGGGTGACGTCCGATCAAGGGAAGGAGGATAAACACTCTACTTGAAACCTTGATTAAAATTGAACGTGAGAAATAACAATAACAAGGGAGGCTTTAAATAGCCAATGTATCTCGGCCAAGACCTAATGGGCTTGGGCCGAAACGAGCCTAAGGGCTAGCCCATGCAAGCATGCAAAATGCACAAACCCTAAAAGATAGAAAGACTATAAAAGGAAACTATCTAAAACACGCAGGAAATACTAAATATAGAAAATGTCTCGAAACTATGAAAACGACGCGTTGAATGAGTACAAACACCGCGAGGAACATCGACTAAGGGTCGATGGCCTCGCGAGTGGGTGCACGCGATGTTGTCTCTGAAGAACGCGTTGTTTCAATGCCGATGGTGGAGAGGACGACGAGTCTTGGGTTTTCGTATGGGCTTCCTTGGCCAGCGACGACGCGTGCGACAAGTGACGCGACGGCGGCAGAGATGGCTTTGGACCTAGACCTTGTCACTAGGCCCTCTGAGCGTAGGCTCATGGCTTCTTCCTCGTCTTGGGCCGTCATGGGAGGCAGGGTCACATCACAGCTGCTACAATATAATCAATGAGAAGCGCATCACCCTCTTACCCATGTCTCCACATGAGATTTTGCAGGATCAGGTCGAGCGCGATCGACAAAAGGCTTTGGAAGCAGTAAAGGCCACGTCAACGCCGACGCGATCCAACCCAAATTCTGGAGACTCTTCAACAACCCCAGGCACTCGCAACAGGAGATCGCGTACTCTCTCAGGGCAACAAAGCGCTTCCAACGACAACGCGCCCAAGGATCGAACGCGTTGCAAGGAAGGTGCACATATCGCGCCCACAAGTATCGCGTTGCAAGGAACCTATGAGCACAGATTGCTTCTTACGCGGCCCTGTGACCTCACTGCCACCTTGAGCGGCAAGGCGCCATGTTTCCTGTTGGTGCCCACACCTTGCGTTCCAGAGAAGTCGATCGCCGACCCTTTGCTAAGCACCATCAGCGCGTTGCTAGCCGAGTTCGATGACATCTTTCCAGAGGAGCTTCCCCAAGGCCTTCCCCCATTACGAGGCATTGAGCACCAAATTGATTTGGTGCCAGGTGCCTCGCTGCCCAACCGCGCTGCCTATCGCGCCGCCCCTGAGGAATCCAAGGAGTTGCAGCGCCAGGTGCATGAACTGTTGGATTGCGGCTACGTGAGGGAATCACTAAGCCCTTGCACTGTCCCCGTGATCCTCGTGCCCAAGAAAGATGGATCATGGCGCATGTGTGTCGACTGCCGTGCCATCAATCAGATTACGGTGAAGTACAGGCACCTGATCCCGAGTCTCGACGACATGCTCGATGAGCTACACGGCGCGATCCACTTCACCAAAATTGACTTGAAGAGCGGCTATCACCAAATTCGAATGAAGGAGGGTGATGAATGGATCGGAAGACCGCGTTCAAGACGAAATATGGCCTTTATGAATGGCTCGTCATGTTGTTTGGTCTCACTAATGCACCAAGCACGTTCAGGAGGCTGATGAACCACGTTTTGATGGAATTTCTGGGCAAATTTGTTGTGGATTACTTTGATGACATTTTGGTGTATTCGCATAGTCTAGATGAGCATGTAGAGCACCTTAGGCTGGTGTTAGAGTGCTTGAGACGTGAGCAGTTGTATGCCAACCTCGGCAAGTGTCGCTTTGCCTCAGACACCACTAACTTTCTGGGCTACGTGGTCTCCAAAGATGGTCTCCGCGTGGATGAAGACAAGGTGAAGGCAATCCGGGATTGGCCCACGCCTACCACTCCAACCATGGTACGCAACTTCCTTGGCTTGGTAGGATTTTACCAGAGATTTGTCCGCGACTTCAGCTCCATTGTCGCGCCTCTCCATGAACTCACAAGGAAAGGCACCGCGATGAATTGGTTGGCCCACCATGAGATCGCATTCATCGCATTGAAAGATGCCCTATGCAACGCGCCCCTTCTCCAACTCCCAGACTTCAACAAACATTTTGAGATTGAATGCAACGCGTCAAATGTAGGCATTGGCGGGGTCTTGTACCAGGATAAGAGGCCCATCGTGTTCTTCAGTGAGAAGCTCACAGGGGCCACCTTAAACTATCCAACATACGACAAGGAGCTCTACGCCCTAGTCCGCGTGGTCAAGACCTGGCAACACTACCTCTGGCCACGCGAATTCGTAATCCACTCGGACCACGCGGCCATTAGCTACTTGAAGAGCCACGCCCACCTAAGCCGTCGCCATGCTCGATGGGTAGAATTCATGGAGACGTTCCCCTACGTGGTTGTGCACAAGAAAGGTAAAGAGAATGTGGTCGCCGATTCCCTTTCTCGAAGGTATATCCTCCTTACTCATCTTCAAACTAAGGTTCTTGGCTTTTCTTTAATTAAGGATTTATACTTGATTGATCCCTACTTTAAGCCTATTTTGGAGTACTACCTTAGAGACCACGAGTTTGAAACTTACTTGTTACATGAGGGTTACCTATACAAGGCCGGCCGCCTATGCATCCCTAGCTCTTCCATTAGGCACCTTCTAATTCAGGAAGCGCATGAAGGACACGGTCATTTTAGGGTTGCAAAAACATTGGCTGCCCTTCGCGAGCATTTCTTTTGGCCGCGCATGACCAACTAGGTAACGCGATATTGTAAGAGTTGTGTGACCTGTCAACGCGCTAAGGCGAGTTCAAGTCCCTACGGCCTCTACACGCCCTTGCCCATCCCACTAGGCCCTTGGGAAGATTTGTCCATGGACTTCATTACAAGTTTGCCTCTATCTCGTAGGGGTAAGGACTTGATCTTTGTTGTTGTGGACAGGTTTTCCAAAATGAAACATTTCATCGCGTGTAAGACCACCCATAATGCTAGTGACATCGTCGCGTTGTTCTTTGAGAATGTGGTACGTTTGCATGGGATCCCTAGGTCTATTGTGAGTGATAGGGACACTAAATTTGTGGGGCATTTTTAGAGAACTCTTTGGGGAAAGCTAGGTACAAAACTCCTCTTTTCCACTAGCTACCACCCCCAAACCGATGGCCAAACGGAGGTGACCAATCGAACCCTAGGAGCCCTCCTTAGGACCATGCTCAAGACCAACCCCAAGCGTTGGGAAGACTTAATTGCTATTGTTGAGTTTTCTTACAACAGTTCCATGCACTCCGCGACAAGGCTCACCCCGTTCGAGGTCGACTATGACAGAAACCCATTGACATCACTCGACATGATGCCGCGACCACTAAAGGGCATTAAGCACACTACTGCGGCCAACCGCGCCGCGATGATCCAGGATCTACATCGCCGAATGCGAGAGCAGTTGGAACGCCGTGCTACTCAATACGCGTCACAACACAATCGCGGGCGACTCCGCGTCATCTTTGCACCGGGAGACATGGTGCGGGTGCATCTTCGCAAAGAACGCTTCACAGCCAAGCGCAAATCAAAGTTAGCGCCATGTGGTGATGGTCCTTTTTGCATTGTAAAGGCCATTGGAGACAACGCGTATGAGCTCGAGCTGTCAGCCGACTACGGTGTCCACGCGACCTTCAACGTCGCCGACTTGGAGCCTTATGTGGAGCCCGAGTTCGATGATGGTGAAGCGGGGACGCTTCACAGCCAAGTGGGGGAGGGTGATGCGCCCCTGCCCACCATGACTGCAACTGAGGAGGAGGAAGCCATGAGCATATGCTCACAAGGGCCCATAACAAGATCGCGTGCCAAGGCAGTCGACAATGCCACACAATCATTGATTGTGCGCGTTGTCGCTAGCCAAGGGACGCTAGAGACCGCGTTCTCTATCAGACTCCTCGAGCCCAGCCCAGAGACCGCGTTCTCTCTCAAACTCCTCACCGCCATCATTGACCGCGATCTCTGATTGTTTGCTATTTTGGACATTCTAGTTTTGGCATTTCTCTCATTTTAGTAGTTACTATTTTTAGTTAATTCTTTTTGGGTGTGTGTTCCACGCGTGTCGCGTGGGCTAGTCCATTAGGCGAGAATCGGCCCATCTGAGTCCCGCTACCCCTATAAAAGGTCATCTCAACCTTCTGTTTTAGGTTACGTTCAATTTTAATCAAAGCTTGAGTATTGAGTGCCATTTGCCTCCTCCCTTTGATCGGACGTCAAAACCCTAGTCTATCTTAGCATCCCCTTCCCTCCGTTGCCGACGCTACGGCACCGCTCGATCCATCGAGCCACCTATCCCTCCATCGCGCTTAGTCCTGAGGTCACGAGTCTCATTTACATCATCGCATCGCCATCGTCACCGCGCTCGCTTGCTCGCGTGAAGTGACAAACACCGCGTTCCATCAATCCACACTTGGATACGAGACGAGCGACTCACCACCAAGACCTCGATCCGGCATCCGAAGGCAGAAACGCATCATTAGTCTTCATAACCGTTGGTTCCTATAGACCAGTCCTCTTGGGATGAGCTAACTCAATAATTGCACTGACACATTTATGTTGTTGATCAATTAACAATTTGGGGAAGTCATTACTAATGAAATCATCCATTAAGATCTGGCGACTTTGCCCTTTCACCCTTCAACTTCTTCATTTTGCACATCTTCCATGTCCATTTGTCTCCAAAACCTATGCACAACTTTAGGTGGGATATGTATTTGACACCGCACATATTGTTCAATTTTATGGACACACGACAATCCATCTCTCACAAACATCTGGAATCTGCAAGTGGGGTCCAAAAATGGATCTTCCCCACATTTGTATTCATTTATCAAGCGCTTCATGGCTTCATTAGAGACCTTGTACTTCAACTCCTTGAAAATATTTGTTATTGTCACAATACATATCATCTTCTAGTGACTCATGTTGAAGGTTGCCTTGATCTCATTTACTTGGATGCTCATCGATGAATCATATTGAGCTAACATAGTGTCTAACCTACCATGTAGAGTAGTCAAGAAGTTTTTCAATGATGAGTGTTCTCCTTCAACCCTATAGTTGAAATAACAGAAATGACATATAATCACATGATATCCGTGTATAGGTATGGAAGTAATGCATTGGATATATTATATTGCACAAACATGTTTGTCGTGCTAGTTGCAAATGTCAAAACCGTGTTCGTCCAAGCCGACACAATTATTTACCTATACGGTTCAAGCCATTGGTTTCTGACATACAAAAATAGGCTTTCCTGAGGCTCTATTCAACCTCAATCTTGCACAACCTTAGCTCGTACGCCTCTACAGTTGTTTCCTTAAACAACTCCATGTAAGCATTTGCAAATCTTGTTGCAGTGTCAGCATGCTTGATGATTTTCTTAGCTTTGGCATCGATGTTCTTGTATACATGATGGCTACATAGAATGTACTTCGCCTTTGGGAACATTTCATCCACCACATTCATCAAGGCAAGCTCTCGATCCATCACTATGCATGTAGGTGTTTTCTGCACAAGCCCACAAAGTTTGGCAAGCTGCTTTATAGCCCACAAGTAGTTGTCTTCCTTCTCATGGGCAAGAAATGCCCCCGCTACGTTGTAATTCTTCCATGTAGAAGTGAACCCTACAATTACTAAGAAAGACATCTCATACTTGCATACAAATTAACATGTTATAGCATAATAAAATAACATATCAATAACTATATAATATAAAGATGTGTGAATGTTACTTGTTTGTACTGTAGGTGTAGTCCAACAATAATACATATGAAAATGCCTTGAGGAGTGACATAGAGTCCACACTGGCGAAGAATACGTCGGTGACATTATTGGTTGTAGGGTTCGAACTATGCTCCATATAGTAGTTGTATTCTTTAGATTTCATGAAGAATTGTTGCACAACTATTCTTCCTTCCATCCCAGCCCTTCGTACAGCATACATATCATTGTACACTTGCTTCTTGCTATTGCAGTTCCATGAGAACTAGTTTAGTGTAGTTGCAATCTGGGTAGGCGTACAATGTGTCTTGGTCATCGACTCCACCAATCTCTTTTGATCAGCTATGAGCCTTCCAACAAATGCATGCCCATATAATCTCATGGTTGTGAGTTCCATGTTCTACATTGATCTTCCATTATCCTCTAGGGCGTTCACGACACATCAATTTTGAAGGGACACCCACATTTTTTTGTTTTTGTGTTTTTTTGAACTTTGTTTTCTCCTTCTTTTGATGGGTGTACATTCCTTCCCTTTCACAAAGCAACACAGTCTTCCCAAGATGACGATCATCTGATTTTCTATCTCAGTTAATCTTGATGCACATGTTATTTTGGAACCCAATGTATTTCACCCACTTAATTGCCTCTTCCTTGGTGCAGAATACAATATCCGTGGTAAACAACTCAGAATAATCAGCTAACATATGGATTACCTCCGAAACAAACACATTAAACTACGACTGTGTATGCAACAGTGGAAATCCAAACTGCACCGGCGTAAATTATGCTCGTACCCGTGCAAATCCACTCCTACTGAGTATTGTAGATGGACTATGAATTACTTCAAAAGGTACATATTCTTGGACCAAACGTTGAATGTGGAATGTACGAAGAAGGCATCTCATTTTCTATAGGTCAGTCATTAAGACTTCAGTCGTTAAGACCAAGATAAATCTCGTTATCCTCATGTTCAAAAAGTTAAACAAGAAAAGTAAACGAGTTAGATATAATGTATCGAGGGCCCTTCCATCCGTAACGGACAAAGCCCATCCGTCCGTCACGGACGAAGTCCATCGTCCGTCATGGATGAAGGATAACTGTTCGTCATGGATAGAGCACAACCGTCTGTAACAGATAGATAGGCTTCGTATGTGACGGACATAGCTCATTCTAGTAGTTGTGATTTTCACATCCTAGTCGTTCGACATTGTTCTTCTACACAAATCGAGAGCATTCAATTAAAAAATCTACACTTATAATTTTTCAAGTTACAAACACTAACATTTACCTACATATCGTATCTAACATATTTATCAAACATCCTTCTAGATCCAAAAAATATCAAACTGACATGAAAGTTGTGATTTTTAACTTGCAAATAGAGTAAATATCACAACTTTCATCTACATGTATTAACAATTTCATAAAAACTGAAAGTTTGAAATAAAAACATAAAAACATACCTCATTGTGACTAAACATCGTTGAATCATCCCCTCTAGCGTCCGGGTGCAAACCATCATCATGATTTGCCATGATATATTAGAGTTTTTGTTTGAGAGTTTTTTTTTTGTTTGAGAGTAAACAAATGATTTGGGTTTATTGATGTATGAGGCCGTAAATGAGAATATATTTCGGTAATTAAATTGTGTTAGGTGAGGACAAGTAGCATTTAATGCAAATGCCGTTTGATGGTTTGGTTTGTGACAGACGGATAGTCTTCGTCCGTCATGGACGGAGACGTACCGTCCATGACGGACCGCACCCGAGTGCTAAAAAGTAGAAGCACTTGGGATCTATTTAACAACCATGTATATGTATAGTTTTTAACATGATCAAGTGAGAATAGGGCTTATGGTGTAAAATGAGAATAAACTTCACTCTTGGATGGACTTCCATCCAAGGGTGGAGATAAAAGCTTCATTTAAGTGGTCATGCACATGACCACTTAAGTGGGTCAACGCCGGCCAAATTTTTTTTTTTGGGACGAAAGTTTCATTTTCTGGGCCAAAATTTTCTATGCACATTCCTTTCAAAAGTTATGCACATTCCAACATGATTTCATGCACTTTTGACTGGCGTAAAATCGGTCAATTTTTATTTACGGGACCAATTGTTTTTTGTTTGGGCGTTTTTTTTTATCCGGCCCAAAATTTTCTATGCACATTTAGTGCAAAAGTTATGCACATTCACACAAGATTTCATGCACTTTTAACCGTTCAAGGTTTTTTCCCTCCTAAAATATTTATTTTCGGAGCTTAGATTTTTCCCGCACATCCAGTGCAAACATTATGCACATTCAAGCCATTTTGCACACACACTCAGTGCATTACGTGTGAAGTGCATACATCTATGCATGTATGTGCATGGATAATGGCTTGTATGTGCACATGATCTGTACTAGCACATACAATGCAAACATTAAGCACATTCAAGCCAATTTGCATGCATATCCAGTGCATTACGTGTGAAATGCATACATCTATGCGTGTATGTGCATGAATAGGCTTGTTTGTGCACCTAATTTGCACTATGAGTGCATATATCGGGTTTGTGTTGAAAATGTGCATGAGTTTTAGACCATGTGTGGATGAATATTGAAGTGCATGAGTCTTTGTATGTATGTGCACATATAATAGTATACTTGTGCATTTATTTTTGTACTAGATATGAAATTCATTTAGTTTTTTAACATGCATTGCTCTTTTTTTTTTAAGTGCATGAAATTCTGATGGAATATGCATAACTTTAGCAAGGAATGTGCATAGAAAATTTTGGCCCAGAAAATGAAAATTTCGTCCCAAAAAAAAAATTGACCCGGTTTTTTTTCTTTTTTTTGGCCGGTGACCGACGTTGACCGACAAGGGAGGTTTGACCAAGGGGTCATGTGCATGACACATACCCCTTTAATGAAAGTTTGATCCAATCCAAGAAGTATAAGATCATTCTCATTTTACACCATAATGATCATTCTCATATGATCAAATTCCTTTTAACATATCCTATAATTAGTATTTTGTATTCATGATATATTATTTTGAGGACTTTATATATTGTTTTGCAAAACATAACTTTTTAAAATAAATATACAAAAAAATTATATTAACAAAGTTATTTGAACCTAATTAATTAGATGACATTTATTATCTAGACTCTATTTTATTTTATACTAGTGATTATGCCCGTGCTACGCACGAGTCTTCTTTTCTTAGTAAATTTTATTCATTTAGCTTAGTAAGTACATCTTATCTTGTAAAAACACTATTCAATGTATTCATTTGAAAGACCTTTAAATTATTTAGAGATTTAAATAGAAATTGGTTTCATGTATATTGTAAAGATAATTATTATGAAAATGTGGTGATATGTTGTAAATACCAAATGCCTTAAAAAATGAACATTCAATCTAAAAAAATGAATATTCAATCTATCAGAACCATCTTAAAGAAATAACATAAGTCATGTTCCTACATTTTTTTCTTGCTCCTCCCCTGGATCTTTTCAAGTTTACATGGATTCAATATCACTAAAATCCTAAGTCCAATAGATATACCAATAATCATTTATATGATAAAAAAAATATTATAAACTTGTTCAAATAATGTAAATAAATACTGAATTTATACTTCAAAAATAATGCACATAATATTTAAAAATCTGATGAAGTGAAACTTTCTATTATCTCACTTTAAGTGTTACTTTGTAAAAGTTGCTTGAAAATCCTTATTGTCTTCCAAGTGCATGTATATGTATATATGTATATAATGCATGATTGTTTTAATTTATGTATTCTATAACACATTAAGTTTTATAACATCTTAGTCACAATATGAGGTTCGTACAACATTTTCATGTAATACGTTTTAGACGATCAAACTTCTTATTAATACTTTGAAACGGTAAGAATCTATTTACATCACCACTACTTTCATTTAAATAATCTGTACATAACATACAATTACAAAATTATTTTGTTTAATGTAGAGATTATTCTCTTTTAATTAGTGTGTATGTATTAGAAGGGAAAAATAGCTAAAAAGTTCTCAAGGAAAATTGAACCAATGACCTATAGATCCTTATGTGACACTCTAACTACTAAGTTTTACACAAGTATTTGATTTTATTTTCACAACGAAAATTATATTTGGAAAAAATGCTATTACAATTATATATAACGACTTCAAGGAATGTTACACTAATATACAACACTATGAGAAATGTTAATAGTTTAAAAAGATAAATTGAACAACTAATAAATTGATTTTAATTTACCCATGCAGCTAGAAAAGTTCTCATTTTATTGACTGAGCCAAATTTTATGATGCTATGGTAGAGGCGAAGAACTAAAGAAGTGATGCCTTCTAATTCTTTTGTAAATCAAGATTCTTAATATGTTTTCTCGCTAGGTTATTCAACCATCTCATTTGTTACTTGTCTTCGGTATTTTAAAGCTCATATATGAAACTAAGTATCCTATAAAAAAATAGTAAATTGAAATATTTTAATCAATTACACATGTTGGCCTGGTATCATGATAAATTCACAATAAGATTTATGCATATACAATATGTTAAAGTAAATATACTTACAGTGAGGATACTGCATGGTAGGGAACTCACTATTGAATTTTATTGATTTTGTTGGCTCTTGATTTTGCGAAGTACGTAATATATAGAGCTTGGAAAAGCATAAATTGAGTGGCGATTCGATTGGTGATGGATGAGTTCATATGTTGCATGCTTCAAATGAGTGAGATGCGATGGATTTTTGCGGGTTGTAATTATAATGCATGATTGTAATTATAATGCATGATTGTTTTAATTTAGGCTTAGAAAATTAACTTTTTTATTGGAACATGCAACGGTTACAGTACTTTTGCATAATACTCATTTATAATTTATAATGATTTTGAAATTCATTCAGTGACTTTTTGACTGGTTTGAGTATAACGGTTTTACAACCTTTTGGATGGTTTACGTTTTATTACATGAATGTCTCCATAAATTATACGGAGTATTTATGTAGGAAAAATGAACCATCGAGTTTTAATAGTGGATTATTTCACATTTACTCTCTTGCAACACCTTTTCATAAAAAAACTCTCTTACAACACACTAAATATATACTTTGGAAATTTGTAATTTTTATTTTATTTGGGTATGTAGAAAGGCCAAAAAGGGATAACGACTCGCTTAAATATAATGTAGTTTTGAATTGTTGATGACACAACTTTTTCCCTTGGGCTGCTAATTAATCAAACGAAAACAACATTGAAAATCATTTGTATGATTAGGAGTTATACTATATATATATATGTATAGGGATGGGAAAAAACTGGACCTTAATATTATGTATGTATAAAAAATATCTTACTTGCAATTGCATGTGCATGTTCATCTCAAATATTATGGGTAAGTAATTACTTTAGACTTTACTTTATTTATTCATAGATATATAAATATATAGATATAATATATATTATGTATTAGTTTTTAATGTATTATACAATAAAAGTTTTTTTTTTTTTATAATATATTATACAATTAGTGATTGATTTGCATATATGATAGATTTAAAAAAAAATCAAAGCAAATACATAATAAAGTTTAATAACAAAGTTATTCTAAAAAGACTCCAAAAAAAGCACATCTCCTATCATTGTATTACAGAAGAGAAACGCTCCCCTTCAGGGGAGCCGGCCCTAGCTGGCTTGGAACCCCTTGGCCACCGCCCCCTTGGCCACCGCCCCCGACGAGCCACCGCCGCTACCATGGCACCCGCCTCACCGGCACCAGCAGCACCGCCTCACCGCCGAGCCAATCCCAGATCCGGCTAGCCCAGATCCGGTTCCGGTCCGTGCTTCGTCGTCGGAAAGCTGCTCCCGACCCCTCTCGCCTCCTCGCCGCCGCCTCTCCTCCTCCGCCGACGCTTCCCCGTCCCCTGGTTGAGCCTTGGCCGGTCGTCGTCCTCTCCGCCCTCCTTCTCGACCCACTGCCGCCTCCCCTGTCTTCCTCCTTGTTTCTCTCTTTCCCCTCCTCCTTCTCCGCCCACCTCCCTCCCCTGTCCCCCGCCGCCCTCCATCTCCGCCCGCCATCTCTGGCCCGCCGCGCCTCCCCCCCGGCTCGTCCCCTCCTCTTTCGCCGCCGTCCACCTCCCTCCCCTGTCCCCGCCGCCGCTTTCCTCCTCTCCGCCCTCCATCTCTGCCCCGCCGCCGCCCTCCCTCTCTCCGCCCTCCATCTCTGCCCCTGTCCCCCGAGCAGCTCTTGCTTCTGTTTTTTTTTTGTGTGTGTTTGCAAGCTTGTGTGTTGTACTACTTTGCTTCTGTTGAGCTGATTAGTGTGGAGATCGAGTTGTTCTAGTTGTGGTCGTGGTTGTGTTGAGGCTCCTGAAGATCCAAACGGCAACGTCAGGGTGGTCGAGACTCCTGAAGATCCCTCATCATGAGTGGGGGCAACGTCATGGTTGTCCATTCAACATTTTCCAGGATTGTTTTCCTGTTTGACCCGTCGTCTGGTGGTGGACTCACTTCTCTCACTAGTCTTGTAGTTCGCTTTTGCTTTGTTGTATTTTCATTTGCTTGTCTGTGTTATACTAACTGGTTTTTCCAGTTGCCGATTTATCGGCCTCTCGAGTGGTCCGACTTTTTGTCGGGTACTCGAATTTTTACCCTTATCAAAATAAAAAAATAAAAAAGAATAACAAAGTTATTCTAATTCTATAATAAATGAGATGAACATTGATTGTTCAAGACTCTATTTTACATTGTATATAGATTATATATATAAAACATTAGGCTTGAAAAAATTTGACGGCATGGAACACAAGAATGAATAAATGGAACACACGTAAGAATGAATAAACAGACTAGGTAAGCACCTGCCTCTCTTTCCTCCTGTTAACGCTTCCGTAGCTTTCTTCCGTTTTTCGTCCAAAGCTTTTCTGTAATTGCAGGGATGGCAGTTCAATTCCGCTGATTGATTTTTTTTGGGGGAAATATAGTCGCTTGAACGTTGGGGAGGATTGATTCCAGGAGGAGGGATTGAGAAAATTAGAGAAAAAGCGAGAATGGGGGCAGCGGGTTCCAAGCTGGAGAAAGCATTGGGGGATCAGTTCCCAGAAGGCGAGCGATATTTCGGTCTCGAGAATTTCGGCAATACTTGCTATTGCAACAGTGTTTTGCAGGTTTTATAATCCGATTCTTCTTTATTTACTTTTCATCAGTTTGTTATCTTGATGTTTGGATTTTTAGGGTTTAACCTAATCACAATGGGTTCGTGACAACTTTCAAGTTTGATCTGAAATTCTTTTCTTTTGCCCATCATATCTCCCGATTAATTGATTAGCTTTTATCGATGTTGACTCGTAATAAGTTTGACTGTGTCTTCCTGAATTCGGTTTTGATTTGTTAAGAAAGTTCTTTTGGGTGTTAAGATTCACAATTCATTACACTGCAGAATTCAATCCAAGTTATGGATAATGCTCAATCTCTTAGTTTTTGTGGGAATCCCAGCTTATGTGCCTCGTTCATCTTTCTACAATAGCATCAAATTGTTGTTAGTAACCTTTTCGTCACTCCTAAATTAAGTAATGGCTCTGTGCAAGTCACTTCGCTGTGTTTTTTTTTTTTTTGCTATAGTCATGATGGTCTAGTGTAGCTTAGTTTTGATAGACTTGTACTCCTCTTTAGTTTATTAGAACTGGGTGTCTATGTGGGAAATAGTGGTTTACTTTTGCACAATGTTGCAGTGTTGGCTATAATCTGGATGGGCACCTTGGGGTCTAAACTGAATTATGGAATTTCAACATTGACTGTAGCGAGTGATTTAGAGTTTGGTTTGTCTGTTCGTGGTGCAAGGAAGGTCTTATGCAACTGAAAGCTAATTACCAAATAGGTGAAGACTGGAATGTATATACTATGTTATATGTATGTGTAGCATCAATGTAAAGGGGGTTTCTTGCTTTGCATTGCATGTTCTCCAAACAGGAAGTGAAAATGGAACTGGTGTAAATTTGGATATAGAAAAATCTTATGGTCTCGGTCCTGGAAATGTTGTACTTAGGCTTTTGTTCGATAGAGACTCCAAAGCTCCCACCCTATTGTTTTATTGTAGCATGTATTGAATTCATCAATGTCTCATTTTTTTCTAGTAGAGTATCTGGTATTATAGGTCATATATTCATTTTATGCATTGGAACTAATTTAAATTGAGCACAGAGCACAAGTAAAACGGTTAGCACATTAAGCTTGTTAGAACAAAGCAGTGCATGGTGGCATCTTAATAATATTGGAGCCTGAGATGATTAGGTCCATTTTTTTTTTAGGGGAGCTGTTCTTTTCAGTCATTTAATTATAATTTCTGAATTTTAGCCAAAGACACTTTATGCATTTTTTTAATCCTCTCCTCAAATTGGTAGCCCTGTTCATGCTTTCAAGTTCATTGACGGAAGTATCACTGCAAGACACTTGACACCAAATAAGAGAGCAAGATTTCACAAACTTCTAAAACCTTTCAAATGATAGATCTAACATCCTATTTGCAAAGTAGTATATATTGAATTTTTTTTTTGAGATTGAAGGTTATTTCACTGGCATTGACGATTATTGGCTAACATATGCAAAAGAATGGGTAACAACAGGTCATTGCAAGATTTGCAGAGATTAGCCGATGATCCCTTTATGTATAGGAAAACATATCCTTTTTTAATTATACAATACTGGGTCCTGTTTTTATGTTCTGCTAATTTGTTTCTCTATTTCTTAGGCTTTATATTTCTGTGTTCCTTTTCGCGAAAAACTACTGGAGTACTATGAGAAGAACAAGAATCCTTCTGATCCTGAAGAGAATCTTCTAACATGTCTTGCAGATTTATTCACTCAGGTATATGGACTTTATAGGAGATCAAACGGGTTTGTGTAAATGGTGTGACTTGTGGCACTCATGTGTTTTCGTAATAATGTTGAAATGTGGAATAATCTCTAAGTTCAGGTTGCTACATGAAAAAAAGCAATTGGTATTGTCATTTGGAGTTAGTTATGTCATGATGCTGGCTGCAACATACTCTGCACTTTTCTGAATGGGTGTATATCCTGTGCTTCTTAATGCTCATTTTTGTTTGACATTTTTCTTCACCAAAAGTTATTTTAGGCAATATT
This sequence comes from Rheum nobile, assembly GCA_027886185.1. Taxonomy (NCBI): domain Eukaryota; kingdom Viridiplantae; phylum Streptophyta; class Magnoliopsida; order Caryophyllales; family Polygonaceae; genus Rheum; species Rheum nobile. Next base: position 4,752,298 of record WOAB01000595.1, on the reverse strand, counting down.
TAATATATTGTGCTGAATCTACTTGGAAGATTTTGTTTAAAACTTTCAGTTTGAACGTTTTGATTTAGTTTGAACACTTGTATTTGCCGGCATGGTGTTGATATATTTTATCCCTTGAAATATTCTTCTAATTTACCCCCACTGAATCACTTTTGATGCAATGGTGCTAAAAAAAACTATACCTATACATCTCATCATATTGAGGATGGGAACAGGATGGAAATTGAGATTGAAGAAGGAAATGCTTGAAGCTAGTTAAGTGGTAGTGTATTTCTTCTTCTACTTTGGACCTCAAGTTTTTCACAAAACACAGTCGAAGGCATATGCCTATATAAACCCTAAGCCACTCATCCAAGATCTCAGTTTTGTGGAAATATGTTCTTTTTTATTGTTGACTATACTATCATAGGGGTGCAAATGGAGAGTTGCATGTTGTCGTGTGAGGGTAAATGATGGGTGGAAATGTAAAGGATAGTTCGTTTATCATTGATTGATCTGTTACTTCTTTGTTGGTACTTGGTATATTTATGTCCATTCACTCATCACATACTTGCTCTTTTCCTTTGTAATGGAATCATAGAGTATGACTGTAGCTTGTGATCTGCTGTTTTCAGCGTTTGCTTAATATATACATCCGCACATATTTTTAATTGTTCTTATTGGATTCGGAAGTTCGAAATACATAGCTAAGATGTTGAATTTGCTTTCATAATCCATACTTGACACATCTATCCAAGTTATTTTGGGTAGAAATCTTCTTATTTTTTCTGTAGAAAGTGGCAGTAGCACATGCTGTAGGATACTATTTTAAGGTTGTTTGTTTGCTTCCAGACATATTATGGAACTTAAAGATAAGAAATAATAGTAGAAACAATTGATGTATGTGGTTCAGTATTATGTGGTGGGGGGCATTCTAATGTTTGAAGCGGATCTCTTTCTGAGAGCTGATTCATCAAAATTAATGCAGACAGTTATTACATTCACCTTATTTGTATTTACTCAACACAACCATTATGTTTTTGATCTTCAAGAATGTAAAATAAAATGGATGAAAGATACTCCACGCAAAATGTGTTATCTGTACATGATGTATATGTCGTTTTTTTTCCAATAGTTTTTATAACTAAACTTCTTGTGTCAGAAATCTATGGCATTCACTTGGCTTTACCTTTTTCTGTGACATCAATGTAATGCCTTAGTATCTTTGTAGATAAGTTCCCAGAAGAAGAAAACAGGTGTTATTGCTCCAAAGCGCTTTGTTCAGAGAGTCAGAAAAGAAAATGAACTTTTCCGAGGTTACATGCATCAGGTATGTAAATGATGTGTCTATCAATAAACAAATTTTGTCCAAAAGTGTGTAATTGATCTCGTTTTTCTTGTGTAGGATGCACATGAATTTTTGAATTTCTTACTGAATGAGCTCGTTGACATTCTTGAGAAAGAAAATTCAGCTACAAAGACTAACTCAGAGAATTCATCTTTTGAAAAGACTACAAATGGAGCAAAGAATGGCCTAACAAATGGTGCACAAAGGGAACCCCTGGTTACCTGGGTTCACAAAAATTTCCAGGTGAACACACTAAGTATTGTTCTACTGATTTGATCTGGTGTAGCTATTACCTGGTCTAGCTCTTTCCTTTTTATTAAGAAGTTGTATTCTCCTTTGAATTACAGTGCATTATGAACATTTCTATTTCCATATGCAGTACACCATGAAATTGTATGACATATATCTGTAAGTAACTCCATTCAATGAAATGTAGAAAGTTTTCATGATTCTCAATTTCTTGATATGATATCTACACAGGGTATACTGACAAATGAAACAAAGTGCCTGAGGTGTGAGACTGTTACAGCAAGAGATGAGACTTTCTTTGATTTAAGCTTGGATATTGAACAGAACAGTTCAATCACAAGCTGCCTCAAAAACTTCAGCTCCACGGAGACTCTAAATGCTGAAGATAAATTCTTCTGTGACAAGTGCTGCAGGTAGGTTTTTTCTTTCGACCTTTTCTTGTAATGTGATAGAGTGTAAAGGATCATGCACACACAAACAGATCACACACAAATTTATAAACAAAACTACTGAAGGCTTAGACCGGATGGGCTATTCGGGCTAAATGGGTATATATATTGTTAAGCTGAATTATTATATATTCCATGTAATTATTACTTTTAGTTAGAGGCTTTTTATACTAGGCTTTTTTAGATGTCCTATTTGACAACTTAGCTGTTAATTTTTCCTACTTTTAGCCTTTTCTAGCTATTGTACTATCTAGCTTCCATAGTAAGCTAATAATCCCCATCCTCTTGTATTTTATCTGTAACCTTCTCAATGAAATAATCAGATATGAAATTTCCCATCTTTCTCAGCTCCCTTTTTCACTCACATGGTAACAGAGCTTAGGTCTCTCTTTGTCTGATTTCCCATCTTTCAACCTTCATTGCTGAGAACTTTTAAACCTTCTTCCTCAGCCTTCATTGCTAAGATTTTTGTCTCTAATTTTTCAGCCTTCATTGCTAAGATTTTTACTCTGATTTTCCAGCCTTCATTGCTGTGAAATATGACTTCAAAAGAGGCACTCTCAGCCACTCCTCTTGCTGTTTCATTTAGCAACAAACTTCAGGGTCTTAAATTATTCTTTCCACTTCATTGGAAAGAATTATCTCCTTTGGTCCCAAGCTGTGAAGATCTACCTTGAGGGCAAAGGAATAGGAGATCACCTCTCAGATTCTCCTCCAAAATCAGAGGATTCTATCTTCAAAAAGTGGGATGAATCTCATTCAATGGTCATGTCATGGTTGTGGCAGTCCATGGAACCAAATATCAGCATGACATTCATGTTCTTTTCTTCATCAAAGGAAATTTGGGAATTCCTTAAGAGGTTCTACTGCAAAACCAAAGATGAAGCCCTAATCTATGAGATTCAAGTTAAGGTTGCTCGAACCAAACAAGGAAGCCCTAATCTATGAGATTCAAGTCAAGGTTCCTCAAGAGGTCCTACTGCGAAACCAAAGATGAAGCCCTAATCTTTGGGATTGCCTTGCAATCATGCCTATAATTTCTCATGAACCTTCTATTGTAGCCTGTGATTTCTAAGAAATCCTCACTCGTTTAATAAACATAATAGGAGTGGGGAAACCTAGGATAGTTGCCACTGTGCTAGGATTCATGGAAAATCCTACTAGATGACCAAGCAACAGTATATCTTCCAAAAGAGTATTCTTTTTTTTGTTAACCAAGAATCCTTGTCAGTTTGTCCTCCCAAAATCCTTAACACAAACACTAAATGCTCCACATGATCAGCTCAACTGCGACTGTACACCGTAATGTCATAAAAATAGATACTAGGACATATCTCTTATAAGGTCTTAAAAGCTCATTATTAAGTCATTCATCACGTGGAAGGTGGCAGGCACATTTATAGGCTGAAGGTTTTAACCAAGAATTTATATTTCCTAAATGGCTGCGGGAAGCAGTCCTTTGAACATGTTCTAGTACTACCCTGACTTGGTGATATCCACTCGGAACCCTCAACCCCCATCCTTGTTCTGAACCAACAAGTCAGGGCCAGAGAAAGAGCTCTAGCTACTTTGTATGACTCCACTTTTCAGCATATCTCCCACCAACTGCCCCATCCTTCTTCTGAACCAACAAGTCAAGAAATCTCTGTATGAACACACTTTTTGAAGATAGAATCCTCTGATTGAGAAACACACTTCAAAATCTCCATATCTGTGGGGGGGGGGGGCTTAACTCTCAGAGCACTCACTCTTGGCTGTAGGTGTATTTGATGATCCTCCACCCATTTAGGAGGCAACTCAGTAGGCTCTGTGCATGAGATTTCTTGCTTGTGTGGATAGGATATGGTCTAGTTGTTTGCTTGTATATGATCTGAAACGTTTTATATTATAATTCAGTCTCCAAGAAGCTCAGAAGAGGATGAAGATAAAAAAGCCACCTCATGTGCTTGTGATCCATCTGAAACGTTTCAAGTACATTGAGCAACTCGGGCGATACAAGAAGCTCTCCTACAGGGTTGTCTTTCCGCTGGAGCTCAAGCTGAGCAACACGGTGGAGGATGCGGATTCAGAGTACTCGCTGTTTGCTGTTGTGGTGCACGTGGGCACAGGGCCCAACCACGGGCACTACGTGTGCCTCGTAAAAAGCCACAACCACTGGCTCTTCTTTGACGACGAGAACGTAGAGATGATTGATGAGACTGCTGTGCAGACCTTCTTCGGATCGGCTCAGGAGTACTCCAGCAACACAGAGCATGGCTACATCCTCTTCTACGAGCGGACGGATGCTGACTGCAGCACCTGACCACTGCATTTGATTGATGAGGCTGGAATGTTTCATTGTAAATGATGATTATCATTAGTATTATGATAGCAAGCACTGTACTCTACACCATATAACAAACCTGCAGATTTTGCTTGTCTGAAGATGATGTTTCTGCAATATATCGCAACAGTTTCGGATTAGCAGTCATAAAAAGCCTTGTCTATGTACTGTGTGTTCAATAATAAATACTTGTTATTTTAGCATTTGATTTAAGTATTAAAAATGTAATTTATATTTCTATATACTAATATTAAAGTTGAACTTTTCTCTTTTATAATTTTTCATATTTATTTGAGCCATATACTTTTTTAATATACTAACTACATTAGTTATACAATATATTCTCATAAATTCATTAACTTTATAATTTATGGAAAGTATAATTTTATACAGTGGTGTGTCCAAATTAATTGCAACTTATTGGTTATTCTTTCCTATATCAGTGTATTTTTTGTAAAAGAGATAGTAATTCTTATTTAAGATTTTATAAAATACTTTTAAACAAGTTTATCTTTTCTAAATCAAAATTTGAATTTTCTTTCAAATTGTTATTATGTTTTTATTCAGTATGTGATGCCTACACATTCAATTAATAAAAACATAAATTCATGATATGACTATAAAATAATGAAAATGTGCATAGGTAACATTATTTTAGAGTAAAACACAAGTATAATGTAAACCATCAGATTACAAAATGTAACGTATAAGATTAAAATAAATTTAAGGGAAATTCATGTTGGTACCCCTGAGTTTAGGGTTATTTCTCTTGGTGTCCCACGATTAAGTTATTTCCAGTTGGTGTCCCTAAGGTTTGGATTAGTTTGCTTCGTAACTAAGTTTTTTCATGTTTGTACCATTCTAGTTCAAATTGATGAAATCCAAGTCTATCATTGTGTTCCTCGCCCTCAAATTAGTAAGATTTGACTCATAAAATACTCAAATCCATGTCCGAACCATGTCGATTTGAATTTCGAAGCAACAACCCGTTTCGACCTTAAGAATTCAAATCGGAATGGTTTGAGTATGAATTTGATTGTTTTAGGAGTCGAATCCTACTAAGTTGAGGTCAATAAACATAATGATGAGCTTCGATTTGATCAATTCGAACCGAAATGATACAGATATGAAATTTTTCGATTACAAAGCGAACAAACCAAAACCTTAGGGGTACCAACATGAAAAAACTTAATCGTGGGACACCAAGAGGAATAACCCTAAACTCAGGGGCACCAACAAGAATTTCCCTAAATTTAAACATTAAATAAGTTAAAGTATATTTGCTACAAGGGAAAATTTATCGTATACTTTGCTTCATTAAAAGCAACGCATAAGGGATTTATTTTTTTAAACCCTAACTCGCATGACCCCAACTGTTTACTAAGACTTGCGCACGGTCACGCGTTTGTGACGTACGACCTGAACTGGTAAATCTGTAATCGTCGTTCTTGACCATTTTCCTGATGGATTTTCAACTCCTTCTCAATCCAACATTTGTAGTAGTTGGACAAAAAAAGACAAAAAATTACATAAATATATTGGGGTGTCCGTGACTAGCCCGTTCCCTAAATACCTATACATCCTAGCCCGAAAGAGTGTATCCCATTCTTCAACACTTCTATCATGGTGCCTGATCCAAACGACAGGTGGAGGTGGGATAGGACAACGGTCGAAAAACTAGCCAAACCTATAGAAATTTAAAGTTAGTATATCAGTACAATAAATCACAAAAGTAAATAATGATCTATTATAAGTATGCTTACTGGGATAAAATGATCATTGTTGCCTACTAGTGCTATCGTATGCACCTCGGTGGGAGGCCTGACCCCGACTTAGTTATCATTGGGAGACATGTGTGAGGGCCACTCCATGATAGTAGAACAAGAGTCACATGGAATCCCGTGGCAAATGCCAAACCGACCATAGGCATTTCAAGCCAGTGATCTTTTGAACACACTCCCGTATAATTGACAAACTTGATAAGGTTGTCTATATCGATAACAACACTCACCCGTTTGTAAAGCTCTTGACGTCCTTGTAATTCCCTTGCCAACTCTCACTTGTTCTGTTTGTACTAGTGTCCTCCAACCCTAATAATTTTGCCAAGGCATGGTACCACAATGGCCATCGGCCACTACGTCTCGTAATGAGCCAATGTAGTCGAACATGAACTCGTAACCATTTGTTCTCCCCCAATTAAATCTGTGTCAAATCACATCCTTGTCCACTTTCTTTTCCCCATCTGCTTTCTTCTTTTGCTCCACCTCCTTGAGCTCAAGCCAATTCGGATCCATGTTGCACGAGTTCTTCTTCTTAGGTCTCCCCCTCATGGTATCGCCACTCAAGGACTCTTGCAACGTAGACGTCATCGGTTTCAGAAGTCATTGTACTTGGTCGTGAACTTATGTGCTACTATATGGCGCATAAGTTTAAATGGTAAATTTTATGTGCTAGGTTGTAGCGCATAAAAGTTACCGTTGAAATTCAAATGGTAACTTTTATGCTCTACACTCTAGCACATAAAAGTTTACCGATTCAATTAAACTGGTTTAAAATATTTTAAAATACTTGAGAAACAATTGGAACACATTTTTATGCACTAGAGTATAGCGCATAAAAGTTACCCTTTTTTTATGCGCTATGTGGTGGCGCTTAGGGTTTAAATTTATATTCAATTTTTTGTTTGTTTATGTGCATAAGAAGTCCATTGTATTCTACATCATTTTGTTTGAGCGTACATCACTTTATGTCTAGATATGCATCAAAGGTCTATTTGATCATGCATCATTCCTCTTTGAGAGCTCATCACTTCTATACCTAACTAGTAGGGTTCGCGTGCGCTTGCGCACGCGAGAACTAATGCAATTATTTCATGAGAATAATAATGAAGTAGATGTAATAATCAAATAGATGTTAAAAATCTCATTAACAAACATTCAAACGAAATGTATTACCAAATGCCACTAACAAACATAAGTTAACATATGATTATCATTAAGAAGTGTTTTGATTCATGCTTGAGTGGCCTGACACAAAGAAGATCTTAGAACCATTGTCATATCTTCTGTATCTTCAATTGAGAACTCAGTGTGAAGAAGTTCTATTTCAAGCTGCAAAGCACACAATACAGAGTTAAATATGATATGCGAATATTGATAAATTAACATGAAGTGAAAATTACCATGTGCCGTTCATTTTGGTTAGCGAAAATCTCATACGGAGTTTGGGGGTTACGATTGAGAACTTCAGTTATTTTTTGGTTGACCCTCTCTTTCTCTGCCAACAGTCCGGTGATTTTCCGATCTTGATTTTGTATGCTTCGCATATATTTGACAACCCTTTCAAATCTATTTGCCCACTCTAATAGCAGTTTTGTTGTTGTGAAGTAAGTCTGAAATTAAATTTATTGTGATTTTGTATATAGAAAAATGCGACTGATTACCGCCATTGGGTCTGGTTGTCCTCTTGGCAGTTTGAAGTAGGTCTCATAATTCTTGACACAACATTTTGGGTTTGTAACCAGCGCTTGTGTTGGCTGCCATAGAATCTGAAGCAGTGTTCAAACGGTTTAGAGTTAGAAGGTGTCATGATTTAAATACAAACTATTGATGTAAATTGCATGATGTCAATAGTGTTTCACCCATATTCAAATGCCATAGTAATTGAAATTATAACACCAATGCAATGAAATAAAGCCAAGAATATGTAAATTGTCCTGAAACACGACATTTTTACCCAATTTGTCGTAGTGAAATGATTAAGATTTCATGGGATTAATCAACACTCGCAATTACATTATATATTTATAATAGTCGATCCTGTAGTTTCAGAGAAGAGCAAACACAAATTTCTAATACAAGCAATGAGTTTAAAGTCACATAATAGGCATAAACCAAACAAAAGACTAATACAACAAAATAACAGAAGCACAAGGGATACGAAATGTCATAGTTAACAATTGCTATTCAGTTGTCTTAGATGTCTTGCATTAGAAAAGTGGACTTCATTGTCCATAATTAACAACCTTAAGAAGACAACCGGTGATGGATACCAAATGCCAGGGAAAAGTTTACACAATGTAACCATATATATAGTAGTAATAGGAGGAGGATGACAGTTTAAGAGATGGTTAACAATGTAACCAACCAGTAGTAGTTAAACGGTTTACAAAAAAAAAGTGATTCCAACTTCTTTTTTCCATTACGAAGAAAATGATTTAAGAAGAATATCATATAAGTGAAACATTAATTAAACCCTAATTAACCAAATAAACATTTTTAGACTGGCATTCCATGAACACATTGAGGTAGTCTCTATTCTCATATCCTTATATGCATTTAATCAAACAATTTGAATGTCGCAAATATTGAAACACTTAGTAATCGCACATCAATGGACCACAAACCCACAATTTCCTCAAATCTGAAACTAAATCCAATATTGTGCAGTCCTGAAGAAATAGATATAGGCAGAAAGAAACTTAAAGTGTTCAAACAGAGTAATACAGTAGAAAACGGGTAAAATCGAAAGTTATGTTGATACCAATCGCCTACTTTAATAACGTACCTTAAGATCTTTTAAAAGTAACAGAGGGCAAAAACCGAGATGAGTCTGGGAAAGATAAAGGGGTTGCTGTGAAGAGCGAATTTGAAGGCCTGGTCTTGGATTTGGAGGGCAGAATTGAGATCGGTGCACTTGTACAGAACGAAGAAAATATCCGTTTACAATTGTTTCTTCATCTAAAGATCATATTCCAAATACCTACTATAAAGCAAGTCAAAGAAAGAAAATGTATCTTTACACAAATAGAACTTGTTTTGACTCAATTTTGTTGCTCAGGTCCACCAATCCAGATGATGAGATGATCATAAAAGTATCGATTTAAGTACAATCCTTCGTTTCCCCTATCTAAATAATTGTGCACCAAATCCGTCAGAATTAGGATATTTTAATAGCCACACATAGGTAATTTTCAACTTTCAACTCTATACAATGATTTATTCGAAGAGAAATAAAACCGCCAACAGGAAGACTAAGGCCCCGTTTGTTTGTAGTCTTCGGAAACGGAAAGGAAACGGAAATGAATCTAGACCAATATCCTTTCATGATACATTGTCAACTTGATTTTGGATTCTAAAATTTGTATGCCAAGAGAGGAGAGACATGGGGGGGAGAGGAGGGGGAGGAGAGGGGGTGAGGGGATTTTGAAACCCACCCTAACATGAGAGTAACAAATACCCACACCACAATACTAGTAAAAGGGAAAAGGGAAACAAAATCATTATTTTGATCAATGAATAATTCCACTAAAATGGACTAGATTCATTTCCTTTCCGTTTCCGTTTCCAGTAGTTTAAACAAACGCCACCTAAGAGTCTTACTTGAATCATCATAGCTGGAGAAACCGCAAAAATCGCCAAGTAACTCAAATCAGCAATACCGTACCTCAACAGATCACGCTTCAGAAGTGCCACACACCTTGCAACAACTGTAGGACTGATTCACTTTAACCAAAATTTTAGGCCGAATCAAACAATGTGGATGTCACGGAAGATTGAACATGGTTTTCAAGTCAGCAGTATATTAGCTCATGGAACTACTCATAGTCATATAACAATAAAAATTTTCCTTAAATTCTCATAGACATTCTCTTTTTTTCACTGAACCTGCTAAACCCTACCTAAACTCCAAAACCCTAAACTCTAAACCTAAACCCATAAACCTATACCCTAAAACCCTTAAACCTAGACCTAAACCTAAATGCCAAACCCTAAATCCTATACTCTAAACCCATAAATCCATAAACCCTAACCTAAATCCTAAATCTAAACCCATAACTCAATAATCTTTTTTTTTTAAAAAATAAACAGAAACCGTTTGTATTTAGCAATTTTGGTATTTTGCGAAAAAAAAATAACAATCTCAAAGTTACCACATGAAATATGTCAAACTTTGGTGTACCGTGCGAATTAACCGGTGAAATAACCGTTAAAATAAATAGTATAGCTTAGATATCATTCTAACATCATATGGTGGCTTGCTATATAAAATTGAGTGAAATTAAGCTCTAAAGCTAATGCTAACAAATATTATAAATAATTTAACAATTCTGTAAAGCTTTTTTCTGTCCATTAAAGACACTGAATGTTGATTATAGCGTGAGAATCAAATCCGTAACAACGAAATCAGGGAACCATGAAATCACGAAATGTCATAAACGGAATGTCATGCTTACAAGATTGATAACGTATTAGGGGCCTTTGGACAAGTGCATCATCAGCAAGTTGGATATTTCAATTTACATAGACTAAATAATCCAATTTCCTTGCATCAGATATTATGGAAGTGCTTCAAGTTGAGCAAAACATTTGAACTAATCCAAGCCGACAAGCGTGACTCAATCATTAACACGGATATAACCTATAATGATGTCAGGCTAGTGCTAGGTAATGGTGGCTGTCGATCCTATCGTGCCATTTTAGAACTCCAAGCTGAGCTAAGAATAGTATATAGTTCACGTCAAACAATAGGGGTAACAGACTAACAACCGAACTACAACTTCAAGTCTTCAAAGAAGAAACGCAAACAAAATAGGTTAGGTTCCAAGTTACAATTTAAAAACAGATCATAGCAACAAAAGAGGAAGCTTACAACTAAGAGAAATTCTTCACAACCAAATGCAGAAAGACTTGTATATTTTTAAGTCTAAAGAGCAACTTCTCCACACGATAAACCAAACTCCAAGCAGTCATGAGTCCATCTTCAGCATTGAATGCAGGGAGCTGATTACTTTTAGTTACAAACTAATCTTTGCTACCAAAAAAGCAGCAGAAAATGAAAGAATCATAGTCAAATCGATAATTATATGTAATTAGGTAGCTAAGCCTTATAAATCATTGTTTTCAAGAAACATCCATCTTTCTTTTCTTGCATATATCCTCTCTTTCTTTTCTTGGATTGAAGAAAAAATTATCTCCCGAACTGCCAATATACAGTATCAATCCGACACCTCTTAGTTTGCAAAAGCACTAATATCATAATGTCGAATATAAGCATTTCCTAATACCAAAACTCTCTAGCCAAGTTTTTGTTACACATCCAATCCAGGATATGGAGAAAGAAAAGGCACTCTGAACTCAAAACACAATCAATCTGTAGTAGGTGCACTTTTGAAAGTCTAATGCCCAGAACCAGACATACGTACTTGAAAATAATTGCTGATGATAGTATAAGCAAATGACAACTATCTATAATACTGAGAATAACAGGAAAAATTATAATAATTTGATCGGAGAATAACATGAAAAAATTATAATGTGCAACAGTCAAGCATTTGATGTTCCCACCAGATGCTTAAATCCATATATGCTGAGTACACAATGGTAGATATTAGAATTCTAGACCACTATGCACAATGGCCTGTATCAATGATTAGCTCAATCTCCATATTTCCGAGTTTTTGTAGTGAAATCATAATTCAACCTAGACCAGTTTTATATAAAGATTATTAAGCCTGTAGGATGACTATAAAACCAGGATCTCATTCTCCCTTTTTTACTTGCTTATTCTGTTGCTCTTTGAATTATTTTTGTTTTTGGTGGTTTCTGGGCTCGCTAGAAGAGTTTTCCTTCCATAAGCAACTAATACACAACAGAGGATTCTAGAGACTCGTGTGGTAATTTTGATCATGAATAAGTAATTCATCTGTTTTTGGCATCGAGCAGATGCAAGGAAAAAGGTCATAAGAACTGAGGAGGATGCATGACAGAAAGAGCTAGCGAGCCTCTGAGTTAAACGGAAAATTTAGGACAAACTTCATGAGAGCTAATGGAAACTAGCAAAGTTCAAGAAACTTTACTTATTGAGCATGATGAAGTAGGGCCAAATTCTGTGCAATTCAAGATACATGTGTAATACTAATCACATGTGCTTACACTTTGATTAGGATTCATTTGACATAATATCCCTGAGATTTGTAAGCAGTACATCGATAACTTTATGTAACCTTCTTTCACCAGCCAAGGCAACAACAAACCAAAGGAAGCATAAAACATGACAAAAAGAAACACATACAAAACAAATCTTATAGATTGCACTCAAAATCTGACAAGTAAAAGGACAATCACGGTGGAAAAAGTGACTAACCATGAGGATGAGTAGGAGAACAAGGAAAAGGAAGAAGAGAATATTAAGGTGATAATGATTGTATGCAAGCTCATGTGCACATGCAGCAGTTGTATATTGTCATCACTCGGTAGCAAATGGCAAGCTGAAGCACATATATACTATATGATCTGTAGAAGATTTACCAAATTCCTCCAAACCTTACTTGCTTACTATTGAGTATGCTTGAATTGTCAACTGAGAGTTGTCGTCGGGTCGCGGTGGAACTGGACGCCCCGCGGTGGGCAACTAAGAGTTGTCGCCGGGTCGCGGTGGAAGTCGCCGCCCCGCGTTGGGAGTCACCGCCCCGCGGTGGGAGTCACCGCCCCGCGGTGGGACATGGGTTACATGGGCTTATGTCTTGGGGCCCAAGTCTGTCAGGGTAGAACCTTAGCACTATTTATAGTCGCTTATTGTAAACCCTAATGTAATCCGAAATCTGTAATTCTGCCTCCTAATACAATCTGATCTCACTCTGTTCGTGAACGTAGCCAATTTTGGTAAACCACGTAAATTTGTGTTCGTTTGTTCTTGTTCTTTCTTGTTTGTTTGTTTGTTTGTCTCTCTCTCTCAATCCGCACAACAAACTGGTATTAGAGCTTGGTTAATCGGTGTTTGTTTTCTGGAGAGAAAGATGTCTGCTTTGAACATCAAGATCGACAAGTTCACGGGGAGGAACAATTTCAGTCTATGGCAGATCAAGATGCGGTCTTTGCTGAAGCAACAGGGTCTATGGGGGCCGCTGAAAGTAAAGGCAGGCGATAACGTCACCGCTGAGATGACCATTCAGGAGGAGAAGGCACACTCAACGATTATGCTGTGTCTCACAGATGATGTCATCACCGAGATCTCAGACGAAGAGACTGTCGTTGGGTTGTGGTTGAAGTTAGAGAGTCTTTATATGACGAAGTCTCTCACCAACAAGTTACTTCTGAAGCAACGTCTGTTCGGCCTGCGTATGCAGGAAGGTATGAAACTCAGGGAGCATTTAGAACAACTTAATACTATTCCGTTAGAATTAAGGAATATTGATGTTAAGGTTGAAGATGAGGATGCTGCCTTGATTCTGTTAGTATCTCTGCCCAGTTCGTTTGAGAACTTTGTCCAGTCATTCATAGTTGGGAAAGATACAGTAACTCTGGAAGACGTTAGGTCTGCCCTTCATTCAAGGGAACTGCGTCATCAGGCGAATAGCACAAGTTCAGATAATCAAGCCTCTGGACTGTTTACCAGCGGAGGCAAGGGGCAGGGAAAAGGGAGGAAGAAGGAAAAGAAGCCGTCTTCTTCAAAGGGTCCTAAGCCGAACGATGTCTGCAACTACTGTAAAGAGAAAGGGCATTGGAAGAACGAATGTCCTAAGAAGAAGAAATCGCAGGATTCTGGTTCTACAGCTGTTGCAGAAGATGATTTTGCACTTGATGAGGATATAGCTCTGGTTGCTGGTGGACACACTAATCAGGCTGATGTGTGGGTTCTTGATTCCGGGGCTTCCTATCACATATGTCCTAAGAGAGAGTGGTTCGAAACTTATAAGCAGGTAGATGGTGGCAGTGTTTCCATGGCCAACAGTTCTGTCTGCAAGGCGGTTGGAATTGGCTCGATCAAGATCAGGACACATGACGGCAGATTCTGTACATTGAACGAGGCCAGACATGTTCCACTTATTACCAAGAATTTGATATCTCTGAGTTTGCTGGACAGTAAGGGGTTCTATTTCAAGGGTGAAGGTGGAGTTCTGAATGTCTGCAAGGGTTCTGATGTTATCCTGAAAGGTGTCAAGAAGGGCACTTTATATTTCCTACAGGGTTCTACTGTTTCTGGATCTGTTTCTGTTGCATCCTCAGAGATTCACAAGGATGATATGACTAAGTTATGGCATATGAGACTCGGTCATATGGGTGAAAGGGGGATGCAGATTCTGGCAAAGGAAGATCTTCTTGGTGGTCACAAGATCACGAGTCTTGACTTCTGTGAGCACTGTGCCCTTGGGAAGCTACACCGCATCAAGTTTCCAAAGGGTATCCACAGGACAAAAGGCACACTTGATTACATCCATTCGGATTGTTGGGGTCCGGCTAGCGTTGAGTCTCTAGGAGGTCAGAGGTACTTCTTGACTATCATTGATGATTACTCAAGAATGACTTGGTTGTTTGTCATGAAGCACAAAGGAGAAGCTTTCAAGAACTTCAAGGAGTGGAAAACGTTAGTGGAGAATCAAACAGGGAAGAAGATCAAAAGGCTGTGAACTGATAATGGTCTGGAGTTCTGTTCGTCTGAGTTTGATCAGTTCTGCAAGGATGTTGGAATTGCTCGTCATCATACAGTCAGGCATACACCACAACAGAATGGTGTAGCTGAGAGGATGAATCAGACTCTACTAGAGAGAGCGAGGTGCATGCTCTCAAATGCAAAACTGGATAGGAGGTTTTGGGCAGCAGCAGTGACTACAGCATGCTACTTGATAAACCGCGGACCTCACACTGGCATAAACTGCAAAACACCTTACGAGGTGTGGTCTGGTAAGCCTGCTGATTACTCGAGTCTGAAAGTTTTTGGCTGCACAGTTTATTATCATGTAAGTGAGGGTAAACTAGAGCCACGAGCAAAGAAGGGAGTATTTGTTGGTTATGGAGATGGTGTCAAGGGATACATAGTCTGGTCTCCGTCTGAAAAGAGGGTTATTATGAGTAGAAGCGTCATCTTTGATGAGAATTCTATGCTTAACTCTATTGTGAAGTCCATAGAAGAAAGTAGCAGTGTTGATAAACAGGTGGAGTTACAAGTTCCTCTACAAGAAGAAGAGGAAGAACACTAGAGTGAAGCTGAATTGCTAGAACCTCTACCATCAGATCCTCAACCATCAGAAGCTACTCATCAAAGCTTAGCTGAAGGTCGCTCAAGAAGGGTTGGAGTTAGGCCACCACAAAGGTATGGTTTTGAGGATATGGTGGGCTATGCACTACGGGTTGCCGAGGAGGTGGATACTTCTGAACCATCCACCTACAAAGAAGCTGTATCAGGGTCTGAAGCTGCACAGTGGTTTGCAGCAATGGGAGATGAGATGGAATCACTTCATAAGAATCAGACTTGGGAGTTAGTCTCACTGCCTTCAGGGAGAAAGGTTATTACCTGCAAATGGGTTTTCAAGAAGAAGGAAGGGATATCAGCCGCTGAAGGAGTCAAGTTTAAGGCTCGAGTTGTTGCAAGAGGGTTCCATCAGAGAGAGGGAGTTGACTACAACGAGATTTTCTCACCTGTGGTCAGACACACTTCAATCAGGGTGTTGCTAGCAATAGTAACACATCAGGATTTGGAGCTCGAACAACTTGATGTGAAAACAACTTTCCTACATGGAGAGCTAAAAGAGGAGATATACATGACTCAGCCAAATGGTTTCTAGGTTCCAGGAAAGGAAAAGTACGTCTGCAAGTTGAAGAAGTCTTTATATGGACTTAAGCAGTCTCCTAGGCAGTGGTATAAGAGGTTTGACAACTTTATGATGGAGCTCGGCTACAACAGGAGTGCATATGATTGTTGTGTGTACTACAACAAGTTGAAAGATGGCTCTCTCATCTACCTAGTTCTGTACGTAGATGACATGTTGGTAGCTGCAAAGAGCAAGGAAGAAGTTCAGAAGCTGAAAGATGTCCTAAGTGGTGAGTTTGAGATGAAGGATCTGGGAGCAGCTCGAAAGATTCTAGGAATGGAGATTCTTAGAGATAGAGGTCAGAAGAAACTTTTCTTATCACAGAAATGTTATATTGAGAAGGTGTTGTCAAGGTTTGGTATGTCATCCGCTAAGCCTATCGATACACCTTGTGCTGCTAATATCCATCTTACTACTTTGCATGCACCTCAGTCAACCGAGGAGAAGGAGTATATGTCTAGAGTCCCTTATGCCAGCGCTGTAGGGAGTTTAATGTATGCTATGGTCTGTACAAGACCAGATCTGGCACATGTTGTTAGTGTTGTGAGCCGGTTCATGGTTCAACCAGGAAAGGAACACTGGCAAGCTGTGAAGAGGATATTCAGGTATCTGAGGGGAACATCTGATATTGGTCTCGTTTATGGAGGTGATACACAGTGTTTGGTCACAAGGTATTCAGATTCTGATTACGCTGGAGATGTTGATAGTAGGAGATCTATGACTGGTTATGTTTTTACTCTTGGTGGTTCTGTTGTTAGTTGAAAGGCTACTCTGCAACCTACTGTGACTTTGTCTACAACGGAAGCAGAGTACATGGCTTTGACAGAAGCTGCTAAAGAGGGAATATGGCTAAAAGGACTGGTTAGTGATCTGGGTCTACATCATGATCAGGCAACTGTCTACTGTGATAGTCTGAGTGCTATATGCTTAGCCAAGGATCAGGTTCATCACGAACGGATTAAGCATATTGACGTGAGGTATCATTTCCTGAGAAGTGAGAAGAGGATAAAGGTGAAGAAAGTAGGTACTGCTGACAATCCTGCTGATATGTTCACCAAGCCGGTTCCCCATAGCAAGTTCCAACACTGTTTGGACTTGCTAAACGTCAGAAGCTGTTAGATTGCCCTATGGGGCAAGTCTGGATCAGAGATAGGAGGAGATAGTACATCTGGCATTGCCTAATGCATCTGGTACATCTGGGAGAATTCAAGTCAAGGTGGAGATTGTTGAGTATGATTGAATTGTCAACTGAGAGTTGCTGCCGGGTCGCGGTGGAACTGGACGCCCCGCGGTGGGCAACTGAGAGTTGCCGCCGGGTCGCGGTGGAAGTCGCCGCCCCGCGTTGGGAGACACCGCCCCGCGGTGGGACATGGGTTACTTGGGCCGATGTCTTGGGGCCCAAGTCTGTCAGGGTAGAACCTTAGTACTATTTATAGTCGCTTATTGTAAACCCTAATGTAATCCGAAATCTGTAACTCTGCCTCCTAATACAATCTGATCTCACTCTGTTCGTGGACGTAGCCAATTTTGGTAAACCACGTAAATCTGTGTTCGTTTGTTCTTGTTCTTTCTTGTTTGTTTGTTTGTTTGTCTCTCTCTCAATCCGCACAACACTTACCTTTGAACTGTTAAGGTAGAAGTCACAAATTTTTTGTATCATCTTCTCCTCCACAAAATCCTCAAATGATGGCTTTAACCCGCCAAAAATCACATCCTTGCAATATCGTAGATATGTTTTAAAAGTATTCTGTCAAGTTAACATCAAAAGATTCAGAACCCAACCAATTTAAAAGGAACCCAATGGATATCTTGTTCTATGTGAAGGGCTATAAATTCAAGCTGCTCGCTGCCTGAATCTGTCGGGATGCTGGCACCCTAAGAATGAAAAAAATTAAAGTGTACTGTCTCAGAAGGAAGCCCAATGAATAAGATTGAATGATTATTTGACCTTAACAAAGTGAAAGAAATATAGTGAAGTTTAGGTTGTACAAAATTATCAAACAAAAAACTTCTTTTTCAGAATACTAAAATGCATCTGCTAATTGTCAATGTATACCCTGATGAACCATAAATATTGGGAAGTTCGTTTAAAAGCTAAGTACATAGAAAATTAACTTACAAGCTCAAGTAGCCGACTTACTTCCCATAGTACGTAAGAATCAACTAATTTTGAATACATAGCACCTTAGGTCACCAACACCTCTTATTTGCTTGTTATTTCTAGCAGGTGTTCTAATAAATATTAAGTAACCATAGGTGTTCAAATAAATATTAAGAAACCCCAGTGAACTGTACTCCACTACACAGGAACTTACCAGTGGAATACTAAGCAACCCAGTGAACACGTTTGAAGTACTTTCTGATTGGCATTGTTTAGATGTGAAAGAGGAACCTCGTCAAAGGGTGCTATAGGGAAGATATGGTGATAGCTTTAACCAAACAAACCTACGACTTAAGAATACTAGAATTCTAAGCCCGTGCAAAGCACGGGTCTGTTGTTTTTTGTTTTGTTTTGTTTTGTTTTATTTGGACACACGGTTTGTATTACTAATAAATTGTAGTGTAAGCTTTATTATGTAGTTTTTATTTTTTTCCGGTCTTAATAATTGCAAAAATGTGTTTCTTAAGAAGACAAGTTGTATTAGTATGCGTAAACATTTTTTGTTAAAAATTAAAATACTTAAATAAATGAATTGCATTAGTGTTAATTATTGTTTTCCTTAAAAGAGCAAATTGTGTTTATGACGTTTTTTTGGGTGTAAGAAGTCATTTGTTTGGGAAACGTGGTATTTGAATGTTGCACATTGATTGTTACGGGGAATCGCAAATGGAGGGTAAAAAATGTTTTTTGTTTTTAAATCGTTTGTAATCAAATGGCCAAATAGTCCCTACTTCTTTTTCACATACAGTGAAATTGTTAAGTATCTCGGCTTGCTGAGATACTTATGTTGGTTGACGTGAATCTGATACATATGAAGCGGCAAATTCGGCTTGCTGAGAGGCTGAAGGGTATGTTGGTTGCCAGCTACATATAGTGTTGCACTGTGCTGTTGTTGCCATGTGTCCCGGTTATTTATGTAATGACATTTTGTCTCCCACATTTTGTAAGAAAGTTATCGGCGTTTAAGTTATGTCTATGGGGTGTGTTTTGAGATCTTCCCGTTAGATGAAGTGATGTAAGGCCGAGTTTGTATGTGCTGAAGATAATTATGAATGGGTTAAATATTTTCTGATGCTTTAAATGATGAAAGCGGTATTGACGTGTGGGCCAAATAATAGTTTCAATTGTTTACTGTGCTTATGTCTGGCTGCTATAATGGAATACTTTCCCCTTTCAAGAAGAAGTCATCCGGTGAAGTATGGATGCCTTCGGTTTTATAAGCATATTCCGCTAAGGTTTCCCCACCCCCTTACTTTTATTGCATGGCTGTTTGAAAAGCTACGGGTTCGTAATTTGAGTATTGTAATTACATGGCTGTTTGAAAAGTCTAACCTCCCTTTGCCATGTGCTGGAGGCGTCATGTAGCTTTATTAGTGTTGTTATTAGTACAATAATAGCGTCTATGTTGTATAAAAATGTGAATTAATATCGTTTATACAACAAATTCTATGCAAAAGAATAAAGGTCTTTTTTATATAATTTAAAAATGGCTATATTATCATTTAAATTTCCTTTTTGTTTTGATTGTAAATAAGCTAGGGTCATATTAAAAATCTATGTATTTATTTTGGTTATATTACACAAATAAAACAATAATATATTTGACCCAGTTAGAAATATGTGTTCAACTATTTAGCTTCATAAAAGAAGCCGTTTTAATTCCAATATATGTAATACAAATATCAAGGGATAACCTTTTTGCCCCGGGTAAAAAAGGGTTGAAGTGTTTAATTTAATAAAGGAAGTGCTTATAATTCCAAGACACGAACGTTTCACAACATCTTTTTGGTTAATTATTCGTACAATAGATCGAGGAATGCATTTTTTATAAGAGTCTCTGAACCCCTTTGAACAATTATACTATTCATAAAAATTTCCCCCTTCATACACCGGCAATCAGGACTAATTCTTTTTTTTTTTGTCATATTTTTTACGGCGAAAATGAATTTGTACAAACCAACCTTTCACTGGGAGGCCAAAAATAAGCATTCTTGTTATTTGTTTGAAAAAACGTTGCCATTTCAAAGCATTTACCACTCGATTTATCATGTATATATGGTACTTCGTATCATTTCCTCATAAAGTAAAGAAAAATATATAATTTTTTAAATCACTGTGTCGATTTTAATTTATAGTTGTGATATTTTTAAATTTAATACGAAAATAGAACAAACTATTTTCCAAAGTGATATCAAATGCTACGCTAGAATGAATTATTTTGTATGACAGGAAACACGATTTTATGAAATTTGGTTAAGTTTTTGATGAGAGTGAGATTGTATACGCAGTATTACTTTTTCTGTGATACCCCGTATTTTTGTAAGCTATTTCTGGAGTTCCGGGATTTTTCCCGAGTACCTGTTATGTACGTCGGATTTAATTCAGAAAGTTGGAGACATTCTGTAATGTGCTATGAATCTGTAATATTTTTCTTAGTGAAATAAAATACAGACGACATGCTTTGTATTTTAATACTCGTTCGCGTACGATATTTTTATCCCGGGTTAATATCGTTTTCGTCTAAGAGTTGAGGAGGCGGCAAAGCCACAGGGGCGGCGACCGCCGTCGCCAGGCTCGAGGAGCAGGCTGGGTCTTCTCCTAGCTGGGGACTCCAGGCCTATGGCGGCGCCCGCCGCATTTATGGCGGTGCCCGCCGTCGTCGTTGTCCGGAGGTCCTTGCCCGAAGGTCGCCGGCGTGGCTCTGGCAGCGCCGGAGTAGCTCGTCGTAGAGCCATCATTGTGTTTCTTGACATTTGGCTATAAAAGGAGGTGTTTGGGAGGGGTTTTTGAGCTCAATCCACAGCCCAAGCTCTCCCAAATTCTTGCCTCACTGGAGTTGTGCCTCGTCGGATTTCTGAAGCTTTCGCCGGAGGTCGTTTGGTGGTGTTTCCAGAGTGCATTTGTGAAGCTTTTGGTAGCCTTGGAGGTTAGAAACCAAAGCAAGTCGAAGGAGGCCGAGTCGCTCGTGTTTTGGGTGAGTTTTCTCGCCGCTTCTGTCGTCTGAGTTCTTCACGGCGACCGCCGCCAAGAACGACGACCGCCGCCAAGAACGGCGACCGCCGCCAGTGTCCAGAATGCCTTTTTGGGCTTTTGGCTTTGGTGGTCGTCGTTGTGGCGTCGTTCCTTTCATTTTCTTTCGTCATTTTTAGATTCGTACTGTGGTTATGTCGGATCTAACTTAGGGTTCCTTTTATGGGTCGACTCGAAGGTCGTTGTGCTGTCGGAGCTATACCCGTGTCGAGCCCGTAATCCCGTCGTTGTCGTTAGGCTTGTTTCTATTCTGCGGATTAAGGCAAGTGGCGGTTTGCTCTTGCTCATCGTTTCCATATTTACATTGATTATCAGTTATTTCAATTGATTAATTAATTTGGAACGATTATTACTGTGTTCTTCTGGATGTGATTTATAAACTGTTTTGGAAATCATATAATAGGTTGTATATCTGTTAGAACAATGCTATTATCTGTGATTGCCTTTCGGGCCTTTATGTGGATTTATTCTGTAACTGTGATTGTGCTATATCTGTGTGGTTAGCACTGTTAGTTAGGAATGTACTCGGACTTCGTCCGGTCGTTTCTTTATAATCTGGTATCGGGGTGGCTCGTCTCCACCTGGTACTATTCTAAGATCATGATCGGTCTCTTTCACAAGTGTGTAGAGGCAGGACACTTAGCTGGTGTCACAAACCTTTCGGTGTGCGTCACTCTCAACGAAACGTATACTAAGATGTGTCGTCCCAATGGTGGGGTACACATGTAAAAGTCTAATAACGTGATGTGTGTTTGAAATATAAATCAGATAAGTGCTACTCGACGCACATAATAAATAAACCTTCGGCGAGTAGTGCAGCTAGGAAAACTCGTCTCGACTTTGATCATAGTACGTTCTCTTTCCAATCTGGATCCGCTGTATGCGGTGAGGTTGTTCGTGAACCGAAGCATCTCAGTCAGCTTTTAAATCATTGTTGTATGATTCTTTAAACTTTCCAGATTTGTCATAATTCCTTAAAGACTCACTTTCGTTGGAGTCTTCCTTTGAGTTGATTTCTGTAATGATTCAGTCTTCCAGAGTCTTCTCTTGTGCATACCTCTTGTTATTATTTCCGTAGAAGTATGAAGGTTGATTATCGTTATCGGTTATCATTCGAGAAACGATAAGGCTAACCTAATACAACTACATCGAACCTTCTGCTTTGTACCCTTGCTAGTCTATTCAAGTAGACTAACCCACGAACTTTGTTCTCTGCATGTGGGTTGGTGTCATCCGTTCGATTCGGCAAATCAGATAGAAAGTAGCTCAAAAGAATAGAAGGACTATGGAGTCGATGGTGGTTTTCAAATGTTTGAGTTATTTCGTTAATCAGGTTGAGATCTTTTGGACAATGACTTTGGTTGTAATGTGTTTTGTAAGACTTCCGTTGTACCCTACTTTATAAGACTTCCGCTGTATTTGGTTTAAACTCTGTGTTAGCCTATTCGGGATTGGGTTGTAATCCCGTAACTCATGTTTCTTTGACAATGTTATGTTTTGGAATTGAATGCTTTGATCATTATGTATCATTTGTATTTCATAAATTGTATTTAAATGGTAAAGCCTTGGGTGATCTCGGTAAGGAACACTGGGATCACTGGCGGTAATACCTTTCCAAAAGGGTTAAGTTTTGGGGGTGTTACAGTTGTGGTATCAGAGCCAAAGGTTTTAAAACGGGTTTGAGATTTTTATATCATTTATCCGTTTTGAAAATACTTTAAAAGGGCTCGAAATTTTCAAAGTAAAAAGAATTTCAAAACACCGTTCATAGTCGTGTCTTCTATATTGTCTGATGTAGTAAGCTTGCTTCTATGTCTAGAAAGACTAACTCTTTCCTCGTTATCCGGTAGGATGGGTGCGTGCTTTTCTCTTGATAGGGGGTCGAAGGACGCCAAGACGGACCCGCCGTCTCCAGGCAGGCTAGATTTTCCGATCCCTCAGCGATGTTTCGAGGTTGGAGGCCCGAGTAGCCCGTCCGAAGACATCAAGTATGTGATTCTCGAGTCTATTGTCCTTACGCCTAGGGATGCAGTGGTCACTATAGCTGCACGTGTGGAGCCACTCAGGGAGGAAGCAGTGCAGGAAGTGGGTGAGTCATCTAGATACGCCTTAGGGCATTACGATGATGATTACCAGATCGAGATTGATCCCGAGGATGAGGATCCCATCGAAGATGATCCTGAGGAGGACCCCGAGATGGACCTGGAAGAGCAGAGCCAAGAGCCAAACAACTTGAGGCACTTGCTAGTGGACAGTCAGGAGCCGGGGGTACAGTTTATTCCCCCCAGTCCAGAACTATCACCAGTGTCGGCTTATGCACTCATGACTGATGCTGGTTGGGAGGCACTGTACACTGAGCACGGTATTGGGAGGAGTGGCCCGACCATGATCTACGAGGACTATCCGCCTACTCCGCCTCGGAGGAGGAGGAGATCAGAGGCTGAGTCGAGAGAGATCCTTCGCTAGAGCGAAATGAACTCTCATATGGAGCAACAGCAGCAGATGGATCAGGCGATCGCTAGCGCTCAGAGGAGGGCTGGGATAGGAGGACCTCTTACAGACGATCCTTTCTTTTCCACGACTGAGGTTGGGTCTGAGTCACCAGAGCCATGTGACCCAGGACCGAGCAGGGTGCGAAACCCATCGCCAGAGCTCGATGGTGAGCCTAGTCCGAAGAGACCTTGCACGAGTAGCCAGTCTTATAGGAGACGTTTTGGAACGCCTTGATGAGGATTGGCGTTTCCTATCGTAGTAGTTTCCTTTCTTAGTATTTCAGTATGTACTTTGTGTAATATTTCAGTATTGCGGCAAGTACTCTGTGAAACACTTTTATCTTCGAGCAATTTTTGTCCTAACGCTCGGATGATAGACTTATGTGTAGCTTGTGTAACAGTTCCAGTTCATCTATAAAATACCTAGTTGATCTATTCTGAGTAATTTTACTACACTAAGCATGTTTGAATGATATTAATGTATAAATAACTTGGAATTTGATCGGTAAACAGATGGTGAACACAAGGAACACGGTTCGAGCTGGTGTTGGGACTAGTCAGGGTCCCAGACCAATAATAAGAGATGTTGGCCAAGGTGAGCATGTATCTGAATCCCATAATCAATCCAGGGGTAATGATCAGGATCAGAGTAATGCACCAGTGGTGTTTGATGCTGCAACAGTGGAGACAATTCGAGGAATTGTCATGCAAGCTATCGCTGATGCTATGCGACCAAATGTGCCACAGGCACAAGGCGTGCCGATTCCCCCACCGGTTCCTAGATTTGAGGAGCCAAGAAACCATGATGTCCAGGAGAATGCAGTCAGGACTAGGGACAACTATGGCCGTGCTCTGAAGACCATCAGTTCTATGAGGCCTGACAGCTACAACGGAAAAGGGGAGCCAGTCAAGGTGACCCATTGGTTCTCTCACATGGAACGGCTGTTCCGTAATGTAGACTGTACCGAGGCTGAAAAGGTCCATATAGTTTCTCTGCAGCTGAAAGAGGATGCTAGTGAATGGTGGGAGGGTACAGGCTTAGCTGATAGCCCTGTATTGACCTAGTCGATGTTTAAGACCAAAATGATTGACCGTTTCTTCTCTCGTGCTATGAGAGATGAGAAACACAAGGAGTTTCTGTACCCCAAGACCGATGGATTGAAGGTAGCTGAGCTGGCAACCAAGTTCAATCATCTTCTGCAGTATGCCCCAGCTAAGATAAACAGCGAGGCACAAAAGATCTGGTACTTCCACGAGTGGATGAGTCTAGATATCAAGCAATTGATGGTGCACCACATATGCTCTACTCTGGAGCAGTATATGGATGTTGCCTACAAGCTGGAAGTGACTCTAGAGGAGTCAACAAAGAGACGCATCCGACAGAGATCGATGCAGAATCAGAATCAGAATCAGGGTGGTGGATTCAAGCGACCTACGCCACCGTCTAGCTTTGCCAAGTCTGGCCGAGCAAAGACGGACATGACTCACGGAGGGTCAACGCAGCAGTCCAGTCAGAGCAGAAGTTCAGTTCAGTGTTATAACTGTGGTGTTGCTGGGCACAAGAGCAATGAGTGTCAGAAGGAGAAGAGATCGTGCTTTGGGTGTGGATGTGATGGTCATCTACAGATGTTCTGCAAGCAGGGGAAGCAGAAGGGAGTAGAGTCGCAGCAAGGGTCAGTTCATCAGAGCAACCGACCTAGGTTCAAGCCTGCCGAGACTCCTAGCCCGTCAATTCAGACGACTGCTCAGAACAGGGGAAAGGCCCCAACTGTTTCTGGAAGTCAGGGTCAACGCTTGTACGAGATGCGTGAAGCAGATGGACCCAACGCTCCGACTGCTCAAGGTACTTTATACCTTCACTCTACTTCCGTATGCATTCTGTTTGATTCTGGTGCTACGCATTCCTTTATTTCGAATAGTTGTGTTAGCAAGTTAGACTTAGTGTGCAACGATTCGTGCGACCCTTTCGTCGTTAGTCTTCCTAATGGAGAACGTTTGGTGGAAACCAAGCATCTGTCCGACTTTCCAATTACCATTCAGGGTAAGGAGTTTGAGGCAGATCTGATCTGTATAGCCATGGCACCATACGACATCATTCTTGGTATGGATTGGCTGACGCATCACAAGGCGGTGATCGACTTCAGTTCAAGAACAGTGACGGTGACATCTAAGGGCCAGTTCGTGTGCAAGTTCAAGGGCTAGAATGACGCTGATAACGGCAAGCTGATCAATGCGATGGCTGCGTTTAAGCTACTACGACAAGGTTGTGTCGGGTACCTCTGCTACTTGGATTCGCCCGTGAAAGATGGACCTGCGATTCTTGATATTCCAGTGGTCAGAGAGTTCTCGGATGTCTTTCTAGAGGAGGTTCCTGGATTACCTCCGAACCGTGATATGGAGTTTTCCATTGATCTTGAGCCTGGTACTGCGCCAATCTCTAAGGCACCGTATCGGATGGCTCCTGCAGAGATGCAAGAGTTGAAGAGTCAACTTGAAGATCTTCTCGACAAGGGTTATATCAGGCCGAGTGCATCGCCGTGGGGTGCTCCGGTTTTGTTTGTCAAAAAGAAGGACGGATCGTTTTGACTTTGCATCGACTATCGAGAGTTGAACAAAGTGATGATCAAGAACAAATACCCATTGCCGAGGATTGACGACCTGTTGGACCAGTTACAGGGAGCAAAGGTTTTCTCCAAGATCGACCTGAGATCTGGATATCATCAACTCAGAATTCGTGAGCATGACATTCCTAGAACTGCGTTTAGGACCAGATATGGTCATTATGAGTTCGTAGTGATGCCTTTTGGGCTTACAAATGCTCCAACTGTCTTTATGGATCTGATGAATCGATGTTTTCACCAGTACTTGGACAAGTTCGTAGTGGTCTTCATAGACGACATTCTGATCTACTCTCCGAGTGAAGAAGTCCACGAGGAACATCTGCGGATTGCTTTGTCAGTCCTTAGACAACATCAGCTTTATGCTAAACTGTCCAAGTGTGAATTCTGGTTGAAGGAGGTGGCTTTCTCAGGCCACGTGATCAATAAGAATGGAATTATGGTTGATCCCCAGAAGATCGAAGCTGTGGCAAATTGGACACAGCCCCAGAACGTGAAGGAGGTGCGTAGCTTTTTTGGGCTTGCCGGGTATTACAGACGGTTCGTGGAGGGGTTTTAGAAGACCGCTCTACCTATGACCAATCTACTCCGCAAGGTTCACAAGAAGTTTGTCTGGAATGACAAGTGCGAGGCCAGTTTCCAGGAGTTGAAGCGACGGCTGACCTCGGCACCCGTGTTAGCACTTCCAAAAGGGAACGACGATTATATGGTCTATAGTGATGCTTCAAAGTGTGGTCTTGGTTGTGTTTTAATGCAGAAGGGCAGAGTCATTGCTTATGCATCCAGGCAACTCAAGACGTACGAAGAAAACTATCCGACACATGATCTTGAGCTAGCAGCGGTTGTCTTTGCGCTGAAGATTTAGAGGCATTACCTCTACGGTATAAGATGCCAAGTCTTCACTGACCACAAAAGTCTCAAGTATATATTTACTCAAAAGGAGCTGAATATGAGACAATGCCGCTGGCTAGAGTTACTCAAGGACTACGACATCGAGTTGTTGTACCATCCGGGCAAGGCTAATGTGGTAGCTGATGCATTGAGCCAGAAGACAACGCACGAGAGGGTAGTTTCTTTACTTACTACTCAGACCAAGCTGAACCGAGAGTCATGCGACATTGAAGTTCTGTATGATCAGCGTAGATGTTTCCTGAATATGCTGGAAATTCAGGCTACACTGCTGGATCAGATCAAGGAAAAGCAAGTTGATGACGTCGTCTTGGTGAAGCTAAGCAGTGAAGTGATGGATGGGAAAGCTCCCAGTTTTGTGATTCAGGATGACGGATCGCTTTGGTTTCAAGACCGAATCTGTGTGCCAGACGCAGAAGGCCTTCTTCAGTTGGTGATGAGAGAAGCTCATTCATCTGCTTATTCTGTGCATCCTGGCTCTAGCAAGATGTACAAGGATCTCAGGAAGAAGTTTTGGTGGCCAAACATGAAGTGGGACGTAACAGACTTTGTGGCAACGTGCTTAACTTGCCAGAAGGTCAAGATCGAACACCGCATGCCAGGTGGTGAGTTGCTACCTCTCCCTGTGCCAGAATGGAAATGGGAGGACATCGCCATGGACTTCGTCACTGGGCTACCCAAGACTCGAAGTCAGAGAGATGCTATCTGGGTAATTGTGGATCGGCTTACGAAGTGTGCTCATTTCCTAGCCATTAAGACCACTTGGGAAGCCCAGAAGTTAGCAGAGGTCTACCAAAAAGAGATTGTCCGTTTACATGGTATCCCTACAACCATCGTATCGGATCGAGATGGCCGTTTCATGTCAAGGTTCTGGCAAGAAATTCATAAGGATATGGGGACCGAGTTAAGGTTCAGCACATCGTTTCATCCTCAGACAGATGGCCAGTCTGAAAGGACCATCCAGACTCTGGAGGATATGCTCAGAGCTTGTGTACTCGATCGTCCGACTAGCTGGGAGGACAACTTGAGTCTGATTGAGTTCACCTACAACAACAGCTGGCATGCTACGATCAAGATGGCTCCGTTCGAAGCTTTGTATGGTCGCCGCTGCAGATCTCCGATTTGTTGGGACGATAACGCCGACAAGATTCTGCTTGGGCCAGAGTTAGTCGAGAGGACAACTTCTGACATTGCATTGATTCGACAAAGGATGTTGACCGCTCAGAGTCGACAGAAGTCGTATGCAGACAAGAAGCATAGGAATGTCGAGTTCGAGGTCGGTGACAAGGTGTTTGTCAAGGTGTCGCCCTCGAAGGGAGTTTTCAGGTTTGGTAAGCGTGGGAAGCTTAACCCTCGCTATGTGGGACCATTCGAGATTCTGGATAGAGTGGGATCTCTAGCATACCGCTTGGCGTTGCCGCCATCGGCTCATCCAGCGCATAATGTATTCCACGTCTCTTTGCTCAGGAAGTATGTGCCAGATGAGTCTCATGTGCTGAGTTATGAGGACATCGAGATTCAAGATAATGATACTTATGAGGAGATGCCCGTGCGCATTTTGGAGCGTCGTGAGAAGCAGCTGCGTAGCAAGATCGTACCGTTGGTACGGATTCAGTGGTCCAAGTCTGGATCGGAGGAAGTTACTTGGGAAACGTGGGAAACCGAGTCAGATATGCTCAGGTGTTTTCCCGAGTTATTCTCGACCTAAGTTTCGGGGTCGAAACTTCTTTTAAGGGGGAGGAGATGTGATACCCCGTATTTTTGTAAGCTATTTCTGGAGTTCCGAGATTTTTCCCGAGTACCCGTTATGTACGTCGGATTTAATTCAGAAAGTTGGAGACATTCTGTAATGTGCTATGAATCTGTAATATTTTTCTCAGTGAAATAAAATATAGACGACGTGCTTTGGATTTTAATACTCGTTCGCGTATGATAATTTTATCCCGGGTTAATATCGTTTTCGTCTAAGAGCTGAGGAGGCGGCAAAGCCACAGGGGCTGCGATCGCCGCATTTATGGCGGCGCCCGCCGTCGCCAGGGTCGAGGAGAAGGTTGGGTCTTCTCCTAGCTGGGGACGCCAGGCCTATGGCGGCGCCCGCCGTCGTCGTTGTCCGGAGGTCCTTGCCCGAAGGTCGCCGGCGTGGCTCTGGCAGCGCCGGAGTAGCTCGTCGTAGAGCCATCATTGTGTTTCCTGGCATTTGGCTATAAAAGGAGGTGTTTGGGAGGGGTTTTTGAGCTCAATCCACAGCCCAAGCTCTCCCAAATTCTTGCCTCACCAGAGTTGTGCCTCGCCGGATTTCTGAAGCTTTCGCCGGAGGTCGTTTGGTGGTGTTTCCAGAGTGCCTTTGTGAAGCTTTTGGTAGCCTTGGAGGTTAGAAACCAAAGCAAGTCGAAGGAGGCCGAGTCAATCGTGTTTTGGGTGAGTTTTCTCACCGCTTCTGTCGTCTGAGTTCTTCACGGCGACCGCCGCGTTCTTCACGGCGCCCGTCGTGATGAACTGCGGCGACCACCTCCAAGAACGACGACCGCCGCCAGTGTCCAGAATGCCTTTTTGGGCTTTTGGCTTTGGTGGTCGTCGTTGTGGCATCGTTCCTTTCATTTTCTTTTGTCGTTTTTAGATTCGTACTGTGGTTATGTCAGATCTAACTTAGGGTTCCTTTTATGGGTCGACTCGAAGGTCGTTGTGTTGTCGGAGCTATACCCGTGTCGAGCCCGAAATCCCGTCGTTGTCGTTAGGCTTGTTTCTATTCTGTGGATTAAGGCAAGTGGCGGTTCACTCTTGCTCATCGTTTCCATATTTACATTGATTATCAGTTATTTCAATTGATTAATTAATTTGGAACGATTATTACTGTGTTCTTCTGGAAGTGATTTATAAACTGTTTTGAAAATCATATAATAGGTTGTATATCTGTTAGAACAGTGCTATTATCTGTGATCGCCTTTCGGGCCTTTATGTGGATTTATTCTGTAACTGTGATTGTGCTGTATCTGTGTGGTTAGCACTGTTAGTTAGGAATGTACTCGGACTTCGTCCGATCGTTTCTTTATAATCTGGTATCGGGGTGGCTCGTCTCCACCTGGTACTATTCTAAGATCATGATCGGTCTCTTTCACAAGTGTGTAGAGGCAGGACACTTAGCTGGTGTCACAAACCTTCCGGTGTGCGTCACTCTCGACGAAACGTATACTAAGATGTGTCGTCCCAATAGTGGGGTACACATGTAAAAGTCTAATAACGTGATGTGTGTTTGAAATATAAATCAGATAAGTGCTACTCGACGCACATAATAAATAAACCTTCGGCGAGTAGTGCAACTAAGTTATAGTGCAGCTAGGAAAACTCGTCTCGACTTTGATCATAGTACGTTCTCTTTCCAATCTGGATCCGCTGTATGCGGTGAGGTTGGTCGTGAACCGAAGCATCTCAGTCAGCTTTTAAATCATTATTGTATGATTCTTTAAACTTTCCAGATTTGTCATAATTCCTTAAAGACTCACTTCCGTTGGAGTCTTCCTTTGAGTTGATTTCTGTAATGATTCAGTCTTCCAGAGTCTTCTCTTATGCATACCTCTTGTTATTATTTCCGTAGAAGTATGAAAGTTGATTATCGTTATCGGTTATCATTCGAGAAACGATAAGGCTAACCTAATACAACTACATCGAACCTTCTGCTTTGTACCCTTGCTAGTCTATTCAAGTAGACTAACCCACGAACTTTGTTCTCTGCATGTGGGCTGGTGTCATCCGTTCGATTCGGCACATCAGATAGAAAGTAGCTCAGAAGAATAGAAGGACTATGGAGTCGACGGTGGTTTTCAAATGTTTGAGTTATTTCGTTAATCAGGTTGAGATCTTTTGGACAATGACTTTGGTTGTAATGTGTTTTGTAAGACTTCCGCTGTACCCTACTTTATAAGACTTCCGCTGTATTTGGTTTAAACTCTGTGTTAGCCTATTCGGGATTGGGTTGTAATCCCGTAACTCATGTTTCTTTGACAATGTTATGTTTTGGAATTGAATGCTTTGATCATTATGTATCATTTGTATTTCATAAATTGTATTTAAATGGTAAAGCCTTGGGTGATCTCGGTAAGGAATACTGGGGTCACTGGCGGTAATACCTTTCCAAAAGGGTTAAGTTTTGGGGGTGTTACATTGTCTACGTGAGAAACTCTCCCTAAGGCTCCCTAGTGTCTGATGTGGGTTAGGGTTCCGACCTCGTGACATCGAGAGACAATTTCTCTTGCTTCTCCCCAAACACTTCGTGCTTCTCCCCAAAACTGCTCCCTTCTAATTCTCTTCTTGCTTCTTCCCAGCACCCAACAATCTCGCCCTCTCTCTTCCTCCCTCTCTCTATAGATACCATTTCTCCTCCGCGCTTCATCTACGCAGGAAACCGCCCTGTCTGCTTCTCCATCTGGGCTTCGGCCACACCAAGGCACAAATGAGCCTTACCAGATCAAGGTCGTAAATGCCCGAAACCCAGTTGCTCCCAGTACTGAGCCGGTGGTGGACGACATCGTTTAGGATTGTGAGAGCGCTCCAATTTATCCCAGTACTGAGCCAAGAAGCACCTGTGGTGGATGAAATTGTGACATTATCTTATGAATTTCCCTATGGAATCAAGGTATATCGACTATAGTGTATACCTTCTAAAATGCAATTTTTTTAATGAAATTTGTAGCAATTTCAAAAACTGTATGAATTGTTATTGTAGAAGGTGGGATAGGGTTCCGACACCGCGACATAGGAGCACGTTTTTAATGTAATTATCGATTCATTTGTCTATGTTGTTGTAGAAGGTGGGGTATTCATTCTTTTGATTGAAATGCATTTGATATGTTGCTTATACATTTCAATTGATGGTTTCAGGGTCAACCAGAGAAGATTTTGGGTTGGCAAAATTCTTCTCGACATTGGTGTTCCAGGAACTGCACATGACTTTTTCAATCAGATGAATTCACTGGCTTGGCTGGAGAATAACCAATAATGACTCCTGAAACACTACTTTTTTTTTTATTGTTATCCAAAGATGGTTGTTTGCGTTTAGTTGTTCATGGACATATTTGTCATCATGTATTTCTCATTTATGTACATAATACATCATACATTTCGATACTAAAAGATATTTGCATGTTTTCTACATGCTTTCTATTCCATTGAACTCGTCTGTTCCAGCAACTGTGCTTTCTTTAACCGGAAAGGCCCCTCTCAAGGTGTGCAATATGAGACTATTTATCCTATCAGACCTTACACTTAATATGTATGCACACTTTCTAAACATGCTGAGAGCCAGTTGTTCCATACACACGGCCAATAACCTAATCCTCCTGCAGAATCTTGCTCCTCAAATTTTCTAAATTTACCATTTAATCACTGGATATGTTCTCAAACCTGTCTTGCTACTTAGGAAGTAGGAGTTTAGGCCTTCAAGAATGAAGTTAGACTATCAGATTCCATGGCTCCATATTTATGTACATGTTAATGACAATCATATAAAGACATGTTGAATGTAAGAACCTATGTAAAGCGAAACCGTGGATTATTTTTTATTTGTTAAACGGGAAAAGTTTGACGATCAAGAAAGCTACGAAGGAAAACCACTCCCTATGATAAAATCCTCCCTCTCCTTTCTCTCATCGTAATCTGTTTGGAACTTTGGGCCCTATATGTACTTTTTGAAACTGTCAGCATTATCTGAAATGATATTTTATTAGGTTACATATGCCTATTTCACTTATCAATTAGATTCTATTATGTGGTGTATTCCTCTATGAATACTTGCTATCTTGCCTCGTGCTATTTGATATGCTTCATGTACATGCCTGATCTCTTTCTCATCGGTTTTGGCGCACTCGTGAGCAACAACAACCACAGGCTTCATTTACTCAATCTCTGTCCTTTTGCACATTGTTTATTCCGACGACTCCTTCTTCTTGGTCCTCGAAATAATTTACTTAATAATGTGTGGTATTCTAAAACCTCATTTTAATGTTGCGTTGAGAATTGGATTATCTGTTGTCTGCTCCCCAGATTCTCTTTGTATCTGTAGTTTTCCCTTCCTCTTTGCTAGGATGCGTGTTTTTTTGGGTTTTGAAAAATGAGGTGGGTTTTGGTTTAAAATCATGTCGCATTGTGGCCATTCCCTCTTCTTCTTCTTCTCTGTTTCCCCTTTGCAAGTGTACGATATTGTTTATCTGCTCCACAGGTACGTGTTGGTGGTAATTTTTTAAGTGGCATTTCTAGTGTTATCACATTCGTCATTCTCTTTTGTTTTGGTTCTTTTTAGCGCTGCATTCTTGAAAAGAGAAAAGTGAAATGATGCCCATCTATGCTTTGTTTTGGTTGCACCAGGCCTTGGTTGTGTAAACACTTTCTTTCAAGCTACGGTCTATATCTCTGACATGGGCTGATTGTATCTTTTCTTCTTCAGAATCACATACTCTCACCCAAAAAATCAATGTGGATTTGTTGTTATATTTGTGTATGGATAATAGAAATTAGCTAATCCACCAGTCTTTTGTAAAGATATATAATGTAAGAATGTCTTTTTGCTAATGCAAACAGGTTGTAAATGTTCTGTTTTTTTTCCAGTGTATTACACATCCAGGCTTGTGTATCTACCTATCTAAGCATGTTTTTTATCTATGGATGCAGATAGATGATGATATGGACAGCAGCCTTACGGATAGGAATATAGTTGGATACAATTCTAGCATAAAATAACCAGCTTTTATCCTAGAATGTAAATCAATTCTCTTCTGCATAAGATTAGCACAGCCAGATACTAATACGATGCAGTTGCTACTCAGAAATAGATATGCTCAACCAGTAACAATCTAGATCTAGCAATCAATCAATAACAATAAACCCTAGTTGCGTCCAAATAGAGATTATCAATATCAATCATAAACAACTTAAGCAAGAGAAAGATAAAAACCATGCAATAGATTAAGAACAAGAATCTGGGCCCATTTTTGAAGGCCTTGCAACCCTGATTTCCTACATAACCACCACACCCTACAATGGTTTCTTATGGTTGCACGGTAGATGAAGATAATGGCGTTCATGCCAGACATCCAGGACATGAGCTTTTATGACTACACCGCCAGCAACAAGGAAGTATCCAAGCCAACTCGGCAACGTTATGAGTTATTTTTTGCTTTTCCCTATGCTTTATTCTTTTGTCTTTCATTACATTGAGGACAATGCAATGTTTAAGCATGGGGTGGGGTTTTATACTTGCTACGCTGCTGAGGAGAAAAAAAAATGAAAAGAGCCAAAAAATTGAAAAAAGGCTATTATTGATATCCTGGGATAGGTCGAAAACCCAAAAGGACGGCCTAGGCAATAAACAGGTGGCTTGGACCAGCATTAGGCTGGGGTAATATGAGGTCAAGAGTGACGTGAGCTTATGTGAGTACATCTATTGAAAAATGAAATGAGTGGCTTGGTGAAAACCCGAAAGGGCGCCTTGGCAAAACGAGTGAAAAAGAAGAAGAGTGATTTTAGGATTTCTCATTATTCTTGGCGATGCGTCATAAGAAGAGGAGTCAAAGAAGGATTGTCGGGTAGGTCACTCTGGGAGACATAAGGAGCAATAGATGGAGGCTAGGATTAGAGGTTACTCACACTATTGGATGTCCGGGTTAGCTTGGGGGAAGTACTCTGCTTGCCCCTTAAGCTTGTTGAGTTATGGATGTGTTGTGAATGAGATTGGTGCCAGGAGCTTGGCATGGGTTAGGTGACTCTTAGTTGGAGGATATGCTTCCGGAGATCTTGGATGCTACATTGGAGGAGTAGATTCTTTATTAGTTTACTCGAGGACGAGCAAAGGTCTAAGCATGGGGTGGTTTGATAAGCACTATTTTGTAGGGCTTAAGTAATTGTCATTAGAGGATTTATTGGTGCCATTCGGGTAGATTTAGACACATTCATGTGTATGGTGTTTGGGGGCGGAGTTGGTGTTTTTGGAGGTGTTTGAGCGGTTTTGGAGATCATATGAGACACTGAGGAGGAAGCCACCAGTAGTAGGCGCCAAGGGAGTGCAATGAAGAGTAGAAGAACAATGTGCTGAATTCAATTGGTTCGTTCTCTCTGCTCCGATGTCCAAATGGAGTGATTCCAATTCGAGGAGTTATATCTTGAAGTCTACTGCAAGTCCTCAAAATATGAGCGCAATCCGAGTTGGGAATCAAAAGTTATGGCATTTTTACGGAAGTGTCGCAGAAGCTAAACCGAAGAACGGCGACCGCCGTACAAAGAAGGCTACCGCCGTAATTACGGCGCCCGCCGTGAACCTTACGGCGCCCGCCGCATTTGGCTTTCCACCGACCTTGGCTACGAAGTGATTACGGCGACTGCCGTTTAATTGCGGCGCCCGCCGCATTTACGGCGATCGCCGTGGGAGATGCGGCGACCGCCACCGATGTCAGAAGCCCGCCGAACGTGTTTTCCATATTTGTTTTATTTGGATTATTTTTATTACGGTTTTAATATTTCGTATTAGGTTAACTTAGCTTTATTTTCCTTTAGTATTTAAGGGTTGAGAAAAGGCTTGTTTGCCAATCTTGGATCATCTCTTGAACCCTAATTTCCCTTTCTACGTTATGAAGAACTAAGCCTTCCTGGCTTAGTCAGACGCTGAAGCTTTCGTTTGGATAAAATTGTGAGATTCTTGTTCTTAATCTATTGCATGGTTTTTATCTTTCTCTTGCTTAAGTTGTTTATGATTGATATTGATAATCTCTATTTGGACGCAACTAGGGTTTGTCGTTATTTATCTATTGCTAGATCTAGATTGTTACTGGTTGAGCATATCTATTTCAGAGTAGCAACTGCATCGTATTAGTAACTGGTTGTGCTAGTCTTATGCAGAAGAGAATTGATTTACATTCTAGGATAATATCTGGTTGTGTTATGCTAGAATTGTATCCAACTATATTCCTATCCGGAAAGCTGCTGTTAAACTGAATCTTGATAGTTTCAGGGTTGTTTAATTAGTTAGTGCTAATAGTATTTGGTTGTGCTATTAGTTATATTTGAAAAGGAATTGGAATTACCATTGCATGAGATTTTGAATGAGTATCTATGATCAACTTATCATACGAATAGTGGATGTTGTTTGACTAAGTGCTTTTCCCCATTACTGAATTCATTCATCTTTAGTTTGTTTACCTTTTGCATGCTTAGATTACTAAAACAAACAAAACCCCCCTTTGGTTACTTTAGTTTGACATACAAATTGCATATTAAGATAGAATTCGCCTCCCTGTGGATTCGACATTTACTTACCTAGGACTACGGTTTAAGGTTTGTTTGGATATTTTGCATAGCAGTTTTTTACACGACAAAAATCTATTATCAGAGCTTTAATGAGCAGAACCAAAAATACCTTCACAAATAAGATTCAAAGCCGGTTCCTGGTCTTTGATTTGAAACGAAAAAACCAACAAAAAAATTAGGGCTCCTCTTCGATATCTAACCAAAACATAAGCTAGGGAAACAAAACACAACCAAATGAAATATTGACCACTAGTGGTTTGACATTAGACGCACTGATGTTGGGAGGGATTTACCGTTGTGCTAACGATACTCTAGTCTGGATGTCGAGCAGCTTTGTCCGATCGAACTAGGCGATTAAAGATAAAAAAAAAACATAATGGTAAAAATACCGAATTTCTGATAGCTTCTTGCAAAAATATGGTAATTTTGTACTTTTTGTGGTATTTTTGCTATAGATGGTGTATGATTTTATCTTTTCTTTTCAATCAAAATTTCCTTAAAAGTTGACAAATATTTTCTCCAAAAAGATAAAAGAAATTCTTATTCTCTCTTTAATCTTCCTCCCTAAAGGTGGACACGGTTCATGAACCGCCGGTTCAAGAACCGCCGGTTCAAGGGAACCTTGAACCGGAACCTGAACCGGACCGACGGTTCCGGTTCGGCCGGTTTCCCGCCGGTTCGGAACTCGGTTCCGGTTCCGGTTCGGAACCCGATTCAAAAAAAAACTCAAAAAAAAAATTAAAAAAAAAAAGGAAATCGGGTTCCCGCTGGTTCGGAACCCGGTTAAAAAAAACATTTAAAAATAAAATAAAAAAGGGCTAAGTTTTGTAGCTTTTTTAAGATTTAAATTTTAAAGGGTATTGTAACATTATATGGTTTATAGTTTAGGGTTAAGGGTTTGTATGTTAAGGTTTTGTATAGTTTATGGTTAGTTTTTTTTTTATTTAATTATTTTGATGTTTTTTAATGTATTTATGATTTTTGTAGCTTTTTTAAGATTTAATCATTTAAAGGATAATGTAGGATTTACGACTCTAGGTTAGGGTTTATAGTTTAGGGTTAAGGATTTGTATTTTAAGGTTTTATATTGTTTATGGTTTATGGTTAGGTTTTATTTTAAACTTAATTATTTGAACGTTTTTAATGTGTTTATGTTTTTTGTAGCTTTTTAAGATTTAAAGGGTAATGTAGGATTTAGGACTCTAGGTTAGGGTTTATAGTTTAGGGTTAAGGGTTTGTATTTTAAGGTTTTATATTGTTTATGGTTTATGGTTAGGTTTTGTTTTAAATTTAATTATTTGAACGTTTTTAATGGGTTTATGTTTTTTGTAGCTTTTTTAAGACTTAAAGGGTAATGTAGGATTTAGGACTCTAGGTTAGGGTGTATAGTTTAGGGTTAATGGTTGGTATTTTAAGGTTTTGTACTGTTTATGGTTAGGTTTTATTTTAAATTTAATTATTTGAACATTTTTAATGTGTTTATGTTTTTTGTAGCCTTTTTAAGATTTAAAGGGTAATGAAGGATTTAGGACTCTAGGTCAGGGTGTATAGTTTAGGGTTAAGGGTTTGTGTTTTAAGATTTTGTATAATTTATGGGTTATGGTTAGTTTTTTTATATTTAATTATTTGAACATTTTTGAACGTGTTTATGATTTTTGTAAGTTTTTTAAGATTTAAAGGGTAATGTAACAGTATATGATTTAGGTTAGGGTTTATAGTTTTAGGGTTAAGGGTTTGTATTTTAAGGTTTTGTATAACTATATGGTTAGGATTTTTTATATTTAATTATTTAAACGTTTTTTAATGTGCTTATGATTTTCGTAGCTTTTTTTTAGATTTAAAGGGTAATGTAATTATGTTACATTATATGATTTAGGTTAGAGTTTATAGACATTAGACATAGTTTTAGGGTTAAGGGTTTGTATTTTAAGGTTTTGTTACTTTGTAGAGTACGGTTTATGTTTTTTTTAATATGTAATTTTTTGAACGTTTTTTAATGTGTTTATGATTTTTATATCTTTTTTAAGATTTAAAGGGATTAGTAGGAATAGTAGGATGAAGGACTTTAGGGTTTTAGGGGTGTTTTGGATTTTAGGGTAATTGTAATGGGTATTTAAAAAATATATATATATATATATTTCGCCTGAACTGTCGGTTCGAACCTTCGGTTGAACCTCTGGTTCATGAACCGCTAGTTCGAACCTTCGATTGAACCGCCAGTTGAACCTCCGGTTTGAATCGCCGGTTGAACCTTTGGTTCATGAATCGACGGTTCAACCGCCGGTTCGACGGTTCAACCGCCGGTTCGACGGTTCAACTATGCCTTGAACCGGAACCTGAACCGGTCGGGACCTTGAACCGCCGTTTCGGTTTAGGGTTTGACCCGGTCCGATTCCGGTCCGGTTTTCCGGTTCTGGATTGGACAGCTCTATTCCTCCCTCTCGGTGGCAGCCCCATCCCATCACCTGCTATGGCCTCCAAGATATGACATCCTAGTGTGTACTATCTCAAAAATGGCGGGCAACTTTCCCTTCAAAACAAAAGTAATCCTTTCTTCCACCCTTAACCCCTCCACCGTAACATTCACTCTACCTGACAACGTATCCTTGAAAATTCCTGATGAAACTTCAAGGCGACCTAACAAAGTTCATAACATTTACTCCACCTTCTCGAGATAGTTCGCACCTGACGCCTTCCATTAAAGCTTGAATGGGTACGTAAATTCTCCTAACAAACCTTCGTTTTTCCCCTCTATTGTTTACTCTGTTTTTTACTTTTTTTTTTTAATTTGATAGAAGCTCTTTGTTTTTTACTTAGAATAGTGAGAAGTTCAATTTCTTGTTCATTTGTAGGTACGAAAGTAGTATACGTGAAGTTCATAAGTGGTGGAGAATGGAAAAACCAAGGGAAAAGGTGGTTGTATGAGGGTGATAGAACAGTAAAAGCCATGTTGATTTCCCATGACATGGACTTGGCTACACAGCGGAGGAAATAGATTGAGAAGAACCCATTTGATGAAGAGAAGTTCTTTGTGCATATGCAATACCTTTATCCAAACAAACCTGAACTTCCTCCGATCGTTTTAAATGATGACGACGATCTGGTGGCGTTCAAGTTCTTGAACAAGTGTGGAGAAAATACATTAGAGTGGAAGATTAAGTTGTACACCAAGCTCGTAAAGAAGGAAGAGATTCCAAGTGAAAGGGCTGAACATCATACTCTTCCTTTAACAATAGCTCCACCACCCACTCAGAGCCAAGACAATAAAGACTTTTTCAGGTCATTTTTTACAGAAAGTCAGAGCAAGTGACACTGATGTCAGGTCAGTAGATGAAATTATTGAAGTTGACAACGAAACAGAGTTAATAAGATTAAATAAGGAAGAAGTGAGGGAAAAAAATAAGAGAAAGTGTCCCATGATAGTGGAAGACATTATATCAGTGAGCAGCGATGATGAGGACATTGATGTTGCTTCATCAAGAAACAAAGAAAAGGAGAAAATGATTGATTATGCCAATTGTGGGGATTCTTTGGAGGATGAAATAGGAGATACTTTTGATTACGGGGGCGTTTATCAATCAGGTGATGATGCTCCTGCTGATAGTGGTGATGGTTTAGGGTATGCTTTAGGTGATGATGTATGTCATTTTGGTCTTGATGATGTGATTGATGAAATAAATGACAATCAGGGAACATACAACGAAGAGCAAATAGAGGAGGACCAAGAAGAGTTTGATGTTGATGAAGACATGCTTAGAGATATTGAAAATAGGTACTATCCATCAGAGAGGGATATGCAAAGCATGTTTGTTAAAGATGAGGATACAAGTGATAACGTTGAAAACAAGTCCTCATATCCAACAGTGAAGCTTGGTCAGTTCTTCAATTCTAAGGAGGAGTTCAAAGCTGCACTCTCTTGGTCCTCATATGACAAGTCCTCATATGATGTTGAATGTGTTGACGACAAATGCACCTTTCTTTGTCGTGGCTCGGTCTATCGCAAAACGTCATTGTTTAAGGTGCGAGAATTTCTGGCAGGTCATAGCTGTGGCATGAGAGTAAATCACAATCATCACAGATGAGCAACTTCTCGATTGATTCCCGATAAAATAATTCACAAGTATGTTTTTCTTGCCTTGCATCACTTTTTCTTATCAAAGGCCAATATGATTGCATTTATACATTGACATCATTGCATTTATACATTGACTTCGTGTTATGTCAGGTTTTTAAGCGGCCGTAAAAGCCTCCGTGCTACAGAGATTCAGGATTTCATGGTAGAGCTTGGAATAAGGACAAGATACTACAAAGCCAATCGGGCGTGGCTCTTCGCCCATGATATGGCACATGGTACAGTTGAGGAAAGCTATACCGCCATGTACTCTTACATGCACATGTTAGAGAAATCAAATCCTGGAACATACACGAGAATAGTAAGAGATGTTGACCAACGCTTCAAGTATGTCTTCTGGGCTTTAGGTCCATGGATAAGGGCAGTGCCACATCTTAAAAAGGTTAGTACAAGGGCTGTAATTTCAGGACACATGTTTTCAATGTCAGGTCAAACAGCTATATGATTTTATGTGTTAAAAACTAATGCAGTCAAACAAGTTAGGCCGCATGTTCCGTGTTCAGGACATATGTTGAAAGTGTCAGGTCATATTGTTGTTATGTCAGGACAAAAACCTATATGACTGAATGTGTGACAAACAGAACAAACAGCTATTTCAGGCTATATGTTGTCTTTTTCAGGTTATATATGTACTTTTTCAGGACAACTGTTTATAACATAGTTTCGCATATGTAAGTAATATCAGTTAACGAAACTCACTTGGCTGCCTTGTTCAAGGGCATACTTCTCCTGGCTACGGCTCAAGATGGAAACGGCCAAATATATCCACTTGTTGTTGCCGTTTTTAATAGTGAGAACGATGATGCGTGGTCATTTTTCTTTAGTGAATTGAAGGTTGTTGTTCCAGATCATCCCGAGGTGTATTTCGTGTCTGACCGTCATGTTAGCATTGGAAAGGCTCTGAGAAAAGCTATTATTTCGCCAAGCATGGGTTTTGCATTTATCACATCTACCAAAACTTCAAGAGAAAGTTTGGCAGGCAAAACCTCTTTGGCATCTTCCAAAGAGCTACGAAGGCTTACACTGTGGATGAGTTCAATCATCAGTTTGATCAACTCATAGCTGCATCTCCAAAGATTGGTCAATATCTCAAAGAAGCTGGAGTTAACAACTAGGCGAGGGCGCATTTTCATGGGAACAGGTTTAACATCATGACGAGCAACAACGCCGAGTGTCTTAATGTCCTGTGGAAAACCCAGCGTCAGTGGCCTATTCTTGCCCTGTTTGATGCCATTCTGGAGACCATTTCTAAATGGTTTTGTGAAAGAAGGGAAACAACTTCAAAATGAGACCAAGTTTTGTCACCCTCTGTGTATACTCTGGTAGAAGTGAACTACAGAAAGTCAACTAAGATGAGTGTTCGAAGACTTAGGTAGTTGAGGTTATGCAAGGAACTATAGATACTATGTGAACCTAAATGCTCGTACATGGGATTGTAACATGTTCCAGATTGATAAAGTTCCATGTGCTCATGCCATAGCGGTTGCAAGTGATAGAGGAGTGCCACTCACTGATCTCGCCCATCCCATGTTCAAGAATGAGTTCGTGAGAGAAGTGTACAAGGAAATTGTGCATCTTGTTCCTCCAAGAAACCGATGGTCAATTTCTGTAGTTGTGTCATCCATCAGATGCTTTGCACCACTAGTAAAGCGTCCTCTTGGAAGACCACGAATTAACCGATACAAGGCGACGTGGGAGACGAACTATTCTAGGAAGAGGCGATGTTCTTATTGTGGCAT
Organism: Rheum nobile; assembly: GCA_027886185.1. Classification (NCBI taxonomy): domain Eukaryota; kingdom Viridiplantae; phylum Streptophyta; class Magnoliopsida; order Caryophyllales; family Polygonaceae; genus Rheum; species Rheum nobile. Next base: position 4,709,991 of record WOAB01000595.1, on the reverse strand, counting down.
CCTAGGACACAACAAGCAGTACTGTAGGATGAGAAGGACTGACGAAGGATTCTAGGAAGAGGCTGGGTTAGTTTTCTTTTGTTTAAAACTGTCACCTATTGGTGTTTTTTGGGGGTTTATGCTGGTAAACCTCGTCGCGTAAGTATTTAGTCTATTGTTGTTGGGTGCTTGAAAAGATGTATGGTTTAAGTATCTATAGTCTTAAACCATACCTCTTTTTGTTGGGGTTCCACTTTTGGCTCGGTTATAAACTTGATAATTTTAATCTTTCCTTAACATTTGCATGTTTGTCTTCTTCTTTTTGTAAAACTCACATAAACGCCATGTAAACCTCAAAACCGCCCTGTAAAACTATGTATATCTCATGACGCTCTCTTTTACGTGAATACTGTTCCGCATAAAAATACTGTAAAAGTAAAATATGCCCTGTAAAACTGAAACACGACCTGAAAAACTACATATTTGCCCTGACACAAACAAAATAAGCCCTGAAAAACTACATATATTAGAACTTGCCTCCCTAAAAGAAGAAAACAAGGTATGCCATATTGTGAATGTGCATTTATGGGTGAGATCATTTTAGGGAAAAAAGTTATGTTATCATGGTGGTTGAGAGGATTTAAGTGTATCAAGTAATAAGTGTTGACAAATTCGATGTTGTTATGTTATCATGGTTTGTCCTGAATATTTGTTCCTGCGTTATGAAAAAGTTACATTTGTCCTGAAAATATTGGAATAAGGTCAAATCTTCAAGTGGACAAAAGGATTCATACTTCTTAATATTCGAAAACAACACATAACAATACTGGTAATGACTTTCCTTGACAAAGGAACAACATTAAAACTACAAGAACAACATTAAAAAACTAAGGCATCACGCATCACACATCACGGCATCCCGGCGGGCATCACTTGTAACACCTCCGACTTATTGTCGGTAGTACCACACGCCAATGACCTCAAACGTTGCTGCCCGATGTCACCCAAGGCTTTAATCGGAACAATTAATCTTAAATAAACATGTTAAATAACGAAGGATTAAACAGCGGAATACATTTTTAAATGGAACTCAACCATTTATATTAAAAGATATCTCATCAAACGAGAGGGCTTGGTTCGCGAGGGCTTCGACTCCAGCCTTCCTTGTGCCTCCAATGCACCACTCCAAGGCTGCTACAACTCCCGGCGAGACCTCCGGCGACACTTCGAAGATTTCCGGCGAGAGCTCGAAATCCGGCGACTATGGAAAACGAGAGAGAGAGTGAGAGGGATCTCAGATTTGGGTGCCCCTAAACCTCCCAAATCGACCTCCTTTTATAGCCCAAAGGAGGAGCCCTCCCCGCCCAGATCAACGACGAGTCAGACGATCAACGGCGGCACGGACGACGAGACTCTGCAGACGATGCGACGTTGGCGTGTCTGCATTTTCCGCGGTCGCGGAAAATTCACCGCGGTCGCGGAAAATTCATGTGCCCAGCTTCGCTGAGCACCAATATTCCGCGGTCGCGGAAGTGCTGCCGCAGTTGCGGAAATACCTTTTCCGCTTCTGTTTGCCCGGGGAAAGGTTTGGCATGGGTTTAAAAACCCGGAATTATATATTTGTACCCAAGCAAATATTCTAAGCCCCGAAAATACGTCGAATGTATTTTATACCACTCAGGGAAATATTACAGAGATCATACATGATATAGAAAATCCGAACTTCGCCTAATGCATCCCGAATAATTGACGAGGGTTTGGGAAATTACCCAATTACCCTTACTAAAAAATGAGGGTATTACATCATTACCCCCTAAAGAAAAGTTTCGACCCCGAAACTTGGCTGGTAACAACTCGGAGATGCTACCTTATACTAAGCTAACCAAACTGTATAAGTTTAACTATACCTAACCCATATAACACTTTGTAAATTGGTTCAGGCATTTCTAAGTTAAAATTCATAAGTTGGTTCGAATTACAGTTAACGTCAGGTTAACCGTAATTTAGACTATTCACTACCTACGAGAATTCTATAACTTGCTTTCACCAGACATACCTTCTATCACCTGACCCTTCTATGATAAAATGAGGATTATTACATTACTACCCCCTTAAAATAGTTTCGACCTCGAAACTAGCATTGCTAACTAATGTGACATGTTCCACCATAATCCCCTACTTGATCTTAACTTCCTTAATCATTGCATCACATACTTGCTCTTGGAAAACGATATGTTTCCTCATCCATTCCATTATCTCGCATAGCCTACTTCCACGTACTATTCTTGTACTAACTTGTGACCATCCTCAAGGTCATAATTATCTTAGGATAATTGTCTCCTAAAATCATCGCACTAGTCTCGCTATACCTTAAGCATGAGATTATACATATCTCTCTTTCACCTTTCTCTAAACTTCTCCTAAAGTATGTACCTTATCTTCCTTAAGTTGATATCCTTAAATAAATTTGGTTTCCGAAACCTGTACCACAAAAAAAAATCAAACTATTTACTCGATCATGATTCCACTTACAACATACTGCCTACATTCCTTACTCTTGCTAGCACAATTGTGATCATTCACAAGATTACCATTGTCTCGCTCAGAGTATCCATTATAATCTCCAGTATAACATCGCTATGTTGCCCTATTCCTAAAAAAGACCTTGATGTCCTCAAATAGAAGAATACAACATTTTTCTACTAACTTTCCTTCGATGATCAGATCCTCAAAGTACATACATAGAATTCCACTATACCTCAACTTAGTACCTCTCCTGTCATATAGACCTTACTCCTTACATACACGGCTCACCTACTTCATTGGCTACCTTAATCACATTTGGCCCTTGTGCCATATCTTAACTCAAAATCCTTACGCGTGATCCCATAATTAATCACACCACAACCTATATCCGATTATCTCAACATGATCTAATAATCCATTCCACAAGATTATACTCTAGTTTTACCTCAATGCGTCATACGATCACCTTAATAGACGTAGGTCACCCTTTTCCTCAAGTCCACTTGATATCATCTACAACTTACTTTATGCCACACTATTGACTTTCAAGACCGTAACAACTTTTACCGGTCGAGTTTGCTATTCACCCAAAAAATCCTTAGGCAATCAGTTGTCCTCATGCGATTTATTATCCCAAATCGAGCACCCTTTTGCTTTACGGATAATTACCATTTATCCAAGGTTAACTTAACGTATTCCTTATTCAATCTCTAACTTAAACCTTTAAAGTTCCTTAACTTTTTCCAAACATAATCACAATACCTTTATTCCTATGTTCCTCAAAACGAATCACATGAGACATTACTCCTATATCCTTAAGGTACCATCCTGATAAATGATTCATTATCAACCGCATCAGTCACTTCTATCAGGATCCTTTAATAACTTTATACGATTAACGTTTGATACCTTACTCCTTAGGCGCACATAGACAATTCTCTCCACTAAATCCTTTTAATTTATCGGAATCATCAACATAACCTATCCTTAAACTGTAATCTTTCCATTTAAGTGGCCTCCTTCTAACACAGTAACTTCACAACTTAGTCTTCTCCAAAGAATTGCACCATAAGCCTTCTAACTGACAAACTCACATAAAATCCAAATATCAAACCTTACAACCTTATAAGTATCATAACTCCTTATTCCTTGATCGTACAACCTACCAATTTCGATCATTTGGCCCAATTAGGTTTGACCTATACGCCCATTTCCTGACTCAAACCCCAAAGGTTTGTTTAACTGTCTCAAATAACTTATTTCTAACTTAAGATCCTTATATTCCTCACACAATCTACTATCCATCCAAGACTTAATCATATCATTTCTTTATAGAACCTCAAAACGAATCTCGAATAGATCTTCCAATATGATACCTATGATTTCGTACACTTGGTTGCTCCACAAGCTTTCACCACTGGTCCTACACTATAACTCTTAAGTTTTCAAGTGGGCTTTCTCCCAATACAATCGTTCACAACTTAATTTCCAGAAAGTGTTATATCATCGGCCTTATAGACGTCACACTCTCTAACAATCCATATATCAGACCTTGTAAATATCCAGATATCATATCTCTATATCCCTTGAAGGTACTATTCACTGATTCAGTTCCTTGGCCCAAATAAGTTTGGCCCTAATTTCCCCTAAAGCTCACTTCTAACTCAAAACCTTTAGTTTCCTCAAAACAATGTCGTGATAAATCCATTAGCACAATTGTGACCAATCACTTGATTTCCCCCCAAAATGTGACATCAAATCGCATTAACAGACATTGATCACTCTACGCCAATCCTTATGTCGTTTCTCTTAAGGAAGCTTCATAACGAAACCTCAGATAAATCTTCCAAAATAATACCTATGGCTTCACACCTTTATCCTTTCCGAAAGTCTAATCCTTTGGTCCACAATGAACATACTCACTCACAACTTCCATAACCATAACCCTTGGGTTCTAAAGTTCTACTCAAGGTCGTAACAGAGTACGATCCGCTTAGAGAAACTGGATTCCCTATGAACTATCTCTTATATACATTTATTCTCTTCTCAACAATCTATCCATATAGACGACTACAGTATGACCTCACAACGAGGCATTCTGAACTTCATGTAGTTCATTCCTATGTGTTTTGACCAGAACAAATGTTTAGGGTACCCATATGAGAAGAAAAAAATTATTAATCCCATAGAGCATTAACCACATACATTTGTTCCTACACCCTAAGAAATTTTGGAAAACTCAGCTTACGAGATAACGCTCGTCCGATCAACGAAGGGAGTAATTAATGTCATACCGTTGTGACATTACTCCAAGAACAAAGAGAGATTCCTAATAATGGATCTAGGAATTCAGTAATGGAGTTGCCCCTGGTGTTAACCATGTAGGGAACGAACACCTCGGTTCCATACGTTACCCCTCCTTTGTGAGTCCTAACAACCCTTATCCATACGTCACATATCTGTTTTTGGCACTCACGGAGTCTCGTATGAGCGAACAATTGCAAAAGTAACGAATTTAGTAATTTCCGAAACAAGGAAACACTTCTTTATTATTCGAAACATTACATAAACCAACTGATAGAAAGTCGAATAGACGAATTACTAAACTATGGAGACTATCGACACGAGTCATCGCTCCTTATTCTAAAAAGACTTACAAAATACTACCACTTGTACAAAACTTCCCTACCGTCGAGGTGACGTATCACAAAGAGTTGTTGCTCTTGACCCGAAGATTCCATAGGCGCCTTGCCTTTATCACGAGTAGCAGACTGCCCCGGAATAGATACTTCCGCCCGTGGGTTCTGTCTAAAGTCAACTTTTGAGGCCTGACATGCTTGGGTTGGCCTTAGGCCCTTCTTCCTACAGTATGCCTTCATGTGGCCTTCCCTCCCACATTTGTAACAAACATGCTTCATCTTTTGGCAACTAGGGCTCTTGTGCCCGGCCTTACCACAGTTGTGGCATTGAATCCTACCGCTATTCCAGCCTGAGTCTTTGGCGAAACCAGACTGAGTCGCCTTGGTCCTAGTACGACCAGACTTCTTGAACTTGGTGGGCGACGCTGGCCGCTTGAACGAGCCAGTCCTGCGATTCTGTTGCCCATTCTTTGCCTTATTTCGTGCCTCTATACTAGCTGCGTCTTGAGGTACGGGGCTGCTTGGACTTGCAGTATCACCTGGCCCATTAATACTTCGACCACTAGCCCCACTATCTGTCCAATGGTCGCCGCATTTAGCACGATCGGGGCAGGAGGTGAAAATCCCCTTGCAGCTTGGGGGTCCGCTTGTCCATGAAGAACATCCTGTCGCAGGGTCGGGTCATTGCTACGTGATCCAGATCCCGCGTCTTTCCCTGGTGAAGTAGCACTTCTCAGCCGAATTCGAGAATCGTTGCTAGGACTTTCGTTAGCTGCTCGGTTGGTGGATCGGGTGTCCATCATCTGTTGATGAACCATAACGTTAGTTTAGAACTTTTCCAACTTGTACATGACACTGAGTCAAATATGTTATGATACGATTTATAAGGGTCCAAACTAATAACTCTATGTCAGTCTGACTGGCCCACCACCATTGACCGCAGAACGACCTTCATCTCTGACTTACTTGGGAAGTGGAAACTCTAGGAGAAACGTCAACCTTTAAATGACATTCCATCCAAGGAGAAACGATATTCCTAAGAATATATCTAAGGAATAAGTAACAGCTTGAATCTTGCAGAAGTTTGAAAACCACTTAAATCTTATACTTTCAACTTCATACTTTATATCTTTAAACCTTATATATAAAAATAATTATTATAAAGTTAGTTCCTCAAACTAGTGATATGATTATCACAAAACTCTTACTAAGACAAAAATTTGCACTTTTAAAGTTACAATCATAAACTTAATTTAATTGCTTATAACACAACGTTTTATAAACCAATTATAAATAGCTTTTGAAGTTCAATAGTTAAATCATTATTTTAAATTCCAAGAAATAATTAAAACTTTTAAATTTAACATTTGAATTCTCGAAATTCCTTTTTAATAGAAAATAGGTTGAAAATAGTTTCGAAATTAATTTCCGAAAATTCTCAAACCTAACAATAGGCCAAGAATTTTAAAACCGTTGCTCTGATACCATAATTTTAACACCCCCGACTTATTGTCGGTAGTGCCACACGCCAGTGACCTCAGACGTTGTTGTCCGATGTCACCCAAGGCTTTAATCGGAACAATTAATCTTAAATAAACATGTTAAACAACGAAGGATTAAACAGCGGAATACATTTTTAAATGGAACTCAACCATTTATATTAAAAGATCTCTCATCAAACGAGAGGAGTGTTTTTACAACAGAGTGAAATCACAGCGGAAAACTTATAAATTACACAGCGGAAGACTTGAAGAATAAATGTATTACATGACTTAGTGGTAAGAATAAATAATAATTGGCAACCTTTAAAAATACTAATACTTAAATCTCCAACTGCAAGTCTCTTCTTCAATGGTTACTTCGGACTTCGGGGACCAACCACTAATGTGCCGTATAGGACGGATGACACCAGCCAACCATGCAAGGAATAAAACCCGATTGGTTAGTCTAATGAAAGACTATGCAAGGGTGAAAACAGATGGTTCTAGTGATCGTAACCGTTTACTATCATTGTCCCTCGGATAACAACCGAAGGAACGATATATAACCCGAAACTTTCACGGAATGATTAAAGTTTAGACATGTACTAAAAAGGAAATGAGTCTTATGGGAAACGTATGAAGAGAAGACTCCAAAAGATTGAGTCTTATGGAAAGTATGACAAGTGTTCGAGAACATTATAATTTCACACAAGCGTTTAAAAAGACTTGACCATTTGGGTCCACGACCAACCTCACCGCGTAATGCGAATTCAGATTTGGAAGGAGGACTTACTCTAATCAAAGTCCAGACGAGGTTCTAAGTTGTAGTTCTCGCCCGAGGTTCATTAATTATGTGCATAGCGGCACTTATCTTATTTTAGTGACAAAGCGTACATTAAAGTTATAAGCTTTTAGAATATATCATCTCATCGCGAGAGATATCGAAGGGAATAAATCCCGATTGTTTGGCACCAGCTGTGTGCACCTCCCCTATACTCGGATAGGGGATAGTCATGACCAGAGAGAGTATTAGGGAAAAATCCTCCTAATACCAGTTATAAAGAAACGACTAGACCTCGCAAGGTACATAGCGTTCCTACGAATACTCGTTCTAACTATAATGTATAAGTTCACACATAAAATCCACACCAATACCATCATGGTAATAACAGATATAATAGCGTTGTTTCTAGCAGTATATACAACCTATTATAATATCACTTTTTAATCGTATCATTTATAAAATCTGTTCCCAAACGAAAACAATAGTTCATCCCAATTTAATTAACAATTAAACAATTGATAATTAATGGAAATATGGAATGATAAGCAAGAGCGAACCGCCACTTGCCTTAATCTAGACGAACGATTGAGCGACGACGGGTTTCTGGGTCTGGAACGGGAATAGAAGACGGATTACATATTCCTACGACGATGACCCATAACGAAACCCTAGGTTAGATTCGACAATCAAATGATACGAATCTAAGAAAGAACGAACGAAATCGAAAGGACGAAGGTCCCGACCGAGACCGGCATGCCCAAGGCCACGATCGCGATTGCCAGAGCAATCCGCGGTCGCGGCTGGGATTCCGCGGTCGTGGACATCGAGGACAAGGCGTCTACGAGTGTCATGACAGAGGCCACGGACGCGGCCGACCTTGTCACTTCCGCGGTCGCGGCAGTTCATGTCCGTGGTCGCAACCATGAACTCCGGCGACTCCGAAGGGAGAAAACTCATCGGCGACGATGCGAGAGGGCTTGGTTCACGAGGGCTTCGACTCCAGCCTTCCTTGCGCCTCCAATGCACCACTCCAAGGCTGCTACAACTCCCGGCGAGGCCTCCGACAACACTTCGAAGATTTCCGGCGAGAGCTCGAAACTCCGGCGACTATGGAAAACGAGAGAGAGAGTGAGAGGGATCTCAGATTTGGGTGCCCCTAAACCTCCCAAATCGACCTCCTTTTATAGCCCAAAGGAGGAGCCCTCCCCGCCCAGATCAACGGCGAGTCAGACGATCAATGGCGGCACGGACGACGAGACTCTGCAAATGACGCGACGTTGGCGTGTCTGTATTTTCCGCGGTCGCGGAAAATTCACTGCGGTCGCGGAAAATTCATGTGCCCAGCTTCGCTGAGCACCAATATTCCGCGGTCGCGGAAGTGTTGCCGCGGTCGCGGAAATACCTTTTCCGCATCTGTTTGCCCGGGGAAAGGTTTGGCATGGGTTTAAAAACCCGGAATTATATATTTGTACCCAAACAAATATTCTAAGCCCCGAAAATACGTCGAATGTATTTTATACCACTCATGGAAATATTACACATATCATACATGATACAGAAAATCCGAACTTCGCCTAACGCGTCCCGAATAATTGACGAGGGTTTGGGAAATTACCCAATTACCCTTACTAAAAAAATGAGGGTATTACATCACTGGGGCAGCACGACATCACTGTCATCATGAACCACAAAGACTTTGACGCCGACAATCTTCTCGCCGAGGCGGACGAGATCAGCAACGTCGTCGTCTGTCTACAATGGTTGAAGGTACCGGAGCCCGGACTCTGGGACCTGTTAAAAAAAATTGATTTACTACCTGCATACCTGGACATGCTGATGATCATCCCATGTAAGGACCAAATCTCCATCTTGTTTTTGGGCACCTTAATGAGTATAGTGCTCCCGCCCGTGTAGACATGCATGGTTAACAACGCCATTTGGCCGGTGATGGGAGATATTCCCCATCGGAGAACACCTGTAGATAAACCTTAATGAATGAGTCTGGCATTTTGTGAAAGAGTTTTGGGAGTTTGAGAGATGAGTTTTAGATAGATTTGAGACTTTGAGAGTGTGGAAGGATTTGTGAGGGATTTGCACAAGGCAGGCCCAATATTTATACACAAAGATGAGTGGAGAGTAGAGTTAATGATGGGTAGTTGGGGAAGTAAGGGTTAAGGGTCTTTTAGTGAAAATAAAGAGGGGTCAAATCGGATATGCATTGGGAAGAATCACTTTGGAGAAGATTTATTCAAAAGCTTAGGTTTATGTACTTAAAATGACCTGACAAACTTGAATATTTATTGTAAGACTTCAATATGGCCTGACTTAATCCAAAATTTTGCAAAGCTTAGGTTTTATTCGAGAACTAACCCCGTCATGAGTTTGTAAACATCCTGGAAATTGTAAACACAATGAGTTTGTAAACATCCTAAAAACATGAGCTTCCAAATACAATAACCAAATTACTAAAAGTCAGGCCATATAACAGTTTGTCAGTCCATCTGGAAGCATTTTTAGGTCATTATTAACTTAAGGAGATTGGTTTGGGTCACTAACTTTGCACCTTTCTATTTTTGTTTATGGTAATCTTTTCCGCTCGGTTAGCTTTTTTTTGTTTAAAACTGTCACCTTGTTGGTGTTTTTTGGTGGTTTAGGGTAATATGTTGTTGTTGTTGGGTGCTTGAAAAGATATTTGGTTATAAACTTGATAATTTCAATCTTCCCCCTTTTGGCTCGGTTATGAACTTGATAATTTCAATCTTTCCTTAACAGTTGCTCGTTTTTCTTATTCTTTTTGTAAAACTCACAAAATCGTCCTATAAAACTCACATACGCCCTGAAAACCTACATATTTGCCATGAAAAACTTCATATATGCCCTGAAAAACCGAAAAGGCCCTGAAAAACTACATATATCAGAACTTGCCTCCCTAAAAGAAGAAAACATGGTATGACATATTGTGAATGTGATTTTTTGGGTGAGATCATTAAGGGAAAGAGTTATGTTATGTTGAGAGAATTTAAGTGTATCAAGTAATAAGTGTTGACATATTCGATGTTGTTATTGCTCTGAAATATAACAGTGTTTAACCTGAATATTTGTTCATGCGTTATGAAAACGTTACATTTATCCTGAAAACACAAGAATATGGTCAAAACTCATAAACGCAGGAATATGGACAAAGGATCAAACTTCTTAATATTCCAAAACAACACATAACTTTACAAACTTCCCTTTCCATGACAAAGTTTCCATGGAAATTAATAAGTACACACCCAAACACAAAATAAACAACATTAAAACTACTAAGGAACAACATTAAAACTACAAGAACAACCATTTCCCCACTCACGCATCACAGCATCCCGACGAGCATCAATGGGGCAGCACGGCATCGCTTGCATCATGAACCACGAAGACTTTGACACCGACAATCTTCTCGCCGAGGAAAATGAGATCTGCGACGTCGTCGTCTGTCTGTAGTGGTTGAAGGTACTGCTGCCCAGAGTCTGGGACCTGTTAAAAAAATCAACTTACTACCTGCATACTTGGACATGCTGATGATCATCCCATGTAAGGACCAAATCTCCATCTTGTTTTTGGGCACCTTGATGAGTTTTGTGCTCCCGCCGTGTAGACATGCGTGGTTAACAACGCCATTTGGCCGGTGTTGGGGGATAATTCCCCATCTGAGTACACCTGTAGATAGATCGTAATGAATGAGTCCGGCATTTTGTGAAAGAGTTTTGGGAGTTTGAAAGAGGAGTTTTAGAGAGATTTGGGATTTTGAGAGTGTGGGAGGATTTGTGAGGGATTTGCACAAGGCAAGTCCGATATTTATACACAAAGATGAGTGGAGAGTAGAGTTAATGACGAGTAGTTGGGGAAGTAATGGTTAAGGGTCTTTCACTGAAAATTAAGAGGGGTCAAATCAGATATGCATTGGAAAGGATCACTTTGGAGAAGATTTATTCAAAAGCTTAGGTTTATGTACGTAAAATGACCTGACAAACTTGAATATTTATTGTAACACTTCAATATGGCCCGACTTAATTCAAAATTTTGCAAAGCTTGGGTTTTATTCGAGAACTAACCCCGCCATTTTAAACGGTTTTATGCGGTTTTTAAACCGTTTTAAAGGCTATTTTTTTCGGTTTTTAAACCGTTTAAATGTCGGAAGGCTTAGGTTAATGTCGGAAGTTTTTAAACCGTTTTAAACCATTCATTAAATGTCGGTAGTTTTTTCAATTTCGCCCTAAACCCTAACTTCTAATCCTCCTTATGGTGTATCCTGCTCTAGCTATGCAAAAGTTGGAGAATATTGACTCAAATGTGCATGTATGAAAATTGCTTGAAAAAGCTTAGGTTTATATACTAAAAATGACCTGACAAACCGGGTTTTTGGCGTGTAAAAATGAGAAAGATGATGACCTGACACACATTACATCAGCATTGAAATCTCATTTCTTTAATAAAAAGCAAAAAAACACGTAAAAATTCATATTTGCACAGAAGAAAGAACATCAAAGAGGAGAAAGAGGTATAACACCCCCTTCGAAAAGAGAGGAATCAAGAGGAACATCGAAGAGGAAATGAGAGGAAACTATACGATGATAAAAGGCTGGACACAAGAAAGCTCATCTGCCAATTCTAATTCGTGGAGGAGAGGGCACGCTGCCGGTGAATCATCAACTCGAAAATGTTTCCATGGCCTCCCCGCAACAATACAAACTTGCAAATACACTCAAAATTCAGGAAAATAGTTCTATGGGTGTCCATTATGGAAGGTAATATTGAATTTGAATTTTAGGATTCTGATTTGAGGCCTTTTCAATTAGGTTCTAATTTGGGGTTTTTGAATTTGGTGCAAAATTTAGACTAACGATGCATTATTGTGAGAGATGATTTAGACTTTCATTTGGTAATTCAATTGGGTTTTGATTTAGACCTAAACTAAGTTGTTGGATGATTTCACTGATAGTTGTTAATTTGATTGGTTTAATTTTGCATTGAACCATAGGCAGGTCAGAATTGCAAATACTTCAAATGGGTGGATGGTCAAGCTTATGATTTTAGAGCAAATGAGACTATTGAAAGCGTAAGAGTTGTTGAAAATCATGGGACAACCTCTACGCTTATTTACTCGCATCATTCGACTTCAAGCAACGATATTATGAAGATCAAAACAGAAAATTTAGTGTTGAAAGTTGTACTTGGTGTGGTGGTACTTGTGGTGTTAGTTGTTGTGTTGGTTGTCCAATTTGTAACCTTGTTGGTTAAAATATGATAATTAGTCATAAGCTTATGTTTAGCAAGACAATGTATTTTGTAGGGTCTATCATAAGCTTATGTTTAGCAAGACAACTTCTCTTTGTAGGGTCATGTTATATTGTATTTAGAATGCTAAGTCTATGTACTGTTCTCCTTATGGTGTATCCTGCTCTTGACTGAAATGTGCATGTTTGAAAATTGCTTGAAAAACGTAGGTTGATGTAATGAAAATGACCTAACAAATCGGTTTTTGGCATGTAAAACGAGAATATGTCATGACTTAAACACCATGAGTTTGTAAACATCCTGAAAATTATAAACACAATGAGTTTGTAAACATCCTAAAAACATGAGCTTCCAAACTAAAATACAATTACCACATGTCTTCCTTGCCAAATGGTACCCTACACACTTAAACTCCCTAAACAAGCTAAATTTTCCCAAATCAAACAAATGTCTTTAAACACCATCCCAACGACATCTAAAAATACTATAAGCCATTTGATTCATGTGTCCATCTACGAATTTGTCAGACGCAAGATCTAGGTTTGTCATCCCAAGCATCAACAACTCAATGTGATTCAGTGTGTACACCCCACAATCTCCTCTACAAGATGTACAAATGCAGTTAGAATGTATATCAAGTATAGTTTAATAAGGATTTATCATTGCATTTATACACATATACTTACCCGCGGTTGTTCTGCTTAAGGTTATCACGACGAGTCATCGACATTGGCTTGTCCAATAATGGTTCATATCTCTTTGCCAGTGGCTCGTACATCTTGACATACCTTTGAACAGTTTTAGTGACGGGCTGGATCATCTCAAAAATCTCCTTATCTGAGTACAGATCCATATTACAGTCGTACACCGTCACACATCAGTCGCATAGTTCAATTTCTAAGGCAAACCAGTGGGACTTTGTGATGTTAAAGGACACATATATGCGTTCCGCATCATCCCATCTCTTGCCAAAATCAGCCGGACATGCACCATTTACGTATTTCATCACTCCATCCTCACCTTTACATGGAAAGTCTTTCTGGAAGCGATTTAACTCAGAGGTGACCAAGGTTTTCCAAAAGGTGTCAAGCATAACCACTTTCGAAAACCACTCTGGATCCTCTAAAATCCTTTGACGATAAAGGAACATCATTTGCTCCAGATGTTGTAATGGTGCAACAATGTTAATGTATTCACTGAAAACGATGTTACAATTGCATAATATTTTGAAAGGATGCATTGGAATATTACCTCCCCGCCCAACTAGCACTTTGGGGCAAACAATTTCTCAAAGAACTCCTTATCCACTTCATGCCCATTGGGTCCAATTCGGGGTTCAATACTGCATGATGGTACATATTCATTTGAATAAAAAACAAGGCAAACAAGTAAATATTTAAACTCTTTCAGGACATTATGGTACATATACAGGCGATGTATAAGTTTGTCAGTCCATACAGAAGCATTTTTAGGTCATATTACTAACAATCAGTCCATATAACAGTTTGTCAGTCCATAAGGAAGCATTTTTAGGTCATTATTAAGTTAAGTAGATTGGTTTGGCTCACTAACCTCTCACTTTGAACCACTTCACCAGCTCTGTCATCTCTTCCATCTTGCTATTTTTGGTAATATTTTTCGCCAATTTATGCTCATCCAAATTGTGGAAGGATGATTTTGCCGCCGCAGCTTGCTCGCGAGTGCGAGTTGGATATTTCCTCTTCTGCACTTGGGGACCCTTGTCCTTTCCCCGCTTTCTCGGCACATTCCCTTCCTTGGTCTCCCCTTTCTCATCCCCCACGTCATCATAATCAGCATGTGATACCTTCTCACCTTGTAATTCAGTCCCAGCCTCAACACCTCGCTCATCAACCTTGGTTCCTTCCTCCACATCATCTCCCTTTGCTACCTCCTCAGCATCCACACCTCCGTCATCAACCTTGCTTCCTCCCTCCACAACATCTCCCTTTGGTTCCTCCACACCTCCGTCATTAACCTTGCTGAGTCCCTCTATAACATCTCCCTTTGTTACCTCCTCAACATGTACCTTAGTCCCATCCTCCACAACTCCCTGATCAACCTTATCCACACCCTCATCAGACACTGCTTTTGTTTCCACCTCATCTTGTGTCGCCACCACAGTCCCATCATTCACCACCTCAAGTGGTGTTGCCTTATTTACCCTCTCCTTAGTTGTTATCCCCCGTAGTATTGTAGCCGTCCGGATAAGAAATGACAGTGAATCTATTGCATCCCCTTCAACTTCTTGCTCATTTACCATTGCAACATCTTCACCTGCCTTTTCTTGACAACCTACATTATCTGCATCATTAGCATATGGGGGTGATCCAACCTTCTTCATCTCCCATTGTCCACCAGTTAACACAATTGCACCATCATCTTGCTCTCCATCCATTGTCTCCTGAAACGATGATATATAGTCTGAAATAAGCAAATATGTTCTGAAATGTGCATATATGGACTGAAAAAGTTGGGCATACCTCATCAGAATCTCCCGTTTCAGATTCTCCTTCTTCGGACTCATTCCCTTCGTCATCTTCAGACTCTGACTCTTCCCCTTCTTCATCTTCATGCTCTGACTCATCACTCTGATCTGTTGACTTCACCTTCCTCATCATGCTCTTCTAGTGTTCTGTAATGTTGGGTTCATCATCACTTTTAACCTCCCTATACTCTGGCTCTTGGTGTTCTCGAATGTTTGCTTCATCATAACTTTCATCACTGGATGAAGAGGCCACTTTTGTATGAGCTTTACCTCTTTTTACCTTCTTTAACTCAATGACTTCCTCCCTTGACAGATCGTGCTTTTCATTTAGAGTATGCAGTATTTCAAGCAATTCATTCAAACAACACATCAATTGCCTCTGGTCCAAACCCTCAATGTTTATAGCTTGCCCTCCCTTACCAACTCCCTTATCCTTTTTACCAGCCCTCTTTGCTTTTGGCTTCAGCTGCTTAACAATCTGATCCAAGGTTTTGTATCCTTCCTCCTCCGGGAATGATGCGCCCCTGCCCACCATGACTGCATCTGAGGAGGAGGAAGCCATGAGCATTCGCTCACAAGGGCCCATAACAAGATCGCGTGCCAAGGCCATCGCCACACAATCACTGATCGTGCGTGTCGTCGCTAGCCAAGGGACGCCAGAGACCGCGTTCTCTCTCAGACTCCTCGCGCCTAGTCCAGAGACCGCATTCTCTCTCAAACTCCTCACCACCATCATCGACCGCGATCTCTGATTGTTTGTTATTTTGGACATTCTAGTTTTGGCATTTCTATCATTTTTAGTAGTTATTATTTTTAGTTAATTCTTTGTGGGCGTGGAACGTGGGCGTGTGTTCCACGCGTGTCACTTGGGCTAGCCCATTAAGAGAGACTCGGCCCATCCGAGTCGCGCTACCCCTATAAAAGGCCATCTCAGCCTTCTGTATTAGGTTACTTTCAATTTTAATCAAATCTTGAGTATTGAGTGCCATTTGCCTCCTCCCTTTGATCGGACGTCAAAACCCTAGTCTATCTTCGCATCCCCTTCACTCCGCCGCCGACGCTACGACATTGCTCGATCCACCGAGCCACCTATCCCTCCATCGCACATAGTCCTGAGGTCGCGAGTCTCATTTACATCATCACATCGCCATCGTCACCGCGCTCGCTTGCTTGCGTGAAGTGACAAACACCGCGTTCCATCAGTCCACACTAGGATACGAGATGAGTGACTCACCACCAAGAACTCGATCCGGTATCCGAAGGCAGGAACGCATCAACTGGCATCAGAGCCTTTGGTCTTGTAAGTCGCTATTTCAAGTGCATTTGTTCACGAATTTTTTTTCTTGCCCCCTCTATTCCTTCTGCCATCATTTTCACGAAATTTTTTCTTCATCTCCATTAAAAAAAAAAGACATTTCCGCCATTCTCCTCGGCGTCTTAAGTCAAGGACTTGGCCGAGTAGTTTCTCCAACCTCGCGATATTGGTGTGATTTGTTAGTTCGAGATCTTCCGAGATTTGTGTGATTATTTCATGATTTGCTTGCGTCAAAATATTAACAATATCTTGTGAAATTGACTTTTTAGTTGTAACCACCCAATCTTAAAGATCTTTCTCTCTCCAATCACCGAAATTATTGTGATTTTCTTTCTATAAGTTACCAAGCCGTTATTTTTTTTTAATTTGTTCTTATCCGCGATCTTGCTTAAGTCAAGTAAAAGATCTCGTCTTTCAAAAAAAAAATCAAGACCGAGAATAAAAAAAAAGACTCGACTTAAATTCAAAGAAAAAAAGGGGAAAGCCAAAATAAGGCAACCCTTTTGCCACCGCGGCTTGGCTCATTTCTCTACCTCTCTACTGTCTAGGTTTCCTCTAGAAAGTGGGTTTCGTTGGCTATTGTTCATTGCTTGCGTAGAGGTTAGGGATAATTGTTCAAGTCTTGCTTGTTCTCTTGCTTGTTTTTCACACCATTATTGTGTTTAGGCTTAAGCCGCCCTCACGGCCACCCAAACTGCCCAACCTACGTGAACTATTGTTGCTTGTTTAGTGCTTGCGTGATTGTTGGTTGCTTTTGCCTCTTGTTTGTTTTACTTCGATGTCTGGTCATATTGTTATAGGTAACATGGTGGCCCCAACAGGTGGTGATAGCAACGAAGAAAACCACAACATTCCTCCAAACACTTCTTTGGTTCCACCTCTTGATCCAACAAATCAAGACCCCATATTGGAGCTCTCCGCTGAACAACGCGAAATACAAGAGCTAAGACGCCAAGTTCCTCAACTACAAGCCACACAATGTGTTGCGCCAGTGATTTCCACACCGACACTGATGATTCCTATGGATGTCGTGTGTGTGCCGCGTCCCACTGAAGTTGGGCCAAGTCAACCACGCGTGGACAAGGGCAAAGGGTTGTTGCCTTCAACCTCCAACTTGCAACCACACCTTCAAAGGATACAATCAGTGATCGAAAGCCGCCAAGGATACGTGTCGCAACGTGAACGCTACGCACCGCGAGCAACCCCTGCCGGCTACGACAGTGGCTCCGACCGCGACAATGATTCACAGGGTTAGTACTTTGAACCCTTTGACTTTCATGACAGGTATACAGCCAGAGGAACTAGACGCCGCCGCGAGACTGCTTCAACACCCCTTGCTGGCCGCGCACGACGCGATGAACGCGAATCAAGTTTGTCGCGTAGATCCTTCCGCGCCACAGGCATTGAGCCGCGTCAGCGTCGCCATGATCCCACTCTTGTGCCCTTCAACGTCAACGACCACCTTGGCCATCAAAGCACGTGCACACCGCGTTATGGATCCGATGGCTATGGATCGACGACGCCGACTATCCATGATGACTTCAATGAGTTTGACGATGAGGAGATGGAGGACGCATGCATGATCAACCCAGGCTCCTACCATCCTCCCCTTGGTGATCCCATTGAGCTCCAGGACAGGATCGCGGATTGGATTCCGCCCCCACTCCAGCAAGTAGGCACACAACATCGCGTCCAAGGCGACAATACGTGTGTCACTCGTGGCCAACACCACGAGGACATGTCGCATGACTTTCGACGCCGTAACGATGCCTATGTTCCTACGCGACGACATCAACGTGCCGAGTACAACGCGCCACCAACGGTCTTCGCCGCTGACGATGTCCAGGATGGCCGCGCTCGCCGTCAACTTCGTCGAGCCCAAGTCCCTGCACAACGTGCTTATGTGCCCCAGCCTGCTCAACCCACACCACGGCTTAGCCGCCACGAGGTAAAAGTAAAAATTGAGCATTTCTTTGGTGAATATGATCCGATTGTTTTTCTTGAGTGGGTGCAGGCTACAGAGTATACTTTGAGATATTGTCACATCCCCACGAACGAGCATGTTGACGCGGTAACGTTACACTTTCGAGGCGCTGCACGCGTTTGGTGGCACAGGTTCATTGACGACCGCGTTCGTCGACACCTTGCCCCCATCACGGAGTGGCACCAGCTTGTCTACGTCATGACACAAAAGTACGTGTCTGCGGATTATAGAAACCAGATGCGAATGGAGATTGCAATGGCGCGACAAGGCACCAAAACGCCTCTAGAGTTCTTCTCTCACTTGGAGGACATGTACTACAAGGCAAGCATCAGTGTCGCCCCGTCCACCCTTCGGACAAAGTTTCTGAGTGACTTGAATGTGTTAATTCGTGACCAGCTGGAGATTCTGCCAATCAAGGATCTCAACACCTTGACTCACACCGTGATGCAAATACACAACCAACTCTCGCGTCGTCGACAATCATCTTGGCAAAATCAAGGTCAACGAAGGTAACCCTGGTCAATACCCTACTACTAATGTGCACGCTCCACGCACAGGAACCCGCGCATTAACTCAAGGCCGACATGGCAAGACAACGATGCCAACCTCCAATGTCGTGCGTGCGACACCGCCAAAGGGCTCCTCACCGGCCACTGAGCGCACGCGTGACTTAGAATGTTTCAACTGTGGAGGGCGAGGGCACTACAAGAGGGATTGTCTAAACAACAAGAAGGTCCTCTTCTTCAGCATTGTCGCGGGCTATGAATCTTACGAGGAGGAGGAGGCCCTGCTTGAGACCATCGAGGAAGGATTCGAGGATGACAACGAGGAGGCCTACACCTGTGAAGTCGCCGCGCTCCATGATGGCACACCTCTCAGCCTTGTCACGCACCGTATCCTCACTGTCAAGGAAGCCACACTGGTCGAATAACGCGAGAACCTCTTCCACACGTGTTGCCTGGTCAAGACAGCAACCTTGAGTGTCATCATCGATGGAGGCAGCTACTGCAATATAATCAATTAGAAGGTGGTCAACCATTTAAACCTGTCGACCACGCCTCACCCACAACCCTATAGCCTACAGTGGATTTCTTCGAGTTCTGCTAACATTGTAACTCGACAATGTCTTATCTCTTTTTCCATTGGCCAATATTCAGACTCAGTCCTATGTGATGTCATTACAATGGACGCCACACATCTTTTGCTAGGGCACCCATGGCAATTCGACGGGCGCGTTCTTCACAATGGCTATTTAAACACTTACGTGTTTACTTACCACGGGAAGCGTGTCACCCTCTTACCCATGTCTCTACATGAGATTTTACAGGATCAGGTCGAGCGCAATCGACAAAAGGCTTTGGAAGCAGCAAAGGACACGTCAACGCCGACGCGATCCAACCCAAAATTTGGAGACTCATCAACAACCCCATGCACTGGCAACAAGAGATCGCGTACTCCATCAGGGCAACAAAACGCTTCCAACGACAACGCGCCCAAGGATCGAACGCGTTGCAAGGAAAGTGCAAATGTCGCGCCAACAAGTGCAGCGTTACAAGGAACCTATGAGCACAAATTGCTTCTTGTGCGGCCCAGCGACCTCACGGCCACCTTGAGCGGCAAGGCGCCATGTTTCCTATTGGTGCCTACTCCTTGCATTCCAGAGAAGCCGATCGCCGACCCTTTGCCGAGGGCCATTAGCGCGTTTCTAGATGAGTTCGATGACGTCTTTCCAGAGGAGCTTCTGCAGGGCCTTCCCCTATTACGAGGCATTGAGCATCAAATTGATTTGGTGCCAGGTGCCTCTCTGCCCAACCGCGCTGCCTATCGCGCTGGCCTTGAGGAAACCAAGGAGTTGCAGCGCCAGGTGCAAGAACTTCTGGATCGCGGCTACATGAGGGAATCCCTAAGCCCTTGAACAGTCCCCGTGATCCTCGTGCCCAAAAAAGATGGATCATGGCGCATGTGTGTCGACTGTCGCGCCATCAATCAGATTACGGTGAAGTACAGGCACCTGATCCCGCGTCTCGATGACATGCTCGATGAGCTACACGGCACGATCCACTTCCCTAAAATTGACTTGAAGAGCGACTATCACCAAATTCGAATAAAGGAGGGTGATGAATGGAAAACCGCGTTCAAGACGAAATATGGCCTTTATGAATGGCTCGTCATGCCTTTTGGTCTCACTAACGCACCAAGCACGTTCATGAGGCTGATGAACCACGTTTTGAGGGAATTTCTGGGCAAATTTGTTGTGGTTTACTTTGATGACATTTTGGTGTATTTGCGTAGTCTAGATGATCATGTAGAGAACCTTAGGTTGGTGTTAGAGTGCTTGAGACGTGAGCAATTATTTGCCAACCTCGGCAAGTGTCACTTTGCCTTAGACACCACTAACTTTCTGGGCTACGTGGTCTCCAAAGATGGTCTCCGTGTGGATGAAGACAAGGTGAATGCAATCCGGGATTGGCCCACGCCTACCACTCTAACCATGGTACGCAGCTTCCTTGGCTTGGCAGGATTTTACCGAAGATTTGTCTGCGACTTCAGCTCCATCGACGCGCCTCTCCATGAGCTCACAATGAAAGGCGTCGTGGTGAATTGGTTGGCACACCACGAGAACGCATTCATCGCGTTGAAATATGCCCTATGCAACGCGCCCCTTCTCTAACTCCCAGACTTCAACAAACACTTTGAGATTGAATGCGACGCGTCAAATGTGGGCATTGGCGGGGTCTTGTACCAGGATAAGAGGCACATCGCCTTCTTTAGTGAGAAGCTAACAGGGGCCACCTTGAACTATCCAACATACGACAAGGAGCTCTAAGCCCTAGTCCGCGTGCTCAAGACCTGACAACACTACCTCTGGCCACGTGAATTCGTCATCCACTCGGACCACGCGGCCATTATCTACTTGAAGAGCCAGGCCTACCTAAGCCGTCGCCATGCTCGATGGGTGGAATTCATGGAGACATTCCCCTACGTCGTTGTGCACAAGAAAGTTAAGGAGAATGTGGTCGCCGACGCCCTTTCTCGAAAGTATATCCTCCTTACTCGTCTTCAAACTAAGGTTCTTGGCTTTGCTTTAATTAAGGATTTATACTTGACTGATCCCTTCTTTAAGCCTATTTTGGAGCACTACCTTAGAGACTGCGAGTTTGAAACTTACTTTTTACATGAGGGTTACCTATACAAGGCCGACCGCCTATGCATCCCTAGCTCTTCCATTAGGCACCTTCTAATTCAGGAAGCACATGAAGGACGCGATCATTTTGTGGTTGCAAAAACATTGGCTGCCCTTCGCGAGCATTTCTTATGGCCGCACATGACCAACTAGGTAACGCGATATTGTAAGAGTTGTGTGACCTGTCAACGCGCTAAGGCGAGTTCAAGTCTCTACGACCTCTACACGCCCTTGCCCATCCCACTAGGCCCTTGGGTAGATTTGTCCATGGACTTCATTACAGGTTTGCCTCTATCTCGTAGGGGTAAGGACTCCATCCTTGTTGTTGTGGATAGGTTTTCCAAAATGGCACATTTTATCGCGTGTAAGACCACCCATAATGCTAGTGACATCGCCGCGTTGTTCTTTGACAATGTGGTACATTTGCATGGGATTCCTAGGTCTATTGTGAGTGATAGGGACACTAAATTTGTGGGGCATTTTTGGAGAACTCTTTGGGGAAAGCTAGGTACAAAACTTCTCTTTTCCACTAGCTACCACCCCCAAACCGATGGCCAAACAGAGGTGACAAATCGAACCTTAGGAGCCCTCCTTCGGACCATGCTCAAGACCAACCCCAAGCGTTGGGAAGACTTACTTGCTATTGTTGAGTTTTCTTATAACAGGTTCAGGCACTCCGTGACAAGGCTCACCCCGTTCGAGGTCGTCTACGACAGAAACCCATTGACACCACTCCACATGCTGTCACGACCACTAAAGGACATTGAGCACACTACCGCGGCCAACCGCGCCGCAATGATCTAGGATCTACATCGCCGAACGCGAGAGCAGCTGGAATGACGCACAACTCAATACGCGTCACAGCACAATCACGGGCACCGCCGCGTCATCTTTGCACCGGGAGACATGGTGTGGGTGCATCTTCGCAAAGAACGCTTCCCAGCCAAGCACAAATCAAAGTTAGCGCCACGCGGTGATGGTCCTTTTCACGTTGTCAAGGCCATTAGAGACAACGCATACGATCTTGATCTGCTATCCGACTACGGAGTCCACGCGACCTTCAACGTTGCCGACTTAGAGCCTTATGTGGAGCCCGAGTTCGAGGATGGTGAAGTGGGGACACTTTACAGCCGAGTGGGGGAGGGTGATACGCCCCTGCCCACCATGACTGCATCTGAGGAGGAGGAATCCATGAACATCCGCTTACAAGGGCCCATAACAAGATCGCGTGCCAAGGTCATCGCCAACGCCACACAATCACTGATCGTGCGCGTCGTCGCTAGCCAAGGGACGCCAGAGACCATGTTCTCTCTCAGACTCCTCGCGCCTAGTCCAGAGACCGCATTCTCTCTCAAACTCCTCACCACCATCATTGACCGCAATCTCTGATTGTTCGTTATTTTGGACATTCTAGTTTTGGCATTTCTCTCATTTTTAGTAGTTACTATTTTTAGTTAATTCTTGTGGTCATGTGTTCCACGCGTGTCGCGTGGGCTAGCCTATTAAGCGAGACTCGTCCCATTCGAGTCGCACTACCCCTATAAAAGGCCATCTCATCCTTCTATATTAGGTTACGTTCAATTTTAATCAAAGCTTGAGTATTGAGTGCCATTTGCCTCCTCCCTTTGATCGGACGTCAAAACCCTAGTCTATCTTCGCATCCCCTTCACTCCGCCACCGACGCTACGGCACCGCTCGATCCATCGAGCCACCTATCCCTCCATCACGCCTAGTCTTGAGGTCGCGAGTCTCATTTACATCATCACATCGCCATCGTCACCGCGCTCGCTTGCTCGCGTGAAGTGACAAACACCGTGTTCCATCAATCCACACTAGGATACGAGATGAGTGACTCACCACCAAGACCTCGATTCGGCATCCGAAGGCATGAACGCATCAGGGAAGTAACAACTTTCTCCCAAGTCCTCTCCGTCCTCCTCAACAAGGATCTGTTTAGCAGCAAAAGTCCCCTCTAGGGCATCCGTAACCAAATCCAAGCTTGGCATACTCATTTTCAGCCACCTCACACCTCGAGGCTGCACAAGTTTATTAAGCTTCTAGGGAAACATTCTGCCAATATGGGGAACTGCCTCATACAACCATATCTGAAACAAATATAATTGAAATTAAACCACAATTATGACCACAAATACTACCTAAAATTTTACATATTCAACTACTAACACATTACATGAAACACCATCGGGAAACCCCTTATGGTGTATATTGCTCTGGCTTTGTCAGAAACTGCAAGTGTAACCTTAACTGAGTCCAGTCTTGTGTCCAAAGAAGTAGCCAGACTTTGATGGAGGTCAATATAAGCACTCCTACCCCATGGGAATTTATTGAAACGATCTAAGTCTTGGATCAATTTCACATGCAAGGGTTTGACCTTCCTCTTCTTATCACACCTAGTACAACACCCTCAAAAATTAACAACAAAGCCATCTTCAGCTTGAATACATTGTACTCCCGATACAAGATGAACTTGGTTAAAAAGTTAGAGATTGTAATACTCCTCACACCAAAAAAAATAAACACTGCTTTTTTATCCTCCAATGTGTCCTCCTCATCCGGCATGCTATAATTTAGTCATGTTATAAGTCTAAACTCCTCCATTGAAAACCTACATGGTTTTCCACCAAGATCATACCATGTCTCCCACTTATTTTTTGTCTCCAGTTGCCTAAACAAAACATGGTGAATCAACTGTGCAGATAGCTTCAAGTTCTTCATTAATATTTTTATAATTGGGCCAAAGGGCCCCTGTAGAACTGTTTGCCAGTCTGCACGGCTTAATGTGTTCTCAATACAAGTCAGATATTGAAGCATTGAATTCTTATTGATCCGACCAAAAAACAACTCCTCACAATGCCACTTGTACTTTATCTATAAGAATGACATTCATATTCACATAAAGGAAAAATAAGACTTTGTCATGTAAGATATATGATTTTCAGGACAAATAATACTTTGTCAGACTACATTTTGATTTGTCAGGCCAAATGGAAGATCTTCAGGTCACTCAGGCTATTATGATTTTTACATTGTCACAATCTTTACCCTAGACCATAACCCCTACAATTTTGTATCAATATGAATCACCTTAATTTGGATTTATCAGGTCATTCAGGCTACTATGACATTCTAATCAAACATCTGAATATATATGTTTTTTCAGATTACTTGTGTGTTTGTCAGGCGAAATAGGCAAATTTCAGGTAATGTAGTTTATATCACACAACAACACTCTCCAAGCTCTGTTTTTCAGGTTATATCACACAATAACACTCTCCATGCTCTATTTTTTACAGAGTAATTCATGCTCTGTTTTTCATTACAAGCATGCAATTTATCCAGACCTAAACCTAGCATGCATCACAAATTTCAGACAAAATTATGCTCTTTTCAGGTAAGTAAATACTTATTCAAGATAACTAACCCCGCCAACCGACTTCGATGGCTCCTTCCTCGACCTCTTGCCTGTGGGTTCTTCAGCCTCCGAAAATCGCAGTTTCTTCTTCTGTATCGGAACGACTGGAGTGGGTGATTCGTCTTCCTCTGAAGAGCTATAGGCTCTCTTCATTCTGCCACTCGCCACAATAGCCGCCTTCGCCGGTTGTTGTTTAGGGTCTTCAACCCTCTTTCTCTTCGCAACAGTAGACACCTTTGCCTTCTCTTCTCTGGCTTTTGCCGACTTCAAGCCTCTTGTCTTCACCATTCTCGATTTGGGAATTTAGGTTTACAACTAAAATTGATCGATTTAGGGCTTTAGGAAACAGATTCGGGGAAGAAAGGGCAAAAGGGAGGTTAGGTTCAGTTGATGAACGAACCTGCTGTTCTTGAGAGTCGAAAAGATTTGGAAAAGAAAGGGAAAATATAAATGATGTATTGTAAGTTGGGTTTAAATGGCTACTGGTTGAACAAGTACTTGATTAAACAAACGATAACTGTTGTTTTAAACCTCCTTTAAACAAATTATTTATATTTCATTTTACCTTTTTTATTTGAAAAAGTTTTACAACTTTTTAATACTTTTACCATTCTCTAAAATAAAAGTGGTGTACTATCATACGATGAACCGTTCTCACCCGTTCTTATTTTTATTGTTTTTAAAGACTGTTAAACCCGCACTAATTTGACTAACGAGAAGCAGAGCAGTGGCAGCTTGGCGGACTATGGATTAGAAGCAAGCTAAACCCCACCAATCACGACTATTCTTCCGAATTCCACGCTCAAATCTTCTTCCTTTCATTTCCCCCCATCTGTTTCAGTTTCTACTGAATAAACTGCTCATCTCATCCTAATAATCAGAACAACCCAAGCTCGCCGTCATCTGGAGTTGCCGCTTTCTCGCCACCTCACTCTCCGCCTCACGCACTTTGGGTTAGGTTTTCCAATTCTCAGGTCTGCTTCTTCCCAATTCATATCTTGTTTGTCTCACTATCCCCACTGCTTAATCTTCACCACTTGCTTCATGTTGTTGCTTCTAGATGTTTCCCAATTTTGCTCATCTTCCCTTAAATTTCTTCTAATGACGTCTATGTTGACGATACACACCTGTTTCCGCTGAGTAGTAGTGAACCTGTAATTCTATTTCATATACGGAAGAATTTCCGCCTCCCAACCTGCCTTTTGGAAGCTTTCAATCTCTGCTTTAGGTTTCTCACTTGTACAGGAATGCAAATGCAACTGTCCATGCGTTCACTTTCCAGCAACCACCGGATTTGGCATTAAGCCACTTGACTTCATTTGACCTCGCTTTACCAAGTTATAACAACTCAAACCGTAATTTTGATATTGTTGCAGTAGTAAGCTTGTATCCATGTATTTATATGTTTAGGCGCACTACTCAAAGGAGATACGCCGGTTGGAGTCTGGAAAATGTATTTAATGGTAGAATTGTTTGTTCTGTTCATTTGATCAGTGAGTGGATTTTCCTTTCCTTTTGGTCTGGCTGGAGTAAAGCTGGTTTGAAATTCTTATATTTGCAAAAAGCATAAATTCTTATCCCTTAGATGACAACCTTACTTTCTACTTATATAGCTCATGAAATTTGTCTTAGGTGCTCTGATTCTAATGGCCGGGAGTTGGGGCAGTAGCAGCGATTCTGGCAGCCTATCATATGAGAGCTATAAATTGGAGAGACGCATAGAGCCCATCTATGCTGCGTTTCTCTGCCCCATAACAAATAAAGTGATGCAGGATCCTGTTTCCTTAGAAAGTGGTGTAACTGTTGAGAGGGAAGCAATTGAGAAATGGTTCAGGGAATGCGTGGAGAAAGGACGCATACCAACTTGCCCCGTAACGAAAAAGGAACTGAGAAACATGGATCTGAATCCTAGTATAGCTCTACTCGAAGCCATTAAGGAGTGGACCGCTAGGAATGAGGCTGTGGAGCTGGATATGGCACAGAAGTCATTATGTGCAGGAGCTTCTGAGAAGGATATCCTTCATGCTTTGAGATTCATCCAGTACATTTGCAAAAAAAGCCAAATGAACAAGGATGTTGTCCATAAAGCAGAGCTGATATATTCAATTGTTGAGCTGCTGAAGAACATCAGCCAGCTGGTTCGATGTAAAGCTCTAGAAACCCTTGGAGTTGTGGCAGAGGAAAATTCACATATCAAGGTGATTCTGATGTAGAACCCTTTACTTCAATATTAACTTGGATCCTACTGCTATTGCCATGTGTAATTCTATTTGCGTATAGGAAATTGTAGCTGAAGGAGACACAGTACGCACAATTGTTAAACTCTTATCTGATGGGCAACCAAGAGAGAAGAAGGAAGCTGTTTCTCTGCTGTATGAACTATCCAAATCAGAAACCCTATGTGAAAAGATTGGCTCAAACAAAGGAGCTATTCTGATCCTGGTTGGAATGGCAAGCAGCAAGTCAGAAAACCCTGTCGTTGTTGAGAAGGCTGATAAAACACTGGACAATCTAACAAAATGTTTAAATAATGTGCGCCAAATGGCTGGAAATGGTAGACTGCAGCCTCTCCTTACATTACTTCTGGAAGGTGTGTCTTTTCTCTCCTTTCCTCTTGTATTTCAATCCCTTCTCAAGCCCATTCCCCTTGGAAAGGTCTAAATCTTATCATGATATAGCTCAAATTAAAGCATAAGACTGAATGGATTCATTTTTCTGAACCTATATTATATGCTGCATGTTGGAATGCTATCTAGTGGATCTTATATATTTTTTGTAGTTTATACTTTGTAGTCATTAGTGCTTAGGACTCCAAAGCATCAGTGCAAACCAGTTATTTTGTGGCTTAAAAGCTAAACAACTTGTTACTCCAATTTCCAGAGAACTAACTCAACAATTACTAATTTCTTCGGAGGGGTGGTAATATCTGTAATAGCATGAGCTATAGCAGTGTTATTTGTCTAAATCATCCCTATGCAGTCCTGACAACAAACAAGTGTGTTTCTTGTATAACTAACCTTGTTATCAACAACTTCTTTTGGCTTTCCTGTAACTGAAATAACAATTATTCTTTTGTTTTTGCTTTTATTGACCATGTACTAATAATCATTTCGAACGAGGATAGCAGAAGAATCTAAAAAATTGGCATGTCCCTGTCTTATATCTATGTACTTGTATGCTTCAATTGCCATGAAAATTTACAGGACCATTAGAGACCAAGATATCCATGGCTGGATTCCTTGGGGACGTGGCCTTAAATCATGACGTAAAAGTTCAGGTTGCTAAAACTGTGGGTTCATCACTTATTAATCTCATGAAAAGTGGTGACATGTCATCAAGAGAAGCTGCTTTGAAAGCGCTGAATCAGATCTCAACTTGTGACATGAGTGGAAAGGTGTTGATAGAAGCTAGAATCCTTCCTCCACTAGTGAAGGACCTCTTCACTGTTGGGCCAAATCATCTTCCTATGCGGCTCAAAGAAGTTTCAGCAACAATTCTCTCTAATCTTGTGAATTCCGGCTACAACTTCGATTCTATCGTTGTAGGCCCTGGAAACCAGACCCTGGTATCCGAAAACGTTATTCATAACCTCCTTCAGCTTATTAGTAACACTGGACCAGCAATAGAGTGCAAACTCGTCCAGGTCCTAGTTGGACTAACAAGCTCCCCGGGAACCGTGCTTAAGGTTGTTGCTGCCATCAAAAGCGTTGGGGCTACCATCAGCTTGATTCAGTTTGTGGAGGCCCCTGAAAGGGATCGGGATTTGCGGCTGGCTTGTATAAGACTCCTCCACAGGGTGTCTCCACACATGAGCCAAGAACTAGCGGATGCGCTGCACGGGACCACTGGTGAGCTACGAAGCCTTCTCAGGATCATATTGGAAAACGCGGGAATCACGGAACAGCAGGCGGAAGCCGTTGGGCTGCTGGCTCATCTCCCAGAACGAGATGCGATCCTCACCCGCCAGATGTTAGACGAGGGTGTTTTCCCGCACATGATATCCAGGGTGAAGAGCATCCGACAAGGGGAGATGATGGGCAACCGCTACACGGCACTGTATCAGGAAGGACTAGTCCGCGTACTTGCAAGGATCACATACGTGTTAGGCGAGGAGCCGGAGGCAGTTGCACTTTGCATAGATCACAATGTTGCTGCTCTGTTTGTGGACCTGCTCCCCTCGAACGGGCTCGACAATGTGCAGATAGTCTCGGCCTGGGCCTTACAGAATCTCTCTCGACAATCAAAGAAGCTTTCGCACAAGCCGGTGGTGCCACCGCCCGGTTGCTTGGCGTCCATCTTCATGTGCGTGAGCCAAGCCCCTGACGTGTCCGGATCATGCCCGGTTCACCAAGGGATCTGCTCTCTGGGAGGCACCTTCTGCCTGTTGGAGGGGCAGGCGGTTGAGAGGCTTATAGCTCTCCTTGACAATCCTAATGAGAAAGCCGTGGAGGCCTCCCTGGCGGCCCTGTCCACGCTGCTGGAAGACGAGGTTAATGTCGAGGAAGGGGTGCTCAAAATATACGACATGGAGGGTTTCAAGTGTGTGCTCCAAGTTTTAGTGGACGACCGTAACGAGAATCTTCGGAGGAGCGCAGTATGGGCCGTTGAGAGGTTCCTGAGAACCGAGGATATAGCGAGGGACGTCGCCGCTGATCAGAGGGTGGTCACTGCGCTTGTCGATGCGTTTCAGCATGCCGATTACCGGACTCGACAGATTGCCGAGCGAGGATTGAGACATCTTGATAGGATACCAAATTTCTCTGGAATCTTCCCAAGCATGGGATGAGGCTGGATTGGGTGTTAACTGTGCTCTCTCTTCATCTGCATCCACATGTACCAACTGTCCAGCTATAGTTTGCGTAGGATCACAACCTTCATACTAGTTCTTTTCCTAGTGTGGAATTTCATGTATAACCGACCTTCCTTTAATATATACTACTAGATGGACATGGACATGGACATGGACATGTTAATATTTACTATAGTAAAAAAACTACTTTTGTTATAGAGTTTCAAAAAAATATTTTAATTGAAACTTAACTTTATAAGCTCATTCTCAATAACCCGAGAGAGAAAGGTGATAAGCCACTTAATCCAAAACAATATATGTGCAAATTATCGTTTGGAGATTTATTGTATTTACTGTTGGATCGTTAGTGTTTATCTGAGGGAACAAATGCTTTGTTCCCACAGAAGGTGCAACGGAATATATAAGCAGAAAAGAATAAGATTAGAACTCACGATTTAGAGTGAAAATCCCAATTAATCAAATGATTAATCAAGGAAAAATCAATACCTTTAAGCTTTCCGCTTGAGAGGATTTTGAAGATGTCTACTTGTTTTATTGATTTCTTGATCGGTTACACTTGTAGCTCAGACTTCAAACCCTAGACTTCCACCTAGTTTTGAATCACTCCTACAACGATGAACACGAGCTCACTCTCTAAGACTCACGGACTTCTTCACTTCCTTTTTTTACTCTCACTGAACTGCTTCGAGTTCGTACTTAGAAATGATCGACTCACTTCTATTTATACACACAGAGAATCCTAGTATCAAATAATATCTTCATCTCATTTTCTAGTAGCAAAAAGATATTATTTGATTCACAAAGATAATATCCTAACCGATCCTATTATCTAAGGAAATTATCCTAAAATAACAAAGTCAAGATAATATAGAATCTTTTCTCTCTAAATCTTCTAGTTGGCGTGATCAAGCCAACCTTTCGTTTCCAACCGCATGATCTCCAAGGATTATACTTATTATATTCACAACCGTCTTCTTTATGATATTCACAGCTTGTTGTTGTGACGGCACTGTTGTTCCTTTGGTGGTAACAAATCGTTTAGAAAACTCTTTGTTCCCTCTGTATTATTGCGCTGTCGTTCGTTCCCTGTGACAACTTCGTTTGATCCTGAAACACTTAGTTATCATATTAGTTGAATGTTTGTTACCATCAAAACCAAGGAATTCAACAAATTCTCTCTTTTTGATGGTGACAAACATCCTTGACAAAATAACACATACTTGAGATAAAGACAGTAGCATGAAGAAGGTTTTCCCCTTTAAGACAGTATAGTTCCCCCAAAGAGACAGTAAGGATGAAGATGTGATGAGTTCCCCCTCAGCTAGACTACCCATCATATTCCCCCTTTTGGCATCATCAAAAAAACTTAAGAGAATTGTAGAAGGAAAGTAGACACATCTTGATAAGCAATCAACCCCTTTTTTCATTAATATAAAATAAACAAGCAAAGACTATTGCACGGACAACTACAAAATAAGCAAACATGATCAACATGCCAATCAAGGCAAACACAAGGAACAAAAACAAAGGAAACACAAAGCAACTAAGGAGTAGATGGGCTGGGAACAAAAGCGGGATTGGTTAGTCAGAGAAAGACGAATCAAGCACCATCAGTGCCTGTGGAGGGAGCAGAAGGACGAGTAGCAATCGATGCACGCACTTCCTCCATAAGACGCCTTTGCTGTTCCGCCAAAAGAGAAATTGCGCGGGACAACCTCCTCACAACCGTTAACATGTAAGAATCCATACTGGGCTCATTCTTTTGTTCCCCCCTCAGAGTCCGCACCATCAGACTCATCCTCATCCACTTCAGCTTCCACCTCAGGTTTAATCTTGACCGAGCCAACACCTTCTTGCAAAACGAACTGCATCTTGTGTAGATTACTAGCATTCAACCCCCGGTAGAAGTAGGATTCCTCAACCCCCTCTTTGTAGACCTTGTGGTTCTCAATAATTTTCTTGACCGCGCTAGGGAACGGAAGAGCATGCCTCTCAGTGGTTCTCGCATGAGCCATGTGTTGCATCATCATCCTAGGCAGGTTGATGGCGAATTTATCAAGCAACTTGGAGAGGAGCACAACATCCAGAATCAGCAGGTTGTTGCGCTTTTGTTCCATGGAGGTGATGTTGCAGATAAGATAGTGATAGAGCACCTTATTCACCACGGACATGGAGTTTAAGTGTAGAGAACCAGACTTGGGAGGAGACGAGATTTCAAAGACGCAACGAACCACGTTGTGGTAAGGCACATCCTTTAGCCAATGTCCCTTTCGGATACTCGTCATAGCCAGAATGAGGGACCCCCAAAATGATGCTTAGTTCCATGCTAGAGAACACATGAGTTGTTCCCTCCAACGTGTAACTTCACATAATGGCGTGGGGGCGGACCTCAATGACGAAGGTGGAGTCGAAGCTCCTTAACTGTTCATCATCAACGGACTCAGCCTCAACAAATAAGTGGTCCCACTGTTGAGCTTTCAGGATGGAGACGATCTCCCCCAAGGCATTCATCTTCAGGAACTCAGGATCCAACAACAATTCCCTCACAACCCATTTGTGACTCATATCCTTCACCTCCTCCAGTTCAGCCTTATGTTTGGATTTTGTCGCTTGGCGACGCTGACTCTTGTGAACTAGAGACGTGGACACCTAGGCGCTTGGTTTTGCGCTCTGACACTTGCTCGGATTCATCATCCGAGCTCACAATAATGGCTTGAGCAACCTGAGCCCTTGTCTTGCGTTTGGGAGGACAACCCATTTTGACCTGACCCGAGCACTTGAGACCCCCCGACGGTGATGCCTCAGCCTCCTCATCAACCAGTTCCCGCTCTAAGTTACGCACAACCCCTTTGATTTGGGTCGTGGTAGCAGCATGAATCTCCGTCGCAGTCGGCGTCACCGTGGTGGCGTCACCGATACACTCCTCAGTCTCTGTCTCAGAGTGGGTGGGGTGGGTGGGGGAGGAAAGTACCTCCTCATTTTCATTGGAGGAGACAACGGTGGAGGTGAGAGGGTTAGGGTTTGGGGAGGCAGGGGGTGGTGAAGGTGATTTGGGGGCATAGTAGGGTACCATTGCGAGGGTGGCAGGTGGAGGCGAGGATGGTGGAGAGGCCGGTTTTGAGGCGGTGGATGGTGGAGGAGGGTTGGGAGCGTTGAGAGAAGAGGTGGTGGGGGTGGCTTGAGAGAGGGCAGCGAGGATGGGGGGATGGCTACCCATTGCAGAGAGTTTCCGAAGGAGGGTTTAGAGATTCTCGGTGTCCACTTTGCTCCCTGCGAAGTCAGTATCTGTGTATCCAATAAAATCAAAGTTGCATCCCCTGGGATACCATAAACAAAGATCATATGTCCCCTTCAAGTATCTCATAATCCTTTTCACTGCCTTGAGGTGTGTCTCCTTGGGATCAGCCTGAAATCGAGCACATAGATACACACTATATATAATATCAGGTCTACTAGCAGTGAGATAGAGGAGCGAACCTATGATTCCTCGATAGAGAGTTGGGTCAACTCCTTTTTCATGTTCATCCTTTCCCATGGGATTGTTTAGAGATATAGGAGTAGTGAAGGGCTTTGCATCGGACATTCCAAACTTCTTGATACACTCCCTGAGATACTTCTGTTGATGAACCTTAGTTCCATCTTCTCCCATAGAGACTTAAAGACCCAAGAAGAACTTCAGTTCCCCAACCATGCTCATCTCAAATTCAATGGCCATTAGACTTGAAAATTCTTTGAACCAACTTCTCATCTGTAGACCCGAAGATGATGTCATCCACATAGACCTACACAACCAGAGTGTGCTTTCCCTCCTTCAGGAGGAACAAAGTCTTGTCAACCTTACTGCGAACGTATCCATGTGACAAAAGGAATTGTGATAGCTATCATACTAGGCCCTGGGAGCCTGCTTAAGACCATACAACGTCTTGTCAAGTATATAGACATGATCAGATTGAGAAACGTCTTCAAGTCTAGGGGTTTGCTCCACATAGACTTCCTCCTTGAGAACACCATTCAAGAAGGCAGTCTTCACATCCATTTGC
This sequence comes from Rheum nobile, assembly GCA_027886185.1. NCBI lineage: Eukaryota > Viridiplantae > Streptophyta > Magnoliopsida > Caryophyllales > Polygonaceae > Rheum > Rheum nobile. The sequence goes on along the minus strand of WOAB01000595.1, from coordinate 4,676,033 downwards.
TGCAGTTTGAAGCCATGAAAAGCTGAGTAAGCGATGAGTAGTCGAATAGCTTCCAAACGAGCAATGAGAGCAAAGGTTTTGTCATAATCAATCCCTTCCTGTTGGTTATATCCCTTTACCACCAGCCTTGCTTTGTTCCTTGTGACTTGTCCCTGATCATCCAACTTGTTCCTGAACACCTGCTTGGTTCTTATCACACTTCTGTTCCCGGGACAAGGAACGAGCCTCCAAACCTTGTTCATTTCGAATTGATGGAGTTTTTCTTGCATAGCACTTATCCAGTCCAGATCCTTCAATGCTTCACCTACAGTTTTGGGTTCTTGCAGAGAAAGAAAAGCATTGAAGGCACATAAACTTTGCAGAGAAGAGCGAATATGAGTTCCCTTTCAAAAGTCTGTAAGAGTTTGATCCATTGGATGATCCTTCTTTTGTTGGAAGTTTCTCACTTGCAGAGTAGTGAGATCAAAATCATTGAAGTCGGCACCACCAACACATGTACTGTCTTAACTAGTCCCTTCAACATTAGGACTTGGACTTTGTTCCTCGGGAGGGACCTGAGGAGAATCAGACAACTGAGCATCATCACCAGGTACAGTAGTACCAGCAGAGTCATGAGCCCTTGGAGGTGACTCATCATGACTGTCATGACCAGGAGTGGTCTCATGGATGTCATCATTGAGCGTGGTTTCCATGACATTTCTTTCCACAAGATGAAAGATGTCGTCCTCAGGGGGGGCAATATTTGCAGGAATATCGGTCATTTGTTCCTGCACAAGGTTATCAGCCATAACAGATTCATCAAAGACAACATGAATGCTTTCATCTACCTTCCTTGTCCTTTTGTTGAAAACTTTGTAGGCCTTGCTGTGGACTGAATATCCTACAAAGGTGTCTTCATCACTTCTCGGATCAAACTTTCCCAGAGACTCCTTCCCATTGTTATGGACAAAGCATTTGCAACCAAAAGTCTGCAGATGTGAGACATCAGGCCTTCCGCCCCTTAAGAGTTCATACAGAGTCTTGTTTAGCAGCGATCAAATGGTTGCCCTGTTCAGCACATAACAAACGGCATTCAAGGCTTCAACCCAATAACTCTTTGGAAGACCACTGGCAATAAGCAAGGTGCGCGTCATGTGCTCCAGAGTTCTGTTCTTCCTCTCCACAACGCCATTCTGTTGCGGAGTTCTAGGAGCTGAGAAGTTGTGACTCCAGAGTTCTGTTGTTCCGGCACAGGGATAGAAACTGAGAATTCTCAAATTCTTTCCCATGATCAGTACGAATGGAGCCAAGAGATTGTCCGAGATTCTTCTCAACAGATTTGAGCCAAGACTCAAACTCATCGAACACTTCATCCTTCGAGGATAGAAAGAGGGTCCATGTATATCTGGAGAAATCATCAACAATAACAAATACATATAGATTCTCACCACGGCTCTTTGTGCGCATAGGCCCACAAAGATCCATGTGGATTAGTTCCAAATGACGAGTTGTGCTTACCTCTTTATTGGATTTGAACGAAGATCTCACTTGTTTTCCTTTGGTACAAGCATCACAAACTTCATTGCTTGTTGCTTCGATCTTAGGAAGACCGTTGACCAGTTCTTGCCTATGAAGTTTGGAAAGAAGTTGAAGACTTGCATGTCCAAACCGTTTGTGCCACAAGTCTGTTCACAGCAATGGACGACAAACACATGTCCTTCTTAGGGATAAAAGCAGGATAAACTTTGTAGACGTTGTTTTCACATATCCCTTTGAGCAAAAATTTCCTTGTACTAATACACTCAACTTGACAATCATCAGTAGTAAAGACTACCCTATTTTTCTTGTTTTGGCAAAGTTGAGCAACACTGAAAAGATCAAACTTGAGATTGTTCACAAGAGTCACATTATCCACAGTTATGTGACTAGAAAGCCTAACCTTACTGATAAGCACTACTTTGTATGGCTTAACCAAGAGTCATTAGAGGTTTTATTGGTGTCATTCGGGTAAATTTAGACACATTCATGTGTATGGCGTTTGGGGGCGAAGTTGGTGTATTTGGAGGTGTTTGAGCCGTTTTGGAGATCATAGTAGACACTGAGGAGGAAGCCACCAGAAGTAGACGCCAAGGAGCTGAAGAGACGAAGACTTCGGAGGAAGTACCTTACGGCGCCCGCCGCAGAAGCCACGGCGACCGCCGCCTAAACCCTCCCAACAATGATGGCTACGACTTGGCCACGGCGCCAGCCGTGGAAATGCGGCGCCCGCCGCCATTACGGCGCCCGCCGTGGAGTATGCCAGCCCTCCGTCGTGTCTGAAGCCCGCCGAGTCACGATTTCCTTTTATGTTTAGATTGGATTATTTTATTTATGTTTTATTATTTCGTTTTAGGTTAATTCCAGAATTTATTTCCTTTAGTATTTAAGGGTAGAGAAAGGCTTGTTTGCCTATCATCAAATCTCTCGAACCCTAATTTTCATTCTACGTATTTTTGCTATGAAGAACTAAGCCTCCCTTGGCTTAGTTAGACGCTGAAGCTTTCGTTTTGATTCAGTTGTGAGATTCTCGTTCTTAATCTATTGCATGGATTTTATCTATTCTCTTGCTTGATTGCTTATGATTGATATTGATAATTTATAGTCTGATCAACTAGGGTTTGTTGTTATTGATCTATTGCTAGATTTAGATTGTTACTGGTTGAGCATATCTATTTCAGAGTAGCAACTGCATCGTGTTAGTATCTGGTTGTGCTAGTCTTATGCAGGAGAGAACTGATTTACATTCTAGGATAAAAGCTGGTTGTTTTATGCTAGAATTGTATCCAACTATATTCATATCCATAAGGCTGTTGTTAAACTGAATCTTGATAATTTCAGGGTTGTTTAATTAGTTAGTGCTAATAGTATCTGGTTGTGCTATTAGTTATATCTGAAAAGGAATTGGAATTTCCATTGCATGAGATTTTGAATGATTATCTATGATCAACTTGTCATACGAATAGTGGATGTTGTTTGACTAAGTGTTTTTCCCATCACTGATTTCACAACTCTTTCACTTGTTTACCTTTGCATGTTTAGAACTTACAAAACAAACAAAACCCCCCTTTGGTTACTTTGCTTTGACACATAATTTGCATACATAGACAGAATTCGCCTCCCTGTAGGATTCGACCCTTGCTTGCCTCTACTACTTGTTTAGGTTTGTTAGGATTATTTTGTTTAGGTGTCACGACAACGCCTATCAAATTGGCGCCGTTGCCGGGGAGGCAATAATCTATTTTGTGTGTGCAATTTGTGTGCCAATCTTGGTGTGAACCTATCTTATGGTTCACACCCATGTTACTAATAATCTACCTCTAGTTTTTGATCCAGAAATCGAAAGAACTTTTCTTCAGGCTCGCAGGGCTGCGAATTTACTACTTGAGGAAGCTGAAAGAATGGCAGCCCGTGTTACTCTTGAGTCCCTGACAACTCCTAACTTGGAGCAACCAACTCGTGTTGTGCAATTCTCTGCCCTTGGTGAAGGGGTTAAATTTGAGCTTAAGACAGGAGTAGTTCATTTACTCCCGAAATTCAGTGGAACCCCGCTTGAGGATCCTATTCAGCACCTGGATGAATTCCTTGAGGTCTACACCAGTATGCGACCCTTTGAGATTACTGAAGACCAGATGAGGTTGAGAGTCTTTTCCTTTTCTCTGAAGGACTCTGCTAAAGACTGGTATCATTCTTTACCACCAGGGAGCATCACTACTTGGGTGAATTTGAAGAAGGTATTCCTTGACAAGTACTTTCCAGCAATAAAGTCTAATCAGCTCAAGAAGAAAATCTGCAACATAGAGCAACTTTCTAATGAGTTTCTCTATGATTATTATGAGCGCTTCAAGAAACTGGTGAAGAGTTGCCCCTACCATGGCTATGCTAATCATGATCTGATTCTTTATCTGCATGGAGGACTCCGTGAAGATGACCGTCGGATGGTCAATTCTACATGTGGTGGGAATATTCTGAAAAGGACTTATGAAGAGGCTCTAGAGATATTTGCTACTCTGGCTGATGACTCTAGACAGTACAGTGGGAGAGGTTCCCAAAGCTTGGTTGTTGCTAGTTCTCAGTCAAAGATTGATCAGGCTGATTTTGATGTGCTGAGAGAGGAGGTGAGGCGCCTGAAGCTGAAAGGTACGCCTCAACAGGCTAAGGCCTGTGAGATCTGTCATGACGACTTGCATCCTACTGATTCATGTCCTACTCTACAAGAGGAAGTGAATCATGTAGGAGGATATCAACAGAGGCCCAGGCATGACCCTTATTCTAATACATACAATCCTGGTTGGAGGGATCATCCCAACTTCAGATGGAGAGACCCAAAGCAAAATCAACCACATGGTAATCCTCAACAGCCTAGGCAGCCATTTGTGCCACAACCTCAAGGGCAGAGCTCGAACTCTTCACACTCTATAGATGACATAATGAAGATGTTGATGCAGAGCAACGCCAATCTCAATGACAATATTGCTAAGTTGACTAAGAACCAATTGCAATTCCAAGAAACTACACAAGCTAGCATTCAGAATTTGGAAAGGCAATTTGGTCAAATTTCTCAAGTGGTGAGCAAGCTTGACGCAAAGGTCTCTGGTAAACTTCCATCTCAAACGGAAGTGAACCCGAACATTCGGAATGTCAGTGCTGTAACTTTGAGAAGTGGGAAAAAGCTTGAAGAGAGTGATTCTGAGGTCAACAAGGAAGAAACCTCGGATCTGGAGCAGAACAGCGACGGCGACCGCCGTGAAGACTACGGCGCCCGCCGTGAAGGTGATTCTGCTCTCGACTTTTCTGATGAAAATTGCGACGACCGCCGCAATTCTTGCGGCGCCCGCCGTGACGGTGAGCAAAATCTCGAACTTTCTGATGATGTTCACGGCGCCCGCCGCACTTCTTACGGCGACCGCCGCACACCTGTAGCTGATCCCGAGGCTGAGAAGGAATCTGACACCCCGATTCTGCCTGATTGGAAGCCTGTTGCACCATTTCCATCTGCTTTGAAGCGTACCAAGCCACTTGCACAGGACAAGGACATGTTTGAGATGTTCAGAAACGTTGAGGTCAACATCCCTCTCCTAAATTTGATCAAGTATGTCCCTCGTTATGCCAAGTTCTTGAAGCAGATGTGCACCGCAAAGAGGAATCAGGATAGGAACAGCAAGAAGAAGGTAAAGGTAAGCGAACATATTTCTGCTGTATTTCAGAAGCGCTTACCCAAGAAGTGTGGTGACCCAGGTGTGTTCACCATCCCTATTACTATTGGAGGTACCAAGTTCAATAAGGCTATGCTAGATTTGGGTGCTTCCATTAATGTTCTACCTTCATCTCTTTGTGAATCCTTACGATTAGGACCCATGCATGCCACTAATATTGCCATTCAGTTAGTTGATAGATCTAGTGTGCGTCCTATAGGGATAGTGGATGATGTTTTGGTTATGGTTGGTGATCTTACTTTTCCTGCTGACTTCTATGTGCTTAATATGGAACATGATATGCATGTAGCCCCTATTCTGTTAGGGAGACCCTTCCTGAAAACTGTCATCACTAAGATTAATGTGAGTACTGGTTCCTTGACTATGGAATTTGATGGCCAAACCATTAATTATAATATCTATGAAGCCATGAAATATCCTTCTGATGATCACTCTTTGTGTGCTATTGATGTACTTGAGCTTGTGGTGCAAGACGTTTTTTATGAGGACCACCTGGATGACACGCAATCTCTCATTGTTGATTCTAGCTTGGGTTCTGCTTCATTTACTAACTCGCAGGACGTCGTCACTGAGTTGGCCACTGACTATAAGCCTCCTCTGGAGATACCAGGCAAATCGCCTTTACTGCTAACTTCGAGCGAGAAGCTCGTTCCATCTGTGATGCAGTTATGTGACTAGAAAGCCTTACCTTACCAAGACCACAAACTTCTCCCTTACACTTATTTCCAAAGGTTATAGAACCTCCGAAAGCTTGTTGAAGTGAGGTGAACCAACTTTTGTTCCCTGTCATATGACTTGAGCATGCACTATCAAAGTACCAAAAACCTTTCCTTACTTCATCCTGTATTGAAAAGATTAGTTCTTACAAACCCAGACAAGCTTAGGCTTTCTGGGTTTGGGAGCAACATATTTGATCTTAGTAGGTTTTTCATTGACTTTTTCTCTAGCAATACGAGCAATCTCCTCATTGTGTCTTTTCAAAAGACACTCTTGTTTGTAGTGACCCAAATGACCACAGTACCAACAAACCCTATGACACTTTAAATCCACATACTTGCTCTGTCCAGGCCAAATTGGTTTGTTAGCAACCATGGAATGACAATCAATATGTTTGGGCTTACCGTTCTATGCTTGCTTTAGCCAAATAGAGTGAGCTTTCTGTCCATGATACCAAGGTTTGTTCCCGTCAACCAAATTTGCACAGTCTTTTCGATTGTTCCCACGAGAGGAACTTTCACCATTTTCTCGAAAAGACTGTTTTCCATCGACTTTGGGACTTTGGACCTGGGCGTCATCAACAAGAGGCTTAGCTTGGTATCCAATGCCAAAGTGAGGCACATGTTTCTTCCCTTTCTTCTTTTCATTCTTGGCTGCAACAAACTCAATGCCTTTAGCTTTTCCTTTCTGCTCCTCGTTGATTTCAGACAAATCACCAGACAACTTAGCGTTGCTTCGTTTTAACATTAAGGATTCTGATTCCAATGAGGTAACATAAGCTTCTAGGGAAGTAATCTTTTCAGTGAGCTTGGGACATTATCACAGGAGTTGGAGAAAGAAGATAAAATGTTCTCAACATTGGTCACATTTTTAGCCCAACCTTTGTTCTCATCGATCAAACTTGAGATCGTATCATCCTTTTCTCCAATTTGCTCACTAAAAAGACTGTTCTCATGAGCAAGTTTCTTAATAATGAAAATTAGTTGTTCTTTAGACTTGCTTTTCAAACTTGAAATGAGTTCATATTCATTTACCTCAGAGTCATTTGAACTACCTTCAGCCATGAGGCAGAGCATGCTGGAGACAGAGTTGCAATCTTTTGAGTCATGAGGACTCCCAATGGCCATCAAGAAGACATCCCTTGAATGAGAAGATTCTTCATCTTCTAAGTCAAATTCTCCCCAAGTTACCACCATTTCTTGTTTTTCTTCATGAACAGGAGGAAGACCTGCCTTTTTCTTGAAGCAGTTTTTGGCATAGTGTCCTTTGTTTTGACAGTGGTAACAAACGACATCCTTCAGATCTTTGTTCCCTTCTGAGGAACGAGGGGTTCCTTTGATAGGGTCCTTGTAAGGATCTCGTGCTGGTCAAGGTTGATTCGCCACCCCAAGTCGCCGGACACCGCCTTGAAGCCGTCGGGAAAGGCAACCGAGTAGAAATGGGAGTTTGTTGTGAATTGGATTGATGAATGAAGGTGGAAACGATGGACACACAATGAATTCCGTAACTTGATGCAATGGAAGGATAAGCAACCAATTTGATTTGGATAGACTCACCAAAACAAACCGGAGGAAATTGTTCAAAGATCCGGATAAACCCACCGAACCTTCTTACAACACGATTGGATAAACTCACCAATCCGACGCCCTATCTATGTGACTCTCGAGGTTTTCTCTGGAAAACTTAAGAGTTCTTGAATAGCATAAGACGTACTGCAAATGAAAGGAAAAATCCCCTTAAATAGTCTAGCTTAACACACTAAACACAAAAGAAACTGGCCGTCAGGCAAACCAGATCAAAACAACTCGGTTTGGGCTGAATTTTGGATATATGGGCTTTGAAGACATCTTATGGAAGCCCACCAAAAATGGGCCCAAACGCCCGAGCCAATTGGGAAAACGCCTTGGTCCAATCTCAGGTGCCGCTGGCATTGCATTTGATTGTTTGGGCTGGGCACACCTTCACTTTGGTCGGCAACCCTGAGGTCCTTGACCTTCTTTGGACCCATGAAGGCTGGAGGAGAAGTTGGAGACCCATTGGACTAGGTTGGCTCGGTGATTCGCAAGGCACATCAGTTTGTGCCGACGCGGCTTCTTGGCAAAGTATAGTGACCGCTTCCTTGGGTTCTTGACTCGGCGCTCCCTGGGCATATAGTCCCCTTTGAAGGTCTTGGAGAAGCTTCTTGGCCTGGGATTGGGTGATGGTTCCTGGAAACGCCTCGATGTCGTTGTCGCCATGAGTGTCGCGTGCTAGGGCACAGATGTCGGCCCTAGTGACAGACTTGGTGGCTGGAGGCCACACCTTGGCTAGCGCCACCCTTGGGACTGGATGTGAGGGTTGATTCACATCATCCTCCCCCCCTTGGGAAAGATTCGACCCCGAATCTTCATAGTTCTCTTCAGCATCTTCTTGGTCCACAATAAAAGGCGAGAGGTTAGCCACATTGAAGACATCATGTACACCATAGTCACTAGGAAGCTCAATTTGATAGGCATTGTTGTTGATTCTCTTGAGCACTTGAAATGGTCCATCTCCCCTTGGCTTGAGCTTGGAATTTCTTGCTAGTGGAAACCTCTCCTTCCTCAAGTGGATCCACACCAAATCTCCTGGTTCAAAAATCACTTCTCGCCGCCCCTTGTTTGCTTGCTTGGCATATTGCGCCGTGCGCACTTCGAGCTTGTGGCGAGTTTCCTGGTGGAGATTCTTGATGAACTCAGCATGGTCCTCTCCTTGGTTGTCTATAGGGTCTTTCAAGGCATAGGGCACCATATCAAGCGGTGTTATAGGATTTCTCCCATAGACCACCTCAAAAGGACTCTTGTGCGTTGTTGAGTGAATGGTGTGGTTGTAGGCGAACTCCGCAAAGGCTAAGCACTCCTCCCACCTGCGTAGGTTAGTACTCAACAAGGCACGAAGTAGTGCCCCTAAAGTTCTATTCACAATCTCAGTTTGACCATCTGTTTGTGGGTGACTAGAAGTAGAAAACAACAACTTAGTTCCTAGCTTAGACCATACAGTTTTCCAAAAGTAGCTAAGGAACTTAGCATCCCTATCCGACACAATCATCCTAGGAACACCATGAAGTCTTACAATTTCATTGAAAAACAAGTCAGCCACATATGATGCATTGTCGGTTTTATTACATGCTATGAAATGTGCCATTTTTGAAAACGATCAACCACCACAAAAATTGAATCTTTGCCCCTCTTGGACCTTGGTAAACCCAAGACAAAGTCCATAGATATGTCTTACCATGGGGCCTTAGGAATGGGAAGAGGAGTGTACAAGCCATGGAGGTTAAGCTTAGACTTGGCTCGAACACATGTGGCACAAGAAGCACACAACTTTTCCACGTCTTTATTCATACGTGGCCAAAATAAGTGCTCCTTGAGCGTGCCCAAGGTCTTAGCAACCCCGAAGTGACCCATTAGTCCCCCACCATGCGCTTCATGTATGAACAATCTGCGTAGGGAACCACTAGGCACACATAGCTTTTCACCCTTGAACAAGTATCCATCATGCAAATAATACAATTAATAACTACCTTTGTTAGCACATGCATGAAACACTTCACAGAAATCAGCATCACTAGGGTACAACTCTTTCATGCAAGCAAATCCTAAAACTTTGGCATCTAGAGAAGTAAGGAGAGTGTACTTTCGGGACAAAGCGTCAACTACGACATTGTCCTTACCTTTCTTGTGCTTGATGACATATGGAAAGGCTTCAATGAACTCCACCCATTTGGCATGCCTCCGGTTCAATTTGCTTTGGCCCCTAAGGTACTTAAGGGCTTTATGGTCGGAGTGTATGACAAATTCTTTAGGCATGAGATAATGTTGTCAAGTCCTCAACACACACACAAGAGCATACAATTCCTTATCATAAGTAGGGTAATTCAGCTCAGTCCCACTAAGCTTCTCACTAAAATAGGCAATAGGCTTGCCCTCTTGCATTAGCACTCCCCCAAGTCCAATATCTGAGGCATCGCACTCAATCTCGAAGGTTTTGGTGAAGTCGGGAAGGACTAGTAAAGGTGCATTGGTCAGCTTGTCTTTGAGTGTTTGAAAGGTTGTGTCTTGTGGCTCTCCCCAATGGAACACTACATTCTTTTTGGTGAGCTCGGTGAGAGGGGTAGCTATGGTGCTGAAGTCTCTCACAAACCTCCTATAGAACCCAGCTAGCCCTAGGAAGCTCCTCACCTGAGTCATGGTGGTTGGAGTGGGCCACTCTCTAATGGCCTTAACTTTGTCTTCATCAACACCCAATCCTATTTTGCTTACAACAAACCCAAGAAAGATGACATGATCCGAGCAAAAGTGACACTTCTTAAAGTTTGCATAAAGTTTCTCTTTTCTTAGCACTTCTAGGACTTGTCTAAGGTGATGAACATGCTCTTTCAAGTTAGAACTATATACCAAGATGTCATCAAAATAAACAACAATAAACTTTCCTAGAAAAGGCCTAAGCACATGGTTCATTAATCTCATGAAAGTACTAGGTGCATTAGTTAGGCCAAAGGGCATTACCATCCACTCATAGAGTCCATACTTGGTTTTGAATGTAGTCTTCCACTCATCTCCCTCCTTCATTCTGATTTGATGATATCCACTCTTAAGGTCGATCTTGGAGAAGACTTGGGAGCCATGTAACTCATCTAGCATATCGTCTAGGCGTGGAATGGGGTGCCTATACTTGATAGTCATGTTGTTGATCGCCCTACAATCAACACACATCCTCCAAATTCCATCCTTCTTAGGCACAAGTATCACCGGCACAACACATGGTGATAGACTCCCCCTCACGTACCCCTTGTCAAGCAACTCTTGAACTTGCTTCTGCAGCTCCTTAGTCTCTTCTGGATAGGTCCTATAGGCTGCACGATTTGGTAGGGTAGCTCCAGGGACAAAATCAATCTGATGCTCTATGCCCCTAATTGGAGGCAAGCCACTTGGTACTTCATCTTGAAAGAGATCTTCAAAAACCTGCAAAAGAGACACAATAGGTGGAGGTAGGTCACTCAATTCACTAGATGTAAACAAATTTGAGCAAGGAATCATAAGAAAACAAACTTGACTCCCCTGAATTGCGTAGTCAACCTCCTTAGCCTTAGCTAAAAGCATGTGAGCACTTGAACTTGAGTTAGTTCCAATGGCAAGCTTCTTGCTAGCACTCCGCTCTTGGCTCCTTTCTTGTCTCCTTTGTTCACTAGCCACGTAATCTGCCATGATCTCATGTGGTGCCATAGGAAGGAGAGTGATCTTTTTGCCAGCCATATGAAAAGAGTATTCATTGGTGACTCCTTGATGAATCACCCCACGGTCATACTGTCATGGTCGTCCAAGTAGAAGGTGACATGCGGTCATAGGTAGCACATCACACAAAACCTCATCTTTATAGGCTCCAATGGCAAACTGAATGATGGCTTGCTCTTGAACCTTGAGTGGTGTAGAGGAATTGAGCCAGTTGAGAGTGTAAGGCTGAGCATGGGGTGTGGTTTTGATGTTAAAGCACCGGACCACCTCTTGATCTATAATATTGCAGCAAGAACCTCCATCAATTATCACATTGCACACTTTGCCTTGAATGTGACATCTTGTGTGGAAGATAGTCTCTCTTTGAGATGGCAATGGTGGGGCGTCACTTGCAACAAGGGTTCTCTTGACAACAAAACATTCACCCTCAGCTGCGGTAACTTGAACTTCTTCTTCATCATACTTGGGCTGTAGCTCTTCCTCTTCCTCTTGTTCTTCCTCGGAAAAGTAGTCTCCATGCTCATTTAAGAGCACTTGCTTCCTAGTTGGACAATCATTAGCATAGTGTCCCCTTCCAAGACACTTGTAGCACTTAACATCTCTAATGCTGGTAGGCTCTTCTTTCTTAGGTTCTGGCCCTTGGCGTGGCACATCACGCCTATAAGGCGCCTTGGAGGGTTCATACTTAGACTCTGGCCGCTTTGATTGGTAAGAAGTGAAATGTGAAATCGTTGATGAGTTCCACGGTTTGGAGCTAGACACGCCCTTCTTCTTTTGCAAACTCTGGTGCACTCTTGTGGCATAGTGCAACACCTCCTCCATAGGAGCCATGACCAAAATGTAAATCTACAAGGTGGCTCAATTCAGAGTTTAGGCCACCAATAAACTTAGAGACAATATAGCTTTCCAAAAAATGAATTTTAGACCTAAACACAAGTCTTTTAAGTTCTTTGTAAAATTCTTTTGGGGTACCGCTTCCCTGCCTCATTCTTTCAAGCTGCACTTGTACCTTGTTGGTGTAGTCTCGAGGCACAAAGCGGTAGCTCATAGCATCTCTGAGTTCTTCCCAAGTGGTGATGGGTGGGTAGTTGTGGTAGCGACGCTCCTCCTTGTCTTCTTCCCACCAAGCTAGAGCAAATCCCTTGAAATGAATGGTAGCTAGGGCAATCCTTTGAGCATTGGAGTACTGATGAAAATCAAACATGGCCTCCACGGTTGAAAGCCAATCAAGATAGACCTCCACATCCGAGGTGCCTTCAAAGGTTGGAATGGTCAGTTTGACACCATAATTTTGTTGGCGCCCTTCATTCACTTGGTTTCCATAGCCATGTGGTCTTGGCGGTATATCTCTTTCAAATGTCGTCCTGCCTCTTGGCTGTGCATGTTCCCTTGGGTGTTGAGGCTCAAATGGACCATGCCTTGGCAGCATTGGTGGTAGTCCTATTGGCCTGAATGGTCTCCTCAACATTTCATCAAAGATCGGTGGCCGGGAAAACGGAGCAGGCCGAGCAACTGCGGTGTGTTGAGCCTCCGGGGAGAAAGGGTTCTCCAAGTCTTCCTCATGGTGAGGATGATGGTGTCCACGTGAGTGCCCTGAGGTTCCAACTCCTTGAGGACCCCCATGAACCTCTTCCTCAGATTGTGAGTCATCATGGTGGTCCACATCGCTTCCCCGCCTTGAACCACTCATCCTTTGGTCAATCCGGGCATCCATCGCTTGTAGGATATCAAGCTGCATCTTGTCAAGGGTAGCTTGTAAATCCTCAAGTGTAATCGGTCTACCAAGGTGGCCTCCGTCCATAGCTTCCTTCTCCTTACTATTAGACATGGCAAGCACACACAAGAAACAAACACTTAGTTGAAACTGAATTGACGAGCTTAGGTCTAGACACTAACCTTAGCGTCCCTGGTGAAGGACTCCTCCTTTTTCAGTGCCTTTGACTCCAAGTGGATCACAACCTCAAGTCACAATGAATCTCGGCTGACCCACACACACAAGTACTTGGCCCCACAAAGGTAGCTCGACACCACCAAATGAAACCAATAAAAATTTGAAAGAAACTAACACCAAGTAAGGGTATGGCTAGGGATTGTGTTTGGTCAAACAACTCTTGTCCACGCAAGCCTTAACACTTTTAGACAAATCCACAAACTTGAACCTAAGCTCGCAAAGAGGTACTAAGTCCTTAATTAGTTTCTAGATCCGTTTGGCAACTTTACAAATCCTAGAAAATTTTGATGTCACTTAGGCTATTAGCCTTTGCTTGCTTGTCCTAATGGCTTTCCCTTTTGATATTAGCCGGGTTTTCCAAATTGTTCTTCGTTTTTTTTTTTTTTTTTGAACTTCTGTTTTTTTGTTTTGAACTTTCTTTGAAGTAACCACTTGGATCCAAGGATCGAACACTTAGAGGCTATCACAAGACTTTATGCTTCTTATAAAAAATGAAAAATAATAAACTAAGTTGTTCGGGATTTAAAACTAACCAAGAACGGTCCCCATAATCACTAACTTACATTCAAGTTTATAAAATAGTCCGACTTATGCAAAGCAGTCAACGTAAACAAGAGTTTAAGCTAGCAAGAATCAGATTTATTTAGCACTTGAATGCACTAAATGACACAAGGGAAACGGATGAATTAAAGAGCAAAGACCATGCAAAAATAACGTGGCAATAAATGCACCAATTTTATGACTTTTGAATGAGAAAACCGTTTCAGTTTGACAAGCTGCAACGACCCCTCGTCTACCTCTCGTCTTCTACCAATTTCTCACACAACCATGGCACAAAAACATAAGGCAAAAGACAACACTCGGCAGATTACTTGGTGCTACTTAAAGTTCAAATTTTTGCATGAATTTCAATGGGATCTACAAAAGCAAGCCTTGATTGGCTCTGATACCAAATGATAGGGTCCTTGTAAGGATCTCGTGCTGGTCAAGGTTGATTCGCCACCCCAAGTCGCCGGACACCGCCTTGAAGCCGTCGGGAAAGGCAACCGAGTAGAAATGGGAGTTTGTTGTGAATTGGATTGATGAATGAAGGTGGAAACGATGGACACACAATGAATTCCGTAACTTGATGCAATGGAAGGATAAGCAACCAATTTGATTTGGATAGACTCACCAAAACAAACCGGAGGAAATTGTTCAAAGATCCGGATAAACCCACCGAACCTTCTTACAACACGATTGGATAAACTTACCAATCCGACGCCCTATCTATGTGACTCTCGAGGTTTTCTCTGGAAAACTTAAGAGTTCTTGAATAGCATAAGACGTACTGCAAATGAAAGGAAAAATCCCCTTAAATAGTCTAGCTTAACACACTAAACATAGAAGAAACTGGCCGTCAGGAAAACCAGATCAAAACAACTCGGTCTGGGCTGCATTTTGGATATATGGGCTTTGAAGACATCGTATGTAAGCCCACCAAAAATGGGCCCAAACGCCCGAGCCAATTGGGAAAATGCCTTGGTCCAATCTCAGGTGCCGCTGGCATTGCATTTGATTGTTTGGGCTGGGCACACCTTCACTTTGGTCGGCAACCCTGAGGTCCTTGACCTTCTTTGGACTCATGAAGGCTGGAGGAGAAGTTGGAGACCCATTGGACTAGGTTGGCTCGGTGATTCACAAGGCTCATCAGTTTGTGCCGGCGTGGCTTCTTCGCAAAGTATAGTGACCGCTTCCTTGGGATCTTGACTCGGCGCTCCCTGGGCATATAGTCCCCTTTGAAGGTCTTGGAGAAGCTTCTTGGCCTAGGATCGGGTAATGGTTCCTGGAAACGCCTCGATGTCGTTGTCGCCTTGAGTGCCGCGTGCTAGGGCACGGGTGTCGGCCCTAGTGACAGACTTGGTGGCTGGAGGCCACACCTTGGCTGGCGCCACCCTTGGGACTGGATGTGAGGGTTGATTCACATCAGTTCTCATGAGCAAGTTTCTTAATAATGAAATTAGTTGCTCTTTAGACTTGCTTTTCAAACTTGAAATGAGTTCATATTGATTTATCTCAGAGTCATTTGAACTACCTTCAGCCATGAGGCAGAGCATTCTGGAGACAGAGTTGCAATCTTTTGAGTCATGAGGACTCCCAATGGCCATCAAGAAGACATCCCTTGAATGAGAAGATTCTTCATCTTCTAAGTCAAAGTCTCCCCAAGTTACCACCATTTCTTGTTTTTCTTCATGACCAGGGGGAAGACCCGCCTTTTTCTTGAAACAGTTTTTGGCATAGTGTCCTTTGTTTTGACAGTGGTAACAAACGACATCCTTCAGATCTTTGTTCCCTTCTGAGGAACGAGGGGTGCCTTTGCTTTGTGATCATATTCTCTTCATTACTCTAGTGATGAGGGCAATGTCTTCATCTCCATATTCATCCTCATCTTCAACTTGAGACAAGTTAAAGGATTTTTCAACCTTTAGAGCAATGCTTTGAGCCTTCTCAGCTCCCCTTCGGCTCATCTTGGAGTTATGAACTGAGGCGTTGCTTTCCAGCTTGGCAACAACCTCTTCCATGTTAAGAGCTTTGACATCAGTTTAGGGATAAAGGGCAAGAGCAATTGCATCCCATTGAGGATTGGGACCTTGTATGAAGTGATGAGTGGGTTTCCAATCAGGAAGCTTCTCGCCAAGGAACTCCAGTTGGACAACTACTCCTTGCAAGCGGGAGTAGAAGTCTTGAATGTACTCACTTTTTCCTTGGGAGATGTAATCATACTCCTTTATCAGAGCAAGGATACGATTCTTTTTAACATCCTCGTTTCCTTCATGGAGAAGCTTCAAAGCATCCCAGATCTCCTTAGTTGTTTTGTAGCAAATGACATTCTTAAGATCAGCAGGGAGCAAAGCCATATGAAGGATCTTCTTGGCCCTGTTGTTCTTCTCTAGCTTTTTCTAATCAGCATCTTCATAGTTAGCCCTTGCTTTTGGTTTTGTTGCATCCTTTTCATCCTGAATTGGAAGGGAACCGACTTCAATGATTTTTCATATATGTCCATCAAGGGAGCAGATATGGGACTCGATTTGCTCAACCCACCAATCGTATTCTCCAGCCTTTAGAGTTGGTGGTTTCCAGAATGAGTCACTAATAGCATTGCTTGACAACATCTTTCCTGCAAAGTCTTAACGAACACAATCTAGAGATCAGACTCTGATACCAATTGTTGGATCGTTAGTGCTTTGTCTGAGGGAACAAATGTTTTGTTCCCACAGAAGGTGCAACGGAATATATAAGCAAAAAAGAATAATATTAGAACTCACGATTTAGAGTGGAAACCCCAATTAATCAAATGACTAATTAAGGAAAAATCACTACCTTCAAGCTTCCCGCTTAAGAGGATTTTGAATATGTCTACTTGTCTTATTGATTTCTTGATCGGTTACACTTATAGCTCGGACTTCAAATCCTCGACTTCTCACCTAGTTTTGAATCACTCATACAACGATGAACACGAGCTCACTCTCTAAGACTCACGGACTTCTTCACTTCATTTTTCTCTCTCACTGAAATGCTTCGAGTTTGTACTTAGAAATGATCGACTCACTTTTATTTATACACATAAAGAATCCTACTATCAAATAATATCTTCATCTCACTTTCTAGTAATAAAAAGATATTATTTGATTTACAAATATAATATCATAACCAATCCTATTATCTAAGGAAATTCTCCTAAAATAACAAAGTCAAGATAAGATAAAATGTTCTCTCCAAATCTTCTAGTTGGCGTGATCAAGCCAACTTTCCGTTTCCAACCACATGATCTCCAAGGATTACCTTTATTATCTTCACAACCGTCTTCTTTATGATATTCGCAGCTTGTTGTTGTGACGGCATTGTTGTTCCTTTGGAGGTAACAAATCGTTTAGAAAACTCTTTATTCCCTCTGGATTACTGCGCTGTCGTTCGTTCCCTGTGCAACTTTGTTTGATCCTGAAACACTTAGTCATCATATTAGTTTAATGTTTTTACCATCAAAACTAAGGAATTCGACAAATTCCTCATTTTTGATAGTGACAAACATCGTTGACAAGATAACACATACTTGAGATAAAGATAGTAGCATGAAGAAGGTTTTCCCATTTAAGACAGTATAGTTTCCCCAAAGAGACAGTAATGATGAAGACGTGATGAGTTCCCCTCAGCTAGACTACCCATCATTTACTCTAGGAATTGTAATGACAAATAAGTAATATAATTAGTATTTTTTAAATTTATCTTTTATACCGAGAGAATAATATTGTCATGTTTCACCATGGGTGGACGCAGGTGGGGCCCAGTGGGGGCTGTATCCCCCACTAGAATTTTGAAAAGAAAAAAAAAATTAAAAAAATATTATATGGGATTTCTTTTCCCTCGTCCAAAGTTTTTAATTATTTTTTTCCCAAAATAATTTCTTCAAAATTTTCAAACTAATTTTTGTAGTTTTTCAATTTTAAAAATATTTTTTACATAGGATTTATTATGTATAATTCTCAAAAATACTAAAATTTTTCCAAATTTGCACACAATTTTTCAATAAGATATGTAATATTTTTACTATACTTATCCTTATTTGTGTTAAAACTTTTAAAATTTAGGATTTATAGATTTGTAAATTTTACAAATTAATTTTTATACAAATTTGTTGAGATTACGCAGTAAAAGTAGTCTGTAATGATGAAATTTGTTTAATTTTTGATCAATTTTGAGTAAAATTTCATTTGAAGTTTGGATATAGAGTTTGTTGTTTGAAATTGAGATTGTTTGTGTAAAATAGATGGTAGAATTAAAAATTACGGTTTAGGATTTTGTATAAGGTAGACGATAATATTTTACTTTTTAAGATTTTAGCCCCCACTGGACTACAATCCTACATCCACACCTTTGTTTCACCGAGTATGATATATAACTCATTTCTCTAACTTCGCATAATAATGAGTGGTGTTTCTTTTCGCTTGTCAATTATTTTATTTCCTTGTTGAACAATAGCAAATATAGCTAAGTTAGGATTCAGTAAGCACAACCACATGTTGAAGAGGATACGATATTGAAAGTCATCTTACGTTGAAGAGTTTGTGTGGATTTATGAGGAATAAGAATATCAAACAACAAATGAGTTTCCCATGTAGGTTTGTGTCACTCATAGCTTTAATTTGTTTATTCATTTTGTGATGATGTACAAGGTGTCTGGAAGGTAAATACCAAAGCAGTCATCTCCGATTTAAGAGATTGTTTTGATTTATACATACCTGGCTCGATGTGTTTGTCCATTCTGAAAATCAAACCAATTCATCATATGCGTATTTATTATAGGTGGGCGTTACCGATTGAGTTTTGACTGTTATAGTTTTAGGAGTAATTGCGATTAACTAATGGGCATATTTTTAGGGAGTGGATATATTTCTAATAAATTTTATCATTATGTGGTATGTATGCATGGTGGGTATTTTTGAATTTTGAATTAATGTTGTGGGGAATGTAAATAATTGTAGAATTTTTTCATTCGACTATACATTGTCTAAGTGCTCGTTTGGTTCAGAAGTAAATTCCCATGATTTTAAATTACTTGGAAA
Source organism: Rheum nobile (assembly GCA_027886185.1). NCBI lineage: Eukaryota > Viridiplantae > Streptophyta > Magnoliopsida > Caryophyllales > Polygonaceae > Rheum > Rheum nobile. The sequence goes on along the minus strand of WOAB01000595.1, from coordinate 4,657,279 downwards.
GTGATATTAAATATATGTGTTTGGTTGACATTTTTGTTTTTGAAATATGCAGATATTTAATTCATGGAATTTTCAATTCCTACAAAACATAGGAAGTGCAATCACCTAGGGAGGGATGGGTAAAATTTTATTCCCCCATATTTCCCATAATTTAGATTTTAACCAAACATAATTGACCAATTCCCATGAATTTAAATTCTCATGTTTTGATTTTACATGAAGTAACTTCCTAGGAATTACACTTCTCACATTCAACCAAACAAGCACTAAGGTAATCATGGCCGGTTTTTTAAGTAAATCTAATTATATTGCGTAATCTTGTATTTTATGTTATGTAAATATGCTTAAAATGACTTTTATCTTTAGAATGTTGAAGATGCATTAGTATGTAGAATAAATGTCCAATGAAAAAAACAATTTAGTCAAAATTCTTTGTAAAAGGCTTGAAGCTACCTTATTCCCTATTACTACATAACCTGTTACTTTAACACTTGTTAATATATATTTATTATTAATCGTTATTATTATTTATGTGTAACAGTTCCTAACAGGGAGCAAAAATAGTTCAAAATAACTTGGAGAATACTTGAACCTTAGACTTTATGCTATATAACAAACTTTTTCAATCTTTTTGGGAATCAGTTTCTAACTTTATTACACAAACCAATCTAGTAATCTACCCTGTTTGCTCATTGGAGACTTAAATGAAATGTAAAACAGAAACGAAAAACTTGGGGGCTCTATCCTTAATATCTCTAGATTTGATAGACTTATCAATTTTAAAAATAATATGAACCTAATTGATCTACCTACCCATGGAAGTAATTTTACTTGACGGAAAAATAGCACTGAACAGAACAATATTTATGAAAAATTAGACCGTGTTCTTGTTCAAGACCAAATCATCCAATGTATCCGGAACTCTTTACTAAAAACCATGCGTTCACAAAGTCTGATCATTGTCCCATTTCAGTGCTAATTGATAACAATCACCATAGAGTCATTCATCCTTTCAAATTTGAAAAAATGTGGCTTAAAAGAAAGGACTTTGAAAATATAGTTAAACACGCTTGGCGAACAAATGTAGAGGGTTCAAATATGTATAAATTAGTTAAACAAACTCAAACTTTAAAGACTAGCGGTAAGAAATGGAATAAAACGACCTTTGCGAATATTTTCAAACAAATTAATGAGACAGAAGACGCCCTTATGGACATCCAAAAATGAATACTAGGTCACCCTCCCCCTAATCTCATTAAAACACAGCGTAATTTTATCAGAAAAAAGGATAAACTACTTGAATATCATAAAACATATTGGGGACATAGAGCTAAGCTCCACTTGGAGGAAAACCTCTGGACCGATGTCGAATTCTTTTGCAAGATTGAAAAAATATAAATCATGGCTTTAGTCGAAACCAAAACTAATAAAGAACCCAAACAACACCTCTGGAGAAAGGCCGGATTCGATAACCTTTACTTCTCACGTGCTAATGGTTTTTCGGGTGGTATTAGCATGATGTGGAAATCATACCAATTATATAATGAACTCTGTGACTTAGCTCACATTGATCAACGCTTCATAGCAATCAAATATAAATCCTAGATAAAGACATTTGTCTTATGATTATTTTCGTTTATGCTCCCCCAAAGGAAAATGAAAAGGACCAATTTTGGTCGGAATTAACTACATTCATAACACAAACAACCATACCATGTCTCGTAATAGGCGACTTAAATGAAATACAAAATAATTCTGAAAGAAAAGGAGGTTGTCATCTCCCATCTTCCAAATTCCTCAGACTGATTAGTTTTAAAAATAATTGTGACCTTATTAATATTTCAACTCAAGGTGGTGAATCACCTAGAGAAAAAACAAACCATAAATTAACAACATGTATTCTAAACTTGATAGAACTCTAATTCACAACCAAATCATGCAATGGTTCTCTGGCATCTTTTCTAAAAATCATGCATTCACATCATCAGATCATTGTCCTATTTCTATAGAATTAGAAATTCAAGATCATATTAAAGCTCAACCTTTCAAATTTGAGAAAATGTGAACCTATAGAAAAGACTTTGAAAATATAGTTAAACAAGCATGGTGTGTCAATCCTCAGGGATCAAACATGTTTAAACTCATAGAGAAAACCCATGCTCTTAAAACAAGCGCAAAAAACCGGAACAAAACTACTTTTGGTAATATCTTCAAACAATTACAAGAAGTAGAAGAGTCACTAACTTAACTAGTAGAAAAAATGCCTTTTACCATTTGTAAAGATTACCACGGTTGTTGAACCGTGGTAAACTTGGCCGTAACTTGGCTGTGGTAACCCGTTCTACGGTTAATGAACCGTGGTAATTCAGCCAACCGTGGTAAAAGTACAACTATTTAAAATACTTCAAACCGTAGTAATATTGTTTACCCGTGGTAAACTTACCTCCCTATAAATTTGATCGAACCGAGGTAAATGTGCACCTTTTTTAAGTACCTAAATTATTATATAAATTATAGCATACAAATAACCATAATTATCTAAACATTTGCCACAAATTCAAAATACGTCAAGTATAAAAATGGATTAAATATTAAAATGTCATACATCAATGTATTGTTATAAATGCAACACACTCAAAAGATGAAATGTCAATAAAAATAATGTTTAGCTAGCTAAAGTATGAAACACTTGCACAAATGTTCCACATACGTACTAACTAATCTATGAAGGTTTGCACAAATGTTGCCCATTGATCTCGAATCTCACGTATCAGATGCTCTAGGCCTTGTAACTAGTTTACTAAGGTACAAGTACCTGACACATGAAAATAATAAATCAACAAACAAATTAGATCCCTAACGCAAGTAAAAATGGCAGAAGTAATAGCTTTTGTCATGACAGGAAACTTAGCAAGAAAATCAAGGTACATGTAATTCAACATGTATACAAACACAATTACTAACATGGTATTGTTCATTCTTCAATCAGAGGTGAAATGATAGCAGATATTGATCTATGGTGAGAGAGATAACAAAATGAAGAAGAATCTCACATGTGGTGAGAGAGACAACAAAATGAGTCAAAGCTTGATATTGACCTGTGGTGAGAGAGACAACAAAATGAGTCGAAGCTTGATATTGACCTGTGGTGAGAGAGAACAAAAAGAGTCAGTTTGTAAATATTAAAATACATGAGTCGAGTAAAGAGTATGAAGAAGTATCAAGGAGGTTGCAAACTTGTAGGAAAAGTCAAGAACAATAAGGAATAACATCACTATGCACAGAAATCCTGAAAATTGTACATGTATCATCTTAAATTCATGTCCTCTTTGTCCTATTTCTTGTTACATACAATTAAAATAAAAAGCCATTGCAAAATTTGAAATGAACATGTAAAAGCTAAGAGAGTTTGCCAGCCGCATCAACGAGGGTTTCCCTCTTTCTAGATGGCCACTTGACGACATTTGTCATGGACATAGTTTATAAATAGATGTAATTGTTCATGAACATACAAGCTAACACATATCAATTTCAGATTCAGAACAAAATTCAAAATTGTATGAGAACTTTTTCCTGCACACTGCAAGAAGAGACACAAGCAAAAGGGACATAATCAAGTTCATTGAGTTGGAATAGGTTACGAAAGAATGAGACTAAGTCAATTGCTGCAACAGAGGGAAGTACCAGTAACTCTGACCAGCCACCTTCAGAAAGAATGGACTTAGCTAAATCTTCAGGGGAGATGGTTTGATAATTTACAGCTTGTGACCTGATATTATAGGTTAGTACCAGTAACTCTGACCAAACTGCTAAAATTGTTTCATATTCAGCGATGCAGTATTTTACCTAAAGATAGTCTAGTAGATATAAATATCCTAAGGTCATGAAACATATAGACAGGAAAAACAAATACAGGTTTAGGAAAATGAAAACATACATATCGAGATGGGGTGACCATACAAATGCATGGACTGTTGATCCTTGAGTCAAAATGAACTGTAGTAATACAGCAGCGAGAGCAGAGGCAGTTGCAATGATAGATCTCTTCATCTTTGTTACTGCAGTAATACATAAAAACAATTGAAGTATACAGAGAACAGATTTAGCATTATGACTTAAGAGTGACAACCATTACTACTAGCATAAATTCAGATAGGTGTGTTATTTGGTATATCCCATCAAACAAGCAACAATACCATGCACATAGGCATACATGAATGGGCTTGTTTGTTAGCTAATTGAAATTTTGCAATGCTGAGTTTATCATACAGTCAGTAATTCAATGCTAAGTTTATCATTACAGTCAGTAATTCAATGCTAAGTTTATATAGTTTACCAAATTGCCCTGAATGCAAATTGTTATCAGCCACTCAGGAAGTAAGGCCAAGGTAGAAGATTGTCATTTGCCCAAGTGACATGAACGCAGATATCAAAGAGATTCACCTGACCTAAGAGATCCAATTCCACATAATCTCTCATTCTCTCTCCATTTTCAATCTCAAATCAAAATTCTTCAAACTTGAACGCAGAGATCAAAGAGATTCACCTGAGGGACGAGCATGACACTGACATTGACACCAGCAGCAACATCGTTTTTCACGTCGCCGTCGGCAAGTCGGAACTCTCGGCAAGACGCTGCTCGCCCCGCCGCTCAGTCGCACAGCACGTGGAGACGGTGGTCGGTGGAGTCGTCTCGTCGCCGGTCGCCCCGCGGCTCCCGCACTCCGTCGCCCCGCAGTGGAGTCGTCACGGGTTGCGCCGCAGGTCAGCAGCACCGGCTGGACCCAGAAGAAGGAGCCGAGATGGTTTGGGAAGATGGTCCTTTGGGAAGATGAAGAGAGATCTGGAGTCTGGAGAGGTGAGACTGCGAGAGGAAGATGAAAAAAATTAGGGCCGGCTGTGTTTGAGAAAAAAAATTGATATGCTCACCGCATTAACCAACGACCCAAACAGCCATGTGAAAGACACCACAGCTTGGACTCTTGGACGGATTTTTGAATTTCTTCATGGATCAATAGTGCAGACTCCTATAATTTCACAGGCCAATTGCCAGCAGATTGTCAATATTCTCCTGCAGGCTATGAAAGATGCTCCAAATGTCGCAGAAAAGGCTTGTGGTGCTCTCTATTTCCTCGCCCAAGGTTATGAGGAGATTGGCTCATCCTCACCCTTGACTTCTTTTTTCCAGGAGATTGTTCAGTCTCTTCTAACTGTTACGCATAGGGAAGATGCTGGGGAGTCACTTGCCTTGGTCTGGTTGAGGGGACATGGAACATATCGTTCCAGTTACACTTGCCTAGAAACGGAAGAAAATTTCAAATTCGTTCGAGTTACATGGAAATACAATAGCTAGATATTCTACCAGACTATCCTCAATCACTCATTCAGATGCTGAATCTTCCACATAACAGAAAATTACACAAGTTTTTAACAACAGAATTGAAACCCCATTTCTCTGATCATCAATCATACGAAGGGCTAGCCAAATAGCCATGAAGAACCTCCCAAACCTAAGAGTCAAAGTTTAAAGACTCAGCATTTCAAATTACGAAAAAATATTACAAACACAAGCCCTATTTTAACAATGCCCAAAATCCAATCTGCAACAAAATAACAAAGTTTGAGCCCTAGCTTATCGCCCAAATGCGAGGTACAGAAAAATTGAAGAAAAATAAGAGAAACCTCTAAAGCTTTTCACGGACATATTTAGCAGAAATGAAAATGGGTGTTTTGGAGTAATTGAGTACCTTTCCGTGAAAAATTATTCAAGTACTTTAAACCTAGCTTGGACACTTGAAACTACATCAACCACAATCAAGCAACATTAACAGCAATTAAACTCATCATTTTACAAACCCTAATCTTCAATCAAATACTTAAATTGGTTCAATCCTAATCCGAATCCCCAAATTAATTTCATAATCTGAATTCTTAATAACTAAATTAGCCCTAAACTTGATAAAGCCCCAAAATTGTGTAATCCTAACCCCCAATTCGCACTGAATTACCTCATCGGAGCCGTCGACATTGGGCCTATTCACACTAGCCCATCCAGCCGCTTCGCTAGTCTTCCAAAATCACCCCCTTAGGAGTAGTCTCCAACTTCCGAAGCCACTGGTCGTCTCGCCACCGTCGTCCTTTTCGGGGAGCAGTGGAGCACCGTCGTCCAGCGCAAGGAGCAGTGGAACACCGTCCGGCCGCGGCGTCGTCTCGGTGTGTCCCGCCTCTGTCCGAGAGTCAACCTGCCTCGTCGAGCCATCGATCATGTAGTTGCAGCAAGCACGGCTTGAATGTGGGGTTTTGAGCTTGCAAATGTCGGGTTGCCATACGGTGTGGAGGTGTTATAACGTCTTAACAAAATGTATTTTTGTAGTTCTTTTTTTACCAACCGTGGTAAAAATAAGCCACAATTACTACGGTTCCCTAACAACCGTGGTTAAATTATCTAGTCAACAAATTACTTCAAAAAAACACGGAACCGTGGTATTTTACAAACTATTTCTACACAGTTCTTTTTACAACCATAGTAAACATGAGATATACATTACTACGGTTGATAAGCAACCGTAGTAAAATTACATAGTCAACAAAATTACCTCGAAAATACACGGAACTGTAGTATTTTAAAAACCAATTCACCACGGTTCTTTGTCTAACCGTGGTAAAAGTGAGTTATAAACTACTATGGTTAATAAGCAACCGTGGTAAAATTACATAGTCAACAAAATTATCTCGAAAAAATAAGGACCCGTGGTAAAACTGTAGTAGCCAAAGCCCCTTTTTCTACTAGTAGCTTCTATCCAAAAAGATACTATTCTCAACCCAAACAACAATTTGCTTCTCAAACAGAATAAATTACTAACTAAAAAAGAGAATCTACTCTCCTATCATAAAAAATATTGGAGTCAGCGCGCCAAAACTAAACACATAAAATCCATTGACACTAATTCAAACTACTTTCATCGGATAACTACTGATAGACGTAGTAGAAAAATCATTAGAGAAATTCGTACAAATGATGGCACTATTATTATAGGCCACGAAAATATCCGCAATGAAATTAGATCGGATTTCGAAAAAAGATTTAGAAAAGCAATATCAACAATAACACTCTTACATAGTACCTCACCAATATCAACAATGAAATCACTGCCCAAGAAAATGATGCACTAACTAAAATTGTCACAAATGAGGAAATCAAAAAAGCAGTGTTTGGTATTGGCAGTAATAAGACCCCTGGTACAGATGGTATGTCCGCCTTATTCTACCAAAAATATTGGCACATAGTGGGACTCACTGTTTTAAAAGATGTCAAAAGTTTCTTCCATTCCGGGAAACTCCTGAAACAAATCAATCACACATTTATAACTCTTATACCCAAATGTGATAACCCAAACTCTAGGAACAACTACAGACCAATCAGTCTTTGCTCAACTATTTATAAAGTCATATAAAAAATCATGACAGATAGGATGAAACCTATTCTAAACAATCTGATCCACTCATTACAAGGGGCTTTTGTAGCTAATAGATCCATTCATGATAACATTCTAATAGCTCATGAAATATTCCACTCCTTCCGGTCCAAGAAAGAAAAGGAAGGATGGATAGCAATAAAACTCGATATGGAAAAAGCTTATGACAAGATTGAATGAGAATTCATTATAAAAGTCCTTGAAAATTTTGGATTTGCCACACGAATTATCGGGTGGATTAAAGAATGTTGTAACACCCCCAACTTATGTCGGTAGTGATGTGATCGATCCCCGTGAGGCAAGACTGATCTAGGTTCGGATCGTTGTTCCTCCCAAGCAAGCACTCGTTCTTTTTTTTTTTGGTCTTGATCGCCTGGTTCGATTGGCCAGAGCCGCTCTACGTCTAGACCGGAGTATCGTTGGCACACGAAGTGGTAGACCTCTCCTAACATCAGTGTCTCCATACACGCCCCCAGCAGGAATAAAACTCGAGACCTCTAGATAGAACGCTTTAGGGAGCCTAGTGCCAAACCACTAGACCAACTGAATGTTGGTTGCAAGCACTCGTTCTTTGCGTTCTTCGTGAACTCCTTCGAGAAAACAACGTTATGTCTCCCCTTCTTGAGTTTGGCGGATCAAACTCTGGCGGCAGATGGGTGGAGAGGTTCAACGTGATGAGCACCCAAGGTGGTGGAAGGATGCCAACGTTATGGCTCCTTAGAGATTTCGAACTCGGCTAAGCCGATTTAGGGGAAGCCAAGAGATAAAATAGGAGTGACTCTCAACTATGTTTATCAAAACTCCACTTGAAGATTACAATGAGAGTTCAAGGGTATATATAGAAAAACAAGGGAAAACTAGGGTTTACAAGGAAACCCTAATAGGCTTAGACCTAAGACAACAAGGCCCAATCCATTACATCATTTTAAAATAGAAGAGCAAATGAAATGTAGAAAAGCTATAAATAGTAAGCGGGCCCGGGGCAGAATCGTCAGATAACCCCCGAATAATCAAGGGTCGAAAGAGTGACCCACGAACAGCTTGGCTCAGACCCGAAGCTTGCACACATGCGGGTGACTAGAGATTGAGTAGCTCTGGCGATGCTTCTAGCACGAGCCCTAGGCATCAGCCCATCGGAACGTACCCTAAGGAGATCCTCTTCGTCTCTCGCCGTAAGGGGGTAGGCATGGAGTCATCAGGTAGTGCCGCACGCCAGTGACCTCAGACTGTAAAGTCCAAAGTCACCCAAGGCTTTAATCGAAACAATTATACTTGAATAAATATTTAAAATGTTAAATAACGGCATAGTAGCGGGAGACTTTTATTTCAAATACTTAATTCTTTTATTTAAATTCCTCTCGTAAATCGAGAAGGATAATTTACAAATGATATTGAAATTACAACGGAAGACTTTTAAATAAAACCTAAACACATGACTAGTTTATATATGTATTACATTTATTTAAGAAAATTAATTTAATACTAAACAACCTTACAGACAATATTACTTTAAATCTTCAATCTTCGACTATAAGCCTTCGTCTTCGATTGTTACTTCAAGGTTGTCTGAACCAACCATTGATGTGCCGTATAGGACGGATGACACCAGTCAACCATGCAGGGAAAAAGAGAAGGCATATTAGTCTAATGAAAGACTAAACAAGGACTCAAACAGAATGGTTCTTGTGATTGTATCCGGTTACTATCATTGTCTCTCGAATAATAGTCGGTAGACGATATATAACCTAGATACTCTCACTGAAACGAAAGAAAAGGTATGCGACAAGAGAAGACTCCAAAGGAAATGAGTCTTATGGGAAATTAATGAATTTGTTTGGGAACATTATAATTCACACAAAGCTTGAAAATCGACCTTGATTATTTGGGTCCACAACCAACCTCACCGCATAATGCGAATCCAGATTGGAAAGAGGACTTATTTTAAAACAAGAGTCCGAGCGGGTTCCACATTGTACTTCTTGCCTGAGGGTATATTAATTATGTGTAACAATGCACTTATCATATTTAATTTTAAAACGTGCATTAATGTTACAGCTTTTAATTTCCACAACAGATCTCACAATGAGATATAGGATGTGAGTAAATCCCGAATATTGGCACAAGCTAAGTGCACCACCACTTATATTCGAATAAGGGTAGGTCATGACCAAAAGTGTTAGGGCAATTATCATTCTAACACCAAGTTATAAAGAAACGACTAAACCTCACAAGGAAATAGCGTTCCTAATAATACTCATGCTAAACTAGCATTTATATATCCACACCAAGTATATCTAGCACCCTATAATAATAATATCAATATATATAAGGGTCATAGCTAGCATATTATACAACCTAATAATAAGTTTCAATTATCACACCATTTATTTACACAAGTTCCCAAACGATAAAAGAACTATTTATTCTAATTTAATAGCACAACCGATTCATTGTCAATCAGGATAAAAACTAGCATAAGTGCATGTGCCTTGCACGGGTTTGGTTACATATAATTATGGATCTTAGTGGAGCATTAATTTGGAAAAGTGATAATCTTACACTATTTAATTTAGCATATCAAGAAAGAAACCATATGCTATTAAATAGATTCTTTATCATATATAATATATGGTAAGCTATATTTGTAAATTAAAGAAATTGATATATTAGAACCATAGAAGTATTGTATATTGTGGAAAAAAAAGAAGGACAAAGGAGTAAATCGACATTTAGATTCACCTACGTGGCATAGTCCACAAGTCAACACGTAGAAGAAGGTGTTAGTAAATATATATATATACATAGATAGATTATTGAATTCTTGACTAAAAATATTGATAAAGTATATTGTATGGTAAGAATTGAAGGTAAAGATGCAGATTTATATCAAGAAAAAAGAATAAAAATTAGAAATTTCATATAATTCATTCAATTAAAAAAGGTCAAAATACTCTAGGTAATATAGTCATATAAAAATATTAAATATTTATAATTTATATTTTTTTATTTACTGTATACACATCATTGCCTAATTAATGAAATTCATAGAAATAGCACCCTAGTATTTTTGTAATACAAAACCCAATCCGATTTATTATATTTCATTTAATACTAATTAAGGGCATTGCAAACATACTACCATATAACATCGAGATAATTAAGGGTCTTGCAAACATACTACCATATATCACCGATATAATGTAGCAATATTAGTATGCCAATTAGTATTTTTCCTAATATCTATTAAGGTTTTGCAAATTGTCCAACTTTATTAAATGAACTACAAATATAATATATAGATGAAAGATTATCAAACTTTATTTAACTTTGGTAATATTAGTATACAAATTAGTATTTTTTTTCAAATATTAATTAAGGTCTTGCAAATTGTCCAATTTTATCAAATAGACTATGTATATAATATATAGAGGAAAGATTATCCAACTTTACTTAATTTTGGTACGTAATATTATGGCTTGTTTATTTTGTAATATGTATATTCAAATATTATATTATATGGATGATATCTTGTTTGATAATTAAGGAAATTTGTGTAGATAAATATAATGTAATTTGTATAAAAAAATAAAAGGGCGAAGAGATAAATGAACAATAAAATTTGATGATGTGGTATAGCTAGAAGGGTGATACATATGAGAGATAAAAAAAAAGGCTTTAGTATTAGTATATTGATGGATGAGATAAATATGCAAGAGCGAACCGTCACTTACCTAGAATCACAGAGAGAAGAACGGTATCATGGGAATGGTTGCTTCCGAGTAGCAAAGTGAATTCATGCTTTATTTCCGTTCCATAAACAAATCCGAGACGTACCCAAATCATACACAAAAATAAATTAGAATTAGATAATTTATTCAATATTGAATTTTAAAGGGTATATGTCTCAAGTTTTAAATTGAATTAGTTTATTTCCAAATAATTCAATTTTCAAGGCTTATCGGTACAACGATTATTTATAAGATTAAAAATTCATTAGTCGTATATTCTAAATAATCATATCATGAATAAATCAATCTCATAATTTATTTATAAGTCTAAAAATTCCAACTCAAAATATTATCCAAATGAAAGGTTATAAATTCACCATTCATAGTCTACGATAATACCCAAAATAATTATAATTAATTTAGTTTTAAAATCTTGTTAATCTCATCTAATTATTCAGTCTAGATTAATTTAATTAACCTAGATTAAGCCAAATAAAAACAAAAGAAAATAAAAAAATTAAAATCGGACAACCGATTTTTACCAAAACAGGGGCGGTGGAGGACGTGGCGTTTCCGGCGGCGGGGTGTTGGGGCTTTTGAAGAGAACTTCTGGGCGGACACAATGTCGGCGGCAATTGGGGCGGAGGAGCTCTGGAGTGGCCGTGATTTGCTCGGCAACAGAGGGTTACAAATTTTCTAGGATTGCTCTCGAATTCTCCAATTTTCTACAAATTAAAATCTTGTTTTGCTTGAGAAATTGGATGTCGAGATGACATCGATTGGAAGAGCATTTATAAGGGGCTTAAAGAGATTGGAGAACACTCCACAATCGACTTAAATTTTCTAGGATTGCTCTCGAATTCTCCAATTTTCCAAAACGTCAAAACCGAGTATACACTTGCCTTATTTGAAGAAATTTGATCTCGTCTTTGATCCTTTCCTAAAAATTCCAATGGTTAATTGGCTGAAACAAGCACAAACAAGGCCGGATTTTATGGCCGAACCGCCATTATTGAGCAAGGAGCTCTCGGCTGGGCGCTTGGAGGAAGAAGGTGAACAGTACCGGTCGCCCCCCCCCCATTTTGGCTTATTTGCAATTTCGGCCCCAACTTTTAAAGTTGTGGCAAAAATGCCCTTGAATATTTTTTTCAAAAATTACAAAAGTTAGCCAAACTTTCCCAAACTTAATTATTTAATAATTCTATATTATTTTAAACCAAAATTAATATTTAGAAAGATTAACTTAGGTTGAAATAATGTTTAAGCAGCCTTAAGTTTCCCTTTCTTATAATTTAACCGTACTTAACCCATTTTTAACACTTGTTAAATTGGTTCAAGCATTCTATGTTAAAATTTAATAAGTTTATTTAAATTATAATTAACATAAGGTTAATCATAATTTAGATCATTTATAACTTAAAGAGATAACATACTTAAGATATTTATTATTTTATCCCTCCCAAGGATAAACATAGAAATTCTTATCCCCTTTATTATTATAATTAAAACTCTAAAACTACATTTATTATTATACTTATTTATATTTATTTCTACACCAAACTATTATAACTCATTTTATAATTTGTATAAAATTATCTTAACTTAACTTTAATAATTTTCATAACTTTTTTTTATCAAATTGAAATTACCATATTACCCTTCTAATTTAAGTGGGATATTACAAATGTATTGAGACTGTATCCTTCTTGGTCTTAGTCAACAATGGTTCCACAAATATTTTTTTACCCTAAAAAAGGACTACGTCAAGGTGACCCCTTATCTCCATTCCTATTTATATTAGGAGCAGAAATCCTAGCCAGAAAGCTTCAAAACGAGAGAGCCAATAATAACAATCAATTGGGGTTCCAAATCTCTAGAAGAGGCAGCAACATCCCCTTCCTTGCCTTTGCTGATGATATCCTTATCTTGGCAAAGGCCAACCACTGCATGTTCCAAAATCAAAACTATCATAGAAGAATATTGTTCAATCTCTTGACAATGTGTTAACTTCCAAACACCTAACTTTCAAACTACAAACAACGTTTCAAACCAAACTAAACAATTAATTCAATATGTTTCTAGTATCCCAAGCACAACATCCTCAGAAAATTATCTTGAATGTCCTATCATTAATGGAAAAGTCAATCACGATAATTTCAAAGAAACCGTAGTATCAACCACAAATCAACTTGCAAAATGGAAAGCTAACTCTCTCTCTCAGGAAGGGAGAACTATCTTAATTAAATCTAATATGGCTTCAAAACCGAATTTCTTAATGCAAAGCTTCATGCTTCCAAACTATTTACATAAGGAACTAGACACAATTAACATAATTTTCTTCTGGAACAAAGACTCGTCATATAAATCCTTAATAGGATGGGATAAAATATGTAAAAACAAAGAAAATGGAGGTACTGGTATTAGAAAGACACAAAATATGAACAAAGCACTCCAAATGAAATTTATTTGGAAAATACTTACAGAACCAAATAATATCTAGGTTAAAATCATTACCGAAAAATATCTAAACGAGGTTAATATACTTCATTACTGCAAAAAAGGGAACCACTCATGGCAATGGTCACAACTACTCAAACTTAGAAAAGAATTCCAAACTGGTCTCCAATGACTAGTTAGAGATGGAAAATCCATTCATTTTTGGATGGACAATTGGCTATCTTATTTAAATCTTAAAAATAACACACTATCAAATATTGTTACTAACCCTTTGACAAAGGTCAGTGAATTTATTAACAATAATAAAACATGGAACAAAAATAAAATGGATGAACTTCTAAATCAACACACCGTTGATTGTATATTAGATATACCTATCCCTCATAGCCAAATCCCCGATAGACTGTATTGGGCTCCTAATAAAAATGGTTGGTTCTCTACAAAATTTGCATTTGAATTAATTGCAAAACAATAACCACCTTCAACCAATAACCTGGAATGGATTTGGAAATTGAATACATATCCAAAAGTCTAAAACTTTCTTTGGAAAATTTGCAATGATGGTCTCTCTACAATACAGAGACTAGCGCAGAAACATGTTCCAGTTCCGTTGGCATGTAATTCTTGCAACAACCCCCTTGAAGACGTAACTCACTTCCTCTTATAATGCCCTTTCACTCTTAAACAAATTAAACAACAGAATGTGATAATCGAAAGTATTGTTCAAAACTTCAACTTTACCAACAAAAAACCAAGTGAGATATTGTCTAAACTTCAATCTCTCCTTACTAAAAAAGAATTTATCTGTCTCACCACTACTTGGTGGGGTATCTGGATCAATAGAAACCAAATCATCTTTAACATTGACCCCAATGACATATTAAAAGACTTATCTCAATATATCTCCTCACTAATAAAAAACTAGGAAAAAACAAAGAAAGCAGATAACGATGACTTCACACAACCTATAAGTAAACAACACCATATCAAAAAAACCAGGTTTTTAAAATGGGAAAAACCAAACCAAAATTTTTACAAAATCAATTTTGACGGGTCTAAACAAACTAATGGTGAAACTGGTTTTGGCTTCATCATTAGAAATGATAAAGTAGAAGTTATTCATATGAACAATAAACGATGTGGTTTCAACAACATAATCATGACTAAAGCACTTGCATTAAAATAAAGCATCTCTTATGCCAAAACATTAAACATTAAAAAATAACAAATTGAAGGTGACAATCTCTGCCTTATAAATTCTATTAAAGGCATCTGGGATTGACCCCGAGAAATTGAAATGGTTGTTGCTGACATCTTGGTCGACATCCATTCTTTCTAGGAGGTCTAAATTAGACACATATTTAGGGAGGTGAACTGTATTGTTGATCGCATTGTTAAATTCAACTTTTCACCATTTGTGTCTAACCTTAGTCTCGATTTAAAACTTCGTATTCTCATCCGTAAGGATGCTCTAGGCTGGTCTTCGCATAGAAACTAAGACCAGTCTAATTCTTTACTCATCAAAAAGAAAAAGAAAAAAAGAGCTAAGCTCCACCATATTAAATCCATTGATATTAATTCTAAATATTTTCATAGATTTGCTAATGGAAGAAGAAGTAGGAAAATAATTAAAGAAAAAACTACTGCTAATGGAACCCTGATCATGGGTGAAGAAAACATCAGGAAAGAAATTCAAACCGACTATCAAAGGAGGTATAAGAAAGAACAAATTAATCTAACTAATTTGTAGAAGTACCTAGAACCTATTCAAATAGAAGTCTCTGAGGAAGATAATTCCCTTTTAACCCAACCACCGTCAAATATTGAGATTAAGAATGCTGTTTTTAGCATTGGAAGCGATAAGTCCCCAAGCCCTGATGGCATGTCCGCTTGCTTTTATCAGAACTTTTGGCACATTGTGGGTCCTTTAGTGATTAAAGACATTAAAAGCTTTTTCTCTTCTGGAAAGCTTCTAAAGCAAACCAACAATACTTTTATCACTTTAATCCCCAAATGTGATAATCCTAAGTCTACTAATGATTAAAGACCTATCAGTTTGTGCTCCACTATTTACAAAACATTTTCAAAAATTATTACAGACAGACTTACAAACATTATACCAAAAATTATACACTCCTTATAGGGTGCTTTTGTTAAAGACAAAGCAATTCAAGATAACATTCTTATTGCACATGAAATGTTTCATTCATTCAGAAGTAAAAAAGGCAAAGAAGGTTGGGTTGCTATTAAATTAGATATGGAAAAAGCTTATGATAGGATAGTTTGGAACTTTATAACCAAAACTTTTGAAAATTTTGGATTGCTATTGTAGTGATTGAAGAATGTTTTAAAACAGTCTCTTACTCGGTACTTGTCAATCATGGCCCGGCATACCTCTTTTTGCATGAAAGGGGTCTTTACTAAGGGGACCCTATGTCGCCATTCCTTTTCATATTATGTGCAAAAATCCTAGCTAGAAATCTATAGAAGAACTGTAGCACTAATCATAACCAAATAGGTTTTAAACTAGCTAGATGAGGCATTAATGTCCCGTTCCTTGCCTTTGAAGATGATATTATCATATTTGCTAAGGCTAATCAATCATCCTGTAATACTATTAAAAATATTATTGAAGAATATTGTACTTATTCCGATCAAAAAGTTAACTATCACAAATTTGCCTTCCAGGTTACCAATAATGTAGCGAATAGTAGTAAGGAGATAATACACCAAACTCTAAACATTGTTAATACCTCATCTTTTGAGAAATATCTAGGCTGTCCTATTTTTAATGGTAAGGTGAACAATGATACTTTCCAAGACATAATCCTCAGTTCGAGAAATCAACTAAAGAAATGGAAATCAACTCTCTATCCCAAGCTGGGCGAACTGTATTAATCCAGGCAAACCTGTCTACTAAATCGAATTATACAATGCAAAGTTTCATGCTGCCTAATTCTATTCATAATGAAATTGATAAAATCAATCGCTTTTTTTTGGAATAAAGATGGTAAATCCACACTTTGATTAGCTGGGATAAAATTTGTAAACCTAAGTCCCATGGTGGTCTTGGTATTAGGAAAGCTAAAACTATGAACCAATCACTACAAATGAAACGGTTATGGAAAATATTAGCTGAACTGTAAAATTTATGGGTTAGAATTATAACTGAAAAATATCTAAAAAATTCAACAATTTTTTACTACATAAAAAAGTCGAACTGCTCATGGCAATGGAGTAAACTAGTAGATCTTAGAGATGAGTTTTTCACAGGGATTTGCTGGTTGGTTGGTTACGGGGGACAAATAAAATTCTGGACAAATAACTGGTTCTTCCCTCTAAACTTATTGATGAAATTCAAGACAATCACTTAATAGACACTAGCACTACTATTAGTAAGTATATCCAAAACAATAGTACTTGGGATATTGAGGAGCTAAAAAGGATTTTACCGGAGCATATTGTAGAATCTATTATACAGATTTCGATTCCTCAAAATAATATTAGAGATCGCCTCTACTAGCGCCAAAGTAAAAATGGATGGTTCTCTACTAAATTTGCCTTTGAACTTCTTTCCGAGAAGATTAATACTACATCTATGAATGTATCTTGGATTTGGAAGCTTGATCTACCGACTAAGATTAAAAACTTTATTTGAAAAATTGTCAATAATGGTTTGGCCACTAAAGCAAGACTTTCAATCAAAGGTGTCCTTGTCCCCCTGAACCGTGAGTCTTATGATAACCTATTTGAAGACCTTGCACGTTTCTTAATATCATGTCCTCACACTAAGGATATTGCCTACTCAATTAATCATAATTTAGGGGTTATCCTTCATCAAATTAATACATGTAATAAAAATCCTATACAACTTATTAATGAAATATCCCTGAAACTTTCTAAAGGCGAATTTGAAGAGCTTACTACCACCTGATGGAGCATTTGGTTTCTAAGAAACCAAAAAATATTTGGAGATGAAAACTTTGTACCTATTAAAGATATTACTAGGTTTATTAAAACACAGATTCAGACCTGGGAGAAAGTGTTTAAGAATGATGATGGCATTAGTGGTACTTGTCTTAACAAAACAAAATCTTAGGGAAAAAAAGGAATTTAAGATGGATTAAACCCCATTCTGGCTATTTCAAAATAAACTTTGATGGCTCTAAAGTGGAAAACGGGAATGCCACAGCTGGCTTTATAATAAGAAATGAAAAAGTGGATATTATCACTATGCAAAACTTCAAATGTGGAAAAGTTAGTATACTAATGGTTGTGTGCAAAAACTCTTGGTCTAAAAAATATTACCATTGAGGGCGATAACTTGTGTGTTGTGAATGTTCTTACAGGTTTGTGGTCTTGCCCTTGGAGATTGAGATGATTGTTGCGGATATTCGAGTGGATTTGCTCTACTTTTCGGAAGTCTCTTTCGGGCATGTCTTCTAGGAAGTTAATCGGGTCGCAGATCGAATTGCAGCTCTTGCTCATTCTCCGGGTTCGGTGGATTTATCATCTAATTTAGAGCTTCTGGCTCTCATCTGTAGGGATGCTCTAGGATGGTTTTCTAACAGGTGTTACGACTAGCCTAATTCTTTCTTTTATAAAAAAAACAAACTTTTTCAATCATTGTACTAAGAAAGTTATCTTGACACAAAATAAAATTTAAACAATTTAAATAAGATTTTTCTCAAGAAGTATATACACGTACTAAATGTTTTAAGCAGCCAACTTGTTATATAAAGGCCATTTCTATTTAACATTCACTCTATTTTTCTTTTTAACACCCACCCTATACATATATAACATTTTATCCAAATTTACACCAATGTCACTCACAAATTCTCTTTCTCTCTTCCTCTTTGTCTTCCTCATCTCCCAACCAAAAATCAGCATTCGAGAGCTCAAATTCATGCATTTTGGTTGAAGTTTGTCCAACTTTGTTCAAGACTACATTCGTTCAAGGTAATTTCTGGTGTTATTTCATTAAATCCCTCCAAGTTAGAGCATTTTATTTACGGTAGGATTAGGGTTTAGTCAAATGCATTTAAATATTGGTTGAACTTATTTAATTTGTTCAAGTTGTAGATGGTTTATGTTAATTTTCTGATGCGAAAGTCCCCGTTGTCACGTTCGCAAGTGCCTTGGAACACAACGTAGTCAAGCCAAGCGCCAAGCTTGCGTCTCGCAGTGCCTTCGAGGTTTCTTGATTGCCAAAGAGATGGCTTTTCTTCCGTGGATGCCGTGGAAGCGAAGGGTGCACACCCTTTTTGAATTACACGAAATCCCAAAAGGAGATCATAGGATAGAGACTCGAAAGAGATCGAGTGTAACGCGGTCAAAGTGATGACCTTTGCAAGATCCAAGAGAGGATCTTGTTGACGATCAAAGAGATGATCGTGAATGGCTCAAAGGTATGAGCTTGAACTCGAAGAGACGAGTTTGAGAGATAGAGATAAACTACAACAAGGATAGATGACGCCTAGGGCTTAAGCAAGGAGAAAACCTCAACTTTGATTAACTTAAGCAAATAAACAAAATTGTCTCAATGGGAAATAACAAGTATTTAAAGACTAAAGCTAAGCTAAAAGATAGAAAATAATCTAAGTAAAACTACGGGCTTGGATGTGCGGCCCATAACACATGGAGCACGCCCCATCAAGCCAAAAACACCAAAATATGGAAACTTGCCAAAATTGTCTAAATATATCCAAATAACCCGAAAACAACCAAACAAGGAAACATGAAGATCTCGCATGCCAGGGAGCGCGCGGCATGGGGCGCGCCGCAAGAGACGCGCCAGGGAGCGCGCGACATAGGGAGTGTCACGCGAAGGCAGCGTCACGGGGAGCGCGCGACATAGGCGACGCGCGAGCGCGCGCCGCGACCTCCTCGGCTAGATAACCTCAAAACCCCAAAAATGTGACTGCGGTCACGCCTACGAGCTTGGGGACGTTGCCGAAGCTTGCGATGCACCTGGTGACCAACGATTGGGTTGCTTGGGCGATGGCGTAAGCTCTCACTCTGGTCACGGGTTCGGGTGCATGTATGCTCAACTTGTCTTCTTCGTCCTTCGCTGTCAAGGTGGAGGGTAGGGAGCCATCATTCTCCCCTTCTTGGCAGCGAAGTGTTCTTGCTTTGTCCTCGTCGTGCTCAAGAGGAGTGCAGGAGACAAGTTTGCCACATTGAAGCTTGGATGCACGTCGTAGTCATTCGGGAGATCAAGGCGATAAGCATTGTCGTCGAGGCACTCCAGGACCTTGAACGGGCCATCTCCGCGGGCATCAAGCTTGTTGCGTCTCTTGGCTGGGAAACGCTCGCGGCGAAGGTGGAGCCATACCATGTCGTCAGCCTTAAAGGATCATGCGGCGCCGACCGCGATCTTCTTGCGCCTTGTATTGTGTCGTGCGGTGCTCTAGCTGTGCTCTCGTCCACTGGTGTAGCGCTTGGACAAACTCTGCGCATTGCATGCCCTTGACGCTCTTCTTGTTCTTCATGGGGCGCGGCGTCAAATCCAGCGACGTGTGGGGGTTGGGGCCGTAGACAACCTTGAATGGAGTCATCTTTGTCGCCGAGTGCATGGACCTATTATAAGAAAATTCCACAAAAGGCAAACACTCTTCCATCCTGCGGAGTTTTGATTTCAACATAGTGCATAGCAAGGTGCCTAGGATCCTATTGGTAACCTCTGTTTGGCCGTCGGTTTAGGGATGATAGCTAGTGGAAAACAATAAGTGTGTCCCCAATTTCGACCATAAAGACTTCCAAAAGTAGCTCAAAAACCTAGTGTCATAATTCGAGATAATAGTCCTCAGAATTCCATGCAATTTCAAAACATGCTCAAAAAATAAACTAGCAACATCGAAGCATTATGAGTCATCTTGCAAGGAATAAAATGAGCCATCTTAGAAAATCTATCAACAACAACAAATATCGAGTCCCTCCCCTTCTTAGACATGGGCAACTCCAAAATAATGTCCATAGATATATCCTCCCAAGGGGTAGTAGGTATAGGCAAGGGGTTGTACAATCCATGGGGGCTCAATCTAGACTTAGATCTCTGACATGCCACAACTCACACAAAACCTAGTCACATGGTGAACCATCTTAGGCCAATAGAAATGCTCCTTAAGTGCGGCGACAATCTTAGCTACTCCAAAGTGTCCTCGACCCTCATATGCCTCTTGGATCAAAAGCCTACAAATAGAAGTCCTAGGAATGCATAGTTTTCCTTCCTTAAATAGGTATCCATTATCCAAAATAAAACCACTAGACTCTCCCTTTTCAATGCAAGACTCAAAAATAGACTTGAAGTCATCATCATTGGCATATAATTCTTTGATAAGGGAAAAACCTAAAATAGAGGCATCAAGGTGAGTCAAAAGCACGTACCTGCGAGAGAGGGCATCGGCAACCACGTTCTCCTTTCCCTTCTTGTATTGGACCACGTATGGAAATGTCTCCATAAACTCAACCCAACGAGCATAGCGGCGATTGAGGTTGACTTGGCACATGAGGTACTTCAGAGCCTCGTGGTCGGAGTGGATCACAAATTCCTTGGGCCACAAGTAGTGTTGCCATGTCTTCAACACCCATATGACCGTGTAGAGCTACTTGTCATAGGTTGGGTAGTTGAGTGTGGCACCCGTGAGCTTCTCACTGAATTAGGCAATGGGCATGTGCTCTTGGAGTAGAACACCTCCGATGCCATGATGAGACGTGTTTGATGTGACCCTGTCTCCCATGACGGCCCAAGACAAGGAAGAATCCATGAGCCTACGCTCACAGGGCCCAGTCACAAGGTCTAGGTCCAAAGCCATCGCCTCCGCTGTCGCATCACTAGTTGCACGCGTCGTCGCTGGCCAAGGAAGCCCAGAAACCAATCCAAGACTTGTTGTCCTCGCCACCATCGGATCAACGCGTTCTTTTGAAGACGGCGACACTTCATCGTCATCTTCACCGCGTTAGGAGTTTTACGCGTTCTTTTAAGATACTATCTATATTTGGTATTTCCAGTGTGTTTTAGATAGTTTCCTTTGATAGCTTTACATAGTTTTCTTTCATAGCATTTTAGATAGTTTCCTTATAGTCATTCTATCTTTTAGGGTTTGTGCCTTTTTGCATGCTTGCATGGGCTAGTCCACGACTCGGCCCATCCGACGTCTCACCTCCCCTATTTATACCCGTCTTTGTTAATGTTATTTCTTACGTTCAAGTTAAAGTTCAAGGTTTCAAGTAGAGTGTTAATTCCTCCTTCCCTTGATCGGACGTCACCCATATCCCTCTCATCCCCATTCCCTCCGCCGCCGACGCTACGACAATCGCTTGATCTTCTCAAGCAAAGTCTATCTTCGCATCTCCTTCATCCGCAGTCGACGCTACGACACCCCAAAGACTTGTCTTTTCAAGCCTTATATCCTTCACCAAATCGCTTCCGCCACTGTTGACAATTCTTCCATCAAATCGCTTCCATCACCACCGAGTTCCTTGTTGTCGCCACCGTCTTCCCAGTCGCCGACGTCAACAAAACCCATTCATCGCGATCTTCCGCTCGCGATCATCCCCATCATCATGTTCCACAGCAGAATCACAACATCGAGTGACTTCCCAACCAAGACTAGATCCAAAGGCGTCACCTTTGACAATTTGGCTTGTCACCGGAGGCAAGGACACATCAACTGGCATCAGAGCTCAGCAGTCTTGTAAGTCACGAACTTGTTGAGCCTGGATTCTCCAGAGAAGACGGATCAAGTGGATCGAGCTCAAGCCCACTGCAGATCGGAAGAACAGAGGAAAAGCCCGGAGGAGCCGACGAGACTTCTTTGGTCGAGTATCATCCGACAGAATCGCAAGGATCTCGCCACGCATTTAATGCCCGGATCACGCAACGGCTGCAAACATTCAAACCACCATAATCACGGAGGTTTAATGGTGTAATCTTTGCCATCACTCCGAGCATTGAAGACGGAATATACGGCCAAGAAGCATAACGGCAACAAGGATTGAAGACTTACCATATGGGGACGACGAAGGAGATAAGAAGCAACACGCACGATTACGCAAGGGGGGACAAGCATTCTTACTCAGAAAACACACCAGAATAGCACTCTCGCTCTCGACCTAGCTCACTGACGGTTGCTTACGCCAGATCCCTGCCAGTCGCCACTCACAAGTCGCCGGTCGAGTCCCACTCGATCTCTGGTTTTATTACGATAAGTTGTATCACGATTCAGTCTGATTCACACGACATCTAATAAGATCATCACGCTATTATATATTTATTCAGTGTTTATCTATTTTTGGCTTGGTTTGGATTGTTTTCTGTCACCCGATCGACTAGTTACCCCGTCTAAGGCGATTTAGGTCGTCCGATCTTTTCGCCCCAAAACAATTTGGCACCCACCGTGGGACTACTTGCCGATCATCCTTCCGAAACTTTCCAACCATGACTATCGACCCTTCTACCGACAATCAAGAACCACGTCTCAGAGACGAAACCCAAACTACAGAAAACCCAACCGGAAATCCTACTCCAACCCAGTTCCAAGAACTCTCTCAAAAAATGGCCTCCCTTCAAGAGGAACTAGCCCAACAACGTCAAAAAACTGAAGCCCTAGCCGTTTTGTCAACCCAATCCGAAGCCAAGATCGCGCAACTAACTCGTGAAAATGAGTCTCTTAAGTCACAAGTACAATCAGAGGCTTCAGGATCTAGGAACGCGCCCGTCCACGGCGGCGTCCGAACACACCTTGACATGGACAACATCGAGCCAACGCCTTCGAGCGTACGGCGTCCTGGACACACTGAGGGTACGTCTCGAACTCCTTTCTCTAATTCATTTTTGACTAACCATGTCACCTTTTCCACACTGATCGGGTCTGTTGGGCCCCGAATCGACGAACCACAGGTTGCCCATCCGCCAGATATCATGGCTCTTTTCCAGCAGACACTCGACCGACATATGAAGACGATCGACGATCGCTTCAACAAGCTCCCAGGAGTCCCGCAACCGATCTAGAGAGAAGCGTCCGACGGATTCGAAGAATCCCCGTTCGTCGAAGAAATCGCAAGGGTCGAGATCCCCAAGAAGTTCCATCTCCCCAACATGGCGACGTTCGACGGCACCACCGATCCAGATGACCATATCTCTCTCTATAAACAAAAGCTAATGGCTGAATCTGTTTCAAGGGAGAGCCGCGAGGCCGTCATGTGAAAAAGCTTTGGCATAACCCTCGCGGGTCCCGCACTAACTTGGTTTATGCGTCTGCCTCAGGGAACGATCGCATCATTCGCGGATCTGGTCAACTCTTTTAAGAGTCAGTTCGCCAGCAGTCGGAAGCACGAGAGACAATCGAGTGACCTCTACCGAGTCACGCAAAGGTACAACGAACCTCTCCGGAATTATCTTAACAGGTACACCAAAGAGAAAGTGGGAATCCCCCACTGTGACGTCACAACGTCTATCGAAGCCTTCCGACAAGGCTTAGTCAAAGACAGCAATCTCTACGATGAGATTACGAAGTACCCATGCAAAAGCTTCGAAGATATTCAGGCCAAAACTATGGCCGAGGTAAGATTGGAAGAGGAACGCGAGTAGCGTAAAGCCTCACGCGGACCCGATCCATCAGATCGAAAACATTCCTCCGACAACCGTCGAGACAGACGTCCACATCCCTATTCTCGTACTCGAAACGAACCAAATCAGGTAAACTCTTTCCAAGATAGATCACATGAATGGAGAGGCGGTTCTGCGTTGCCTCCCAGAATCCAATCTTATAACTTCAACATTTCCGTATCGGAGCTCGTCAAGAGTTTCGACAAGTATGGAAAAGACGTAAGATGGCCCCGAAAGAGCGACCGACTGGACATGAAGAAGGACATGAGTCGATGGTGCGAATTCCACGGCGACCACGGTCATTCGACCGACGAGTGCATCGCCCTGCGAAAGGAGGTCGCTAGGCTGCTCTCACAGGGGCTCCTACGAGACATCATCTCGGAACGGGCAAAAGCCACCATGGAACGCCGAGATCAGGTAAAACAGAACAAACCCCCATCTCCGGTCCATACAAAAATTGTCAATACCATTTCAGGAGGATCGGACATGTGTGGGAACACGTACTCCGTGGCCAAGCGACACGCCAGAGAAAGCAAAGGCGATAAGCCCGAAGCGTCGGAATTCAAGCCGAGGAGAATTTCCGACCTTCCGACGGTCACTTTCGACGAGTCAGACTCCGATGGGTCGGACGGTCACCACGACGGTCTGGTAATCTCTTTGTCCATTGGAAATTGCTTAATACGGAGAATACTAATCGATACAGGGAGCTCGACAAATCTCTTGACCCTTGACGCTCTTAAGGAAATGGGTTTGACTGAGAACGACCTAATCAAGAAGTCGATCCCACTGGTCGGGTTCAGCGGTGAGGTTAAACACACGACTGGTGAAATCATTCTGACCACATACGCTGGAGGAGTCAACCAACATGTGAAGTTCTTAGTCTTAGACTGCCCGTCTCCCTATAATTGTATTCTGGGCAGGCCGTGGATACACGCTATGAAGGCAGTACCTTCAACATATCATCAAGTTATCAAATTCCCCACTGAATGGGGAGTTCAAGAAATCAAAGGAGATCAAAAGACCGCAAAGGAATGCTACGTCGCTTCCATGAAGAATGCAGTCGAACACAAGACCGCATAGCAATCACAGAACGGCGAAGGACCTAGTCGATATGTTGAACCGGAAATGGAGAAACTCGACGAGATCGCACTAGATCCTTCAAAGCCAAGCCAAACGGTAAGGGTCGGGTCGGATCTGGACGACTCGACCAGACAACAACTTCTCGATTTTCTCAGGACCAATGCCGACTGTTTCGCATGGTCGCATGAGGATATGGTCGGAATATCTCCCAACGTTATTACTCATAAATTAAATGTGGATCCATCTCATCCCCCTGTTAAGCAAAAACGCAGGAAGTTCACTCCCGAGCGGAACAAAATAGTCGACGACGAGGTCAAAAGCTTATTGGAAACAAGAAAAATCAGAGAAGTCCACTATCCTGAATGGCTAGCCAACGTGGTCGTAGTCCAGAAGAAGAATGACAAATGGAGAGTCTGCATCGACTTCACAGACCTCAACAAGGCTTGCCCCAAAGACTCGTTTCCTCTACCCCATATCGACGCCATGGTCGACGCCACCGCGTGGCACGAAATGCTAACCTTCATGGACGCTTTCAGCGGCTATAATCAGATCCTCATGGATCCTGACGACCAAGAAAAAACAGCATTCATCACCAACCAAGGTATCTATTGTTACAAAGTAATGCCCTTTGGTCTGAAAAATGCAGGGGCCACATATCAACGACTAGTCAACAAAATATTCAAAGACCAAATCGGAGACACGATGGAAGTCTACATCGATGACATGTTGGTCAAATCCAAAAAGAAAGAAGATCACATAGACCACCTGCGCGATAGCTTCGAGGTGCTCAAAAGGTACAACATGAAACTGAACCCTACTAAATGCTCCTTTTGAGTGTCGTCAGGGAAGTTCTTAGAATACATGGTGACACAAAGAGGAGTAGAGGCCAGCCCAGAACAGATCAAGGCTCTCCTCAACCTCCGATCCCCCCAATGTGTCAAAGACGTACAAAAGCTCACAGGTCGGATAGCAGCTCTGAACAGATTCATCTCCAAATCATCCGACAAATACAAACCCTTCCACAACGCGCTCAAGAAGAACAAGTCCTTTCAATGGACGAAAGAACATGAAGCAGCGTTCGAGAACCTCAAAGAGTACTTGGCCAGTCCCATGTTACTGACCAAACCTAAAGAAGACGAGCCCTT
Organism: Rheum nobile; assembly: GCA_027886185.1. NCBI lineage: Eukaryota > Viridiplantae > Streptophyta > Magnoliopsida > Caryophyllales > Polygonaceae > Rheum > Rheum nobile. Next base: position 4,630,782 of record WOAB01000595.1, on the reverse strand, counting down.
ATTCCTTTATCTTGCAGTGTCAGAGTCGGCCGTAAGCGTTGTACTGGTCAGAGAGGAGGATGGCAAACAGTCGCCAATATACTACGTCAGTCGGACGCTATTATCAGCCGAAGTGAGGTATTCGTCACTTGAAAAGCTCGTGCTATCATTGGTATGGCTTCAAATAAACTCAAACCATATTTTGAATCCCATACTATTACTGTTCGCACTAATCATCCCATGAGAGCGATCATGAGAAAACCCGAGTTCACAGGACGAATGACCAAATGGGCCATACACCTCAGTGGTTACGACATCGAGTACGAGCCTAGGACGGCGATCAAGTCGCAAGCCTTAGCCAACTTTGTGGCCGATTTCAGTCCGACCCTAGAGCAAGAATCCGCTAAAGAAGCGACACAACTACTCGCGACAAACGAGACAGGTACATGGGAGCTCCACACAGATGGGGCGTCGAACGCCAGAGGATCGGGGCTTGGGGTCATGCTGAAATCACCACAAGGGGACAAGATAGCTCAAGCCGTCAGATGTGAGTGGGATGCAACTAACAACGAAGCTGAATACGAATCACTCATATTCGGACTCATCCTGGCTCGCGATCTAGGGGTCCGAGAGATCGAAGTCGTCTGTGACTCCCTGCTGGTCGTAAACCAGATACAAGGGTCGTACAACGCCAAGGATACCAGAATGATAGCCTACCTGGAGGTAGCCAAGAAGCTAATCGGACAATTCCAGACATTCAACATCCGACAGGTACCCAGGGACCTTAACTCCCAAGATGACGCACTCGCCAATTTAGGATCCGTCCTAGACCCGAAAGAATTTCCACATATACCATTGGCCCACATCATGACGCCAGCCGTCCCAAGGACATCCGTCGAGTTAACAACATCACTTGAAGAACTCGTCGCCATGGAAATAGGCGATCGACCCAAAGAGAACATCATCAACGCCGATGACGACTGGATGCTACCTTACATCAGGTGGTTAAAAGACGACATTCTACCCGACGACAAGACAGAAGCAAAAAGGCTCAAGGTACAAGCACTCTGTTACGATATCATTGATAACATTTTGTACAAAAGATCTGTTATAGGGCTACTCCTACGATGCTTTAAGACTCCAGAAGTCAGACATATCTTGCAATCGTTACACGAAGGAGAGTGTGGAAACCACACTGGCGGGCGAAGCCTCTCAGGAAAGGCCCTACGAAATGGGTACTATTATCCAACAATGAACAAAGACGCCATGGAATACACCAAGAAGTGCGACGCCTGTCAGTGACATGCACCCATCCATCGTCAGCCTTCAGAGCTCCTCCATCCGACCCTGGCTCCATGGCCCTTTATGAGACGGGGAATGGACATTGTCGGAAAGCTTCCTCCCGCGTCGGGTCAAAGAGTTTTGTTCCTTGCCATGACGGACTACTTCTCTAAATGGATCGAAGCCGAAGCCTACAGAGAGGTAAAAGATCAACACGTCATTTCATTCATAAAATGCAATATCTTGTGCAGATTTGGCGTCCCATCAGAAATCGTGTGCGACAACGGTTCCCAATTCATCAGTCATAAGACTCGAGCCTTCTGCGACCAATGGAACATCAAATTAGTCACATCCACACCCCGGTATCCGCAATCCAACGGACAAGCCGAATCCAGCAACAAGATCATTATCAACAACCTCAAAAGACGCCTCATAGGGGCTAAAGGCAAATGGGCAGACGAACTCCCACTTATTCTCTGGTCCGACAGGACTACTCCAAAGAATGCGACCGGGCAATCGCCTTTCTCTCTCGTCTACGAGAGTGAGGCAGTCATCCCGGCTGAGTTACTGGTTCCGACCGCTCGCTGTAACCTTCAGACAAGTGAACATAACGACATCGAGCTAACACACAATCTCGACACAGCGGACGAGATCAGAGAGAAAGCCCGAGTTAGGATGGTTAAGTTCCAACAACAAGTCGCAAGGAGCTACAACAAGAACGTCCGAATCAAGGCATTCAAGGTCGGAGACTGGGTCCTAAGGAAGACATTCCAGAACACCAAGAACCCATCCGACGGGAAGCTAGCACCACAATGGGAAGGACCTTACTTGATCACCGAAGTGGTCGAACAAGGAGCGTATCAGTTAGAAGACAAAGACGGACAACCAATCCCGAGGAGTTGGAACACAGCACATCTCAAGCTATACCATTTCTGAACCGATAAGGTAAAAACATCACGCAAAACTCTATACATCGCATATACATTGCTACCTATCACATGCTATCATATATACATTGCCATCTGTCGCATATATACCGCATGCCATCGCATATACATCGCTACTTTCTTTTACATGTCATCATCTGACACTAAGCGAGGATTTCCTCCTTACAAAAACACAAATGCAGAACATCATTTACAATGGACCCAGTCGTCCGCAAATGGATCCTGTCATTCGCATATAGCGCTTACATTTACACGATCGATCGGATTACGGGGAGATGACAACACAGGCACGTCGGCACACCGCCTGCCTTATACAAAACATAAGGTACAACACCTTATTACATTCACGCAATTAAACATAAGGAACAAACACCTTATTATATATTGCTTACCTCCCCGACATAATGTCATGACTAACACATACACAAACACATCGCAGGCCTGCTCTACATACATACATACGGTGAAACCCCACTCGACGGAGCACACGGGTGAAACCGACATACACGACATACTAAACGTCGTTGACAACTTCCTCGAAAGTTCGACGAACATGTACGAAACAAACTAGCATGCAATTCTACATGTAAAAACGCATTTGCAGCAAAATAAAAAGCATTTTTATAAATACGCGACCCGCGATGGCGGACGGGTCTCCAAACCACATTGTCTGCCTACACATCTGTAGGACTTCATCAAGCAGAAATATTCTGCGACCCGCGATGGTGGACGGGTCGCCAAAACATACATTATCCAAAGGCACCAAATGTCTAAACCCACACACAAGTGGGACAAACAAAGTCAAGCATCGGGAATAACAACGTTACCTTCGACAGAGGCTGGCCCCAATGGGGCTATCTCGTCGGTCGGCTTAGCATCGCCAGAATGAGCTTCGTCCTCATCGACACCTTCATCCACAACCTCTTCTCCGACGCCGGCTAAGCAGAACAGCTCCTGACCAGGATCGCCCTTTGGAAACATGGAGTCCAAAGTCTCCTTCTCCGCCTTCAGGTCCCAGAGCTCATGCTTGCCCTCGTTGAATTCTTCAATCATCTCGATGCGCGATTTCACCGCGTAGAAGGCCCCAACGTCGCCAGCGATCTGACCATCGACAATCCGAGCCCGCTTCACTTCCTCCTCAACGCTTGCCCGACACTCTTCAAACTCCCTCTGACATGCGACCAACTCCCCTTGACAGCTCTTCAACTCCCTGGTGAGGCGACGCTCGATTTCACGGCAGCGACTCTCCGCTCCCTCTAATTTAGTCTTCAAGGACGTGAGGTCGGACTCTGACTTAGCAGCCCGCTCCTCGGCCTTGGCGACCATCGCCTTGACGCCAGAGTATGCCCCCAAAAGATACTGAAAAGACTGCAAACTCACATGACGACACAACAGACGATCAGAAAACGCGGTCGAACGAAAGAAAAAGAAAAAGGACACAAACAAAAAGACGATTCACCTTCCACGCGGAGCACCCCGCTTCACCAATGCAATCAAGGGGAGAAATGTCGTCGACCTCCGACTTCAAAGTCGGATCTTGAGCATGAAAAAGGTCAGCAATCGACCGCCCAACGGCACCGATCTTGACAATCCCCTCAGCAGTCACGACCTTCTTCTTATTGAAGACCTCCTCCGCCTTAACATCTTCGGAGCAAACACTTGCTTTCCTCTTCGAGCCGGCCTTGGCTGGCGCTGTCAGGTCCTCCAGAAGCGGCTTGCTCGACGCAGCCTTGGCCGCCGCCTTCCTCTGCTCGATCAAGCTTTTTCCAGAAGCGACTCTGAGACGAGTGCTCGCTCGACCACCGGGAGAACATGACATGACAAACAGAGCCCTAAAACACACGACAAAAAACTATCACAAGAGGCTCATAGAGTCGGATTTCTACCTTTCACACGAGATGACGACACGTTCGACATATACTCTTGAGAAACAGGGGTCGTCGATAAGAGATTGACGTTTACAAACTTCCTCTCAGCCACTGGAACCCCAAGGACGATCTTGGACAAGCCCTCTGATCGGCTTTTGACTTCCAAATCTTTTGGTTCAGGAACTACAAAAAAGAAAAGTTAAAAACAGAGTGTTAAAACACATAAACGCGTGGGAGAGAAGACAAACACATACTGTCGATCCGCCACTCCGTCAACAGAAACGGATACCCCCCTTCCTTCTCCAGAGAAGAACGTTTGACAAAAAAGAATTTCGACCCCCATCCATGGTCGTTCACATCAGGAGTCAGCACCAAGGGCTTCCGACCACGTCGGATACGCAGTTGCACATGGGAAGAACTCTTCGACCCGATGAAGTAATTATACCACAAAGCATCAAAATCAAAACCAGCTCCAGTTTGGACGTTCACGAGGTCTAAAACCCTAAGGACTCTCCACGCCTGAGGCATTACTTGACACGGCACTAACGCCAAAGTGGCAAAAAAATCTCTGACAAGAGAAGAAAAAGGAAATGTGTGCCCTATTATAAACGGGTACACATAGAAGCAAATCCACCCTTCGTAACGCGCATCGGCCCTCTCGTCTGGATGAGGCAGCCTAGCGATTGTCTCCGGAGGAAAGCCCCCGACTTGGAGGACTTGATCCAGTTCCGCCTCTGACAAAGTGCTAACCAGCGCATCCGACTCCTTCAAGATAAAATGGGGAGGAACTTCACCTTCTCTAGCGTCGAAAAGAGTCTTCGACGACTCAGAAGCCTCAAGAGAAACCATTTCGAGAACAGAGAGGGAGGGGAATCGGAGAGCTATGGCTAGGAAAAATCAGAAAGCTATGATGAGAGAGACCAAGAAACTTACCAGAAGAAACTTGCAAAGGAAGGAGATGAAGACTAATCGTTTCTCCTGCTCAGAATTTATGGAAAGATATCATGACCTGCAGAGACGTCGCGTCATGCCCTAATCGCAAGCCACGTTGACCTGTGCAACCGCGCTAGAAAGGACGGTGGAGATCGTGTCCAGAGAAGTTGCCACGGATTTCGGTCTACTTGCCTAAACCGTAAGCCCATAACAACTTGGGGCTATTATTGGGCCTGGATTCTCCAGAGAAGATGGATCAAGTGGATCGAGCTCAAGCCCACTGTAGATCGGAAGAACAGAGTAAAAGCCCGGAGGAGCCGACGAGACTTCTCTGGTCGAGTATCATCCGACAGAATCGCAAGGATCTCGCCACGCATTTAATGCCCGGATCGCGCAACGGATGCAAACATTCAAACCACCATAATCACGGAGGTTTAATGGTGTAATCTTCTCCATCACTCCGAGCATTGAAGACGGAATATACGGCCAAGAAGCATAACGGCAACAAGGATTGAAGACTTACCATATGGGGACGACGAAGGAGATAAGAAGCAACATGCACGATTACGCAAGGGGGGACAAGCATTCTTACTCAGAAAACACACCAGAATAGCACTCTCGCTCTCGACCTAGCTCACTGACGGTTGCTTACGCCAGATCCCTGCCGGTCGCCACTCACAAGTCGCCGGTCGAGTCCCACTCGATCTCTGGTTTTATTACGATAAGTTGTATCACGATTCAGTCTGATTCACACGACATCTAATAAGATCATCACGCTATTATATATTTATTCTGTGTTTATCTATTTTTGGCTAGTTTGGATTGTTTTCTGTCACCCGATCGACTAGTTACCCCGTCTAAGGCGATTTAGGTCGTCCGATCTTTTCGCCCCAAAACAGAACTCAAGTTTCAATCTTGTTCACGAATATTTTTTTTTCTTCCCCCATCGTTTGCTTTCGCAAGTTTGTTGAGAAAAACCACAAATTTCCATATTTACCGCGCCTTTCGGTTTCTACAAGGTCCCACCTTGGCCGATTTTTTTTTCTTGTTCCCCAAGTTTTGGTGTGTTAGGTATTTTGTTATCTTGCATGCTAGAATATTTTGTTTCCTTATTTCTCGCGTGGATAGAGTTTCCTTGTTTGCTAGATCTTGCTTTTTAGGTTGTTAACCGAATTTCCTAATATAAGATATCATCAAATCTTATCTTCTCTCACCTCTATCTCTAAAGATCACACTTGTGATATTCTTGTTACTTAGACCTTTTTTTTATTTTGTTTCCTTTGCAAATCCAACAAGATCAAAAGATAAGATCTCAGATATTTAAAAAAAAAAGAATATCGAAAAGATATTTCAAAAAAAAAAGTTTCCAAAGTTAGGTAAAGCCAAAATAAGGCAACCCTAACCCACATCGGTCTAAGCTCATCTTCTATCTCTCTCCGCCGTCTAGGTCAAACTTCCTAGAAGGTACTTTCTTGCTAATTAGGTTGCTTTGTTTACGTTTGTTTTTAGGGTTTCAATTTGTTCTTGTTTGTTTGATTGCAACTTGCTTGATACACCATCTCTTGTTCAAGCCAAGCCGCCCTCACGGCAAGCCAAACAAGCCTTACCTACGCGAACTTTGTGATTTGACTAGTGATTTGCTTGGTTGTTGTTCTTTGTTGTCTTTTGGTTCGTTTTTACTTCCATGTCTGGCCATCTTGTTATAGGTACCATGGCGATTGGACACAGTGCAGACGATCGCGAAGATAACACCACCAACCCACAACCTCAGCCGTTGGGTCTACTTCAAGACCAACCACCACAAGCCCAACAACGCGATCCCATCATGGAGTTGTCCGAATATCAAATCTTGATCCAGGCTCTTAGACAAGAGGTCGTGACTCTGAGAGCCAACCAACAAGTGGCACCCATTGTGCCAACTCCAACACCCCCTAGTGATATGGACACGCCGCCTCCAACTGGAGCAACCGACGCGGTCCCATCGAAGACACGAGTGGACAAAGGCAAGGGAGTTATGCCATCCACTTCTCAACATCAACCGCAACTCAACAGAATGCAGAGTGTCATTGAGAGCCGCCAAGGCTTCGTTCCCAAGACAGATCGCTACGTGCCCAAAGCCACACCCGCTGGCTACGACACCGGCTCCGACCGCGACGCCGACGGCTCTTGAGGTGAGTACTCTGAACCTTACAACTTTGATGATAGGTATGCCTCTCGGGGAACCCAGCGCCGTGTGCCAGACTCCACACCACGCGATGGCCGACGTCGTCAAGCCACCCAAGCCGACGCGACGCCGAGAAGACCAAGCCGCCGCGACAATGGACCTACACGACGCGATGATCACTATAGGCCCACACCTACACATCCAAGGAGCCATGATGTACGCGATCACCTTCGACACTAGAGTGTTCGAACACCGCGTTATGGATCTGATGGCTACGCGTCGATCATACCCAATGTCCAAGACGACTTCGACGAGTATGATGACGAAGAGATCGAGGACTCAGGTATGGTCAACCCTAATTTTTTTCACCCCCTCTTGGAGATCCACTTGAATTGCAGGATCACCCATCGGATTGGATACCTCTACCGCGTCTCCAGCCCCAAGGAGAACACGTTCGACACATTGGCGGCGAGCGCCACGATGTTTTGCAGAGAGACATTCGACGCGACAACTGCGATGCCCGGCCGCGCAGACGTCAACGCGATGACGCATACGCACCAAGGGATGAGTTCATCCGCGATGATCACCCACAACACGATAGACACCGGGTTGGACGCGATAGACCACATGGATTGCGCGCCTTTGAGAACCCTCTCTATGACGCCACACCAAACAACGCGTTCAACCAAGCACCTGGCCAACCTCGATACCAGCGACACCAAGTCAAGGTAAAAATCGAGCATTTTCATGGTGAATACAACCCCTCTGTTTTTCTTGAATGGGTGCAGGCTACGGAGTACACCCTTAGATATTGTCGAGTGCCACCTGAGGAGCATGTCGACGCCGCGACGCTTAACTTCCGAGGAGCCGCCCGCGTGTGGTGGCATAGATTCGAAGATGACTGCGTCCGTCGCCACAAGACACGAGTCACAGAATGGCATCAACTAGTCTACGTGATGACCAAGGAATACGTGCCTCCAGACTACAGGAATCAAATGAGATTGGAGATTGCCATGGCTCGCCAAGGATCGATGACTCCACTCGAGTTCTTTTCCAAGCTTGAAGACATGTATTATAAGGCCAACATCTCCGTTGCACCATCAACTTTGAGGACCAAATTCTTGAGTGGCTTGAACACTAACATCCGTGATTAACTCGAGATTTTGCCCATCAAAGATTTGAACACACTCACACATACGGCGATGCAAATCCATGCACAACTCTCTCGCCGAAAGTCTTACACATATCCTGGTGGCCAGCAAATGTATTCTTCTAACCCTAGTGGATTACCTTATACTAATGTTCGCCCTAGTGCCTCTACCACAGCCGCGTCTAGCCAAGCCTCCAAGGCGAAGCCCGTGACGCCGACCACCGTGCCACGCCAGAACGCGCCAAGACAGGCTCCAGTGAGCACATATCGCGCGCGTGATCTTGAGTGTTACAAATGTGGTGGAAGAGGCCACTATAAGAAATATTGCCCCAATTCTCGCAAGGTGTTGTTCTCCACAGCCGCCGCCGGCTACGAGTCTTGTGAAGACGAGGAGGCCACACTTGACGCGATCATTGAAGGCACCGAAGAAGAGGACGAAGACGCTTATGACTACGAACCCGCTTCTCTGCAGCGGGCACACCATTGAGCTTGGTGATGCGTCGTCTCCTCACAGTCAAGGAAGCCAGCTTACACGATCAACGAGAGAACTTGTTCCACACAAGGGCTCTAGTCCAAACAACCTCCTTGAGTGTCATTGTTGATGGAGGATCATGTGCGAATATTGTCAATGAAAAGGTCGTGACACACTTCAAGTTACCCACGACGCCTCATCCCCAGCCTTATTCCCTCCAATGGATATCATCTAGTCTAGGTAACACAGTATCTCGCCAATGCTTAATTTCTTTCTCCATAGGCCAATACTGTGATTCAGTTTTATGTGATGTCATTACAATGGACGCCACCCATATTTTGCTTGGGCTCCCATGGCAATTTGACAGGCGGGTGCTCTATGATGGCTATTTGAACACTTATGTGTTCAATTACCACGGAAAGCGCATCACTTTTCATCCAATGTCTCCCCATGAGATCTTGTAGGACCAGGTTGAACGCGACCGCTAGAAAGCCATAGAGGCCGCGTCTCCTAGGTCAAACGAGTGTCCAGAAGCACTACTGAGGCAGAACTCCTCCAAATCTGGCAACACTTCGTCTACTCCAGGCACTAGCAAGAAGAAACACAACGCCACAGCTGGGACACCAAGTGCCCCACCGAAGTCGAGCAGTGCCTTCCCATCAATAAAGTTCGCCGATCCGTTGCCACCACCGCGTCCTTTGCAAGGCACATGTGAGCAATGCGTTCTTTTAGCCAGGCCCAATGACCTCACTGCGTGCTTGACTGGGAAGACTCCATGCTTTTTGCTTGTGCCAACCCGATGCATTCCTGAATCATCGACAAACGCGCCCTTGCCACCAGCGATCGCAAAGTTGCTTGCCGCGTTCACCGATGTATTCCCAGACGAGTTGCCACAAGGATTACCTCCTCTGAGAGGCATTGAGCACCAGATTGACTGTTGAATTCCTTAGGTTTTGATGGTAACAAACATTCAACTAATCTGGGTACTAAGTGTTTCAGGAACAAAGACATTTATCTCAGGGAACCATTGCAGCAAAGGATCGCAGAGGGAACAAAGCTCTGTTCATGTGCTTTGTTACCTCTCAAGGAACAACAGTGACGAACAAGATCAAAGCTGTGAATGGAAGGAAGAAATCCAGCGTGCTGAATTATGGAAACAAATCAAGAAGCACATGCGGTAAAGGATGAAAGACTTCGGCTGCAAGGATTAAAGCCGATCGAGAAGATATGGAGAGAGAGAAGCCCGATTGTTTTATCTTAGGAAATCTTTCCTAAGATAAGATAATTGTTGAGAGGGGATTATATCTTATCCGGTTATATTAATTTAAGGAATATTTTCTTTAATTAATATAGACGGTTGGGATTTTATTTCTTCAACCAAATCATATCTTCTTGTTACCTTATTTGGAGAAATCTTATCTTGTTACGATTAGGGTTTAGACGAGTTGTATTTATAGGAGTGTGGGATTCATTTCTATGTACGAACTCGGGGCATCAAACGAAAAGAAAAGAAAAAGAGAGTGAAGTGTTTGTGAGTCTTTGAGGGTTGAGTTCGATTCATCGTTTTAGAAGAGGTTTCAAATCTATGTGGGAAGTCTAGAGGTTGAAGTCCAGGATACAAGTGTAATCGAACAAGAAATCAATAAGACAAGTAGACGCTTCAAAATCCTCTCAAGCGGAAGCTTGAAGGTAGTGGTTTTTCCTTGAGAAGCTAGTTTTGCTAATCAGGGTTTCCACTATACATCGTGAGTTCGTTCATTATCTTTCTTGCTGTTTTTAATCCGCTGTTCCTTCTGTGGGAACAAAGCCTTTGTTCCCTCAGACGTAACTCTAATGATCCAACAATGACCTTGTGCCCGGTGCTTCTTTGCCTAACCGCGTTGCGTATAGAGCTGGTCCAGAAGAGACAAAAGAGTTACAGCGCCAAGTCCAAGAGTTGTTGGATCGCGGGTACGTAAGGGAATCTCTTCCCCTTGCCCTGTGCCTATGATCCTTGTGCCCAAGAAGGATGGCACATGGAGAATGTGTGTTGACTGCCGCGCGATAAACCATATCACCGTCAAGTATAGGCATCCTATTCCGCGCCTCGACGATTCGCTTGATGAACTTCATGGCGTGACACTCTTCTCCAAGATTGATTTGAAGAGTGGTTATCACCAGATTAGAATGAAAAAAGGTGATGAGTGGAAGACCGCGTTTAAGACAAAGTATGGGCTCTACGAGTGGCTTGTCATGACCTTTGGGCTCACAAACGCGCCCAACACCTTCATGCGCGTGATGAACCACGTGTTGAGATCTTTCCTTGGCAAGTTTATTGTCATTTATTTCGATGACATCCTTGTGTATTCACGGAGCCTGGAAGACCATGTCGATCACCTTCGCCAAGTGCTCGAGTACCTTCGACGCGAGAGCCTATTCGCCAATTTGGCCAAGTGCTCATTTTGCGCCGCATCAACCAACTTTCTGGGCTATATTGTGAGTCGTGATGGGTTACGCGTCGACGAAGAGAAGATCGCGGCCATCAAAGATTGGCCAACACCGACGACACCGACACAAGTGCGAAGCTTTCTAGGCCTCGCGGGATTCTATCGGCGTTTTGTACGCGACTTCTCCTCCATTTCCATGCCATTACATGAGTTGACGAAGAAGGGCAACACAGTTGTCTTGCTTCAGTGCCACGAAAAGGCCTTCTCAGCCTTGAAGAGGGCCTTGTGCAACGCGCCATTGCTCCAACTCCCCAACTTTGTGAAGACCTTCGAGGTGGAGTGAGATGCCTCAGATATAGGAATTGGTAGTGTGCTACACCAAGAGAAGAGGCCCATAGCATATTTCAGTGAGAAGCTCACAGGGGCCACCCTCAATTACCCCACCTATGACAAAGAGCTTTATGCATTGATCCGCGTGCTGAAGACATGGCAATACTACCTTTGGCCGCGTGAATTTGTCATCCACAATGACCATACCGCGTTGAGCTACTTGAAGATCCAATCCCACCTCAATCGCCGACATGCACGTTGGGTGGAATTTCTGGAGACATTTCCTTATGTCGTGGTCCACAAGAAGGGAAAGGAGAACATCGCCGCCGACGCGTTGTCTAGAAGGTATGTTCTCTTAACTCATGTGCAAACTAAAGTTTTGGGTTTTGCTTTGCTTAAGGAATTATATGCTAGTGATCCTTTCTTTGCACCTATAGTCGAGCAATGCCTAAGATTTTGCGAGTTTGAGTCATATTTCCTTTCTGAGGGTTATTTATACAAGGCTAGTCGTCTTTGCATTCCTAGATCCTCCATTAGGCTCCTATTGATTGGGGAAGCACACGCGAGTCGTGGGCATTTTGGGATTAGGAAAACCTTAGACGCGCTTAGAGAACATTTATTTTGGCCTAAGATGACCCACCAAGTGACTAGGTTTTGTAGAAGTTGTGTGACTTGCCAGAGAGCCAAAGCTAAGTCTAGTCCTCACGGCCTCTACACTCCTTTGCCCATTCCGAGTGCCCCCTGGGAAGATTTGTCAATGGATTTCATCATGGGTTTGCCCCTCTCTAGACGAGGTAAAGACTCCATTTTTGTGGTTGTAGATAGATTTTCAAAGATGGCACATTTTATTGCTTGTAAGACCACCCATAGTGCTAGTGAGATTGCCGATCTATTCTTTGAGCATGTGGTGCGTCTTCATGGAGTCCCGTGTACCATAGTGAGTGATAGGGATTCTAAGTTCGTTGGTCAGTTTTGGAGAACTCTTTGGGGTAAGCTAGGAACCAAACTCCTATTTTCCACTAGCTACCACCCCTAGACCGATGGCCAAATGGAGGTCACGAATAGAACCCTAGGAGCCCTCCTTCGCGCGATGCTCAAAGCCAACCCTAGGCGTTGGGAGGACTTACTATCACTTGTCGAGTTTTGTTACAATAGATGCAGGCACACGGCGACCAAGCTGACCCCGTTCGAAGTGGTGTATGGAATGAACCCCTTGACACCACTGGATCTGTCGTCGCGTCCACTACGTGACCCAGTGCATGTCTCCGCCTCCAACCGCGCCGAGAAGGTGCAGGAGCTTCATCGCCAAACCAAGGAGTAGCTGGAGAGGAGAGCCACGTAGTATGCCTCGTAGCACAATTCAGGCCGCCGCCGCGTCGTCTTTGCCCCCGAAGACCTTGTCTGGGTGCATCTGTGAAAAGAGAGGTTTCCCTCGCGGCGTAAACACAAATTGGCACCACGTGGAGATGACCCTTTCCGCGTGATAAAGGCCATAGGGGACAATGCCTATCAACCGAGCTCCCACCAGATTTTGGAGTCCACACGTCCTTCAACGTCGCGGACTTAACACCATATGTTGAGCCATAGTTTGATGATGGTGAAGTGGGGACGCTTCACAGCCAAGTGGGGGAGGGTGATGTGACCCTGCCTCCCATGATGGCCCAAGACGAGGAAGAAGCCATGAGCCTACGCTCACAGGACCCAGTCACAAGGTCTAGGTCCAAATCCATCGCCTCCGCCGTCGCATCACTAGTTACACGCGTCGTCACTGGCCAAGGAAGCCCAGAAACCAATCCAAGACTCGTCGTCCTCGCCACCATCGGATCAACGCGTTCTTTTGAAGACGGCGACACTTCGTCGTCATCTTCACCGTGTTAGGAGTTTCACACGTTCTTTTAAGACACTATCTATATTTGGTATTTCCAGCGTGTTTTAGATAGTTTCCTTTGATAGCTTTACATAGTTTCCTTTCATAGCGTTTTAGATAGTTTCCTTATAGTCATTCTATCTTTTAGGGTTTGTGCCTTTTTGCATGCTTGCATGGGCTAGCCCACGAGGTTCGACTCGGCCCATCCGACGTCTCACCTCCCCTATTTATACCTGACTTTGTTAATGTTATTTCTTACGTTCAAGTTAAAGTTCAAGGTTTCAAGTAGAGTGTTAATTCCTCCTTCCCTTGATCGGACGTCACCCATATCCCTCTCATCCCCATTCCCTCCGCCGTCGACGCTACGACAATCGCTTGATCTTCTCAAGAAAAGTCTATCTTCGCATCTCCTTCATCCGCAGTCGACGCTACGACACCCCAAAGACTTGTCTTTTCAAGCCTTATATCCTTCACCAAGTCGCTTCCGCCACCGCTAACAATTCTTCCATCAAATCGCTTCCATCACCACCGAGTTCCTTGTTGTCGCCACCGTCTTTCCAGTCGCCGACGTCAACAAAACCCATTCATCGTGATCTTCCGCTCGCGATCATCCCCATCATCATGTTCCACAACAGAATCACAACATCAAGTGAGTTCCCAACCAAGACTAGATCCAAAGGCGTCACCTTTGACAATTTGGCTTGTCATCGGAGGCAAGGACACATCAGTGTTGCATTTGACCTCAACGGTCTTGGCAAAGTCGGGCAGCTGCAGCAGCGGCGCACGGCACAAGCGATCCTTGAGCATGGTGAACGCAGCCTCATGGTCATCGCTCCACTCGATGGCGGCATTCTTCTTGGTAAGATCATGTAGCGGTGCGGCAATTGTGGAGAAGTCCTTCACAAAGCGGCGGTAGAAGCCTGCAATCCCTATAAAGGAGCGAACCATGGTCGTCGTAGTGAGGCACGACCATTCCTATATGGCGCGAATCTTCTCTTGATCCATGCAGAGCCCATCCTTGCTAACAACAAAACCAAGGAAAATAGTCGAGTCCGAGCAAAAAGAGCATTTACCTAGGTTAGCATAAAGACTCTCCTTCCTAAGACACTCTAACACGGCCCTAAGGTGTGTCAAATGATCCTCTAAGATCCTACTGTAAACAAGAATGTCATCAAAGTAGACGATGGCAAATTTTCCCAAATACTCTCTCAAGACATGGTTCATGAGCCTCATGAACGTGCTAGGTGCATTAGTGAGGCCGAAGGGAATAACTAACCACTCATAGAGCCCGTACTTGGTCTTAAATGTCATTTTCCACTCATCACCTTCCTTCATCCTAATTTGGTGATAGCCACTTTTCAAGTCTATCTTAGAAAATAAAGTGGTGCCATAAAGTTCATCTAGCATGTCATCTACTCTAGGAATAGGATGGCGATACTTCACTGTGATTTGGTTGATCGAGCGGCAATCAACACACATGCGCCATGAGCCATCCTTCTTGGGGACGAGAATAACTGGGACGGCACAAGGGCTAAGGCTCTCATGGAAGTAGCCTTTGTCCATCAACTTCTGGACCTGGCGTTGCAACTCCTTGGTCTCTTCAGGGCTGGTACGGTAGACTGCGCGATTGGGCAAGAAGGCACCGGGCACGAAGTCGGTCTAGTGCTTTATGCCTCATAAAGGCAGCAAGCCTACAAGGAGGTCCTCAGGGAGCACATCGGCAAATTCCTGCAAAAGAGACGACACCGAATAGGGTAAATCAACCAAGTCCTTAACATTTAAAAGACACGCATTAGGCACAAGAAGAAAACACAATTGACGTCCCTGAAAAATGAGGGTGAGGTCCCTGGAGCGCGCAAGCAAAAGGCGCTTCTCGCATTTTCCTTTCAAAGGCACTGGCACCGTGGAGCTGGGGCGCGTGGCAGGAGGGGAGTGCAACGCGTCGGCAATGGCATCACATGCACTGGGGCGTGCGCTGGCATTCGCGTCATTGGAGCGTGCCGCATCGCGGAAGCGCGCGTTGGCAGTGGGAGCACTAGGGTGCGGTGTGTCGCTGGAGCGCGTTGCAGAGCGCGACATTGCTAGCGCGCGCGACAACGGCAATCTGTGACTTGGCCTACTCGATGGCCTTCACGCGGTGACGCTCCACTTGATCTTGGAAAATCTCCTTGGGGCTCATGGGAAGCAAAGTGATGCATTTCCCAGTGTGCATAAATACATAATTGTTGAGGAAGCCATCATGTAGGGAGCGCTTGTCGAATTGCCAAGGGCAACCTAAAATCAAGTGAGTGGCATCCATAGCTGTAACACCCCCAAATATGTCCTTGAAAGCATTACCGCCAGTGACCTCAGATTCCACATCTGAATCCACCCAAGGCTTAACCAATTTATACAAAACATAAAACAACATTTATAATACGAAATATCATAACATTTTGTATTAAATCAAAGTCTTGGAGTTACATCCATAATCCAAAAACAACAGAAATACAGAGTAGTCTTAACATAAGACATGTTTAATATAGCGGAAGTCTTTAGAAATAAATGACACAAGGGTCTTGATCGAAACGATCACCACCCAAGGATCTTAACCTTGATAAAAACTCTTCAAAATTCCATTTGCCTCCATCGTCATTTCTAGCCTTCATGGAACAGACGTTTATCTGATGTGCCATATGAGACGGATGACACCAGCCAACCATGCAAGGGAATATAACTGGTTGGTTAGTCTAATGAAAAACTATGCAAGGGTAAAACAGAAAGGTTCTAAGTAGTCGTATTAGGTTAGACTCATCGCTTCTCGAATAAAAGTCGATGACGATTGTAACACCCCGTAATTTTTAAGGGTATTTTGAATTATTTTTAAATTTTTCTTATGCCCGTTTTGCTAGACGGATTTAATTCAGTGAGTCTCGGACCCTCTCAAAAGGGGTCTGAGCTCTGTAAAATTTTCCGAGCATTATATAATACAGTTGAGGTGTTTTCGGGGTTAATGTATCGTTAATGTACAAATATATTTAACCCGGAGTTAAGAAATTTAATCCGAACCAAGTTCGGATAAGAATTAACGAAGTCGGCCTAAAACCGCGACTCACCGCGATCAACCGCGATTCACCGCGATCGGCCGCGATCGCGGTAATGCCTTTTTCAGAGGCGGTCGTCTTCCTCGCGTGGTGGTTACTGTAGCGCCTCTGTTTTCTCTGTTTTTGGGCAGGCCAAGTGGCTCCTTTGCCTTGTCCCCTTGTCCCCTCCCTTGTTCCCTCAGATGAAGCTCAGATTTGGGCTATAAAAGGGGTGAGAACCGGAGCTCTCTTTCTCTTCTTCTTCCTTCTTCTTTCTCCTCTGTTTCTCCTCTGTTTTTCACCATTGTTGAGCAGTTTTGGAAATTCGTGAGAGGGAGATTTCGAGTGGTTCTTGAGTCGAGAAGGTGCTCTTGAGTGTAGTGAGAAGCTTTGAGGTGTTGGGAGATCGAACCATAGACAAATCGAAGGCAAACAAATCGGTTTGGGTAAGAAATTCTCCATTGTTGTCTCGCGAGCTAGCCACTGTCACAGCACGAAAACCGCGACCGACCGCGACCTGCAGCGATCGCGGTATGTGTGTCCGAGTTGTGTGTTTTGTGGTTTGGCTTTGGGCTTTGCTCGTTTCCTTTGATTTCTTCTTGTATTCTTTTAGATTCATATATAAGTGTATTGAATCTAACTTAGGGTCTTGTTATGGGCCATTTCTTAGGGATTTAATATCCAAGATCTGCTCCAGTTTCAGATCCAGGAACTAGACGTTGCTCAGCTTGATTCGAAGTTGTCGAATCTAAGGCAAGTGGCGGTTCGCTCTTGCTCATCATTCCATATTTCAATTAATTATCAATAGTTTTGTTGTTAATTAATTTGGGATGATTGTTAATTATGTTGGAATTGTTTGATAACGTTATGTGATTAAAAAGAAGATATTATACTAGGTTGTATATTTTGCTAGAACCGACGCTAGTCTATTCTAGATTTGTGCAGGTGAAGGCCGTAAGGGACTTTGATGTGATTTATTATGTGTGTTTAGATTATTAAATCTAGGGTGTTTGCCAGGTGGGCATAGATATGGATAGTTGTGCAGGTTGGGCCGTGATGGCTCTGTGTGGTGTGTTTGTGTGTTTGACTGTTTAGTCAGAATGAGTATTCGTAGGGACAATGGATGAGAGGTCCTGTCGTCTCTTTATAATAAATTTGTAAAGTCATTGACTGACTTCTATACTCGAGTGGAGTAAGAAGTGGTGCACTCTGCAGGTGTCATAACCCGGTTCGATATGTGTTTCGCGAGTGGCGGGACATGTATGTAAAAGCTTGTAACGTGATGTGTGTGTGTGATGACATTTAATAAGATACATGCAATGAATAACGCACATAATTAAAATGCCTTGACCATAATATAAAGTGCCGTATGAGTAAGCACTTATTTAAAATGTTTGGCGAGTAGTATAGCTAGGCGCTAGAGCAGCTAGGAAAAGCTCGTCTTAGTTGTAGATCGCTCGTATGCGATACTTGTGTGATGTGGTTGTGTGTGTTTGGTTATGTTTTCCAACATTTGTTATCATGTTTCCTATAAGGCTTATTTCATTTTGGAGTCTTCTTTTTGGGATTGATTGCTGTGAGACTTGGTCTCCAGAATCTTCTCTTGTGCATACCTTTTGATATTCTAGTAGGAGTATGATGGTTGACTAGGGTACTCGGTTATTATTCGAGGGACGATGAGTCTAACCTAATACGACTGCTTCGAACCACTCTACTTTGTGCCCTTGCTAGTCTATTCATTTAGACTAACCAACCGTTATATTCCTTGCATGGTTGGCTGGTGTCATCCGTTCGATTCGGCACATCAGGTGTGTTGAAGATCCGAGAAGGCTAGAACGACTATGAAGATGAACGATGTTTCGACAAGTTGTTTTGTCGCTTTGTATTTAAAAGATTTCCGCTGTGCTATTTTGTCGTTTTGTTTAAAAGTCTTTTGCTGTTGTAATTCTGATTATTGGGTCATTTTTGGAATCGTGTAATTCCGCGACCATGTGGTTTAATAAAAGTTATGATTTTAGTATTGTAACTATGTTTTAAGCCAGTTATGACGTCGGAAAAGCCTGGGGTGACTTCGGGGTTTACGTCCGGGGTCATCGGCAGTAACGCTTTCAAATGGGGTTAAATTTGGGGGTGTTACAGAAATGGTATCAGAGCTAAAATGTTTTCCAAGAGCTCTGAATTTTTCAAATAAAAAGCCGTTCATAGTCGTGCCTTCTATAGTCTGATATGGAAGTTTGCTTCTGTGTCTAGAAAGACTAAGATTCTCTGTTTGTCACCCGTAGTTAGGGGTGCATTCTGTTCTCTTCAGAAGGACTCGGAAGGAGTCGAGGTGGTTTTGCCATCTCCAGTTAGACTTGAGTTTTCAGTTCTCTTGTCAGGATTTGAGGTTGTAGAACCTAAGTATTCCAGTTTGGTGTTCATCTAGGAACGTTACCAAGTTGATCTATTCCAAGTGACTTTATCATGATAAGTATTATGGAAAAGATATTAATACTTGGGATTTGATCGGTAAACAGATGGTGAATACAAGGAATACCATACGCGTTGGTGCTGGGCCAAGCAATCCAAGGCCAATCATAAGGGACGACCTGGACCGTGTAGAAGAACACGAGTCAATGTCACAGAATAACCCTGGAGGCAATGGCCAAGCTTCGGCCAACGCTCCAATGGTTTTTGATGCAGCAGTTGTTGCAACTATTCGGGAGATCATGATGCAAGTACTCGCCGAGGCTAGGCAACCTGCCGCACCACAGGCACAAGCAGTGCCAATTCCTCCAGTGGTTCCTAGATTTGAGGAGCCAGCTGTTTGTGTGCACCAAGATGAGGCGGTCAGGAAGAGAGGTGATTATGGTCGAGTGCTAAAGACCATTAACTCTTTGAGACCTGACCATTATGATGGCAAAGGAGAGCCAGTTAGAGCTGCTCATTGGTTTTCCCACATGGAGCGGTTGTTCCGCAACGTGGATTGCACCGAGGCTGAGAAAGTGCAGATAGCCTCTCTTCAGTTAAAAGAAGAAGCTAGTGAATGGTGGGAGAACACTGGGTTGGCTGATCGAGTTGATTTGAATTGGGCTATGTTCAAGACGAAGATGATGGACCGTTTCTTTTCCCGAGCTATGAGGGACGAGAAGCACAAGGAGTTCATGCATCCAGAGATAGAGGGATTGAAAGTCACTGAGCTTGTGACTAAGTTCAATCACTTGTTGCAATACGCTGGGTCAGATGTAACCAGCGAGGAGCAGAAGATCTGGCACTTCCATGAGTGGATGGGTCCAGACATTAAGCCACTGATGGTGCGTCACAGATGTTCTACTTTGGAGCAATACGTGGATGCAGCCTACAAGCTGGAAGTGACTCTAGAGGAGTCAACCAAGAAGAGGAATCACCAGAAGTCAATGCAAGATCAATCTCAGGCGAGCGGATTTAAACGTCCTGCGCCACCGTCTAACCTTGCTAAGTCAAGCAAGGCAAAGACAGAGATGACTCAAGGAGGGTCGACACAACAATCGGGTCAGGACCAGGGTGTGATCCAGTGTTTCAATTGTGGTGCCACTGGACACAAAAGCTTTGCGTGTCAAAAAGAGAAGAGAGGATGCTTTGGCTGTGGAAGGTTTGGGCACGTACATAAGTTTTGTTGGCTGGAAAGGCAAAAAGGACTGGAGTCGCAGCAAGGGTCTGCTAATCAAAATAACTGGCCTGCGTATAAATCGATGGAGGCTCCAAGTCCTTCGATGCAGACAACTGCACAGAATAAAGGGAAGGCCCCAGTAGCTTCTGGAAGTCATGGTCAACGTATTTACGTGATACGTGAGGCGGATGGGCCTGATGTTCCATTTGCTTAAAGTTTTCTACTTCTGTTTGTAGGTTGTGGATATGGGTGTTACCCAGTCTGTGGTTAAGGATGGTTATGTTAGTAAGTCTAAGTATGCAGCAAGGTTGTAAACCTTTTGTTGTAAATATTCTTGCTAATATAAATATTTGGTTTGAACCAAGCGTTTGTCAGATGTCTCGATTACCATTCAGGGTGAAGTTTGAGACAGCTACGTAGCAAGGTGGTACCTTTGGTACAAGTTTGTGCTCCAAGTTAGAAACCGAAGAGGTTACTTGGGAGACTGAGACGGGTGTACTTAGATACTTTCCCTACTTGTTGTCGGCCTTGATAATGCAAGTTTCGGGGTCGAAACTTAAAATAAGGGGGTAGTAATGTAACACCCCGTAATTTTTAAGGGTATTTTGAATTATTTTTAAATTTTTCTTATGCCCGTTTTGCTAGACGGATTTAATTCAGTGAGTCTCGGACCCTCTCAAAAGGGGTCTGAGCTCTGTAAAATTTTCCGAGCATTATATAATACAGTTGAGGTGTTTTCGGGGTTAATGTATCGTTAATGTACGAATATATTTAACCCGGAGTTAAGAAATTTAATCCGAACCAAGTTCGGATAAGAATTAACGAAGTCGGCCTAAAACCGCGACTCACCGCGATCTGACGCGATCAACCGCGATTCACCGCGATCGGCCGCGATCGCGGTAATGCCTTTTTCAGAGGCGGTCGTCTTCCTCGCATGGCGGTTACTGTAGCGCCTCTGTTTTCTCTGTTTTTGGGCAGGCCAAGTGGCTCCTTTGCCTTGTCCCCTCCCTTGTTCCCTCAGATGAAGCTCGGATTTGGGCTATAAAAGGGGTGAGAACCGGAGCTCTCTTTCTCTTCTTCTTCCTTCTTCTTTCTCCTCTGTTTCTCCTCTGTTTTTCACCATTGTTGAGCAGTTTTGGAGCGTCGTTAGAGGGAGATTTCGAGTGGTTCTTGAGTCGAGAAGGTGCTCTTGAGTGTAGTGAGAAGCTTTGAGGTGTTGGGAGATCGAACCATAGACAAATCGAAGGCAAACAAATCGGTTTGGGTAAGAAATTCTCTATTGTTGTCTCGCGAGCTAGCCACTGTCACAACACGAAAACCGCGACCGACCGCGACCTGCAGCGATCGCGGTATGTGTGTCCGAGTTGTGTGTTTTGTGGTTTGGATTTGGGCTTTGCTCGTTTCCTTTGATTTCTTCTTGTATTCTTTTAGATTCATATATAAGTGTATTAAATCTAACTTAGGGTCTTGTTATGGGCCATTTCTTAGGGATTTAATATCCAAGATCTGCTCCAGTTTCAGATCCAGGAACTAGACGTTGCTCAACTTGATTCGAAGTTGTCGGATCGAAGACAAGTGGCGGTTCGCTCTTGCTCATCATTCCATATTTCAATTAATTATCAATAGTTTTGTTGTTAATTAATTTGGGATGATTGTTAATTATGTTGGAATTGTTTGATAACGTTATGTGATTAAAAAGAAGATATTATACTAGGTTGTATATTTTGCTAGAACCGACGCTAGTCTATTCTAGATTTGTACAGGTGAAGGCCGTAAGGGACTTTGATGTGATTTATTATGTGTGTTTAGATTATTAAATCTAGGGTGTTTGCCAAGTGGGCATAGATATGGATAGTTGTGCAGGTTGGGCCGTGATGGCTCTGTGTGGTGTGTTTGTGTGTTTGACTGTTTAGTCAGAACGAGTATTCGTAGGGACAATGGATGAGAGGTCCTGTCGTCTCTTTATAATAAATTTGTAAAGTCATTGACTGACTTCTATACTCGAGTGGAGTAAGAAGTGGTGCACTATGCAGGTGTCACAACCCGGTTCGATATGTGTTTCGCGAGTGGCGGGACATGTATGTAAAAGCTTGTAACGTGATGTGTGTGTGTGTGATGACATTTAATAAGATACGTGCAATGAATAACGCACATAATTAAAATGCCTTGACCATAATATAAAGTGCCGTATGAGTAAGCACTTATTTAAAATGTTTGGCGAGTAGTGCAGCTAGGCGCTACAGCAGCTAGGAAAAGCTCGTCTTAGTTGTAGATCGCTCGTATGCGATACTTGTGTGATGTGGTTGTGTGTGTTTGGTTATGTTTTCCAACATTTGTTATCATGTTTCCTATAAGGCTCATTTCATTTTGGAGTCTTCTTTTTGGGATTGATTGTTGTGAGACTTGGTCTCCAGAATCTTCTCTTGTGCATACCTTTTGATATTCTAGTAGGAGTATGATGGTTGACTAGCATACTCGGTTATTATTCGAGGGACGATGAGTCTAACCTAATACGACTGCTTCGAACCACTCTGCTTTGTGCCCTTGCTAGTCTATTCATTTAGACTAACCAACCGTTATATTCCTTGCATGGTTGGCTGGTGTCATCCGTTCGATTCGACACATCAGGTGTGTTGAACATCCGAGAAGGCTAGAACGACTATGAAGATGAACGGTGTTTCGACAAGTTGTTTTGTCGCTTTGTATTTAAAAGATTTCCACTGTGCTATTTTGTCGTTTTGTTTAAAAGTCTTTCGCTGTTGTAATTCTGATTATTGGGTCGTTTTTGGAATCGTGTAATTCCGTGACCATGTGGTTTAATAAAAGTTATGATTTTAGTATTGTAACTATGTTTTAAGTCAGTTATGACGTCGGAAAAGCCTGGGGTGACTTCGGGGTTTACATCCGGGGTCATCGGCAGTAACGCTTTCAAATGGGGTTAAATTTGGGGGTGTTACAACGATAGTCAACCACCATACTCCTACTGAAATAAAATACGAAAAGGTATGATCAAGAGAAAAGACTCTGAAAGAATGAGTCTTACGGAAACATATGAAGAGAAGACTCCAATGAATTGAGTCTTATCGGAAAGTATGACAAGTGTTTGGGAACATTAAAGTTTCACACAAACATTTAAAAATGACTTGACTATTTGGGTCCACGGCCAACCTCACCGCATAATGCGAATTCAGATTCGAAAGGTGGACTTACTCTAATCGAAGTCCCGGACGAGTTTCCAAGTTGTACTTCTCGCCCTAAGGTTCATTAATGATGTGCATAACGGCACTTATCTTATTTAATTCCAAAACATATATTCACGTTATAAGCTTTTATCATAATCATCTCATCCCTCAGGATTTAGAGATATATAGTCGGGAATAAATCCCTAAAGGTTTGACGCCGGCTAAGCGCACCTCCCCTATACTCGGATAAAGGATAGTCATGACTAGAGAAACGGTGTTAGGGCTTGAACATCCTATCCACCGGGTTATAAAGAAACGGCTACCTCTTAAGGTAAGCAACGCTCATATGAATACTCGTGCTAACTATATCTCAAGTGCACATAAAATCCACTGCTAACTATATTTCAAGTTTGCATAAAAATCCACAACAATACCATCACGGTAATAACAGATATAACAGCGTTGTTTCTAGCAATATATACAACCTATTATAATATCTGTATTTCAATCATATATATATATATAATAGCGTTGTTTCTAGCAGTATAAACAACCTATTATAATATCTCTTTTTAAATCACATACAGTTATCAAAACTGTTCCCAGACGAAAACAATATTCATCCCAAATTAATTAACAATTAAACAATTGATAATCAATATAAATATGGAATGATAAGCAAGAGCGAACCGCCACTTGCCTTAGATTAGACGAAGCTTGAACAAAGCTTAGAGATGACGAGTTCCTGGGTCCGAAGCAGGGACAGATCTTGGGTAACAAATCCCTACGAAACGACCCATAACGAGACCCTAAGTTAGATTCGATAACCAAATATACGAATCTAAGAAGAGACAAAAGGAATCGAAGGAACAAAGCCTCGCTCGAGACCACAAGACCCAAAGCCACACCACGAGCCCAGCCCACCACGGGTGCGCCAGACTTGACCGCGGGTGCGGTGGCGTGACAGTGGCGAAACGACAACGACGAGAACTCACCGTGATCGACGCGTTTGGATTCGATTAGGATGGGCTTCGACTTCCCAACTCCTTGCACTTCCAAACACCAATTGGAGAGTACCTTCTCCTCCTATGGTAGCTCCGACGACACTCCGGCGAAAGCTTGAGCTTTCCGGTAACAATGGAAATGAGAGATTTGAGAGAGAGAGTTTGAGAGCTCTGATTCAACTCCACTCCAACTCCTTTCCTTTTATAGCCCAAGCAAGGAGGTCAAGCAACCAGGTGACTCATGGTAGGCGCCTACAACGACCGGATGGGACAGTTACAGAGGCGAAGATGACGCGACGTCTGAAGTCCGGCGCTGCAGAGAAGAAATGATGACACCGCGGGGTGCGGTGGCCTCACCGCGGGTGCGGCGAGCCTCCCCAGACCGCCTTATAGAATTGGCCTTCATCGTGGGGTGCGGTCAAGGCCAAATCTGGGCCCTTTTGTCCTCTTTTGTCTGGGTTAAGTACGGGTATGAGTTTTTAACCCCGGGTTAAATATATTCATACTCGGTTAACATATTTGCACCCGAATGAGTATTCTAAGTCCCAAAAATACATCGAATGTATTTTATACCACTCAGTAAAATATTACAAAGATCAAACAAATTACAGAGTGTTTGAACTTCTCTGAAATTAAATCGGTTTGTGATACGGGAGTTAGGAAAATTATCAAAATACTATTTATTAAAATGAGGGGTATTACATCACCTCCCCCTTAAAAAAAGTTTCGACCCGAAACTTGGCCGAATAACCTAAAAAAAAGCGAGGCGTTACAACACTACCCCCTTAAAAAAGGTTTTGACCGCGAAACTAGGCCGAAAACAGCTCGGGAAAGCGTCTAAGCATATCCTCCTCAGTCTCTCAGGTTTCCCAAGTAACATCTTCAGTTCCTGACTTGGACCACAAAATCCGTACCAATGGTACCACCTTGTTCCGTAACTGCTTCTCACGGCGTTCGAGAATACGCACCGATATCTCCTCGTAGGTACCATTTGTCTGAATCTCGATGTCGTCATAACTCAATACATGAGACTCATCTGGCACGTACTTCCTCAACAAGGATACGTGGAACACGTTATGTACTGGATGCGCCGATGGCGGCAATGCCAAACGATATGCTAGAGATCCCACTCTGTCAAGGATCTCAAATGGTCCCACGTAGCGAGGGTTAAGCTTCCCACGCTTACCGAATCTAAACACACCCTTTGATGGTGATACTCTGACAAACACTTTGTCACCAACCTCAAACTCGACATTCCTGCGCTTCAGATCTGCATAAGACTTTTGTCGACTCTAAGCTGTCAACATCCTTTGTCTTATCAAAGCAATGTCCGAGGCAGTCCTTTCGACTAATTCCGATCCGAGCAGAACCTTGTCGGCATTCTCATCCCAACAAATTGGAGATCTGCACCTTCGACCGTACAAAGCCTCGAATGGAGCCATCTTTATGGTAGCATGCCAACTGTTGTTGTACGTGAAGTCGTGAACTCAATCAGACTCAGGCTGTTCTCCCAGCTAGTCAGACGATCGAGTGTACAAGCTCTTAGCATATCTTCTAAGGTCTGGATGGTCCTCTCAGACTGTCCATCCGTCTGAGGATGAAACGCAGTACTGAATCGCAACTCGGTTCCCATGGCCTTGTGTAATTCTTTCCAGAATCTTGACATGAATCGGCCATCTCGATCCGATACAATGGTCTTTGGAGTACCATGCAAATGGACAATCTCGTGTAGAAATACTTTAGATAGCTTTTGGGTTCCCCATGTTGAGTTGATAGCCACGAAGTGAGCACTCTTCGTGAGCCTGTCAATGATTACCCATATAGCATCCTTTTGACTTTGAGTCTTTGGCAGCCCCATGACGAAATCCATAGCAATATCCTCCCATTTCCATTTTGGCACTGGAAGAGGTAGCAACTCACCACCTGGTATGCGGTGTTCTATCTTGACCTTCTGACAAGTCAAGCATTTCGCCACAAACTCTGCTACATTCCACTTCATGTTGGGCCACCCGAATTTCTTTCTGAGGTCTTTGTACATCTTGCTAGAGCCTGGATGTATAGAATAAGCTGACGAATGGGCCTCCTTCATCACCAACTGGCAAAGGCCATCAACGTCAGGCACACAGATCCGATCCTGAAACCAGAGCGATCCATCTTCCTGAATCACGAAACTGAGAGCTTTCCCGTCAATCACTTCACTGCTTAGCTTCACCATGACTACATCATCAACCTATTTCTCCCTGATTTGATCAAGTAGCGTGGCCTGAATCTCAAGCATGCTCAGATATCCTCTACGCTGATCGTACAAAACTTCAATCTTGCACAACCCTTGGTTCAGCTTGGTCTGAGCATTAAGTAGAGCCACTACAGTCTCGTGCGGCGTCTTCCGGCTCAATGCATCGGCTACTACATTAGCCTTGCCCGGATGATACAGCAATTCAATGTCGTAGTCTTTGAGTAGCTCTAACCAGTGACGTTGTCTCATATTCAGCTCCTTCTGAGTGAACACGTACTTTAGACTCTTATGATTGGTGAAGACTTGGCACCTCACACCATAGAGATAGTGTCTCCAAATCTTTAGCGCAAATACTACAGCTGCTAGTTCTAGATCATGCGTCGGATAGTTTGCTTCACAGGTTTTCAATTGTCTAGATGCGTATGCAATAACCTTGCCTCTTTGCATCAACACACATCCCAAACCACGCTTCGAAGCATCACTATAGATCACATAACCATCATTTCCTTCCGGTAGCGTTAATACTGGTGCCGAGGTCAGACATTGCTTCAACTTTTGAAAACTGGACTCGCACTTGTCATCCCAGACAAACTTCTTGTGGACTTTGCGGAGTAGACCGGTCATAGGTAGAGCGATCTTAGAAAATCCCTCCATGAACCGTCTGTAATATCCAACGAGTCCTAGAAAACTGCGCACCTCCTTCACATTCTGAGGCCGCTTCCAATTGGCTACCGCTTCAATCTTCTGGGGATCAACCATAACCCCATTCTCATTAATCACGTGGCCTAAGAAAGCCACTTCTTTGATCCAAAAGTCACACTTAGACAACTTTGCATAAAGCTGATTTTGTCTAAGGACTGACAAAGTAATCCGAAGATGTTCCTCGTGAGCTTTCATGCTCGGGGAATAAATCAAAATGTCGTCGATGAAGACCTGCCATGACTACGAACTCGTAGTGACCATATCTTGTTCGGAACGCAGTCCTCGGAATATCCTCCTCACGAATCCTGAGCTGATGGTAACCAGACCTCAGATCGATTTTGGAAAAGACCTTTGCTCCCTGCAGTTGATCCAACAGATCATCAATCCTCGGCAACAGATACTTATTCTTGATCGTGACTTTATTCAACTCTCGATAGTCGATACAAAGTCGAAACGATCCATCCTTCTTCTTGACGAACAAGACCGGAGTGCCCCAAGGTGATGCGCTCGGCCTTATATAGCCCTTCTCAAGAAGATCTTCGAGTTGCTTCTTCAACTCTTGCATCTCAACAGGAGCCATCCGGTACGGTGACTTAGAGATCAGCGCGGTACCAGGCTCGAGATCAATGGTAAACTCTATGTCACGATACGGGGGTAAACCAGGAATCTCCTCCGGAAAGACATCTAGAAACTCACGGATGACCGGAATATCAGGAATTGAAGGTTCAACTTTCTTGGGCTTGTCCAGATAGCACAGGTACCCGACACATCCTTGTCGAAGTAGCTTAAACGCAGCCATCGCGTTGATAAGCCTGCCTTTATCAGCGTCATTCCGACCCTTGAACTTGCATACATACTAGCCCCCAGATGACACCGTCACAGTCCTTGAGCTAAAATCGATTACCACCCCATGACGCGTCAGCCAATCCATACCAAGAATAATGTCGTATGGAGCCATGGCTATACAGATCAAATCCACTTCGAACTTCTTACCCTGGATGGTAATCGGAAATTCTGACAGACGCTTGGTGCCCACTAAATGTTCACCATTAGGAAGATTTACAACGAAAGGTTCACAAACCTCGTTGCATACTAAGCCTAACTTACTAACATAACTCTCTGAGATAAAAGAATGGGTAGCACCCGAATCAAACAATATACATACTGAAGTAGAATGAAGGTATAAAGTACCTTGAGCAATCAGAGCATTTGGTCCATCAGCCTCACGCATCTCGTAAAGGCGTTGACCCTGACTTCTAGAAGCAGCTGGGGCTTTCCCCTTGTTTTGTGCAGTCATCTGCGCTGAAGGACTAGGAGCCTCCACTGGTCTAAACCTGGGTCGATTTTTCTCAATAACAGACCCTTGTTGTGATTCAGCCCCTTTCTGCCTTCTCTACGAACAGAATGTCTGCACATGGCCCTCCTTTCCACAGCCATAGCATATCTTCTTTTCCTTCGGACACGCATTGCTCTTGTGCCTGGGTGTACCACAATTGTAGCACTAGATCGGATTCTTGCCTTGACCCGACTGTTGCGTAGACCCTCCATGAGTCATATCCGTTTTTGCTTTGCCAGACTTGGAAAAATTAGACGGTGGCACAGGACGCTTGAATCCACTCGCCTGAGACTGGTTCTGCATTGACCTCTCGCGATTGCGCTTCTTCGTTGACTCCTCCAGAGTCACTTCCAGTTTGTAGGCAGCGTCCACGTACTGCTCCAGTAGAGCATCCGTGACATACCATCAACGGCTTAATATCTGGATTCATCCACTCATGGAAATGCCAGATCGTTTGCTCTTCGCTGGATACCTCCAGCCCAGCATACTGTAGCAAGTGATTGAACTTGGCCACAAGCTCAGTCACTTTCAATCCATCCGTCTTTGGATAGAGGAATTCCTTGTGTTTTTCTTCCCTCATTGCTCGGGAGAAGAAACGATCAGTCATCTTGGCCTTGAACATCCCCTAGTTCAACCCAGGGTGACCAGCAAGACCTGTACCTTCCCACCATTCACTGGCTACTTCCTTCAGCTGAAGGGAAGCAATGTGCACCTTTTCAGCCTCAGTGCACTCAATGTTTTTGAAAAATCTTTCCATGTGTGAGAACCAATATGCCACCCTAACTGGCTCTCCTTTCCCATCATAGCTATCAGGCCTCATAGAGCTTATGGCCTTCAGTGCTCGGCCATA
This sequence comes from Rheum nobile, assembly GCA_027886185.1. Lineage (NCBI taxonomy): Eukaryota > Viridiplantae > Streptophyta > Magnoliopsida > Caryophyllales > Polygonaceae > Rheum > Rheum nobile. Next base: position 4,601,365 of record WOAB01000595.1, on the reverse strand, counting down.
GTCGCCTCTATTCCTGACCGCTTCCTCTTGGGGTACATGGATATTAGGCTCCTCAAATCTAGGAACCGCTGGGGGGATTCGCACAGCTTGTGCCTAAGGCGCATTTGGTCGCATGATATCGGTGAATGCTTGCATCACAATTCCCCGAATAGCCTCTATTGCTATTGCATCAAATACCATTGGAGCGTTGACCGGAGCTTGGTCATTGCCTCCTGGATTGTTATTAGAAGCAGTCTCGTGTTCATCCACAGGGTTCGCAGTGTTCCTCATATTTGGTCTGGGGTCATTGCTTGTCCCAGCACCAGCACGAATGGTGTTCCTTGTGTTCACCATCTGTTTACCGATCAAATTCCAAGTATTTTATAACATTAATATCATTCCAATGTACTCAATGTAATAAAATCACTTAGAATAGATCAAACTTGGAAACTTTCATTGATAAACTCAAACTGAGCTAATAGGTTCTATAAAAGGGATCTCCCGAGCGTCAAAATAAAATTACTCGGAGACTTAGGTTCTTAACACAATGAACACTGAAATATAAGAAAAGAAACTGCTAATCAGCACTGGCCCAATCATGGCGCCCTGAAACGTTTCATGTAATCACAACTCCTCATACATGGCTTCTTCGAACGGGGTTTACCATCGGAATCTAGTGATGGACTTCTCACCCTGCTCGGTCCTGGAGCACATGGCTCATTCCTTGGCCTTGCCCTTCTTCGAGCATGCTCAACCGCCTCATCCATCTGACGACGCTCTTCAGGGGAAATCATCTGACTCAAGCGAAGTGCCTCTCGCGAGTCAAGGCTCAACCTCAGCCTCCTCTGAGCAGGAATAGGTTGTGAGTCCTTAGATACATTTTGTGGATCACTCCTTCTTCTGATGCCAAACTCAGCATAGAGTGTCTCCTAATCGGCCGGAGTCAATGGCGAGTACTCTCGCTCAGGCGGCAACTCCGGACTTGGATAGATAAACTCTATCCCCGGGTCCTCGCTGCCCACCAATAAGCGCTCTAAGCCATCAGAGTCGTGGCCCTGATCCTCGAGGTCCTCTTCGGGGTCCTCCTCTGGATCCTCCTCTGGATCTTCTTCAGGATCCTCTTCGGGAATCGACTCGATCATAAAGTCATCGTCGTAGTACCGTCTTGCATACTCTGATGGATAACCCTCATCCTCAGTGTCCTCCCTTGGCTCCTCTTCGGGCTCCACCACAGGAACCTCGGTTTTATTGGACACTAGAACTATCGACTCAGGGAGTACGGTCTTCATCTCCTCGGGTGGACTACTAGATTCTCTGATCTCAAAGCATCGCAGGGGAACTGGAAACTCAAGCCTCATTGGAGATGGTGGAGCCACCTCGGCTTCTTCTGAGTCCCTCTGAAGAGAAAAACATACACCCATAACCTACGGGTGGCGAGAAGAGAGTTAGTCTTTCTAAATATAGAAGGGAACTTACTATATCAGACTAAAGAAAAGGAACGACTAGATTGGCAGAATAAAAATTTTACTTGGAAATTCAGAGCCTTCGAAAACATCTCTCAGTTTCAAACGAGTAAACGGTTTATAAAAAAATTCGTTCCAAGAAAATGTTTTAAAACCCACCCGTTTTAAAAAAATTCGGCTATGATACCAAATCTATAAATCTGTAACACCCCCAAATATCTCCTTGAAAGCATTACCGCCAGTGACCTCAGATTCCACATCTGAAGCCACCCAAGGCTTAACCAGTTTATACAAAACATAAAACAACATTTATAATACGAAATATCATAACATTTCGTATTAAATCAAAGTCTTGGAGTTACATCCATAATCCAAAAACAACAGAAATACAGAGTAGTCTTAACATAAGACATGTTTAATACAGCGGAAGTCTTTAGAAATAAATGACACAAGGGTCTTGATCGAAACGATCACTAGCCAAGGATCTTAACCTTGATAAAAACTCTTCAAAATTTCATTTGCCTCCATCGTCGTTTCTAGCCTTCATGGAACAGACATTTATCTGATGTGCCGTATGAGACGGATGACACCAGCCAACCATGCAAGGGAATATAACTGGTTGGTTAGTCTAATGAAAAACTATGCAAGGGTAAAATAGAAAGGTTCTAAGTAGTCGTATTAGGTTAGACTCATCGCTTCTCGAATAAAAGTTGATGACGATAGTCAACCACCATACTCCTACTGAAATAAAATACGAAAAGGTATGATCAAGAGAAAAGACTCTGAAAGAATGAGTCTTACGGAAACATATGAAGAGAAGACTCCAACGAATTGAGTCTTATCGGAAAGTATGACAAGTGTTTGGGAACATTAAAGTTTCATACAAACGTTTAAAAACGACTTGACTATTTGGGTCCACGACCAACCTCACCGCATAATGCGAATTCAGATTCGGAAGGTGGACTTACTCTAATCGAAGTCCCGGACGAGTTTCCAAGTTGTACTTCTCGCCCTAAGGTTCATTAATGATGTGCATAACGGCACTTATCTTATTTAATTCCAAAACGTATATTCACGTTATAAGCTTTTATCATAATCATCTCATCCCTTAGGATATAGAGATATATAGTCGGGAATAAATCCCTAAAGGTTTGACGCCGGCTAAGCGTACCTCCCCTATACTCGGATAGAGAATAGTCATGACTAGAGAAATGGTGTTAGGGCTTGAACATCCTATCCACCGGGTTATAAAGAAACGGCTACCTCTCAAGGTAAGCAACGCTCCTACGAATACTCGTGCTAACTATATCTCAAGTGCACATAAAATCCACTGCTAACTATATTTCAAGTTTGCATAAAAATCCACAACAATACCATCACGGTAATAACAGATATAACAGCGTTGTTTCTAGCAATATATACAACCTATTATAAAACTGTTCCCAGACGAAAACAATATTCATCCCAAATTAATTAACAATTAAACAATTGATAATCAATATAAATATGGAATGATAAGCAAGAGCGAACCGCCACTTGCCTTAGATTAGACGAAGCTTGAACAAAGCTTAGAGATGACGAGTTCCTGGGTCCGAAGCAGGGACAGATCTTGGGTAACAAATCCCTACGGAACGACCCATTACGAGACCCTAAGTTAGATTCGATAACCAAATATACGAATCTAAGAAGAGACAAAAGGAATCGAAGGAACAAAGCCTCGCTCGAGACCACAAGACCCAAAGCCACACCACGAGCCCAGCCCACCGCGGGTGCGCCGGACTTGACCGCGGGTGCGGTGGCGTGACACTGGCGAGACGACGACGACGAGAACTCACCGTGATCGACGCGTTTGGATTCGATTAGGTTGGGCTTCGACTTCCCAACTCCTTGCACTTCCAAACACCACTTGGAGAGTACCTTCTCCTCCTATGGTAGCTCCGGTGACACTCCGGCGAAAGCTTGAGCTTTTCGGTAACAATGGAAATGAGAGATTTGAGAGAGAGAGTTTGAGAGCTGTGATCAACTCCACTCTAGCTCCTTTCCTTTTATAGCCCAAGCAAGGAGGTCAAGCAACCAGGTGACTCATGGTGGGCGCCTACAACGATTGGATGGGACAGTTACAGAGGCGAAGACGATGCGACGTCTGAAGTTCGGCGCTGCAGAGAAGAAATGATGACACCGCGGGGTGCGGTGGCCTCACTGCGGGTGCGGCGAGCCTCCCCAGACCGCCTTACAGAATTGGCCTTCACCGCGGGGTGCGGTCAAGGCCAAATCTGGGCCCTTTTGTCCGGGTTAAGTACGGGTATGAGTTTTTAAGCCCGGGTTAAATATATTCATACTCGGTTAACATCTTTGCACTCGAATGAGTATTCTAAGCCCTGAAAATACATCGAATGTATTTTATACCACTCAGGAAAATATTACAGAGATCAAACAAATTACAGAGTGTCTGAACTTCTCTGAAATTAATCCGGTTTGTGATACGGGAGTTAGGAAAATTATCAAAATACTATTTATTAAAATGAGGGGTATTACAATAGCAATAACATCACATAGCACGGTATCATGGTAATAGCCAATATTGAAGGTGATGCGACATTGCCTTTTTACCACATTGCCACCGTTACCTTCGGAGATCCACTGGAGGCTATACGGCTGGGGGTGAGGGGTTGTCTCTAGCTCAAGGTGGTCGATCACCTTCTCATTGATGATGTTACAACAACTCCCTCCATCTATGATCACGCTGAGGTTGGCAGTCTTGACTAGACAACGTGTGTGGAACAAGTTCTCGCGTTGGTCCACAAGTGTTCCCTCCTTTGTCGTGAGGACGCGGCGTGTGACAAGGCCTAAGCGGTCTTCTTCGTCATCGCCAGGAGCGCTGCAGTAGTAGGCATCTTCGGCATCACCATCAGCGTCGGCGTGTGGGTCCTCAGGGAGTGCATTGCCGTCTTCAAGTGACTCATCATCAAATGACTCGTAGCCGGCGTGAGAGAAGAGCATGCGCTTATTGTTGGAGCAATTGCGTTACAGGTGGCCACGACCTTGACACTTAAAGCACACACGGTCATGCGTGCGATCATCCTGGGACGCGCTTGGGGAGTGTTGGGGCGCGCTGCGAGGGGCCGCAATTGCGGGCGCTGCGGGGGCTGTCCTAGACTGCGGTGCACTACGCGAGAAGTTAGAAGAAGAATTTGAGCTTGGTTTTGAACCATACATGGGGTTGGAGCATGACCAAGCCGCCTTCTTCTTCCTTTGGAGTTGCGTGTAGATTTCCATTACGGTGTGAGTCATGGTGTTAAGGTCCTTGATGTTGAGAATCTTGAGTTGTTCGGGAACCTCAATGTCAAGCCCTCGGAGAAATATGGACCGCATGGCCGAGGGAGCGGGATGCACTCCAGCCTTGCGGTACAACTCATCTAACTCGGCAAAGAACTATAGCGGTGTGCGTGACCCTTGTGTCACGAGAGCGATCTTGAGGCGCATATCCTCCTTGTAGTCCGTGGGCGCATACCGCTTTTTCATCACGTAGATTAATTGGTTCCATCTTGAGATGGGATCCAATCGCCTTCTAGCTTGCTCGCCGGTGAGACGGAACCACCAAGAACGAGCGGCGCCGATGAAGTGCAAGGTCACAATCTCGACTTTCTCATGCTCCAAGTATTGGCAATGGGCTAGGGTGTACTCCGTAGATTGCTGCCACTCAAGAAATTTAGAAGCATCATATTCACCAGCAAAATAGTCGAGTTTTACCTTGATGTCGCGCCTCTGAGTGTGAACCATAGGGGGTTCATGGGCTGCATGTAGCGGTCGCCGAGGCCATCGCGAGGTAGGGGGCATGTCATGACCCGCGTTGCGCGCGCGGTCACGCATGGGACGCAGTTCGCGGTGCCGCGTCTCTTGGGACGCGTGGCTGTCGCATAGAGGCGGCACATAGAACTCGTCGTGTTGAGCATGTGCGGGTATGTTACCACCAGGGATGTAATCCTCGTCCTCATCATAGTCAAAGAGGGGGTCACTGACATTAAGCACCTCAAGAGGGCGTGCTGCAACTTCAAGGTCTTCGTCATCATCGACGAAGTCATGGAAGTCGTTGTTATGGTGCTTCGTCACGCTGGCGTCATGGTAGCGTGCGTTATGCGTCACGGTCTTCATGTGGTCTTGTTGACGTAAGAAAATGGGTCCCTAGACAAGCGAAGTCCGCGGGAAGGTCCAGCGTCGGAGGCCTCATCTTCATAAGGCTCATGGCGCGCCGATGGAGTCGCTAGGGCTGGGTTGTAACGCTCAGGCGCGTCCATGCGCCTTGGTTGATTTCGGTGGCTTTCAACCTGGGAGAGCAGCCGCGTAGGGTGCACCGTGGAGGCTGCAACAGGCACCTTGCCGCGAGAGGGAGCAGCGTCTTCGGGCGCGTCTTGCCACTGCGTCGTAGGGTTGATCATGGGGATCACGCACGCATTGTTGGTTGCGCACAGTTGTGCGATCTCGGTGTTGCACTTGTGTAGCGCCGCGGCTGTCTCTTCCTCACGCGCGGCGAGTTCGGCCTTCTTTGCGGCAAGTTGGGCTTGTAGCGCGGCGTAGGCTTCTTGCGCGTTTCAAATGCGCTGCGCGACGTCGGCTTGCTTGGCTGGCAGACTCGAATTGTTCATGGAGAGGTCACCTACACAAATCATGAACAAGCAAGAGATCAAATGAACCAAAGCAAAAGAACCAAAGGCAAACCAAGTCCTTGTCTCGCAAGGAACCAAGAAAAATTCCGCGTAAAGGAAACAAATTTTGGCTCTCATGAGGAGGGTTGGTTTGACGTATGGATTGAAGCAAAAGAGAGCAACTATCAATCCAAACAAATGTCCTTATCCAAACAATTCAAGCAATCAAGTTCAAATCTTTTGAATTATTTGGCAAGAAATCACAAGCAAAGAAAGTTGACACTTTTTTAGTGTTGTCGAGTTGAGAGAAGAAACAGAGAGATGGACTTAGTGGATCTTGCGCCATAGTGAATAGGCTTTGCCTAGATCTCCTTTGGCTTTCTTTTTGCTCTTCCTTAGAAATTTTAGAGTTTTCTTGGAAGACAATTTTTATTTTCGGACGCAAGACTCTTTTTTTGTAGAAGAATCTCACAAGATTTGGTTGCCTTGTGAGAGAAGAGAGAGAGAGAGAGATATACCGTCCAACAAGAAAAGAAGGAAACAACTAACTGACATGCAAATTCTATCCAAATAAGAAAAAAGAGAAAAAGATCAGAAAAATTATAAGGAAAAGTTATCTACTTGCAAGGAAAGATATTGTTATAAGGAAAGAGATAAGATTTGGCTAACAAACTTTGAAAAGTCAAAGATATGGTTCTTGTAAGCCAAGAAAGGGTTTGGGCATGCCATAAGTAAGGCTCGGTTACGGTTGGGGGCGGCAGTCACGAGTGACTACGCGCGGTGGTGGCGGAAGCGGTATCGCGGGTAGCGGCAGCGGTGGGCGAAAAGTTGCGAGATTGGATTTTTACGCAAGAAAATTTTCAAGATTCACAAGAGAAGACAAAGAAGACTTAGCTTGACAATGGATTTGATACCAGTTGATGGGAAAGTCCCCGTTGTCATGTTCGCAAGGGCCCTAGAACACAACATAGTCAAGCCAAGTGCCAAGCTTGTGACTCGCAGTGCCTTCGAGGTTTCTTGATTGCCAAAGAGATGGATTTTCTTCCGTGGATTCCGTGTAAGAGAAGGGTGCATACCCTTGTTGAATTGCACGAAATCCCGAAAGGAGATCGTAGGATAGAGACTCGAAAGAGATCGAGTGTACCGTGGTCAAAGTGATTACCTTTGCGAGATCCAAGAGAGGATCTTGTTGACGATCAAAGAGATGAACGTGAATGGCTCAAAGGTATGAGCTTGAACTCGAAGAGACGAGTTTGAGAGATAGAGATAAACCACAACAAGGATAGATGACGCCTAGGGCTTAAGCAAGGAGAAAACCTCAACTTGGATTAACTTAAGCAAATAAACGTAATTGTCTCAATAGGAAATAACAAGTATTTAAAGACTAAAGCCAAGCTAAAAGATAGAAAATAATCTAAGTAAAACTACGGGCTTGGACATGCGGCCCATAACACATGGAGCGCGCCCCGTCAAGCCAAAAACACCAAAATATGGAAACTTGCCAAAATTGTCTAAAAATATCCAAATAACCTCAAAACAACCAAACAAGGAAACTTGAAGATCTCGCACGCCAGGGAGCGCGCGGCATGGGGCGTGCCATAGGAGATGCACCAGGGAGTGCGCGGCACAGCGAGTGTCACGCGATGCGCGCGACACATGCGACACGCGATAGGGAGCGCGCGCCGTGACCTCCTCGGCCAGATAACCTCAAAACCCAAAAATGTGACTGCAGTCACGCCTATGGGCTTAGGGACGTTGCCGAAGCTTGTGATGCACCTGGTGAGCAGCGACTGGGTTGCTTGGGCGATGGCACGGTCTATCGCTCTAGTCACGGGTCCGGGTGCGCGGATGCTCAACTTTGTCTTCTTCGTCCTTCGCCGTGAAGATGGAGGGTAGGGAGCCATCATTTTCCGTCATTGTCGATCCGCCTATGTTATTTTTGGTTGAAGTTGTTGATTTCGTTTCCTCCATTGTCGAGCTCTTTAGCGAAGAAGATGACACTCTTCCATTATACACAAGTTTCCTTCTTCTTTTTTGCGCTTTTGTGGTCAACTGATGGACGAATTAAACCCTTCCGTGATGGTTGAACTTATACATGTATTTTGTTATTTTTGTTACAGATGGATGAAACCAGATCAGGTCGTGCACGAAGGAGAGAGACAAATCGCCAATATGTGAGAACATGATGACGTAAGCCGATAGGCCCCGTATCAAATTCAGTAGTCAGTGATATTCCTGCTTCATCCGGCACCTCCCTAGCCAACCGAGCGAGCCCAAGGCGAGGCTATACGAGTCACCGGTATCATACGATCCATTTGTGACGGACAAGTTTCTGACACTGTACGTTTCAAAGAGAGGGGATGGCACAAACGAAGAGGAACTGACTCCTTCTGCACACGATGATCCCCTAGCTCCCACTGCACGTCGGACATGAAGAGAAGAACTACAAAGACAAGTTAGAGGAAGATAGGGCATTGATTAAGGCGTTTTTTACTAGGCCTTGTTGGGGAGGTCCCCAGAAGTCAGGCCTTCTACATACTTTCGAAGCCCATGTTGCACACTCTATTTATGAGGGCACAGTAAGTAAATTGATGAATATGTAATTGATTTCACCGCTATTTAATTTTACTGCTTAATAACGAATAATTTGTTTTATAGGACTCAAAAACAATTACAATTCAGTTAAGGGCTGAATAGTTGAAAGTATGGTAGCTAGATGGCGTAGCTCAATGGAGTACGCTCGTCAGAAACAACGGTAGGACTCACCTACAGGAAATCATGTATGATCATATCAGTGTGTCGTTGATTTATGCATTTTTATGAGATAGCAGCCAACGCCCAACTCTTTTGACATGCCATGGGGAGAGACGATAGTTACTCTCCATGATGTGTGTCTCATCATGGGTATCATCATAGATGGAGATCCACTTATACAGTGGCTTTTTGATCGAATGCTAAACAATCGCTATTTTTGGCGCTCCATTGAACCTCGATTTTGTGCAACCCCCTCTCGTACGCCTCTATAGTTTTTTCCTTAAACAATGCCATGTATTCATTTGCAAACCTTGTTGCAGTGTATACATGGTTGATGACTTTCTTAGCTTTGGCCTTGATATTCTTGTATACATGACGCCTGCAAAGGATGTACTTCGTCGTCAGAAACATTTCATCCACCGCATTCATCAAGGCAAGCTCTCGATTCGTCACTATGCATGTAGGTGTTCTCTATGCACGTCTACAAAGTGTGGCAAGCTGCTTTATAGCTCACAAGTAGTTGTCTTCTTTCTCATGGATAAAAAATTCCCCCACTACATTAAAATTCTTCCATGTAGAAGTGAATCCAACAATTTCCAGAAAAGGCATCTCATACATGCACAAAAATTAATATGTTATTAACAAAATAACATATTAATAACTAGATAACTGATAGATGTGTGGTAGTACTGTAGGTGGAGTCTAATAATAATACATATGGAAATGCCTTGAGGTGTGATATGGAGTCCGGGCTGGCAAAAACATATTTGGTGACCTTATTGGTTTGAGGGTCCGCCCTATGCTCCATATAATAGTTGTACTCATGAGATTTAAAAAAGAATTGTTGGACATTTATTCTTCCTTCCATCCCAGCCCTTCCTACATCATGTCGTTCATTGTACATTTGCTTCTTGCTAGTGTAGCTTAATGGGTACTCGTTTAGTGTAGTTGCAATCTGGGTTGGCGTACAATGTGTCTTTGTCGTCAACTTCACCAATCTCTTTTGTTCATGTGTGAGCTAGTCAGCCAATGCAAGCCCATATAAATTGTACCCAGTCTCATGGTTGTATTACATCGATCTTCCATGATCCTCTAGGATGTTCATGACACTTTAATTTGAAGAGACACCCACATTTGTTTGTCTTTGTGTTTTTCCATACTCTCGTTTCTCCTCCTTTTGATGGGGTGTACGTTCCTTCTCTTTCACAGAGCAACATAGTCTTCCCAAGGTGATGTTCATCTGATCTTCTATCTCGGTCAATCTTAATGCACATGTTATTTTTAATTCCAATGTCTTTAACCCACTTAATTGCATCTTCCTTGGTGTAGAACACAATATCAGTGGTAAACAACTCAAAATAATCATATGAAGATTGGCTTATCTCATCTACGGGCACCCTAAATTGTGGCTGAGTATGTTGTGCATGTACTCATGAAAATCCACTATAAATGTGTGATGTAGATGGCATCGGTAGTGCTTCTGTATGTACAATCCACCACCAAACACATACACTGAATTTGGTGTGTATAATGAAGATGACGTCCCAACTTGTGCCACGCAATATCACCAAATCATAATGGTAGGCCGGTAATTACCACAAAAACACGGGTGTACTACAAAGGCAACAACTTAATAAGCGAAAAAAGGAAATAAAAATAGGAAAAAAGATAAAACCCAAAATTATCTAATCCAATACAATTCAGACACACAAGACATGTTGCAGTGGTGGCAAGCCCAGAGAAAAGCACCTTAGCACATGCAGATTTTTTCAAGACATTTCTCTCGGGTGCACAACACTTGTTTTTAATCACATCACACATCGCTCCACACAATGATTGCACTCCAGTATAACATAAATCAATTAAAGAAAATTTAGTCACATCACACGTTGATGAGAAATAGGATCGTTATATGGTCAGTATCAACAAAGTTTCAGCTTAAAATGCACATAAGACGACGATGAAAACTGGTGCTTCAAAATGATGATTTCGGTAGTGTGTTTGGGGCCATTTTTTGTGTTGGATCTTGGATCCACTTCTGAAAGGTATTCTTTGCTGGAAATTGAAAGGGATAAGTGGACAAGGTACTTGTGGATATGACTCACCACTCGCGCCTTGAACAAGATCAAACAATTCGAGATATGACTCACCTGAATGGATCGATCAACGCTCGATATTACTCACGAGCAAACTACAAAAGTTCTACTAATTCTCTAAAGAAAACAATCAGTTTCAGACTTCATTTTGATGACCAAAGACGTGATTACAATGGTAGAAGAAAGCACTTTAAATGGAGAACAAACTAGAGACTCTTTGATGGCTCGGCATTGAAGATGGTTGTCTTGGAAGACTCTTCAAATGGCACGGATCTAATGTTGATCAAGGTGAAGAGTCTTCACATTATTAAGTTCATCAAATGCAAAAGGAGGCTTAATGACGTCCAATTGATGACTTGTTTCTTGGCCTCCCTTGCCTTGAATGAATGTGAATTATACATGAGGCTCTTCTGCTAGACTTCCGCCAAAGACTGATTTCTGGACTGTTTTGGGTAGATTCCATGGAAGAAATTGTCATAATAGTTGTAGATCGTTTTGTTAGCTTTCCAATGGCTACTCATGGTCCTCCATTGGACGTTCGTAGCTCATTTTATAGCCAAAATACTGAGGAGGTGTCGGAGGGACAGATTCAGCAGTTTTGTCACCTTCCAACATCCGAGCGATTTCTTTGTTTTAAGCTTTTGTTCTTCCTCAAATATGACGCCGCCCATAGTCATATCATCCTCTCTTCCTTTAAGATGATTCGTCCTCGAATCCACATGCACTTCAAAAGTTAGAGGAGATGTACTATCTTTCTTTCCCTTCATGGTGGCGGTTTTGACAAGTGGTTGTTCGACAAGGCATTTTGCCTCATCTTCTTTCAAATCTGGATCCTCTTCAACAACTTGCTCTTCAACAACTTTGGCCATGAAAGTTTCACCCACTTCTTCCTTAGGCGCTTCATCACCATTGAGTGATTTCTCCATTTGTAAGGGTTCCTTGACAAGCTTTGGGGCAGCCTCTGCCGCATATTGGTACTCTCTCGTCGTCTTGTGTGCATTTTAAGCCAAAACTTTCTTGATACTGAGCATATAACGATCCGCTGAATATGTCCCTCCGACACCTCCTTAGTATTTTGGCTATAAAGGGAGCTACGAATGTCCAATGGAGGACCATGAGTAGCCAATGGATATCTAACAAAAAGATCTACAACTATGATGCAAATTGCTTCCATGGAATCTACCCAAAACAGTCCAGAAATCGCAGTCTTCGGCGGTAGTCCAGCAGAAGAGCCTCATGTATAATTCACATTCATTCAAGGCAAGGGAGGCCAAGAAACAAGTCATCAATTGGACGTCATTAATCCTCCTTCTTTTGCATTTGATGGACCTAATAATGTGAAAACTCTTCACCTTGATCAACATTAAATCCGTGTCATTTGAAGAGTCTTCCAAGACAACCATTTTCAATTCCGAACCATCAAAGAGTCTCTACTTTGTTCTCTATTTAAAGTTCTTTCTTTAACCATTGTAACCATGTCTTTGATCATCAAAATGAAGTCTAAAACTGAGTGTTTTCCTTAGAGAATTAGTAGAACTCTTGTAGTTTGCTCGTGAGTAATATCGAGTGTTGATCGATCCATTCGGGTGAGTCATATCTCGAATTGTTTGATCTTGTTCAAGGCGCGAGTGGTGAGTCATATCCACAAGTACCTTGTCCACTTATCCCTTTCAATTTCCAGAAAAGAATACCTTTCAAAAATGTATCCAAGATCCAACACAAAAAAATGGCCACAAACACACTACCGAAATCATCATTTTGAAGCACCAGTTTTCATCGTCGTCTTGTGTGCATTTTAAGCCGAAACTTCCTTGATACTGAGCATATAATGATCATTCTACCCTAGGCCTACACCTCTAGATCTTCAATATGAAGAAAGATCCAAGTTTAGAGCCACATACTATAATGGACAATCTATCTATGAGTGGAACATAGATGGTAAATCCGAACATGAAATCCTTAATACCTTACAAGAAATGGGTATGGCTAATATAGCCTATAAAGGCCACTAGAAAAGACCCCAAGACTAGTGTTACCCTTCTAGTTACCGGATTTACAGGACAGTTAAAAAGTTGGTGGGATAATGCTCTATCCTCCCTACAAAAGGAAGAAATCTTCGAATTTTTAAATGATGAAGGTCATCTAGACCCATTTCATCAACTAATATACACTATTAGTATGCATTTTATAGGCAAACCTAGAGAAGAGATCCAAGCCAATACAAAAATACTTTCTAACCTTAGATGCAGAACCCTTAGTGATTACAGGTGGTACAAAGATGTTTTTCTATCCTATGTCTATAAAAGAGATGACTGCAATAAGGGTTATTGGAAATAGCGCTTCGTCTCTGGCCTTCCTTCCTTGTTTGCTGAAAGAATAAATCAAAAGATAAAAGATAAAATACAAGCCGAGGAGATCCCTTGGAAAGACATGACCTATGGTCAGCTAACAACCTTTATCAAAAAAGAAGGACTAGCCCTTTGCTCCGAGTTAAAAATCCAGGCCAAGTATGGTAGAGAAAACGGATCTAGAAGAAAAGAACTAGGCAACTTCTGTGAGGCCTTTGGCCTTACCAAAATAGAGCCCCCTTCTAGCAAGAAAGTTTATAAAAATAAACACAAAGAATTCAGGCCTAAATATGAAAGATCTAACTACCCTCCTAAAAAGAGATTTCAACCTAGAAAAACATATAAAAATATTATTTGTTATAAATGTGGTAAACCGGGCCACAAGGCAAACAATTATAGTCTCAAACAAAAGATCAATGAAGTTTGTCAAGATGACAATAATCTAAAAAATAGATTAATAAAAATTCTCATAGAAGATTCCTCTGAAGATAATTATCCTCCTGATTCTTCAGATTCTGATAATTCCGGAACTACACAATTCTGCAATGTCATCATTAAAGACGATGAAAAAGAAGTCCTTTTTGAACTAATAGACAAACTTGAGGATCCACAAGTAAAACAAGAATATTTTATGAAACTAAAAGATTTAATATTCAAGGAGCAGAAATCTCTTCATGAAGAACCTTTTAGTATTTCTAAAATTATTAATAAAAAATCACCTACTAATATATTTTCCTCTATTACAACTACAGATTTACAAGCTGAAGTTAACAAACTTAAAAAAGACATCGAAACCCTCAATAAGCAATTGTTAGTAAATGAAACCAAAAACCTAGAACTCGAAACTAGAATAGCTCATCTAGAACTCCTAAATACCAATGAAGCTAGCTCTAGTTCACAACACTCTGACAATGAATCTGTCTCTAAAGAAGAACCATTTATTTCACTTATAAGTAGAATTGACTTTAAAAAATGGTACGTAAACATCACCATAAAAATAGAAGACTTTACTCTCTCTACTGTTGCTCTTATTGACATTGGAGTTGATCTTAATTGCATTTGTGCAGGTTTAACCCCTTCAAAATATTACTATAAAAGTAATGAAAAGATCCATAATGCTAATGGAGGAAGAATGAACCTTAGCTACAAAATCCCTAAAGCCTCTATCTGTAACAATGGTGATTGTTGTAAGAACTCTTTTATAATGATAAAAGGCCTTACCCAAGAAGTAATTTTAGGAACACCATTCCTAACACAAATTTATCCTTTTATAGTAGATGGAAAAGGCCTACATACTGAGGTTGTAGGAAAAAGGTTGAGTTTCAAGTTCATTTCACCAATAAAACAAAAAGATATATCCACATTACAATCTTCATCCATAACTAGAACCATAAACCTAATAGCAAAGAAAAAATCATTTCTACATTCACTCACTAAAGAAATTGCACACCTTAAAATAGAAGAAAAAATTAGGAACCCTAGTTTACAAAAACAAATCTTTGGTCTAGAAGAATTATTTTAAAAACATGTCTGCTCAGAATCTCCTACTGCTTTCTGGGAAAGAAAGAAACACCAAGTCTCACTGCCCTACGAAAAAAGATTTTAAAGAAATAGATATTCCTACTAAAGCTAGACCCATACAAATGAACCAAGAACTCTTGCAATTTTGTAAAGAAGAAATCGACTCCCTCATACTCAAACAACTTATAAGACCCTCTAAGTCTCCTTGGAGCTGTGCAGCCTTTTATGTTAACAAACAAGCTGAAAAGGAGAGAGGAGTCCCTAGACAATTACAAACCCTTAAACAAAGCTTTACAATGGATTAGATACCCTATTCATAACAAAAGAGATTTACTTAATAGGCTTTCTGATTCCAGAATCTATTCAAAATTTGACATGAAAAGTGGATTCTGGCAAATCCAAATAGAAAACAAAGATAGATATAAAACAACCTTCACAGTTCCGTTTGGACATTATGAATGGAATGTAATGCCCTTTGGATTAAAAAATGCCCCTTCAGAATTCCAAAGAATCATGAATGACATTTTTAATCCTTACTCAAATTTTACAATAGTCTACATTAACGATGTTCTTGTCTTCTCTAAAAGTATCGAAGAACACTTCAAACACCTTAACACTTTCTTGCATGTAATAGAAAAGAATGGTCTAGCAGTCTCTGCCTCAAAAATAAAGTTATTCCAAACACAAATCAGGTTCTTAGGACACAACATTTATAACCAATTTCAGGCCCTCTCTGAGTTTCCATCCCTTCCTTATAGCCAAGCTCACCTGGCACCAAAGACTCCTGCTAAAATAGACCACAAAAAAGAGAGCCCTTTCTACCCATACTTCTTAAAACCAAGTCCAATTACCCCAGTCTATTTAACGACAAAGCACACTCCTATTGGACAAAGCCAATTAGAACCTTACCTCAAAAAACTCTTTCCCTTTGATCTTCATTGGTTCCCTGAGAACCCTTGCAAAACCCAAAAGTTCTATGAGTTCATCCTTGTAGACTCAGGATCAGTTGAGATCTCCCATAACATGTGTTTGACTGACCCCTCACGCATCTCCTACTCTAAATGCAGAATCCTCAATGTCCTTTCTGTGTCAGACTAGTCCGACCCTTGGACCATAAAAGCTTTATCCCTTCCACAAGCTATTCCTAATCTCCCCGACTACACTTACTAAGACTATAAAATGCATGGGAAGAACTTTCTTACTCAGACCCTTTAACCACTCTTGGTTCTTCTTCTTTGATAGACACTGCCCAGACGGTTTTCCCATCTGGTTCTATGAATGGTGGATTACTTTCGGAGCCACAAAAGACATTTACCCTGCTGAGATAAAAACAGCATTTAACTACTACCTTCTCCACTCTCAATAAAGACCTTTCACAAAAACCCTTCGCTTCCATCGTGACTTCGGTGTTGCATGGATCTTCTGTTGGACATATGAGACCCTACAAATACACTCTCAAGGCTTTCCTTTAACCCTTTGTAGACGTTTCAAGATCAGATGGTGGGAAAAATTTATCATTCCCACTCTTACCATCGACAAAGTAAGAACAACCCTTCAACAAAAGTTGCAAAAAACGACAGCCTCTACTACAACAGTTGTCAACCCAAAAATTAATATGTTATTAACAAAATAACATATTAATAACTAGATAATTGATAGATGTTAGGTACTTACCTGTTTGTACTGTAGGTGGAGTCTAATAATAGTACATATGGAAATGCCTTGAGGAGTGATATGGAGTCCGGGCTGCAAAAAAATATTTGGTGACCTTATTTGTTTGAGGGTCCGTCCTATGCTCCATATAATAGTTGTACTCATGAGATTTAAAAAAGAATTATTGGACATTTATTCTTCCTTCTATCCCATCCCTTCCTACATTATGCCGTTCATTGTACACTTGCTTCTTGCTAGTGTAGTTTAATGGATACTCGTTTAGTGTAGTTGCAATCTGGGTTGGCGTACAATGTGTCTTTGTCGTCGACTTCACCAATCTCTTTTGCTCATGTGTGAGCCAGCCAGCCAATGCATGCCCATATAAATTATACCCAGTCTCATGGTTGTATTACATCGATCTTCCATGATCCTCTATGATGTTCACGACACTTTAATTTGAAGAGACACCCACATTTGTTTGTCTTTGTTTTTTTCCAGACTCTCTTTTCTCCTCCTTTTGATGGGGTGTACGTTCCTTCTCTTTCACAGAGCAACATAGTCTTCCCAAGGTGATGTTCATCTGATCTTCTATCTCGGTCAATCTTAATGCACATGTTATGTTTAATTCCAATGTCTTTAACCCACTTAATTGCCTCTTCCTTGATGTAGAACACAATATCAGTGGTAAATAACTCAACATAATCATATGAAGATTGGCTTATCTCATCTATGGGCACCCTAAATTACGGCTGAGTATGTTGTGCATGTACTCGTGAAAATCCACTATAAATGTGTGATGTAGATGGCATCGGTAGTGCTTTTGTAGGTACAATCCACCACCAAACACATACACTGAATTTGGTGTGTATAATGAAGATGACGTCCTAACTTGTGCCATACAATATCACCAAATCATAATGGTAGGCCGGTAATTACCACAAAAACACGGGTGTACTTCAAAGGCAACAACTTAATAAGCGAAAAAAGGAAATAAAAATAGGAAAAAAGATAAAATCCAAAATTATCTAATCCAATACAATTCAGACACACAAGATATGTTGCAGCGGTGGCAAGCCTAGAGAAAAGCACCTTAGCACATGCAGGTTTTTTCAAGACATTTCTCTCGGGTGCACTTAATCACATCACACATCGCTCCACACAATGATTGCACTCCAATATAACATAAATCAATAAAAGAAAATTTAGTCACATCACACGTTGATGAGAAATAGGATCGTTATATGCTCAGTATCAAGGAAGTTTCGGCTTAAAATGCACATAAGACGACGATGAAAATTGGTGCTTCAAAATGATGATTTCGGTACTGTGTTTGGGGCCATTTTTTGTGTTGGATCTTGGATCCATTTCTGAAAGGTATTCTTTGCTGGAAATTGAAAGGGATAACTGGACAAGGTATTTGTGGATATGAGTCACCACTCGCGCCTTGAACAAGATCAAACAATTTGACATATGACTCACCTGAATGGATCGATCAACGCTCGGTATTACTCACAAGCAAACTGCAAGAGTTCTACTAATTCTCTACAGAAAACACTCAGTTTCAGACTTCATTTTGATGACCAAAGACGTGATTACAATGGTAGAAGAAATCACTTTAAATGGAGAACAAACTAGAGACTCTTTGATGGCTCGGCATTGAAGATGGTTGTCTTGGAAGACTCTGTAATAACCCTCAATTTCTGTAAGGGAATTTGGGTAATTTTCCAACCCTCGTTCTGTAAGTAAGATGCATCGAGAGTATTTGGAATCTCTGTATGAACACTTTGAAAGTGGTATTACGTTTAGCAAAGTTATAAGGGTCATAAGTCATTTGGGTGTTTTGAGGATAACAAGTTTTAAGCCCAACCCCAAGCAAGAACCGCGATCAAAAGCCAAATGGCGCGATCGCGGCGTTTCCGCGACCGCGGAATGGAAACCGCGCCCGCGGCATCGCTAGGGGAAACCGCGACCGCGGCGGAGAAATCGTGCCCGCGGCAGAGAAACCGCGCCCGCGGAATGGCACTGCACCTTCATCTTCGTCTTCCCGCGTTTCGCCGTTTGGGTTGCCGCCGTTTCGCCGGCGAGGGAGGCGAGGCGTTTGGTGTGTCGGGCGTTGTGGCTCTCTTCTCCTATAAAAGGTGGTCGTGGGCAGCCTCCATCTGCATCCAATCCACCTGTAATCTCTCTCTCCCTCTCATTTTGTGTCGTCGCCGGAATTTGTGTGCTCGCCGGAGTTTTTGGAGATCGCCGGAGGTGTCGTTGAAGCCGAGAAGAAGTGGTGGTGGTGCGCATCCAGCCAAGGAGTGGAGAACTGAGTTGACATCGTCGGTAAAGCCTCAAATTCGATCAAACGCCGCGTCGGGAGGGCGAACCGCGATCGCGGGTATGAATTGCCATGACCGCGACTCTGCCCAGAATTTCACGAGCGCGGATATGAATTCCGCGACCGCGGAATTTGCCCAGGTCAGGCTATTTCCTTCGTTGTGCTTCGGTTTTTGTACTGCATCTAATTAGGGTTTTCGTACCTCGTTTCGCATGCGTCGTCGGGATGGACCTTGGGACGACGGTGGATTTCGACGAGAATTCCAGTAGGTTGTTGAGCACGTGTCCAGTCCTTCCGTTCCACAGGATAATATTCGTTCGTCGAGATTAAGGCAAGTGGTGGTTCGCTCTTGCTTATCATTCCATATTTCCTTTAATTATCAATTACTTGATTGTTAATTAAAATGGGGTGAAGTGTTGTTTTCGTTTGGGAACAAATTTTATAAATGATGCGATTAAAATATGATATTATAATAGGTTGTATATATTGCTAGAAACAACGCTATTATACTTGTTACTACCGTAATGGTATTGGTGTGGATTTAAATGTACACTTAAATGCTAGATTAGCACGAGTATTCGTAGGAACGCTAATTCCTTGTGGGGGTTAGTCGTTTCTTTATAACTTGGTATTAGTCGGAATAATTCGCTAATACTTTTAAAGGTCATGACCATTGCTTCTTATCCACCCGTTAAGGATAAGAGGTGTTTAAGCACCTTTGTTAGGAAACGGAACTCTGGAACTTCGGTTCCACTGAGAGTTCCTTTCCTCAGTTTCTCTACTTTTGAAGATGACAAATATTTTGATACTAATGTTTTATCTCAAAGATGTGATTTAAGGAACCACATGACAAATACCGAAAGCATGGAAGCCAAACAGAACAAGAGAACCAAGCAGCAAGACAATGGAAGGAACCCAGGTGTGCCCAGAAATGCAGCATGCGATATTGCGATTCCCGAGAAATCTGGGAACACCAACCTCGGACAAAAGAAAGTCGAAAATGACTTGTGCGAAGCTTCCAAAAGTCTGCCATTGTCCAGAGCAAAACAACAAGACACCTAGAACACATAACCTCGGACAGAGAAAGGTGAAAGCGACAGGACATGGAACCTGTCGCTATCCAGAAGACAGTTCCCAAGTGCCCAGAGTGTCGAACCTCGGAAGAAGGAAGATGGAGAACGACTTGGCTGAAGTAGTTGACTCATCTAGAAGGATTCTAAGCTGCCTAGGTTGTTTGTATATGTCAAAGACAACGTGGATCAAGGACAACCACACATCCTAGGGCAAGCTCAATCTGAGGGAACCAAGAGAAGATCAAGCTGCGAAGAATCCTATATAAAAGGAAGACTAACTCAAGGGTTAGCTTCAAGCACTAAAAACACAATACACACTTAATAGCAAACATCAAAAGTGTGAACCTTTAAACAAGATCATCAAAGCAAACCGAGATCAAGAGGAACCAGTCAAGGAATCGAAGAGCTAAGTGTTAAGTTCTTGTGACTGTAAGTGAGATAGTTCCTAGGTGCTAAGGTCTGTTTCTTGGATTGATTATTGATTGTGTTAAGTTATCTAGGATTGTCTAACTGTGTATAAGGCAAATAAACTGTGTGTTTGTTCCTAGGATAAGCTGTAACCAAAAGAGATAAGAAATCAAGAAGTAGACCTTGAAATCCTTTCGGAAGAAAGGTAGTGATTTTTATCCTGGATTGCTAGTTGGCAATCAAAGGTTTCCACTATAAGGAACTTGTTCATCTAGTTGATTGTTTATTTCCGCTGCAAAGGGAACTATAAACTGTATTCTCAGTTCCATGATTATTAATCTAACAATCATGATCCTACAATTGGTATCAGAGCAGGAAAAGCTCTAGATCTTTGTTAAAGTTTGCAGATCATGTCTCAACCAAGCAAGTTTGAGCTCGGAATCTCCACCAACAAGCCACATCTCCGAAAGAAAGGAGAAGAAACATGGTGGGAAAAGTGCATGGAAAGCCACATCAAGACCAACGACTACCAATGCTGGAGGATAGTTGAAAATGGAGATGGCTATGTCGACCTTACCATGAAGGAAGAAGACTAGAAACCAGAGCACTATGTTATCATAGAGAAGAATGCCAAGGCCAGGCAGTTCATCCTCAATGGACTGGACAGAGAGGACATGGACAAGGTCATAGGCATCAAGACGGCGAAGGAAATATGGAAGGCTCTCAAGGAGATGCATGAAGGAAGTGATGAACTAAAGCAAAGAAAAAAGTTTGCTTTGGAAGGAGAATACCACACCTTCAAAATGATGGAAACTGAGACCATCTCAGAGTACTACTCACGCTTCAACAGATTGGTTGGAAAGCTAACAGCGGTCGGAGTCGACCTCGATGAAGTTTCCAAGTCTCTGGTGGTCATCAATGGACTCAACTCCAAATTCACCCTTCTCAAGGGAATCATGAAGAACACTCCAGGCATTCAATCCCTTCCCTTGACTCAAGTCATAGGGAAACTGGAAGTTGAAGAAGGAGAGCACAGCAAAGCCAATGCCGACAAGAAACTAGAGAAATGAATTGCCCTCAAGATCTCCAAAGCATTCTCTAGGCTCGAGATGGAGCAAGAGAACTCAGACCTGGAAGAAGAGGAGGACGAACTAACAGTCCTCTTCTTAAAGAACATCAAAAAATTCTTTATAAAGGGAAGGTTCCAAAAGGGCAGTTCCTCTCACAGTGGACCAAGAAGAGATCTCAAGAAAGTCTCTTGTTACGAGTGCAAAGAAAAGGGACACTACGCTAAGAATTGTCCCAACAAGGAAGACTCTAAGGAAGAAGAAAGACCTCAGAGAAAGAAGGCTCTCGTAGCCTCATGGGGAGAAGACTCAGATGAGGAACTGGATCTGAGTGGCTTCTCTGGAGGAAGATGTCTCATGGAAAAAGGAGATTCAAGCGACTCAGAAGACCTTTAGGTAATTTCTGACGATCTCTTAAAAACTCTAGCTGATTGTGATAAGAAACAACTTCTTAAGATCATAAAGAAACTAGGAAAGGAAACCAGTTCCCTTCAACAAAAACTTGATGACTGTGAAGATGAAATTGCTTGCTTGACTGTTGAGAACTCTGTATGGAGTAAGAAACTTGATGAAACTGAGAAAGACCTAGCTGAAACTCATTCCAAACTCATTGACATTAGAAATGTGCATGCTAGTCACCTTAAAATCTGCAAATCTTGTGATGAAACTAGTATAGACTCTGTTAGAATTCCCTTGCATGATAACCTACCTGAAAATGATATGCTTCAATCTATAATTGATAGGTTAGACATTCTCACTGACTCTATAAATGAAAAAACGATAAATCAAACTGTTTTTGTGAGACAACGTCATGGAATAGGATATGTCAATAACAAAGGGAACAATGATGATGAAGATGAAAAGGCTAGGCGAGAACTTGTTGAGATGAATGAGAACCTCAGTACTGCTCTCGCCACTTCTCGTGATAGGAATCAATTCCTATCAGAGAAGATCATGGTTCTTGAGAACAAGGCTGAGGTTGTCAAACGTCTCAATGAAAGTTCTCGAAGTCCTAAGAGGGAATCTAAGGGAAAAGAAAAGATGGTTCCTGAAAACCAATGGTTCACTAATTCCTTTGCTCACAAAAGATATGTTGATATGGCTCATAGTAAGGTTAGAAACAATGTTGACTTCAACAAAAGGAAAACTGAAAAACCTTTCAGGCCAGGAAAATGAAAGTATGGACATGTTGTTTACAATCGCTTGTGTACCTACTATGGTAAGAATGGTCATTACAACACTGATTGTCCTAACAAAAGGAACTTTGAAAAAGAGAAAAGTGCTTATTACCATGAAAGGAACCAGTTCCCTGGCTATTCACAGACTCGCAATGCTGATCCCCTCAGTAAAGCCAAGTTTCGCTGGGTTCAGAAATCTTAGTTCCCTTATGTGTAGAAAGAAGAGAGGCAACCTCAATTATGGTACATCGACAGTGGTTGCTCATGCCATATGACCGGAAGAAGAAATCAAATGACCTCTCTTCAACCTCTCCAAGGAGGGAACATATCCTTTGGAGACAAAAGCAAAGGGAAAATCTGTGGAATAGGAACTGTGAGACTCAACGACCACATTAAGGTAAATAAAGTTCACCTTGTTGATAATCTTGGGTTTGATCTAATAAGTGTGTCACAGCTATGCGATCAAGGAGACAATGAAGTTAGATTTAAGTTAAGTGAATGCACCGTCCTAGACTCCTCGGGACAAATCATCCTAAAAGGCAAAAGATTCAACAATGTGTATGTTGTTGACCCATCATTTGTTCCCAAGGAGAAACTCTGCCTCTGAACAGTAAATGATCAAACTGAGCTGTGGCATCAACGTCTTGGTCACGCCAGCACCAAATTGATCCACAAGCTACACTCAAAGGAACTAGTTTGAGGCCTTCTAAAGATAAGTGGTACATCTTCGGAACCATGCTCAGACTGCATAAAAGGGAAACAAGCAAGAAATTCCTTCAAATCCAAGAATATGGTAAGCTCCTCTAGGCCCCTTGAACTCATCCACATGGACCTTTGTGGACCTATGAGAGTTCAAAGCCTAGGAGGAAACAGGTATATCTTTGTCCTTGTCGATGATTTCTCTCGCTTCACTTGGACTATCTTCATAAAATCTAAGAGTGAAGTCATTGATCGCTTTAAAGATCTGGTTCCTTTGTTAGAAAAATCTCTCGATTGCTCACTCAATTCTATTCGGTCTGACCATGGTACCGAATTCAAAAATGGAGAATTTCTAACCTTTTGCAGTGAACATGGAATTGATCACAACTTCTCTGCACCATACACTCCTCAACAGAATGGAGTAGTAGAAAGGAAGAATAGAACCTTGGAAGACATGGCTCGGACTATGCTCATATCAAGTGGACTCTCTCAATCATTCTGGGCTGAGGCGATCAACACAGCTTGCTACATCATCAATCGAGCCATGCTTCGCCCAATTACAGAGAAGACACCCTATGAACTCCTAAGAGGAAGAGTTCCCAACATCTCACATCTGAGGGTGTTCGGATGCAAGTGCTTTGTGCACAACAATGGGAAGGACAATCTTGGCAAATTCGACCCAAGAAGTGATGAAGGAATCTTCATTGGATACGCCTCAGGCAGCAAGGCATACAAAGTCTTCAACAAAAGGACTAAAAAGGTAGAAGAAAGTGTTCATGTTATTTTTAATGAAAAATCACTTGGAAGAATTGTGCAGAACACTACCACTCTCTTTGAAGACCCGTTTTCCAAGTCATCTCAAGAAGATCCAGATGAAGATGTCACTCCACCAAACTCATGCCCTGCCGCACAGAATCCTCCACTGGCTCCTCCACCAGTTCCCATGGATAATGAACAACAATCCATCTCTGGGAACTATGAACATGACGACAACATCTGTGGAGACTTCAATGATTCTTCCTCTCACATGATTTTCAATGGAGAAGGTGATCCCAACCAGGAAGTTGAATGCTCAACTCATAATGTCTCCACATCAAATGCTCTAGGTCCCAACAGAGAAAGAAGAATCATCAAGCCTCCAGTCAGGTTCGAACATCTCACCTTCTTTTCCTTCAATGCCTTTCTATCTATTGTGGAACCAAAGAACATAGGTGAGGCACTAAAGGATACAGACTGGATCCAAGCTATGCAAGAAGAGCTCCATCAGTTTGAAAGGAACAAAGTGTGGCATCTAGTTCCCCGCCCCAAGGATAAGCACATCATAGAAACTAGATGGGTTTTCAGAAACAAGCTAGATGATACAGGAGTGGTGATAAGGAACAAAGCAAGACTTGTTGCTCAAGGATACAATCAACAAGAAGGCATTGACTATGATGAAACCTATGCTCCAGTGGCAAAGATTGAAGCAATAAGGTTATTGATTGCTTTCGCATCACACAAAGGGTTCAAGTTGTTCCAAATGGATGTAAAGACGGCCTTCCTAAATGGAATTCTTCAAGAAGAAGTCTATGTCAAGCAACCACCTGGTTTTGAAGACGATGATCATCCAGACCATGTCTACTTCTTAGACAAAGCACTGTACGGCCTCAAGCAAGCTCCCAGAGCTTGGTATGATCGACTTGCCCAGTTCCTACTCTCAAATGGCTATAGGCGTGGAGTTATTGACAAAACTCTCTTCATCCTAGAAGAAAAAGGTAACATCTTAGTGGTTCAAATTTATATAGATGATATTATTTTTGGTTCCACTGACCTGTCCCTTGTAGACAAGTTCAAAGACTTGATGAGCAGTGAATTCGAAATGAGCTTAATTGGGGAACTCACCTTCTTCCTCGGATTACAAATCACTCAAAGGGAAGATGGTATTCAAATTCACCAACAGAAGTATGTTAGGGAACTACTAAAGAAGTTCAAAATGGATTCAAGCAAGCCTCTCTCCACTCCCATCTCCACCATTGATCATTTGGACAAGGACCACTCAAGTCCTCTAGTGGAAGAGAAACTCTATAGAGGTATGATAGGCTCACTCATGTACCTAACCGCTAGTCGCCCAGACATTGTTTTTTCTGTTGGCTTGTGTGCTAGGTTCCAATCTTGTCCAAGAGAGACCCACTTGGCTGCTGTGAAGAGAATACTCCGATATCTCAAGGGAACTGATTCACTCTGTATTTGGTACCCCAAAGAATGTCCCTTTGAGCTGATGGGTTTCACTGATGCCGATTATGCTGGATACATGGTGGATAGGAAGAGCACCTCTGGAATGGCACAGTTCCTAGGCCCTTGCCTTGTGTCATGGGGTTCAAAGAAACAAGTCCCAGTCTCTCTCTCCACCACAGAATCCGAGTACATAGCTGCTGCCTCATGTTGTTCCCAACTTCTCTGGCTAAAGCAACAACTCACGGACTTTGGTATGTCTTATGGTCCCCTCTCTATTCTTTGTGATAACACGAGTGCTATAAACATTTCAAAGAATCATGTGCATCACACTAGGACCAAGCATATAGATATAAGACATCATTTTCTTAGAGATCATGTTGAGAAAGGAAACATCATTATGAAATTTTGTAGAACTGAAGATCAGGTTGCAGATATATTCACCAAAGCTTTGAATAGAGCTCCTTTCGAGAACCTTAGATTGGAACTAGGAATGATTCTTATAACCTAGTAGTGACCTTAGCGTAAAGGCTCCTTTCAGTTCCCCTGTTTGACTAGTTTGAGATCTTTCAATTGTTGAGTCTTGATATCTCTGTGTTATATCTTTTGCTACAAACCCTCTTTTCATAATGGTTTCTTTAAAAGGTTTAGATAATTTTTTCTAGTTCGTCTCCTTGGGTCCTCATTATTCTTTCAACTCTCTCATTGTTCAAGTTTCTTTGTTGGCCCAAAAGTCACAATCTGATCATATTCTAACCCAACAATACAAGCCGAAATGATGATTGTGTACTATGACCCTCCTTGCCTCATTGCTCAATTTAATTTTGTAGGATCGTGATTGTTAGATAAAAACTTAAGGAACTCAGAATATCAATTCTCAATTCCTTTCATAGCGGAAATAAACAATCAAAAAAATGACCAGTTCCTTATAGTGGAAACCTTTGATTGCCAACTAGCAATCCAGGATAAAAAAACCACTACCTTTCTTTCGAAAGGATTTCAAAGTCTACTTCTTGATTTCTTATCTCTTTTGGTTACAGCTTATCCTAGGAACGAACACACAGTTCCTTTGCCTTACACACAGTTAGACAATCTTAGATAACTTAACACAATCAATAATCAATCCAAGAAACAGACTTTCGCACCTAGGAACTATCACTTACAGTCACAGGAACTTAGCACTCAGCTCTTCTTCCTTGACTGGTTCCTCTTGATCTCGGTTTTCTTTGATGATCTTGTTTAGAGGTTTACACTAGATATTTGCTAATGAGTGTGAGTCGTGTTTCAGTGCTTTTAGATAACTCTTGAGTTAGTCTTCCTTTTATAGAGGATTCTTCGCAGCTTCTTCTTCTCTTGGTTCCACAGATTGAGCTTGCCCTAGGATAAGTGGTTCTCCTTGGTCCACGTTGTTCTTGGCATGTGCAAACAACCTAGGCAGCTCAGAATCCTTCTAGGTTAGTCAACCTCTTCAGCCAAGTCGTTCTCCAGCTTCCTTTGTCCGAGGTTCAACACTCTGGGCGCTTGGAAACTGACTTCTGGACAGCGACAGGTCCTATGTCCTGTCGCTTTCACCTTTCTCTGTCTAAGGTTCGGCGTTCTAGGTGTCTTGGAGTCTTGCTCTTGGATGGTGGCAGGCTTTTGGAAGCTTCTCTCAAGTCGCTTTCCACTTCCTTTTGTCCGAGGTTGGTGTTCCCAGATTTCTCGGGAATTGCAATCTTGCGTGCTTCATTTCTGGGTACATCTGGGTTCCTCTGGGTTCATTCCTTTGTTTTGTTCCTTGGTTCTCTTGTCCTGTTTGGCATTCATACCTTCGGTATTTGTCCTGTGGTTCCTTAAGCACATCTTTGAGATAAAAACATTAGTAACATAATATTTGTCATCTTCAAAAGTAGAGAAAATGAGGAAAGGAACTCTCAGGGGAACCGAAGTTCCAGAGTTCCGTTTCCTAACAATTTCCACCTTTTTGATGATGACAAATATAAGGAACCTGGCAGTATAATAAGGACATGAAATTCATGAGAACAGTTGAGCTAAGAGATTTATAACTTTATAAAATAATGATAGCACATTCAATAGTTGCAAATTCCCCCTAAGTAGATGAACTAAGTTATTCAAGTTCCCCCTCAGAAATAGAACGGGTTCAGATTTCCTATAGGTCCAGTAGTTCCAATAGTTCAAGGTTCCTATCCATTCTTCCCCCTTTTGACATCATCGAAAAGATCAAGTTACTTATCAAGTATAGGATATCAATGTGAAATAAACAATTTGCGTTAAACCCATGGCAGTGACCATAATAGAAACTTAAGGCAAAGACAAATGATGCATTAGAAACATTACCATTAGAGTTCATTAATCATTAAAGTCAAGTACATTGCCCAGAGATGCATAGTGGAAAGAGAAACAAAAGAGCACAACCAACTGGACATTAGACAAAATAAGGATAGAAGAGGGGAGTAGGACCCTAGGGAACTACTAGCACACTGTGATGTTATAGCACTGGGAACTAGGAGAGACGTTCCTATGACAGCGTAGTGGCCTCCTCTTCAGTTTCCTTCTTTTCTGCAGTTCCTTCATCTTGGCCTGTTGTTATCTTATCGGCCTAATTACCTCCAATTGAGCAAGGTTAAGATTGAGGTTTTTCTTGGCCATTGAGAATCAATCCATTGGAGATATTTCTGGGAACTCTGAAGAGTTGAAACGGCTAATTTTCTTGAAGCTTTTGCGCCTTTGCAACGGTCACAGATTCAAAGATTAGATGCTCAAAAAAGGCAACAGTTCAAGGATGAGAAGACGTCTCTGACGCTGTGAGATTTGCCATAAATACTGTCTTGGGAGGAGCAATTCTCTTACTAGCCGTTTAAGGGGTAGCCCATCCTAGTTCCTTTCTGGCGATATTTTCAGTGTGCTAGAGAGATATATGGGAACCTTTGATATGGGTTTTAAAACATAGGACCAGAAAGTACGTTCCCATTAAATAAATCGGGGAAGGCCATTTATCGCATCACACACTAATTCCCAGAGAGGGTAAAGACGAGGATCATAGGGAAATAGATTGTGTAATGAGGCAAGGGAGGGTCATAGTACACAATCATCATTTCGGCTTGTATTGTTGGGTTAGAATATGATCAGATTGTGACTTTTGGGTCAACAAAGAAACTTGAACAAAGACAGAGTTGAAAGAATAATGAAGACCAGAAGATACGAACTAGAAAAATTTATCTAAGCCTTTTTAAGAAACCATTATGGAAAAGAGGGTTTGTAGCAAAAAATATAACACATAGATATCAAGACTCAATAAGTGAAAAATCTTAAACTAGTCAATCAGGGGAACTGTAAAGGAGCCTTTAAACTAAGGTCACTACTAGGTTATAGGAATAATTCCCAGTTCCAATCTAAGGTTCTCGAAAGGAACTCTATTCAAGGCTTTGGTGAATATATCTGCAACCTGATCTTCAGTTCTACAAAATTTCATAATGATGTTTCCTTTCTCAACATGATCTCTAAGAACATGATGTCTTATGTCAATATGATTGGTCCTAGTATGATGCACAGGATTTTTACAAATGTTTATGGCACTAGTGTTATCACAAAGAATAGTGAGAGGGCCATAAGACATACCAAAATCCGCGAGTTGTTGCTTTAGCCAGAGAAGTTGGGAACAGTAGGAGGCAGCCGCAATGTACTCGGATTCTGTGGTGGAGAGGGAGACTGAGACTTGTTTCTTTGATCCCCATGACACAAGGCAAGGGCCTAAGAACTGTGCCATTCCAGAGGTGCTCTTCCTATCCACCAAGTATCCAGCATAATCAGCATCAGTGAAACCCATTAGCTCAAAGGGACACTCTTTGGGGTACCAAATGCAGAGAGAGTCAGTTCCCTTGAGATAGCGAAGTATTCTCTTCACAGCAGCCAAGTGGGTTTCTCTTGGACAAGATTGGAACCTAGCACACAAGCCAACAGCAAAAACAATGTCTGGTCGACTAGCAGTTAGGTACATGAGTGAGCCTATCATCCTCTATAGAGTTTCTCCTCCACTAGAGGACTCGAATGGTCCTTATCCAAATGGGCAATGGTGGATATGGGAGTGGAGAGAGGCTTGCATGAATCCATTTTAAACTTCTTCAGTAGTTCCCTGACATACTTCTGTTGGTGGATTTGAATACCATCTTCCTTTTGAGTGATTTGTAATCCGAGGAAGAATGTGAGTTCCCCAATTAAACTCATTTCAAATTCACTGCTCATCAAGTCTTTGAACTTGTCTACAAGGGACAGGTTAGTGGAACCAAAAATAATATCATCAACATAGATTTGAACCACTAAGATGTTACCTTCTTCTTCTAGGATGAAGAGAGTCTTATCAATATCTCCACGCCTGTAGCCATTTGAGAGTAGGAACTGGGCAAGACGATCATACCAAGCTCTGGGAGCTTGCTTGAGGCCATAGAGTGCCTTGTCTAGAAAGTAGACATGATCTGGATGATCATCGTCTTCAAAACCTGGAGGTTGCTTCACATAGACTTCTTCTTGAAGAATTCCATTGAGGAAGGCCGTCTTTACATCCATTTGGAACAACTTGAACCCTTTGTGTGATGCGAAGGCAATCAACAATCTTATTGCCTCAATCTTTGCCACTGGAGCATAGGTTTCATCATAGTCGATTCATTCTTGTTGATTGTATCCTTGAGCTACAAGTCTCGCTTTGTTCCTTATCACAGCTCCTGTATCATCCAGCTTGTTTCTGAAAACCCATCTGATTCCTATGATGTGTTTATCCTTGGGATGAGGAACTAGATGCCATACTTTGTTCCTTTCAAACTGATGAAGCTCTTCTTGCATAGCTTGGATCCAGTCCGCATCCTTCAGTGCCTCACCTATGTTCTTTGGTTCCACAATAGACAGAAAGGCATTGAAGGCAAAGAAGGTTAGATGTTCGTACCTGACTGGAGGCTTGACGACTCTTATTTCTCTGTTGGGGGCTAGAGCATTTGATGTGGAGACATTCTGAGTTGAGCATTCAGCTTCCTGGTTGGGATCACCTTCTCCATTGAAGATCATGTGGGAAGATGAGTCATTGAGGTCTCCACAGATATTGTCGTCATGCTCATGATTCCCAGAAATGGATTATTGTTCATTGTTCATAGGAACTGGTGGAGGAGCCATTGGAGGGTTCCGAGCAGCAGTGCAGGAACTGGGTGGAGTGACATCTTCATCTGGATTTTCTTGATATGACTTGGGAAACGGGTCTTCAAAGGAATTGGTGGTGTTCTGCACAATCTTTCCAAGTGATTTTTCATTAAAAATAACATGAACACTTTCTTCTACCTTTTTAGTCCTTTTGTTGAAGACTTTGTACGCCTTGCTACCCGAGGCGTATCCAATGAAGATTCCTTCATCACTTCTTGGGTCGAATTTGCCAAGATTGTCCTTCCCATTGTTGTGCACAAAGCACTTGCATCCGAACACTCTCAGTTGTGAGATGTTGGGAACTCTTCCTCTTAGGAGCTCATAGGGTGTCTTTTCTGTGATTGGGCGAAGCATGGCTCGATTGATGATGTAACAAGCTGTGTTGATCGCCTCAGCCCAAAATGATTGAGAGAGTCCACTTGAGATCAGCATAGTCCGAGCCATGTCTTCCAAAGTTTTGTTCTTCCTTTCCACTACTCCATTTTGTTGAGGAGTGTATGGTGCAGAGAAGTTGTGATCAATTCCATGCTCAATGTTCCCTCCTAGGCTCTGAACTCTCATGGGTCCACACAGATCCATGTGGATGAGTTCAAGAGGCCTTGAGGTTCTTACCATGTTTTTGGACTTGAAGGAACTACGAGCATGTTTCCCTTTTACACAGTCAGAGCACAATTCCTTAGATGTGCCACTTAGCTTTGGCAGCCCTCTGACTAGCTCCTTTGAGTGTAGCTTTTGAATCAGCTTGGTGCTAGCATGACCGAGGCGTTGATGCCACAAATCAGCTTGGTCATTCACAATTGAGAGACAAAGTTTCTCCTTGGGAACAAAGGATGGATCAATTATGTAGACATTGTTGAATCTTTTCCCTTTTAGGATGATTTGTCCCGAGGAGTCAAGGACTGAACATTCGTTTGATCTGAATCTAACTTCATTGTCTCCTTGATCACACAGCTGTGACACACTTATTAGGTCAAAACCAAGATTATCAACAAGGTGAACTTTGTTTACCTGAATGTGATCGTTGAGTTTCACAGTTCCTATTCCACAGATTTTCCCTTTGCTTTTGTCTCCAAAGGATATGTTCCCTCCTTGGAGAGGTTGAAGAGAGGTCATTTGATTTCTTCTTCCAGTCATATGGCATGAGCACCCACTGTCGATGTACCATAGTTGAGGTTGCCTCTCTTCTTTCTGCACATAAGGGAACTAAGATTTCTGAACCCAGCGAAGCTTGGCTTTACTGGGGGGATTAGCATTACGAGTCTGTGAATAACCAGGGAACTGGTTCCTTTCATGGTAATGAGTACTTTTCTCCTTTTCAAAGTTCCTTTTCTTAGCACAATCAGTGTTGTAATGACCATTCTTACCACAGTAGGTACACAAACGATTGTAAACAACATGTCCATATTTTCCTTTTCCTGGCCTAAAAGGTTTTTCAGTTTTTCTTTTGTTAAAATCAACATTGTTTCTAACCTTGCTATGGGCCATGTCAATATATCTTTTGTGAGCAAAGGAATTGGTGAACCATTGGTTTTCAGGAACCATCTTTTCTTTTCCCTTTGGTTCCTTCTTAGGACTTTGAGAGCCTTCATTGAGACGTTTGGCAACCTCAATCTTGTTCTCAAGGACCATGATCTTCTCTGATAGGAATTGATTCCTATCACGAGAAGTGGCAAGAGCAATACTGAGATTCTCATTCATCTCAACAAGTTCTCGCCTAGTTCTTCAGCATCATTGTTCCCTTTATTATTGACATATCCTATTCCATGGCATTGTCTCACAAAAATAGTTTGATTTATCGTTTTTTCATTAATGGAATTAGTGAGAATGTCTAACCTATCAATTATGGATTGAAGCATGTCATTTCTAAGTGGGTTAGCATGCAAGGGAACTTTGATAGAATTTATGCTAGTTTCATCACAAGATTTGCAAGTTTTAAGGTGACTAGCATGCACATTCCTAATATCAATGAGTTTGGAGTGAGTTTCAGCTAGGTCTTTCTCAGTTTCATCAAGTTTCTTACTCCAAACAGAATTTTCAACAGTCAAGCAAGCAATTTCATCTTCACAATCATCTAGTTTCTGTTGAAGGGAACTGGTTTCCTTTCCTAGTTTCTTTATGATCTTAAGAAGTTGTTTCTTATCACAATCAACTAGGGATTTTAAGAGATTGTCAGAAGTTACCTCAAGGTCTTCTGAGTCGCTTGAGTCTCCTTTTGCCATGAGACATCTTCCTCCAGAGAAGCCACTGAGATCCAGTTCCTCATCTGAGTCTTCTCCCCATGAGGCTACGAGAGCCTTCTTTCTCTGAGGTCTTTCTTCTTCCTTTGAGTCTTCCTTGTTGGGACAATTCTTAGCGTAGTGTCCCTTTTCCTTGCACTCGTAACAGGAGACTTCCTTGAGATCTCTTCTGGGTCCATTGTGGGAGGAACTGCCCTTTTGGAACCTTCCCTTCACAAAGAATTTTTTGATGTTCTTTGTGAAGAGGGCCGTAAGTTCGTCCTCCTCTTCTTCTAAGTCTGAGTTCTCTTCCTCCATCTCGAGCCTAGAGAAGGCTTTGGAGATCTTGAGGGCAATTCATTTCTCCAGTTTGTTGTCAGCATTGGCCTTGGTGTGCTCTCCTTCTTCAACCTCCAGTTTTCCTATGACTTGGGTCAAGGGAAGGGATTGGATGCCTGGAGTGTTCTTCATGATTCCCTTGAGAAGGGTGAACTTGGAGTTGAGTCCATTGATGACCACTAGGGACTTGGAAACTTCATCCAGATCGACTCCCGTCGCTGTCAACTTTCCAATCAATCTGTTGAAGCAGGAGTAGTACTCTGAGATGGTCTCAGTTTCCATCATTTTGAAAGTGTGGTATTCTCCTTCCAAAGCAAACTTTCTGCTTTGCTTTAGTTCCTCACTTCCTTCATGCATCTCCTTGAGAGCTTTCCACATTTCCTTCGCTGTCTTGATGCCTATGACCTTGTCCATGTCTTCTCTGTCCAATCCATTGAGGATGAACTGCCTGGCCTTGGCATTCTTCTCCATGATGACATAGTGTTCTGGTTTCCAATCTTCTTCCTTCATGGTAAGATCGACATAGCCATCTCCATTTTCGACTATCCTCCAACATTGGTAGTCGTTGGTCTTGATGTGGCTTTTCATGCACTTTTCCCACCATGTTTCTTCTCCTTTCTTTCAGAGATGTGGCTTGTTGGTGGAGATTCCGATCTCAAACTTGCTTGGTTGAGACATGATTTGCAAACTTAACAAAGATCTAGAGCTTTTTCTGCTCTGATACCAATTGTAGGATCGTGATTGTCAGATAAAAACTTAAGGAACTCAGAATATCAATTCTCAGTTCCTTTCGCAGCGAAAATAAACAATCAAACAAATGACCAGTTCCTTATAGTGGAAACCTTTGATTGCCAACTAGCAATCCAGGATAAAAACCACTACCTTTCTTTCGAAAGGATTTCAAAGTCTACTTCTTGATTTCTCATCTCTTTTGGTTACAACTTATCCTAGGAACGAACACACAGTTCCTTTGCCTTACGCACAGTTAGACAATCCTAGATAACTTAACACAATCAATAATCAATCCAAGAAACAGACTTTCCAACCTAGGAACTATCACTTACAGTCACAGGAACTTAGCACTCAGCTCTTCTTCCTTGACTGGTTCCTCTTGATCTCGGTTTGTTTGATGATCTTGTTTGGAGGTTCACACTAGATATTTGCTAATGAGTGTGAGTCGTGTTTCAGTGCTTTTAGATAACTCTTGAGTTAGTCTTCCTTTTATAGAGGATTCTTCGCAGCTTCTTCTTCTCTTGGTTCCACAGATTGAACTTGCCCTAGGATAAGTGGTTCTCCTTGGTCCACGTTGTTCTTGGCATGTGCAAACAACCTAGGCAGCTCAGAATCCTTCTAGGTTAGTCAACCTCTTCAGCTTCTTTTGTCTGAGGTTCAACACTCTGGGCGCTTGGGAACTGACTTCTGGACAGCGACAGGTTCCATGTCCTGTCGCTTTCACCTTTCTATGTCCGAGGTTCAGCGTTCTAGGTGTCTTGGAGTCTTGCTCTTGGATGGTGGCAGGCTTTTGGAAGCTTCTCTCAAGTCGCTTTCCACTTCCTTTTGTCCGAGGTTGGGGTTCCCAAATTTCTCGGGAATCGCAATCTTGCGTGCTTTGTTTCTGGGCACATCTGGGTTCCTCTGGGTTCCTTCCTTTGTTTTGTTCTTTGGTTCTCTTGTCCTGTTTGGCATTCATACCTTCGGTATTTGTCCTGTGGTTCCTTAAGCACATCTTTGAGATAAAAACATTAGTAACATAATATTTGTCATCTTCAAAAGTAGAGAAACTGAGGAAAGGAACTCTCAGGGGAACCGAAGTTCCAGAGTTCCGTTTCCTAACAAATTCCCTATGATCCATCTCTTAAACCCTCTCTGGGAATTGTTGTGCAATGCGATAAATGGCCTCCCTGATTCCTTGTATGGGAACGTACTTTTCGGTTCCATGTTTTAAACCCACATCAAAGTTCCCATATACCCCTCTAGCACACTGAATATATCGCTAGAAAGGAACCAGGATAAAATGCTCTTCCAACGGCTAATTCGGCACTCCCCAAGACGCTATTTAAGGCAAACCTGCAGAAATCAGTCATGTCTCAGTACAGTGCATCCTTCTCTGAATGAATAATATTTCAAATGGCTTGTGACCGTTCGGAAAAGCTGCAACCCACATCAATGCTCAAGATTCTCCCTGATCTTCTCAACGGCCAGATTTCTCCCATCGTCCCCTCAATCCTCATCCGCCTTTAAAAAGTATCTTGTTGATCTAAGCTTCCCCACAACTTGCCATTCGCATCTCTCTGATCCTCTATTTCTCTCTCTCTCAAACACAAAAAAATTCTAGATCCTCAAAAATGGCTGACCAAAATCCTAACCTGGTCCAAGACGAGGAGGAAGTTGCCCTTCTCCGAGCCTTCCGAGAAAAGAAGGCAGCATCGTCTTCCAAGCCCATTTCTGCCACCACCTCCCAAAACCCCCAACCTGAGGAGAAAGTTGAAGAGCAACCTGAGGAGAAAACAGAGGCGAAGGCTAAGGAGAAAGTGATAGACATCACTCCTGCCTCGGCATCGGCGACTAAATCAGTCTCAGAGGGAGGTTCTCATGACTCCTCCCCGGATAAAACTACACAAGAGATCCTCCGTCCGGTTCCCTCTTCTGCTATCCTTAAATCTAAACCAGTCTCCAACCCTGGTCCATCTGTTGCAACAAGGCTGAAACAAAGAAAGAGAAGCTCCCAAGCTCTAGTTCCCTATGAGCCCAAATCCACAAAAAGGGCCAAATCCACCACTCTCTCTTCTTCCTCCCTGGGTCAGGTCTCCTCTCTCTTCTATAAGAGAAAGATCCTCAAACCACTCATCATCGGCATGGAGTTTTGGACCCAAGCCCTAGAAGAAGAAGATGAGGAACTGTTCAGTGATGCCCTAAGCGAGTTTCACTCTCTGCTGCAGTACCAAGGTTGGGATGAACTTTTGGGTGAGCCTTTATCCGCCTCTGATGAAGTTGTCCGTCTGTTCTACCAGTCTCTCACCTTTGTACCCGCCAAGGATAACTCTCCTTGCAACGACGCCATATTCCAGTGGAAGGGAACCATGTACCCTCTGTCCCCCAACCTCATAGCGTCTGCTCTTGGGATCGAGTCCAGATCTGGCTTTGACATTCTGCATCAGAAAAAGGCATGGCCCAAAGGAAAGGGTTACAAGTCCAAGGGAGAAGTGGTGAAGAAACTCTATGACGGCGACTACCCCTCAACCTTGGAAACAAAGGACCTCTCCATCGCCAACAAGCTTCTGCACTTCTGGATCATCCGAAACCTAGTTCCCAGGCAGGAGCACCGAGCCTCAGTTCTCATCACAGATGCCATTCTAATGGAAAAGGTACTATCTGGAGTACAAGTTGATCTCCCCCGCATTGTGTTAGCTCATATGCAGTTTTGCAAGTCCCACACATCCCATGCCCTACCCTTTCCCCATCTTATCAAAAATCTCCTCTCCCTGCTACACCAGTACCCTGATGATTTGCCCGAGACTGTCTATAGCAAGGTTCTCACCATAGCCATTGTTCGAAAATTGAAGACAAAGGATCACCAGGCCACCCCCTCTGAAGCTCAAGTTAACTCGCCTAAGGAAAAGGTCAGTTCCCAGGGCCCTTCAAGTTCCCTACCACCGCTCAACCCCACTCAAGACTCCTCTGCGATCCTTTCTTCTATGGGTCGTATTGAAAAGGCTATCACGAAAGGCTCGACTGTCATCACGGTCGCTCTTCTTGATCAAGTAAATGAGCTGGGGAAGATGAGCTCCGCTGTCTTAAGTCTGGTAGAAGTTCTTCAGAAAACTTGGGAAGATGCAACCGGTACTAATCAGGCCACGGGCCAAAATAAAGGAACTAACGACAACAAGGATGACGAAGATGAGGCCGCTGCATTGCCATAGGAACGCTTCTCCTGGTTCCCAGTGTTGTACCCTCACAGTGTGCTAGTAGTTCCCCTAGGATCCTACTACCTTCTTCTATCCTTGTGTTGTCTTTCTTAAAGGTTGCCTATGTTGTTGTCTCTATACGTTGTTGGTGTGTTGGTTTTATATTGTTTTGTGATTTGTCTCACCCCGCCTTGAACAATGTTAAGTTTTTGTTAAGTTAATGACTACTTTTGGCTTCGTTTCTATGATTACTTTGTCTTTGCCTTAAGTTTCCATTATGTTTCTGTTATGGGTTTGCTGCAATTGTGTATTTACTTGAATATCCCGTTCTTAACTTGTCACTGATCTTTTCGATGATGTCAAAAGGGGGAAGAAGGATAGGAACCTTGAACTTTGGAAACTACTGGACTATTAGGAACCATGAACTCATTCTACTTCTAAGGGGGAATTTGAAATAAACTCGTTCATCTGCTTAGGGGGAATTTGCAACCATTGAATATTCTCTCATTATTTTATAATGTTGTAAATCCCTTAAAATTCAACTGGTCTCATGAAATTCAAAGTCCTATAATGTTGCCAGATTCCTTGTATTTGTCATCATCAAAAATGGGGAAATTGTTAGGAAACGGAACTCTGGAACTTCGGTTCCACTGAGAGTTCCTTTCCTCAGTTTCTCTACTTTTGAAGATGACAAATATTTTGATACTAATGTTTTATCTCAAAGATGTGATTTAAGGAACCACATGACAAATACCGAAAGCATGGAAGCCAAACAGAACAAGAGAACCAAGCAGCAAGACAATGGAAGGAACCCAGGTATGCCCAGAAACGCAGCATGCGATATTGCGATTCCCGAGAAATCTGGGAACACCAACCTCGGACAAAAGAAAGTCGAAAACGACTTGTGCGAAGCTTCCAAAAGTATGCCATTGTCCAGAGCAAAACAACAAGACACCTAGAACACATAACCTCGGACAGAGAAAGGTGAAAGCGACAGGACATGGAACCTGTCGCTATCCAGAAGACAGTTCCCAAGTGCCCAGATCGTCGAACCTCGGAAGAAGGAAGCTGGAGAACGACTTGGCTGAAGTAGTTGACTCACCTAGAAGGATTCTGAGCTGCCTAGGTTGTTTGTATATGTCAAAGACAACGTGGATCAAGGACAACCACACATCCTAGGGCAAGCTCAATCTGAGGGAACCAAGAGAAGATCAAGCTGCGAAGAATCCTATATAAAAGGAAGACTAACTCAAGGGTTAGCTTCAAGCACTAAAAACACAATACACACTCAATAGCAAACATCAAAAGTGTGAACCTTTAAACAAGATCATCAAAGCAAACCGAGATCAAGAGGAACCAGTCAAGGAATCGAAGAGCTGAGTGCTAAGTTCTTGTGACTGTAAGTGAGATAGTTCCTAGGTGCTAAGGTATGTTTCTTGGATTGATTATTGATTGTGTTAAGTTATCTAGGATTGTCTAACTGTGTATAAGGCAAATAAACTGTGTGTTTGTTCCTAGGATAAGCTGTAACCAAAAGAGATAAGAAATCAAGAAGTAGACCTTGAAATCCTTTCGGAAGAAAGGTAGTGGTTTTTATCCTGGATTGCTAGTTGGCAATCAAAGGTTTCCACTATAAGGAACTTGTTCATCTAGTTGATTGTTTATTTCCGCTGCAAAGGGAACTGTAAACTGTGTTCTCAGTTCCCTGATTATTAATCTAACAATCACGATCCTACAACCTTGCTAGTGCCATTGGGTTGGGCGTAATGTCACCCTGTGTTATTCTCGTAGTCACTCGAGATTGTATTAAAAGCTTTAAACGTTAATATACGTTTTGTAATTAAATAAGATAAGTGCGGTTATACACCTAACTAATGAACCCTCGGGCGAGGAGTACAACGTGGAAACCGCCCGGACTCTTGTTAGAGTAAGTCATCTTTTCAATCTGGATTCGCATTACGCGGTGAGGTTGGTCGTGGACCCAAATAATCAAGGTCATTTTTAAACTTGTGTGTAAACTTAACGTTCCCAAACATTTGTCATACGTTTCCCATAAGACTCAATTCCTTTGGAGTCTTCTTTTCAGTGCATGTCTAATTTTAATCATTCCGTAAAAGTTTCGGGTTATGTATCGTCCCTTCGGTTATTATTCGAGGGACAATGATAATAAACGGTTACGATCACTTGAACCATTCTGTTTTCACCCTTGCATAGTCTTTCATTAGACTAACCAATCGGGTTTTATTCCTTGCATGGTTGGCTAGTGTCATCCGTCCTATACGGCACATCAATGGTTAGTCCCCGAAGACTTGAAGTAATCAATCAAAGAAGAGGTTTACAGTTGAGGATTTAAGTGACAGTGTTTTAAGGTTGTTAAGTATTACTTTAATATATATATTCTTATAACCTAGTCATGTAATAGGTTTATTCTTAAAGTCTTCCGCTGTGTAATTTAAAAGTCTTCCGCTGTAATTTCACTCTGTTGTAAAACCGTCATTCTCATTTAATGAGAGATCTTCTAACAAAAAGGTTGAGTTCATTTAAAATGTCTGATGCTGATTAATCTTTCGTTATTTAATATACTTATTTAAGCTTAATTGTTCCGATTAAAGCCTAGGGTGACTTTAGACACTAACGTCTGAGGTCACTGGCGTGTGGCACTACCGACGTAAGTCGGGGTTGTTACAGACTCTTCAAATGGCACGGATCTAATATTGATCAAGGTGAAGAGTCTTCACATTATTAGGTTCATCAAATGCAGAAGGAGGCTTAATGACGTCCAATTGATGACTTGTTTCTTGGCCTCCCTTCCCTTGAATGAATGTGAATTATACATGAGGCTCTTCTGCTGGACTTCCGCCAAAGACTGATTTCTGGACTGTTCTGGGTAGATTCCATGGAAGCAATTGTCATAATAGTTGTAGATCTTTTTGTTAGCTTTCCAATGGCAACTCATGGTCCTCCATTGGACGTTCGTAGCTCCCTTTATAGCCAAAATACTGAGAAGGTGTCGGAGGGACAGATTCAGCGGTTTTGTCACCTTCCAACATCCGAGCGATTTCTTTGTTTTAAGCTTTTGTTCTTCCTCAAATATGACGCCGCCCATAGTCATATCATCCTCTCTTCCTTTAAGAGGATTCGTCCTCGAATCCACATGCACTTCAAGAGTTAGAGGAGATGTACTATCTTTCTTTCCCTTCATGGTGGCGGTTTTGACAAGTGGTTGTTCGACAAGGCATTTTGCCTCATCTTCTTTCAAATTTGGATCCTCTTCAACAACTTGCTCTTCAACAAGTTTGGCCATGGAAGTTTCACCCACTTCTTCCTTAGGCGCTTCATCACCATTGAGTGATTTCTCCATTTGTAAGGGTTCCTTGACAAGCTTTGGGGCAGCCTCCGCCGCATATTGGTACTCTCTCGTCGTCTTGTGTGCATTTTAAGCCGAAACTTCCTTGATACTGAGCATATAACGATCCGCTGAATATGTCCCTCTGACACCTCCTCAGTATTTTGGCTATAAAGGGAGCTACGAATGTCCAATGGAGGACCATGAGTAGCCATTGGATATCTAACAAAAAGATCTACAGCTATGATGCAAATTGCTTCCATGGAATCTACCCAGAACAGTCCAGAAATCGCAGTCTTCGGCGGTAGTCCAGCAAAAGAGCCTCATGTTTAATTCACATTCATTCAAGGCAAGTGACAAGCATTGTCGAGGCGCCTAAACAAAATAATCATAAACAAACCTAAACAAGTAGCAAAGGCAAGCAAGGGTCGAATCCCACAGGGAGGAAGTAATCTTTCTAAGTGCACAATTGTATGTCAAAGGTAACAAGGGGGGTTTTGGTTGGTTTGATTCAAAGTAAATAACAAAGTAAAGTAAAACAAAGCAAAGATGTAATCAATTTGGGAAAAGTACTTAGCCAGACAAATATCCACCATTCATGAGATTGGTTGATCCTAGCGTTGTTTCTAGCAATATATACAACCTATTATAATATAATAGCCATAGTCCACATCAATGTCATCTAGGCAATAATAGATATAATAGCGTTGTTTCTAGCAATATATACAACCTATTATAATATCTGTATTTTAATCATATATATATATATATACATATATAATAGCGTTGTTTCTAGTAGTATATACAACCTATTATAATATTCCTTTTTAAATCATATACAGTTATCAAAACTGTTCCCAGACGAAAACAACATTCATCCCAAATTAATTAACAATTAAACACAATTGATAATTAATATAAATATGGAATGATAAGCAAGAGAGAACCGCCACTTGCCTTAGGTTAGACGAAGCTTAGAAAAGCTCAATGACAACGGGTTTCCGGGTCCGAAACGAGGTCAGATCTCAGATTATGGATTCTTACGAAACGACCCATAACGGAACCCTAAGTTAGATTCGATAACCAAATATACGAATCTAAAGAAAGACGAACTAAATCGAAGGAACGAAGCCTCGATCGAGACCACAAAGCCCAAAGCCACACCACGAGCCCAGACACACCGCGGGTGCGCCGGCCCTGCCGCGGGTGCGGTCGAGCTACAGCGGCGACATGACGACGACGAAAACTCATCGTGATCGACGCGTTTGGATTCGATTAGGATGGGCTTCGACTTCCCAACTCCTTGCACTTCCAAACACCACTTGGAGAGTACCTTGTCCTCCTATGGTAGCTTCGGCGACACTCCGGCGAAAGCTTGAGCTTTCCGGTAACAATGGAAATGAGAGATTTGAGAGAGAGAGTTTGAGAGCTGTGATTCAACTCCACTCCAGCTCCTTTCCTTTTATAGCCCAAGCAAGGAGGCCAAGCAACCAGGTGACTCATGGTAGGCGCCTACAACGACCGGATGGGACAGTTGCAGAGGCAAAGACGACGCGACGTCTGAAGTCCGGCACTGCAGAGAAGAAATGATGACACCGCGGGGTGCGGTGGCCTCACCGCGGGTGCGGTGAACCCCCACCTGACCGCCTCAGAAATTGGCCTTTCACCGCGGGGTGCGGTGGACTGACCGCGGGTGCGGTCAAGGCCATTTTCTGTGCCTTTTGTCCTCTTTTGTCCGGGAAGAATTATGGGCATGGGTTTTAACCCCGGGTTAAATATATTTGCACCCGAACGAATATTTTAACCCCAAAAATATATCGAATGTATTTTTTCCACTCCGGGAATTATTACGGAGATCAAGGATTTTACAGAAAATCCGAACTCCTCTGAAAATAATCCGACTAGTAGTACGGGAGTTGGAAATATTACAAAAATACTCTTTACTAAAATGAGGGATATTTTTTCCACTCCAATGGCAGCCTCCAAGGTTTGTTGAATCACATCCATTAGACCAGATACAGCCTTTCAGGTCTTTCCCAGTTCAGTTACTTGATCACGGATGGCAACAGAGATAGCAATGGTTCCTTCCGTGATGGCTTTTTCAATACGAGCCAGTGAAGCTAGGATCGCAGAGGAGTCTTGAACGGGGTAGAGCGGAGGCAAGGAGCTTGGAGTGGCTTGGGAACTTGCCTTTTCCTTAGGCAATTCCGCTGGCACATCAGAGGGAGCATCCAGATGATCTTTGGTTTTGAGCTTCTTTACAGTGGCCATGGTTAAGAACTTGCTGTAGGTTGTTTCATTGAGATCAGCTGGATATTGGTTAAGCATGGAGAGGAGGTTTTTTATGAGGTGAGGAAAGGGCAAGGCATGGGATTCATGGGATTGACAGAACTGCATATGAGCTAACACTAGCTTGGGGAGGTCAACTTGGTCACCAGACAGGATCTTATCCATGAGGATGGCATCGGTGATGAGAACTGTGGCTCGGTGCTCCTGCCTGGGAACCAAATTCCTTATGATCCAGAAGTGCAGGAACTTGTTGGACAAAGAGAGCCCCTTCGTCAGCAGATTCTTTGGATTGTCACCATCATAGAGCTTGCTGACCATCTCAGTTTTGGTTTTGTAGCCTTTTCCTTTGGCCCAAGTCTTCTTTTGATGCAGAATGTCAAAGCCTGATATGTTCTCAATCCCTAGAGCTGAGGCGATGATGCTTGGGGATAAGGGAAACATGGTTCCCTTCCATTGGAGGATGGCATCATTACAGGGAGAGTTCTCCTTGGCTGACACAAAGGTCATGGACTGATAGAAGAGATGCACCACTTCGTCGGAGACTGAGAAGGGTTCCACCAAGATCTGGTCCCACCCTTGAAACTGG
Organism: Rheum nobile; assembly: GCA_027886185.1. Classification (NCBI taxonomy): domain Eukaryota; kingdom Viridiplantae; phylum Streptophyta; class Magnoliopsida; order Caryophyllales; family Polygonaceae; genus Rheum; species Rheum nobile. The sequence goes on along the minus strand of WOAB01000595.1, from coordinate 4,558,084 downwards.
AGCAGAGAGTGGAATTCACTGAGGGCTTCGCCGAATTGAGCTTCATCTTCTTCCTCTAGGGGTTGGGTCCAGAACTCCTCACCAATGATGAGGGGCTTGAGTATCTTCCTCTTAGCGAAGGAGGAAGAGACTTTCCCCAGAGTGGAGGTGGAGGTTATGGCTCTGGTGGACAAGGAAGAGAGGGTTGCTGATTTGGGCTTTTTGGAGGAGGTCGGTTCTTTGGAGACAGGGTTGTAGGGAACCAGGGCCTGGGAGCTTCGCTTGTGAAGCTTGAGCCTTGTTGCAACTGAGGGAGCAGGCTTGGACTTGAGGCTGACAAGCGAGGGATCCGAGCTGTGAATCTCCAGGGTCTCCTTGTCTGGAGAAGAGTCATGGGAACCGCCTTCAGAGACAGTGCGAGTAGCTGATGCAGATCCATGGTGGAGTTCCTTTTCCACCTCTTCTGTGTTCTTGGGTATGGGTTCTTTTGTGGGTGTGAGATCAGGGGATTTGGAGGAGGAGGCTGCTTTCTTTTCTCTGAAAGCTCTTAGGAGGGAAGCTTCCTCCTCATCTTGAGCAAGGTGGGGGTTGAAGTCTTTGTTTGCCATTTGAGGAGCTTTGTGGTTTGAGAGAAAAGGTGAACAAGAGATTGAGAGAAAGCGAGAGAAAACAGAGTGCTCGGCTCAATCAAACAGGAGACCCTAAATAACCCTTGAGCAAATTTTGGAGCCATTGAGAATCAAGCCGTTGGGGAGAGAGATATCTCTGGGAACTCTGACATTTGGGAACGGCTCAATTGATGGAAGCTTTTTTGGCTTTGAAACGGTCACAGATTCAAAAATCAAATACTCAGAAATGGCAATTGTTCAACGCTGAGAAGACATCTCTGACGCTGTGAAATTGCCATAAATGATGTCTTGGGAGGAGCGAGTTTCTACGAGCCGTTGGAGAGCTGTCAATACCTAGTTCCTTTCTGGCGAATTTTTCAGTGTGCTAGAGGGATATATGGGAACCTTTGATGTGGGAATTTGAAGACATAGGACCTGAAAGTACATTCCCATAAAATAAATCGAAGAAGGCCATTTATCGCATCACACACTAATTCTCAGAGAGGGTTAAGAGAAGGATCATAGGGAATTAGATTGTGCAATGAGGCAAGGGAGGGTCATAGTACACAATCATCATTTTGACTTGTATTGTCGGGTTAGAATGTGATTAGATTGTGACTTTTGGGCCAACAAAGAAACTTGGACAATGATTGAATTTTAATGAAAAATGAACATTCAAGGAGAAGACTAGAAAAATTTGTCAAGGCCTTTTTGAGTAACCATTGTGGATATAAGGGTCTATTGCAAAAGAGATAACACAAAGATTCCAAGACAAAGAAAAGTAAAAAGATCTGAACTAGTCAATCAAGGGAGCTGGAGAGGAACTATAAACTAAAGGAACTGCTAGTTTATAGGAATCATTCCCAGTTCTAATCTAAGGTTCTCGAAAGGGAACTCTATTCAAGGCTTTGGTGAATATGTCTGCAACCTGATCTTCAGTTCTACAAAATTTCATAATGATGTTCCCTTTCTCAACATGATCTCTAAGGAAGTGATGCCTTATATCTATGTGTTTGGTCCTAGTATGATGCACAGGATTCTTAGAAATGTTTATAGCACTGGTATTATCACAAAGAATAGTGAGAGGACCATAAGACATATCGAAATCCACGAGTTGTTGCTTTAGCCATAAGAGTTGGGAACAGCAAGAGGCGGCTGTAATGTATTCAGATTCTGTGGTGGAGAGGGAGACTGAGATTTGTTTCTTTGAGCCCAATGACACAAGGCAAGGACCTAGGAACGGTGCCATTTCAGAAGTACTCTTCCTATCCACCAGGTATCCAACATAATCAGCATCAGTGAAACCCATCAGCTCAAAGGGACACTCTTTGGGGTACCAAATGCAGAGCGAGTCAGTTCCCTTGAGATATCGGAATATCCTTTTCACAGCAGCTAAGTGTGTTTCTCTTGGACATGATTGAAACCTAGCACACAAGCAAACAGCAAACACAATGTCTGGATGACTAGCTGTTAGATACATGAGAGAACCTATCATACCTCTATAGAGCTTTTCTTCCACAAGAGGACTTGAGTGATCTTTGTCCAAATGGGCGATGGTAGAGATGGGAGTGGAGAGAGGCTTGCAGGACTCCATTTTGAACTTTTTCAACAGTTTCCTGACATACTTTTGTTGGTGAATTTGTATGCCATCTTTCTTTTGGGATATTTGCAATCTGAGGAAGAAGGTGAGTTCCCCTATTAGACTCATTTCAAATTCACTGCTCATCAAGTCTTTGAACTTATCTACAGGGACAGGTTAGTGGAACCAAAAATGATATCATCAACATAGATTTAAACCACTAAGATGTTACCTTCTTCTTCTAGAATGAAGAGAGTCTTGTCAATGATGCCACGCCTATAACCATTGGAGAGTAGGAACTGGGCAAGACGATCATACCAAGCTCTATGGGCTTGCTTGAGACCATACAAGGCTTTGTCTAGGAAATAGACATGGTCTGGATGATCACTGTCTTCAAAACCAGATGGTTGCTTGACATAGACTTCCTCTTGAAGAATGCCATTGAGGAAGGCGGTCTTTACATCCATTTGGAATAGTTTGAAACCCTTGTGTGATGCGAAGGCAATCAACAGCCTTATTGCTTCAATCCTTGTCACTGGAGCATAGGTTTCATCATAGTCGATTCCTTCTTGTTGATTGTATCCCTGAGCAACAAGCCTTGTTTTGTTCCTAATTACAGCTCCTGAGTCATCAAGCTTGTTTCTGAAAACCCATCTAGTTCCTATGATATGCTTATCCTTGGGGCGGGGAACTAGATGCCACACTTTGTTTCTTTCAAACTGATGAAGTTCTTCTTGTATGGCTTGGATCCAGTCTACATCCTTCAGTGCTTCACCTATGTTCTTTGGATCCACAATAGATAAAAAGGCATTGAAAGCAAAGAAGGTTAGATGTTCGAACCTGACGGGAGGCTTGATGGTTCTTCTTTCTCTATTGGGGGCTAGAGCATTTGATGTGGAGGCATTTTGATTTGAACATTCAGCTTCAACTTCTATGTTAGGATCACCTTCTCCATTGAAGAACATATGAGAGGATGAATCATTGATGTCTCAACATGTATTATCTTCATGTTCATGGTTCCCAGAGATGGATTGTTGTTGATTGTCCATGGGAACTGGTGGAGGAACTGGCGGAACAATTTGTGCAGCTGGGTAGGAACTGGGAGGTGTGATGTCTTCATCTGGATCTTCTTGAGGTGGCTTGGGAAATGGATCTTCAAAGGGACTGGTGGTGTTCTGTATATTTCTACCAAGTGATTTCTCATTAAAAACAACATGGACACTTTCTTCTACCTTTTTAGTTCTTTTGTTGAAGACCTTGTATGCTTTGCTGCTTGAGGCATATCCAATGAAGATCCCTTCATTACTCCTTGGGTCGAGTTTGCCAAGATTATCCTTTCCATTGTTATGCACAAAGCATTTGCATCCGAACACCCTAAGATGTGAAATGTTGGGAACTCTTCCTCTTAGAAGTTCATAGGATGTCTTCTCTGTGATTGGGCGAAGCATAGCTCGATTGATGATGTAGCAGGTTGTGTTGATTGCCTCAGCCCAGAATGATTGAGAGAGTCCACTTGAGATGAGCATAGTTCGAGCCATGTCTTCTAAGGTTCTATTCTTCCTTTCCACTACTCCATTTTGTTGAGGAGTGTATGGTGCAGAGAAGTTGTGATCAATTCCATGCTCACTGCAAAAGGTTAGAAATTCTCCATTTTCGAACTCAGTACCATGGTCAGAACGAATAGAATTGATGGAGCAATCGAGAGATTTTTCTAACATGGGAACCAGATCCTTAAATCGTCCAATGACTTCACTCTTAGATTTTATGAAAATTGTCCAAGTGAAATGAGAGAAGTCATCGACAAGAACAAAGATATACTTGTTTCCTCCTAGGCTTTGAACTCTCATGGGTCCACAAAGGTCCATGTGGATGAGTTCAAGGGGCCTTGAGGAACTTACCATATTTTTGGATTTGAAGGAACTTCGAGCTTGTTTCCCTTTTACACTGTCTGAGCATAGTTCCGTAGATGTGTCACTTATCTTTGGAAGGCCTCTGACTAGCTTCTTTGAGTGTAGCTTTTGGATCAATTTGGTGCTTGCATGACCAAGACGTTGATGCCACAAGTCCGTTTGATCATTCACAGTTGAGAGACAGAGTTTCTCCTTGGGAACAAAGGATGGGTCAACAACATACACATTGTTGAACCTTTTACCTTTTAAGATGATTTGTCCCGAGGAGTCAAGGACAGTGCATTCATTTGATTTGAATCTAACTTCGTTGTCTCCTTGATCACACAGCTGTGACACACTAATTAGATCAAAAGCAAGATTATCAACAAGGTGGACTTTGTTTACCTTAATGTGGTCATTGAGTTTCACAGTTCCTATTCCATAAATTTTCCCTTTGCTTTTGTCTCCAAAGGAGATGTTCCCTCCTTGGAGGGGTTGAAGAGAGGTCATTTGATTTCTTCTTCCGGTCATATGGCACGAGCAACCACTGTCAATGTACCATAGTTGAGGTTGCCTCTCTTCTTTCTGCACACAAGGAAACTAAGATTTCTGAACCCAATGAAACTTTGCTTTACTGGGGGGATTAGCATATGAATTATCATTGCGAGTCTGTGGATGACCAGGGAACTGGTTCCTTTCATGGTAATAAGCTCTTTTCTCATTATCATAGTTCCTTTTCTTAGGACACTCAGTGTTGTAATGACCATTCTTGCCACAATAGTAACACAAACGATTGTAAACAACATGATCATATTTTCCCTTTCCTGGCCTAAAAGGTTTTTCAGTTTTTCTTTTATTGAAATCGACATTGTTTCTAACCTTACCATGAGCCATGTCCACGTACCTTTTGTGAGCAAAAGAATTAGTGAACCACTTGTCTTTAGGAGAAACTTTCTCTTTTCCCTTAGGTTCCCTTTCAAAATCCTTAGGGTTCCTAATTGGACTTTGAGAACTTTCTTTGAGACGTTTGGCAACCTCAGCCTTGTTCTCAAGAACCATGATCTTCTCTAATAGGAACTGATTCCTATCTCGAGAAGTGGCAAGAGCAGTACTGAGGTTCTCATTCATCTCAACAAGTTCGCGTCTAGCCTTTTCATCTTCAGCATCATCATTGGCTTTGTTATTAATGTATCCAACTCCATGACGTTGTTTCACAAAGACAGTTTGATTGACTATTTTTTCTTTTATAGACTCAGTGAGTTCATCTAACCTATCACTTATGGATTGAAGCAAGTCATTTCCAGATAGATTATCATGCATAGGAACTTTAACAGAGTCTATACTAGTCTTACTACAAGATTGGCAAATTTTAAGGTGACTAGCATGCACATTCCTAATATCAATGAGTTTGGAGTGGGTTTCAGCTAGATCTTTCTCAGATTCATCAAGTTTCTTACTCCACACAGAGTTCTCAACAGTCAGGCAAGTAATCTCATCTTCACAATCATCAAGTTTTTGTTGAAGAGCAGTCGTTTCCTTTCCTAGTTTCTTTATGATTTTTAAAAGTTGTTTCTTATCACAATCAACTAGAGATTTTAGGAAGTCATCAGAAGTTACCTCAAGTTCTTCTGAGTCGCTTGAATCTCCTTTTTCCATGAGACGTCTTCCTCCAGAGAAACCACTCGGATCTAGTTCCTCATCTGAGTCTTCTCCCCATGAGGCCACAAGAGCCTTCTTCCTTTGAGGTTTTTCATCTTCTTTGGAGTCTTCTTTGTTGGGACAACTCTTAGCGTAGTGCCCCTTTTCTTTGCATTCATAGCAAGAGACATCTTTGAGATCTCTCCTCGGTCCATTGTGAGAGGAACTGCCATTTTGAAACTTTTCCTTCACAGAGAATTTTTTGATGTTCTTTGTGAAGAGAGCTGTAAGTTCGTCCTCCTCGTCTTCTAGTTTTGAGTTCTCTTGTTCTATCTCAAGCCTTGAGAAGGCCTTGGAGATTTTGAGGACAATTCCTTTCTCCAGTTTCTTGTCAGCATTGACCTTGGTGTGTTCTCCTTCTTCAACCTCCAGTTTCCCTATGATTTGAGTCAATGGAAGGGATTGAATGCCTAGGGTGTTCTTCATGATTCCTTTGATGATGGTGAACTTAGAGTTAAGTCCATTGATGACCACCAGTGATTTGGAGACTTCATCAAGGGTGACCTCAGCCGCTGTTAGCTTTCCAATGAGCCTGTTGAAGCGAGAGTAATACTCAGAGATGGTTTCAGTTTCCATCATTTTGAATGTGTGGTATTCTCCTTCTAAATCAAACTTTAGGCTTTGCTTTAGTTCCTCACTTCCTTCATGCATGTCCTTGAGTGCTTGCCACATCTCTTTCGCCGTCTTGATTCCTATGACTTTGTCCATATCTTCTCTATCCAGTCCATTGAGAATGAACTGTCTAGCTTTGGCGTTCTTTTCCATGATGACATAATGCTCAGGTTTCCAATCTTCTTCCTTTTGGTTGAGATCGACATAGCCATCTCCATTCTCGACTATCCTCTAGCATTGGTAGTCATTGGTCTTTATGTGGCTTTCCATGCACTTGGCCCACTATGTTTCTTCTCCCTTCTTTCGGAGATGTGGTTTGTTGGTGGAGATTCTGAGCAGAAACTTGTTCGACTGAGACATCTTAGATCTGTAAACTTAAACAAAGATCTAGAGCTTTTCCTGCTTTGATACCAATTGTAGGATCGTGATTGTTAGATTAAGAACAAGGGAACTGAGAATACAGATTACAGTTCCCTTCACAGCGGAAATAAACAATCAAATATAAATGAACAAGTTCCTTATAGTGGAAACATTTGATTGCCAACTAGCAATCTAGGATAAAAACCACTACCTTTCTTTCGAAAGGATTTCAAGGTCTACTTCTTGATTTCTTATCACTTCGGTTACAGATTACTCTAGGAACAAACACATAGTTTCTTTGTCTTATACACAGTTAGACAATCCTAGACAAACTTAACAGCAAGTATAATCAATCCAAGAAGTAGTCCTAAGCACTAAGGAACTAACTCACTTACAGTCACAAAAACTAGCACACAACTCTCAGATTCTTTGACTGGTTCCTCTTTATCTTGGTTTGAGTTGACGATCTGTTTGAAAGCTCATACTATGATGTTTGCTATTGAGTGTGATTCTTGTTGTAGTGCTTGAAGATAACAGTGGAGCTTATCTTCCTTATATAGTGGATCTTCGAGGTTGGATCTTCTCTTGGTTCCCACAGAGCAAGCTTGACCTAGGTTGTGTGGTAATCCTTGATTCACACTGACTTAGACATGTACCAACAACCTAGGCAACTCAGAATCCACATTGGTTGGTCAACTACCTTAGACAAGTCTGTCATGTCGTTGTCCAACTCCTTTCGTCCGAGGTTCAGCAACCTAGACACTTTGGAACTATCTTCTGGATGGTGACAGCCTTGTGACATGTCGCTTTCAGCAACCTTTGTCCGAGGTTCAGCGTTCTAGACATCTTGGAGCTTTCCTTTGGATGGTGGCAGACTTTAGAAGCTTTGCTCAAGTCGCTTTCACCATCTTTTGTCTGAGGTTCTGTGTTCCCAGCTTCATCGGGAAGAACAAAGTCACGTGTTGCATTTCTGGGCACTTCTGGGTTCCTTTGGTTTGCTTGTTTGGTTTCTTTATCTTGTTTGGCTTCCATGGTTTCAACAACTGTCTTGTGGTTCCTTTAAACACATCTTTGAGATAAAACATTAGTATCAAAGTATTTGTCATCTTCAAAAGTAGAGAAACTGAGGAAAGGAACTCTCATGGGAACTGAGGTTCCTGAGTTTCGTTTCCTAACAAGTACCCTGATGATAGAACGAATGTGGCCCCGGGTATAACTCATGGTAGTCAAGACCATATGGAGGGTATTGCTGGTACCCATAACTCGAATTGGGGTGATCTCTCCACCCTGGGGTGTATGCGTAGGAGTATGGGTCATATCACGGCTCTCCCCAGAACTCCATTTCTGTATCAAAAAAAAAAAAAAAAAGAACTCAGTAGGTTCGAGCTCTCGACTTTTGCCCAGGTCTGAATATTCCGCGGGCGCGGCCAGATTTCCGCGGTCGCGGCAGTGACACATTTCGCGCCGCTGTTCGCCTCTCGCCGCAGCCGCCTCTTGTCTTTGCCCTTGGTCGCGGTTGGTCGCGGCAGCCTCTTCTTGGCTCCGTTTGTGTGGCTCTTCTTCTGTTCTTCTTCGTCTCCTCAGGTGGTTTTCTCCTCGTCTTCTAGATGTCTTCAATTAGCTCCTCCAAACCACATATCCACACTTCATCTCTCCAACTACATACTCCACAGTTGTGCTCTAAATCCCTATAAATGGAACCCTAAGCACCGATAACAACTCCTAGATAAGCACTACAAAGTAGAGCTAGTCAGCAAGGGAGGCCAAGAAACAAGTCATCAATTGGACGTCATTAATCCTCCTTCTTTTGCATTTGATGGACCTAATAATGTGAAGACTCTTCACCTTGATCAACATTAAATCCGTGTCATTTGAAGAGTCTTCCAAGACAACCATTTTCAATTCTGAGCCATCAAAGAGTCTCTAGTTTGTTCTCTATTTAAAGTGTTTTCTTTAACCATTGTAACCATGTCTTTGATCATCAAAATGAAGTCTAAAACTGAGTGTTTTCCTTAGAGAATTAGTAGAACTCTTGTAGTTTGCTCGTGAGTAATATCGAGTGTTGATCGATCCATTCGGGTGAGTCATATCTCGAATTATTTGATCTTGTTCAAGGCGCGAGTGGTGAGTCATATCCATAAGTACCTTGTCCACTTATCCCTTTCAATTTCCAGAAAAGAATACCTTTCAAAAATGTATCCAAGATCCAACACAAAAAAAATGGCCACAAACACACTACCGAAATCATCATTTTGAAGCACCAGTTTTCATTGTCGTCTTGTGTGCATTTTAAGCCGAAACTTCCTTGATACTGAGCATATAATGATCCTATTTCTCATCACACGTGGCTCTACACAATGATTGCACTTCAGTATAACATAAATCAATAAAACAAAATGAAAACAGCAGACCAATTATTGCTACAAGATGGCTAGTAAAATAGAGTCTGTATATCACAAACCTTAATTAAATCCGAAAATAGCACAATTTAGTACCTACTAACACACACCATACCCCAGAAAACACGCACATTCATTTAACCAACATGTGGATTTCCCTCAAAGATCCATACTGAAAAACACATAAATTTTCGAGAAATATCCGCAACAACAACGCGCAAAATAAAACATCGAGACAACTACGGTCGTGCATCAATATATATAACACAATCCGAAATAACGCAACACCAACAAAACGAGAAATGACCCCCACCTATAATAATAGGCAATGTAAGCCTTACGCTCGTACTCGATAATCGCACCACATATCGTACACAACAACGCAGGCCCAAGCACAACATGCAACAAATAAAGAAACAACACCCTCTTTAATAAGTCATACAACAAAAATGATAACCGGTAAAAAGAACGATATTATATCACTACGCGTTACAAAGAGAGGACCGAAAAACCATCCAGAGAAGCACACAATAGCACAATCGACGACTGAAAGGACGACAACCACACCACAAGTCAGAGAAAGAAACATCTCCTAAAGCACACACAACACAAGAAAATAACAACATCATGTAAAATATGGGAGATACATTATAAAACCAATAGCATATATTGCAACGCATCAAACCCTAAAAAAGCATACTCTCTCATAAGCCACAAAACAAAAACAAACATACTCAGTAAGTCTAACGAGTTAAAATCTAATCACATTGTTGATGCACGGTCCAAGCCAAGTAACCATCCAAAAGCACAAATAATAACGTTGAACCCTACGCATCTCATCACAGTGCGATACCATCCGAACCACAAAAAAACATCCCCTTCCATTGTCTGCATTGCGACGAAAAAACAACTTGAGATTTCAAAGGAGAACACAACGTTGAAAATACAAAATCCCACACCGATAGTAGAAAAAACAAACCGAAGAACGCAGCTGAGATTATTAGACAAGACTTTATCTGATATAACAAATCAAGTGACGGACAACACACAATGTCCCACGTGGAGACACGATAGAGAGAAACAACTAGGAAAACCACATATCACCAAATCATAATGGCAAGCCAATAACTACTACGAAGCCACCAGTGTAGTTACAAAGACAAAAACTTAATTCGCACTGGACACGAGGAGAGACAGCGGTGACACGCCCATAAAAACGCACCTGAACACATACAAGTTTTATCCCGGACATCTCTACCGAATATACAATTTTCGATGTTAGCGGAGCATGGATATCTACACCTACAATTATATATTGTTACGTTGGTGTGTAGTACTAGTCATGGTGAAGCCCACAATATGGATGATCTTGGTCAGGTACAGTCACCTCCATTCCACATGCATATTCGATCATAACATGTAAACCACTCCTTCATTGATTCCCTCCTTGTTAATTAATGCAAAGTGTTTCTCACATTAATTAATTATATAATTTCTGCATTTCCATCCACATAAAACGTATATAATAAATGAGTACGTGTATATATATCTGATGTATCGCTATAGTTAGCTGCTAGCTGATCAAGCCCCCTATACTACAAAGACATGGACCTTGTTGTTCCAAGTAACACATCACCTAACCATATATAGTATACCCACATATATATATCCTAAGTACGTACCGGCCAAAACAGAGGCGCGCGCGCTAATATACATAAAATGAGCCAGTGCGTTCCTAATTGGGATCTGGACGACGCCGTCCCGAGCAGATCGCGATTGGACCTCCGCCCCCACCCCTCCACCTCCAACTCCTCGGGCCCCGACGTCCCCATGCTAGACTACGAAATGGCGGAGCTGACGTGGGAAAACGGGCAGCTGTCCATGCATGGCCTCGGCCGGAGCAAACCCAACCTCGCCAGTAGCAACAACGGCCTCAAGTACGCCTGGGAGAGGCCACGCGCCTCCGCGGGGACCCTCGAGTCCATCGTCAACCTGGCCACTCAGAAGCCGCCGCCTCCCCTTGTGCGCTGCTTCGGCACCCGCCCCCAGCCGCCCGGCGCCAAGGGCACGATGGACGCGCTCGTCCCGTGCGAGGAGGAGCGCCGTGGGCCGGACCGGATCAGCACGCGCGGGGACTCATGCAGCGGAGCGGCAGCCGCCACGTGTGAGCCGACCAGGGACGGGGACGAGGGCTCGGTGCTGAAGAAGGCCAGATCGGCGCCACGTGTCCCGGCGGCCGCACGGGAGGCTAGCGTCAGCGTCAGCACGATGGGAGCTGACAGCTGGCACGTGCCGACGGTGGACACGTGTGAGAAGGAGCTGGGAGGGTTCGGACTCACATCCACCTCGTTCTGCTCGCAGGGGAACACTTTGAGTAGTTCCGGGCGCCCTGCAACCACCAATAATGATGACCACGACTCGGTTTGCCACAGTAGGCCACAGGTTTGTCTTTTTGCATCTCAAAAATCAATTTTTCTTTTAATTTCTCGGGGTTTCATTCAATTAGCTTTTTCTTTGTCACATAAACTAAAGAGGGAGACAGGAAAGGACGAGGAGAAGAAACGTATTGCAAAATCATCATCTTCAACAAGGAGAAGCAGGGCTGCGGCTATTCATAATCAATCTGAGCGTGTATTAATTCTAATCTCTGCTCCGGAAATTAAATATATGAAATCGCGATCGTCCCTCTTCAAATTCACCAGTTCAATTTGTTAATGTCATAAACTTGTGTGATTTTCAGAAAAGAAGAGATAAGATCAACCAAAAGATGAAGATGTTGCAAAAATTGGTTCCTAATTCAAATAAGGTATCAATTATTATCTCTCATATTACTTCTCATTATATATGTAGATGGGTTATTAGGTGCGCACGTACCTTTATGTGTGAACGTGTGTGCCGTGTATAAGTCTATATATTATGGTTAAGGGGGCGAGGTGCACAAATTTATGCATTATAGTGTACAAGGAATGAGTTGCACAATTCATTACAATCTTGTATTAGTATTTTGGTGCACAATAATAGATACATCTGTGCACAGGAGAGTGAAGTGCACAATTACAATCTGGTGCTCAAATATTTGGGTGTACAATTATATATACATTAGTGCATAATTGGTTGGTCTTTCTCATTGACCCACCGAAGCTTCGGCATTGATCGGTCGTTAACCAGGTGTTGACCACCGGTGACTGGAACCGACGTTAACCAGTCGATGCACTAATGTTGCACATAATTGTGTACTGTTTTGGATGTGCATCACATTACAAATAATTGTGCACAATTAACTTATTTGTGCAGTGATATGGTTGATGTGTTTGTGCACTAAGATGGAAATGTGCACAATATTACATATAATTGTGCATTGTGACGGTTATGCACCATGTCATAAATAAATGTGCACCACATTACAAATAAGTGTGCACCACAGTTAATGTGTTTGTGCACTGAAATTGTTGATGTTTTGTGCACTGAGATGGTTGTGCAAATAAATGTGCATCACATTACAAATAATTATACACCATAATTCATGTGTTTGTGCACTGAGATGATTGATGTGTTTGTGCACTGTGTATTTGAATAAGAAACAGATGCACAGTTCAATAAAATTCTAGTACACAATTTAATATATTCTGGTGCACAAAAGATACAATTTGGTACACTAAAGTTATTTTATGTCCAAAAAATTTATATACACGAATAATACGTATATAATTCGGTTGTATTTTTTACCGTTTTAGTTAATTTGCTAAGATTTCTTCGCACGTTTGCACGTTTAATTTTGTTCACACATGACTCATTCTCTATACGTAGATATAATCATTTTGTTTAATTTACTTTTTCTATATACGCGTACAAAATATATATGAACCATAACGTATGTGTGGTATATGTTTCAATCATGAGCTAGAAAAGAAAAAATATTGTATGTGCCTTAAAAATTAATATATAATAATCTCTCGCAGGGTCTTTTGCCCTGTTTTCTGGAGAAAATAATAATAATATGATAAGATGAGTTGGGTTCATAAGCTTAGATTACGTACCGGAGAGTAATAGCGATTATTAAATTAAGAAAGATAGAGAGCTAAAATAAAGATATGTCCTTTAAAAAAATATGAATGATAAAATTGTAAATATGTTAGATTTAGTTTATTTTAACTTTTTTTTTATAATAATTGTTTTAAGATTTTTCTATAATTTTGGAAAACAAAATTTCCAAAACTTTTTTTGGATTTTTTTTTTGCATTTCAACAGCGTAAAAACTTATATTTCAAGTGCATATAAAAACTTATATTTCAATTGCATATAAAGTGCATATAAAAACTTATATTTTTTTTTTGAAGAAGGGTAAATGAATATATATTAAAGCGGGTCCTGTACACGGCAAAAGCCAGAACAAAGCGGATCAAAAGCTAAAACAAAACTTTCAGTGAACCAACGATTCCAAAGACACCAAGACATCAAGAGAAACAAACAAGACACGAAGACAAAAGGCAGCTACAAGATCTTCAATGTGCGCAGCCAAGTAAGATTGGCATCATCGAACTTCTTCTTGTGTAGCAGCAACTTCGTGGTAGCAATCCGAATAATCTGATCAGCACAATCTTCTCTCGAGGGAGTGAGGTCTTCAAAAATCACCTGGTTGCGAGTACGCCAGATGGTATACATGAAGCAGGAAATGGCCATACAACGAGTCAAAAGTTGGAGCTTGGTTTGCTGCAAGTCAGGCAGAAGAGAAAAGCAGACCTCAGCAGAGCAAGGAAAGGCAAGAATGGTGAGCCAGGCAAGGATCCGCTTGAGGATGTCTTTGACAAAAGCGCAGCTAGTCCAGAGATGTGTGTTGGACTCAACTTCCGACGTACAAAGTACACAGGAGTCATCGACAATGTCAACACATCGTCCCACACGGTCTTTGGTAGGGAGTCTTCCATGAAGAGCAAGCTACGAGATGAAAGAGCACTTTGGAATATGAAGACCACCCCAGATGATCTCTCCCCAAGGAAAGGGGGATCCAGTTTGACGCAGGAGGTTGTAGGCCAGATGACTACTAAAATGGCCAGTAGGACCGGTGATAAGAGGCATAAGCTCATAAGGCTCGTAATTCAGACGAAGTTGGTCTCTAACCTTGAGGATATTCTTCCAAACCCAGCTATCCTGACGAGAAGCCTGGCAGTCCCAAATGGAGCAGTGCGACAGGAAATGGTGCTCAGCCCAGACAGTCCAAATGCTACGCACTGAGGCGGAAGCAATCTCAGAGAAAGGTTTCGCCATGGAGGCCTTATTCCAGGAGAGAAGCTCCTTAAAACCAAGCCCATCCTCACCATGCGGGCGGCTTAAGGACTTCCAGGCAATAAGACAACGTGCAGAATCAAGCTCCCCAGACCAGAGAAAAGAGCGTAAAATAGCCTGCACTTTCTTAAGAATACGAGCAGGGAACAGCAAAAGCCTACACCAGAAATTCTGAATGCCATAAAGCACAGCCCGAATGAGCTCAACACGGCCGGCGTAAGAGAGCTTCCTGGCAGTCCAAGAACGCACTTTAGAGGTCATCTTTTCAATCACAGAGGTGAAGTCACTGGTCTTAGGCTTGCGGGAGCCCACGGGAACACCCAGATAAGTCATAGGCAGCACCCCTTCAGCAAATTGACAGCAATGAAGAATGGGGTCCCTCCATCTTTCATGGTTCCCTCCAAAGTAAATCTTGGTCTTCGCAGCATTGAATCTGAGGCCAGAGAGATTCCCGAACTCATCAAGAAGAGATTTAAGGGTCGCAACAGAGTGAACATCGCCTTTACAAAAGAGAAGCAGATCATCTGCAAAGGAGAGATGGGAGAGCTTGAGGGAGTCACACCTGGGATGGAATTTGAATGAGGGAACCGAGGGCAAGGTGAGCAGCATACGGGAGAAGAACTCCATAGCAATGGTGAATAAGTAAGGAGAAATGGGGTCGCCCTGCCTCAGCCCCCTTTGCCCTTTGAAGAAGCCAGTGAGGCTGCCATTGACACTGATAGAGAAGGAGGTAGTGGTGATGCAACTAGCAATCCATTCAACAAACTGAGGAGGGAACCCAAGATGAACCAGGCAATTGAGGATGAAAGACCAGTCGAGCGTGTCGAAAGCTTTGTGGAAGTCAACTTTGATAGCACAACGGCTTGAAAGATTTTTCCAGGAGTAGTGCTTCAAGAGATCGCTGCAAATAAGAACATTATGATGCTGGGAGCGACCAGGGACGAATGCAGCTTGGTGTTCATCAATAATGGAAGGGAGAACCCACTTCAATCTGTTGCTAAGGATTTTGGCAATGCCCCGGTAAATACTATTACAACAGGAGATAGGACGAAAGTCCTTGGCATTCGTCGGGTTGTTGCACTTGGGAATCAGAGCAATAACAGTGTGGTTGAGCTCTCTAAGCAATCTGCCTGAGCTGAAAAATTCTTTAACAGCTCTAACAATATCAGACCCAATCACGGGCCAAGCTTTCTTGAAAAAGAAAGGATTGTAACCATCAGCCCCCGGCGATTTGTTGTTGCCCATACGAAAGAAAGCACGGCAGATTTCCGCTTCAGTAACAGGGCAAACCAGCGAAGCACGCTGATTGCTATCAAGACAAGGTCCCCGACCAAGGTGCTCAGGTTGGAAAGAGGAAGGAGGCGAAGCTTGGCCGAGAAGAGCCTCATAGAAGGAGGTGAAATGCTGAGCAATTTCAGACTGCTTAGTGAGCTGACTACCATCATCAAGCACAACCAATCCGACAAAATTTCTGCTTTTCCTGCTCTTTATCTGATTGTAGAAATAAGTGGAATTGTGGTCGCCAAACTTTTAAGTGCATATAAAGTACTGGTTGAAAGTAAAAGCACAATTTAAAAATATACGTATATATTAAATATTCACATAGAGTATAAAAATGCTTCTTTAGTATGTTAAAATGCATTTTTAATATGTAAATGTGCATATTTAACATATATATTACAAGTGCATATTTTTAGCTAATGTGTGTTTATTATGCTAAATTACATATGTCAGTATGTTAAAGTGCATGTGCATTTTAATATGTTAAAGTGCATGTTTAGTGTATTAAATTACATGTATAGCATGTTAAAGTGTATATGCAGATATATTAAAGTGCATATATTAGTATATTAAAGTACATGATTACGATACTAACGATCATGATGCTAAAAAAATTAAGAAAAACAAATTATGGGAAAATTTTGAGAAGAAAATCGGGAAAAAGAATTTTAAAAAAAACCAAAACAAAAAATTATAATAAATAAATAAATAAAATAAAAAATTATAATATTTACAATTTTATCACTCCATGTGTTTTAATTACTAACTCTCTATTTTATAAATCCAATATGAGAAAAGATAAGGTGAGGATGGGGGCTTAGGAGAGGAGTGATGACGCTCCAAGACCGTTAGATCAAGAAAAAGAGCGCTCAGATCAGCCAAGGAAAGAATTCAGATACAATTCGGCGTGGCCGGATTTTTCGCGAAAAAAAAACGCGTCTCGCGTGCACACGCATTTTAGTTCGTATGCACACATACGTTGTTTTGCATGCACACATACGTTATTTTGCATGCACACACACGTTTTCATGTGCACACACATGTCATTTTCACATGCACACGTAAGTTATTTTCGTTGATTTTCATACATATGTACACATTTTATTTCATACACGCTTTGAGTCATTTTTCACATGCACACATATGTTATATCCATGTGCATACTGCACATATGCACACATATGTTATTTTCATGTACACACATGCACACCTACGTTGTTTCACATGGACACATAGCACGTAGTGTATTATGTATGCACAAACATGTCATTTTCACATGCACACGATAGTATACTTCGCATGCACACAGTAGTATACTTTGCATGTACAAAGTCGTATTTTCATGTGCACACGTTTTGTTCATTTCATAAACGCACGTATTTTATACATGTACACAAAAATGAATTTCACTTGCACAGTATAGTGTATTTGACATGCACACAACAGTGTATTTGATGACATGCACACAAATCTGCACTTTGCGTGCACGCGAATTAGTCTATTTTTCGCGAATAATTCGGCCGTTTCAAATTTTTGCCATATTTTTAAAAAACGATCTAGACACTACGTTTGCTTTTCATCTAACGGCTCTCATACGTTCTCATGCATTCCTCTCCTCTCTTTCCTTTCCATCCCTACGGGATCTCAACCCATCTAATAATCACTATTTACCCTAACTCCTCTTCTCGTAAAATCTCAACTTAATATAATTGATCGACTATCTAGCCAATATTCACCCATGTTTGATCGACTATCTAGCCAATATTCATCCATGTGTGTTGACTCTTATTATGTCCAACTAATTACAAGTGGACAGATCGAAAAAAAAACATATTATTATATTACTCTTTAATTTTAATTTGTTCTTTTAGATACGAATTGCAATTTAAAATTTTGGGGAAGGTAGATCTTGTATATTATAGATAAAAATAATTTTTTTTTAAAAAAGACGTATTTTTCAACTATCTCGACATTATATTATTATAAGGTGTTATATCTTTTTTTTTTTTATCAATGTACGTCTCTTGAAAATGATTAAATGAAATGAAAATTGTTTTGAAACCATAATAGCCGATTTCTTTAACCAAAACATAAAATTAAAATAAATTCATGCCAGTTTACAAGTACTAAAGTTACTTTTAACTTATATTTAATGAAGGTGTAGATAAATAAAAATGTAAAAAAACTATACATGATATTTCGGACTTGACAATTTCATTTGGTATTTCCATATCCACAAAGAAGTGGGGGGCGAAGCTCGACAACTTGGCAAAGAGGGTGTTGAGTGGGACATATCTTTGTTCAGCCACATAAAAAAGAAAATGTTCCACTGCCACTTGCAAAGAGGGTCCAAACCATTTCTATCTTCTTGTCTTTGTATGCGCGGGATTCATCACTTAATTTATCCATTTCAATCATAAGAATCTATCATCCCAAAACATACTTTACCCTTTCCAATCCTTTAGTTTTGCTCTGTAAAATATTATATATTGTATTATCATACAGAGTTAAGGACCGATAAAACGAATGTTTACGATGAAATGTGAGGAGAAATGAAAGCCAACTACTTTTGGACAATTAAAGGATATGATGAATGTTTCATCATAACACACATACACCCTCTCACACTCAACCACATCCTATGGTCAATATCTGACCATTGACCGTTGATCGGTCAACAGTCAGTGGTCAACGTTGATCGTTAACCGGTCAAACTGACTTTTGCCCAGTTTTTTTTTTGTAATTCTTGTTTTTATAAACATTTTCATCATAAAATTGTTTCTAAAAATATGAAAAATTTCGTATTGAATTTGAACAATTGTATACTAAAAGTTGAACAAATTTTTTTGAACGATATATAAAGTTGAACAATTGTATCTTAAAGTCGAACAATTTCATTTTTATGGTTAGACAACTGTTTTCACTAAGCAAATTTTAGTTTTTTTTCTCGGGCAATTTTTTTCTTTCTTTTTCTTGTTTTCCTACACGTTTTTATCATAAAATTGTTTTTAAAAAAGTTGAATAATTTGTTTTTTTGCCATTTTTTCATTTTTTATTCTTGTTTTCCTACACGCTTTCCTCATCTAATTGTTTCAAAAAATTTGAACAATTCTCAATTGAATTTGAACAATTGTATCTTAAAAGCTGAACAATTTTTAACAATATATAAAGTTGAACAATTGAACCAAAAAAGTTGAACAATTTAAATTGCAGGAAATTTCAAACTTATAACAAAAGAAAGATTGAACAATACTTTATTAAAATTTGAACAATTGTCAAATAAACTTGAAGTTTTGTTTATAATGTAATATAAACTTAATACAACTCAAAATGTTCAAAACATAAACCCTAACCCTAAATCCTAAATGTGTAGGAAAATAAGAATAGTAAAAATGACAAAAACGGCTACCCCTAAAAAATATTATAAAAATGAAATTGTTCAAAATTAAGATACAATTGTTCAAATTTACACACATAGCGAACACAACTGTCTAACTATAAAAATGAAATTGTTCAACTTTAAGATACAATAGTTCAACATTTCAGATACAATTGTTCAACTTTAATATTGTTCAAATTTTAATTGTTCAACTGTTAACATACAATTGTTTAACTTTAAGAATTAATTGTTAAATTTTTTCATAAAAAGTTTATACTGAAAACGTGTAGAAAAACAAGAAAAAATCAAAATAAAATTTTAAAAAATATGAGCGTTGACCAGTCAACGGTCGATCAACGATAATCATTGATCAGTTAACACTGATCGTTGATCGAAATTGAGTATGATAGGGTATATGATAATATTAAAATAATTAATATAAAAGGCTCCTTACGTTTTTTTCACCCTAAGAAAGTTCCAAGTTCCTCAGTTAACTCTTATCATACATATGCTTTTGCATAAAGTATGTGGTTCCGTGTGGCGAGTTTGACTTTTTCACTATTTTCCTAAAAGATATGTAAGCATTTATCTATCGAGATATATATATATATATATATATAAGTGAATTAATCTTAATTTAGTGATAGATAACGACCAAGGTGCAATTATTTCGTGAAGGGCCAACGTACGGCCTGGGCCCTTGAAAAGTCATATTCTTGTCAAGCTGTAAAAGCGTGTAAATCCAATAGTCGATTCTTCGATGCTAGCCGAAATTTCCATGCCTTCACTGTTCAGGGAGGTGGACGTCGTGCAAAATCGCAGTATTTGAGTTATCAGCGCTTGATCTCGTTTCTTACTCAAAATCCCAAGTAAGATTAGGACGACCCTAATTTCGAAATGGGAGCTTCATAGTCTTTTTCCAAATCTATTATATATACTAAAACAACATTTTATTTTGTCACATTTACTTTCACATTTCATTTATCACATGTCATTATACATGTCATTATGTCAATCACACTTTCCCTCTTGCCATATATCAATTTCTAAACATTATAATTTTTTTAAACCTCAAATTATATACACGGTTTTGATCCCACAATTATATACAAATATTTGATCCTATAATTTCTAAAAGTCAAACAATTCCTAATTAAGATACAAATAAATGTTCAATCAAACAATTCCTAATCAAGATAGAAAAAAAATCACAAAATTTCTAATTTATACTAAATATCTAATTTATACTAAATATCTAATTTATACTAAATATCATACCTTGATTAGGAAAATATCGAATAAGAATAACAAGTAATGGAAAAATCATTGGTTGGTGATCTTATGAAGATTAAGCTCGTAAATTCTTAAAATAGAGTGAATCGAACTTTAAATTGTTTACCTAACATAGATTTACAGGTACCAAATCAATCACGCAATTACTTTTGTAAATAATTTTCTTCCATAAATACCTTGAAGATATAATTTCACAATTTTAAACCTAAAAATATATTATACACTGGTGATCTTATAAAAATCAAGATCATGGCTTCTTCAAAATAGAGTGAATTATTATTAAATTGTTTTCCTAACATAGATTATGAAGGGATCAAATCAATCACACAATTGTTTTTTTCTAAACCACGACTCCACAACTCCCGACACATCTTTCTTCTACGAGTGGGCATGAACGGAGACGACGTGATGGTGTGGGCAAAGCATGCGACAAAGGCGAACCACTTGGTTGGTGACGGAGACGAGCCACTCGGCCGGCGACGTAGGCAAACCGCTCGGCCTGCAAGATTTCATGTGTGTTTCCTCCGAATCTGGGTGTGAACAAGTACATTTTTTTACGAATTTGGGTGCGATTAGGGCGATCTAGGTATGGTTCATTTCATTTAAACCATTATTATTTTCTCTTCTTAGGCTCAATTTTAGGACGAAATATGAGTCAAGATTGATTTTAGGGTTCGAGTTATGGGATGATTTTTTAGTTAATTAGGGGTTGATTTTTAGTTAGTGTTCGTTTTCTACTGAATATCAAATTGGAGTTTCAAATTGAGTGCCTATCGTTTGTTAGCTCCAACGGGGTTCAAATTTATTTAGTGTTCTTTTTGCAATTTGTATTTGTTTTTTCTAATAAAAAACTAACGGAAGTTAACAAAATCTAACACTTGGGTACGGTCCTAACTATTTACAAAGCACAAGAGTATTAAAAGAAATTTTTTTAGATGTAGAAGACCAACAAGAATAACCCTAACCACAAGGGTGGAACCAAATGGAATTTCCCTAAAGATTCTATTATCTTTCTTTCCAAATTTGTTTTCGAGTAGATTTTTTTCCAATTTTGTCAAAAATTATTTTCTTCTTTTAGATTCAAATTTTCTTCTTCTTCTCCATCTCTTTCTGTAATCAATTTCCAATTTTTATTGTTACTCATTGCATATATATTTTTATATTAATTAACAATATAATTTCTATATCAATTTTTTTATCTAAATAATAATCTGTTAAACAAATTACGTGATAAACAAATTCGTGCAAGGCACGAGAACTAAGCTATTACGCTTACTAAAGCAATAAGAATTTTTGTCTCATGGCGCTTCCACAATCATTTTACCATATGGAATTCCTACAACATTTTCGCCACATGTCAATTTCTTACAAGTTTACCATTTTTTATACCTCAAAATATATATCATATATTTGATCCCTTCCTATTCTATCATACAAATCAATCACAAATCAAATAATTTCTAATTAAGATAGAAACAAGTCACACACATCCTAATTTATAATAAATATCGTACCTTGATTAGAAAATCTCGAAAACGAAGAATCACATAATTATTTTCGTAATCTACTTTCTTCCTTAAATACTTTGAAGATATAATTTCACTTGTTTAAATCTCAAAATATATACCAAATATTTGATCATTTTCTAATATACTATACACATTGGTTGGTGATCTTATGAAGATCAAGATCGTGGATTCTTAAAATGGAGTGAATTAAAATTGTAAATTGTTTTCCTAACATAGATTATGAAGGGGATCAAATCAATCACACATTTTTTTTCGTAATCTACTTTAATTTATAAATACTTTGAAGATACAACTTTACCTTTTAAACGTTAAAATATATACCAAATATGTGATCCTTTCCTAATATACTATACAATCAATCACACAATTCCTAGTTTAGATAGAAATAAATCATTTATATTGTTACTCATTACATATATATTTCTATAGTAATTAACAATATAATTTCTAAAGTACTTATCTAAATAATAATCCAATAACCGTGATAAACAAATTCGTGCAAGTCACGAGAACTAAGCTAGTATGATATTATTAGTCAATAACTTTCCAATAATATTGTACCAACAATCAATAATCATCTATCATCATTTCTCTAAACGATATCATGAGACATACTCATATGTGGATGTTTTTTTTTGACAAAGTAAAAATTCGAAATACAAGACAAACCACTGTCTGATACATCGATGGGCCGATAACTCGGTTATCGTACAAACCGACAATTACAGTAAAAAAACAAACATCTAGTCAAAAAAGAAACGTACAAATGGTTCAGCAAGGCTTCATGAATCCTTGAAAAAGGATGAGTTTGGCAAAACACGGGTTAGAGATACAAGCTAACACGGTGTCGTACCGCCGACAAGCAATCTGCAGGACTATTGGAAATGCGATGAATATCCTAGGCAAATCTCCGACACAAGGAGACCACAAGAAACACACATCCATGTCATCGATCTCAACCGAAACAATCAACTCAAACCAAGCGCCAAGAAGAAGCCCCAAACTCAACGAACGTATCTCAAAAGTAAAAAAAAATATTGTCCAAACTAGCTTCCTCGGCCAGGATTTATAATTCTTTTCATGATTTTAATCAAAATTTTCTAGCTTCCTATACATAATCGGTTCATCTTAATTGTTCTTCGATCAGTTGTTATATGTATACTTTGGATCTAGAAGTCCAAAAAATACACAAAAAATAAATAAAAATAAAATCATTTGTTCAACAAGTTGTTCTGATATCATTTGTTGTTGGGTAGAGATTCGATCTAGCTTTCGTCTCTTACAATAACAAAAAAAATAACACGAAGAAGACGACGAGTTTTTTGTCAAAGGGGTCACCGATGGCGAACGACCTCAGAGCGGAAGAGGAGATAACACTACCACTGAGCACTCAAGAGGAGCCGTCAAAGGGATGACCTAGGGCGGAGATATCACAACAGGCGGGTACTACACAAAAGAGGAAAGGATATCGGCGACGGAGATGACTACGAGGGAGAATGGAGGAGATAGGATGTCTATGGCATGAGGGTGGAAGATCGAAGGAGTGGTTGGCGGTGGAGTGAGATAAAGGAGAGGGTGGCGGCTGAGAAAATAGGGTGGGTTTAGGGTTTGAGAGGTGAGGGTAAGTTTTTGGTTGGAAGTGTTTTCAGACTCATATACGGATGTTAATTATGGTGTAGAATGCGGATGGAGATGGGTCGTGGGTTTTAGTATAAAATCATGTTGTTTTGAGCGCATCGGAGATGGTACTCTTCCATTCTCATTCTCCTTAATCACCCAAACACACTCAATTTATTCATAATTACAATTTAAGCACTTTTTTGTCCAAATTATTAGAATTTTTGCCGTAATTTTTTTTTGTTCAAAATTTTAAGGATCCTTATATGAACATTGTTGTTATTATATGCAAATATGAGATAAAATATATGAACATTAACATATAATATATGAATATCTAGTTTATTTTTATGGTGCACAATGTGGAAAATAAGATGAATTTTTCAAAGTTGTAGATATGAACCTTATATAACTATATATGAACATGAACATGTTACATATGGACCCCTTAGACCACGCATAATGAATTTCAAACATGAACGTGCTCAAAATTGTACATATGAACCTCTTAGACCAAAGTTCATATTTAGTACTCTAAAGGTTCATAATTAATATCTAAATATTCACAATTAACAAACATGCGTTTAATATACTAAACGTAAAAGGTGCATGATTAATAATTATAAACTATATTTGACGTTCACAATCAATAGTACACTAAGAGTTAATACTTGATAAACAAAGTCAACCTGCATTTTAATAACGCATTCTGAACCAAGTTAAATATATTTAGTTTGTGAACCTCTAGTATAAAATTTGCGAACCTCTAGTATGAAGTTTGTAAACCTCTAATATGATATAGTTTGTGAACCTCTAGTTTAAAGTTCGTGAATCTCTATTATAAATAAGTGAACATCTAGTATAAATATGTGAACCTAAATACAATAACGCATTGTGATCAGAACAAAAAAAAATGTGGTTTGAAAAAAAAATGAAAAGTTACAAAAATGCCCCTCTATGCCACTTATTTCCCGTTAATCCTAGTCATCCATCCTTCTCGATCTAATGACCCATGTTTCTCCGCATTTTCACCCTAAGAGTCATAAGCACTTGAACCACCCTCATATTATCATTGGTGAATATTTCACCGGTCACCTTTAGTGTTCCATTCAGTAAGGTTGAAGCTAAAACACAATGAAAAAGGATAAGCCCAGACTCAATTTTGAGGTGAGGCTGAAGCTAAATATATGAGCTTATGTTGAATTGTCTGTTGGATTTGGCAAGTTTATATAGGCTGATTTTGGGTGTAAAATGACCAAAAAAGACATCATTTTTCTTGGACAATACGTGATAATGGGCTGTTTTTACAAACTTATTACTTTTTAGGGCTTTTGAGTTTTGTGTTGTGTGACCCGAAGAACTGAAGGAAGAAGTTGGTGAAGGTGTTGTGCACGCGTTTCCTCCATCCACGAACACGAACAACTGAAGGAAGAAGCTTCCATGGCGATCTGAAGCGGACTCTCCATTGTCGACCACTGAGGCGGTCGTAAACCACGTTTCGCTAGGGGTGGAATGATAGAATGGACATGAAATCACAAACCACATTCTTAGTAACAAACTGAAAAAATAAAATAGTAATGGTAAGCAAGAAATTGAAAGCAATAAATGAAAGAAGCTATACTAGTCTATATTATGTTTGGGCATCAAAATTCATAATTTAATGAAAGTAGTACTTTGAATCCATAATTAAGTTGACAAGTTGGATGATTGAACTAATTTAGAGGTGAATTAATTGGTGGACAGACGGACAAGGCATCCATGCTAGATGAAGTGATAGACTACCTGAAGCAGCTGCAAGCGCAAGTGCAGATGATGAGCGTCCCGCTGATGATGATGCCTCAGCTGGCGATGCAGCAACAGCTCCAGATGTCGATGATGGCGGCGGCGGCGGCGGCTGCTGTTGCTCCCATGGGCATGGGCATGGGCATGGGAATGGGGATGGGCATGGGCATGGGCATGGGCATGCCCAGCCCCATGGCCGTGGACATGAACCCAATGAGTCGCCAAAACCTGGCCGCCTTCATGCCGGTGGCTGCCGCTTGGGACGTCCTTGACCGCCTACCCTCCCAGGCTGCCACCGCCGTCGTTCCCACTGACCCTATTTCAACATACCTTGCTTGCCAACCCCAGGTACGTACGTACCCTATTTATTCATTTCAGTAATCAGTATACATCTCTCTTATATATACTTGTTACATGTATGTATGCATGCATAATGTTAAAATGTGATTCAATACTTAGAATATATTTCATGTTATTTGCATTATTTCAGTTGTAACTAGCTATGTTTAAGGGATTTGTTAGACTAGTTAGTGGGGTTATTTGGAGTCGGTTTCTTTGGCAACATTGTAGTCGTGGTTAGTGGGATTACAGTCGTGCTTTGCTTGTTTAAATACTTGCATTATCGAGTCAGTTATCAACTAATGAAAATCAGAACATAGTGCAGTTCTGGAAAAAAACTCTGTGTCTTCTCTGTGTTGTGTTCTTCATTTCTGAGTGAGTTTCTGTGTGATTTTGAAACACTTTGCTAACAAATTGGTATCAGAGCAATACTAGGTTCCGATCCTAGGAGAGAGAGTGAAAGAATTGAGAGAAAACACAAGGGAAACACGGGTAAAGAGTGAGGTTTGATCAAGATGCAATCTAATGGATCAAACAACAATGGCTCTTAGCAGTTGCCTATCTTTAAAGGGATCAACTACCATTTCTGGAGTTTGAAGATGAAGACCTTGTTCAAGTCCCATGAGTTGTGGGGACTGGTTGAGAAAAGGGTTTGAAGATGATCAAACTGAGGAGCCAGACCAAGCACTTCGAGAGAAGAGAAAGAAGGATTCCAAGGCTTTGTTTATGATACAACAAGCCCTGGATGATGAGATCTTCCCAAGGATAGCATCTGCATCAACATCCAAAGAGGCCTGGAATACTCTAAAGCAAGAGTATTTAGGTGATAAGAAAGTGATCACAGTTCGACTGCAATCACTGAGAAGGGAATTTGAGACTTCCCTTATGAAGGAGAAGGAGTCTGTGCAGGATTACCTGTCTCGTGTATCTGGAGTTGTGAATCAGATGAGATCATATGGGGAAGAGATGAACAATCAACACATTGTTAGTAAGATTCTGAGAAGTCTTACCAAGCAATTTGATCATGTTGTACCTTTGAAGAGTTAATGGGGTCACTGCAGGCCCATGAAGAGAGGCTGAATAGATCTGGAGATCAGAAGGAAGAGAAGGCTTTCATGGGAAGAGATGAAAGCAAAGAAAGATCAGGCCAACACTTCAATAGAGGTAGAGGCAGAGGTGGCTTCAGAGGAAGAGGTCGAGGCAGATTTGGCCAAGGAAATGAAGGAAAAGAACCTGATCAGCAAAGAAAGGTGTTCAAGTGTTATTACTGTAAGAAGCCTGGACACAAAGAGGCTCAATGCTGGAAGAAGCAAAAGGATGAAGGAGAGAAGAAGATTGATCAGAGATCAAACTTTGTGGAGCAGGAAGATAAGCTGTTCCTAGCACAGCAAGTAGAGCAAGAAAATTTGCTTCTTACACAGAACACAGCTGCCAAAATCACAAGTGGGGTTTGGTATGTCGAAAGTGGATGCTCCAACCACATGTCAGGTGTAAGAGAGTTGTTCAAAGACCTGGATGAGTCAAGGAAGAGCCAAGTTAGGCTTGGTGATGACAAGCAACTCGAGGTTGAAGGAAGAGGCACATTGGCAATGATGACAGAGAAAGGTACTATTAAACTCATCTATGATGTGCAATATGTGCCAAAGTTAGCTCATAATCTGCTCAGTGTTGGTCAGTTGTTATGCTCTGGATTTTATGTTGTGTTTGATGATCAGTCTTGTTTCATAAAAGATAAGAAATCAGATGAAGTTGTTGTGAGTATTGTAATGGGAAATAACAAAGTCTTTCCTCTTGAGTTGTCTTCAAGTACAGGGAAGGCATTGATAGCAAAAGGTGATGATGACACTAGAGTGTGGCATCTCAGATATGGTCATCTGAATATGCAAGGGCTGAGGCTGCTTCAGACAAAAGAAATGGTGAATGGCTTGCCAAAGATTGGTGAGCTAGAGCTATGTGAAGGCTGTGTGTATGGGAAGCAGTCAAAGGGGTCATTTCCAAGTGGCAAAGCATGGAGAGCAAGTGAGGTGCTAGAGCTGCTTCATGCAGACTTGTGTGGCCCTATGCAAACTGAATCACTGGGAGGCAGCAGGTATTTTCTCTTGATCACGGATGATTATAGTAGGATGAGTTGGGTGTTCTTCTTAAAGGCTAAGTCAGAAGCCTTTGAGAACTTTAAGAAGTTTAAGGCTTTGGTAGAAAACCAAAGTGGCAAGAAGATGAAGGCTTTAAGGACAGATAGAGGAGGTAAATTTTTGTCTAAGGAGTTTACTGAATTCTGTGAGGAGCATGGAATAAAGAGAGAGCTCACAGCACCTTATACACCTGAGCAGAATGGTGTGGCTGAAAGGAAGAACATGACAGTGGTGGAGATGGCAAGGAGCATGTTGAAAGCAAAGGAAGTGCCAAATGCTCTCTAGTGTGAGGCAGTAGCAACAACTGTCTACATACTCAACATATCTCCTACCAAGGCTGTGATGAATCAAACTCCATATGAAGCATGGAGAGGTAAGAGACCTAGTGTAAGTCATCTAAGGATATTTGGCTGCATTGCTTACACTATGGTGAACCTGAGAGCAAAGCTAGATGATAAGAGTGTGAAGTGTGTCTTCATTGGCTATGCAACACAGTCTAAGGCATATAGGCTGTACAATCCTGTGTCAAAGAAGGTGTTTATTAGCAGGAATGTGGTGTTTGATGAAGGCTCAAGGTGGGACTGGAAGGAAAAGCAAATTGAAACAACTCAGAGGCAGAGTGTTGACATGGTTGACTGCTCAGGAGAGGTTGCAACAGAGAATGTTCAAGATGTTGATCTTGGCAATGGCACTACAAGCTCATCAACATCACCAACTAGCAGTTCATCGAGTAGCTCGAGGTCATCAAGCTCAAGCTCATCAAGTGGTACACCACCAAGGGGAATGAGATCACTGGCAGAATTGTATGAAAGTTGTGATTTTGCTCTGAATGTTACTGAGCCAAATAACTATGAGGAAACTGCAAGTAAGCATGAATGGCAGCAGGCAATGAAGGAAGAAATGAGCTCCATTCAAAGAAATGAGACATGGAAGTTAGTTGATCTTCTTGAGGGCAAGAATGTGATTGGTTTGAAGTGGGTTTTCAGAACCAAGTTCAACACAGATGAAAGCATTCAAAAGCACAAAGCAAGGCTGGTTGCCAAGGGATATGCACAGAAGGAAGGGATTGACTTTGAAGAAACATTCTCTCCTGTGGCAAGGTTTGAAACTGTGAGACTTGTGCTTGCAATAGCTGCTCAGAAGAAGCTTCCTGTGTATCAATTTGATGTGAAGTCAGCTTTTCTGAATGGAGAGCTTCAAGAGGAGGTATTTGTTGAGCAACCTGAGGGCTTCATCAAGAGAGGAGAAGAGAGCAAAGTTCTCAAGCTGCATAAGGCTCTCTATGGGCTAAAATAGGCCCCTAGAGCATGGTATAGCAGAATTGATGATTTCTTCATCAACAATGGCTTTGAAAGAAGTGAGAATGAGCCTACACTGTACGTGATAAAAGAAGAAAGGAAGAGGTTCATTGTGGTGTGTCTCTATGTAGATGACATCATCTACTTCAGTGACTCGGAGAAGCTGTTGTCAAGCTTTCAAACTGTGATGAAGAAGGAGTTTGAGATGACTGATTTGGGAGTGCTGCAGTATTTTCTTGGCCTTGAAGTCAAGCAGAGGAAGCAAGGCATATTTGTGTGTCAGGAAAAGTATGCCAATGACATGTTGAAGAAGTTCCACATGGAGAACTGTGAGGATGCTATTACACCCATGAACACAAATGAGAAACTGCAGAGAGAAGATGGCACTGAGAGAGGTGATGAGAAGTTGTTTAGGAGCCTTGTTGGAGGCCTAAACTACCTCACACACACTAGGCCTGATATAGCCTATTGTGTGAGTGTTGTCTCGAGATATATGCACTCACCATCAAGGCAGCATAGAAGCTGCAAAGAGGATTCTCAGATATGTGGCTGGTACTACAGGATATGGCATTTGGTATGAGTCAAGTGAGGACTTCAAGCTCATAGGGTACACAGATAGTGATTGGGCAGGTTGCCTAGATGACAGAAAGAGCACTTCAGGCTCTGTGTTCAGTCTAGGATCTAGAGCAATCACTTGGAGTTCGAAGAAGCAAGACATTGTGGCTCTATCTTCATCAGAAGCAGAATATGTTACAGCAGGAGCTGCTTCAAGGCAAGCTGTGTGGCTGAGGAAGATGCTTGTTGATCTGTGCTGTGTTCAAGAGGCTGTAACAGAGTTGTGGTGTGACAACCAATCAGCCATAGCTATGACAAAGAATCCTGCATTCCATGCCAGGACCAAACATATTGAAGTTCAGCATCACTACATAAGGAAGTTGGTGCTCGAAGGGAAAGTTGTGCTCAAGTTTTGTGGCACAAATGATCAAGATGCAGATCTGTTTACAAAGGCTTTGAATCAGGTGAAGCACGTGTTCTTTATGGAGAAGATTGGGATGTGCAAGTTTGAATCAAGGGAAGGTGTTAAAATGTGATTCAACACTTAGAATATATTTCATGTTATTTGCATTATTTCAGTTGTAACTAGCTATGTTTAAGGGATTTGTTAGACTAGTTAGTGGGGTTATTTGGAGTCGGTTTCTTTGGCAACATTGTAGTCGTGGTTAGTGGGATTACAGTCGTGCTTTGCTTGTTTAAATACTTGCATTATCGAGTCAGTTATCAACTAATGAAAATCAGAACATAGTGCAGTTCTGGAAAAAAACTCTGTGTCTTCTCTGTGTTGTGTTCTTCATTTCTGAGTGAGTTTCTGTGTGATTCTGAAACACTTTGCTAACACATAATGCATACTCCTTTAATTACTCTTAATTCTTGATAAAATATAGATCGCTGAAAATTAGAATAACTGAAATTTTGTTGATAAATTGTGATTTAGTGTAAAATGATCTAAACTAAGTGTGGCTGGCATGGCGTTCTAGTTCACACTACTTGCTACTTTGGTAGTATACATACATTCTTATAATTAAGTTTTCGTTTAGTGTATGTTTGGAGCATAAAAACCCATTTTAACTATAAGGTATGGCATGACCACTGTATGAGGAAGAGATTGATGGAAGAAAAGGAGGAAAGCGGTAGCGGTGTGTGGTCCATCGACGTCGTACGTAGTCCGTCATTGTTTCTTTCTCCACGAACAATGTTAATTGTGGTAGGAGAAGTCTGTCACAATAAATTGATGGTTGTTGACAAAGATAATTTTTTACAAATCCGACGAGCGTATGCTCTTCCAATCCTCTTTTCGGTGCCCTACAAATAGAGAAAATGGTCAAAGATTTGGCTTGTGTTTCCGTTATCTCCGAAGCTCAAGTCAATTCTCTACAAATTTCCCCTTTTACCTCATCAAAAAATTATTGTTCCAAAAGACGGTCAGATCAGTGGCTTAGGCAGTAGGCGTCCCATGAGCGACACGTTTAATTTGGTCTTGTGCGGTTGTTATTGGCGGAAGAAGAAAAGAGTGAAAGAAAGAAAAGGGAGAAAACGAAGTGGGGATTAGGGTTCCACATGCAACTAGGATTTTAAAAAGAGTTTATATTCTAAAACCCATGAGGTTCAACTACATGTTCGATGGAGAAATTAAAATTTATTTCCTTTGTAGTAAAAACGGATTTTGGTAAAAAATATCATCATTTTCCTACTAAAATATTAATTTATTCTAATTCTCTAATGCCATTCTAATCCGTCTAGATTCAGCCTAGGCACGCCTACCTGTCTAAGCGCTAGCCCCTCTTCCGCCTAGCTTTTCTTAGCACATTGGGCAAAATCATAGATTTTGTGGGATTTTTTGCATGTTTTTTCTCTAAGTTTACAATTTATAATTAAGGTACATATCTAAGCACCAAAGGTGCATATTTAAGCACTAAAAGTGCATATTTATTCACCAAAATTGCATTTATTATACGACATTTAAATAATGTAAGAATATGTACAATGTTCACATTTAGTATTTAATTGTGCATGATTAGTAGGTATAGCACACATATAGTATACAAATGTGTATGTTTATCAAAAGTGTATGTTGCACACATTTTAGCTAGCATGTCTAGTATGATAAAGTGCATGTTTAGTATTTTAAAGTACATGTGTTGCATGTATATGTGCATGCATTAGAATGTGTTAAGAGTACACATTCAACACATGGACAAAAAATCACACTATTTACAGTTTTGTCACTCCGTGTGTTTTTTTCTTCTTCCATTTTTCTACTTCTAATCTTAGGTGTCTATTTTTAATCCAATGACCATTTTAACTCCTTACTATTCACCCTAAATCCATTAAAATATATGATCCAAAGTATCAGATATACATTATATGTTTGTACATATATATATATATAAGTTGTTTCAAGTATAAAAGTCGGGTTTTTAGAATTTTTTAAGAGTTTGGATCATGTGAGGAAGGGGTTAGGGTCAATAGTGGGGAGCAATGATGGTCATTAGATCTAGAAAAAGAAGAGATGAGATTAAAAGATATGGAGTGACAAAATCGTAAATATGAAAAACATTAGTATTATTATTATTATTTTATTTTTGTCTTAATTTTTGTGAGTTTTTTATACTTGGGTTCCTAGATTATGTTTAAGAGTTTGAATCATATTAGGAAGGGAGTTAGGGTCAATAGTGGAGACTAATGATGGTCATTAGATCTAGGAAAGAGAGAGTCAGTATTAAAAGATATGAAATGACAAAATTATAAATATGACAAACAATATTATTATAATTAGGATGTGGATCCGGTAAGAAAGAACGCTTAGGTGAGAATGTGAGAATACGCACATACAGGTAAAAATCCATGCACATCACAAGGATGTGCATGAAATTTTGTCTGTATGTGCATGAGTTTTCACTTACACGTAGTCACATATATAGTCAAAAACATATCATACATGCAAAGATGTGCATGAATTTTTGCCTATATGTGCATGAGTTTTAACTTACACATAGTCAATAAATACACATACAGACAAAAATCCATGCACATATTGAATGTGCATGAATTTTTATCTATTTGTGCATGAGTTTTCACTTAAACATAGTCACCATATAGTCACAAATTCATTCATAAACATGCAAAAATCCATACACATCTTAAGGTGTACATGGATTTTTGCATGTATGTGCAAGAGTTTCCACCTACCAAAGTCATGCACATACAATCATAAATGCATGCACATCCGACATCTCACGTTCTCACCTAAGCGCCCATTATCACATGAACCTTTTTCCTTATTATTATTATTTTTTTTTTAAATAAAATATTAATTATATTATAGTTACAAAAAGTTAGTGGGGAGCCGAGATACAATCTGGGCCCCCACTCCTTTAGCAATGGCAAAACTGATCCTAGTGAAAATATGTGCCGCAGTCCGTGCCCCAATGTCTTGAGCTTGAGAAAATTTCTGTATCCTCTTGAGTAGGGCCATAGCATCCGGTTCAAGTTCCCCTAATGAAGAAAAAGAGAAGGGTAAGAAACCATAACCAATAGCCTTGCACTTAGCTTGATACTTGACTCGCTTACGATGCGCCGCCTCAATCACAACATGCCTTGGCACGAAGTCAGACATCCCAGATTGCGTCAGAGGTGATGACCCAGTCAAGTCAACACAAACATCAAGCCCACCATCCCAGGAGTAAAGTAACATGTCTGCAGGTCGGAGAGGTTTCCCGTCTCCCCCACACAGTCCAATATCAACCTCTTTACCAGCTGAGATCCCGGAACGATAACAAACATTCACCAAAGTATCACGGACAGCATTATGTCGATGTTTAATACCAACAATACTTGCACACGACACAGCATGATCTCCAAAAATGTCTCCCTCAAAGACCCTGGAGCAAGCAGAGCAAGGCTTCGAAATGGAAAACAGAGGGATGCCCAATCGATAGCACAACACACAACGATACGTCTTACCATTCATAGTCTGACCCAAACCTGAAATCGGGACAGCCCTAAGACAATCAGTGGCACGGTCTCCACGCTGAGAATTCCACAAAGCCATCTGTCGCGGTGACAAGGAAAAAGTAGTTTCTGCATCTTTCGTAATCTTCGTGAAATATATATCTGCCAATTTCTTCATGAGTTGGGGGGCAGCGATCTCACTAGGATTACTCAAAATGTCAGTCCCTACCTTTGTGTTAAAAGAACACAAGGCGTCTTCAAAAATAGGCCCTGATGTTGTGACAACAGCATGATGAAGGAGCTTATTCTGTAGGCTAGCGGATTGCAAACGCGATGCCAGAAATGCATAGATCAGAACATCACCTGCAGAATAAACACCAAGGCCCCCAAACTTAAAGGGCAAAGTGGCAAGCCTCCATTTCCAGTTGCCAAACCCCGGTCCAGAAGCGGTGACAATACGTTCCAAGGAACATCGAAGAGCTTGGTCAAACTTAAGCTGGGCAGACTCAAAGACACGAGGCGAGCATGTACGCATAGCAAAATAGAGTCTTATTATTTTATTTTTTTTATCATTATTATTATTATTATTATTATGAAATAGTTACAAAAAGTTAGTGGGGAGCCGAGATACTATCTGAGCCCCCACTCCTTTAGCAATTGCAAAACTAATCCTAGTGAAAATATGTGTAGCAGCCCGTGCCCCAATGTCTTGAGTTTGAGAAAATTTCTGTATCCTCTCGAGCAAGGCAATAGCATCTGGCTCAAGTTCCCCCAACGAAGAAAAAGAAAAAGGTAAGAAACCATAACCAATAGCCTTGCACTTAGCCTGATACTTGACCCGCTTACGATGCGCAGCCTCAATCACAGCACGCCCAGGCATGAAGTCAGACATCCCGAATTGCGTCAGAGGTGATGACCCAGTCAAGTCAACACAAACATCAAGCCCACCATCCCCGGAGTAAAGTAACATGTCTGCAGGCCGGAGAGGTTTCCCGTCTCCCCCACACAGTCCAATATCAACCTCTTTACCAGCCGAGATCCCGGAACGATAACAGACATTCACCAGAGTATCACGAACATCATTATGTCGATGTTTAATTCCAACAATACCTGCACACGACACAGCATGATCTCCAAAAATATCTCCCTCAAAGACCCTGGAGCAAGCAGAGCAAGGCTTCGAAATGGAAAACAGAGGGATGCCCAATCGATAGAACAACACACAACGATACGTCTTACCATTCATAGTTTGACCCAAACCTGAAATCGGGACAGCCCGAAGCCAATCAGTGGCACGGTCTCCCTGCTGTGATCTCCACAGAGCCATCTGTCGCGGTGACAAGGAAAAAGTAGTTTCTGCATCTTTCGTAATCTTCGTGAAATATATATCTGCCAATGTCTTCATGAGTTGGGGGGCAGCGATCTCACTAGGATTACTCAAAATGTCAGTCCCCACAGTCGTGTTAAACCTACACACATCATCATCAAAAGTCGGCCCTAATGCAGTGACACCAGCCTGGTGAAGGAGCTTAGTCTGTAAGCCAGCAGATTGCAAGCGCGAGGCCAGAAAAGCATAGATTCGAACATCACCTGCCGAATAAACACCAAGTCCCCCAAATTTAAAGGGCAAGGTGGCAAGCCTCCATTGCCAAGTGCCGAATCCTGGTCCTGAGGCGTTAACAATACGTTCCAGGGAACAACGAAGGGCCTGGTCAAACTTAAGTTGAGCAGACTCAAAGACATGAGGCGAGCAAGTACGCATAGCAAAATAAAGTCGTGAAACTCCAGTACAAGCACACAACAACAACAACTCGCACTGAGGGTCACCAATCTTAACAACCGCATCCATAAGCGCAATAGTTTTGTCCACTCTCCTCATCACAAGTTCACTGCTGAAACCAAAATCAACACTGACAGGTCCACCAAAAAGTTTAACCCCATACTGCGGTCTAGCAATATTAGGTGGAAAGACGCCTGCAAGCCTGCTCCTAGGGTCCTCCCTCGGCCAAAAGACTTCAGTTTTATCAACATTGAGGTGTAAGCCATAACGGGGTCCATCCTCAATAATCATCTCCAGAACCTTCCCCACAACCAAGGTATCTCCGACAATAGTGCCATCATCCAAATACCAGGCCTGCAAACACAACTCAAAAGTGTCCCTGATTTTGCACACCAAGGGATGCAACACTAAAGCAAAAAGCAAAGGGCCGAGGGGATCCCCCTGCTGTACCCCCTGGCAAGACCATAAGGTGTGCTCCCCATAGTACAATCTAGCTGGATTGGAATAGCAGAATTCAACCCAATGAGAAATAGCAGGACAATGAAGCCGAACTTCACGTATCATGACCTCTCGATCAACCAGGTTGAAAGCATTTCTAAAGTCCACCAACAACATCGTAAGACCCTCAACATCACCCCGATCTTCAATCAAACGATTCATAGTATGAAGAATAGCTTCCCCTCCTCCAGGCACCCCAACACCGAACTGACAATCATCCAAATATCCACTCAATGAATGACCGATCATAGAGGCGCTAACCTTGGAAACCAGACGCCTCCAAACAGTACCCACATCAATAAGGCGAATACCGCCACCCGGCTTGACAAGCGGCGTGAGAGGAGCACTAGCAATGTACTCACCCAACACCTTGGGACATTTCCCATCCAGAAAGAGACTAACAACCTGAGTGATAGCATCGACTAAAACATCACCTTAGCGTCTTAACCATACACCTTAGCATCTTGACCATTCACTTTAGCAAACACATACACCTTAGCATACTAAACATACATACTCTAACATACTAAACATTTACTTGCTTTAACATAATAAACATATATTTTAGCTAAAATATGCACTTTTATTAAAAAAATATGAAATAAAATATTTAAAAAAAAAAATTGATGACATCATTATTGACAGTGATGACGTTAATACTGACACGTGGAAATACCACATGTCAGCGAGAGAATAGTAAGAACCGTTCTCTCGTGCGCCGGGGGTAGGGGTGGGGGTAGGGGTGAGGGTGGGGGAGGGGGGCGTTCTCACTAGAATGTCCCATATATATATATATATATATATATATATATATATACTAAAGTTCTATTTATATTTTCTACATGTCCTTCGGAGGCTATGTGGAGTAAGCAAATCTAAATGATGTTTTACCACTGTACCTTTTTTTATTTTTACTTTTTTATATTAACTTCATCAATTTATTTATTTATCAAATATAAGTTACCGTACATATAAAAATAATCTGTTTAATAAGATTATTGAAATAAAATAAAGAAGCAAATATTTTTTGTCTTCCTTGATAAATTGAATGTACTAAAATTTCATGATTAAATAAGATTGTTGTTCGTCATATTTTTAATTATGTCTCTCTATCATTTTTAATCATAATTCTCCATTTTTCTTGAAAGGGTCATGATTGATCCTCACTATGCAACCTAGCTTACTATACATGTGAATATCACTCTATTTTTTTAATCGTAGTATTGGACATGATTAAATATTTATCACTCAAACATGATAGCGCTTAAATCTCATGTCACCTAAACGAGATTTCTCAGACCTTATAACACCTGAATATGATCTGTTGAATCCTTTTATATAATAGGTAAACGGAAATCTCCTCAAGTTGATTAGGTCACTAGCTTGAATGAATATGTGTAGGTACCAATTTATCGCCTGTATATGTCTAGATTATGATCATGTCGTTAGAGCACGTCCCGTTGAAGAGTCTTATATTGACAAATATGTGGGTTGTGCAGCCGATGACAGTTGAAGCTTACAGCAGGATGATTGCTTTGATTCAACAGCAACAGCAGCAACTGGCTTCCGTCTCTAAGCATTAATGACTAAGATCGAGGCGTGATCGACCGATGAACTTGAGATGTACGTATGTAATCAATAAATTACACAGTAATGTAAAGTGTGTATGCAGTACAGCACTTATATAGATATAGTATGCTCCTGCATGAATATTGAATTATCTTAATATGATATACAGTGTTCATTAGCAGAAAAGGGATTTATCTGACGTTTTTGAATATGTTAATTTATGTGGAATTTGAAACTGATTATTGTATACATAAAATTAAACTATATGTGAACATCATTCACGTACATTTTGTAAGGAGATAAATTTTTTTTACAATTGTACCTGTGCTTGTAGGAATCTATACCACCAAATAATGAATGCAGTACTTAACTGAACTTTGAATGAATAAAATTCTAGGATTGAAAAAGTATCAATCATCATCATCAATCATCAATATATAATATAATTTATATAATATAATTTTGTCCTATGTGAAAATATTGAGAAAATAGAGTAAAAATATGGTGAAAATTTATGATATATTAATTAAACTTTCAATTAATCAATTCCCTTATTTCTATCTTTGAATTTCTTCAAATTTTAGATCGTTCAACTTTAGTGGGCCAATGGCCCATTAAACTAATGGAATTGTCTATCCTATGTACATAATACACGCCCAAAATAACCAGCAGATTTCCTGGCCCACAATAACCTACAGATCAAGGCCCATTAATTATGTATGTTCTGCTTAAAACTGAACATTCACAAAATACACGCCTTCACATTGAGGGTTTTGTAACAACTGCCTCTTTAAGATCACATTAGATGATTCTGCAGAGTAATCGCACGAGTATAGGTTTTGTAACAGCTGCCTTTTTAAGATCACATTAGATGATTCTACAGAGTAACCGCATGAGTAAACTTTGTTAATAGCCTCTGACTGTTTCAATTCCTGCCTTAATTTTGATTACACTGTAATGTATTGTACCTCCCTTTAAATATGAAGATCACTTGTATTGGAGAGCCACCGTATGCAACAAACAACGATAAAAAAAAAATACTATTTTGATGGCTTCAGGCTCTTCCAAGAATTCCTCGAGCTCCTCCAAAAAGGCAGTTGGAAAGCGACCGACTGAAGCGAATGATGCTTTCTTGGCTGATTCGTATGTGTGGATGTGCCCTTTTCCGATCTGGATGAAGGGATGGACTGTACTGTCAAAGCTATGGTGATCTGCAAGTGGGATGCCACAACCCTACAGAAACATTATATTAGCACAGCGTACATCTTGGCCGACCATATGGTATTAACAAAATGCTTTGAACCCATTTTTCCCTACCTTTTTTATTGCTTTTAAGTTTACCGTATTTGTTTTGTATGCCAAGGAGGCGCTATTCACTGCATGGTCAGGGCCAACATCAACCGTTGTTTCACGGACAAACTTTTGATAGGAGAAAATTACAACATTAGCCACTTTACCATTGCACCACCGAAGCCAACGTATCACCTGCGCAACAATGATCCATTTGTTGTCTACTTAGAAGGCAATACTGTTGTCAGACATCTAGAGTGCTCTCCGGAGGGATTTTAGAGATATCCGATCCAATTGGTCCCCATACAAGACATCGATCACAATGGTTCCAGATTCCTCATTGGTAAGTGATGCTTCCAACTAAAAACCCGATGTACTTCGTACACCTTGCCGGCCAACTAATGTGCTTCCTTTGTGCCAGATGTTGTAGGGCGCGCTATTAATATTAGGGCAATGAAAATCACTCCTAAATGTGCTCAGTTACTTGAGTGCCACCTCATAAACAAGAGGTACAACTGCCATGTTTTCCCTTTTCATGCCACCCATCACACACTTCGAGTAAATGTTGCACTTATCCTTCATTTGATCAATAATTATACGCACATGGGCAACAAGATCAAGGTGTCCATGTGGGGCACTATAGGTGATGATTTCCTTGAGCGCAGCAAGCGGGCCAAGACGTACCCCATACATTGTTGTTTTCGCAGCCATGAACGTACGAGAGTGGAATGGTACTGCAACCTTCTTCCCATCGAATTTTCAAAGTAATTCGAGATTTCATTTACTGACTTCTGGTCGCGTTTCTGTGAACAGATTCTGTTTTCATGGGTGATAACACCGAGATCGCTAGAGCTGGCAATGGGAACTCGTCTGAGTCGACGCCCCAAATTCAGTTTGGGAGTGGTCTGCCAGTAGTGAGTTTGCCAATGGGGCATGTGCAAGCAGTTAATCTGCAAGACGCAAACATGCCTGCTGCTAATCTGCAACCCGTAGTGGTTGGGACTTCTGAGGTTCGTCAGACTGTCCATCCAACTGCACTTCAGACTGTTGTACCAACGGTGCATTTGCCTGGGGCTGTGAACGCTGGCTTGATGCCTGACAAGTTCGATGGAACTGGCTTCAAGACATGGCAGCAGAAGATGTTCTTCTTCCTGACCACGTTAAGGCTTGAGAAGTATCTGACTGAGGACAAGCCTGTGCTGTCACCTGACAATACAGATGCTTATCTGCTAGCCAGTGTTGAGGCATGGACTCATGCAGACTTCATGTGCAAAGGGTGGGTTCAAAGCCGCCTGATAGACCCACTGTATAGAGTGTACAGCAAGGTCAAGACCTCCAAGGAGCTCTGGACTGCTTTGGAGAAGAAGTACAAGTCTGAGGATGTAGGCTCGAAGAAGTTCGCCGTGGCGAAGTTTCTGGACTACAAGATGGTGGACTCTAAGCCCATCATGAAACAAGTCGAAGAGCTGCAACTCCTTACGCATGAGATCATCTATGAAGGAATGTCTATCTGTGAGACGTTCCAGGTTGCTGCGTTCATTGAGAAACTTCCTCCATCCTGGAAGGATTTCAAGAGCTACCTGAAGCACAAGAGAAAGGCCATGAATGTGGAAGACTTGATAATCAAGCTACGGGTTGAGTATGACCACCTCAAAGCAGAAGGGAAAGAGCCGGCTGAACAGAAGGCTAATCTGGCTGAGCACAAGGACAGGGGGAAGAAACGAAAGTTCCAACCCCAGAGCTCCAACAACTCAAAGAAGCAACCCGCTAAGAAGTTCAGTGGGAAGTGTCACAACTGTGGCAAGATGGGTCACAAAGCCGACGTCTGTCGTAGCAAGGCTGATCCACGCAAGGACAAGGGGAAATCTCAAGTCCACATGACTGAAGGCAAGCTCTCGGATTCTGATCTGTGTGCTGTAGTGTCTGAAGTCAACATGGTTGGAAGCAACCCAAGGGAATGGTGGTACGACACAGGTGCTACCAGACATATCTGCTCTGACAAGGGATGCTTCACTACCTATCAGCAGAGCAAGACGGACGAGCATCTGTTTATGGGGAACTCGTCCACATCCAAGGTGGAAGGTTACGGGAAAGTGGTGCTGACGCTGACTTCTGGAAAGGAGCTGACTCTCACCAACGTCATGCATGTGCCTGACATAAGGAAGAATCTGATCTCCGGCACTCTGCTGAGCAAGAACGGATTCGCGACCAACTTCGTGTCTGACAAGTTGGTTCTCTCTAAGAACGGGGTGTATTTGGGCAAAGGATATGTAAAGGATGGACTGGTCAAAATGAATGTAATGACAGTCATCCCAAAAACTATTGTAACTGAGGTTTCAATGAATAAGACTAATCCTATTGCTTATGTTGTTGAGTCTTTTAATATTTGGCATGAACGATTAGGGCATGTGAATAACAAGTCTATTCAAAGACTAATGAACATGAACCTGATTCCAAAATGCAAAGCAAGTAAAGACAAATGTGAAGTATGCGTACATGCCAAACTCACAAAAACGCCATCCCTACATGTAGAGAGAACAACCGAACCTCTAGGTTTAATTCACACAGATTTGTGTGATTTAAAATATGTGCAAACTAGAGGCGGTAAAAAGTATTTCGTAACCTTTATTGATGATTGCACAAAATACTGTTATGTATAGTTGCTAAGAAGCAAGGATGAGGCCTTGGAAAAGTTCAAGGAATACAAGTTGGAGGTTGAAAACCAATTTAGTAAAACCATAAAGATTATCCGAAGTAATAGAGGAGGAGAGTACGCTGAACCGTTCAACGCGTTCTGTAGAGAACACGGGATCATTCATCAAACAACTGCTCCCTACTCACCAGAATCTAACGGAGTTGCGGAACGAAAGACCCGAACTCTAAAAGAGATGATGAATGCAATGTTGCAGGAATCTGGGTTACCCCAGAACATGTGGGGGGAAGCGCTGCTTACCACCAATTATATCCTCAACAAAATACCGCATAAAGTTACTGGCAAAACGCCATACGAACTTTGAAAAGATAACGTACCTTCGTACAAATACCTCAAAGTGTGGGGGTGCCTAGCAAAAGTGGCAGTATCACCTCCTAAAAAGGTCACAATTGGACCTAAAACCGTTGATTGTATTTTCATAGGATATGCACATAACAGTAGTGCCTATCGGTTTCTGGTACACAAATCTGATATACCAGATATACATGTCAATACAATAATGGAATCAAGGAATGCGTCTTTCTTTGAAAACGTGTTTCCGTGCAAGGATAAAGAACATCCGAAACGAACTCGTGAATAGAGTAAAGCAGGAACTTCTGTAAATGAAATAGAAGATGAACCTGGACAGAGCAAAAGAGCTCGAAAGGAACCAGAAGCTGAACCTCGACGAAGCACGAGAGCTCGAAAGGAAAAGACTTTTGGTCAAGAGTTCATAACGGCTTTTCTCTTGGAGAATGAGCCTAGAACCTTCAAAGAAGCCATGTCTACACCTGATGCACCTTCATGGAAGGAAGCAGTTAAAAGCGAAATCGACTCCGTTATGCAAAATCATACATGGGAGTTAGTTGATTTGCCACAAGGGTGTAAAGCACTTGGGTGCAAATGGATTTTCAAAACCAAATTGAAAACATATGGCTCAATAGATAAGCACAAAGCGAGGCTTGTGGTGCAAGGATTCTGGCAAAAAGAGGGCCAGGATTTCTTTGACACTTATTCTCCAGTTACGAGAATAACTTCAATCAGAATGCTAATAGCAATAGCAGCATTACGAAACCTCGAAATCCATCAAATGGATGTGAAAACTGCCTTTCTAAACGGAGAATTAGAAGAGGAGATATACATGAAACAACCTGAGGGTTATGTGGTTCCTGGACAGGAACACAAAGTTTGCAGACTTGTGAAGTCTCTATATGGACTCAAATAAGCTCCAAAGCAGTGGCATGAAAAATTTGACAATGTCATGATGTCAAATGGCTTCAGCATCAATGAATGTGACAAATGCATCTACTTCAAAGACACACCAAATGGTTACATCTTGTTGTGTTTGTACGTAGATGACATGCTCATTATTGGAAGCAATAAGGACATGATCAATCGAACTAAGAACATGCTTAGTGGGAAGTTTGACATGAAGGATATGGGATTAGCAGATGTCATACTAGGGATTAAAATCACTAGACATTCTGAAGGAATTATCCTGTCCCAAGCTCATTATGCTGAAAAGGTACTTAAGAGATTCAAGAACTATTCAAGCGGGATTGCAAAGAGTCCCGTGGACCCTCATCTTCACTTGACTAAGAACTCGGGGGATGCAGTGTCACAATTGGAATATGCACGTGTGATTGGAAGTCTCATGTACTTGACCAACTGCACAAGACCTGACTTGGCGCACTCAGTAAATGTACTAAGTCGCTACACAAGTAATCCAGGACACAAACACTGGAAATGGATAACTAGAGTATTGAACTACTTGCGCTATACTCAAAGTTATGGGCTGCATTATGGGAAATACCCAGCAGTTTTGGAAGGATACAGTGATGCAAACTGGATATCCGATTCCAGAAACTCGAAGTCCACAAGTGGATATGTATTCACACTTGGTGGTGCAGCAGTGTCATGGAAATCTTCCAAACAAACACTATTGGCCAGATCCACTATGGAGTCTGAGTTCATTGCTTTAGACAAAGCAGCAGAGGAAGCTGAATGGATTCGGAATTTGTTGGAAGATATCCCAATGTGGGAAAAACCAGTGCCATCAGTAAGTGTAGACTGTGATAGCCAATCGGCTATAGCTCAGGCACTGAGTCGCTTGTACAATGGTAAGTCTCGTCACATAAGAAGACGACATAAAACCATCAGACAACTACTCTCGCATGGTATAATCTCAATAGATTATATCAAGTCGGCTGACAACCTAGCGGATCCATTTAC
Organism: Rheum nobile; assembly: GCA_027886185.1. Lineage (NCBI taxonomy): Eukaryota > Viridiplantae > Streptophyta > Magnoliopsida > Caryophyllales > Polygonaceae > Rheum > Rheum nobile. The sequence continues at coordinate 4,514,457 of WOAB01000595.1, read as the reverse complement.
TAAAGGTTTGTCACGAGATCAAGTTGTTAAATCATCAAGAGGAATGGGTTTAAAGCCTATGACTAAAGAGGATGCTTGATGGCTAACCCTACCTACCTGACTAGAGATCCCAAGAAGTAGGTTCAAAGGGAAAACTAAATCAAGTTGAATCACCATGAGCACTGAGAGATTTAAGTCTCCTTCCAGTTCCTAGGATGATGAACAGTGCTACCTGTATGAGTTAAGGTTAAGCTTGGCTTTTAATGATTCCATAGCTTTGAAATAAAAGTGGGGTATGACAGGATACTCTTCATGGAAATCACCTTATGAGTGTGAAATGGGGCCGTTTCTAGGAGAATTAAGAAAGGCTGAATTCTCCAAGTTCACTCATGAATAACCAGGGATGTTCAAGGCCAAAATGAACACAACAAGAGAACCTAGTTCTGTGAGAAGATGAAACTGTGTGATAGTTATTGTCTCGGTTTACATCAAAGCCCGGGTGGTTCAAGACATCAAGTTCACTACCTGGTCGAGTAAATCCGATAGCTACTCACTATGGGTGGTTCAAGGCTGAAAAATGCTACCAGCCCAGATGCAGTGATTTTTCGACTGTACTCTCAAAAGTTTTTTCTGTTTTCAAAAAACCAATGTTTAGAATCATTTCTATTCATGTGGGGGATTGTTGGAACTGAATTTTCCGGGCACTTTTCCGGTGGGCTCCGGTCACCGGTTGTGCCGGATTATGGGAGCGTTGGATTCGCCTCCGCGAGCTCTACAACGAAGTGTGCTCATACGATAAATTCTGGTTCCGTTTGAATGAGAAATGAGGACTCAAAGGTGGTTGGTTGCAACACCCAAATGGAGTTTGGGGTGCAATTCTACATCCCACATCGGAAATGTGGGAGTAGAATTGAGTGGTTTATATACCACTATCACCCAAGCCAAGGTAAGAACTTGGTGACTATGGAGAGAAGAGCTTGACCACTCACGCGCGCCGTCCGTCCGTCCGATCCGGTCCGGTCGGGTCGGGTCGGGTCGGGTCGGGTCGGGCTTTTGGGCTTGTGGAATGGGCCGAAGGCCCAAGCAGCAGCTACGCTTCTTTTTGGAAGCCAGCTGGGCCATTTCGGGAATGGGCTTGCAGACCAAATCCTCCGAAGTTGTTCAAGCAGTTGTATCCTGGGATTCGAAACGCCATCAACCGTCGCAATACGGGGCGTTTTCAGAATTAAGGAGAGAGATTCCAAACAAACACTATTGCAGTTTATATTTCGTATATGCGTTCCTACACCTGTAAATCAAACAATCTTAAGCCATTAGATATATGCGCAGGTGACATATATTTGTCCACCACCTCGGCCACAACACTGTATGATATAGAGGATGTACATGTTGTCAAGCAATTGAGGGAAGTAATGAGGTACCTGCTTAATCTACACGCACAATCATATGATATTGTATTTACAATTATATCTCTATTTCACACCCTTTACACCTTCCAGCACCGACGGCCTTCCTACGGCATCGTCATTCCTCCATGCAAGCTCTGCCAGACAAGGAACTCTAAAAGAGCTACTGCGTCTCGGAAGGGAGCGGAAGGACTTCCCAAAAAAGGTGTTGGAAATACAGAATCTACCTAGATCACAATTTACAACCCAAAGAGAATGAAATAGTGACAAACCTGTATTTTTTGCAGGATTCCATCACCTTCAACATCAAGGTTAAGATTGAAAGGGTGCTTCCAGAGAACAGTTGGAACTATCCATCATGTGGTGAAAGTAACTGTAAGAAAGGGGTTGACCCATGTTGGGGGCCAACTCTATTGTACTTCGTGTTGTAAGATGACTGAGTTCCCTCAAGTGAGGTATGTGGTGCATCTAACATTTGTAAATCAACCACGATAATTCACATCTACACAACACAACTGAGTGAACAACTAATTCCCTACAGGTACAGACTACATCTTGATGTTTCAGATGACACAACTCTTCCAATCACTATATTCGATGAACTTGCTGAAACCTTGGTGAAGAAGAAATCCACAACTTTGATGAACTGGCAAACATCAGTTGTGGGAAAGCAATATTTACCTCAAACATGCGCCTTCAGGGTCATTTGGTATTTGGGTATCTTGCTATGGCGATAGTTGTGTGTGGCTTTGGATGTGAATCGTTGTTTGCCAGAAAAGCTCTATTCTTTTCGGTTACCTTTATACAATAAACCATTGTTAGATGTTCAGTATATATACAAGTCATTCAATGGCAATAATATTGCAGATGATAAGGGAAACTCAAATTAGTCAATTAAAAGGTCATCACCCACAAGGATGAACATGGTCATTGCAGATGATGAAATTCATTCAGTACCCATAATTTACAAAAGATAAAAATTGAACAACTTCTTGCAGACTCTAAATTTGTGGCTTGTGCAAGCATACAAGCACTACTACAAAAAACGCTTTTTAGCTCGTGATTATTTAGCCCGGATCCTAATTATCCGTGATATAAAGTCCTGATACATCAGAAGAAGTCAGGCTATTTAAGAAAAATAACATATTAGCCCGGACCGTTGTAGAGAAGCCCGGGCTAAAAACAAATTTATTTTAAAAGAGTCAAAACTTAATAGCCCGGGCGTGTTTTTTTTTTAAATGTCCGTACTATTTTGTCGCGTTGTATATTAACCCACATTAAAATAAGCCGGTTAAGAAACATCCGGACTATTTTGTAGCTGTAATTAACCACATACCTTTTACTCCTTCAAAATTAACTTTCACATACCTTCCCCGACCTTACAGTAAGCCTTCCTAGACTACACAACTCCACCGGCGCCTCCTTCCGTCTCCTTCCTCGTTCCCCAACTACACAGCTCCACCGGCGCTTCCTTTCCGACCCGTCCTTCCAGCCGGCGCGCTGCATCTCCGGCCCCTCCATCTCCTTCCTCGTTCGATCCGGCCCCTCCACCTCCTTCCTCGTTCGATCCGGCGACTCCATCTCCGACGACTCTAATTCCGGCATCAATTACGGCGTGCTATCCACCCTAAGGTATGTCTTGAACCATATAACCTCCCTGATTTAGATTTGTAGTTGTAAATTCAGAAATTGAAAAAGCCCTAAAACCCTAAATTGTGTGTTGTAAGTTGGGCTATGAAAAAATGTTGTTGATTGTTCAGTAAACTATGTCTCTTGCTTGGCTAGGGTCACAATTTTGAACAAACAAATCAAAGTGTTTGCTACAGTAGATGAAAAGGCATATTTTTTCCACTGTATTCTAATGATCAATTGAATGTTTGTATTATGTTTTTGTCTCTATTATGACATAGCTATAACATTGTGTACAAATACGTATGCTTGCTTTTACTGTGGGATTATAGTTATGATAGGAATGGAAGTTTAGTGTCTACATATCCTGAAACTTTATGACTCATGAGTTCAGGGGCCATACGCAGCCTGTGGAAGGAAATAAATTTCCATTTAGAGTTCATAGTTATGGTGAGAAAAAGTAAGAATTGTTGACAGAAAGATGGAGAGGTAAGTTGTCTGGCCAATTCTGTGTAATGCCAATGTTTATAGTTTTGAATACAGTTCAATTGTCTTGTCAGCTAGATTAACAAGTCTTGTTCTTGCATTTCGTTTCGACTCAAAAGGAACTAGAAGTATCATCAGGAGCATGTAAATTGTTGCCCATACTCACTAGGATATATGTGGTATTTGCAGTTATAGGAAAAATTGAAAGACATCTAACCATAAAGCTAATGAAAGAAGAAACAGTAAAATGTGTGTAGATACAGTATATATATTGTATGAGTGAGTGACCCACAAACATAAGTTAGTCGTTGACATTAGGCAAAGAAAGTGACCTATCAAATAAAGGACAAGTTGCTTTCACTTTCGGCAATTCAACTTCTCAGTTGGATTGGTTTTTGGAGTATTTGAGTTTTAAACTTCATTCCTTCACTAGATACTGTGCCCAACGATTGGATTGAGAGATAAAATGAGCCTACTGTTAAAAGTTCTTGTTTGACAATATCTTGTGATTAATTCTTGTTTGACAATAAGCAACTTGGATTAGTTTACTTTAACCAATAACCGTGCATGACATATAGATAGAACTTGAACCATATATCATAAATTCTTAATTCATCCGATGTTAGATATATCAATTTTCAATTTTGATAATAATAGAAGTTGGCATGAAACTCTTCTCCCCTAATTATATATAGTGATGAGGTGACTCTAGACTCCTTTAAATATTGTTGAGATCGAATTTCCTATCGACGTGTATGGAGGGTCGGAACTCATTAGTAAGAAACTCTTCACCCAATGTTAAATTTGAGTATCACATGATCATTGAAATGAATAATGGATTTAGGCTTGATGAATTTTTCACAAAGCGACAGTCTTGTAGTTTGTTAAGAAAATGGATAGCATAGCAATTTTTAATTTTTTTGCAGCATAGCATTTTTTAGGCAGCATAGCATAGCATCAGTGAAATGTATATTAGGCAGCATCAGGGAAATGTATATCCTTGCAGCATAGCATTTTTTATTTTTTTGCTTCTCTTAAAGTAGTAAAGAAGATTGTGTTAGAGTAAGATGCTGTGGATGATTAGTACCAATCCAGATTCTTTATCCCTCTTTTGAACTAGGACAATATGATAAAGCTGTACCTAATCAGCATCCAACAAGGATTCAAACCCCAGAACCACATTAATGTGTTATACTATATTTATTTGGCAGAAATATAAATATGGCAAACCACTGGAGGAACTCTTCATCTCACTCTATACAATTAAAGGAGCTTGGGCCCTTGCTTCGAGACTATCAATGCCTGGTTACACGACATAATTAGTAAGTTTGGCTTTCAAATACTCTTTAATTAGCTATGTATTGATGAATTTATCATTGCTGTAGTGTTTAATGAGCACAAATATCTGTGTTGCATTTATTATTTATTGTAGCATTTATGATCTTGGATCGGAGTGGAATGAAATTATGGAATTTTTCATTAATAATTATAATTTTTCTCAGTATGGTGAAGCATCAACCGAAAAGAGTGGTTGCTGTTAAGTTATATATGCATATCAATGTGCTAAATTAGCAGGAAGTTCGTCCAAATATTCAAGTTTTTGTTCGCAGATGTTCTCCTCTTGCTAATTCTTGCTGCTATGATTGCATAGCTTTCATGATTAAATCTTTGCTTCTCTTCCGAAATTAGGGTTAAAAATCACCCAAAAACAGCTTAGTGGAAAGATTTGTCAAAACTGCATGAATAAAAGGGAAGTTTGGTGTTGTGAGAGGGGGAGATTACAACCGGGATAACTAGATGGGATGGTGATTCTGATGTCAGCACTAGATGATATCAGCTGTAAATTCTGTTCAGTTGAGTTGCCATGAAAAAAAAAAATCGTGGTGGGTTCATAATATTTTGCTGCTATGATTGCATATACTTGACTGTTAAATTGTCTTGTAACATACTTATGTGGCTTATTAAATGGTCTTTTCTCTTCAACATAATTTTGTAGGAAGAGATACGTTTCATGATTAATCCAGAGTTGATTGATGGCATGCTTTTCTTGCCTACCATGTCAGACAATGAAGCAATAGAAATTGTTGGAGCTGAACGCTATTCAGATTATACAGGGTTAGTATTTGTACTTGAACTTTTTTTGCAGAGTCACTATTTCATTTGTTATTAGCATCATTTCTTAAGTTCTGTAGTATTCACAGAATTCCTTTTTCAGTAGATTGTGTTGATAGAGTATCCTTGTCAACATTATAGAGATGTATATATTAGATGACAATCGTTGTGTTGATCTAGGTATTCATCAACATTCCGTTTCTCTGGAGACTATGTTGACAAAAGTGAAATAGATTCAATTGGGAGGTGTAAGACGAGAATCGTTGCCATAGACGCAGTACGCAAGCCAGGAAAGAGACAATCTCAAGTTGATTGCCTTTTAAGGTACATGATGTCCTTTCTCTAGAGTCCAATATCTAGACATCTTTTTACTCTGTTTCCGTAGTGACGAGAATTTCTTTTTATATTGTTAGTTTCTGAAGTAGTTTTCCTTGTTTCTTATTCTTTCCCAGTGATCTCATTTGTGGCTGCACTTGGTGTCTTGCTCTATGGAGGGAGGCAAGCTACTACAATCTCATTGTCGAATGGAAAGTTGTCAACAGAGATGAAGAATCACAAGTGGTATTGCTAGAAGGCGTAGAATTAGTTGTTTTCTTTTAGTATGTGTTAAGTTGTGAACTTCTATTAAGAGTCCTTTGCTAAATTATATGAAGAATGACATTGTAACTCACAGTGTTTTGGATCTATACTATCTGGTTTATCAGTTATAAATGTTTCTATTCTCTAGTGTGAGTTAAATATTGGTACAATGCAACAAAATACAACGAAGTATATAAACATGGTATTCAAATAAGCAATAAATATAAATATTTGTGACAAAAAAATTAATACTATATAGTCCGGACATTATAAGTCCGAGCTATATAACCACAAATATATGCCTACTAGGACAAATCTTTTATCCCGGATATGAAGAACATACAGCCCGGATAGGAGAAATAATTAACTTGAAAATTTTGGACTTTTTAGCCCGGACATGTATTGTACACGCCCGGGCTATTAAGTGAAGTTCAGCCCAAATTATGTGAAGGAATATAGCCCGGGCGTGTGACAATGGGTCCGGGTTATTTGGTCTATTATCACACCAACCAATAGCCCGAACCCTTTTTAGCTATATCCGGGCTATATAATGGAAAACGCCCGGGCTAAAAAGCATATTTTGTAGTAGTGAAGAAAATGTGAGGAGGAAGGTGTGTGTAACATTTTCGAGTAGGATTAATTCACCGATTAGGACAGAAAAGCAAAGGCATTGCTTGTAAATTACTCACTCCCCACCAATTTCACCAAACTTTTGAGGTATCAAATCATGGTAGAAACATCCTGAGACGTTTCACAAGGAGCAAAAAAGGGTAAATAACATGACAATTTAGGCCATTTTCTTATTGGATGATCAATAAATGCCTTAAGAACACACATAAATTTAGGCACATTCAGAATTATGTAATAAATAGCTGCAAAATCAAGGAGCCCTATCATCTTAAAAGGGTAAAAACATGGGAATTTGGGTCATTTTGGTGCTGGATGATCAGTGATTCCCTTAAGAACACACATAAACAGCTGCAAAATCAAGAAGCATTATTGTCAATCATGGACAAATTCTAATGCCCACCAAAAAACATTTCAAAAATCGACGACCCAGAAAAGAAATCATTTGAGAACTAAATTTGAGCAGAAAACATAGAACCCTAAATTTATAAAATTGGGATTTAGAGGAATTGGGGGAAAACTTACACACACAAATTAGGAAGAATGGGGAGTTGTAATGGGTTCAACAAGGGTGAAAAAGGCTTCACCAGATGCGGGATATGGCGAGGGACGACGAACAACAAGCGGCCCGGGCGGAGGACGATCACCTATGAACAAATGACACCTCAAGGGCATGCGTTGGACACGAGCTTGGCAACCTTAATCAATTGGGCAACATCTCTAGCCCGCGTGATGGCTCTTGGATGATGGCGATGTGAATAATGGGACAGGGAGGTAGTGTTGTGTGTGAGGAGCTAAAAGTCGAGAATGGGAGCTGAGATTTTTCAGGGAGCAGAGAGAAGACACTATAGAGAAGAAATATGAGAGTTTATAAATACAATTATTATTTTTTGGGGAAAAGTTATAATACGACCTAACCAAGGTCAATGTGATAAGCTTAATTAAGCTAGCTAGATACCTAGATACAATTCATACATTTTCATAATTAGTCATTATCACCTCAAAGATTTTTTTTTATTAGTTATTAATATATTTAAATGTTTGGATATATGAGGATTTTCTATATAGGCACATTATAAAAGAGATAACATGTTGGGGAATTTATTTTTATTCTTTATTTTATATTCTATATTAAAAAAACAACCAAATTTGTTTTAAAAAAATACCGAAATTTCTCTATATCTTATAAATACCATCCTATTTAATAATTGTTATATTTTCTTAGAGCAAATCAATTAATTGTGTTTATTATCTGTATTAGTAATTAAACAATGACCACTACTTTGCTACGAAACAGAATAACATGTATTGTGCAATAATACGTACTACTAGGGAATAGTCGAAATGATTAATAATTTAATACCTTTGTAAATGGACATGCAAGTTTAAATTTATAAATACAATAACATTTTATTTCATGGAAACTAAAACCAGACAAACACTCCAACACATACACGTCTTCACACCATGGTCCAACTAGTGTGGCAAACATACGAAAAAACAAAAACCAACTCAAACAAAACACAACTATCTCCATAACAAGATACACAAATCTCAAATGACCCTCAAGTGCCAACCCCCCCCCCCCCCCCCCCCCCCCCCCCCAAGTCTCCCACATAAACTCAACAACACATCAATTTAGGTCATCCTCAATCACAACTAACAACAACTACTTACCACACATCCAATAACCAATACAATGAGCCCACAACGGATATAACAATTGCCTCGTGCGTAGCACAGGGCTCGAATTTCTAGTATTAAATAAATTTTCTATTCTTATAAATAATTAATGACCCATCTTTTTTAATGGACTTCTTGATATTATATTAATTCAAATAACATAAATTTATAATTGATAATGATAAAAAAATACAAATATTTATTTTACCTCCTCAAGGCTATTAAGGGCATTTTTATTGGAATCTCATAGAAGTCCATTAAAAAAGATGGGTCATTAATTACTATAAGACCCTAGGTGAAATGGATATTTTATTGGGGGCTTTTAGGAGGGGTTTTAACTTTAGTTTAAATTATAATTATACTCATTTCTTTATATTAAATTACCAATATCCCTTTAATATATTATATTACAATTATATCCCTTATTATATATTAAATTAAAAAAGTTTAATATTTATAAAAAATCATACATAAATTTGATTAAAGATATTTTAATTCAATTATTTTGTTATATTATTAATTTAAAATTAAGAATGAATATTAAAAATCACATGAAATTTACAACAAACATACATTTATGTTAAAATCAACAAAAGCGATGCATAAATTTAGGAAAATACAAAACAAAATGTTAAAACAACATAAACTAAAGCAAATGACCGAATCTAACGACAAACATCAGACGATACATGACTTAATAATTAAAAACAACACATAACACCGTAACAATCTAATAATTGCGATGAAGGTCCCATATGTTTTTCTTTAAATCTTCCTTCAACTTCTGATCAGATGTATAGCTCTATCCCGAATTTGAGCCCTCCTTGTAATAACTGGATTGTTCATAATCTTCGGTCTATTGTTGGAGTATGTCCAATCCGGATTATCCACTGATGTAGTCTCTCCACTTGATCCTTCATCGAAGTGTGGGATTTCGTATCCTTGATGGGTGTAAGAATCTCGTTCATCTTCTATGATCATATTATGTAAAATGATGCAAGCCCTCATTATCCTTCTAAGCTTTCCAAAATTCTAAGCGAATGTTGGTTGACGAACTATTGCGAATCGAGATTGCAACACTCCAAACGCCCTCTCTATATCTTTACGAATAGGCTCTTGGTGTTGGGCAAACAACTTGGCTTCATCGCCTTGAGGGAGCCGAATTGATTGAACAATTGTTGCCCAAGGCAGGTAGATGCCATCAACGAGATAATATCCCATCTTGTATTGATTTCCATTAACCGTGAAATTCACGTTTAGAGCTCTACCATTCAAAACTTCATCAAAAACAGGAGATCACTCAAGAACATTAATATCATTAGCCGTACTTGGTACCCCGGAAAATGCATGCCAAAACCACATATCGTATGATGCAACAACCTTTAAAATAATTGTCGGATGACCATGATCTCCACGGGCATATTGACCTTTTCATGCAATTGGAAAAATTTTCCACCCCTAATGCATACAATCGATGCTACTTAACATCCCAGGAAATCCACGAGACTCACCCAGACTTAGTAGGCATTGTATGTCTTCTACGGTGTGGTGCCTGAGATACTCATCACCAAAAAAGGTAATCATTCCATCAACAAAATGCTCTAAGCAATGCCTTACGGTTCCTTCAAAAAGACGAAGATACTCATCACAAGCATCAGCAGCAGTTCCATAGGCCAACATACGTATGGCACTAGTACATTTTTTGTAAAGCATATATACTAAGCCTACCTCTTGCATCTGGCCTTTGTTGAAAGTACTCCATTCCGTTCCCTAGTCTTTCCACAATGCGCTTGAAAACTTCCATGCTCATTCTGAACCTATGTCGGAAGACATCATCTGGATAAGTTGGTTTGAATAGAGAAATAATCTCTGTAAAGATGCTCATAGCCTTATTCCCTATTTCTTTCAATATAGTTCTGACGACATCGAGCACGTCCTGTCTCTACATTGTTTCTGCAATGTCGAGCACGTTCTTGAAGTGTATCAAGCGCTTCTTGTACAATTCTTTGGTATTCACCATCTTCAGAGCTATCGCTAGAAAGTAAAAGGGTTTGAGTTTGAGGATGAACTAGACATTTTGAGAGATTTTAAGAAATGAGGAGTGACTAAACCATTGTTTATCCCCACTTATATAGATCTCTGCAAATCTAGCAAATGCCAACCCATTAAAGCATCTCTATGATTTTAGTAAAAAAATACAAAAAAACATGGTATCACATGCTATGTTTACAGATGCAATCAATTGCTTTTTCTGCATGATTTTAGACCAAATGAAAATCTAGCAAATGACAACCATTAAAGCATCTCTATGCTTAGTAAAAAGAACAAAAAAAGCACGATATCACATGCTATGTTTGCAGATGTAATCAATTGCTTTCTCTGTATGATTTTAGACCACATGAAAATCTAGCAAATGACAACACATTAAAGCATCTCTATGCTTAGTAAAAAAAACAAAAAAGCATGGTATCACATGCTATGTTTGCAAATGCAATCAATTGCTTTCTCTGCATGATTTTAGACCACATGAAAATCTAGCAAATGACAACGCAATAAAGAATCTCTATGCTTAGTCAAAAAAAACAAAAAAATTATGGTATCACATGCTATGTTTACAGATGCAATCAATTGCTTTAATTTCTCTGCATGATTTTAGACCACATGAAAAGCATTGGTATCACATAAATAAACTTGCATTACATTAAGTAAAGATTTCATTACAAGATCGAAAGATGCATTACAATATTAAAATATGCATTACAAGATTGAAAGATCCATAACAAGATTAAAACATGCATTCGGAAATAAAAACATGCAACACGGAAAAATAATTACAAAGACATCTTCCTCACAAGTACATGAATAATACTTAAGCACAAAATTATTTCATCAATTGCATCTTGGAGGCCGGCTTGGTTTCCCCCCATCAAATATTGGAGCATGTCCCACTTCCTGCTCCTATCGATATTCTTCTATTCCATATCCATGGTCTTGATCTGAAGATATTGCGCTTGCTTGTCCCTCTTTCGTGCCTCCTTTACCATCGCCAATTCATGCACTCTATTGTGGATGGCAATTTTTTCTCTCTCGAGCGTACTTTCCCCCATCATCTTCAACACAACTTGTGGATGCCAATTTTCCCCCTTTCGTTTAGCCTTCTTGATGCCCTTAGAATGCTAAAAAATCCCAGTGAATGTACTTGTTGGAGTATCTTGACTAGAACGTTCCATATCAGTAGCAAACTTTTCAAGCTTGGAGCACTTCCTGAGCTTGGGTTCGTCCCGCTGGCCTTTTTGCAAATAAGAATAACTCCATTTTGGCTCGTACCGAAGAGCCTCCCATGCATGCTCATATAAAAACCCTTTTCTCGTTTTATTTAAAAACAACTCATGTGCATTCTTAATAACATCATCCTCTGACTCCCCACTTTTTTTTCCCAACACATGCATCCCGATACGCACCAACAAACTTATTTACACAAGGATTCATTGTATGTCATCTATTCTTAACACTTTTCAAAGTTCACTCACCTTGATCTGGTTTTTTGTAAGTGTTCCAGTAGCCTTGAATTCTCTTCTAGAATGCCTCGAATGTCTGATTGGTGTTGTTTACAAGGTCTTTAGTGGTGTTTAAGTACCCACTGATGAGGAGCACATCATCATCCTTACTCCAGAGGCATTTTGTGGATTAAGGGGTGTCACCGGCATCACCACCATGAGCAACACGACCACGACCACTGCTTTGAGTTTGTTCGGGTGACTCAACAACATGTTAAGGTTGTGTGCTAAAGCTTGGGATCTCCATTGACTAAGATGCACCTCCGTATGTGTATTGAGTTTGTGAATTTTATAAGAGGAGTTGTGTGTAGTTCATATTATAAGCATCATACGCATCTAATGACAAATCCTAAAAGTTATTTGGGATGTCACATTGGTTTTGATTCATGATGAAAGAATAGAAGAGAGGAATGAGAGGTTACAAGAGATAAATGCTAGATTGAGAATAGAGGAATGTGTGAGATTTGCAATTGCAACTACATCTTATTTATAGGCAAATAAAAAATCATTTACATTTTTTCTATTTTGTTAAGTATTAAAAAATTAGTTAGTACAACATGATGTGAGACAACCCCACGATAGGATCGTCACGTGCTGTTTCGGTCCCGTCTATGAGGCAAGCTGGAAACGACCTCCGAATTCGGTGAAATTATGGAATCTACACTTTAAGGAACTCAGGAACAATCCCTCAAAATTTAGTGATTATTGGAGAAGGTTTGATTGATCAAACATATTAAAGAACAACAGATCGCTAGAAAGAAAAAGAGGTGTTTTGGATAGGGAAAAACTCAAGTATAACTTAGCCAAGTTATACCAGAGTCCTAATCTGATTTTTATTAATGAAAACAAGAGTTTAAATAACATAATTTCATGCCTAATGTCTTGCAAAAGAAATAATCTATCTAATGAAAAAGATAAGGAAACTAGAAAAAAGATAGAAACTTGTAAAAGAAGAAATAAGGAAACCAAACAAGATTGGACCTAAATCTTCTTATCTAATCCTCCAAATTCTTAAATCTAATTGATAATGCTAAATATAAGGTTAATATAACAAGAAAATCGGAATCAAATCTTATCTAAATCTATCTAGTTATGGAAAGTGAATAATTCCCGCTGGAAATTGCATTGTCTTCAGTAAACCTGGATTTTGATCATCGTCCCGTTGGTGTTTCAATTCGACGTAGACTATGGAGTTGTATAACTTTGAATCATATTTCCAACGCATCTTGAATCGATCTTCCATGAATCCAGAGAACGAACATAAAACGAACAATTTAGAGTGGAAAACCCTAGTGCCAATTAGCACACCGAGAAAAACCACTACCTCCTAGCTTCTTGCTAGAAGGATTTGAACGGTCTACTTCTTTTCATCAATTTCTCTTGTACTTACAACAATCATACATAAAGCTCTCTCTTTCAATGGAGGCTACAAACTGAATGTTCTCCTCTCCCGGTTTAGGGTATGTTTAGGTTCTTAAATACCTCCCCCTTTATGACTTAATGGGCCTCATTTAAGTAAATGGGCCTAGTGGGATAATTTCCCCCTTCATTTTGCCCCTCGGGTTCTGTGGGCTCGTCTGAGGTCTCAGGACCCGATATTACCAAGCAATGCCCTGAATCCACTCTAGACGTTCACGCAAATCTGCTTCCGCTCTTATCCTCGCTTACATGCTTCTTCCTTGGCCCTCCCCCGCAATCATCACTACGGGAGACGCCGGACTGTGGTCCATCTCCACTAATATCTGGGACGCCCCGCGATCATCACCGCAGACGATGCCATAAACCGTGGTCCGTCTCCACTAAAACTCTGGGACGTTCCGTGATCGTCATCGCGGATAACGCCGAAAACTGTGGTCCGTCTCCACCGAAATCTGGGACGCCCCATGACCATCGTCATAGGTAACGCCAATGCTGTGGATCTATCCCACTAAAAGTCTCGCCAACACGAAGACTATGTAACTTCCGGCGTAAGGCGGCTCAAGTCTAGCCCATATCCCGGACTTGTAGCTCCTACTACGATGAAACATTGCATATAATCATATAATCATAAATATCATGCAATAACAGGGGATTCAAAACAAAGTCAAACCATAACAACTGATATGTCCTGGCGTCATCTCTCTATTTCTCTAGATGCCCCGAGACTAACCAGAGTCTCGGAACGTCTATCTCTTCATTGTTGTTGTTCGATCGTCCCATGCCCCGAACCTTAGTCTCAACACCATGATCATCGTCTTTTGATGGCTATCGCTTGGAACTCATGTCCTCTTTCGTTGGCGGTTTGCTCCGAGTTTGTATCGACACGGCATAAACGTATAATATTATAGTGAATTAGTCAAATCATATTTTTCACAAAAAATAAGCAATTTAACCTGAATAGAGTAAATGTGGTAACGAAGATTACCGATTAAATTGAAGTACTTCATATCAAGCCTTCTTCTATCATTTTGGCCCAATAACCATGCTTTGGCCCACTAGCCAATATTTGGCCCAATAATCTTTGGCCCACTAAGAACCCTTCCGGCACAAATCATCGTCATCAACCTCGCACAATCTTGCCTCCTGCACACGAGTTCACCAATGGCGGTGAAGAGACTCAGCCTCCATAACCCATATTCGACTATAGCTTGCAGTGCTACTTGTTCATCGCCGCTAATCTTGCTCAATTCGGACGTCGTTTGAGACTCCAAAGAGGCGCTTGAACCTTGTACCTTGCAAAGACATGCTAAAAAAAAACATATAGCGAAGCACTCCCTGGCCACGTTCACGCCACCTTTCTGAATCCAGTGAAACAGTGCAGCCCTTGCGACCCTTACTCGAGTAATCCACGCAATGCTACAAACCCAACATCGCTGGCGTTGCCCCATTCGGACTCCACTTGAGCCTCCAACGAGTCGCTCAAACCTGGATCCTTGCTAAGGCACATGCTGGAAATATATATAACAAAGAACTCTTGAACCATGCTCACGCGACCCGTCTGCTTTCAGCGAAAGGGTACAGTTTCTGCGACTCACATTCGATGAACCCTTGCAGCGACACGAACCCAATGATACTGACCTTGCTCCATGCCGTCGCCGTTTGAGCCGCCAACGAGCCAATAAAAAATGCTTTCCTGCAATTGATGTTCCTCTTCCTTTGAATCTGACAACTTTGCTCCTGGGGTTCACCGAGTCATCTTCTACATGAGAGAACGCTGCCTGGCGAGCGAAGAGCTCATCCGCGACGGCGGCCTCGCTCTACTCGATCGGCGTCGGCTCTGCAAACGGGGCTCTCGCCCTCAACCCGCCGAATGATCGGCTTCCGCCTCCCGCTCCTCACTCCGTCGGTGGGCGACGCTTCTCCGGCTCTGCCTTATCTGCACTCCCCCTCCGGTGATCAGGACGGCGCCAGCCCGTTGACGATGGCCTCTCTGGCGGCCTCCCTCCGGCGATGCTGGTGGCGCCCATTGACAGGAGAAATCGACCCCCCTCTGCGAACCGAGGTCTCAGAACTGGAAGACCCGCGAAGTTGCCCGGGCGGAGCCCGCTGGCGCGGCGAAACCCGGCGAAGCCCGGCGTCCTCGTTGTCGGACTGCCGCCCTCCGGCACTGGAAGCAGAGGAAGAAGTTCGCGCCGCCACCACCGCCTGAACCCCTCTTGCTCTCGCCCCCAAGCCACGAGATCGGGATCGATCCCTGCCTCCCGCTCCTCGCGTCGAAGGCCTCGTCGCTCCCTCAATCGCCGGTCCCGACTCCGCCACCGGTCTCTCTTTTTGGCCGCGCAATTCGCCCTCCTGGCCGCGTCACTTTGATCGTTCGTCGCCTCGTTTTCTACAGACGGCGCCAATTGTGGTAGCATGAATTTGAACCACTAATATTTGTTTATTGCGAAGACGATCGATCTTCAATGAATCCAGAAAACGAACATAAAGAGAATAATTTAGAGTGAAAAACCCTAGTGCCAATTAGCACACCGGGAAAAACCACTACCTCCTAGCTTCTTGCTAGAAGGATTTGAACGATCTACTTCTTTTATTTAATTTCTCTTGTGCTTAAAACAATCATACATAAAGTTCTCTCTTTCAATGGAGGCTACAAACTGAATGTTCTCCTCTCCCGATTTAGAGTATAATTTAGAGTGAAAAACCCTAGTGCCAATTAGCACACCGGGAAAAACCACTACCTCCTAGCTTCTTGCTAGAAGGATTTGAACGATCTACTTTTTTTATTTAATTTCTCTTGTGCTTAAAACAATCATACATAAAGTTCTCTCTTTCAATGGAGGCTACAAACTGAATGTTCTCCTCTCCCGATTTAGAGTATGTTTAAGTTCTTAAATACCTTCCCCTTTATGACTTAATGGGCCTCATTTAAGTAAATGGGCCTAGTGGGATAATTTCCCCCTTCAGTTCCTCATTTTTTTCTCCTTAGGTTCTTCTAAATCTAGAAAAGTCTAGGTCTCCAATCTTCTTTTTCAAGTTTCACCCTTAAAAAAACTGATTTTCCAACTACTTCCGGTGATCTTAATTAATACTTGAAAGTATTACTATATCAGTTCAAAGTAACTACTTTTGCTTTACTTCACTTCTAGTTATAATTCAAGTCCTTGGTATCATTCTTTCATATGTGTTTTTGGTAAGATTCTTTATTATGTTGTTAGTTATGTCATTTTAAACACCGATATTTGACTTTTGGGCATTTTATGGTTTCATTTTTGATGGGTTAGCTAATTTTTTTATTTATGTAACTTATGTTTGCAATTTACATTTATGTTCTTTGTGATTGACAATTATTCAGGATTTAGATGCTTTAAGTGGAATTTCATAAAATAGTTTTTTAATATCTAACTTATGATCTCGTGCATAAACTTGATACGAATCATATATGAAAGAGTAACATATCTTTTGATGCAAAATTTATTTCTGAGATCACCTTGGAGAGTAGAGTCTCACGTGTGACTCCTCTATTTAATCCACACAAGCACAATACTAGATCGTCTTGCCTTTGTTTGCTAAAACGAATGAACGAGAACAAACAAACTCCACCAAATTGGAGTACGACCGTGAGAAGCAAAAGTGATGGCTTTGGTTGTTAGCAGCAATTCACTTTCACGTGAAGTCTCTTTTCAATTTGGAAGAATTGTCAATCTATACGTACATATCTAATATGTATGTATATATTAACAACTTGACTACTTTCCAAATCCATCGAATTCACCTCTTTATCTCTTCAAGTAAGAGATCTTTTCATTAGTATATTTGGAATATATATATATATATATTGTCTTATCGTATATCATATATCTTATAAGATAAATCTCCTTTTAACTAGAAAGAGATATTTATAGTTGATAATTGATACAATATCTTATATTTGTAAAAGATAATTTTCCTTATGTCATCAAGTAAATAGATAACACTTTATTATTACTTGATGAATAATTCACTCTTCCAACAATATACACTGACCGAATTTCCCAGTCCCACAATGGGCCTCAGATTGCTTTGATCTAGCCTAATTACTCTATTGTGTGTGACCTTATAGGACCCGGATATAATAGCAATGGGTCAAATCTAATTTATCCCATAAGTCATAGTTGACTTCTAGCAAAGCACTAAGACTACCTAAAATATCCGAATTATTAATCTCCATTATAATCCTATTCTATCATTAGTAATTGCCATCTTGATTAAATGACACATATTCCTCCAATATCCCACTTGTCCTTAAACAAGTGTGCAATATCAATTCCTTTGTCACTTAGTGTCTAATTTGATGATATGATAACATCTTATGTAATCCATATCAATATTCAAATTGTTTCTCGAACTCCAAGCTTGAACTGTCAAAATAAATGATTACTATTAATTCATTTGAGCACGACCATGCATTTTCAGTTCTTACTCTTCAAGTGGCCAAGACACCATTCATATCCATATATATACACTAGTACAAAAATGTTCATTTACCCCGTAAATAAATAGCCCGGATCATCTATATTCGGGCTAATAAGCCATAAAAATTGTATTTTAATTTTGGGATTAACAAATAACCCGGATATACGGAGGGGAGTCCGGGCTAAATACTAAATTTCAAACTTTACGTTAAAATTATATAGCTCGGGCGTGTTTTTAATATGCATATTCGGGCTATATAGTTGAAATCTTATTCCACATAGATAAATATAGCCCGGATATACATAACCATGCAATATCCGGGCTATTTAATCCATATAAAGTTGATTATTCATCATGAGTTTTCAGTCAACCGGGCTAAAAAGATAAATTTCCTATCGCCACATACTTAGCAATTTCTTTTACTTCGACCCGCGTCTTCACAAAATCGCTAGGGCTCATCTTCCAGTGCTTGCTGCAAACTCTTAGGGCTCGATCGTGGTTGCTGCAAACTCCTAGGGCTCGATCTTCCTGTGCTTGTTCGTGGTCTCCTAGGGCTCGATCTTCCAGTGATTGTTCGTGGTCTCCTAGGGCTCGGTCTTCTTTGGTAAGCAATCTCCTCCTATCCTTTTCGTTATGCAACATTTTCGATTTTCTTTTTTCGATTCTGTTTCTCGGGATTAAGCATCTATTCTTCCTAATTTGAAGGGATTCAGGGTGTTTTACTGTGTTTTTCTTCATTTTCTTACTCTTGTGTGCGTGTTTTTGGGGAATTAAGCATAGAAAAAGGGAAAATTAGTGTGTTCTGTTGAATTTCATGCAACTCAGTACTGAACAGCTTAGCATTCGACTATTGAATTTCATGGATGCTTGTTGTATTAGCGTGTTCTGTTGTGGTTAATTATGAAGTTGAATAGCAAGATACTTATCATTATTGCTACATCTTGTTTGATTGGTTAAACTGATACACCATTGCTCTGTTCGCCCCCTCTCTGCTTAAAATGTTGTGGTCTGCTTCTTTAGTAGTAGTCATCAGTTGTGGCTGATGGCAATGCTGACGTCACCTACTGGCTTTATTCTGCAAGTCAGTAAAAAGGGTGATTGTTTATATTGTCTAGAGAAGTTACCCTCCAGGTGATATCAGTTATTGTTGAAGTGCTGATTTTTTAATGCTGATATATAGCTGGAAAGAACAGTGGTCTTGATCTCAGAGCTGCTTACTTGGTTGTTAACATTCCACTACCTACTTCAGCAACCAAAGCAAAACATTACTACCATGGTATTAGTGAGGTTGGCTGTTGTGGTTGAAAAATGAAAATAGAGATGTGAAAAAGATGCTAGATACATTGTATATCGAGTAAAAGGATTCTCTTATAGCTGGGTTTTTGACATACTCTATTGGTATTTTTTTTACTTGATAATGTATTTTCAGCCAATTACACGTAATAAAGTAATTGATAAGGTAGTTAATAAGGTATGTGGAGTGTTCAGAAGGAAATATGGGCCATATATATAACACATGCATTATATTCCATACGAATAAATAGAAGGGGCCTGAGTGCCTGACATTGTAATCCATACGCCAATATGACATTGCAATCCATATGCCAATATGACTAGCTTGTCCTTGTATTGTAAATGGAAGGGGGAAATATTTTAGAGCTGTAATTATGTCAAGGAAATATGGATGAGAGAATTGAAATTTAATTAGCATTAAAAGATATGTGTTCTCACGGTTCTTCTTTCAACCTGTCTCCGAGGTGTTGTCGACGAAGGAACAAAAGAAGGCTCCGAGCTGTTGGTCTTCCTGTCCGTGGTGTTGTTGCACTGTCGCTCGCAAAATTGAGGTTTTGAAAAGCTTGCTGGACAAATGAGACTCGGATTAGCCCACAAAATTGAGGTGATATTTTGCTATCTGAACAAACTTGATTCTTTAAAAATATTGTTTATCTTTGATTTGTTTGTCTAATTTGATCATAATCTCGTTTTTGCTAGTACTCTCATGGCATAAATGATGTACACCTGGTTTCAAGTGCTGCTGTTTCTTTTAATATTAGTAGTCGTACTGCTCAAAATTAAATTTTGGTGTCTGACGTTACTATGTTGGTCAAGATACTTTTTCATTTCCGTTGAACCTTTGAAGTTGCATTTTGGTTGACAATGTTGTTTGCAATATGGTGGTGCCTTTAATCTAAAATAGAGGTGATATTGTCTGTGCTATAGCCGCCGTTCATCATCATTCGTGAACTCTTAACTGTCAGAATATTGTCTCTCACCTTCTAGATAACATCTTGTATTACTATTTAGACCCACACTTGTGCCAAAAAAATGATTAGCTAACCTTCACGAGCTAATTAGAGAAATTACTGAACTCTCAAGGACTGTTAGGTCTGCTTTATGCTACTGCTTTGTTCAGCTTCTGTGAAATTGGTAAATTAGATTGACATAATCATGAAAAAGGAGTGAAAACAAATTGTAAATTGAACATCAGGAGGAATAAGGAGCTTTGAGCTCTATTTCATTGCATATCATCTATTCTACCATCTATGTTATACAAGAAAAAACAAAGAAGTTGCAGCAGTTCATTAAGCTGTGCCTTTTCTACTTCACAACTTCATGCCCCTTCATCTGTGAACTTTGTGTAGCAGTCAGATAAGGAGTCTTTGAATATTGTATGGGCAAGAAGTAACTCATCTTGATCTGCTGTCTTCCCAGATAAATGCAGCTTCAAGCTCAGTGATCAAAATTATTGAAATCCCTGAGCTGCTCTTCCCGCAAAAACTGTAGGCCAGTCTCGGTGACGAGTTGTCGAGGTTGATGACAACATCTGTAGGATCAAGAACCAAAAACAAGTAAGATAAGCTCATAGGTAAAATGTGACTTTTAAATTGCAACAATGATCATACGAGTTATTTTGTTTTGTTTTCTTTTAATGCTTGCTCTAAAAAACTCAACAGTTTGTGTTTTAAGTTAAAATTATTCATTATGTTCACTATCAACAGGCATAAGACAAGATTACATATTGGGCAACTGGTTAAAGACACCTCCGCAATGCTCAGGGAAGCTAGTAAAACAGACTTCCATTCTGAAGTCCGTGTAAGTATCGATCAATCTCCCTTTTATTCATTTTCCTCTTTCCGTTCTCCTTCAGTCTTTTTATGATGATGCTTCCCTCCAATATGCAGGTTAGCAAGAAGATTGCTGATGCTAAACTTGCAAAGGACTTCAATCAGTTCTCAAGGAATTCCAGAAAGCACAGGGGCTTGCAGCTCAGAGAGAAACTGCTTATGCCCCTTTTGTTCCCAAGGAAGTGTCAAGGTATGTTAA
Source organism: Rheum nobile (assembly GCA_027886185.1). NCBI lineage: Eukaryota > Viridiplantae > Streptophyta > Magnoliopsida > Caryophyllales > Polygonaceae > Rheum > Rheum nobile. The sequence goes on along the minus strand of WOAB01000595.1, from coordinate 4,493,201 downwards.
CATAATTCTAGAAAGGAACCTAGCTTTGTTTATTAAGAACTTTAGTTGGTAATATGGCTAAAAACTTTTTGTTCCCTTAGCGTATCTTATTCTAGTTTGAGGTTGAGCTTTTATAGAAAGAGTCCTGTAAATTTATCTCCTTTCAGTGTTATGTAGATGGAAGAACAAGTCTTATATAATAACCTTTTATGAATATTGTGGAAGTTCATAACAGTGCTTGCATTACGAATCCTAAGCATTCTAAAAATTTATTGCTCTGTTTAGTGTCTTGAGTGTAGCCAATATACCGTTGCCTAAATTGGTTTTAGTTGTTTATATGTTTCTGAGCAATATTGATTTATAATTTTTTCCTTCTTATTCAATTCTACAACAAGCTCTTCTTCTGGCATCCAGAAGGTGAGTGGGGGATTATATATGATTTCATTCATTTGGCTTCTTTTTAGTTCTCTTTTGGGTGGCAAATGCAATTCTGAAAAGGTGCCTGACTACTTTGTCCCTATGCGCTTCGACAGTAAGCAACTAAACTTCTAAAATATAAATTGTTGATTTCTGAAATTTCATGAACATGGGTCCTGAGAATTATTCATATATTGTGTAGGCAAGAGGTTGTAATGTTAGACAACGAACTTGTTTTCAATGAAGCTATCATTGAAGAAAGAGAGCAAGGTATACAAGAAATTCAGCAGCAGATAGGCGAGGTGAATGAGATTTTTAATGATCTAGCAGTACTAGTCCATAACCAAGGAGCTCTGATTGGTTAGCCACTCGCTCTATACACACTTTATGCTCATCCTTTTATGTTAGGACTTCCACATTGTTAGAATCATAGTTTGATTGAACTTTAAACTCAATGTCTGCTTTCAGACGACATAAATTCCAACGTTCAGAGATCTCATGCTGCTACTATACAAGGAATGTCCTAACTAGTGAAAGCTTTGAAGTTGCAGAAATCAAGTTCTTCATTGGTATATGTTTCTATCTTTTCTCCAATTTTTAACTAGTAAATGCTTGTTTACAAAGGATAATTGTGCATGTAAAATTCTATTTTTCATCAAAGTCAGAAATTAAGTTCAAACTATCGTTTCTCTAAATCAAGTTCTATTTTTAACTAGTAAATGCAAAATCTTATTCTAGGAAGAGCCTGGTGGACAGCGAGCTCTTATATTTGATCAAAGAAATCGGATTTCTGAGGTATGAACAATTTAACTTGTTCATAGAGCTTTTCCAACTAGAGCAAGATGTCTTTACTTCTTCCTGTTTGATACTGTTAGAGTCCCACATCGGTTAATTGGTGGAGACTTGCCTTGTATATAAGACAAAAGACTACTCCCCCTATTGCCAATTGGTTTTAGGGTGGAACTCCTTTGGGCTTATATCTGGGCCCCTCCGTCTAGGCCCATTGTCGATCTTGACATGGTATCAGAGCCTGGTTGTTGGGCCAAGTGTGGCTTGTTGCCGTGTATGGCCCGTCACACTTGCGGGGGTGTGTTAGAGTCCCATATCGGTTAATTGGTGGAGACTTGCCTTGTATATAAGACAAAAGACTACTCCCCCTATTGCCAATTGGTTTTAGGGTGGAACTCCTTTGGGCTTATATCTGGGCCCCTTCGTCTAGGCCCATTGTCGATCTTGACAGACACATTGTGATTTGGTCAATTGTGAAACAGTGTGGAAGACCCAAGTATGGGGTCATGATTGTTCAAGAAATGCCGATATTGTGTGTAGTTGTATCGATTGTAGCTTAACATTTGGATGTTTCTAGTGTGGAAATTATCAGTAAAAACATGTTTACAGGGCCTGCAGTGGACTTGAGCATCATGGACGTTTATTTTTTTTTTCCAAAAAATAGGACTTTTTAGCCCGGATCTGTAAAGATCCGGGTTAAATGGTCCTTTTCTAATTTTTGTTAATAACTACACTTTTTAGCCCGGATGTCAAAAGATCCGGGCTAAAAGGTCTTTGATTATTTAGCCCGAGCGTGTTTTCTACATCCGGGCTAATTGATCTATTATCACATTAACCTGAAGCCCGGACCTATTTTGCTCCATATCCGGGCTATATTTAAAAAAACGCCCGGGCTAAATAGCCCATTTTATACTAGTGTATATACAGATATATAAATAGGAGGACTTCTCCAATCTTGTGTGACTATAGTTCCCACTCAATTTTCATCAATCTCGATCACTGCCTTTATATCCGCTTTTTACGCAACGGTATTTGACAATGTCAAAGACTACCAATCACCAAGCAAGAGGTATATTGCACTCATGTATGAGGAATTTACTAATCATAGTTCAACTTAAAATTCTACAACTCATTTGAATAATCTTAAGGTAGATCTACCCAACACATATCCACCATACATGTCCATATAATTGATTAGACATCTCCATGTCTCTATAGCCGATGAAACTTGGCGCTATCAATCAACTTATATAATAGCTTGTATTGAATCATTTATGTCCAATTTAAAGACTTCGACTATGGACAACTCATAATTCATAATATCAGTTCACTTAATAGGGTTTTATCCACCATAACTTTTATGATGATCCTATTTGATGATTATAAATTATTAGGACATTTTAATTAATTTAAACCACAATTAAATAATAATGAAACTTTATTTCAAAAACAAACATGATGCAATGTTTTAACAATCATGAAATCAACATCCATAATCTCAAAGCAATAGAATCTCAAAGCCATTCTCCAATGTGCTTGAGTCCCTTAGCCTTAGTGTGACTATCATGCTTGGGCTTGGATAGAGGTTTAGTCAACAGATCTGCAATATTGTCATCCATGTGTATTTTGCATAACATCGCATCTCCTTAACGACTAACTCATCATCTCCTTCATACACCAAGAGATCATCTTTAGCGCTTCTTAAGTACTTTAGGATGTTCTTAGCTGTATTCCAGTGTGCTTCACCGTAACTCAAATGGTATCTACTGCACATGCTCAAAGCAAATGCAACATCCGGGCGAGTACAAACCATGGCATACATGATGGATCCTCTTGCAGATGCATAAGGAATCCTACTCATTCTCTCTAGCTCATCAGGTGTCATTGGGCACTACTTCTTGCTGAGATATAAGCCATGCTGCATAGGCAAGAATCCCTTCTTGGAATTCTACATATTGAACCTATCAAGAACCTTATTAATATAAGTTCCTTGACTTAGTCCAATAAGTCTCTTAGACATATCTCTATAGATCTTGATGCCTAATATGTACTCGGCCTCTCCTAATTCCTTCATTGATAAATTCTTCTTAAGCCAGTCCTTAACGGACTCTAGCATAGGAATGTCATTTCCAATGAGTAGTATGTCATCCACATACAAGACCAGAAAAACCACTTTGCTCCTAGTAAACTTTTTGTAAACACAAGGTTCTTCTTTACATCTGATGAAGTCAAACTGTTTGACCATTTCATCAAATCGAAGGTTCCAACTCCTTGATGCTTGCTTAAGTCCATAAATGGACTTCTTAATCTTGCATACTTTCCTAGGATTACTTGGATCCTCAAAATCCTTAGGCTGTGTCATGTACACATCCTCTTCTAAATATCCATTTAGAAAAGTGGTCTTGACATCCATTTGCTAGATCTCAAAATCAGAATGAGCTGCAATTGCTAGGAGTATCCGAATGGATCTAATCATGACGACTAGAGAGAAGGTTTCATCATAGTTAGTACTATGGGTACTACCCCATCTGACAAATCTATCAAGTCTCATACTTGATTCTCAGACATGGAATCCATTTTAGACTTCATGGCAATACGCCATTTCTCGGAGTCTGGACTTGCCACAGCTTGCTTGTATGTAGTAGGCTCGTCGCTTTCTAAAAGCAGGATGTCCAAACTCGCAGTCATTATGAATTCAATGTATCTCTCTGGCTGCGCTTTGGGCCTATCTGATCTACGTGTGGGCTGAACAACATGAGGTTCTGCCACAACATTTTGTGAACCCTCATTTGAATCAGATTTCGGAGAAACGATAGGAATGGGGTCTTGTGACTCCACTATCTCCGGTGTATGAGTTCCCTCTCCTTACGGGATTAGGTCCTCAAATACCGTCGTCTCTGACATAGAGTAATCCATGTCATCTTGTTGCTCAGTTTGTTGCTCTTCTCGAACTTCTTCGAGATCAACATTTCTCCCATTTGACTTTTTGGAAACAAATTCTTTTTTCCATAAAGACACTATCCCTAGCAACAAACACTTTGTGCTCACTGGGATTGTAGAAGTAGTATCCTTTAGTTTCCTTAAGATACCCTACAAAGAAGCACTTACCTGATTTGGGTGCAAGCTTATCTGCTAGTAAACGTGTTACATAAGCTTCACATTCCCACATCGTTAGAAAAGATAAACTTGGAACTCTTCCAGTCCATAACTCATATGGTGTCTTATCTACAGCTTTGGACGGAGTCCTGTTTAGTGTGAACACTGTAGTTGTGAGAGCATATCCTCAGAAAGATGTTGGAAGATTAGCAAAACTCATCATAGATCGAACCATGTCCAACAAGGTCCTATTCCTCCTTTCAGACACATCATTCAATTGTGGTGTTCTAGGTGGAGTTAGTTGTGAGACGATCCCACAACTTCTTAAATGATGATCAAATTCTTGACTCAAATATTTACCACCATGATCAGATCGTAGTGCTTTAATTTTCTTGCCAAGTTGGTTTTCAACTTCATTCTGAAACTCTTTGAACTTTTCAAAAGATTCAGACTTATGCTTCATTAAGTATATGTATCCATGTCTACTTAAATCATCAGTAAATGTTATGAAGTATCTATAACCACCTCTAGATTATGTACTCATTGGTCCATATACATCCGTATGTATTAGGGCCAAAAGCTCAGATGCCATTTCACTCACTCCAGTAAAGGATGACCTTGTCATCTTTCCCATTAGGCAAAATTCACATGTTTTAAATGATTCACAATCAAATGAGGTTATAAGTCCATCATTTTAGAGCTTCTTCATGCGATTTAGGCTAATGTGACCTAAACAATTGTGCCATAGATATGTAGTGCTACAATCATTTAATTTTTGCTTTTTGGTGTTTATGTTATAGATGCTGGATCCTTGATCCACAATATAGAGTCCATTACTCAGTATGACATCGACATAAAAGATGTTATCTTTGAAAATAGAAAAACGTTGACCTTTAAGAGTAAAATCATAGCCTTCTAAATCCAAAACACAAGTCGCAATCAGGTTTCTAGTAATAGACGAGACAAAATAACAATTATTAAGTTCTAATACTAAACCAGAAGGTACATGTAAACTATAATCTCCAATGGCAAGTGCAACAACCCCTGCTCCATTTCCAATGCGTAGGTCTACCTCTCCTTTAGCTAAGCTTCTACTTCTTCTTAGTCCCCGCACATTCGAAATAATGTGAGAACCACAGCCCGAGTCCAATACCCAAGTGAAAGCTTTAGCTGTTAGGATTTCTATAACATTCATACCTAAATTGGAACTCATAGTACCATTCTTTTTATCTTCCATGTATTTTGGGAAGTTCCTCTTCCAATGACCCTTGGCATGGCAGTAGAAACAATCATGGCCAACAACTACTTTAGCCTTTTTAGAAGTCTGCTTAGGTTGTGCAACTTGCATGTCCTTCCCTTGCACGTTCTTCTTCTGCTATCCATGTGCCCCTTTCTTGAACCCTTTTCCCTTGTTGACCATCAAGATCTCTTTCTTGGTGTCAATAGAGAGATTTTGCTCAGCTGTTTTGAGCATCCCATGTATCTCTTCAAGTGTTTTTCCAACTCCATTCATATTCAAGTTCAACTTGAATTGAGCAAATCCATCATGCAGAGAGTGAAGTATGATGTTTGTAGCCAACTCTTGACTATAGGGGTGGCCAAGCCTTTCCATGTTCTCAAAATGTCCAATCATATTGAACACATGAGCACTAATTGGCTTGCCTTTCTCAAGCTTGCAATCAAGAATTGCCTTATGAGTCTCATACCTCTCCATTATCGCTTGCTCTTGAAACATAACTTTCAGGTTGCGAATGATGGTGTAGGCGTCCATCCCCTCAAACCTATTTTGAAGGCTTGATTCCATGAAAGCCAACATAAGACAATTGACAATCACTGACTTATCTTTGATATGCTTTTCCTCTACTATTTCCTCTAGAGTAGACATAGCAGTCAATGTTGAGATAGGGGTGTCAAGGACATTCTCTCTTCCTTCAGACCTAAGAACAATTCTCAGATTTCTTTCCCAATCGAGGAAGTTGTTTTCGTTCAGCTTATTCTTCTCAAGAATCGAACGTAAGTTGATGATGGTTGGGTTATCGTTTCTAGACATGATATCTACAACAGAGATAACATGCAAAATGTAAATCAAGCTTGTCATGCAAAAACTTAAAATATTTTAAACATGCTTTAAGCCTAAATAAGCTAATGCCATTTTATCCATTAAATTTTTTCCCTTTGAATAAAAGGATTCCAAAATCCTATTTTAGATAAGAATTTAGGCGTACTTTGGCACTTCTCTAAATCCTATGTGATCAAGGTAACTAACTTTTACTAGTTATAACATTTATAACTCTTGGTTGATAGATTACATCATATGTCAAATCTATCTCATGCCTCAAAATCCAAAACTTTATCTTTTGGTCTTTTGTTGAGTATAACCAAATCAAGGTTGTAAACCCCTTATATAGATTTACCTGTACTATCCCAAGGTCAAATCATGGACACCTTGCTTTGGCAAAACATATCCATCAAATTCCAAGGGCCTCATAGGTTAAGATTTGGAAAGGAAAAATCTCAATTTTCTTTTAAGGGAACTAGGTTTATCATGCAAGTCTATTTACTAGTGAACTAAATAGCATAAATAAACAAGCAAACATAAACTTAGAGATATTTAAAGCAAAACAAATGCAATAAATAATTGTGAACTAAATAGCATAAATAAACAAGCAAACATGGTCTTTTCGGGAACTTGAGGGGACTGTTTTGTTTTGATAAGGATCTGGATTCTTTCAATGGTCAAAGAATCCAGGTCAAGTTTCTCCCACCATCTTACTTTGTATTTTCTACAAAGTGATAGAGGAAGGGGACTGGGTAGGACTTGTTAAAGTTCGTAGATCCAACATAGGATCCAGGCAACTCTGGTACTTTTGTGGAATTGGACTGTTTTGATATATTCCGGCCAAAAGCAATGTTTGCAGAAATAATCAAAAGCTTGCTTTGCCGGTTCTGGAAAGATTTCAGGGGCTGGGCCAAATATATTCCACCATGAGTAGAACCATATTGGTAACTTGTCATTGCAGTTCTTGGCAAAAAAGAAGAACCAAGAATGGTTGAATGGTCTAATGAGAAATGTTTTTGACCATGCTTCACGGTAATCAAAGTATGAATATCCCTTTGGGTAAAAGGGGATGGAGAACTATTTTTGTGCACTAGGGTCACCCCACTCTTCCCGGGAGATCACCTTGAGGATCTTACACTTGGAAAATAAGGTAAGATCAGGGTCTTTTTCGTCTTTGGTGTGGGAGATCTCAGCAGACATTGAATCTACTAAGATGAACTCATAAAATTTCTGAGTCTTGGTTGGTTCTGAAGGGAACCATTGGAAGTCTTTTGTGAAAAGGCCTTTTATGAAGGGTTCGAATTCTTTGGGTTTATGTGTTTTGAAATCTGATACCAATTTTAGCCCAGGTATTTTAATTTGAAAAACTAAGAAGACAGCATGAATAGTACTTTGCTACAGTGACTTTTTATGAATAGTGTATAGCGGCACTATTTGAATTAAAGGAGAGAAATAAGAACTGGGACTATCAGAAATCTTACTTTAAACGGACTTCTATTGATAGACTATGGATCTTGATCTTGTTCTTCGATCTTGATCTTGTTACAAAGAGTAAATATTACAAAGGGTTTTTGAGAAAGGATTCTCAACACATGAGAGCTTTTGATGTCTAAAAAAGCTTGCTTCTCTACAGCTGAGAAGATTCACTTAAATAGGAAGTTGAAAATGAACTATTGAAATTCACTATTTAGAATCCGTACTACTATTCAGGAGTACAGTAGTCGTCTAGTGGCCTTGGTCTATTATTGGGGTCTTGCTTTTGCTGATTAGACCTTTTCTGTCATTTGCATCTGGCCTTGTCTGTTGAATAGATAGAGGGACTTGGCGTCTTCTGCCGACTGATTGTCTTTTAATAATTGAGGCTTGTTACTTTCTTACTGGACTTGAAGAAGATTTGGGCCTTGGATTCTTCTTGGGCCTTTTAAGCATAAGGATCTTGGGCGAACTGTTCATATGTATCGAGGTCTTCATGTTGGGTTTGATTTGAAGAACTGTTCTGGGCTTCTAGTTCTTCTTCTTCTACCTTCTGAAACCATGATTTTTTAACTATGGTCTTGGATTGTCCTTGGCATGCTTGGGTTGCCATAAATTCTTTATACTTCTTGAACTCTTGGAATTCCTGCCATTGTTTTTGTTGGCTTGTGTTTAATGGTGGAGGAGTTTGAGATTTTGAGGCTACAGGTATTCCAGAAGGATGGACTTGTATGGTCTTTTCGGGAACTTGAGGGGACTGTTTTGTTTTGATAAGGATCTGGATTCTTTCAATGGTCAAAGAATCCAGGTCAAGTTTCTCCCACCATCTTACTTTGTATTTTCTACAAAGTGATAGAGGAAGGGGACTAGGAAGGACTTGTTGAAGTTCGTAGATCCATCATAGGATCCAGGCAACTCCGGTACTTTTGTGGAATTGGACTGGTTTGATATATTCCGGCCAAAAGCAATGTTTGCAGAAATAATCAAAAGCTTGCTTTGCCGGTTCTGGAAAGATTTCAGGGACTGGGCCAAATATATTCCACCATGAGTAGAACCATATTGGTAACTTGTCATTGCAGTTCTTGGCAAAAAAGAAGAACCAAGAATGGTTGAATGGTCTAATGAGAAATGTTTTTGACCATGCTTCACGGTAATCAAAGTATGAATATCCCTTTGGGTAAAAGGGGATGGAGAACTATTTTTGTGCACTAGGGTCACCCCACTCTTCCCGAGAGATCACCTTGAGGATCTTACACTTGGAAAATAAGGTAAGATCAGGGTCTTTTTCGTCTTTGGTGTGGGAGATCTCAGCAGACATTGAATCTACTAAGATGGACTCATAAAATTTCTGAGTCTTGGTTGGTTCTGAAGGGAACCATTGGAAGTCTTTTGTGAAAAGGCCTTTTATGAAGGGTTCGAATTCTTTGGGTTCATGTGTTTTGAACTCTTTCGTAAGACATACTTCTTGCTGGGATGACTGTTTGAGGAAATATTTGTGGTATACTTTGTTTTTTTGTGAGTCTTTCTTTTGAGGAGTCCTCGGGTTCAGAGGAACTTGACTGTTTGAAAGGGAAGGGAACTGTGATAAGGATTGGAACTGATTCTGAGTGGGTAGTATGTTTTGGTTTGGACTCTGTTGAGGTGCATAATCCTGCGGAGTCTGTTTCCTTGAAGGGGTATTACTCCCCGCCATTCCTGAAAACAATTTTAAGTTAGAAAGGAATATTAAGGGATTTTACCTTCTCTTGGATTAGTCTGTTTACTGCTGCGCGTCTGTTGTTTAACATCTTTGTTTCGCTGTTTAAAATGAGCTGTTTTAAAGACTTTGAAATCAAGGGTTCTTTTAAAGTTCTGCTGATTTCTCGTTCACTTTCATAAACACGGAAGTAAGTGTAGTAAGTTCTTTGAAAATCTTGAAGAGTTTTGAAATGTGGAAAATGGGCCATTTTAAAAAGGAATTTCTAATTTTTGAAGTTCTCTTGAAATTTGAACATTGGCCACTTTGATACTGGTAAAAACCATGTCTTGTAAATTCTCAAGGCGGTAAAGTAACTTCAAGACCTGACTGTTGTCTAAAGGATCACAAGTGTCGAAATTAACACGGGCCTTTTTAAGAGCTTTGCGAAGAATATCAATACGCCATAAACTATAAATTTCTTTTTTGAGATCCTTGTAAAGCTTCATTTATTCTGTGGGCTTTCCCTGCAAAAATTCTCTTGTAAAAAAATAAGGCAAGGAGTTGTTCTCTCCTTTAATGTATTCTATGTCAAAATCGAAAACCGAAAGAATGGCTTGCCTTCTGGCAAATATCTGTTTTGAGACTATGTTTTGAACATCTTTTTGTAAAATTTCTTTTGCAGATTTACAATCGACTCTAAGTAAAAAGGATTTGTTAAACAAATCATCTTGAAACTTAGAGATACATGCTACAATAGAAAGTATTTCCTTTTTTACTGTACTATAGTTCTTTTGAGGTCCTGCCCAGATTCCTGAGTAGAATCTAACTAGTTGTTCTGGACTTTTATCATTTATTTTCTGTTTTAATATACCACCAAATCCTATATCTGAAGCATCGGTCTCAACTATCATAAAGGCTTTAGGTTGAGGGATGCCGATGCAAGGTAAGGATTTGACTTTGTCTTTTATAATTTTAACAGCTTTGGTTTGCTCAATTCCCCAAGGAGGTGGATTTTTCTTAAGTCTTTGAAATAGGGGAATGCAGAGTTGTCTAAGGCCTGGAAAGAAGTCAAAGATGTAATTAAGGCATCCTAGAAATCTTTGTAATTGTGTTTTGTCTTTTATTTCATCAGGGAATTTTTCTGCAAATTCTATACTCTTGTCTATAGGTCTAATAGTCTGTTGATAAATGTTATGGCCAAGAAATCTGACTTTAGTTTGAAATAATTTCATCTTTGTTGCCGAAAGGACTAAACCATTTTTCTTGATAGTGAATAAGAAGATATTTAAATGTTTAAAATGTTCTTCTATGGTCTTTGAGTAGACTAAAACATCATCTATATAGACTATAAGGAAGTCTGAATAGGGGTTGAGAATATCATTCATAATTCTTTGGTATTCTGAATTCTTAAGGCCAAAAGGCATTACATTCCATTCAAAATGACCAAAAGGGACAATGAAGGCTGTTTTGTATCTATCTTCTTTGGTTATCTGAATTTGCCAGTAACCACTTTTCATGTCAAATTTAGAGAATAATCTTGCTTCGAAAAGTCTATTAAGAAGGTCTCTTTTATTAGGGATAGGATATCTAATCCATTGAAGGACATTGTTAAGAGGTTTATAGTTAATGACTAACCTTGGAACACCTCTTTCTTTCTCAGCTTGGTTCATGACATAGAAGGTTGCACAACTCCAAGGAGATTGTGACTTGCTAATTAAACCTTTAGATAATAGGGAGTCTATTTCTTTTTTGCAGGTTTCTAGAAGTTCTTTGTTCATTTGGATAGGTCTAGCCTTGGTAGGGACATTTCTCTCATCAAAATCTTTTTCATAGGGAAGTGAGACTTGGTGTTTTTTCCTATCCCAGAAGGCATTAGGGAGATCAGAACAAACTTGTTTTTTGAACAATTCCTCTAATTTTTGGACTTTGTTTTGCAGTGCAGAGCTCTTAAGGTTTTCTTCTATTCTTAGATTTGCAATTTCATCAGTTAGATCTTTTATGAAAACTCTTTTGTGACTAATGAGGTCTAACTGTTTTTTAATAGAAGAATATTGTAAGAGAGTTATGTCCTTCTGCTTTATAGGATTTATGAATCTGAAGTCTAGGTTTTTTCCTAAGATTTCAGCATGGATTCCTTCTTGGTCTACCTGGAAGGGATAAATTTGGGTTAGGAATGGAGTTCCTAGAATGACTTCTTGTGATAGGTCTTTAACTAGTAAGAAGGAATTCTTAAGGCAGTATCCATCACTGCAAATGGATGCCCTTGGTATCTTATAGCTTATTTGCATTCTATTTCCACTGGCATTGTGGAGTCTTTCTGTAGTCTTTTCAACGAACTTTGAAGGAACAAGTCCTTCTGTAATGCAATTAAGGTATGCCCCGCTATCAAGGAGGGCTACCGTTTCCAAAACGAAGTTGTCTATTTTGATTTTGATAGGACCATACCACTTTTGGAAGTCTATTTTATTAAGGACAGCTAAAAAGGCTTTATCATTATCTTCACTTCTTTCTACTTCTTTGGTCATAGAAGTAGCTTTAGAGTTTTTAGAGCTATGGTCGAAGATTGAATTTTCTGAACTACTGTCCGAGTCTAATTTTGATTCTAGAATGACAATTCTAGTTTCTATCTCTAAATCTTTAGGGTCTTTGATTCTAACATATTCTTGAAGGTCTTTAACTTCTCTTTTTAATCTATTAACTTCAGTTTGTAAGTCTTTTGTTGTTACCTGAGTTCCAAAAAGACTAGTACTAGGTTTGTTTTCGAAGAGTTTAGATATACTAAAGGGCTCTTCAAAGACTGGTTTCTGTTCTCTAAATATCAGATCTTTTAGCTTCATAAAGTATTCTTGCTTTGTTCTAGGATCTGGTATTTGGTCTATAAGTTGAAAAAGAGCTTCTTCTTTATCTGACTTTGTTATAACATTGCAGAATTGAGGTGATTGGCAATTATCAGAACTAGAAGATGAATTATAGTCTATCTCATAAATTCCTTCTTCTTCTGAAGAATAGTCTTTATCACTGAGGAGGATTTTTTCTAATTTTTCCTTCATGTCAGGATTATCTTTGAATATTTCATTGATCTTCTGTTTTAACGGGCAGTTGTTGGCTTTATGGCCAGGTTTTCTGCACTTATAACAAATTATCTTTTTGCTAGGCATGGGTCTACTAGGTCTGTATTGCTCGTTCTTGGTTGATCTATGTTTTCTGAAGAATCTAGGATAATTTCTTTTCTTTTTATATGATTTTTCTTTCCTAGTCCTTGAAGGGGCTTGGATCCTTTCAATACCAAAGGCTTCACAGAAGCTTCCCATTTCTCTTTTAGACTTTCCTTTATCTGTCCCGTATTTCGCCTGAATTTTTAATTCAGTGCATAAAGCTAAACCTTCTTTCTTGATGAAAGCTCCTAATTGGCCGTAGGTAATGTCTTTCCAAGGAATTTCTTCTGTTCCTATGGTTTCTGTGAGCTTTGTTATGATTCTTTGGGCAAATAAGGAGGGTAAGCCTGATATAAATCTTTCTTTCCAGAAAGACTCATTACAATCTGGTCTTCTAAGGACATAGGATATGAATGTATCTTTATACCATCTGTAATCACTCAGAGTAGGGCATCTAAGGTTGGATAGAATGGTTTTATTGGATTGAAGTTCTTCTTGAGGGTTTCCTACAAAATACATACTGATGGCATATATTAATTGACCAACAACGTTTTGTTCTAAGGTCTCCCTACCTATTTCATCCTCTATTGAAACAGTAGCTTCTAAGACTTCTAATTTTTGCTGTAGGTTCATAGCATTATCCCACCAATATTTGAGTTGTCCTGTGAATCCTTGGATTATAAGGACAACAACTATTTTGTCTGTATGGCCTTGGGTTCTATAGGCGACTTTTGCCATACCCATTTCTTGTAAGGTATTCATAATCTCACCTTCTGATTTTCCATCTATGTTCCATTCGTAGATGGATTGGCCATTATAATCTGTGGCTCTAAACTTGGCCCTTTCTTCATATTGAAGATCAGGAGTAGGTCTATTATAGTAATTTCTAGTATCCATGTTCTTTTTACCAAACATATTTGTGTACTGTTGTGATCTATTACTTCTTCTAATTTTTTTGATTTCTAGAGGTTTGTCTAAAATTGTTGATTCTAGATGTTCTATCTTCTTATCTGAGTTTTCCAACTCAGTTCCAGTATTAGTTTCTTCACTCTGATCTGAGCTTGTCTCAGTTTTGCAACTATTTTTACATTTAGATTTTAAACAATTTATATTGGCCGGAGGGGTCTGTGAAGTCGATGCTTGAAAAGCATCAAGTCTTTGAGAAATTCTTTCTAAAACAGTCTGAGGAGTTAAACTTATGTTTCTTAAAAGATTACTAGGGATACTTTCAGCCTGAAAGTGAGGTCTGGAGATATCTCTAGGAAATTTTTGAGGGTTAAAACCTTTTTCAATTCCTAAGTGAACTTGGTCTATTTGTTCAGCTATAGTATGAAGGATCTGATTAGAGTAATTGTTTTGATTATAGATTTTTTTATATCTCTTAAACTTACATGACTATCATCAAAATCTGATCTTCCTTTCTTAAAAGGTTCAGCTTTAACCTCTTCACTTTCATTGCCGACTATTATACCTTTAAGAGGAGGATGGACAGAGGTACTAATTCCTGAAGGTAAATGCTTCCAAGTTCTAGTTATTCTATTTTGGACTTCTAGCGAAGGAAGATGGAAGGGGTCTTTTATATTTTTTCTAGATAAATATATAGGGAGCCAGGTAAAGAAGAGAATATTAGTTTGAAGTTTATTCATTTCCTCATAATATTCTTCTCTAATTTGTTCTCTACATTCTTTATCTATGCTCATAAACCATTTTCTTTTCTTTTCATTTTTTGTACTACCAAAGTCTTTTCTAAGATATTATTTGTTTATTTCAAAGTCTGATTTAGATATCATATTGATTGTGGATTAGTTATGCATATCATTAGAGGTCGGTGAATGCATGTATGTTGACTCTTCATCATTTTGAGGAATGACTCTAGGTAAAGGGTTATTAAAATCTACCCTATCACTTCTTAATTATCCCGTAAATTCACTTCTAATAGAATAAAAAGGGTCACTAATAGAGTTTCTAGCAGGTAGAAAAGTTGGTCTTTCTATAGAAGTTTCTCTGGTAGAATTAAATCTAATTAAAATTCTTCCGTCAGACTCTTCTATGATTTGTGAAATTTCTTGTTGTTCCATATTTCTAGGGGGATTGTCATTGGCGACTTCTAGGGTTTCTGGAATAGTTATGTCTTTCCATTTTATAGTCTTAGGAGTAAAGGTGCTTGACTTTTCTGCTTCTAATTGAAGCAAAATGGTTTCTCCCTGGGGAAAAGGAGAAATGATACATTTAGGGTCAGTTAAAGAACTCATTAACTTGAAATGGATTCTATAAATAACAGCAAAGTTTTTAGTGAATTGTTTGAAGTTTTCATTTAACATTTTTATGTCTAATATTAAAGTTTGACAAATTCTGGGGTCCGTTATGTCTACTGTGAAGTTCGGAGAACAATTAAAGAATAAGGGGCCATTGCAAATATTGGATTGGACTATGGCTAAAATAGAGTCTTTATAGGTTTTAAATCTGTCATCTCTTAGGGCTAAGAAGACAGGGGAGTCTATTCCTTTTCTATGTAAAGGTTTTAGTGCTATCTGAATTAATCCAAGATGCATGAATCTAAATCCTTTTCCCAAATATTTCTTAATGGATAAAGGATTGAGAAGTTTTAAGGACTGTTGTTCTTTGGTTAGACTAATGGTCTGTTCATGATGTTTAATGCAGCATGCATGAAATAGGTCTAAAATACCGGTTCTAAAAATGGACTGTGAATTATCTGGAATAGTCCAGTCTTCTAGATTATTAGGGTCTATAGTGAACATATTTTCATTACTATGTATCTCTGGGCTGGAACTACTACTAGATCCACGCCTAAACAATCTTCTTATATGTTCAGTCATAGTGGCATAATCATTTATGTTTGTTTAATTAGTTAAGGTTTGAACTAAGGCTCATAACAGTGGGACCATCCACCGGGACCACCCAGACACAACGGGCTGACCAAACGGATTTATGGACTGACTAAGCACTATACCCAGAGACTTAGATAAAAACTTCGAATAACTAAACAATTTCAATTCTTATGAACACGATGATGAATAGTAAGAAGACTATTTAACATGGCTCTGATACCAATTTCAATTCTAAGACTTTGGTAGTACAAAAAATGAAAAGAAAAGAAAATGGTTTATGAGCATAGATAAAGAATGTGGAGAACAAATTAGAGAAGAATATTATGAGGAAATGAATAAACTTCAAACTAATATTATCTTCTTTACTTGGCTCCCAATATATTTATCTAGAAAAAATATAAAAGACCCCTTCCATCTTCCTTCGCTAGAAGTCCAAAATAGAATAACTAGAACTTGGAAGCATTTACCTTCAGGAATTAGTACCTCTGTCCATCCTCCTCTTAAAGGTATAATAGTCGGCAATGAAAGTGAAGAGGTTAAAGCTGAACCTTTTAAGAAAGGAAGATCAGATTCTGATGATAGTCATGTAAGTTTAAGAGATATAAAAAAAATCTATAATCAAAACAATTACTCTAATCAGATCCTTCATACTATAGCTGAACAAATAGACCAAGTTCACTTAGGAATTGAAAAAGGTTTTAACCCTCAAAAATTTCCTAGAGATATCTCCAGACCTCACTTTCAGGCTGAAAGTATCCCTAGTAATCTTTTAAGAAACATAAGTTTAACTCCTCAGAAGCTATTGTTTCAACAGAGGACGAAACAGGTAGGGAGACCTTAGAACAAAACGTTGTTGGTCAATTAATATATGCCATCAGTATGTATTTTGTAGGAAACCCTCAAGAAGAATTTCAATCCAATAAAACCATTCTATCCAACCTTAGATGCCCTACTCTGAGTGATTACAGATGGTATAAAGATACATTCATATCCTATGTCCTTAGAAGGCCAGATTGTAATGAGTCTTTCTGGAAAGAAAGATTTGTATCAGGCTTACCCTCCTTATTTGCCCAAAGAATCATAACAAAGCTCAAAGAAACCATAGGAACAGAAGAAATTCCTTGGAAAGACATTACCTACGGCCAATTAGGAGCTTTCATCAAGAAAGAAGGTTTAGCTTTATGCACTGAATTAAAAATTCAGGCAAAATACGGGACAGATAAAGGAAAGTCTAAAAGAGAAATGGGAAGCTTATGTGAAGCCTTTGGTATTGAAAAGATCCAAGCCCCTTCAAGGCCTAGGAAAGAAAAATCATATAAAAAGAAAAGAAATTATCATAGATTCTTCAGAAAACATAGATCAACCAAGAACGAGCAAGACAGACCTAGTAGACCCATGCCTAGCTGAAAGATAATCTGTTATAAGTGCAGAAAACCTGGCCATAAAGCCAACAACTGCCCGTTAAAACAGAAGATCAATGAAATATTCAAAGATAATCCTGAAAATTAGAAAAAATCCTCCTTAGTGATAAAGACTATTCTTCAGAAGAAGAAGGAATTTATGAGATAGACTATAATTCATCTTCTAGTTCTGATAATTGCCAATCACCTCAATTCTGCAATGTTATAACAAAGTCAGATAAAGAAGAAGCTCTTTTTCAACTTATAGACCAAATACCAGATCCTAGAACAAAGCAAGAATACTTTATGAAGCTAAAAGATATGATATTTAGAGAACAGAAACCAGTCTTTGAAGAGCCCTTTAGTATATCTAAACTCTTCGAAAACAAACCTAGTACTAGTCTTTTTGGAACTCAGGTAACAACAAAAGACTTACAAACTGAAGTCAATAGATTAAAAAGAGAAGTTAAAGACCTTCAAGAATATGTTAGAATCAAAGACCCTAAAGATTTAGAGATAGAAACTAGAATTGCCATTCTAGAATCAAAATTAGACTCGGACAGTAGTTCGGCAAATTCAATCTTCGACCATAGCTCTAAAAACTCTAAAGCTACTTCTATGACCAAAGAAGTAGAAAGAACTGAAGATAATGATGAAGCCTTTTTAGCTGTCCTTAATAAAATACACTTCCAAAAGTGGCATGTTCGTATCAAAATCAAAATAGACAACTTCGTTTTGGAAATGGTAGCCCTCCTTGATAGCGGGGCGGACCTTAATTGCATTAGAGAAGGACTTGTTCCTTCAAAGTTCTTTGAAAAGACTACAGAAAGACTCCACAATGCCAGTGAAAATAGAATGCAAATAAGCTATAAGATACCAAGGGCATCCATTTGCAGTGATGGATACTGCCTTAAGAATTCCTTCTTACTAGTTAAAGACCTATCACAAGAAGTCATTCTAGGAACTCCATTCCTAACCCAAATTTATCCCTTCCAGGTAGACCAAGAAGGAATCTATTCTGAAATCTTAGGAAAAAACCTAGACTTCAGATTCATAAATCCTATAAAGCAGAAGGACATAACTCTCTTACAATATTCTTCTATTAAAAAACAGTTAGACCTCATTAGTCACAAAAGAGTTTTCATAAAAGATCTAACTGATGAAATTGCAAATCTAAGAATAGAAGAAAACCTTAAGAGCTCTGCACTGCAAAACAAAGTCCAAAAATTAGAGGAATTGTTCAAAAAACAAGTTTGTTCTGATCTCCCTAATGCCTTCTGGGATAGGAAAAAACACCAAATCTCACTTCCCTATGAAAAAGATTTTGATGAGAGAAATATCCCTACCAAGGCTAGACATATCCAAATGAACAAAGAACTTCTAGAAAGCTGCAAAAAAGAAATAGACTCCCTATTATCTAAAGGTTTAATTAGCAAGTCACAATCTCCTTGGAGTTGTGCAACCTTCTATGTCATGAACCAAGCTGAGAAAGAAAGAGGTGTTCCAAGGTTAGTCATTAACTATAAACCTCTTAACAATGTCCTTCAATGGATTAGATATCCTATCCCTAATAAAAGAGACCTTCTTAATAGACTTTTCGAAGCAAGATTATTCTCTAAATTTGACATGAAAAGTGGTTACTGACAAATTCAGATAACCAAATAAGATAGATACAAAACAGCCTTCACTGTCCCTTTTGGTCATTTTGAATGGAATGTAATGCCTTTTGGCCTTAAGAACGCCCCTTCAGAATACCAAAGAATTATGAATGATATTCTCAACCCCTATTCAGAATTCCTTATAGTCTATATAGATGATGTTTTAGTCTACTCAAAGACCATAGAAGAACATTTTAAACATTTAAATATCTTCTTATTCACTATCAAGAAAAATGGTTTAGTCCTTTCGGCAACAAAGATGAAATTATTTCAAACTAAAGTCAGATTTCTTGGCCATAACATTTATCAACAGACTATTAGACCTATAGACAGGAGTATAGAATTTGCAGAAAAATTCCCTGATGAAATAAAAGACAAAACACAATTACAAAGATTTCTAGGATGCCTTAATTACATCTCTGACTTCTTTCCAGGCCTTAGACAACTCTGCATTCCCCTATTTCAAAGACTTAAGAAAAATCCACCTCCTTGGGGAATTGAGCAAACCAAAGCTGTTAAAATTATAAAAGACAAAGTCAAATCCTTACCTTGCATCGGCATCCCTCAACCTAAAGCCTTTATGATAGTTGAGACCGATGCTTCAGATATAGGATTTGGTGGTATATTAAAACAGAAAATAAATGATAAAAGTCCGGAACAGCTAGTTAGATTCTACTCAGGAATCTGGACAGGACCTCAAAAGAACTATAGTACAGTAAAAAAGGAAATACTTTCTATTGTAGCATGTATCTCTAAGTTTCAAGATGATTTGTTTAACAAATCCTTTTTACTTAGAGTCGATTGTAAATCTGCAAAAGAAATTTTACAAAAAGATGTTCAAAACATAGTCTCAAAACAGATATTTTCCAGATGGCAAGCCATTCTTTCGGTTTTTGATTTTGACATAGAATACATTAAATGAGAGAACAACTCCTTGCCTGATTTTCTTACAAGAGAATTTTTGCAGGGAAAACCCACAGAATAAATGAAGCTTTACAAGGATCTCAAAAAAGAAATTTATAGTTTATGGCGTATTGATATTCTTCGCAAAGCTCTTAAAAAGGCCCGTGTTAATTTCGAGACTTGTGATCCTTTAGACAACAGTCAGGTCTTGAAGTTACTTTACCGCCTTGAGAATTTACAAGACATGGTTTTTACCAGTATCAAAATGGCCAATGTTCAAATTTCAAGAGAACTTCAAAAATTAGAAATTCCTTTTTAAAATGGCCCATTTTCCACATTTCAAAACTCTTCAAGATTTTCAAAGAACTTAGTACACTTACTTCCGTGTTTATGAAAGTGAACGAGAAATCAGCAGAACTTTAAAAGAACCCTTGATTTCAAAGTCTTTAAAATAGCTCATTTTAAACAGCGAAACAAAGATGTTAAACAACAGACGGGCAGCAGCAAACAGACTAATCCAAGAGAAGGTAAAATCCCTTAATATTCCTTTCTAACTTAAAATTGTTTTTAGGAATGGCGGGGAGTAATACCCCTTCAAGGAAACAGACTCCGCAGGATTATGCACCTCAACAGAGTCCAAACCAAAACATACTACCCACTCAGAATCATTTCTAATCCTTATCACAGTTCCCTTCCCTTTCAAACAGTCAAGCTCCTCTGAACCCGAGGACTCCTCAAAAGAAAGACTCACAAAAAACAAAAGTATACCACAAATATTTCCTCAAACAGTCATCCCAGCAAGAAGTATGTCTTACGACAGAGTTCAAAACACATGAACCCAAAGAATTCGAACCCTTCATAAAAGGCCTTTTCACAAAAGACTTCCAATGGTTCCCTTCAGAACCAACCAAGACTCAGAAATTTTATGAGTTCATCTTAGTAGATTCAATGTCTGCTGAGATCTCCCACACCAAAGACGAAAAAGACCCTGATCTTACCTTATTTTCCAAGTGTAAGATCCTCAAGGTGATCTCCCGGGAAGAGTGGGGTGACCCTAGTGCACAAAAACAGTTCTCCATCCCCTTTTACCCAAAGGGATATTCATACTTTGATTACAGTGAAGCATGGTCAAAAACATTTCTCATTAGACCATTCAACCATTCTTGGTTCTTCTTTTTTGCCAAGAACTGCAATGACAAGTTACCAATATGGTTCTACTCATGGTGGAATATATTTGGCCCAGTCCCTGAAATCTTTCCAGAACCGGCAAAGCAAGCTTTTGATTATTTCTGCAAACATTGCTTTTGGCCGGAATATATCAAAACAGTCCAATTCCCCAAAAGTACCGGAGTTGCCTGGATCCTATGCTGGATTTACGAACTTCAACAAGTCCTACCCAGTCCCCTTCCTCTATCACTTTGTAGAAAATACAAAGTAAGATGGTGGGAGAAACTTGACCTGGATTCTTTGACCATTGAAAGAATCCAGATCCTTATCAAAACAAAACAGTCCCCTCAAGTTCCCGAAAACACCATACAAGTCCATCCTTCTGGAATACCTGTAGCCTTAACATCTCAAACTCCTCCACCATTAAACACAAGCCAACAAAAACAATGGCAGGAATTCCAAGAGTTCAAGAAGTATAAAGAATTTATGGCAACCCAAGCATGCCAAGGACAATCCAAGACCATAGTTAAAAAATCATGATTTCAGAAGGTAGAAGAAGAAGAACTAGAAGCCCAAAACAGTTCTTCAAATCAAACCCAACATGAAGACCTCGATACATATGAACAGTTCGCCCACGATCCTTATGCTTAAAAGGCCCAAGAAGAATCCAAGGCCCAAATCTTCTTCAAGTCCGGTAAGAAAGTAACAAGCCTCAATTATTAAAAGACAATCAGTCGGCAGAAGACGCCAAGTCCCTCTATCTATTCAACAGACAAGGCCAGATGCAAATGACAGAAAAGGTCTAATCAGCAAAAGCAAGACTCCAATAATAGACCAAGGCCACTAGACGACTACTGTACTCCTGAATAGTAGTACGGATTCTAAATAGTGAATTTCAATAGTTCATTTTCAACTTCCTATTTAAATGAAGCTTCTCAGCTGTATAGAAGCAAGCTTTTTTAGACATCAAAAGCTCTCATGTGTTGAGAATCCTTTCTCAAAAACCCTTTGTAATATTTACTCTTTGTAACAAGATCAAGATCGAAGAATAAGATCAAGATCCATAGTCTATCAATAGAAGTCCGTTTAAAGTAAGCTTTCTGATAGTCCGAGTCCTTAATTCTCTCCTTTAATTCAAATAGTGCCGCTATACACTATTCATAAAAAGTCACTGTAGCAAAGTACTATTCTTGCTGTCTTCTTAGTTTTTTAAATTAAAATACCTGGGCTAAAATTGGTATCAGATTTCAAAACACATGAACCCAAAGACTTCGAACCCTTCATAAAAGATCTTTTCACAAAAGACTTCCAATGGTTCCCTTCAGAACCAACCAGGACTCAGAAATTTTATGAGTTCATCTTAGTAGATTCAATGTCTGCTGAGATCTCCCACACCAAAGATGAAAAAGACCCTGATCTTACCTTATTTTCCAAGTGTAAGATCCTCAAGGTGATCTCCCGGGAAGAGTGGGGTGACCCTAGTGCACAAAAACAGTTCTCCATCCCCTTTTACCCAAATGGATATTCATACTTTGATTATCGTGAAGCATGGTCAAAAACATTTCTCATTAGACCATTCAACCATTCTTGGTTCTTCTTTTTTGCCAAGAACTGCAATGACAAGTTACCAATATGGTTCTACTCATGGTGGAATATATTTGGCCCAGTCCCTGAAATCTTTCCAGAACCGGCAAAGCAAGCTTTTGATTATTTCTGCAAACATTGCTTTTGGCCGGAATATATCAAAACAGTCCAATTCCACAAAAGTACCGGAGTTGCCTGGATCCTATGCTGGATCTACGAACTTCAACAAGTCCTACCCAATCCCCTTCCTCTATCACTTTGTAGAAAATACAAAGTAAGATGGTGGGAGAAACTTGACCTGGATTCTTTGACCATTGAAAGAATCCAGATCCTTATCAAAACAAAACAGTGCCCTCAAGTTCCCGAAAAGACCATACAAGTCCATCCTTCTGGAATACCTGTAGCCTCAACATCTCAAACTCCTCCACCATTAAACACAAGCCAACAAAAACAATGGCAGGAATTCCAAGAGTTCAAGAAGTATAAAGAATTTATGGCAACCCAAGCATGCCAAGGACAATCCAAGACCATAGTTAAAAAATCATGGTTTCAGAAGGTATAAGAAGAAGAACTAGAAGCCCAGAACAGTTCTTCAAATCAAACCCAACATGAAGACCTCGATACATATGAACAGTTCGCCCAAGATCCTTATGCTTAAAAGGCCCAAGAAGAATCCGAGGCCCAAATCTTCTTCATGTCCGGTAAGAAAGTAACAAGCCTCAATTATTAAAAGACAATCAGTCGGCAGAAGACGCCAAGTCCCTCTATCTATTCAACAGACAAGGCCAGATGCAAATGACAGAAAAGGTCTAATCAGCAAAAGCAAGACTCCAATAATAGACCAAGGCCACTAGACGACTACTGTACTCCTGAATAGTAGTATGGATTCTAAATAGTGAATTTCAATAGTTCATTTTCAACTTCCTATTTAAGTAAAGCTTCTCAGCTGTATAGAAGCAAGCTTTTTTAGACATCAAAAGCTCTCATGTGTTGAGAATCCTTTCTCAAAAACCCTTTGTAATATTTACTCTTTGTAACAAGATCAAGATCGAAGAATAAGATCAAGATCCATAGTCTATCAATAGAAGTCCGTTTAAAGTAAGCTTTCTGATAGTCCGAGTTCTTATTTCTCTCCTTTAATTCAAATAGTGCCGCTATACACTATTCATAAAAAGTCACTGTAGCAAAGTACTATTCTTGCTGTCTTCTTAGTTTTTTAAATTAAAATACCTGGGCTAAAATTGGTATCAGATTTCAAAACACATGAACCCAAAGACTTCGAACCCTTCATAAAAGATCTTTTCACAAAAGACTTCCAATGGTTCCTTTCAGAACCAACCAGGACTCAGAAATTTTATGAGTTCATCTTAGTAGATTCAATGTCTGCTGAGATCTCCCACACCAAAGATGAAAAAGACCCTGATCTTACCTTATTTTCCAAGTGTAAGATCCTCAAGGTGATCTCCCGGGAAGAGTGGGGTGACCCTAGTGCACAAAAACAGTTCTCCATCCCCTTTTACCCAAATGGATATTCATACTTTGATTATCGTGAAGCATGGTCAAAAACATTTCTCATTAGACCATTCAACCATTCTTGGTTCTTCTTTTTTGCCAAGAACTGCAATGACAAGTTACCAATATGGTTCTACTCATGGTGGAATATATTTGGCCCAGTCCCTGAAATCTTTCCAGAACCGGCAAAGCAAGCTTTTGATTATTTCTGCAAACATTGCTTTTGGCCGGAATATATCAAAACAGTCCAATTCCACAAAAGTACCGGAGTTCCCTGGATCCTATGCTGGATCTACGAACTTCAACAAGTCCTACCCAATCCCCTTCCTCTATCACTTTGTAGAAAATACAAAGTAAGATGGTGGGAGAAACTTGACCTGGATTCTTTGACCATTGAAAGAATCCAGATCCTTATCAAAACAAAACAGTCCCCTCAAGTTCCCGAAAAGACCATACAAGTCCATCCTTCTGGAATACCTGTAGCCTCAACATCTCAAACTCCTCCACCATTAAACACAAGCCAACAAAAACAATGGCAGGAATTCCAAGAGTTCAAGAAGTATAAAGAATTTATGGCAACCCAAGCATGCCAAGGACAATCCAAGACCATAGTTAAAAAATCATGGTTTCAGAAGGTATAAGAAGAAGAACTAGAAGCCCAGAACAGTTCTTCAAATCAAACCCACCATGAAGACCTCGATACATATGAACAGTTCGCCCAAGATCCTTATGCTTAAAATGCCCAAGAAGAATCCAAGGCCCAAATCTTCTTCAAGTCCGGTAAGAAAGTAACAAGCCTCAATTATTAAAAGACAATCAGTCGGCAGAAGACGCCAAGTCCCTCTATCTATTCAACAGACAAGGCCAGATGCAAATGACAGAAAAGGTCTAATCAGCAAAAGCAAGACTCCAATAATAGACCAAGGCCACTAGACGACTACTGTACTCCTGAATAGTAGTATGGATTCTAAATAGTGAATTTCAATAGTTCATTTTCAACTTCCTATTTAAGTGAAGCTTCTCAGCTGTATAGAAGCAAGCTTTTTTAGACATCAAAAGCTCTCATGTGTTGAGAATCCTTTCTCAAAAACCCTTTGTAATATTTACTCTTTGTAACAAGATCAAGATCGAAGAATAAGATCAAGATCCATAGTCTATCAATAGAAGTCCGTTTAAAGTAAGCTTTCTGATAGTCCGAGTTCTTATTTCTCTCCTTTAATTCAAATAGTGCCGCTATACACTATTCATAAAAACTCACTGTAGCAAAGTACTATTCTTGCTGTCTTCTTAGTTTTTTAAATTAAAATACCTGGGCTAAAATTGGTATCAGATTTCAAAACACATGAACCCAAAGACTTCGAACCCTTCATAAAAGATCTTTTCACAAAAGACTTCCAATGGTTCCCTTCAGAACCAACCAGGACTCAGAAATTTTATGAGTTCATCTTAGTAGATTCAATGTCTGCTGAGATCTCCCACACCAAAGATGAAAAAGACCCTGATCTTACCTTATTTTCCAAGTGTAAGATCCTCAAGGTGATCTCCCGGGAAGAGTGGGGTGACCCTAGTGCACAAAAACAGTTCTCCATCCCCTTTTACCCAAAGGGATATTCATACTTTGATTATCGTGAAGCATGGTCAAAAACATTTCTAATTAGACCATTCAACCATTCTTGGTTCTTCTTTTTTGCCAAGAACTGCAATGACAAGTTACCAATATGGTTCTACTCATGGTGGAATATATTTGGCCCAGTCCCTGAAATCTTTCCAGAACCGGCAAAGCAAGCTTTTGATTTTTTCTGCAAACATTGCTTTTGGCCGGAATATGTCAAAACAGTCCAATTCCACAAAAGTACCGGAGTTGCCTGGATCATATGCTGGATCTACGAACTTCAACAAGTCCTACCCAGTCCCCTTCCTCTATAACTTTGTAGAAAATACAAAGTAAGATGGTGGGAGAAACTTGACCTGGATTCTTTGACCATTGAAAGAATCCAGATCCTTATCAAAACAAAACAGTCCCCTCAAGTTCCCGAAAAGACCATACAAGTCCATCCTTCTGGAATACCTGTAGCCTCAACATCTCAAACTCCTCCACCATTAAACACAAGCCAACAAAAACAATGGCAGGAATTCCAAGAGTTCAAGAAGTATAAAGAATTTATGGCAACCCAAGCATGCCAAGGACAATCCAAGACCATAGTTAAAAAATCATGGTTTCAGAAGGTAGAAGAAGAAGAACTAGAAGCCCAGAACAGTTCTTCAAATCAAACCCAACATGAAGACCTCGATACATATGAACAGTTCGCCCAAGATCCTTATGCTTAAAAGGCCCAAGAAGAATCCAAGGCCCAAATCTTCTTCAAGTCCGGTAAGAAAGTAACAAGCCTCATATATTAAAAGACAATCAGTCGGCAGAAGACGCCATGTCCCTCTATCTATTCAACAGACAAGGCCAGATGCAAATGACAGAAAAGGTCTAATCAGCAAAAGCAAGACTCCAATAATAGACCAAGGCCACTAGACGACTACTGTACTCCTGAATAGTAGTATGAATTCTAAATAGTGAATTTCAATAGTTCATTTTCAACTTCCTATTTAAGTGAAGCTTCTCAGCTGTATAGAAGCAAGCTTTTTTAGACATCAAAAGCTCTCATGTGTTGAGAATCCTTTCTCAAAAACCCTTTGTAATATTTACTCTTTGTAACAAGATCAAGATCGAAGAATAAGATCAAGATCCATAGTCTATCAATAGAAGTCCGTTTAAAGTAAGCTTTCTGATAGTCCCAGTTCTTATTTCTCTCCTTTAATTCAAATAGTGCCGCTATACACTATTCATAAAAAGTCACTGTAGCAAAGTACTATTCTTGTTGTCTTCTTAGTTTTTTAAATTAAAATACCTGGGCTAAAATTGGTATCAGATTTCAAAACACATGAACCCAAAGAATTCGAACCCTTCATAAAAGATCTTTTCACAAAAGACTTCCAATGGTTCCCTTCAGAACCAACCAGGACTCAGAAATTTTATGAGTTCATCTTAGTAGATTCAATGTCTGCTGAGATCTCCCACACCAAAGATGAAAAAGACCCTGATCTTACCTTATTTTCCAAGTGTAAGATCCTCAAGGTGATCTCCCGGGAAGAGTGGGGTGACCCTAGTGCACAAAAACAATTCTCCATCCCCTTTTACCCAAAGGGATATTCATACTTTGATTATCGTGAAGCATGGTCAAAAACATTTCTCATTAGACCATTCAACCATTCTTGGTTCTTCTTTTTTTCCAAGAACTGCAATGACAAGTTACCAATATGGTTCTACTCATGGTGGAATATATTTGGCCCAGTCCCTGAAATCTTTCCAGAACCGGCAAAGCAAGCTTTTGATTATTTCTGCAAACATTGCTTTTGGCCGGAATATATCAAAACAGTCCAATTCCACAAAAGTACCGGAGTTGCATGGATCCTATGCTGGATCTACGAACTTCAACAAGTCCTACCCAATCCCCTTCCTCTATCACTTTGTAGAAAATACAAAGTAAGATGGTAGGAGAAACTTGACCTGGATTCTTTGACCATTGAAAGAATCCAGATCCTTATCAAAACAAAACTGTCCCCTCAAGTTCCCGAAAAGACCATACAAGTCCATCCTTCTGGAATACCTGTAGCCTCAACATCTCAAACTCCTCCACCATTAAACACAAGCCAACAAAAACAATGGCAGGAATTCCAAGAGTTCAAGAAGTATAAATAATTTATGGCAACCCAAGCATGCCAAGGACAATCCAAGACCATAGTTAAAAAATCATGGTTTCAGAAGGTAGAAGAAGAAGAACTAGAAGCCCAGAACAGTTCTTCAAATCAAACCCAACATGAAGACCTCGATACATATGAACAGTTCGCCCAAGATCCTTATGCTTAAAAGGCCCAAGAAGAATCCAAGGCCCAAATCTTCTTCAAGTCCGGTAAGAAAGCAACAAGCCTCAATTATTAAAAGACAATCAGTCGGCAGAAGACGCCAAGTCCCTCTATCTATTCAACAGACAAGGCCAGATGCAAATGACAGAAAAGGTCTAATCAGCAAAAGCAAGACTCCAATAATAGACCAAGGCCACTAGATGACTACTGTACTCCTGAATAGTAGTACGGATTCTAAATAGTGAATTTCAATAGTTCATTTTCAACTTCCTATTTAAGTGAAGCTTCTCAGCTGTATAGAAGCAAGCTTTTTTAGACTTCAAAAGCTCTCATGTGTTGAGAATCATTTCTCAAAAACCCTTTGTAATATTTACTCTTTGTAACAAGATCAAAATCGAAGAATAAGATCAAGATCCATAGTCTATCAATAGAAGTCCGTTTAAAGTAAGCTTTCTGATAGTCCCAGTTCTTATTTCTCTCCTTTAATTCAAATAGTGCCGCTATACACTATTCATAAAAAGTCACTGTAGCAAAGTACTATTCTTGCTGTCTTCTTAGTTTTTTAAATTAAAATACCTGGGCTAAAATTGGTATCAGATTTCAAAACACATGAACCAAAAGAATTCGAACCCTTCATAAAAGATCTTTTCACAAAAGACTTCCAATGGTTCCCTTCAGAACCAACCAGGACTCAGAAATTTTATGAGTTCATGTTAGTAGATTCAATGTCTGCTGAGATCTCCCACACCAAAGATGAAAAAGACCCTGATCTTACCTTATTTTCCAAGTGTAAGATCCTCAAGGTGATCTCCCGGGAAGAGTGGGGTGACCCTAGTGCACAAAAACAGTTCTCCATCCCCTTTTACCCAAAGGGATATTCATACTTCGATTATCGTGAAGCATGGTCAAAAACATTTCTCATTAGACCATTCAACCATTCTTGGTTCTTCTTTTTTGCCAAGAACTGCAATGACAAGTTACCAATATGGTTCTACTCATGGTGGAATATATTTGGCCCAGTCCCTGAAATCTTTCCAGAACCGGCAAAGCAAGCTTTTGATTATTTCTGCAAACATTGCTTTTGGCCGGAATATATCAAAACAGTCCAATTCCACAAAAGTACCGGAGTTGCCTGGATCCTATGCTGGATCTACGAACTTCAACAAATCCTACCCAATCCCCTTCCTCTATCACTTTGTATAAAATACAAAGTAAGATGGTGGGAGAAACTTGACCTGGATTCTTTGACCATTGAAAGAATCCAGATCCTTATCAAAACAAAACAGTCCCCTCAAGTTCCCGAAAAGACCATACAAGTCCATCCTTCTGGAATACCTGTAGCCTCAACATCTCAAACTCCTCCACCATTAAACACAAGCCAACAAAAACAATGGCAGGAATTCCAAGAGTTCAAGAAGTATAAAGAATTTATGGCAACCCAAGCATGCCAAGGACAATCCAAGACCATAGTTAAACAATCATGGTTTCAGAAGGTAGAAGAAGAAGAACTAGAAGCCCAGAACAGTTCTTCAAATCAAACCCAACATGAAGACCTCAATACATATGAACAGTTCGCCCAAGATCCTTATGCTTAAAAGGCCCAAGAAGAATCCAAGGCCCAAATCTTCTTCAAGTCTAGTAAGAAAGTAACAAGCCTCAATTATTAAAATACAATCAGTCGGCAGAAGACGCCAAGTCCCTCTATCTATTCAACAGACAAGGCCAGATGCAAATGGCAGAAAAGGTCTAATCAGCAAAAGAAAGACTCCAATAATAGACCAAGGCCACTAGACGACTACTGTACTCTTGAATAGTAGTACGGATTCTAAATAGTAAATTTTAATAGTTTATTTTCAACTTCCTATTTAAGTGAAGCTTCTCAGCTGTAGAGAAGCAAGCTTTTTTAGACATCAAAAGCTCTCATGTGTTGAGAATCCTTTCTCAAAAACCCTTTGTAATATTTACTCTTTGTAACAAGATCAAGATCGAAGAACAAGATCAAGATCCATAGTCTATCAAAAGAAGTCCGTTTAAAGTAAGCTTTGTGATAGTCCCAGTTCTTATTTCTCTCCTTTAATTCAAATAGTGCCGCTATACACTATTCATAAAAAGTCACTGTAGCAAAGTACTATTCATGCTGTCTTCTTAGTTTTTCAAATTAAAATACCTGGGCTAAAATTGGTATCAGATTTCAAAACACATGAACCCAAAGAATTCGAACCCTTCATAAAAGATCTTTTCACAAAAGACTTCCAATGGTTCCCTTCAGAACCAACCAAGACTCAGAAATTTTATGAGTTCATCTTAGTAGATTCAATGTCTGCTGAGATCTCCCACACCAAAGACGAAAAAGACCCTGATCTTACCTTATTTTCCAAGTGTAAGATCCTCAAGGTGATCTCCCGGGAAGAGTGGGGTGACCCTAGTGCACAAAAACAGTTCTCCATCCCCTTTTACCCAAAGGGATATTCATACTTTGATTACCGTGAAGCATGGTCAAAAACATTTCTCATTAGACCATTCAACCATTCTTGGTTCTTCTTTTTTGCCAAGAACTGCAATGACAAGTTACCAATATGGTTCTACTCATGGTGGAATATATTTGGCCCAGTCCCTGAAATCTTTCCAGAACCGGCAAAGCAGGCTTTTGATTCTTTCTGCAAACATTGCTTTTGGCCGGAATATATCAAACCAGTCCAATTCCACAAAAATACCGGAGTTGCCTGGATCCTATGCTGGATCTACGAACTTCAACAAGTCCTACCCAGTCCCCTTCCTCCATCATTTTGTAGAAAATACAAAGTAAGATGGTGGGAGAAACTTGACCTGGATTCTTTGACCATTGAAAGAATCCAGATCCTTATCAAAACAAAACAGTCCCCTCAAGTTCCCGAAAAGACCATACAAGTCCATCCTTCTGGAATACCTGTAGCCTCAACATCTCAAACTCCTCCACCATTAAACACAAGCCAACAAAAACAATGGCAGGAATTCCAAGAGTTCGAGAAGTATAAAGAATTTATGTCAACCCAAGCATGCCAAGGACAATCCAAGACCATAGTTAAAAAATCATGGTTTCAGAAGGTAGAAGAAGAAGAACTAGAAGCCCCAGAACAGTTCTTCAAATCAAACCCAACATGAAGACCTCGATACATATGAACAGTTCGCCCAAGATCCTTATGCTTAAAAGGCCCAAGAAGAATCCAAGGCCCAAATCTTCTTCAAGTCTAGTAAGAAAGTAACAAGCCTCAATTATTAAAAGACAATCAGTCAGCAGAAGACGCCAAGTCCCTCTATCTATTCAACAGACAAGGCCAGATGCAAATGGCAGAAAAGGTCTAATCAGTAAAAGCAAGACTCCAATAATAGACCAAGGCCACTAGACGACTACTGTACTCCTGAATAGTAGTACGGATTCTAAATACTTGTTGGATCGTTAGAGTTACATCTGGGGGAACAAAAGCTTTGTTCCCACAGAAGTTGCAGCGGATAAATATAGTAGGAAAGCTAAAGAAACGAACTCACGATATATAGTGGAAACCCTGATTAGCAAAACTAGCTTCTCAAGGAAAAACCACTACCTTCAAGCTTTCGCTTGAGAGGATTTTGAAGCGTGTACTTGTCTTATTGATTTCTTGCTTGATTAAACTTGTATCCTGGACTTCGACATCTAAACAACCAGCTAGACTCGAAACCTCTTCTACAACGATGAATCAAACTCAACCCTCAAAGAGTTACACATAGAAAAACCACTACCTTCAAGCTTTCACTTCTTTTCTTTCTTCTTTTCGTTCTCTCTATTTTCCGTCATCGTCGTTACATAGAAATGAATCCACATCTCTATTAAATACAACTCGGCAAACCCTAAATGTAACAAGATAAGATTTATCCAAATAAGGCAACAGGAAGATATGATTTTGTAGAGGGAATAATATCCCAGCCGTCTATATTAATTTGAAAGAAGGATTCCGTAAATTAATATATTTGGATAAGATAGAGTACTCTCTCTCCAATTATCTTATCTTAGGAAGGTTTTCCTAAGATAACACAATCGGGCTTCTCTCTCCATATCTTCTTGAATCGGCTTGATCCTTGGAGCCGGAGTCATTCATCCTTGACCGCGTGCATGATTCTGCGTTTGATTTGTTTCCATAAATGGCACGCTGGATTCTTCTTTCCATTCGCAGCTTCGATCTTGTTCGACGCTGTTGGTCCTTCAGAGGTAACAAAGCACATGAACAGAGCTTTGTTCCCTCTTCGATCCTTCGCTGCAATGGTTCCCTAGGACAACTGTCTTTGTTCCTGAAACACTTAGTACCCAGATTAGTTGAATGTTTGTTACTATCAAAACCTAAGGAATTCAACAAATTCCCCCTTTTTGATGGTGACAAACATCCTTGACAATAAAGCATATACATACGAGATAAAGACAGTTGTATGGGGAAAGGTTCTCCACACAAGACCATAATAGTTCCCCCTCAACACAGCAACATATGAAACCATGTGCTGTTCCCCCTCAACCAAAGCTACCTGTCATTTTCCCCCTTTTGGCATAATCAAAAACACAGTGAAAAGTTAGAGATGAAAGATAACAGCCAGATGAACATCATTCTCAATCACAGTAGATTGAAACACACGAACACAGACATCATGTTAAGACGACAACACAATATGCAAGGATAACATTCATGATCAACATGCCAGTCAGGGCAATCACAAGAATCAGAGACAAGGAAGTACGGAAATAGAGGAGTAGATGTGCTAAGGAACAAAAGAGGTGTGGGTTAGCCAGAGAAGTACGAATTAAGAACCACTGGGGCCAGCAGCTAGAGCAGAAGTATGATTAGCAATGGAATTCATCTTTTGTTCCCACTCAGAGCTGTTGCTCCTCATTGGCGTCAGCAACCACCATAGCCTCAACTTGTAGAGGAGTGAATCTGTAGTGTCGTCTTTTCCCTTCTTTGTGTGTCTTGTGATGTTCATTTTTTTTTTATTTTTTTTTTGAACATCACAAACTTCAGCTTGTCTTCTTTCACCAGGGATTCATTCAGAGCCCACTACCTCTCACGCGTAACATTAGCTTTCGAGCACGAACCTTCCTTAGGCAGTTTTAAGCCAGCATCACACACATACCAGTCGAACCCTATCCACGGACCACATTGGCGATAATTCGTAATCTCGACTTTCCGAAAAAGTAGAAGAATGTGATGCGGGGGTAATGTTACCAGAGAGGGTGCAAAGAGCATCACACAAACCATATATGATTTTTTTTAATAATGTGTAATCATGAATGAGAGGCTCCCAGATGTGAATGATTAGAGGGGCTCATAGGAAGCATCAAACATGATGGCTAAGGTAAGCTGTAGAGTCAACAATCATTTGGGCTTATAATGAGGGATCAATGCATCAAGTTGACTCTTTTGGGCCGAAGGAAATCTGATTCATGTATTAGCAAGATAGCATAGAGAGCATGCATGAAATGTTGCACATAAGTGAAATATTAGCATGAGTCTAGGCAGGTCATTCAACTAGTGATCAAGAGAATAAATGCAGACCGGGACATGATATTTCATCCTTCACACTTTACCATGTAATAATAGCCAATCATCGAGGGAACACAACATGTAGACAGTCAGTTTAGAGAGATCATACCTAGTTCCATATGAAACTGTTCGAATGGTTCCCTGTTTAGTGCCTTGGTGAAGATGTCGGCGATTTGATCCTTAGTTCCACAGAAGTCCATTGTCACCAACCCTTTCTCCACACAGTCACGTAAGAAGTGATGTCTTATCTCGATGTGCTTGGTACGTGAGTGTTGCACCGGATTCTTGGAGATATTTATGGCACTTGTATTGTCACAGAGAATGGGAATGGAGTTTAGAAGAATACCGTAGTCGCTTAGTTGTTGTTTGAGCCATAGGAGTTGAGTGCAACAAGCAGCAGCGGCTATGTATTCAGCTTCCGCAGTGGAGAGAGCCACGGAGTTCTGCTTCTTTCACCCCTAGGAAACCAGACACGACCCAAGGAACTGAGCCATTCCAGAGGTAGATTTTCTATCCACTTTGTTCCCTGTGAAGTCAGCATCTGTGTATCCGACAAGATCAAGGCTTCCTCCCCTTGGATACCACAGACAAAGATCATCTGTTCCTTTCAAATATCTCAGGATCCTCTTCACTGCTTTGAGATGTGTCTCTTTGGGATCGGCCTGAAAACGAGCACAAAGACATACACTATACATAATATCAGGGCTACTGGCAGTGAGATATAGAAGCGAACCTATTATTCCTCGGTAGAGAGATGGATCAATTCCTTGCTCATGTTCGTCTTTTTCCATTGGATTGTTTGGAGATATGGGAGTGGTGAAGGGTTTCGCATCATTCATACCAAACTTTTTGACGCACTCCCTGAGATACTTCTGTTGGTGCACTTTGGTTCCCTCATCTCCGTGAGAGACTTGCAGACCTAGGAAGAACTTGAGTTCTCCAACCATGCTCATCTCGAATTCACTGGCCATCAGCTTAGAGAATTTCTGAACCAGTTTATCATCAGTGGATCCAAAGATGATATCATCAACATAGACTTGGACCACCAGAATATGCTTCCCTTCCTTCAGAAGGAATAGAGTCTTATCGACCTTTCCTCGAACGTATCCGTGTGTCAGAAGGAACTGTGAGAGCCTTTCATACCAGGCCCTCGGGGCTTGCTTGAGACCATACAGAGCTTTGTCTAAAATGTAGACATGGTCAGGTTGAGTGGTGTCATCAAAGCCGGGTGTTTGCTCCACGTAGACTTCCTCCTTAAGAACTCCATTCAAGAAGGCAGTCTTGACATCCATCTGTTGCAGCTTGAACCCATGGAAAGAAGAATACGCAATTAGGAGTCTTATTGCTTCTAACCTGGCAACAGGAGCAAAGGTCTCATCATAGTCGATGCCTTCCTGCTGGTTGTAACCTTTCACCACCAGCCTAGCTTTGTTCCTTGTGACCTGACCTTGATCATCCAACTTGTTTCTGAACACCCACTTGGTTCCAATCACTGTTCTGTTCCTTGGACGAGGAACTAACCGCCAAACCTTGTTTCTTTCGAACTGGTGAAGTTCCTCTTGCATGGCGTTTATCCAGTCAGGATCCTTCAATGCTTCTCCTACAGTTTTGGGTTCTTGCAAAGAGAGAAAAGCATTGAAAGCACAGAAATTTTGTAGGGAGGAACGAGTGCTCTGAGGTGCTCCCTTTCTATAGTCAGTGACGATTAGCTTGACTAGATGAGCCCACTTTTGCTGGTAGTTAGGAACTCGGAGATTGTTGATGTCGAATTCCTCTGAATCAGCGTTCCCAACACTTGAGCCTTCACCTCCTGTGCCATTAGCGTTAGGATTGACATTTCTCGTTCCTTCAGCAGAAGGGCAGTCCTCAGAGGGCTCCGTTGTGCCGTGACTTGGGCTTTGTTCCCCCTGAGGTGCCTGAGATACATCAGGGGGGTAAGCATTTTCTTCATTGCCCCCTGAGTTGGCGGAATTGGGAGTTCTTGGTGTAGAGGGATCATTTTGAGTTTCTTGATCTTCAGAGGTCCCACCGCTGACATTGCTATCTACAAGCTGAAAGAAATCATCTTCGGAAAGCTCGATGTTGCCTGATAGTTCCTGCACATTATTACCAGCCATAACAGTTTCATCAAATACAACATGAACGCTTTCCTCTACCTTTCTGGTTCTCTTGTTGAAAACTTTATAGGCCTTGCTTTGCTGTGAATATCCTACAAAAGTTCCTTCATCACTTATGGGATCAAACTTCCCAAGAGAATCTTTCCCGTTGTTGTGGACGAAGCACTTGCAACCAAATGTGCGCAAATGAGACACATTAGGTTTCCTTCCCTTCAGAAGCTCATAGGCAGTTTTGTTCAGAAGAGGACGGATGGTTGCTCTGTTCAGAACGTAGCACGCAGCATTCAAGGCTTCGGCCCAGAAACTCCTTGGAAGACCACTTGAGATGAGAAGAGTACGCGTCATGTCTTCCAGAGTTCTGTTCTTTCTTTCAACAACACCGTTTTGCTGTGGGGTCCTGGGAGCAGAGAAGTTGTGGTTGATACCTCTGTTCCTACAGAGGGATAGGAACTGAGAGTTCTCGAATTCAGTTCCATGATCAGTGCGAATAGACCCCAAGGAATGTCCAGTGCTCCTTTCGGCTGCCTTAAGCCAGGACTCAAACTCCGCGAACACTTCATCCTTTGTGGAGATAAATAGAGTCCATGTGTACCTGGAATAGTCATCAACAATAACAAAGACATATGCATTTCCCCCACGGATCTTCGTGCGCATAGGCCCACAAAGATCCATGTGGACTAATTCCAGAGCACGTGTTGTACTTACATCCCTTTTTGACTTGAAGGAAGACCTCACTTGTTTTCCTTTAATGCATGCATCACACACGTCACTTCTCATTGCTTCAACCTTGGGAAGGCCATTCACCAACTCTTGTCTATGAAGTTTGGATAGGAGTTGAAGGCTAGCATGTCCAAAGCGTTTGTGCCACAAGTCTGTCGTCTCAGCAATAGACGACAGACATAGGTCCTTGTCAGGGATGAAAGCAGGGTCGACCTTATAGACATTGTTGTCGCAGATCCCTTTGAGTAAGATTTTCCCTGTACTTAGACACTCAACATGACAATCATCAGTGGTAAAGACTACCCTATTTTTTCTGTTTTGACATAGTTGAGCCACACTAAACAGATCAAACTTGAGATTATTCACTAGATTCACATTATTCACAGTGATGTGTTTAGAGAGTCTTACCATACCGATACCACAAACCTCACTCTTACTCTTGTTTCCAAAAGTTATCGATGCCCCTGAGGCTGGCTGAAGAGAAGTGAACCATTCACTGTTCCCTGTCATGTGACTTGAACATGCACTGTCAAGGTGCCAAGAGCCTTTCCTTGCTTCCTCGGATTTATGAGAACCACCTTCTGATACGTTGGGACCTTTTGAGCTCATCAAGCAGATATCCTTTGAGAGAGGAGATGCTTCATCATCTGAGCTGCAGTCACCCCACTTCGCAATCCTCGTTTGTTCCTCGTTGAAGACCTGAGAAGAACCTGCCGCTTTGTTAAGGCACCTTTTTGCGAAGTGTCCGTTGTCATAGCAGTGAGAGCAGACAACCTTCTTGATGTCATTGTGAACCATGACCGAACCTTTAGTGCCTTTGCTTTGAGACCATATCTTCTTCATGGCTTGAGTGATGAGAGCCACATCTACATCACCTTCTTCAGAGTCTCTATCCAAGGCATTTCCTGACGACATCTTTCCTGCAGAATCTGTAACTAAAACAAACAATCTAGATCACCAGGCTCTTATACCAATTGTTGGATCGTTAGAGTTACGTTTGAGGGAACAAAAGCTTTGTTCCCACAGAAGTTGCAGCGGATA
Source organism: Rheum nobile (assembly GCA_027886185.1). NCBI lineage: Eukaryota > Viridiplantae > Streptophyta > Magnoliopsida > Caryophyllales > Polygonaceae > Rheum > Rheum nobile. The sequence goes on along the minus strand of WOAB01000595.1, from coordinate 4,456,146 downwards.
AATATAGCAGGAAAGATAACGAACGAACTCACGATATATAATGGAAACCTTGATTAGCAAAACTAGCTTCTCAAGGAAAAACCAATACCTTCAAGCTTTCGCTTGAGAGGATTTTGTAGAGGGAATAATATCCCAGCCGTCTATATTAATTTGAAGGAAGGATTCCGTAAATTAATATATTTGGATAAGATAGAGTACTCTCTCTCCAATTATCTTATCTTAGGAAGGTTTTCCTAAGATAACACAATCGGGCTTCTCTCTCCATATCTTCCGAATCGGCTTGATCCTTGGAGCCAAAGTCATTCATCCTTGACCGCGTGCATGATTCTGCGTTTGATTTGTTTCCATAAATGGCACGCTGGATTCTTCTTTCCATTCGCAGCTTCGATCTTGTTCGACGCTGTTGGTCCTTCAGAGGTAACAAAACACATGAACAGAGCTTTGTTCCCTCTTCGATCCTTCGCTGCAATGGTTCCCTGAGACAACTGTCTTTGTTCCTGAAACACTTAGTACCCAGATTAGTTGAATGTTTGTTACTATCAAAACCTAAGGAATTCAACAATAGTGAATTTCAATAGTTCATTTTCAACTTCCTATTTAAGTGAAGCTTCTCAGCTGTAGAGAAGCAAGCTTTTTCAGACATCAAAAGCTCTCATGTGTTGAGAATCCTTTCTCAAAAACCCTTTGTAATATTTACTCTTTGTAACAAGATCAAGATCGAAGAACAAGATCAAGATACATAGTCTATCAATAGAGGCCCTTGGAATTTGATGGATATGTTTTGCCAAAGCAAGGTGTCCATGATTTGACCTTGGGATAGTACAGGTAAATCTATATAAGGGGTTTACAACCTTGATTTGGTTATACTCAACAAAAGACCAAAAGATAAACTTAGAGATATTTAAAGCAAAACAAATACAATAAATAAATGTGATCCTAGTATGGCCCCTAAAAATCCATAAGATCTAATATTCATAGATTATTCTTGTCTCTTGGATCTCCATTCTTGATTCTCCTCTGGATCTCCATCCTTGAATCTTCATAGGATCTTCTTCTCTTGTATTACATAATGTAAATCTAATCTAATTTCTTGAAAATTAAATTACAAAAATACATAACGATACACATATCGTGTACAAGAAAACAATAACGATATGCAAATCGTATTTTCTATCCTATTTGGGCCATACCAGTCACCACATGCAATAATAATATCATAATATTAATTCATACATGCATAATATATTATCAAATATTAAGAGACAATAATAGACTATTAATCATATTAATAGACTTTCAAGATTAAATTAATTAAATTATCCAAGAAAATAATTTATCAAATCTTCTTATTATTTTAATTCAATAAAATCATATATGGAATTAATACCAATATTAATCATTACCATGTATAATTGGATAAAATATACTCTAGAGATAAGATATCTTGTTATCATATCTAATTAAGGTAGTTAGGATCTTATGCTAACAAACCCTAACCCTAATTCATCCCCCACCCTAGCTGCACCATGCAACCACCACCCCAGCCAGCCCGCGCAGCCAGCCGCCCCCCGGACCGCTGCCGCACCACCCCCGTCCTGCCGCCGGCCACCACGCACCGCCGTGAGCCACTTTTGGCCATCCAGCCACGGTTTTACCCCTTCTCCCACTCAAATTTTGTAACAATTACAAATTTTGATGATTTTAAGGATAATATAGTGTAATTTTCAGAAAACTAGTATTTTGAAAAATTAATGTATGAACCAATTTCATACAAAATTAATCAACTTTGGGCATTCAAGACATGAAATTCTAAATTTCTAGGGTTTGAATCAATTTTCACCAACATGAAAAATCAAGTATTTTTATGTGTGATTATGATTTATACAAGAAATCATATCTCTTGCATAAATTAAACATACAGATCGATTTTAGGGTCAAAATTAAGCAAAAAAATCGGAATTTTAGCATGCATAAGTTTGGTCAAGTGGCTGAAATGTTTTGAGTATATTAAGCACACAAAAGTCACAACTTTATGCATCCAATCAATTAAAATCACAATTTGAATCATACAAGTTAATCCATACATCAATTTTACCACTAGATTGAACCAAAATAATCAATAACATGCATCCAAATTAACAACTTTAATCATGATTATATCAATTTATGCAAGAGGCTCTGATACCTCTGTAGGGATATATATGCTTTAAGCGGAATTTCAGAAAACAGTTTTCTAACATCTAACTTATGATCTCATGCATAAACTTGATATAAATCACATATGAAAGAGTAACATACCTTTTGATGCAAAACTTGTTTTCGAGATCACCTTGGAAAATGAAGCATCAAGTGTGACTCCTCTATTTGGTCCACACGAGCACGATACTAGATCGCCTTGCCTTCGTTCGCTAGAACGAATGAACGAGAACAAACAAACTCCACCAAATTGGAGTACGGCCGTGAGAAGCAAAAGTGATGGCTTCGGTTGTTAGCAGCAATTCACTTTCACGTGAAGTCTCTTTTCAATTTGGAAGAATTGTCAATCTATACGTACATATCTAATATGTATGTATATATTAAAAACTTGACTACTTTCCAAAACCATCGAATTCTCCTCTTTATCTCTTCAAGTAAGAGATCTTTTCATTAGTATATTTGGAATATATATATATTGTCTTATCTTATATCATATATCTTATAAGATAAATCTCATTTTAACTAGAAAGAGATATTTATGGTTGATACAATATTTTATCTTTCTAAAAGATAATTTTCCTTTTGTCATCATGTAAATAGATAACACTTTATTATTACTTGATGAATAATTCACTCTTCCAACAATATACACTGAGTGAATTTCCCAGTCCCACAATGGGCCTCGAGTTGCTTTGATCTAGCCCAATTACTCTATTGTGTGTGACCTTATAGGATCCGGATATAATAGCAATGGGTCAAATCTAATTTATTCCATAAGTCATAATTGGCTTCTAGCAAAGCACTAAGACTACCTAAAATATCTGGATTATTAATCTCCATTATAATCTTATTCTATCATTAGTAATTGCCATCTTGATTAAAGGACACATATTCCATCAAATTCTCCTTATAACCAATTGTTAGTTGATCTTACCTATTCTCTTAAGATATATGTATCAGACATTTATGAGTTTTTGCAATAACATAACCTACTACAAAGTACATCTATATATATATACATCAAATAAATAAATAAGGTGTAGCATTAAATTACTGCTTGTCTATGTTCATAAAATGATCCAAAAGCAACTGCATCGTGATGTTCATCTGTTTGTGCCTTAGTAAGGATTTGGTGCTGAACAGATCCTCCCCTGGACATTCCTTCACCAACAGACTTTTTCCCATGTGCTATATATGTTCCTTTAGAATCTCCTTTGTACTTCATCTTCTCTACACAAGAGGCATCCAACTCATTACCCAAGGTGACTTCATTTTCTTCTCTATAGAGGTTGTCCGTGAGCAATAACATCTTCACTAGACCTGGATAAGCTAACAAATGAGACTTTGCTTTGCACCTATCCATGTGACACAGAATCACCCTGGGAAGATCAATCTTCTCCCGTCTCCTAAAGAGATCAAGCAAAAAAAGATCACATAGGGTGAGAGTAGTGTGTTTCTCTTGATGAGGCACAACAACCTTGGAGATGATGTTTAACACTTTTCTTTGAGGCAGTAGCAGGCGACCAGTGTGCAGTTCCCCAATAGTGGAACCAAACAAACGTTCCATACAAGCCAGCTTCTCATCATTGTACTCCCTAGAATTTTTCTCAAAGGGAGCATTATAGAATCCACCTAAAGGAACAAACAACAAGTTTGAGATTACCTTGGCAGTAAACAAGATGTCATCCCCATCAATCTTTGAGGACCCAGACATCGCATCAGCTTTGGAGAGATGATAGTAGTGGTAAAAGTCCCTGACTTAAACTTCATTCACAATAGCTCTTGAAGAACAGAGACGTTCCCACCCTTGAAATCGAAGAAGATCCAAAATCTCCTCCACCTTGTGCTTAGCAAAGAAACTTTCCTTAATGAGTAGAGGAGATAGGATGTGTTTACCCTCAGTGAAGTCCGGAACGGTCTCAGAGACTTGAATTTCATGCTTCACCTTCTTCTTTTCAGACTTTGTTGCAGAGCGAAGACGACCCTTTAGAGTTTTGGGAACGGTCTCATCCCCACCAGAGTTTATCGGCATTGAATATTCAGTAGACGCATGTCGAGTGCCAATAATCTTGAGGTCATCGTCGTCTTCCTCTTCTTCTTCTTCAGCCTGAGAGATGTCAATAGCCTTTCTTTTTCATCCTCGTGGACGAACAACCTCCAAAGGTGTTGACTTTACACCAAGTTCCTCTTCAACAGACCGCAAAGACGGTTCCTCCTCTTCCACTCTATCCTTAGAAGGAAAGACATCTCATCTTCTTCATGAGCCTTTGAGCTCGACGCCTTCTCCACCATAGGGACAAGATCCAGAGAGGATGCAAGTTCTTGAGCCTTCGGCGGCGACTTATATTTCACCACCGGAGAGGGAGTTGAGGCGGCGGGATTAGCGGCTTGTTCCACCGACTCTGTGGCAGCTTGTGCAATCTGAGGAAGGGATGGAGGGTTTGGAGGGTCTGGTGCGAGCGACTTTCTTCTTCTGGAGGGAAAGCATCAATCTCAGCATCGGACATGTCATCAACAACCTTGTTTGAGAGATCACTAGGGGAAGCCATTGTTGTGGGGATGATGGAGGCGAGGCAAGAGAATTAGGTTAATAGCAGAGGGAGAGAGCTTTGGGAGAGATTGAGAGCGAGAGAGAGATTGGGAAATAGGATTACGGTGAAGGATTGTGGGGGATTTGGTAAAGTATATATAGGAAAGAGGATGATCTTCTGAAATAATATCTTTCAAAAAATCAAAACCGACTTACCAAAATCTACCCAAACGCAATCTTTTCTCTCTCCTCTGATAATGACAATTTTTGTTTTTTTCCTCGTTTCATGCGTTAGCCGTTCCTACAGACAGAGTAATCAAATCCCAATACTAGCCATTTCCAACGTTCACATGCAACCATACAACGTTCTACCACTGTTCCAAGCATCAAAGTTCCCATGACAGCCCTCCCTTAACCAGAGCAACCATCTTTGTTCCCCTGAGACCATGAGTGAATAGTGAGGCTTGTCTGGATATTTCAAGTTGGGTTCACACAAAAATAGTATATCCAAACGTATATAACATGGTAATGAATAAAAATTCAGATAACTATGCCTAGTAAAAAGTTTAGCAAAGAGGGATCGTAGGGAACATTTACCTGAATTGAGGTTAAGGTAGGCTCACAACCGATTATCATATGGGCTTGGATTGAGGGATCGGTCATCAAATCGGTTGTGTGGTCTCAAATAAGATGTTATCATGCAATCAAGTAGTTCGACACGAATCAATAGACAAGTTGTTAAGTTCCCTAAGACTGAATAACCCTAACATGAGCAAAAATCATGAAAAAGCAAAATCAAGCAATGAGCAGTTAAGCATGAACCTCCATGAAAAATGTGATCAATTTAGCCAAGCATTGAGGGAATAGTGGACATGGCATTCCTTAATTAAGAGAGATCATGCCAAGGAGCAAACGAAGATGCTCGAATGGTCCTTTGTCTAGTGCCTATGTGAAAATGTATGCAAGTTGATTTTCAGTCCTGCAATGTTCCATTCTAATGAGACCAATATCAATATTATCACGAAGAAAATGATGACGAATGTCAATATGCTTAGTACATGAATGATGAACTGAATTTTTCAAAATGTTAATAGCACTAGTATTATCACACATGATAGGAACAGTGCCAAGAGACATACCAAAGTCCTCCAGTTGATGCTTTAACCACAATACTTGAGCACAACAACTTGCTGTGGCAACATACTCAGCTTTTGCAGTGGAAAGGGTCACATAGTTTTGCTTCTTGGATCCCCATGAGACAAGGCAGGGACCAACGAATTGTGCCGTTCTAGAGGTGCTCTTTCTATCGACTACGTGCCCAACAAAGTGAGCGTCTGTGAAGCCAACAAGATTGAAATCACAGTTCTTAGTTAGCGTCTGTGCCCAACAAAGTGGTCCATTCCCTTGAGGTATCGAAATATTCACTTCACTTCCTTCAAGTGTGAGTCTTTAGGATTGGATTGAAATCTAGCACAAAGACAAACATTGAAGAGTATATCCGGCCTACTTGCCATGAGATAAAGGAGGGAACCAATCATTCCTCTATCCATTGTAGGATTAACATTTGTTCCATTCAAGTCTGCATCTAAACGAGTGTTAGGTGAAATAAGAGTGACAATGGTTTTAGCAGAATCCACACCATATTTCTTCAACAGTTCCTTTATATACTTCTGCTGATGAATCTTTGTTCCTTCCTTAATCTGTGTGACTTGTAGTCCAAGGAAAAAGGAAAGTTCCCCTATCATACTCATCTCAAACTCACTACTCATAAGAGTTTTGAACTTGTCTACAAGAGCAGGGTTGGTGGAACCAAAAATAATATCATTAACATAGACTTGAACAACCAGAGTCTCACCATTCTGTTCCAGGAGGAACATTGTCTTATCAATCGTTCATCGCCTATATCTATTGGAAATAAGGAATTGTGCAAGTCTATCAAACCAAGCACGAGGTGCTTGCTTAAGACTGTACTAAGCCTTATCCAAAGCATACACATGAGAGGGACAACTGGCATCTTCAAATCCTGGGGGTTGCTTCACATATACTTCCTCTTGTAGGTATCCGTTCAAGAATGTGGTCTTGACATCCATTTGATATAATGTGAATCCTTTGTGTACAACATAGGCAATGAGAAGACGAATAGCTTCAATGCGAGCCACTGGAGCATAAGTCGTATCATAGTCTAACCCTTCTTGTTGATTGTACCCTTGAGCAACCAACCTTGCCTTGTTCCTTGTTATCACACTAGAATCATCCAGCTTGTTCCTAAACACCCAGCGGGTACCAATGGCATGTTTGTTGTGGGGCAGAGGAACAAGTCTCCATACTTTGTTCCTTTCAAACTAATGTAGCTTTTCTTGCATATATAGCTACAATCTAGTCTGGTTCCTTCAAAGCTTCCTTGATAGACTTAGGCTCTACAAGAGAAATAAACGCATGGAAGGCACATAACAAGTTGAGTTTAGAGTGAAAACCTCTTTCACCAAAGGGGGTGATAAGGTTGTTAATAGGGTGATCTGTTTGCACTCGAACACTCTTTGACACAACGACTGAAGGATCAGAGGGTTGAGTCGCATGAGCATTCGTTGAAGATGAAGGCAATGAGGCATCTTCATTTGGGATTGTTCCTTCGACATTACTCAGTGATCAGCAATAGTGGCACCACCAGAATTTCCAGAAGGAACAGTGGTAACATTCTCAGTATTGTTGGGATTCGCAGCTATTGTATGAGTACAAGAGAACATCCGCAGCTTGTGACGAGCTAATGGTATCAACATTTATGACTGTGGGAACATATGAGCTTGAAGTTCTTTGAGAACTAGAGTGGCAACTACCAGCATTAGTACCCTCATTCCTACCACTAGGATGTCTTCTAGAGAGGGGGCCATCTCCTTTATCATCAGAATCTTCTCTCTGCATTCTTGGGTAGTCATCAACATGGAATGATGACTCCAACTCACTATTTGCACCTTTTGAGCTTTCATTAAAGACTACATGGAAGCTTTCCTCAATTTTGCAAGTTCGCTTGTTGAATACCATGTAAGCTTTACTTGTCTTTGCATAGCCTAGAAAATTCCTTCATCACTTCGTGGCTCAAATTTTCCCAAGTTGTCCTTCCCATTGTTGTGAATGTAACACCCGCATCCAAAAGCACGCAAGTGAGAAATATTGGGCTTGCAATCCCTTATTAGTTCATAGGCAGTTTTATTTAATAAAGGATGCATCATGACACGATTTAGGATATAACAAGCGATGTTGATGGCTTCAGCCCAGCAGATTCGTGGAAGATTGCTTGCAATGAGAAGTGTTCTAGCCATGTCTTCCAAAGTTCGATTCTTCTGTTCCCCAACTCCATTTTGCTTTGGTGTCCTAGGCGCGGAGAAATCATGCGAAATTCCATGTTCCTTACAAAAATCAAGAAACATAGAGTTCTCAAACTCCGTTCCATAGTCGGACCTAATTGATCTCTCCTTTTTTACCCAAACTGGTTTCCGCCTTCTTGATGGACGTCTCAAATGCAGTGAAGACTTCATTCTTTGAAGAAAGAAAGATTGTCCAAGTGAATCGAGAATAATCATCGACAATAACAAAAACATACATGTTCCCTGCATGACTTCTTATCCTCATGGGACCGCAGAGATCCATATGAATCAGTTCTAGAGGATGAGAAGTAGTGACATCGGGTTTGAGCTTGAATGAGGAACATGTCTGTTTTCCTCTCACGCATGCATCACAACTCCATTGAATTCAGATTTAACACTTTGGAGTCCACATACTAGTTCCTTTGCATGGAGCTTATGAATTAGTCGAAGATTTGTGTGACCAAGCCTTTTATGCCACAGTTCCGTCTCATCAGCTATAAACGCAAAGCATAGAACTTCCTTTGGCTTGAAGTCTTTGTCAACAATGTACACATCCTTGTACATGACTCCTCTAAGAATGATATTATTGGTTTCTCTGTCTTTGACGTAACATTCTTTGGAAGTAAAGACAAGTTTGTTGTTCCTTTGATGACACAACTGTGCAACACTCAACAAACTAAAATCAAGTTCATGAACTAAACTTACATCTCTTACCGTTATGCTTGAGTTTAGTTTTGTGTCTCTCGTTCCTATGATTTCTTTGCATCTCTTATCTCCAAGGGCTACACTCCCTTTGGAGTGTTTGTGAAGTGAGATGAGTTGATCTTGTTTTCCAGTCACGTGGCATGAACAAGCACTATCAATGTACCACTTCTCATTCCCACTCACTTCATCCTACACATAAAAAGTTAACGTTTGGCGACCCAGGCAAGCTTAGCTTTACCTGGTCGAGACACAAAGTGCAATTGTTCTCTAGGAATAGCATGATCAATGACAACATTCTTATTCCTAGATCTAGCATGGTTATGCATATGAGGTTCATAATAGAAATCATTTAGGTTAACATTGTTACTCCTACTGTTCCATCTCGTTGTGTGCTCTTCGGAGAACTTTATTTTCTTTTCACAGTCTCTTTGTAAATGATTGTTGTTCCCACAAAACCAACAAAGCTTAAATTGATCCAACTGGAGATACTTCCTATTAGGAATGGTGCTCTTGCGTTGTTTGGCTCTCTTAGGATAGGGAACATTGGATTGCTTACCCTGGGATTGCTTAAGGAAGATTTTATGGGAAGGTTGTTCAGTATACTAGGCTTAGTTCTCATTCAACCCACTCTCAAGGACTTTCACACGTTCCTCAAGATTGCGATTCTTCTCCCTAGCATCTTGAAGTTCCCTATCTCTAGCTTCACGCAATTCAGGGATGGATAACTCATATTCCTTATCCTTATCCTTTGGCCTAGTGTATCCAATACCATATCTAGGTCTAACAAATTCTATGTCCTCTTCCTGAGTTTTCTGTTCCACCATCATGGAATGAATTTTTTGAACATAGGCCTTCACTTTGAACATTTTCACTTCAAGCTTAGTTGGACCAACTAAAGGACTTACATCAGAATTGTTAGAAACAACATCCATTAACATAGAGACATTTTTTTTTCTCAATCTTTCAAGTTCATCACGATTAGCATCACATGAAGAACAAAGAACAGTTGAACTACTAGCAGTTTTAGACATGTTTTCTTTTAAACTACTACGTTCATCTACAGAATTGGCTAACTCCTCTTGAATTTTCAAGTTCTCTGCAAACATTTCCTTGATAAGACTAATCAGGGATTTCATATCATAATTCAGAAAAGAGTTAAGAAAGGTTTCAAGATCTACCTATTGTTCCTCAGATGGAATAGTTGAATCTCCAAGAGCCATAGCACACATATCACCACCCCAAGCTTTAGGATCTTCTCCATCAGATTCATCATACTCATCGCCCCAGGCAGCAACGAAAGCCTTCTTTTCACTGTTCCCAGAATTGTTTCCATTCTTCTTCTCTTTGGAGCATGAGCTAGAATAGTGACCCTTCTCATTATATTTGTAATAGGTTATGTCTTTGATGTCACACTTTTCACCATTGTTCCCTCCGTGCCTATTTCTTCCTTTCATATAGAAGGAACGCATAGCTCTTGTGAGTAAAGCAGTCTCTGGATCAACAAAGGGTTGATTTTCATCTTGTTCATTCTTTATCATGTTAATTGCCTTCTCAACCATCAAGGCAATTCCCTTGCCTTTGTCATATCTCCCAGCTCTTTCTTCATTGTCATACTTCTGAATCTTGATAAAGACCTTATGGAACGTCAATGTAGAGGTGTTGACATTCTCCTTCAAAATCGCCTTAGTCATCCTATGACGATGAGTAAGACCATCAATGATGATGAGGATCTTCTCATTTGGAAGGATTTCAGTCTCTGGAATCGTGTGAGCAGTCAAGCGAGCTGTGATTTTTTCAAATCTAGCTTGATAGGAACTCACATCTTCATCATCTTCCATCTTGAAGTTGTAAAAGTCCTTCTTGGTCTGGAAACGATCAACTTCATGGAGATATTTGCTCCCTATGTACATCTGTTCCAACGCAAGCCACTTAGCGTTTATAGACTCACAAGATTGGAGTTTTTCTATTGTTGATAAGCATAGCAGCCTTTGAACTCTTCTCCATGTTTTTGCAGATCTTCTTGAGTCCATTTCTTTGACTTCTTCTTGTTCTCAAGATCTCCAAGAGAAACGATCAACCAACATTGGTTAACATTACTTTGGACCCATTTGATGAAGAGAGTATTCCAATGTTGGCATTGACCAACGACCAACAAAGGTGACCTATTGAAGCTAAGTCCAACATCAATAGTGTTCGTCATTGTTACCTGTAAACGTATGAGTAACACACAATCTAGAACAAACTTGCTATGATACCAATTATAGAATCGAGTGTGTTAGTACAAGGAACGGTAGAACTATTCCTTGGACAGTGGAATAAAATGACAGATTGCAAAGTAACAGTAGCTGATCAGCTCTACTTTATAGGGTTTACCTAGGAGTTGTTACCGGTGTTTTGGGTGTCATTTGTATGGGTTTAGAGCACAACTGTGGAGTATGGAGTTGATGAGAAGAAGTGTGGATATGGTAGTTTGGAGGAGCTTAAATGAAGATATCCAGAAGACGAGGAGTAGACCACTCGAGGAATAGAAGGAAGAAGCCACACGAAGGAGAAGAAGGGTGGAACCGCGAGCAAGCCGCGACCACGGGTGAAGCATGGGCATTGATCGCGGAGAATTCGAGACAGCGGAGCGAAAGAAGACATTTTCCGCGACCGCAGATTATCTGCCGCGCCCGTGGAAAATCCCTTCTGCGAAAGTCGAGAGCAACATTCCAATTTCCGTGATCGCGGAAGCACACGGCAGCGGCCCGCGAGAGATCTCGTCTGAAGTTACTTTTGCTATTTTCTTTTCTTTTCTTTATTCCGAGTTTATTAGTTTATTTCCTTTTAGATGAGACTTGTTATCTTTTCACTTTAGTTTTAAGGTTAGGTTATTTAAACCTAGTTTCCCTTTCATTATTCATCATCACGTTACATTCAATTCAGTTTTGCATTCAGCTTTTTCCCTTTTGAAGTTTATTGTTTCCAAGAACTATGAAGAACTAAGCACCCTTTGCTTAGTCCGACAATTGAAGCCTTCGTTTGATTTGATTGTGAGGTTATAACTCTATTTCCTATTCCTTTGGATTGTATCTTTTCTCTTGAGCATATTCATATTGATTCTTATTGATTTGACTAGATTGATCACCTAGTTGATATTAGTAATTGTCTATTGATAGGGTTTGGATATTTCGAGTTGAGATTCCTTATCTATTGTAGCATCATGATATTCTAGGACTAGTTGGACTAGTTTATTATGAAAGAGAATTGATTATGTGCTAAATACTGTGAAAAATCGATATTGTATGTATCCTGGTTAATTCCTATGCTCTATGCTGCTGTTGTTCTAAATCTTGATAGTTTCTCGTGCGTTCAATAGTAAGGGTTGCCAGGCCGAGTTGGACTGGTGACTATTTCAGAATAGGGACAGGAATAATCAAAGGAAGGAATAGAGATAACCTAGGACCAATCAATCGAATGAATGGTGGATATTTGTTTGGCTAAGTGTTTTTCCTTAATTGATTACAAACTCTTTGCTTTTGTTTCCCTTGTTTACTTGTTTACAACAAATCAACCGAAAACCCCCCTTTGTTACCATTGCATGCAAACTTACATACAGATTGATAACTCCTCCATGTGGGATTCGACCCTTGCTTGCCTTTGCCACTTCTTTAGGTTTGTTTAGGATTATTTTGATCAGGTGATACGACTGAAGCCTGCTGTCAAATTGGCACCGTTGCCGGGGACCTGTTCTCTATTGATATACCGCCAGCAACAACATCTGTGTCCAAGCCAGCTCGGCGACACCTGTGAGTTATTTTGTTCTTTCCCTGTGCTTCATCTTTTTTGTCTTTCATTACATTGAGGACAATGCAATGTTTAAGCATGGGGGAGTGTTCTATACTTGTTATGTCGTTGAGGAGAAAAGAAAAAGAAAAAGCCAAAATTGAAAAAAAAAGCAAAAATAGAAATCCTGGGATAAGTCGAAAACCCGAAAGGGCGGCTTAGGTAATAAGCAGGTGGCTTGGACCAGCATTAGGCTGGGATAATAATTGGTCAAGAGTGATGTGAGTTTTATGTGAGCCCATCTATTGAAAAATGAAATGAGTGGCTTGGTGAAAACCTGAAAGGGCGCCTTGGCAAAATGAGTGAAAAGAAGAAGAATGATTATTAGGATTCCTCATTTTACCTAGCGTGGTGACATAAGAAGAGGCGATATAAGGAGGATTCAGGTAGGTCACTCTGGGAGGCATAAGAAGATAGATGGAGATTAGGATTAGATTATTTTTCACTCTATGGTGTTCGGGATAAGCTTAGGGGAAGTACTCTGCTTTCCGTTAAGCTTGGTTGGTGTTGAGTTATGTGTTGTATTATGTGCTGTGTTGTTCATATTGTATTGGTGCCTTGGAGTTTCGTGTTTAGGTGCGATTCTTAGTAGAGATGATTTTTCTATGCTTCCTGAGACCTTGGGAATTTGATTGGAGGAGTAGGTTTCTTTTAGCTTACTCGAGGACGAGCAAGGTTTAAGCATGGGAGAGTTTGATCAGCTCTACTTTGTAGGGTTTAACTAGGAGTTGTTACCGGTGTTTTGGGTGCCATTTGTATGGGTTTAGAGCACAACTGTGGAGTATGGAGTTGAGGAGAAGAAGTGTGGATATGGTGGTTTGGAGGAGCTTAAATGAAGATATCCAGAAGATGAGGAGTAGACCACTCGAGGAATAGAAGGAAGAAGCCACACGAAGGAGAAGAAGGGTGGAACCGCGAGCAAGCCGCGACCGCGGGTGAAGCATGGGCATTGATCGTGGAGAATTCGAGACATCGGAGTGAAAGAAGACATTTTCCGCGACCGCGGATTATCTGCCGTGCCCGCGGAAAATCCCTTCTGCGAGACAAAGTCGAGAGCAACATTCCAATTTCTGCGACCGCGGAATTCTTTCCGCGATTGCGGAACCACACGGCAGTGGCCCGCGAGAGATCTCGTCCGAAGTTACTTTTGCTATTTTCTTTTTCTTTTCTTTTCTTTATTCTGAGTTTATTAGTTTATTTCCTTTTAGATGAGACTTGTTATCCTTTCACTTTAGTTTTAGGGTTAGGTTATTTAAACCTAGTTTCCCTTTCTTTTTCATCATCACATTACATTCAATTCAGTTTTGCATTCAGCTTTTTCCCTTTTGACGTTTATTGCTTCCAAGAACTATGAAGAACTAAGCACCATTTGCTTAGTCCGACAATTGAAGCCTTCGTTTGATTTGATTGTGATGTTATAACTCTATTTCCTATTCCTTTGGATTGTGTCTTTCCTCTTGAGCATATTCATATTGATTTGACTAGATTGATCACCTAGTTGATATTAGTAATTGTCTATTGCTAGGGTTTGGATATTTTGAGTTGAGATTCCTTATCTATTGTAGCATCCATGATATTCTAGGACTAGTTGGACTAGTTTATTATGAAAGAGAATTGATTATGTGCTAAATGCTGTGAAAAATCGGTGTTGTATGTATCCTGGTTAATTCCTATACTCTATGTTGCTATTGTTCTAAATCCTTATAGTTTCTCGTGCGTTCAATAGTAAGGGTTGCCAGGCCGAGTTGGACTGGTGACTATTTCATAATAGGGGCAGGAATAATCAAAGGAAGAAATAGAGATAACCTAGGACCAATCAATCGAATGAATGGTGGATATTTGTTTGGCTAAGTATTTTTCCTTAATTGATTACAAACTCTTTGCTTTTGTTTCCCTTGTTTACTTGTTTACAACAAATCAACCGAAAATCCCCCTTTGTTACCATTGCATGCGAACTTACATAAAGATTGATAACTCCTCCCTGTGGGATTCGATCCTTGCTTGCCTTTGCTACTTGTTTAGGTTTGTTTAGGATTATTTTGATCAGGTGATACGACTGAAGCCTGTTGTCAGTAGCAATGTTCCTTAGAGAGGAAAACTCAATCAACCAACTAGTTGACTGAGAAAAACCTCTATCCCTAGGTTTTACCATAGTAGGATTTCAAATGTCTACTTGTTTTATTAATACTGGAGTTATAATCGAGCAAGTCTTATCTCAATCAAGTTCACTCCTAGATATCTAGACTTCTACTTGTAACGTCCCTAACAACACCTTAGACACCGAAAACCCTATCAAGTACTCAACTTATCAAAGCTTCATACTTGCAAGTCTTCTTCTTCTTCTTCTTCTTCTTCTTCTTCTTCTTCTTCTTCTTCTTCTTCTTCTTCTTCTTCTTCTTCTTCTTCTTCTTCTTCTTCTTCTTCTGCTCCTCCTCCTCCTCCTCCTCTGAAATATCTTCCTCCTTGGAAATGCTCGTGGCTGCGTAATTGTGATAGTTACTTCTTCTCATATATATAGCCTTCGAAATACTCAGCCGATTTGCCCTAGTATCAACTAAGGAAATAAAATAAAAATAATCTTAAATTATCTTTACACAATCTTTTCTAACAACCAAATCCGTAACAAACTTGTTCCTTGTAGCCCAAGACGTCTTTGAAGATTTCTTTCCAAGAATAGAAATTCGGCACAAGTTCATAGCACGCGCGTTACAACGTTCCTTGGCGTTGTTCCCTTGTTCTTTCCTTCCCTCTAACGCGCGTCTCAACTTCTCAGTTTGCACAGGCACGTTGTTCCATTGTTGACTTCGTTGTTCCTTGAACTATCTGTTTTGATCCTTCACATGGTTTTCATCGTTCCTTGTCTTATACATTGTTCCTAAAACTCACAGTCACAATAAAACCACCAAGTGTAATGGGATTTATCATCATCAAAATTAGAGGAAACGTCATCGTTCCAACAAAATACAATAGCTTTTATAAAATGGTCTAAAGATAAATAAATGGAAAAAGTAAAAATAATTTAAGAGCCCTAATACATTAATATTTGTCTTCTACTTTCAAAATAAAAGGTGAGCATTTTGTGTAATAAATGTATTCATTTAATATCAAGTGTAATTTTTTTTCAATAAGCAAAATTTCTTTCTCAATAAGCAAACGTTCTTTTTTAATAGAAAGCGTAAGAAAATAAATATATTTTAAAGATTAATACATTAAACAAATAAAAATTCAATAAATTGTAATTTTTCTATTCAAATATACTATTTTAATTTTATATTCAAATATAATATATTTTATAAAGTGATCTAAATATATATAAATGAAAAAAGTAAAATAAATTAAGAACCCAAATACATTAATATTTGTCTTCTACTTTCAAAATAAATTATATAGTTTCAACACTTAATATATGTCTTCTACTATATAACAAAATAAAATTACTTCTTATTTTATTTACATAACTTAAATACTTTAACATAATTTTAAGAGAACCATCAATATAAAGATTAACCAATTTTAGGAAAAAATTAAATATTGCAATCAATATTAGTCATAATTACAAACTAAGTTACACAATAAAAAATATGTAAAAAGTAAAACCAAGCTTCAAACTATAACAAATCGTTAATAGAAGACATTCTAAATCTTAAAACAAATATATAAATGACCCTTACAAAAAGAAAACAAATCCATACTAATGAAAACTTATTATTACAAAAGAAATTAATACTCTTGTTCCATGCGAAGCAGGAGTTCAACCTTCTAGTGGGATTCGAAGATGAAACGAGCATTAATCATATTACTTGCTCCATTTATGCAATATTAGTCGGATACCCCGCTCTTAGCACAAAGATAAAGTGGAGCATTAATCCTAATCCTAATATATTAATATTTGTCTTCTACTTTCAAAATAAAAGGTTAGGATTTTGTATAATAAATGTCTTCATTTAATATCAAGCATAAATTTTTTTCAATAAGAAAAATTTCTTTCTCAATAAGCAAAATTTACTTTTTAATAGAAAGCTTAAGAAAATAAATATATTTTAAAGATGAATACATTAAACAAATAAAAATTCAATAAATTGTAATTTTTCTATTCAAATATACAATTTTAATTTTTTATTCAAATACAATATATCTTTTATGAAGTGATCTAAAGATAAATAAATGGAAAAATTAAAATAAATTAAGAACCCAAATACATTAATATTTGTCTTCTACTTTCAAAATAAATTATATAACTTCAACACTTAAATATGTCTTCTACTGTACAACAAAATAAAATTACTTCTTATTTTAAGTACTTAACTTAAAATAAGATGTAATTTTAAAAAGTAAAACCAAGCGATATTAGTCACAATTAGTAATTTCAACACTTTAGGAAAACATTAAATACTAGAATCAATATTAGTCAAAATTACAAACTAAGTTACACAATCAAAAATATGTAAAAAGTAAAACCAAGCTTCAAACTATAACAAATCGTTAATAGAAGAGATTCTAAATCTTAATACAAATATATAGATGAACCCTTACGAAAAAAAACAAATCCATAGTAATGAATATATATTATTTATTGTTACAAAAAATTAATACTTTTTTTCCATGCGAAGTAGGAGTTCAACCTTCTAGTGGGATTCAAAGATGAAACAAGCTAGAGCATTAATCCTATTACTTGCTCCATTTATTCTATATTAGTTGGATACCCCGCTCTTAGCACAAAGATAAAGTGGTTTTAATGCTTGTAAATTACGCGGACATGAGTTTATAGCAAATATCACTTATATATACGAAAATTAACTAGAGGTGATAAGAAAATATATATTCAATAGCTTTCAACGAAAACTGCGTTTGAACAGTACGCTAAAAAAGTATATCATTACATATATTACCGTGTAGAATATCCATCGTCCTTGTTCGTACATATAAGAAAACACATCGATAAAAATACAAAAGACTACACTAAAACAAGATAGAATAGTGGTCAACATGCATCAACCCACGCGTAAGCAAAATAGAGGGGAACAACAAGGAAGCACAATTAATTTATACAAACAATCCTATACGCACATTTAGTCGATGGAGCTTGGTCGGATACCTCTTTATTTTGCGGGGATTGTCTTCGCTACATATTTTTTATTGTTTGCATGCCTCTTCTGTGGCATAGTTTTCGTCATGTGTATTGCCATCGCTCTTTACTACACAACAAGAAAAAGGCAAGAGTTTTCGTCACCCAAAGTCTAGTGTGACAGAAAAAAATTTGTCACGAGGTCGTTGCCCGAGCCCCGTCGCACAAAGTACGGGTGACAAAAATAAATTCAGTCTTTATCAAATATAGGATACCATTCCTAATGGTCTACCCATCTTCGAGAATATAGATAAGTCAAAAGCATGCAATTCCGTAAGGTTGTCATTTCTTTGCTGACAAATGAATTGAGTCTCTGTCTTTGTCAAATATCTTGAACAAACAATAAGACATTCTGTCTTATGTAATATAAGCCTTAGCAATAGACCCTTCTGATTGAGCTTTGTTGCATACATATGATTTAAATGTCTGCATCTCCCTAATATGTTATAATAATTCATCATGGGTATGGATTTTTTTTTTGGGTGGGGGGGGGGTTCGGCTACCCCTTTCGGTCACTGGCTCACTTGCTTCTGCCCTCCTCTTGGTAGGCTTCCTGATTTTGGGCCTTCTCACGGGCTTTGGGATTCTAGGCCCTTCTAGTAATCCAGCTCCCACAAAGCCTCTCAAGCTTTGCAGACCACATAATTATGCGGGACTTGGGGTTTGATGAAGATGCATCATGGCTTCGTGATTCATGGTCCTAGATTGTAGTGGACTAATGAAACGGAACTTCCATATTTGTCCATGTATCGTTCATTGAGTTAGTTAGCCTTATCTCTTACGTTGCCTGCTTGCGGACTTTTCTTGTAGGATGGGTCAGCGAAACTTTTGTGTAAATTTCTTTCTCCTTTTGTTGCTCTTCCTAGGGACATTTATCGTCTTGCTTAGATGTCTCCTCCAAGTTCGCGGTGGCGTGTGAAGATGCGTGAGGACGCAAAGGATGAATCGGGCTCCTTCATCTCAGTGGAGGCAGCCTCATGATCCTTTAGAGAGAGTTAACCTAGTGAAAGAACCCTTGTTCCTTGCGTGTCCACTAGTAGGAAAAGAGCGCTTTTGCTTCACGAATATTGGAGGTCTCAACATTGCAGAATAGGATTGTGCCACAAAGATTGGAGAAAGTCAAAGAAAATGGCAGGTTTTTGAGAGGAAGTATGGGGTATCAAAATTGTCTTGATCTCTTAACGGGCGAGAGATTGCGAGTCCGCAGAGTGTGATAGGAGCGTGAACGGAGCATGAGTCCTCAGAGCGGAATGTGAGTGCGAAGGGAGCACGAGTCGACGGAGCGGGATGGGAGCGCGAGTCCGCGGATCAGGACGGGAGCGCGATTCCGCGAAGCAAGATCGGAGCGCGAAGGGAGCATGAGTTTGTAATAACCCTCAATTTTAGTAAGGGTATTTGGGTAATTTTCAAACGTTCGTTTTGTAAGCGAGACGCGTTAAGCATATTCTGTAACCTCTGTAAGAATCATATGAATGTGTGGATACGCATTTAATAAAATATATGAGTATTAATTATTGGAGGGTCGTTAAAATCGAGATTAAGCAAGACCTGCGATCAAGACCCGGGAGCCGATCAAGGTCCGGGAGAGCCAACGGGTGCGGCATTGCCGCGACCGCGGTTTGGCACAGGCCAAACCGCGATCGCGGTTATTAACCCGCGATCGCGGTCTCCTGTTTTGCCCTCTTCCTCGTCGTTTCCGCTTGCCGACGTTCTGTTGCTCCGCATTTTCTCCGAGCGGCGGGTTAGGGGGAGCCTGACCGGTTGTTGTCCCTCACATTTAGTGGGGGAGCTACCTCCTCACCCTATAAATAGGGCCGAGGCCGAGCTCTCCTCCATCACCATCTTCAGTCTCCATCTCTCTCTCTCTCGT
Source organism: Rheum nobile (assembly GCA_027886185.1). Lineage (NCBI taxonomy): Eukaryota > Viridiplantae > Streptophyta > Magnoliopsida > Caryophyllales > Polygonaceae > Rheum > Rheum nobile. The sequence continues at coordinate 4,436,533 of WOAB01000595.1, read as the reverse complement.
TTTGTTGGTCACCGGAGTGTCGCCGGAAGTCACTCGCGCCGTTGTGAGGTCCTAGACTGGCGGTGGTGGTGCGCAATTGTCCTGGAAACGGAAACTCGAGCCCATCGTCGTCGATAAGCCTCGGAATCGCCTTCGAGTTCGCGTCGGGATGGCAAACCGCGACCGCGGTTCCATCCACCGCGGCCGCAATTTGCCCAGAAAACCGCGATTGCGGTCATATTGACCACGATTGCGACACCCTCTGGCACGGTCGCGGCTGTGGCCTTTTTCCCTTCGTTCGTCTCGTTTATTCGTTTCGTTTCGTATCTTCGTGTCGTATCATATCTAACTTAGGGTTCCGTCTTATATCTCGTCGTCGTCGTAGGAATCCGTACTCAGATTAAGGTCTCCAGATCTCGGAACCCGACATCTTCGATTCGTCTAGATTAAGGCAAGTGGCGGTTTGCTCTTGCTCATTATTCCATGTTTTGCAGACCACATAATTATGCGGGACTTGGGGTTTGATGAAGATGCATCATGGCTTCGTGATTCATGGTCCTAGATTGTAGTGGACTAATGAAACGGAACATCCATATTTGTCCATGTATCGTTCATCGCGGTTTGGCACAGGACAAACCGCGATCGCGGTTATTAACCCGCGATCGCGGTCTCCTGTTTTGCCTTCTTCCTCGTCGTTTCCGCTTACCGACGTTCTGTTGCTCCGCATTTTCTCCGAGCGGTGGGTTAGGGGGAGCCTGACCGGTTGCTGTCCCTCACATTTAGTGGGGGAGCTGCCTCCTCACCCTATAAATAGGGTCGAGGCCGAGCTCTCCTCCATCACCATCTTCAGTCTCCATCTCTCTCTCTCTCGTTTTGTTGGTCACCGGAGTGTCGCCGGAAGTCACTCGCGTCGTTGTGAGGTCCTAGAGTGGCGGTGGTGGTGTGCAATTGTCCTGGAAGCGGAAACCCGAGCCCATCGTCGTCAGTAAGCCCCGGAATCGCCTTCGAGTTCGCGTCGGGATGGCAAACCGCGACTGCGGTTCCATCCACCGCTACCGCGGTTTGCCCAGAAAACCGCGACCGCGGTCATATTGACCACGATCGCGACACCCTCTGGCGCGGTCGTGGCTGTGGCCTTTTTCCCTTCGTTCGTCTCGTTTATTCGTTTCATTTTGTATCTTCGTGTCGTATCATATCTAACTTAGGGTTCCGTCTTATATCTCATCGTTGTCGTAGGAATCCGTACTCAGATTCAAGTCTCCAGATCTCGGAACCCGACATCTTCGATTCATCTAGATTAAGGCAAGTGGCGGTTCTCTCTTGCTCATTATTCCATGTTTCCCTTGATTATCAATTAATTGATTGTTAATTAAGTTGGGATAAAAGTTGTTTTTTTCTGTTTGGGAACAGATTTAATTAAATGATGTGTTAAAATATGACCTTATAATAGGTTGTATATATTGCTAGAAACAATGCTATTATATAGTTTGATATGATATTACTGTAATGGATTTTGGTGTGTATTTATATGTGAACTTAAATGCTAGATTAGCACGAGTATTCGTAGGAACGCTAATTCCTTACAAGGATTAGTCGTTTCTTTATAACGTCGGTGTTAGGAAGTAAGTGCCCTAACACTCTCTTGGTCATGACCTACCCCTATCCGAATATAGGGATGGTGCACTCAGCTGGTGCCAATCTTTGGGCTGTATTCCCAATCTTAAGGGATTTATTCCCAATGTCTCATTACGAGATGTGAAATTAAAAGCTTCAACGTTAACATGCGTTTTTGGAATTAAATAAGATAGGTGCGGTTATGCACATAATTAATAAACCCTCTGTAATATCCCTCAATTTTTAATAAGGATATTTGGGTAATTTTCCCAACCTTCGTTCAAATTAATTATTTCGCTTTCAGTGGAGTTTGGATTTTCCGTAACATCCATGATCCCCGAAATAATTCCCTGAGTGGTATAAAATACATTCGATGTATTTTCGAGACTTAGAATATTTGTTTGGATACAAACATATAATTTCCGGGGTTAAAAACCCATACCAAAATAATTTCCCCAAAAAGTTTCTCAGGCCAGGCTCGGTGTCACTCCCGCGTGTGTCCACGCCATCCTCAGAATTTGGGGCACCTGTCGAGGGCTTGGTTGGGCACGCCTCCTCTCGGGTTACAAGGATGATCCTCCTAGAGCTATATAAGAAGCTCGCTGGAGAAGCTGAAAATACACCTCTCCCGTTCGATCTCCCCTGTTCCGATCTCCTCTCGTTCAAATCCGTCGGCAACCACTCCCGTTCCCGAGCTCGTTCAGCTCTTTCCCGGCGTCGTCTCCTTCGCCTCCGACGAGCCGCTTTCATTTCCGCCGGCGTCGTGAGCTCCCCCTGCTCCACCAATTTCTTCCGGCGAACCACCGACGAGGGCGCCTCTGTGCTACGGTGCCGCCGTTTCGTCGTGCTTGTTGTTGTTGATGCGCGCCACCACCGCCCTGCTGAACTCCCTCCCCGGCGACGAGGCGGCGAAAGCCCGGCGAGATTCCCCCGCCTCCATTGTTGTCGTTGTGGTCGAGTTACTGTTGTCGTGCTTCGGGGGAGATTGGGGTAGAAGATGACAAGTGGGCCCCATCCCACTTAATTAAGTTATGTTGGGTTGAAGCCCATTTAAGCTTCCAGTCCAGATTTAACCCGAGATCGATCGAGTGGTATAATTTCGACTCCCTTTCATCCGTATCTGTCTTTAGGAAAATTCAATCAATATTCTTATGATTTAAGATCATAATAATTTATTGAATTTAATTCCTTGAGTTCGTCCAGACAAATTAATTGAGATTAATTAATGTGTCATATGCTGGATCGCGTGTGGACTCGTAATCCGTTGGAGCTATCTGAAGCTTAGGCCATATCCTCGGAAAGGATATAATCAGTATTCGTCTCGTCTAGATTCATCACCGAATCTACTCCAGGCAAGTGGTGGTTCGCTCTTGCTTATCATTCCATACTTCCATTAATTATCAATGGTTTGATTGTTAATTAATTTGGAATGATTTACTGTTTTGTTGGGAACAGTTTTGATAAATGATGTGAAAAGAATATGATATTATAATAGGTTGTATATCTGCTAGAACAACGCTATTATAGATATATATTTATGATATTAGCCTGGAGGGCTTTGATATGATTATTACTGTGTTGAACTGTTTAGTTAGCACCAGTATTCGTAGGAGCGATGGACTATTCGAGGTCCAGTCGTTTCTTGATAATGATTAATGGTGCAAAGGGTGATAAACCCAAAAACCATTTGGTGGGTCATGACCGATCTCTATACTCGGGTATAGAGATGGTGGCACTTAACTGATGCTACAAATCTTGGGATATGTCCCTTTAGGAGTATGTCCCTCATGGCGAAACATATGTCCTATATGTCCCTCATGGCGAAACATATACTCAATATATATCCCTCATGGCGAAACATATATTTAAAAGCCTATAATGTGATGCACGTTTTGGAATTAAATAAGATAAGTGCCGTCGTAGCACATGATTAATAAACCTCATACGAGTAGTGAAGCTAGGGAATAGTGCCGCTAGGAAAGCTCGTCTTGACTTTGATCAGAGTACCGTTCTCTTTCCAATCTGGATTCGCGTTAAGCGGTAAGGTTGGTCGTGAACCGAAACATCAAGTCATTTTTGAACGCTTGTATGAAATTATTTATGTTCCCCAACATTGTCATACTTCCGATAAGACTCAATTCATTGGAGTCTTCTTTTGGATTGATTGCTATGAGACTCGGTCTCCAGGATCTTCTCTTGTTCATGCCTTTTGATATCTTCCAGTAGAAGTATGGTGGTTGACTATCATCGTCGGTTATTATTCGAGGAGCGATGAGTTTAACCTAATACGACTACTCGAACCATCTGCTTTGTACCCTTGCATTGCCTTTCATTAGACTAACCAACCGTAATTGTTCTATGCATGGTTGGCTGGTGTCATCCGTTTGATTCGGCACATCAGATGAGTCGAGGATCCATGAAGGCTAGATCAACTATGAACATGAACGGTATTTGAAAATGTTTTAATCAGGCTACGATCTTTGGGCGTTGACTACTGAGGTCAATACTCTTGTAAATTATTTTAAGTCTTCCGCTGTATTGTAATAACTCTGTATTTTGTCGCATTTGGAATTGTGTTGAAATTCCGCGACTATGTTTTAAATTAAAGTTATGGTAATTTTGTATCATAATTGTTCTTTATGAATTGTGTTTCAATGGTAAAGCCTGGGGTGGCTTCGGTGTGGAAACCGAGGTCACTGGCGGTAATACATTTCCAAATGGGCTAAAGATTTGGGGGTGTTACAGATTTGGTATCAGAGCCGAAAGTTTTTAAAACGGGTTTGGGATTTCATAAACCATTTACTCGTTTTAAATTAATAAATGTTTTCAAAGGCTCTGAATTTTCAAAATAAAAAGAATTTAAAATATCACCGTTCATAGTCGTGCCTTCTTTAGTACGATATGAGAGGTATGGGAGTTACCTCTATATCTAGAAAGACTGATTTCTTGTTGTTGTTGTAAGACATAGGTATTTGTCTATTCTTTTGAAAGGACTCGGAAGGTGCCAAGATGATTCTATCATCTCTAGTAATGTTAGATTTCCCTGTTTCTCAGAGATATTTCGAGGTTGGAGAACCTAGTAGTTCCCTCGAAGGTATCAAGTATGTACTTCCTGAGTTGGTAGTACTTAATATCCTAGTGCTGTAATCTCCGAGTAATTTGGTGTGAACGCTCGGGAGATTTGTGTAAATGAATCTTGTGCTCTCTGTTCATAATTCATCTATAGAATTACCAAGTTGATCTATTCTAAGTGATTTTATTACATTGATATATGGGATAATTAAGGAATCACTCTTAGGAGTTTTGATGTCTAAGTATGATGTCATAGTCGTTGACATTCATTGTTGAGAAAACGAATACGAAGGATTAATGCTCGATGCAGTCGGGATTTGCCTCCGTATGAGAATTCGTGGGATGAACCTAGGGTAGAGCTCACTGAGCCGTTATGGTAGGCCAACGGGATATTGTAATAACGACGTTTAAATGAAAGCGATTTCCAAGGGAACTCTAAGGAAAATCCCGAGGAAAATCCTAAGGAAGATCCTCAAGGAAAGGAAAATCCTAGGGGAGATCCCGAGGAAAATCCTCAGAAGAAGGAAGATCCGGAGGAAGATCCTCGAGAGGAGGAAGATCCTGCGGAAGATCCTTAGGAAGAGGAAGATCCAGAGGAAAACCCTGAGGAAGATCCTCGAGAGGGGGAAGATCCGAGGGAAGATCCAGAGGGAACTTCCGATGAGGACCCGAAGGAAGACCTCGTAAGGCAAGGCTAGAAGAGTCTGAGGCCTAAAGTGTTTATTTATGAGTATCTTTTAGGAAATAAGGATATTGGGAGAAGTTATGGAAAGATTTGTTTCTTCTTGAGACATCATATTCCTAGTGTTTGGAGGTATAGGTTATGTGGAGTTAATGAGATTAAGAGTTATATCTCACTTGTGTACTTGAGATTTTTTGTTCCACTAGAAGTATATAGAGGTGGACTAGTGCAAAGTCCGAAATGTCTAGTTGTGGAATCATGCTGTAGGCATTAGTGTGGATAAAGTGTTGTGAATGAATAAGTTGATTAAGGGAATAGTTCTATAAGAACTCGTTTCCCCTATTGCGATCTTGAGTAAGACTATGAAATCCGGAGTTATGATGGTCGAGTTCATAAGTAAGTATGACCCATGTAGGACCAATGATTAAAGCTTTTGGAAAAGCCAAGTGTACCAAATCATAGGTATCCTTTGAAGAGATCTATTTGAGATTCGTTTGAGGTAACATAAGGAAATGATGCAATTACGTCCTGGATGGATAGTAGATTATGTGAGGAATATAAAGATTTTAAGTTAGAAATAAGTCATTTAAGACAGTACGAGTCATTGAACTCGATAAGTGGAATTTCCAGAGGATGAAGAGTTATGACTCTTGGGAATTGTCTAAGATTGACATCTTGTGAGTATGTCATCTATAAGGCTTATGGTATCACTTTCTTGGAGGAGATAGGAGTAATATCTTATGTGATACGTTTCGAGGAACGTAGGAATAAGATATTATGGTTGTTCTTGAATCTTAAAGGAGTTAAGTTAGAAATTGTTTAAAGAGATGTGTTAAATTATTCTTGTAAGGATTTTAAGTTAGAGATGGCATAAGGTCAGTCTTACTTTGAGATAAATAATGGAATTGTGTAAAGTACCATTAAGGGAATTAAGGAAGTTAAGGAATCTTGAAGGTTCAAGTTATAAAGTGATTAAAGGAATAAGTTAAGTCATTACCGAAAGGATCCCAAGTTGGAATTTGGTATAAGGGCCAAAACCGATAATAATGAGTAATGGAATTGTGGGAGATATCTTTAAGGAATTAAGGAAGTTATGATTTGAGGTTACTAAGATTTAATATCTGAGTTATAAGAAGTTAATGTGTAAACCTTGGATTTGTCTATAAGGAGATTGGAGGAGAAATGTGTGTTCTCCTATTAAAAGTGTAGTAATATCGTTATGGTGGTAGGAGACCATTATTTTAAGGTAGACATGATCTTGTTGTGATACCCCGTATTTCTGTAAGGTTATTTTGGGAATTTTGGGAATTTTCCCGAGTATCCGTTTCGTACGTCGGATTTAATTCAGATAGTTTGAGACATTCTGTAATGTGCTCTGCCTCTGTAATATTTTTCTCAGTGAAATAACATACAGTCGACGCATTTTGGGAGTTAATACTCGTTCGTGTACGAATATATTTAACACGGGGTTAATATTATTGCCCAAGAGTTATCATCCAATGGGCACTAAAGTACAAGTTTGTTACCCTAAGGTTTTTATCCAAGAGGCAAAGTGCAAGGTTATTACCCAAGGGATGGGAAGGAAGCTACCTATCACCTTCCTCCCCCTTGGATTTGCCTATATAAGGATGGATTGGGAGGAAGAGAGAGGGCTAGTTTCATAAGCTCTCAAACTCTCAAAAACACTCTTCGGGAAAGCTCAAGTCGAACGTCGGAGCTCGTTTGGTGTTGTTTCCAGTGGCCAAGAGAAGCTTGGGAGGCCCTTAGAAGCCTAGAAACCAAGCAAGGCGAAAGACGAGCCAAACCGATCGTCGAGGATGAGTTTTTCCTCTCGTATTTCAGTTTCTGTTTAGCGACGGCGACCACCGGATAGAGGCGGCGACCGCCGGCCAGAACACGGCGCCCGCCGTGATGAGCAAGGCGACCGCCGTGTTGAGCTCGGCGACCGCCGTGAAGATCCCGGCCACCGCCGTGAAGATCCCGGCCACCGCCGTGAAGATCCCGGCCACCGCCGTGAAGATCCCGACCACCGCCGTGAAGATCCCGGCTACCGCCGTGAGGAGCCGTGAGGAGCGGCGCCCGCTGCATTTGGGCGGCGCCCTCCGCAGCTGAGTCGGCGCCCGCTGCAAGTGGGGCGGCGCCCGCCGGCGTGGTTGGTTGTTGGCCGGTTGTGGTTTGGCTTCCGTGGCCTTCGTTCAAGTTTCGTTTCCTTCGATTCCTTTCGTTCTTTCTTAGATCTGTATTGTTGTTTGTCGAATCTAACTTAGGGTTTCTTTGTGGGTCGATCCGAAGGAATCTGTGCTCCAGATCTATCCCTGTATCGAGCCCGGAATCCCGTCGTTAGACTTCATTCAAACTCTGCGGATTCAGGCAAGTGCCGGTTTGCTCTTGCTCATCGTTCCATATTTACATTAATTATCAGTTGTTTATCTGAGTAATTAATTTGGAATGATTATTGTGTTTATCTGGAATTGGTTTTATAAACTGTTTTGGAAACTGTAATAATGATATTAATAGGTTGTATATCTGTTAGAACAACGCTATTATTTATGTTCGCCTTGAGGGCATTTATGTGGATTTATCCTGAACTATTGTTGTGCTCGAACTGTTAGTTAGCACGAGTATTCGTAGGAATGCCTAGATTCTGAGAGGTCCATTCGTTTCTTTATAACTGTTAAAGGGCGAGCAAGACCCTACGATAGTAGAGGCTTGGACTCTGTGAGGTTCATTCCTTCGATATAAGTCCAGAGGCTTGGATTCTGTGAGGTCCATTCCTTAGTTGTATGTCCTGCGTGACAGGGCATATGTTTAAAAGCTCATAACATAATGTGGGTTTTGGAATTTAATAAGATAAAGTGCCTGTGTGCACATAATTAATATACCTTTGGCGAGTAGTGCAGCTAAGTAAATAGTGCAGCTAGGAAAGCTCGTCTCGACTTTTGATCAGAGTACGTTCTCTTTCCAATCTGGATTCGCTGTAAGCGGTGAGGTTGGTCGTGAACCGAAACATCTAAGTCAGCTTTTAAATCACTGATGTCTGATTCTTTAAACGTTCCAGATTTTTCATATTTCCTTAAAGACTCAATCTCTTGGAGTCTCTTTTCGGGTCGATTTCTATGAAGATTCAGTCTTCCAGAATCTTCTCTTGTGCATACCTCTTGTTTATTCCAGTAGGAGTATGATGGTTGACTATCGTCATCGGTTATTATTCGAGAAGCGATGAGTCTAACCTAATACGACTGCTTCGAACCACTCTGCTTTGTACCCTTGCATAGTCTATTCAATAGACTAACCAACCGCAATTGTTCTCTGCATGGTTGGCTGGTGTCATCCGTTCGATTCGGCACATCAGATAGAGCGAAGATATGAGGAGACTAGATTGACTATGAAGACGACGGTTGTTTTTGGATGTTTTTATAATTTCTTTTAAACAGGTTGAGATCCTTGGGAGATGACCATTGTGGTCAAGATCCTTGTTTGTAATATATTTAAAAGACTTCCGTTGTACCTTGTTTAAAGACTTCCGCTGTACTTTGTTAAACTTTGTGTTTGTCCTATTCGGGATTGGGATGTAATCCCGGGACTCATGTTTTATATGAATAAAGTTATCATTTTGTATCATTGTATTTCATGGTTTGTATTCAAACGGTAAAGCCTTGGGTGATCTCGATAAGGAACACTGAGGTCACTGGCAGTAATACCTTTCCAAATGGGTTCAGATTTGGGGGTGTTACAGTTGTTGTATCAGAGCCAAAGGTTTTAAAACGGGTTTGGGATTTTTAAATCATTTATCCGTTTTTGAAAATGCTTTAAAAGGGCTCTGAATTTTTAAAGTGAAAAGAATTTGAAAACACCGTTCATAGTCGTGTCTTCTATATAGTCTGATGTAGTAAGCTTGCTTCTATGTCTAGAAAGACTAATTTATTTCTCGTTGCCCCGCTAGATGTGGGTGCATTCTGTTCTCTTCAGAGGAACCCAAGAGAAGCCGAGGTGGTTTCGCCATCTCCAGTTAGGCTTGATTCCCAGTTCGCTCGTTGTGATTTAAGGTTGTAGAACCTAGTATCTCAGTTTCAATTCATCAATAGAAATTTACGAGTTTGATCTATTCTAAGTTGATTTTATTACAATAAGTATATCATAATGATACTAATGTGATAAAATCCTTGGAATTTGATCAGTAAACAGATGGTGAACACAAGGAACGTTATCCGTGCTGGTGCTAGGCCGAGCAATGACCCTAGACCAAACCCGAGGATTGATGCAGACCCATCAGGAGAGCGTGAGTCTGTCTTCAACAATAATCCAGGAGGCAATGGCCAAGCTCAGGCCGACGCTCTAGTAGTGCTTGATGCAGCAACAGTCGCAGCAATTCGAGGGATTGTTATGCAAGCATTCACCGAGATAATACGACCAATCGCACCTCAGGCACAAGGAGTGCCAGTACCTCCAGAAGTTCCGAGGTTTGAGGAACAAGAGAACCAGGTACTATAGGGAGGCGTGATCAGGAATAGAGGGGAATATGGCCGAGCTCTGAAGGCCATTAACTCTATGAGACCCGACAGCTATGATGGAAAGGGAGAGTCAGTCAGAGTGGCTCATTGGTTTTCCCACATGGAGCGATTGTTCCGTAATGTGGAGTGCACTGAAGCGGAGAAAGTTCACATAGCTTCTCTACAGTTGAAGGAAGAAGACAGTGAATGGTGGGAGAGTACCGGCTTAGCTGATAGCCAGGTGTTGACCTGGTCAATGTTTAAGACCAAGATGACGGACCGTTTCTTCTCTCGTGCTATGAGGGAGGAGAAACACAAAGAGTTCTTGTATCCTAAGACGGATGGATTGAAGGTGACCGAGCTTGCCACTAAATTCAATCATTTGCTGTAGTATGCTGAACCAGAGATATCCAGTGAGGCTCAGAAGATCTGGTACTTCCATGAATGGATGAACCCAGATATTAAACCATGGATGGTGCACCACACATGCTCTACTCTCGAGCAGTACGTGGATGCGGCCTACAAGTTGGAGGTAACTCTGGAGGAGTCAACCAGGAAGCGTGATAGCCAGAGGCAAGTACAGAACCAGCCTCAGGCAAGTGGGTTTAAACGTCCCGTACCACCTTCTGATTTTGCCAAGTCCAACAAGGCAAAGACAGAAACGACTCGAGATGGGTCAACTCAGCAATCGGGTCAGAGCAAGAGTCTGATCCAATGCCATAATTGTGGTGCATCTGGGCACAAGAATTTTGCATGTCGGAATGAGAAGAAGACTTGTTTTGGTTGTGGAAAGGAAGGACATATCCAGAGGTTCTGTCGGCAGGGAATGCAAAAAAGAGCGGAGTCACAACAGGGGTCTGTTAATCCAAACAACAGACCTAGGTTTAAACCAGCAGAGACTTCCAATCCTTCGATGCAGACAACTGCGCAGGATAAGAGGAAAGCCCCAGTGACTTCTGGAAGTCATGGTCAACGTCTTTACGTGATGCGTGAGGCGGATGGACCATATGCTCCTAATGCTTAGAGTACTTTGTATCTGCATTACACTTTTGTTAATGTGTTGTTGATGTGGGTGCTACCCAGACTTTCATTTTGGATGGTTGTAAGTTAAGTTCTGTATGCGGCTAAGTTTGTGAACCTTTGGTTATAAATATTATTAATATGAAATATTTGGTTTGAACCAATCGTCTGTCGGAATTGTCGATTACCATCAAGGGTAAGAAATTCAAAGCGATTTGACCTAAATAACCATGGTCCCATACGATAATTATTCTCGGTATGGATTGACGGAAGCGTCATAAGGCAGTGATCGACTTCAGTTTTGATATTCCTGTGGTTAGAGGATTTTCGGGTGTCTTTCCATAAGATATTCCTGGATACCCCGAATCGTGTCGTGGAGTTTGCCGTTGATCTCGAGCCGAGTACCACGCCGATCTCTGAGGCACCGTACCAGATGACTCATGTTAAGATGCAAGAGTTGAAGAAGCAACTCAAGGATCTTCTTGACAAAAGTTATATAAAGCTGAGTGCATCACCTTAAGTAGGAGTGCCCTAGTTTTATTTGTCAAAAAGAAAGATGGACCGTTTCGACTTTGTTTTGACTTTCGAGAGTTGAATAAAGTCACGATCAAGAGCAAGTATATGTTGCCCAGGAGTGATGATCTGTTGGATCAACTACAGGGAGCAAAAGTTTTCTCCAAGATCGACCGAAGATCTGGTTTTTATCAGCTCAGGATTCGTGAGGATGATATTCCGAGGATTGCGTTCGGACGAGAGATGGTCACTACGAGTTTGTAGTCATGCCATCTGGGCTTCGAATGCTCCAGCAGTTTTCATGAACCTAGTGCATCGATGTTTTAGACCAGTACTTGAATAAGTTCATAGTGGTCTTTATCAATGGCATTTTGATATTTTCCCGAGCAAGGAAGCTCACAGGGAACATCTGCGGATTGCTTTATCGGTCCTTAGACCAAGTCGGCTGTACGCAAAGTGGGCTAAGTGCGATTGTTGGATCTAGAAGCGGCTTTCTTAGGCCATATGATCAATAAGAATGAGGTTATGGTTATTCCCCAGAAGAGTGAATCAGTAGTTGTTTGGAAGCGGCCTCAGGGTGTGAGCGAGGTGTGCAGTTTCCCAGAGCTTGCTGAGCATTATAGACGGTTTATGGAAGGATTTTTCTAAGATCACTCCACCTATGACCAGTCTGTTCCACAAGGTCAACAAGAAGTTGTCTGGGATGACAAGTGCAAGACCAGTTTTCAAGAAGTTGAAACAGTGTCTGACTTATGCACCAGTTTTGGCATTGTCGGAAGGAATGATGGTTATATGGTCTATAGTAATGCTTCGAGAAATGGGTTGGGATGTGTCTTTGATGCAGAGGGGCAAGGTTATTGCATATGCATCTAGACAATTGAAAACCTATGAAGCAAACTAACCAACACATGACCTAGAACTAGCAGCAATAGTGTTTGCTTTGGAAACTGAGGTTACTTGGGTGACCCAGAGGTCAGCAGAAGTTTTCCACCAGGAGATTGTCCGTTTACATGGCATTCCTAAAGACCATTGTATCGGATCGAGATGGCCGATTCATGTCAAGGTTCTGGCAAGAGCTTTATAAGGCCATGGGAACTGAATTAAGATTCAGTACAGCATTTCATCCTCAGACAGATGGACAGTCTGAAAGGACCATCCAGACCATGGAGGATATGCTAAGAGCATGTGCACTCGATCGTCCCACTAGCTGGGAAGACAGTCTGAGTCTGATTGAGTTCACGTACAATAATAGCTGGCATGCTAAGATCAAGATGGCTCTGTTTGAAGCTTTGTATGGTGTCAAATGCAGATCTCTGATTTGTTGGGATACGAATGCCGACAAGATTCTGCTTGGACCAGAGTTGGTCGAAAGGACAGCTCTAAACATTGCTTGATTAGACAGAGGATGTTGACCGCCCAGAGTCGACAGAGATCACATTGGAGGAGTCTGCCCATAAACGGGAGAAGCAAGTTAAGGGAAAGGATGGGCAACAGGATCGCAGGTTGGTTCATTCAAACGACCGGCATCGCCTACCAAGTTTGAAAAGTCTGGTCATGCCAAGACCGAGACAACTCAGTCTGACTCTGCCAGAGGCTCAGGTTGGAGCAGCAGAGTAATTCAGTGCCACAACTGTGGTGAAGTTGGGCATAAAAAAAAATTAATTGCCAAAAGGACAAGAGAGTATGTCATAATTGTGGGAGAGAAGGCCACATAAAAACATAATGCAGACTGAAGGGTCAGGGACCAATGCAGTCTTATCAGGCGTCAAATGTTGGCGGTGGGCAGAACCCAAGGCCAGAGGCATCAGCTCCTGAGCAGTCTATGGCTCGTAATAAAGGCAAAGCGCCTATGGGGTCTTCAGGCCAAGGGCAAAGACTCTTTGTAATGAGCCAAGCCAACGGAGAAGAACCCTGATCCATTAAGTTGTATTTATGTCAAGTCTTTCTGTAAGATTAAGGAGTAGCGACGTGTGTCGATAATCTCCGTGGTATCGTGATCTGGTTGTTCAACTTTTGTCAGTTAAGGTAATGTTTGAATGATAATGAAGTGTTTCCCTGTTTTAGAAATTTCAGAATGCGTTATCGTTACGAATTAATTGTTCATACGAAACCTCGTAAGTGTCGAGAACAGCTTATGCCAAGTAAGGATAAAGACTGTCGGACTTATGGTGGTGGAGTATTGTGGGCAACTTAGATGTTCGTCCCCTATATGATTAATCACAGGGTCGACTCTGCTGTTTAAATCTAAATCCATTCCTAAGATTCTTCTTCATATATAGAGTATGACATCTATAAGGCTGGGTGCAACTCTTTGAGGAAGATTAAGTTGTAAGAGTTGTTGTGTTAAGAAGAAAGGTTGCAGTTTAAGAGGGGATATGCCAATGATCCCGATGTATTAAAGATTCAGTAAAGAGAATTGTCTATATACACCTAAGGAATAAAGTGGTAAGCGGTATCCCATACGCTGAGTTTTTTTTCCAAGCTTCCTTAAGAGATAAAGGATGAACTTGTGGAGTTATGTTCGGAGAGACTAAGAGCTATCTCTCATAAGTGAGTTGTGTTATAAGCATCGAGACGAGCGAATCATTTTCAGAATGATATCCTAAGGAATTAAGAGTAATATCTCTTGTGATCCATTTCAAGGATGAAGTGAATAAGGATATTGAATCCAAGTGGTAAGATTGGTGTTGAGGCAGGACCCTCATTGGCTTAATGCAAGTTTCGGGGTCGAAACTTCTTTTAAGGGGGGGTGATGTGATACCATGTATTTCTGTAAGGTTATTTTGGGAATTTTCCCGAGTATCCGTTTCATACGTCGGATTTAATTCAGATAGTTGAGACATTCTGTAATGTGCTCTACCTCTGTAATATTTTTCTCAGTGAAATAACATACAGTCGATGCATTTTGGGAGTTAATACTCGTTCGTGTACGAATATATTTAACATGGGGTTAAGATTATTGCCCAAGAGTTATCATCCAATGGGCACTAAAGTACAAGTTTGTTACCCTAAGGTTTTTATCCAAGAGGCAAAGTGCAAAGTTATTACCCAAGGGATGGGAAGGAAGCTTCCTATCACCTTCCTCCCCCTTGGATTTGCCTATATAAGGATGGCTTGGGAGGAAGAGAGAGGGCTAGTTTCATAAGCTCTCAAACTCTCAAAAACGCTCTTCGGGAAAGCTCAAGTCGAACGTCGGAGCTCGTTTGGTGTCGTTTCCGGTGGCCAAGAGAAGCTTGGGAGGCCCTTAGAAGCCTAGAAACCAAGCAAGGCGAAAGACGAGCCAAATCGATCGTCGAGGGTGAGTTTTTCCTCTCGTATTTCAGTTTTTGTTTAGCGACGGCGACCGCCGGATAGAGGCAGCGACCGCCGGCCAGAACACGGCGCCCGCCGTGATGAGCCCGGCGACCGCCGTGTTGAGCTCGGCGACCGCCGTGAAGATCCCGACGACCGCCGTGAAGATCCCGGCGACCGCCGTGAAGATCCCGGCGACCGCCGTGAAGATGTGGCCACCTCCGTGAGGAACCGTGAGGAGCGGCGCCCGCTGCATTTGGGAGGCGCCCGTCGTAGCTGAGGCGGCGCCCGCCGCAAGTGGGGCGGCGCCCGCCGGCGTGGTTGGTTGTTGGCCGGTTGTGGTTTGGCTTCCGTGGCCTTCGTTTGGGTTTCGTTTCCTTCGATTCATTTCGTTCTTTCTTAGATCTGTATTGTTGTTTGTCGAATCTAACTTAGGGTTTCTTTGTGGGTCGATCCGAAGGAATCTGTGCTCCAGATCTATCCATGTGTCGAGCCCGGAATCCCGTCGTTAGACTTCATTCAAACTCTGCGGATTCAGGCAAGTGGCGGTTCGCTCTTGCTCATCGTTCCATATTTACATTAATTATCAGTTGTTTATTTGAGTAATTAATTTGGAATGATTACTGTGTTTATCTGGAATTGGTTTTATAAACTATTTTGGAAACTGTAATAATGATATTAATAGGTTGTATATCTGTTAGAACAACGCTATTATTTATGTTCGCCTTGAGGGCATTTATGTGGATTTATCCTGAACTATTGTTGTGCTCGAACTGTTAGTTAGCACGAGTATTCGTAGGAACGCCTGGATTCTGAGAGGTCCATTCGTTTCTTTATAACTGTTAAAGGGCGAGCAAGACCCTACGATAGTAGAGGCTTGGACTCTGTGAGGTTCATTCCTTCGATATAAGTCCAGAGGCTTGGATTCTGTGAGGTCCATTCCTTAGTTGTATGTCCTGCGTGACAGGGCATATGTTTAAAAGCTCATAACGTAATGTGGGTTTTGGAATTTAATAAGATAAAGTGCCCGAGTGCACATAATTAATATATCTTTGGCGAGTAGTGCAGCTAAGTAAATAGTGCAGCTAGGAAAGCTCGTCTCGACTTTTGATCAGAGTACGTTCTCTTTCCAATCTGGATTCGCTGTAAGCGGTGAGGTTGGTCGTGAACCGAAATATCTAAGTCAGCTTTTAAATCACTGATGTCTGATTCTTTAAACGTTCCAGATTTGTCATATTTCCTTAAAGACTCAATCTCTTGAAGTCTCTTTTCGGGTCGATTTCTGTGAAGATTCAGTCTTCCAGAATCTTCTCTTGTGCATACCTCTTGTTTATTCCAGTAGGAGTATGATGGTTGACTATCGTCATCGGTTATTATTCGAGAAGCGATGAGTCTAACCTAATACGACTGCTTCGAACCACTCTGCTTTGTACCCTTGCATAGTCTATTCAGTAGACTAACCAACCGCAATTGTTCTCTGCATGGTTGGCTGGTATCATCCGTTCGATTCGGCACATCAGATAGAGCGAAGATATGAGGAGACTAGATTGACTATGAAGACGACAGTTGTTTTTGGATATTTTAATAATTTCTTTTAATCAGGTTGAGATCCTTGGGAGATGACCATTGTGGTCAAGATCCTTGTTTGTAATATATTTAAAAGACTTCCGCTGTACCTTATTTAAAGACTTCCACTGTACTTTGTTAAACTCTGTGTTTGTCCTATTCGGGATTGGGATGTAATCCCGGGACTCATGTTTTATATGAATAAAGTTATCATTTTGTATCATTGTATTTCATGGTTTGTATTCAAACGGTAAAGCCTTGGGTGATCTCGGTAAGGAACACTAAGGTCACTGGCGGTAATACCTTTCCAAATGGGTTCAGATTTGGGGGTGTTACACTTGTGGAGGTAGTAAGAGTTGTTACCTGGTATGTTGTAGGAGATAAGATTGTGAGATAAAGATATGGCATAAGGGCCGGTTATGATTAAGGATATTAAGTTCAGATAGTAAAGTTGATGTTGAGGCAGGTTTCTCATTAGTTTAATGCAAGTTTCAGGGTCGAAACTTTTCTTAAGGGGGTAGTAATGTAATATCCCTCAATTTTTAATAAGGATATTTGGGTAATTTTCCCAACCTTCGTTCAAATTAATTATTTCGCTTTCAGTGGTGTTCGGATTTTCCGTAACATCCATCATCCCCGAAATAATTCCCTGAGTGGTATAAAATACATTCGATGTATTTTCGAGACTTAGAATATTTATTTGGATACAAACATATAATTTCTGGGGTTAAAAACCCATACCAAAACAATTTCCCCAAAAAGTTTCTCAGGCCAGGCTCGGTGTTCACTCCCGCGTGTGTCCACGCCATCCTCAGAATTCGGGGCACCTGTCGAGGGCTTGGTTGGGCACGCCTCCTCTCGGGTTACAAGGATGATCCTTCTAGAGCTATATAAGAAGCTCGCTGGAGAAGCTGAAAATACACCTCTCCCGTTCGATCTCCCCTGTTCCGATCTCCTCTCGTTCAAATCCTCCGGCAACCACTCCCGTTCCCGAGCTCGTTCAGCTCTTTCCCGGCGTCGTCTCCTTCGCCTCCGACGAGCCGCTTTCATTTCCGCCGGCGTCGTGAGCTCCCCCTGCTCCGCCAATTTCTTCCGGCGAACCACCGACGAGGGCGCCTCTGTGCTACGGTGCCGCCGTTTCGCCGTGCTTGCTGTTGTTGCTGCACGCAACCGCCGCCCTGCTGAACTCCCTCCCCGGCGACGAGGCGGCGAAAGCCCGACGAGATTCCTCTGCCTCTATTGTTGTCGTTGTGGTCGAGTTACTGTTGTCGTGCTTCGGGGGAGATTGGGGTAGAAGATGACAAGTGGGCTCCATCCCACTTAATTAAGTTCTGTTGGGCTGAAGCCCATTTAAGCTTCCAGTCCAGATTTAACCCGAGATCGATTGAGTGGTATAATTTCGACTCCCTTTCATCCGTATCTGTCTTTAGGAAAATTCAATCAATATTCTTATGATTTAAGATCATAAGAATTTATTGAATTTAATTCCTTGAGTTCGTCCAGACAAATTAATTGAGATTAATTAATGTGTCATATGCTGGATCGCGTGTGGACTCGTAATCCGTTGGAGCTATCTGAAGCTTAGGCCATATCCTCTAGAAAGGATATAATCAGTAGTCGTCTCGTCTAGATTCATCACCGAATCTACTCCAGGCAAGTGGCGGTTCGCTCTTGCTTATCATTCCATACTTCCATTAATTATCAATGATTTGATTGTTAATTAATTTGGAATGATTTACTGTTTTGTTGGGAACAGTTTTGATAAATGATGTGAAAAGAATATGATATTATAATAGGTTGTATATCTGCTAGAACAACGCTATTATAGATATATATTTATGATATTAGCCTGGAGGGCTTTGATATGATTATTACTGTGTTGAACTGTTTAGTTAGCACGAGTATTCGTAGGAGCGATGGACTATTCAAGGTCCAATCGTTTCTTGATAATGATTAATGGTGCAAAGGGTGATAAACCCAAAAACCATTTGGTGGGTCATGACCGATCTCTATACTCGGGTATAGAGATGGTGGCACTTAACTGATGCTACAAATCTTGGGATACGTCCCTTTAGGAGTATGTCCCTCATGGCAAAACATATGTCCTATATGTCCCTCATGGTGAAACATATACTCAATATATGTCCCTCATGGAGAAACATATATTTAAAAGCCTATAACGTGATGCGCGTTTTGGAATTAAATAAGATAAGTGCCGTCGTAGCACATGATTAATAAACCTCATACGAGTAGTGCAGCTAGGGAATAGTGCAGCTAGGAAAGCTCGTCTTGACTTTGATCAGAGTACCGTTCTCTTTCCAATCTGGATTCGCGTTAAGCGGTAAGGTTGGTCGTGAACCGAAACATCAAGTCGTTTTTGAACGCTTGTATGAAATTATTTATGTTCCCCAACATTGTCATACTTCCGATAAGACTCAATTCATTGGAGTCTTCTTTTGGGTTGATTGTTGTGAGACTCGGTCTCCAGGATCTTCTCTTGTTCATGCCTTTTGATATCTTCCAGTAGAAGTATGGTGGTTGACTATCGCCGTCGGTTATTATTCTAGGAGCGATGAGTTTAACCTAATACGACTACTCGAACCATCTGCTTTGTACCCTTGCATAGTCTTTCATTAGACTAACCAACCGTAATTGTTCTCTGCATGGTTGGCTGGTGTCATCCGTTTGATTCGGCACATCAGATGAGTCGAGGATCCATGAAGGCTAGATCGACTATGAACATGAACGGTATTTGAAAATGTTTTAATCAGGCTACGATCTTTGGGCGTTGACTACTGAGGTCAATACTCTTGTAAATTATTTTAAGTCTTCCGCTGTATTGTAATAACTCTGTATTTTGTCGCATTTGGAATTGTGTTAAAATTCCGTGACTATGTTTTAAATGAAAGTTATGGTAATTTTGTATCATAATTGTTCTTTATGAATTGTGTTTCAATGGTAAAGCCTGGGGTGGCTTCGGTGTGGAAACCGAGGTCACCGGCGGTAATACCTTTCCAAATGGGCTAAAGATTTGGGGGTGTTACACCCTCGGGCGAGGAGTACAATGTGGAAACCGCCCGGACTTTTGTTAGAGTAAGTCTTCTTTCCAATCTGGATTCGCATTGTGCGGTGAGGTTGGTCGTGGACCCAAATAATCAAGGTCGTGTTTTAAAACTTGCGTGTGAAAACTTAACGTTCCCAAACATTTGTCATACGTTTCCTATAAGACTCATTTCCTTTGGAATCTTCTTTTCATTGCATACCTTCTTTTATACATTCCGTGAAAGTTTCGGGTTATGTATCGTTCCTTCGGTTATTATTCGAGGGACAGTGATAGTAAACGGTTACGATCACTTGAACCATTCTGTTTGTACCCTTACATAGTCTTTCCTTAGACTAACCAACCGGGTTTTATTCCTTGCATGGTTGGCTGGTGTCATCCGTCCTATACGGCACATCAGTGGTTGGTCCTCGAAGACTTGAAGTAACCAATCAAAGAAGAGGCTTGCAGTTGAAGATTTATGTGACAGTGTTTTAAGATTATTAAGTATTACTTTAATATATATTCCTATGAACGAGTCATGTAATAGGGTTTATTATAAAAAGTCTTCCGCTGTAATTTCACTCTGTTGTAAAATCGTCATTCTCATATGATGAGAGATCTTTTAATAAAAGATTGAGTTTCATTTAAAATGTCTTCCGCTGATTAATCTTTCATTATTTAATATACTTATTTAAGCATAATTGTTCCGATTAAAGCCTAGGGTGAATTTGGACAGTAACGTCTAAGGTCACTGGCGTGTGGCATTTCCGACAATAAGTTGGGGGTGTTACAGAGTTCGCGGTGTAGGACCAAAGCGCAAGGGTACAAAACATTGCTACAGCGCAAAGGTACGAACGGAGTACAGGGACCAGAGCTCAAGTGGTCAGTTCGTTACTCTCTTTCGAATGAGTGTGAGAGCTAAGATATTATTCTTATCTTATAGGCGAAGCACGTTGCAGACGTTTTAGGATAACGTTCTTGGTCATTCCTTTAAGCTTGTGAGCCCCTTCTACTACTTCATGGGCATTCATGTGTGAGCCTTGTTGATGATTTTAGTAAATCGACGTTCGTTTTAGTATTATCGGGACTCTCACATTGCCAACGGGATATCGAGTCGTTAGAACGTGGGTTAGGAGTGTGTGGAGTGCACACCCATGTAAACGAACTTTGATTCCGGATTTATATTTTTGAGTGTAGAGTTTGGAGCATGTGATCCGAAGAATTAATCGGGTTGGAAAAGTCATGTACATGTTAATCAATATAAGATAACATGGTAAAGCAGGGTATATAACCCGGACATGTCTTGTGTGTGTTAAATTCGCGCGCTGAAGAAAGCTGAGGTTTATAACCCGGGTGTGTTACAACCGGGTTATAAAACCTGTGTTGTAAATAACTGCTTCAGAATATAGCCCGGTTCAACAGTAATCCGGGTTATAAAGTGCTCTTGAGCGGTTGTGCACTTTGGAACGGTTTTAACCGTTTTTAAGGCTTTGTTTCTTTTCTCCAAGATGTATGGAACATCCCATACTCTATATATAGGGTCCAATGGGTGTTGGCAAAGGGTTACGAACTTAATCAATCCATTCTAAGTAACCTAAGTCGAAAATACATAAACACAAACATCTCCTAGGGTTTGATCTTGATTCAAGGAGCCTAGAATAAGATCGGGTTGGTTGTCTTATCCCCATGTCGATTTCGTGCAACCCTTTAGGCTTTTGGATCTCCTTGGAGGAGAGGTATGAGGGTCGAAATACGATATTCGGAAACCGTTTAAACGCGATTCAATCCAATATCCAAGCCATTGATTTGATCGTTGTTTTCATCTTCGTGGTGTTGATTCTACCATTCCTTTGGTGTTGAAGACGGTGTCCCTTGTAGTTCATCACGTAGAGACAATCCTCTCTAACAATCGAATATCGTATTTTAATGACGTTGTTCATTTCTTTGGCGGGATCGGGACGAATGAAGACATCCAAGTTCCATGAATTACAAGAGTCATGGAGGCCAAGTTTTGGATATTATAAGTCATGTGGGAATTGTATCAAGAAATTTTGGTACAAAGAAATGTGTGTCTGACTCCATTAAATTGGATTAAAAGTGTGGATGGGCAAACCGGATGTATCACGCATGTATATATGAGTGGAGAGAGGACGCACACAAAATAGGCACACCTCTTACATTCGTGGTACGATACTGTGATATGGATGATTGCAGGGTACGAATGGATGTGTTTCAGGTAATGGATTTATTGGTCTCATGATGCGTTGTACGCATACTCTCTCTCTATATGATATATGTGTGATCGATCATGGTGAATATTTATATATATATTGATCGTATCTGTATGTATGTGTTTGATTATGGTATATATATGTATGGTCTAGTTGTTTTGATCATGGTTAACATATACATGTGTGTATTTATGTGTGGCAAACATATATATGTACGTATGATGGATGTGAGTGTCTTTTGACTTTAAATTCGCATTTGTACGTGGCTATTATTTTGGTGGCAATTGATCCAAGTTGCTATCATTTATTATATATATGATTGAACGGATTAAAGAAAGGATACGCATGAACGTCTAATTCACATGTCATGGGATTAGTGTAATTAAGTATTACCGGTCAAGTTGTATTTTTTAAGGTCCTTTGTGATTTGGATGGAGGAAAAGTTCATTAGTCTTTTTAAAGATTTGGATGAACAATTTTAACCTAAATGGTTAAACGGGAGAATGAGGAATGTTTAAACACTACAAGAAAAATCACTTTGGGCGACAAAAAAGTTCGTCGTCCAAAGTCAATATTTCGTCGTCCAAAATTTCCGTGATAAAAAAGAGTTTGTCGTGAGGCCGTCGCTGTATACGAATCGTCCTTTCCTAGGGCGACGAAAATAGACTTTGTCGCACAAAGAAAACAAATGCGACAAAATATAGTTTTTGTCGCCCAAACCTTTGGGTCACGAAACTGTGGTTTTGTTGCCCAAACCTTTGGGCCACGAAAATGTGGTTTTGTCGTCCAAACCTTTGGCCATGAAATTTTTGTTTCGTCGCCCAAACCTTTGGGCCACGAAATTTTTGTTTTGTCGCCCAAACCTTTAAGCCACGAAAATTTTTTTTTATCGCCCAAACCTTTGGGCCACGAAACTGTCATTTTATCGCCCAAAACCTTTGGGCCACGAAAATTTTGTTTTATTGCCCAAATTGATTTTTTGGTCGCCTATTTATTTTCGTGGCAATCTCATTCACTTTTTTTATATATTGATATCCACTGTTAGTTTGTTTGCTGAAATGTTTTTTGCTAGGTGCCTATACAAACGTAACACAGTACATATACATACAGTTTTAAGCATACAAAGATAATAAAATTCCAAAATTTATATTCAGACACCTTATTTGCACAGATCTCTCAAATGTACTTGAATTTATGCATACAAAAAAATGTATGTATAAATTACAAATTTTGCCAACAAGTACATTTAAAAAAAATGATAGGTCAAACTATACACTTTTTATACTAACAATAAAAAAGGTGTTCAGGCACCTCAGGGTATATTTGTCCAAGGCTTGAGTCTCCTGAGACATGAAGCTAGAAAAAAAAAAAGTTGATAAATAATGAGGTAAAGAATCAACTAATTAAAATTAAGCAAGCAATGCTCTCAATAAAAAAAATTGTACCAAATCAGATTTAGATATCTTGCTCATGTACACTACTCTTTCTATCTCGGTTTCTAGGTCTGGCCTGTTGACCTACAAACAGAAAACGTGTGCCTTGTCATTCACCATAGCACATAGCGACTACTTTGTCCATCAATACAAACAGACATACCAGGAGATGGCTTGTCATGCTCTTGCTTTGATGAGTTAGAACCAAGCATATTCAAAGAATCTGGTCCCGTCGATGAGTTAGCAATCTGTAGCATGAAATAGAAGAAATTCAATAACGAAATTCTATGTATTGACACATAAGTACCAATATAGAACAAAATGATAGCTTTTGCATTCCAGCAAAAGATAAAGGCATCTTGATTGCAATCAATCTTTCTTATTAAGCAAGAATCCTGTGCATGACTAGATAGATAAGCATGGTTCCATAAATCAGCAGCAAAAGATTCCAAAAAGAGTAAGGCTAGAGGTACAAATGGTAGATAACACAACAACCGAAAAAGATAAAACTTTCATCTTCCTTTTTTGCTAGGTGTTAATTAGGCTTAGGTCAACTAGGGCTTACCTTCATAATAAATAAATCTTTCCTAAACACCTTCTTAACTGGTATGAAATTTAAATTTCATAGGGTTATGTTCAACGGCTTACTCAAAATATGGCACACAGGAAGAGTTAGTCCTAGGCAGTGAACCGCGAAGGACTATGCCTTGACTTCTACATAAGTAAGAGTGACTATGTCAACAAGTTTTGTTTTTGAGAAGCTATACAGGTGCATACCTCAGCATTTTTCTTCATATCAGTCAAAGGGATTGGATGTGCATTGACCCGATTTGCAAGAGGTGTACCAAATTGAGCAACACCTTCATCATCAAAGTACATAGGAGATGGAACAACAACAGAGTCTGGCAGTCCTATGATAAAGAGACAGGAAAGAGCGAAAGGTGCAAGGTTAGGATATTTTCTTATGGTAAGTGATTATTGACATTCAAGTTTTCCATTTTAACGGCTCTAATGAACCAAAATGACGATGTTTTGGATTGAAGAAAATATACCTGAACATAGCCCTAAGAGCCTGCATCGCCTTAAGCTCACCATACTTGATCTGAAAAGCATACTTGTTTTCAGTAGTGTAAGAAAGTACAAGTAGTTTGACAAGAAATATGTTCAAACATATCAGTAGAGCCACTATACAACAAAAAACTTTGACATAAAAGGATAATGATTCTGACAAGAACTGCATAATGTAGTCAGAATGGTATTTTGCAACTAATGACACAATCAAGAGAGCTCGAGCAATCTATTAACTCACAACTAGAGCTATAGTTGTAACACAAATTTTCACAGTATTGATAAGAGAAGTTCAAGCTATGAGTTTCCTGCACTACCCACTCATATGATGGAGACTCAGCAGTGTGTTTATGAAACTAAAATCCTAGCTGCAATAGTTGTAAGAGAGCATCGTAAATCCTCAATGTATTTGTAAGGATCCAGTCTTCCCATCACTAGTTCATGGCAACAAGCCAATGTTTTATTTTCTATATATATAAGAATGGGAAAAGTTGTTTCCAACCATCAAGGTTATCCATGCAGAAAAGAAAATAACAACTGACAATTAAGTTTCTTAATAGACATTACCTTAAAAATTAATGGTCATACAGCTACAAAATACTTACGTAATATAGTGATTAAGGCATTCATAGTGGTGACTGTTGGAAGCAAGCTCAAGGCTTTAATTTCCTCGTACAGTTCCAATGCTTTCCGCCAACTTTTTGTCTGAAAAGAATATATGCGTCTTAGCCTTTATCTATCAACTTAGGAAACTTTGTTTTTCAAAAATATTCCATAACTAGATCAACTTTCTAATAGCAACAATGTGACAACCCACATAGACCTCAGACATCTCTTAATTGTTCTCAGTATCCAACTAAAGCAATATATAGTAACTAGAATAAACTTCAGCATGAGAGATACCACGTGAAACAGATGATAACTCCCAGCTCCTCTTATGCCATGGCATACACAACAATTATCTAATAAGCCGAGGGACAAGGATGTGTAAAAGCTACTAGAAGACAGCCCCAAGGATGATGACTAAGTGTTCATGAACCTTCAAGTTATGACATAATATTTGGGAGTATAAATTTTAGTTAAGCTAGGAAATTACTCCCTATTATAATGAGCAATACTAAGGTATACTAATAATATAGTTGTCATTAAAAAATATTTCCTGGAAAATTAAATGTATTGATCATTTGGAAGAAAGGTTGTGAGAAGAAGAAAAAAAACTTATTTTTTCTTGAATTTGATTCCCCAACCTAAAAACCTTTGCACATAAAGTGTGGAAGCATATAAGACACTCATAAATCTACCAAAATAGTTAAAGACAATTTCATCCTAAAGGTTGTGAGAAGAAAAATAGAAACTTCAGTGAAGGATCAAGACAACATAGAGACATACACTGCAACATGCTCCCATTAAAGAACTATAGGGTATAATTCCAATTTCCATTCCTTCAAGTTTAGCAGAATGAAGCATAAACCATATCTAAAAATTCAGTACTTTCTTGAGCAAACAATGAGTTCCAAAGTAATATTGTAGAAAGGTGATGAGAAATAGATCGTAAGGCATTAACAAAGAGACTATATTGGTCAAATAGTAAGGCCAACACACAGAAAAGGAGCCCATTTCACAAGCAAAGAAAAGCAACATTAAAACACAACACCAATCACTCTGCCAATCTGCCATTTCCACTAATTAAGCACCAACCAAGAAAACTATAACCAAAAAGAGGGCCTGATTAATTGTACTTTTACAACAATAATTGTATACAGTCAGAATAGATAAGGCAGGCAACACCATATACACAACCATAATCAACTCAGTTACTCAAGCAAAACAAGACCCAAATGGCAAAAAAGCCAGTTATGACCAGTCCATGCTCTAAACACTTGAAATACTTGCAATAAGAACACTGATCTAATATGAAACTTGCCACCATATATTCAAACTTGATAATGTGAACAACAAC
The DNA here is from genome assembly GCA_027886185.1 of Rheum nobile. Lineage (NCBI taxonomy): Eukaryota > Viridiplantae > Streptophyta > Magnoliopsida > Caryophyllales > Polygonaceae > Rheum > Rheum nobile. Next base: position 4,410,571 of record WOAB01000595.1, on the reverse strand, counting down.
AAAAGAATGTAGGCAGTGACTCCGATAGTACCGTCTGACCAGATGTAGATGCATTTATCAATCCTTGGTAGGACTGACCAACTATAGCAGCTAATCACTCAGAAAAAAGAGTCATATTTTGTTGCATTCTCCACGAAACTTGCTGGAAACAATTTTCAAGAATTATAAGGCTTAAAGAATTACTGATGGAAATGGCATGTAGATGTAATAGAAGCCATTGCAATGTCATCCAGAACATGCTCACCAAAATTAGATCATGAGAAAGAGTTATAAAGCTAACTATGTTGTATGAGAAATGAGCCTCGGCATAACATAAGTAGAAAGTAATATTTCATCACAAAACTTGTTGAATATCACATGAGGCATCTGTCAAAGCAGGGAAGAGGGAAATGACCAGTGGTGATGAGTAGTAAGAACCATCTTCAAACCGGCGCCATTATCCTTGGCGACTTTCAGAACCTTCTCAGGCTCCACTGGATCGACCGCCGCCGCCTTCTTGGTGGACTCATCGATTATCCTGTTAAACACATCATGAATTCGCCTCCCAATTCATCAATTTTCAGTCTGAAAATTCCGAGCAGATTTTCTAGTTCCAAATCTCGGTAATCAGATAAATACTGTTAACAGGAACGAAAAACAACCATGAGAAAGAGAAGATTACAAGTAAGAGTAGTTGTCTTGCAAGCACGGGATGTTAACGATCCTCGTCGAGCGAGCTAAAAGAGCCGAAGTGCACGCGAAGTGGAGAGCTTCAATTTGTATTCCTCGAGAACTCACTCGCCAGCGAAGATTGACTAGAAGCTGAGAGCATGAATAACGGTAGGCTTTTAACTAGGCTTTTAGAATAAATATATTAAAATAAGAAAAATCAGCTAAAAGCTCTATCTTGGGTATTGAAATTGGGCATAAAAACGGGACCGTCCCATAAATATAAAATTAGAGGCTTGTTTGGTTATCAATTTTTTTTGCCTCCGCATTAGTAAAAAACGATGTCGTTTTGCCTCCAAACCAAACGCGGTGCTATTCATTTCTGCCATGCACAGTGCTACGTGGCGCTGTATGATTGGCGCGCGCTAACACGCCTGATGTGCACCATGTGGCACGCAATCGACTGGTTAAAAAATAAAATAAAAATTACCATAATTCTAGTTATATTTTTCTCTATTCATAGACATCCATTTTGGATATATTTGATATATTTTAATATTTTTTGTATTATAGGTATCATTAAGTGAAAATAAATCATTTTATATATTTTTTTTACTAATTTTAATATAATTAAGTCCAAATAAACCATGTTATTTTTATTTAGGATAGCTTTAATATATTTTATGCATGTTTTTTTATAAAATATTTTTTTAATTTAATATATAATAAGGGGTATAATTATATTTTAATATAATATATGATATATTAATAATTTAATTTAATATATAATAAGGATAGTTTTAATATATTTTATGCATGTATTTCTATTTTTCAATAATATAAATGAATTTTTTTTGTCTATAAATAAGACATGGTTGCAGTTACACAACTCACACAATCCTCCCTTCTATTCTCATTCCTTCCTTCTATTATTTCATCATGAATCCAAACCAAGATAACATCCCAAATAACTTTGGGGATTTGTCATTAGATGTGTATGATCCTTATAATATTAACTACACACAACTCCTTTCACAAAATCAGTTCTCTTATTACGGAGGTGCATCTCAATCCGTGGAGATGTCAAGCTTTAGTACACAACCTCAACATGTTGTTGAGTCCCAGGAACAAACTCAAAGCAGTGGTCGTGGTCGTGGTCGTGGTCGTGGTCGTGGTCATGCTGCTCGTGGTGGTGGTGATGCCGATGCCGCCCCTAAATCTACAAAATGCGCCTGGAGTAAGGATGATGATTTTCTCCTCATCAGTGGGTACTTAAACACCACTAAAGATCCCGTGATCAACACCAACCAGACATCCGAGGCATTTTGGAAGCGAATTCAAGTCTACTGGAACACTTACAAGAAACCAGGTCAAGGTGAGCGAACTCAAAAAAGTGTTAAGCAAAGATGGCATACATTCAATCCTTTTGTGAATAAGTTTGTTTGTACGTATCATCGTGCTTCTAATGATAAAAAAAAGTGGGGAGAATGATGATGATGTTATGAAGAGAGCACATGAGTTGTTTAAGGTTGAAACGGGAAAAGGGTTTTTATATGAGCATATATGGGAGGCTCTTCGAAACGAGCCAAACTGGAGCTATTCTTATTTGCAGCAGGCTGGCGGGATGAACCAAAGCTCGGGGAGTGCCCCAAGCTCGAAAAGATCGTCTACTGATATGGAAAGTTCTAATCAAGAAACTCCAACAAGTGGTTTCACTGGAACTTTTAAGCGTCCTGAGGGCATCAAGAAGGCTAAGCGAAAGGGGGAAAATTTTGCATCAACAAGTTGTGCTGAAGATGATGGAGAAGATACGCTTGAAAGAGAAAAAATTCTCATTCAGCATAATTTCCATGAATTGAAGATGACAAAGGAGGCACGAAAGAGGGATAAGCAAGTGTTATATCTTCAGATCAAGACCATGGAGATGGAACAAAAGAGGCAGGAGATGGAGAGGGAACAAAAGAGGCAGGAGATGGAAAGGAGCAGGAAGTGGGAAATGCTATGTATGTTGATGAACAAGAGCTGCACACCAGAGGAGGAAGTATACAAGATGCAATTGATGAAAGAATTCACCTCTTAAGTGTTATCCATGTAGTTGTTAAGTTGTATTTGTAGTTTTCAGCTTTGTGTGTTTTCATTTCCAAGTGCATGTTTCAATCTTGTGATGTATCTTTCAATCATGTAATTCAAGTTCAAGTAATGATATCGTTTTTAAAAATAAGCAAATCTATGCTTTAGTTGATGCAAAAGTGAAAGTGTTTGCCTCTTAACCTAGAAAAAGGTCTTAAATAGGCTTAGGAAATAAGTTAACCTAATGAAAATAACAAATGAAATAAAATAATAGAAATAAGAAAGTCCAAAAGTGCAATAAAGGAAATAAATCTTCTGGCCGCGAGGCGTTTAACACGTCCACTGTGGGGCGGTGAGTTCCACCGCGGGGCGGTGAGTTCCACCGCGGGGCGGCGGTGCCTTTTTCATCTTCTGTGATATTCCGTAAAAATGTCATAACTTTTGATTCCTAACTCGGATTGCTCTCATATTTTGAGGACTTGCAGTAGACTTCAAGATCTAACTCATCGAATTGAAATCACTTCATTTGGACATCTGAGTAGAGAGAACGAATCATTTGAATTCAGCACATTGTTCTTCTATTCTTCAATACACTTCAAACCTCTATAAATCCCATGATTTCTTCACTTCTCCACTCTAACTCCATAATCCACGATTGTGCTCTAAATCCATCCAAATGACACCTCAAACCTGGTAATAACCCCTAGATGTGCACTATAAAATAGTGCCGATCAGAAAGCATTTTGTTGCTTTTGGTTGGCATTTTCTATGATTTTATGTGGTGCAGAATGATGCAGATAAAGCATTTTATTGCTTCTGCAAAGTGATACATTGATATCAATGCTTCTTTGTTTTATTTGACTAAGCATCTCTATGATTTTGGTTGGCATTTTCTATGATTTTATATGGTGCAGAATGATGCAGAGAAAGCATTTTGTTGCTTTTAGTTGGCATTTTCTATGATTTTATGTGGTGCAGAATGATGCAGAGAAAGTATTTTATTGCTTTTGCAAAGTGATACATTGATATCAATGCTTCTTTGTTTTATTTGACTAAGCATCTCTATGCTTTTGGTTGGCATTTTCTATGATTTTTTGTGGTGCAAAATGATGCAGAGAAAGCATTTTATTGCTTCTGCAAAGTGATACATTGATATCAATGCTTCTTTGTTTTATTTGACTAAGCATCTCTATGCTTTTGGTTGGCATTTCCTAGAATTGCAGAGATCTATATAAGTGAGAATTTACAATGGTTTAGTCACTCCTCATTTCTTTAAATCTCTGAAAATGTCTAGTTCATCATCAAACTCTTCAAACTCAAACCCTTTACTTTCTAGCGATAGCTCTGAAGATGGTGAATACGAAAGAGTTACACAAGAAGCGCTTGCTGCGTGTGAGACACTTCAAAAGCGTGCTCGACAACGAAGAAACAATGCCGAGGCAGGGCGTGCTCGACGTCATCGAAAGTATATTGAAAGAAATCGTGAAGAAGGCTACGAGCAACTTTACAAAGATTAATGTTCTTGAGCGGCCAACCGCATCAGACATACAACGCCTATTAAGTGTGGGTGAGTCTCGTGGATTTCCTGGGATGCTAGGTAGCATCGATTGTATGCATTGGGGGTGGAAAAATTGTCCAACTGCATGGAAAGGACAGTATGCCCGTGGAGATCATGGTCATCCAACAATAATTTTGGAGGCTGTTGCATCATACGACTTATGGTTTTGGCATGCATTCTTCGGTGTACCAGGTACGGCTAATGATATTAATGTTCTTGAGCGATCTCTTGTTTTTGATGAAGTTTTGCATGGTAGAGCTCCAAATGTGAATTTCACGGTTAATGGGAATCAGTATAAGATGGGATATTACCTCGCTGATGGCATCTACCCACCTTGGGCAACATTTGTGCAATCAATTCGCCTACCCCAAGGCGATGAAGCCAAGTTGTTTGCCCAACACCAAGAGTCTGTTCGTAAAGATGTGGAGAGGGCATTTGGAGTGCTGCAATCTCGCTTTGCAATAATTCGTAAACCAGCACTCTGTTGGGATTTTGGAAAGATTGGAAGGATAATGAGGGCTTGCATCATTCTACATAATATGATCGTAGAAGATGAACGCGATTCTTACTCCCATCATGGATACGAAATCCCACAATTCGATGAAGGAGTAAGTGGAGAGAATACATCAGGCGATTGGAGCAACGATAGACCAGAGATTATGAACGATCCATTAATTATAAGAACGGCTCAACTACGGGATAGAACAATGCATCACATGCTGAAGGAAGATTTGAAGAAGCACATTTGGGACCGTTATGGCAACAATTGAATATTTTGTTGTTTATGTGTTGTTTTTAATTATCGTGTCATGTTTGTCGTTTAATATTGTCATTTGGTTTAGTTCATGTTATTTTCGCATGTTATTTTGTTTTCTTGAATGTATGCATCCCCTTTTGTTGATTTTCCATCAATGTATGTTTTTTCCCTTAATTTTAAATAAATATTATAATTATATAATTAAAATAAAATATAAATATTAAGTTTAATGTATGCTTTTATCCATAATTTAGTAAATGGCATTTTTGTAATTTCAATCCAAACCAAGGATATAATTGTACATAAAACTTATCTAAAAGCCCCATCTAAAAGCCCCCACTAAAAGCCACCAATATACCATGGGGCTTTTAGCAAATAAATACATTCAAATCCTCCTAAAAGCCCCATCTAAAAGCCCCCCATTAAAGTTGCCTAACAGTGGAGCACTCAAAACATTACCTCAACAGATTCTAGGTTGATAGACGAAACGGAACGAGACGAGCAAGGAGAAGGTGACGATCGCCGGAGAGACCATCGGAGAAAACACGAGCGAGCCGGAGAACGGGCGAGTTAGGGCACGAGCTGGAGAGGAGCTGTAGGAGGGTTTTTTTCTAGGGTTTTTTGCAGGAACCACCCGCTATATGTCACTTTCGGCACTAAACCACCCGGATTTAACCTATTGATTTTAAATCACCCAAAAGTGACACTTTTGTTACCACCCATGGACGGATTCCGTTAAACTTTCCGTCCAAATGTGTAAAAAGACTATTTTGCCCCTTGGTTTTTTGTGAAATTACAGGAATAGTTTTGGGGAAATTGCAATCTGGCCCTCTAGTTTTTGGTTTGTGGCAGAATAGTCCTCAAACAAATTTTCATAATTACAAAAATTGCTCAAACTTATTATTTTTAATATTCTGAGTTGATAGTATATTTTAACCCCAAATTAAAGTGTAGAAAAATTAACTTAGGTTAAAATAGGCTTAAGTTATTATTCTTATGAATTTGACCATATTTAAATATGTAACAAAAATATAAAATTTGATTTAAATATTTCAAGTCAAAATTTATAAGTTTTATATAAATTATAATTAATATAAGGTTAATCATAAAATTTGAATTAAAGATTAACCTTATATTAATTATAATTAATATAACGTTATAATTAATTTAATTAATTTATAAGTTATAAGTTTTATATAAATTATAATTAATATAAGGTTAAATTCATAAGAATAATTAATATAAGGTTAATCTTATATTAATTATAATTAATATAAGGTTAATCTTTAATTATAATTAATTATAATGTTAAATATTATTCTTAAATTATAATTAATTTAATTAATTTATAAGTTATAAGTTTTATATAAATTATAATTAATATAAGGTTAAATTCATAAGAATAATTAATATAAGGTTAATCTTATATTAATTATAATTAATATAAGGTTAATCTTTAATTATAATTAATTATAATGTTAAATATTATTCTTAAATTATAATTAATTTATAAGTTATAAGTTTTATATAAATTATAATTAATATAAGGTTAAATTCATAAGAATAATATTATAACGTTATATTAATTATAATTAATATAAGGTTAATCTTTAATTCAAATTTTATGATTAACCTTATATTAATTATAATTTATATAAAACTTATAAATTTTGACTTGAAATATTTAAATCAAATTTTACATTTTTGTTACATATTTAAATATGGTCAAATTCATAAGAATAATAACTTAAGCCTATTTTAACCTAAGTTAATTTTTCTACACTTTAATTTGGGGTTAAAATATACTATCAACTCAGAATATTAAAAATAATAAGTTTGAGCAATTTTTGTAATTATGAAAATTTGTTTGAGGACTATTCTGCCACAAACCAAAAACTAGAGGGCCAGATTGCAATTTCCCCAAATCTATTCCTGTAATTTCACAAAAAACCAAGGGGCAAAATAGTCTTTTCACACATTTGGACGGAAATTTTAACGGAATTCGTCCATGGGTGGTCGAATGTAACAAAAGTGTCACTTTTGGGTGGTTTAAAATCAATAGGTTAAATTCAGGTGGTTTAGTGCCGAAAGTGACATATAGCGGGTGATTTCCTGCAAAAACCCCTTTTTTCTAAGTACTTGATCGATACAAGCTAGGGCCGGCAGCTGTCTTTTTTTTTTCTAAGTAGAAAGACAAAAACTTTTTCTTTATTAATTTTATTTTTGGGCGACGAAAGTTCATGTTTGTCGTCCAAACTTATACTATGGGCTACGAAAGTTCATATTGGTCGCCCAAAATATTTTGATAAAAACTTTTTCTTTATTAATTTTATTTTTGGGCGACGAAAGTTCATGTTTGTCGCCCAAACTTATACTATGGGCTACAAAATTTCATGTTGGTCGTCAAAAGTTCAATTTTGGGCGACGATTATTTTATTCGAAGCACAAAGATACATTTGGGCGACGAATATGATATTCCGTCGCCCAAAAAAATATTTGGCGATGAAATTGTGTTTTCGTTGGCCAAGAGATACTTTGGGCGACGAAATATAATTTGTCTCCCAAATTTTTATTTTTCGTCGCCCAAAGACGTTTTTCTTGTAGTGAAAATATATTTGTTTCCTCGTGTATATATATGCGTATATATATAGCATGATCATAAGGTCTATATGATTATGGACTTTTCGTTGGTTTAAACGGAAGGTGGAGGACGGTGCAACCGTTCGATTAAGTCTCGAGAGACTAAAGACAAGTATCTCATGAGTTAGATGAGGTCTTGTGTGATTTTATGAGTCTACTATGCTTTTGTATAGACTACTCATGTTTCTAGATTACTTGATTCATGTCTACTGTATTTAATACAGATTACTTGATGATAAGTCTACTAGGTTGACCAGATTACTTTTTAGTCTACTGGTCATGCCATGCCCTACAGTGTTCGTGTACTGATTGGCTATGTTTGACTCGACTGTATTGTATACAGACTAGTCATTTTGACCCTACTGTACTTCGTATAGATTGGTCGGTTAAAACCAGATTGCTGAAAAGTCTACTGGTTCATGCCCTACAGTATAGTTATACTGATTGGCTAGACTTGACTCTACTGTTTCTAAATAGATTAGTCATTAGACCCTACTATACTTTGTATAGAATGGTCGATTATTTATATATTGTATATTTGTTATGCATTTAATTATATATGTATGAGATTTTGTATGAGTAATGTTATATTATTTGCATATAATGTGATTATTGCTAGACAAGTTATGGATTATTTATGACCATGTGTTACTCTACAAGGAAAATCTTGATTATGAATTCCGCACTGATAAAGGTGGGAGGTACTACAATTTGGATCTAATTCCAATCCCCAAGGATTATAAAATATGACGTATTGCTTGGAAAAGAATTAGGCACATGACATGTATATGTCGGGTTGTGTCTATATGAGTAATGATGTGTTCGAATAGCACGCATGTTCTAAAATGGATTTTCCATGATTTCTTACTCCTAAGAGAAAAGTGATGATAATGGGTGAAGCCATATTTTGGCTTGTTAATTATGAGTATATTCTATATTGATGGAACGTACTTGACCCATGCGAACTTTGGTATAAAGGGTGACATAGTCTAAATTGTTTTGGAGGTATGGTGATCATTAATTTACCATAACCCAAGAGAACATTTTGGATGGTAAAGTTAAAGGTAAAGTTTTCATCTCATGAGATACAATGATTGATGACACCTTGATCAAATGCCAAAACAAAGAGGCTTGGTTCTAATGTGAAATTGGATCAAGTTAAGTTAAATAGGGTTAGCCACCCATGTGAGATAATTCACTTAGATTCGTAAGGAAAGAAAGGAGGAAGGAAAGTAATGTCATGTGATTCCGTTGTCCATATATATATGGGTAAAAGGATTAAATGAATGACATGAGTCATGTAAGTGGATCTCCCACCAAGATTGTTAGCCTTTGGGATAAAATGCTAGGTATCTTCAAGAGAGAAGATGAAGGTTGCTAAGTTTATTGACTAAAGCAATGTTCCTCAGGATATTGGGGATTAAGACAAAATATATATTGGATCAATCAAGTTTGATATCCATCGTTTGGTTGCTCAGATCTCCTTAGAGGAGAAATGATTAATGAGTAAACAGTGAGGCTCTTTTGTCGAAAATTAAGGAAAAGAAAAGTGCAAATTAATCAAGTGTTGTATGAGTTAACGTAATTCCCATGTCTTTGAAATTGTCTAGTGGGTTTAAGTTGAAACAAAAGGTGAAGTGTGTCTATGTAAAAGGTTGATGATTCCAGTTATGGTGTCGTCTTAAACATTGTCTTGTGACATGTTAGTGTTGGATAAAACACGTATTTATTAATTAAGACATACTTGTCATGGAGGAATCCATGTAAGACATGGGGCAGGTGCGTGAGATCCTTGGTAGTAGGATCAAAACGGGGGGAAAGGCATAGCGCTATTTGAAATTCGATATCCCGTGAGCACACTCAAGGTTACGAGCCTAAAGTTTATACCTATAAAGGGTGTAATGATATCATAGCTCGGATATTCAAGGTTTAATGAATATGTATGTTAGCGGTAGCTAATGATTCAATAAAGGTTGATTAACCTTAAGAAAGACCATGATTTATGGCCTTTGGCATTGTCAGTTTCTCTCGGAATTAGGGAGACTTTTGTGTGATACCCCGTAATTATGTAAGGTTATTTTGGGGATTTTGAGAATTTTCCCGAGTACCCATTTTGTACGTCGGATTTAATTCAGAGAGTTTAGGACATTCTGTAATGTCCTCTGTATCTGTAATATTTTTCTCAGTGAAATAATATACAGACGACGTGCTTTGGATTTTAATACTCGTTCACGTACGATAATTTTATCCCGGGTTAAAGTGGTTGTCGTTCAAAACCAGAATGGGCGCGAAGCCACAGGGGCGGCGACCGCCGCATTTATGGCGGCGCCCGCCGTCGCCAGGCTCGAGGACTGGCGTGGTCGTCTTCCTAGCTGGGCGCCAGGCCTAGTGGCGGCGACCGCCGTGCAGTACGGCGCCCGCCGTAATTCGCCCGCCGTAGGCAATTTGTGAGGCGGCGACCCTTGCTCTCCGCGGCGCCCGCCGTCGTTGTCCGGAGCTCTTTGCCCGATGGTCGCCGGCGAGCCTCTGACGCGCCGAAGTAGGCCTGCTACGCCGCGTCTAGGCCATCATTGTGCTCCCTTGTGATTTGGCTATAAAAGGAGAGGTTTGGGGATCAGATTGGAGGAAAAACAGAAGCTTAAGTCCTCCAAAATCACTCGCCGGAGTTTTGTGCCCCTCGCCGGATTCTGGAGCTTTCACCGGTGTCGTTTGGTGGTGTTCCAGTGTGCCTTTTGTGAAGCTTTTGGTAGCCTTGGTGGTTAGAAACCAAAGCAAGTCGAAGGAGGCCGAGTCGCTCGTGTTTTGGGTGAGTTTTCTCACCGTTTCTGTCGTCGGAGTTCTTCACGGCGACCGCCATGTTCTTCACGGCGACCACCGTGTTCTTCACGGCGCCCGCCGTGATGAACTGCGGCGACCGCCGCCAAGAACGGCGACCGCCGCCAGAGCCCAGAATGCCTCTTTGGCTTTTGGCTTTGGTGGTCGTCGTCGAGGCGTCGTTTCCTTCGGTTTCTTTCGTCTTTCCTTAGATTCGTACTAGTTTATGTCGAATCTAACTTAGGATTTCCTTATGGGTCGATTCAAAGGAATTTGTGTGCCAGATCTGTTCCTGTGTCGAGCCCGGAATCCCGTCGTCGTTAGGCTTCGTTCAAACACTGCGGATTAAGGCAAGTGGCGGTTCGCTCTTGCTCATCGTTCCATATTTACATTAATTATCAGTTGTTTATCTGAGTAATTAATTTGGAATGATTATTGTGTTCATCTGGAAATGGTTTTGTTAACTGTTTTGGAAAACTAAAATATGATGTTATAATAGGTTGTATATCTGTTTGAACAACGCTATTATATATATGTGAATTAATACAGATATTATTATAGGTTGTATATTGTTAGAACAACGCTATTTTATCTGTAACTGGCCTTGAGGGCATTGAGATGAGTTATTGCTGCGTTTGTAACTGTTTAGTTAGAACGAGTATTCGTAGGAACGCTACTGTGTATCTCAGTACGAGTGCTAGTCATTTCTTGATAACCTGGTGGTTAGGATTTAGTTCCTACCATTCTTCTTTAGTGCCGTTGTAAGGATTTAGTTCCTGATTCCGCCTTAGGGATATAGTTCCCGTGGGATTTAGTTCTCGATTCGACTCTTGGGATTTAGTTACCGAGTCAACTCTGCCTTAGGGATTTAGTTCCCGAGGGATCTAAAAAGATTATAACGTGATGTGGGTTTTGGAATTAAATAAGATAAAGTGCCCGAGTACACATAATTAATATACCTTTGGCGAGTAGTGCAGCTAAGTAAATAGTGCAGCTAGAAAAGCTCGTCTCGACTTTTGATCAGAGTACATTCTCTTTCCAATCTGGATTCGCTGTAAACGATGAGGTTGGTCGTGAACCGATACATCTAAGTCAGTTTTTCAATCACTGATGTGTAATTCTTTAAACGTTCCAGATTTGTCACATTTCCTTAAAGACTCAATCACTTGGATTCTCTTTTCGGGTCGATTTATGTGAAGATTAAGTCTTCCAGAATCTTCTCTTGTGCATACCTCTTGTTGTTACTCTGTGAAAGTGCCGGGTTATGTATCGCTCCTTCGGTTATTATTCGAGGGACAATGATAGTAAACGGTTACGATCATTCGAACCACTCTGATTTTTACCCTTGCATGGTCTTTCATTAGACTAACCCACGAAAATTGTTCTCTGCATGTGGGCTGGTGTCATCCGTTCGATTCGGCACATCAGATAGAGTGTAGTTGAAGAGACTAGAAGGACTATGAAGACGACGGTGGTTTTTGGATGTTTTAATAATTTCTTTTAATCAGGTTGAGATCCTTGGGAGATGACCATTGTGGTCAAGATCCTTGTTTGTAATACATTTAAAAGACTCCCGCTGTAACTTATTTACTCTGTACCTTGTTTAAAGACATCCGCTGTACTTTGTTTAAGCTTTGTATTTGTCCTATTCGGGATTGGGATGTAATCCCGAGACTCATGTTTTATATGAATAAAATTATGCTTTTGTATCCTTTGTATCCCATAATTGTATTTAAACGGTAAAGCCTGGGGTGATCTCGGTAAGGAACACTGAGGTCACTGGCGGTAATACCTTTCCAAATAGGTTAAGATTTTGGGGTGTTACAGTTGTGGTATCAGAGCGAGGTTTTTAAAACGGGTTGGGTATTTGAAAACCATTTACTCATTTTTTATTGAAAGGTATTTTCAAAAGGCTCTGAGTTTAAAAATAAAAACGGTGTTTTCATTTTCAACCGTTCATAGTCCTGTCTTCTATATAGTCTGATATAGTAAGCTTACTTCTATGTCTAGAAAGACTAATTCCTTCATCGTTACCCTATATGATATGGGTGCATGTCTCTCTCAAAAGAAAGAGATCGACTAATGAGAAGTTGTAAAGTAGTTCAAGTTCATCTATAAAATACCAAGATGATCTATTCTGAGTAATTTTGCTACATTAAGTATGTTCGAAGGATATTAGTGTATAAAATACTTGGAAATTGATCGGTACACAGATGGTGAACACAAGGAACACAATTCGAGCTGGTGCTGAGACGAGCAATGACCCCAGACCAAATGCGAGGAATGCTACAGACCCAACAGGAGAGCGTGAGTTTATCTTCAACAATAATCCTAGAGGTAATGGTTAAGAGCAGACCAACGCTCCAATGGCATTTGATGCTACAACATTAGAGGCAATTCGGGGAATGGTCATGCAAGCAGTGACTGATATACTGCGACCGAGTATGCCACAGGCACAGGATGTGCAAATTCCCCCACCGGTTCCCAGATTTGAGGAGCCAAAAAACCGTATATTTCAGGAGAATATAGTCAGGACTCGAGACAACTATGGTCGTGCACTGAAGACCATTAATTCCATGAGGCCTGACAGCTATAACGGGAAAGGGGAACCAGTCGGGGTGATCTATTGGTTCTCCCACATGGAGCGGTTGTTCCACAACATTGATTGTACTGAAGCTGAGAAAGTACATATAGCTTCTCTTCAGTTAAAGGAGGATGCTAGTGAGTGGTGGGAGAGTACCGACTTAGCTGATAGCCCTGTTTTGAACTGGGAGATGTTCAAGACAAAGATGATAGACCGCTTCTTCTCTCGTGCTATGAGAGAGGAGAAACACAAGGAGTTCCTATACCCTAAGACTGATGGATTGAAGGTGACTGAGCTGGCAACCAAGTTCAATCATCTATTACAGTATGCTGGACTTGAGATATCCAGTGAGGCACAGAAAATCTGGTATTTCCATGAGTGGATGGGCCTAGATATTAAGCCACTGATGGTGCATCACGGATGCTCGACTTTGGAGCAGTACGTGGATGCAGCCTATAAGTTAGAGGTGACTCTGGAAGAGTCGACCAAGAAGCGTGATAGCCAGAGGCAATGGGAGAACCAACCTAAGGCAAGTGGGTTTAAACGTCCCGCTCCACCATCTGATTTTGCCAAATCTGGCCGAGCAAAAACGAATATGACTCAGGATGGGTCTACGCAACATTCGGGTCAGGGCAATAGCCTGATCCAGTGCTACAACTGTGGTACCTACGGGCACAAGAGTAATGTGTGTCCGAAGGAGAATAAAACGTGCTTTGCCTGTGGAAAGGAAGGACACTTGCAATTATTTTGTCCGCAAAGGAGGCAGAAAGGAGCTGAGTCACAGCAGGAATCTGTTAATCAGAACAATCAACCCAGGTTCAGTCCGGTGGAAGCCCCTAGTCCTTCAATGCAGACAACTGCGCGAAACAAAGGGAAACCCCAGTGGCTTCAGGAAGCCAAGGTCAACGCCTATACGTGATACGTGAGGCGGATGGACCCGATGCTCCATTTGCTTAAAGTATTTTGTACTACTTCTGTTGGTATGTTGTGGATTTGGGTGTTACCTAGTCTTTTGTTTTGGATAAGTTATGTTAGTAAGTTTAAGTATGCAAAAAGGTTTATAAACCTTTGTTGTAAATATTCTTTCTAATATAAATGTTGGTTGAGAACCAATCGTCTGTCGAAATTTGCAATTAGTAAGAAATTCGAAGAGAATTCGATCTGGATAGCCATGGTTCCAGGCAATACTTTTCTCGGTATGAAGTGGCTGACGCGTCATGGGACGATAATCGATTTTAGTTTGAAGATTGTGACGGTGGCATCAGGGGGCCAATATATATGCAAATTTAAAGGTCTGAATGACGCTGATAACGGCAGGTTTATCAAGGCAATAACTGCGTTTAAGCTACTTCGACAAGGTTGTGTCGGGTACCTTTGCTACTTGGATCCGCCCATGAAAGATAAACCTTCAGTTCTTGATGATTTCGATACACTGAAGAATTTGGTACATAGATTCAGTTTATGTATTCTTGAGGAGTAAGGTAACCATGTTACTCGTATAAAAGGGTTAAGACACAAGTGTTTGATTCGGTTGAGAATGAATCATTTAGCAATATGATACTTTGAGGTTATAGGAGTAAGCTCTCATGTGATTGATTTGAGGAGCATACGAATAAGTACTGTGTTTATTCTTGGAGAAAGTATAAAAATCTTAAAGGATTTAAGTTAGAATGACATAAGGTCAGACTTACTTCTAGATAAAGGATGGAATTGTAAGAGGTACCTTTAAGGAAATTGATGATGTAATGTTTAGAGGTTACTAAGAGTTGATTTTTGGATTGTAAGGAATTACGCTGTGAACTTTGGGAATATGTGTATAAGGAAATAGTGAAGGAGATGCGTATTCTCCTATTAAAGGTGCAATAATGTTATGACAATTTTAAGGACCGTTAGTATTTAATGGTCAGAGCCTTGTGGATATAGTGAGAATGATTATATGGTAAAATTTATAGAGATAAGGTTACGGATGATACCAAGTGGACTTGAGGAAAAAGGTAACCCACGTTGGTTAAGATAAGCATATATCACGTTCGGGTGAGACAAGAGTATAATCCTATGGAATGGATTAGTGAGTTATGTTGAGGTAATCAGACATAGATTGTAGTATTACTGATTGTGGGAACTCATGAGTAAAGATTGTGAGATAAAAATATGGCATAAGGGCCGGATATGATTAAGGTAACAAGTGAATCATTTATGTAAGGTCTGTATGACACGTGGAGGTACTAAGTGGTAGTACTGTTGATTTCTAAGTATATATTCAAGGACCGGATTGTTGAAAGGAGGTTAGTAGAAGGATGTTGTATTCTTCTATGTAAGATTATTAAGGTCTTTAGGAGTAATAAGGCATATCATCGAAGATTCATTGGAGATTTTTGTAATAGATACTCTGGTTAAGGCAATGGTAATCTTGTGGATGATTACATCTATTCTAACGAAAGTAAGGATGGTAGACTATATGTTGTAAGCGGTTACAAGCGAATAGGAAGTTCGATGTTGGCAATATAAGTTATGAAGACCAGATTAGTTAAGGATACCGACCTAAGAAGGTTTGGGTATATACTTCGAGAGAAGTTTAGAGACAAATGGTACCTATGAAGAGATGCATGTGCGCATTCTGGAGCGCCGTGAGAAGCAACTGCGCAACAAAATCGTACTGTTGGTAGGAATTCCGTGGTCCAAATCTGGAACTCTTTGAGGAAGATTAAGTTGTAAGAGTTGTTGAGTTAAGAAGAAAGATTTCAGTGGAAGACCGGGATATGTTAATAATCTAGATGTATTAAAGATTCAGTAAAGAGAATTGTCTATATACATCTAAGGAATAAAGTGGTAAGCGGTATCCCATACGCTGAGTTCTTCCAAGCTTTCTTAAGATATAAAGGATGAACTTATGGAGTTATGATCGGAGAGATTAGGAGCTATCTCTCATGCGTGAGTTTGTGCCATAAGCGTTGAGGCGGATGAATCATTTTCAGTATGATGTCCTAAGGAATTAAGAGTAATATCTCTTGTAATCCATTTCAAGGATGAAGTGATTAAGGATATTGGATTCGGGTAGTAAGGTTTGTGTTGAGGCAGGATCCTCATTGGCTTAATGCAAGTTTCGGGGTCGAAACTTCTTTTAAGGGGGAGGTGATATGATACCCCGTAATTCTGTAAGGTTATTTTGGGGATTTTGAGAATTTTCCCGAGTACCCGTTTTGTACGTCGGATTTAATTCAGAGAGTTTAGGACATTCTGTAATGTCCTCTGTATATGTAATATTTTTCTCAGTGAAATAATATACAGACGAAGTGCTTTGGATTTTAATACTCGTTCACGTACGATAATTTTATCCCGGGTTAAAGTGGTTGTCGTTCAAAACCAGAATGGGCGTGAAGCCACAGGGGCGGCGACCTCCGCATTTATGGCGGCACCCGCCGTCGCCAGGCTCGAGGACTGGCGTGGTCGTCTTCCTAGCTGGGCTCCAGGCCTAGTGGCGGCGACCGCCATGCAGTACGGCGCCCGCCGTAGGCAATTTGTGAGGCCGCGACCCTTGCTCTCCGCGGCGCCCGCCGTCGTTGTCCGGAGGTCTTTGCCCGATGGTCGCCGGCGAGCCTCTGACGCGCCGAAGTAGGCCTGCTACGCCGTGTCTAGGCCATCATTGTGCTCCCTTGTGATCTGGCTATAAAAGGAGAGGTTTGGGGATCAGATTGGAGGAAAAACAGAAGCTTAAGTTCTCCAAAATCTCTCGCCGAAGTTTTGTGCCCCTCGCCAGATTCTGGAGCTTTCGCCGGTGTCGTTTGGTGGTGTTCCAGTGTGCCTTTTGTGAAGCTTTTGGTAGCCTTGGTGGTTAGAAACCAAAGCAAGTCGAAGGAGGCCGAGTCGCTTGTGTTTTGGGTAAGTTTTCTCGCCGTTTCTGTCGTCGGAGTTCTTCACGGCGACTGTCGTGTTCTTCACGGCGACCGCCGTGTTCTTCACGGCCCCCGCCGTGATGAATTGCGACGACCGCCGCCAGAGCCCAGAATGCCTCTTTGGCTTTTGGCTTTGGTGGTCGTCGTCGAGGCGTCGTTTCCTTCGGTTTCTTTCGTCTTTCCTTAGATTCCTACTAGTTTATGTCGAATCTAACTTAGGGTTTTCTTATGGGTCGATTCGAAGGAATTTGTGTGCCAGATCTGTTCCTGTGTCGAGCTCGGAATCCCGTCGTCGTTAGGCTTCGTTCAAACGCTGCGGATTAAGGCAAGTGGCGGTTCGCTCTTGCTCATCGTTCCATATTTACATTAATTATCAGTTGTTTATCTGAGTAATTAATTTGGAATGATTATTGTGTTCATCTGGAAACGGTTTTGTTAACTGTTTTGGAAAACTAAAATATGATGTTATAATAGGTTGTATATCTGTTGGAACAACGCTATTATATATATATATATGTGAATTAATACATATATTATTATAGGTTGTATATTGTTAGAACAACGCTATTTTATCTGTAACTGGCCTTGAGGGCATTGAGATGAGTTATTATTGCGTTTGTAACTGTTTAGTTAGAACGAGTATTCGTAGGAACGCTACTGTGTATCTCAGTACGAGTTCTAGTCGTTTCTTGATAACCTGGTGGTTAGGATTTAGTTTCTACCATTCTTCTTTAGTGCCGTTGTAAGGATTTAGTTCCTGATTCCGCCTGAGGGGTATAGTTCTCGATTCGACTCTTGGGATTTAGTTCCTGAGTCAACTCTGCCTTAGGGATTTAGTTCCCGAGGGATCTAAAAAGATTATAACGTGATGTAGGTTTTGGAATTAAATAAGATAAAGTGCCCGAGTGCACATAATTAATATACCTTTGGCGAGTAGTGCAGCTAAGTAAATAGTGCAGCTAGGAAAGCTCGTCTCGACTTTTGATCAGAGTACGTTCTCTTTCCAATCTGGATTCGCTGTAAACGATGAGGTTGGTCGTGAACCGATACATCTAAGTCAGTTTTTCAATCACTGATGTGTAATTCTTTAAACGTTCCAGATTTGTCACATTTCCTTAAAGACTCAATCACTTGGAGTCTCTTTTCGGGTCGATTTCTGTGAAGATTAAGTCTTCCAGAATCTTCTCTTGTGCATACCTCTTGTTGTTACTCTGTGAAAGTGCCGGGTTATGTATCGCTCCTTCGGTTATTATTCGAGGGACAATGATAGTAAACGGTTACGATCATTCGAACCACTCTGATTTTTACCCTTGCATGGTCTTTCATTAGACTAACCCACGAAAATTGTTCTCTGCATGTGGGCTGGTGTCATCCGTTCGATTCGGCACATCAGATAGAGTGTAGTTGAAGAGACTAGAAGGACTATGAAGACGACGGTGGTTTTTGGATGTTTTAATAATTTCTTTTAATCAGGTTGAGATCCTTGGGAGATGACCATTGTGGTCAAGATCCTTGTTTGTAATACATTTAAAAGACTCCCGCTGTAACTTATTTACTCTGTACCTTGTTTAAAGACTTCCGCTGTACTTTGTTTAAGCTTTGTATTTGTCCTATTCGGGATTGGGATGTAATCCCGAGACTCATGTTTTATATGAATAAAATTATGCTTTTGTATCCTTTGTATCCCATAATTGTATTTAAACGGTAAAGCCTGGGGTGATCTCGGTAAGGAACACTGAGGTCACTGGCGGTAATACCTTTCCAAATAGGTTAAGATTTGGGGGTGTTACAGTTGTGGTATCAGAGCGAGGTTTTTAAAACGGGTTGGGTATTTGAAAACCATTTACTCGTTTTTTATTGAAAGGTATTTTCAAAAGGCTCTGAGTTTAAAAATAAAAACGGTGTTTTCATTTTCAACCGTTCATAGTCCTGTCTTCTATATAGTCTGATATAGTAAGCTTACTTCTATGTCTAGAAAGACTAATTCCTTCATCGTTACCCTATATGATATGGGTGCATGTCTCTCTCAAAAGAAAGAGATCGACTAATGAGAAGTTGTAAAGTAGTTCAAGTTCATCTATAAAATACCAAGATGATCTATTCTGAGTAATTTTGCTACATTAAGTATGTTCGAAGGATATTAGTGTATAAAATACTTGGAAATTGATCGGTACACAGATGGTGAACACAAGGAACACAATTCGAGCTGGTGCTGAGACGAGCAATGACCCCAGACCAAATGCGAGGAATGCTACAGACCCAACAGGAGAGCGTGAGTTTATCTTCAACAATAATCCTAGAGGTAATGGTTAAGAGCAGACCAACGCTCCAATGGCATTTGATGCTACAACATTAGAGGCAATTCGGGGAATGGTCATGCAAGCAGTGACTGATATACTGCGACCGAGTATGCCACAGGCACAGGATGTGCAAATTCCCCCACCGGTTCCCAGATTTGAGGAGCCAAAAAACCGTATATTTCAGGAGAATATAGTCAGGACTCGAGACAACTATGGTCGTGCACTAAAGACCATTAATTCCATGAGGCCTGACAGCTATAACGGGAAAGGGGAACCAGTCGGGGTGATCTATTGGTTCTCCCACATGGAGCGGTTGTTCCACAACATTGATTGTACTGAAGCTGAGAAAGTACATATAGCTTCTCTTCAGTTAAAGGAGGATGCTAGTGAGTGGTGGGAGAGTACCGACTTAGCTGATAGCCCTGTTTTGAACTGGGAGATGTTCAAGACAAAGATGATAGACCGCTTCTTCTCTCGTGCTATGAGAGAGGAGAAACACAAGGAGTTCCTATACCCTAAGACTGATGGATTGAAGGTGACTGAACTGGCAACCAAGTTCAATCATCTATTACAGTATGCTGGACTTGAGATATCCAGTGAGGCACAGAAAATCTGGTATTTCCATGAGTGGATGGGCCTAGATATTAAGCCACTGATGGTGCATCACGGATGCTCGACTTTGGAGCAGTACGTGGATGCAGCCTATAAGTTAGAGGTGACTCTGGAAGAGTCGACCAAGAAGTGTGATAGCCAGAGGCAATGGGAGAACCAACCTAAGGCAAGTGGGTTTAAACGTCCCGCTCCACCATCTGATTTTGCCAAATCTGGCCGAGCAAAAACGAATATGACTCAGGATGGGTCTACGCAACGTTTGGGTCAGGGCAATAGCCTGATCCAGTGCTACAACTGTGGTACCTATGGGCACAAGAGTAATGTGTGTCCGAAGGAGAATAAAACGTGCTTTGCCTGTGGAAAGGAAGGACACTTGCAATTATTTTGTCCGCAAAGGAGGCAGAAAGGAACTGAGTCACAGCAGGAATCTGTTAATCAGAACAATCAACCCAGGTTCAGTCCGGTGAAAGCCCCTAGTCCTTCAATGCAGACAACTGCGCGAAACAAAGGGAAACCCCAGTGGCTTCAGGAAGCCAAGGTCAACGCCTATACGTGATACGTGAGGCGGATGGACCCGATGCTCCATTTGCTTAAAGTATTTTGTACTACTTCTGTTGGTATGTTGTGGATTTGGGTGTTACCTAGTCTTTTGTTTTGGATAAGTTATGTTAGTAAGTTTAAGTATGCAAAAAGGTTTATAAACCTTTGTTGTAAATATTCTTTCTAATATAAATGTTGGTTGAGAACCAATCGTCTGTCGAAATTTGCAATTAGTAAGAAATTCGAAGAGAATTCGATCTGGATAGCCATGGTTCCAGGCAATACTTTTCTCGGTATGAAGTGGCTGACGCGTCATGGGACGATAATCGATTTTAGTTTGAAGATTGTGACGGTGGCATCAGGGGGCCAATATATATGCAAATTTAAAGGTCTGAATGACGCTGATAACGGCAGGTTTATCAAGGCAATAACTGCGTTTAAGCTACTTCGACAAGGTTGTGTCGGGTACCTTTGCTACTTGGATCCGCCCATGAAAGATAAACCTTCAGTTCTTGATGATTTCGATACACTGAAGAATTTGGTACATAGATTCAGTTTATGTATTCTTGAGGAGTAAGGTAACCATGTTACTCGTATAAAAGGGTTAAGACACAAGTGTTTGATTCGGTTGAGAATGAATCATTTAGCAATATGATACTTTGAGGTTATAGGAGTAAGCTCTCATGTGATTGATTTGAGGAGCATACGAATAAGTACTGTGTTTATTCTTGGAGAAAGTATAAAAATCTTAAAGGATTTAAGTTAGAATGACATAAGGTCAGACTTACTTCTAGATAAAGGATGGAATTGTAAGAGGTACCTTTAAGGAAATTGATGATGTAATGTTTCGAGGTTACTAAGAGTTGATTTTTGGATTGTAAGGAATTACGCTGTGAACTTTGGGAATATGTGTATAAGGAAATAGTGAAGGAGATGCGTATTCTCCTATTAAAGGTGCAATAATGTTATGACAATTTTAAGGACCGTTAGTATTTAATGGTCAGAGCCTTGTGGATATAGTGAGAATGATTATATGGTAAAATTTATAGAGATAAGGTTACGGATGATACCAAGTGGACTTGAGGAAAAAGGTAACCCACGTTGGTTAAGATAAGCATATATCACGTTCGGGTGAGACAAGAGTATAATCCTATGGAATGGATTAGTGAGTTATGTTGAGGTAATCAGACATAGATTGTAGTATTACTGATTGTGGGAACTCATGAGTAAAGATTGTGAGATAAAAATATGGCATAAGGGCTGGATATGATTAAGGTAACAAGTGAATCATTTATGTAAGGTCTGTATGACAGGTGGAGGTACTAAGTGGTAGTACTGTTGATTTCTAAGTATATATTCAAGGACCGGATTGTTGAAAGGAGGTTAGTAGAAGGATGTTGTATTCTTCTATGTAAGATTATTAAGGTCTTTATGAGTAATAAGGCATATCAGCGAAGATTCATTGGAGATTTTTGTAATAGATACTCTGGTTAAGGCAATGGTAATCTTGTGGATGATTACATCTATTCTAACGAAAGTAAGGATGGTAGACTATATGTTGTAAGCGGTTACAAGCGAATAGGAAGTTCGATGTTGGCAATATAAGTTATGAAGACCAGATTAGTTAAGGATACCGACCTAAGAAGGTTTGGGTATATACTTCGAGAGAAGTTTAGAGACAAATGGTACCTATGAAGAGATGCATGTGCGCATTCTGGAGCGCCGTGAGAAGCAACTGCGCAACAAAATCGTACTGTTGGTAGGAATTCCGTGGTCCAAATCTGGAACTCTTTGAGGAAGATTAAGTTGTAAGAGTTGTTGAGTTAAGAAGAAAGATTTCAGTGGAAGACCGGGATATGTTAATAATCTAGATGTATTAAAGATTCAGTAAAGAGAATTGTCTATATACATCTAAGGAATAAAGTGGTAAGCGGTATCCCATACGCTGAGTTCTTCCAAGCTTTCTTAAGATATAAAGGATGAACTTGTGGAGTTATGATCGGAGAGATTAGGAGCTATCTCTCATGCGTGAGTTTGTGCCATAAGCGTTGAGGCGGATGAATCATTTTCAGTATGATGTCCTAAGGAATTAAGAGTAATATCTCTTGTAATCCATTTCAAGGATGAAGTGATTAAGGATATTGGATTCGGGTAGTAAGGTTTGTGTTGAGGCAGGATCCTCATTGGCTTAATGCAAGTTTCGGGGTCGAAACTTCTTTTAAGGGGGAGGTGATATGATACCTCGTAATTCTGTAAGGTTATTTTGGGGATTTTGAGAATTTTCCTGAGTACCCGTTTTGTACGTCGGATTTAATTCAGAGAGTTTAGGACATTCTGTAATGTCCTCTGTATATGTAATATTTTTCTCAGTGAAATAATATACAGACGAAGTGCTTTGGATTTTAATACTCGTTCACGTACGATAATTTTATCCCGGGTTAAAGTGGTTGTCGTTCAAAACCAGAATGGACGTGAAGCCACAGGGGCGGCGACCTCCGCATTTATGGCGGCACCCGCCGTCGCCAGGCTCGAGGACTGGCGTGGTCGTCTTCCTAGCTGGGCGCCAGGCCTAGTGGCGGCGACCGCCATGCAGTACGGCGCCCGCCGTAGGCAATTTGTGAGGCCGCGACCCTTGCTCTCCGCGGCGCCCGCCGTCGTTGTCCGGAGGTCTTTGCCCGATGGTCGCCGGCGAGCCTCTGACGCGCCGAAGTAGGCCTGCTACGCCGTGTCTAGGCCATCATTGTGCTCCCTTGTGATCTGGCTATAAAAGGAGAGGTTTGGGGATCAGATTGGAGGAAAAACAGAAGCTTAAGTCCTCCAAAATCTCTCGCCGGAGTTTTGTGCCCCTCGCCAGATTCTGGAGCTTTCGCCGGTGTCGTTTGGTGGTGTTCCAGTGTGCCTTTTGTGAAGCTTTTGGTAGCCTTGGTGGTTAGAAACCAAAGCAAGTCGAAGGAGGCCGAGTCGCTCGTGTTTTGGGTAAGTTTTCTCGCCGTTTCTGTCGTCGGAGTTCTTCACGGCGACTGTCGTGTTCTTCACGGCGACCGCCGTGTTCTTCACGGCCCCCGCCGTGATGAATTGCGACGACCGCCGCCAGAGCCCAGAATGCCTCTTTGGCTTTTGGCTTTGGTGGTCGTCGTCGAGGCATCGTTTCCTTCGGTTTCTTTCGTCTTTCCTTAGATTCCTACTAGTTTATGTCGAATCTAACTTAGGGTTTTCTTATGGGTCGATTCGAAGGAATTTGTGTGCCAGATCTGTTCCTGTGTCGAGCTCGGAATCCCGTCGTCGTTTGGCTTCGTTCAAACGCTGCGGATTAAGGCAAGTGGCGGTTCGCTCTTGCTCATCGTTCCATATTTACATTAATTATCAGTTGTTTATCTGAGTAATTAATTTGGAATGATTATTGTGTTCATCTGGAAACGGTTTTGTTAACTGTTTTGGAAAACTAAAATATGATGTTATAATAGGTTGTATATCTGTTGGAACAACGCTATTATATATATATATATGTGAATTAATACATATATTATTATAGGTTGTATATTGTTAGAACAACGCTATTTTATCTGTAACTGGCCTTGAGGGCATTGAGATGAGTTATTATTGCGTTTGTAACTGTTTAGTTAGAACGAGTATTCGTAGGAACGCTACTGTGTATCTCAGTACGAGTTCTAGTCGTTTCTTGATAACCTGGTGGTTAGGATTTAGTTCCTACCATTCTTCTTTAGTGCCGTTGTAAGGATTTAGTTCCTGATTCCGCCTGAGGGGTATAGTTCTCGATTCGACTCTTGGGATTTAGTTCCTGAGTCAACTCTGCCTTAGGGATTTAGTTCCCGAGGGATCTAAAAAGATTATAACGTGATGTGGGTTTTGGAATTAAATAAGATAAAGTGCCCGAGTGCACATAATTAATATACCTTTGGCGAGTAGTGCAGCTAAGTAAATAGTGCAGCTAGGAAAGCTCGTCTCGACTTTTGATCAGAGTACGTTCTCTTTCCAATCTGGATTCGCTGTAAACGATGAGGTTGGTCGTGAACCGATACATCTAAGTCAGTTTTTCAATCACTGATGTGTAATTCTTTAAACGTTCCAAATTTGTCACATTTCCTTAAAGACTCAATCACTTGGAGTCTCTTTTCGGGTCGATTTCTGTGAAGATTAAGTCTTCCAGAATCTTCTCTTGTGCATACCTCTTGTTGTTACTCTGTGAAAGTGCCGGGTTATGTATCGCTCCTTCGGTTATTATTCGAGGGACAATGATAGTAAACGGTTACGATCATTCGAACCACTCTGATTTTTACCCTTGCATGGTCTTTCATTAGACTAACCCACGAAAATTGTTCTCTGCATGTGGGCTGGTGTCATCCGTTCGATTCGGCACATCAGATAGAGTATAGTTGAAGAGACTAGAATGACTATGAAGACGACGGTGGTTTTTGGATGTTTTAATAATTTCTTTTAATCAGGTTGAGATCCTTGGGAGATGACCATTGTGGTCAAGATCCTTGTTTGTAATACATTTAAAAGACTCCCGCTGTAACTTATTTACTCTGTACCTTGTTTAAAGACTTCCGCTGTACTTTGTTTAAGCTTTGTATTTGTCCTATTCGGGATTGGGATGTAATCCCGAGACTCATGTTTTATATGAATAAAATTATGCTTTTGTATCCTTTGTATCCCATAATTGTATTTAAACGGTAAAGCCTGGGGTGATCTCGGTAAGGAACACTGAGGTCACTGGCGGTAATACCTTTCCAAATAGGTTAAGATTTGGGGGTGTTACAGTTGTGGTATCAGAGCGAGGTTTTTAAAACGGGTTGGGTATTTGAAAACCATTTACTCGTTTTTTATTGAAAGGTATTTTCAAAAGGCTCTGAGTTTAAAAATAAAAACGGTGTTTTCATTTTCAACCGTTCATAGTCCTGTCTTCTATATAGTCTGATATAGTAAGCTTACTTCTATGTCTAGAAAGACTAATTCCTTCATCGTTACCCTATATGATATGGGTGCATGTCTCTCTCAAAAGAAAGAGATCGACTAATGAGAAGTTGTAAAGTAGTTCAAGTTCATCTATAAAATACCAAGATGATCTATTCTGAGTAATTTTGCTACATTAAGTATGTTCGAAGGATATTAATGTATAAAATACTTGAAAATTGATCGGTACACAGATGGTGAACACAATTCGAGCTGGTGTTGGGACGAGCAATGACCCCAGACCAAATGCGAGGAATGCTGCAGACCCAACAGGAAAGCGTGAGTCCGTCTTCAACAATAATCCTAGAGGCAATGGTC
Source organism: Rheum nobile (assembly GCA_027886185.1). Classification (NCBI taxonomy): domain Eukaryota; kingdom Viridiplantae; phylum Streptophyta; class Magnoliopsida; order Caryophyllales; family Polygonaceae; genus Rheum; species Rheum nobile. The sequence goes on along the minus strand of WOAB01000595.1, from coordinate 4,384,863 downwards.
AAGAGCAGACCAACGCTCCAATGGCATTTGATGCTACAACATTAGAGGCAATTCGGGGAATGGTCATGCAAGAAGTGACTGATATACTGCGGCCGAGTATGCCACAAGCACAGGGTGTGCAAATTCCCCCACTGGTTCCCAGATTTGAGGAGCCAGAAAACCGTATATTCCAGGAGAATATAGTCAGGACTCAAGACAACTATGGTCGTGCACTGAAGACCATTAATTCCGTGAGGCCTAACAGCTATAACGGGAAAGGGGAACCAGTCGGGGTGATCCATTGGTTCTCCCACATGGAGCGGTTGTTCCGCAACATTTGATTGTACTGAAGCTGAGAAAGTACATATAGCTTCTCTTCAATTAAAGGAGGATGCTAGTGAGTGGGGGGAGAATACCGGCTTAGCTGATAGCCCTGTTTTGAACTAGGAGATGTTCAAGACAAAGATGACAGACCATTTCTTCTCTCGTGCTATGAGGGAGGAGAAACACAAGGAGTTCCTATACCCTAAGACTGATGGATTGAAGGTGACTGAGCTGGCAACCAAGTTCAATCATCTATTACAGTATGCTGGACCTGAGATATCCAATGAGGCACAAAAAATCTGGTATTTCCATGAGTGAATGGGCCCAGATATTAAGCCACTGATGGTGCGTCACGGATGCTCGACTTTGGAGCAGTACGTGGATGCAGCCTACAAGTTAGAGATGACTCTAGAAGAGTCGACCAAGAAGCGTGATAGCCAGAGGCAAGGGGAGAACCAGCCTAAGGCAAGTGGGTTTAAACGTCCCGCTCCACCATCTGATTTTGCCAAATCTGGCCGAGCAAAAACGAATATGACTCAGGATGGGTCTACGCAACGTTCGGGTCAGGGAAATAGCCTAATCCAGTGCTACAACTGTGGTACCTACAGGCACAAGAGTAATGTGTGTCCGAAGGAGAAGAAAACGTGCTTTGCCTGTGGAAAGGAAGGACACTTGCAGTTATTTTGTCCGCAGAGGAGGCAGAAAAGAGCTGAGTCACAGCAGGGATCTGTTAATCAGAACAACCAACCCAGGTTCAGTCCGGTGGAAGCCCCTAGTCCTTCAATGCAGACAACTGCGCGAAACAAAGGGAAAGCCCCAGTGGCTTCAGGAAGCCAAGGTCAACGCCTATACGTGATACGTGAGGCGGATGGACCCGATGCTCCATTTGCTTAAAGTATTTTGTACTACTTCTGTTGGTATGTTGTGGATTTGGGTGTTACCCAGTCTTTTGTTTTGGATAAGTTATGTTAGTAAGTTTAAGTATGCAAAAAGGTTTATAAACCTTTGTTGTAAATATTCTTTCTAATATAAATGTTAGTTGAGAACCAATCGTCTGTCGAAATTTGCAATTAGTAAGAAATTCGAAGAGAATTCGATCTGGATAGCCATGGTTCCAGGCGATAATTTTCTCGGTATGAAGTGGCTTACGCGTCATGGGACGATAATCGATTTTAGTTCGAAGATTGTGACGGTGGCATCAGGGGGCCAGTATATATGCAAATTTAAAGGTCTGAATGACGCTGATAACGACAGGTTTATCAAGGCAATAGCTGCGTTTAAGCTACTTCGACAAGGTTGTGTCGGATACCTTTGCTACTTGGATCCGCCCATGAAAGATGAACCTTCAGTTCTTGATGATTTCGATACACTGAAGAATTTGGTACATAGATTCTGTTTATGTATTCTTGAGGAGTAAGGTAACCATGTTACTCGTATAAAAGGGTTAAGACACAAGTGTTTGATTCGGTTGAGAATGAATCATTTAGCAATATGATACTTTGAGGTTATAGGAGTAAGCTCTCATGTGATTGATTTGAGGAGCATACGAATAAGTACTGTGTTTATTCTTGGAGAAAGTATAAAAATCTTAAAGGATTTAAGTTAGAATGGCATAAGGTCAGACTTACTTCCAGATAAAGGATGGAATTGTAAGAGGTACCTTTAAGGAAATTGACGATGTAATGTTTCGAGGTTACTAAGAGTTGATTTTTGGATTGTAAGGAATTACGATGTGAACTTTGGGAATATGTGTATAAGGAAATAGTGAAGGAGATGCGTATTCTCCTATTAAAGGTGCAATAATGTCATTATGACAATTTTAAGGACCGTTAGTATTTAATGGTCAGAGCCTTGTGGATATAGTGAGAATGATTATATGGTAAAATTTATAGAGATAAGGTTACGGATGATACCAAGTGGACTTGAGGAAAAAAGTAACCCACGTTGGTTAAGATAAGCATATATCACGTTCGGGTGAGACAAGAGTATAATCCTATGGAATGGATTAGTGAGTTATGTTGAGGTAATCAGACATAGATTGTAGTATTACTGATTGTGGGAACTCATGAGTAAAGATTGTGAGATAAAAATATGGCATAAGGGTCGGATATGATTAAGGTAACAAGTGAATCGTTTATGTAAGGTCTGTATGACAGGTGGAGGTACTAAGTGGTAGTACTGTTGATTTCTAAGTATATATTCAAGGACCGGATTGTCGAAAGGAGGTTAGTAGAAAGATGTTGTATTCTTCTATGTAAGATTATTAATGTCTTTATGAGTAATAAGGCATATCAGCGAAGATTCATTGGAGATTTTTGTAATAGATACTCTGGTTAAGGCAATGGTAATCTTGTGGATGATTACATCTATTCTAACGAAAGTAAGGATGGTAGACTATATGTTGTAAGCGGTTACAAGCGAATAGGAAGTTCGATGTTGGCAATATAAGTTATGAATACCAGATTAGTTAAGGATACCGACCTAAGAAGGTTTGGGTATATACTTCGAGAGAAGTTTAGAGACAAATGGTACCTATGAAGAGATGCATGTGCGCATTCTGGAGCGCCGTGAGAAGCAACTGCGCAACAAAATTGTACTGTTGGTAGGAATTCCGTGGTCCAAATCTGGAACTCTTTGAGGAAGATTAAGTTGTAAGAGTTGTTGAGTTAAGAAGAAAGATTTCAGTGGAAGACCGGGATATGTTAATAATCTAGATGTATTAAAGATTCAGTAAAGAGAATTGTCTATATACATCTAAGGAATAAAGTGGTAAGCGGTATCCCATACGCTGAGTTCTTCCAAGCTTTCTTAAGATATAAAGGATGAACTTGTGGAGTTATGATCGGGGAGATTATGAGCTATCTCTCATGCGTGAGTTTGTGCCATAAGCGTTGAGGCGGATGAATCATTTTCAGTATGATGTCCTAAGGAACTACATTTAAGGCCTATTGTAGCGGTCGAAAACCGCTCCCTAAAGTGCAAAAACCGCCACCTAAGACCTATTGTAGCGGTTGTTCAACCGCTACATCTGCTGGCGTTGCTTAAGGTCTAGGGTAGCGGTTAAATACCTTTTAGGAAGCGGTTTATAGTAGGAACAAAATCCGCTACCTTAGGTCTAAATAACCGCTGCATAAGCATCTAATGAAGCGGCTTTTTCTCAGACTATAGCAACGGTTGTATTTGGCTATGGCAGCGGTTGGTAAACCCTAATGTAGCGGTTTTTCGTTTATGGTAGCGATTGATGTTTACCTATGGCAACGGTTAGATAGGCCTAATGTAGCGGTTGTTAATTTATTGTAGCGGTTACTAAAACCTATTACATCGGTTTTGATTAATAGTAGAAGTTGGTTTTGCTTTTTGGCAGCGGATATACAATTTTTTGGCAGTGGTTTTAAACTCTATTGCAGCGTTTATAAAACCTAATGTAGCGGTTTATTGCAGCATTTGGTAACGTCTATTAGAGCTAATGCAATGGTTGTTCCTTTCTATGGTGGCGGCTATTGTGTCAGTTAATTTAAGCTATTGCTGCGGTTTGAAAGAATTGAGATTTTCTTTAATTAGCATAGATTATTTTATATATAATATATTATTCTAAAATTTTACATTTTACCATTTAAGCTGTTTTTATATGTAGAAATACACTCAAATAACTAATCAATAAAATATACAATCACATAAAAAGTTGATCATAATATCATTCATTACATGCATAAAAACTTCATTAAGTATACCTTTTTCACCAAAAGCAATAAGTCTTAATGCTTCCTACTACATATCATATTCCATATATATATATATATATATGAAATCCTACTTGAAACCTACATCCAAAAGTAATTTAAAATTTTAAGAATCGTATATCCAAAATTAACATGCTATAACCTTAGTAGTGGAGCAACCACTTCTTAGCTTGTATTTAATTCCTAATCCCAATTACACCAAAAGAACCAGCTTATATACCCAAAATCAACATGCTATCCCTTAGTAGTGGAGTTGTTATACCAATCACTTCTTGCCTTGTACTTAATTCTGAATCCCAATTAAACCAAAAGAACCTGCAAAATGAAATGAACAAGCAAGCTAGTTATTCACAACCTGCATAATCCTCACAAAGCAACACATCTATATATGCCACACAATTCTCACAAAACAACACAATTACACCACTCAATTCTCACAAAAAAAAGCAAGGCTTTTAACCCTCATTCTCACAACAAGCAGAAATACATCACAATCCTCACAAAACAAGCAAATTGTATCATCAAATAGATTATTCACCAAGTATAAAATGTCCTACCAAATTGAACCAGAAAATGAATACAACATCGAAAAGATAAATAGAGAGAAGATATTCACCAAAAGGATAGCAAAGAGGATACCATAATATGCACTTCATTAAAAAAAAAAGAAGAAAATTAGCCACTTACCAAAATTGATCCAGAAAGTATGCTTTAGTGAATCAACAACTGCATAAAGAGAAAAAGGGGAGAAGATATAAAAGAAATCCAAAATAGACAAGTTAGCCACTTACGAAAATTATGAAAATAAAATAGAGTACCGACATAGTAAAGAAAATAAATACTTACCAAAATGTTCCTTGAACTATTAGAGTATTAACAGTGTTGGAACCTAGAACAAAAAACAGAAATTATCAACTCTCAAATTGTCAAAGACATACCACTTCTTGGCTTGTATTTAATTCATAATCCCAATTACACAAAAAGAACCAGCTTATATACCCAAAATCAACATGCTCCCTATCCCTTAGTAGTGGAGTTGTTATATCAATCACTTCTTGCCTTCTACTTAATTCTGAATCCCAATTAAACCAAAAGAACATGCAAAATGAAATGAACAAGCAAGCTAGTTATCCACAACCTGCATAATCCTCACAAAGCAACACAGTTATATATGCCATACAATTCTCACAAAACAACACAATTACACCACTCAATTCTCACAAAACAAGCAAGGCTTTCAACCCTCATTCTCACAACAAGCAGAAATACATCACAATCCTCACAAAACAAGCAAATTGTATCATCAAATAGATTATTCACCAAGTATAAAATGTCCTACCAAATTGAACCAGAAAATGAACACAACATCGAAAAGATAAATAGAGAGAAGATATTCACCAAAAGGATAGCAAAGAGGATACCATAATATGCACTTCATTAAAAAAAAAAAAAAGAAGAAAATTAGCCACTTACCAAAATTGATCCAGAAAGTATGCTTTAGTGAATCAACAACTGCATAAAGAGAAAAAGGGGAGAAGATATAAAAGAAATCCAAAATAGACAAGTTAGCCACTTACGAAAATTATGAAAATAAAATAGAGTACCGACATAGTAAAGAAAATAAATACTTACCAAAATGTTCCTTGAACTATTAGAGTATTAACAGTGTTGGTGTAACACCCCCAAATTTAACCCCATTTGAAAGCGTTACTGCCGATGACCCCGGACGTAAACCCCGAAGTCACCCCAGGCTTTTCCGACGTCATAACTGACTTAAAACACAGTTACAATACTAAAATCATAACTTTTATTAAACCACATTGTCGCGGAATTACACGATTCCAAAAACGACCCAATAATCAGAATTACAACAGCGAAAGTCTTTAACAAAATACAAAATAGCACAGCGGAAAACTTGTAAACAAAGCGACAAAACAACTTGTCTAAAACACCGTTCATCTTCATAGTCATTTGAGCCTTCTCGGATCTTCAACACACCTGATGTGCCGAATCGAACGGATGACACCAGCCAACCATGCAAGGAATAATTACGGTTGGTCAGTCTAATGAAAGACTACGCAAGGGTACAAAGCAGAGTGGTTCGAAGCAGTCGTATTAGGTTAGACTCATCGTCCCTCGAATAATAACCGAGTACGCTAGTCAACCATCATACTCCTACTAGAATAAATAAAGCAGCATGATCAAGAAAAGACTCTGGAGACCGAGTCTCACAGTAATCAATCCCAAAAGAAGACTCCAAATGAAATGAGCCTTATAGGAAACATGACAAATGTTGGGAAACTTACACAAACACACACACACATCATCACAATATCGCATACGAGCGACTTACAACTAAGACGAGTTTTTCCTAGATGCACTAGCGCCTAGCTGCACTACTCGCCACAACATTTTAAATAAGTGCTTTACTCATACGGCACTTTATATTATGGTCAAGGCATTTTGATTATGTGCATTACTCATTGGCACGTATCTTATTAAATGTCAACATACACACACATCACGTTATAAGCTTTTATCATGATCAGCTCGTCCCGAGACGAGAGATCTCTTGGGAGCATCTCCCGAGATTTGCCCCCGAGATATATGTGACACTAGCTAAGTGCACCACCTCTATACCCGAGTATAAAGGCTAGTCATGACTCACAAATGGTATTAGGGTCTCAATGCCCTTTTCTCCATTTAATTATCAAGAAACGACTGGAACTCTTGGGCCCCAGTAAACGTTCCTACGAATACTCGTGCTAACTAAACAGTTCAACACAGTCATATATCACATCAAAACAAAGCCATCAAGGCCAACATCATAGATCTAACAATCTATATATATATATATATCAAAATAGCGTTGCCACTAACAGTATATGCAACCTAATATAATCTTTCATATGAAATTCACCTTTAAAATCCACAACAAAACCAAATCACACAGAGCCATCACGGCCCAACCTGCACAAACTATCTGTATCTATGCCCACCTGGCAAACACCCTAGATTTAATAATCTAAACACACACAAATATAATCACATCAAAGTCCCTTACGGCCTTCACTTGCATAATATATCTATAATATACTAGCGTCGATTCTAGCAGAATATACAACCTAGTATAATATCAGATTTTAAACACATAACGTTATCAAAACAGTTTCCAACATAATTCAGAATCATCCCAAATTAATTAACAACAAAACAATTGATAATTAATGAAAGTATGGAATGATGAGCAAGAGCGAACCGCCACTTGCCTTGGATCCGACAACTTCGAATCAAGCTGAGCAACGTCTAGTTCCGGGATCTAAAACTGGAGCAGATCTTGGATATTAAATCCCTAAGAAATGGCCCATAACAAGACCCTAAGTTAGATTCAATACACTTATATATGAATCTAAAAGAATAGGAAAATAATCAAAGGAATCGAGCCAAGCCCCAAGCCAAACCACAAGACACACAACTCGGACGCCCTCACCGCGATCGCGGCAAGTCGCGGCCAGTCGCGGTTCATCAACAGTGGCAAAGCTTCGACAGCTTCCATGGCGGGGAGGGGAATTTACCCGATTTGTGGAGGCCTTGTTTTGCATCCAAATCGATCACAAAACACCTGTAAGCCTTCCCTAACACTTGGGCAAGCTTCACCAATCCTTGGGAACACTCGAATCGAGCTCGAAAGGCACGAAAATGGCGAATTTCAGAGGAGAAAAACAGAAGAGAAAGGAGGAAGAAGAAGAGAAGAAGAAGGGAGCTTCAACGTCTGACTTTGACCCCTTCTATAGCCTCAATCCGAGCCACCACTTGGGGAACAAGGGGACAAAGGCGAAGGGCAAGTTGGCTGCCCACTTGGCCTGCCCAAAACTGAGCCAAAACAGAGCTACAGTAACCACCACGCGAGGAAGACGACTCTGCCCAGATCTTGGCATTACCGCGATCGCGGCGAGTCGCGGTTAGTCGCGGCATCTCGCGTCAGGTCGCGTCAAGTCGCGGTTTAAAGGCCGACTTCGTTAACTCTTATCCGAACTTGGTTTGGATTAAATTTCTTAACTCCGGGTTAAATATATTCGTACATTAACGTTACATTAACCCCGAAAATACCTCAACTGTATTATATAATGCTCGGAAAATTTTACAGAGCTCAGACCCCTTTTGAGAAGGTCCGAGACTCACTGAATTAAATCCGTCTAGCAAAACATGCATAAGAAAAATTTAAAAATAATTCAAAATACCCTTAAAAATTACGGGGTGTTACAGTTGGAACCTAGAACAAAAAACAGAAATTATCAACTCTCAAATTGTACAAGACATACCACTTCTTGGCTTGTATTTAATTCATAGTCCCAATTACACAAAAAGAACCAGCTTATATACCCAAAATCAACATGCTCCCTATCCCTTAGTAGTGGAGTTGTTATATCAATCACTTCTTGCCTTCTACTTAATTCTGAATCCCAATTAAACCAAAAGAACATGCAAAATGAAATGAACAAGCAAGCTAGTTATCCACAACCTGCATAATCCTCACAAAGCAACACAGTTATATATGCCACACAATTCTCACAAAACAACACAATTACACCACTCAATTCTCACAAAACAAGCAACGCTTTCAACCCTCATTCTCACAACAAGCAGAAATACATCACAATCCTCACAAAACAAGCAAATTGTATCATCAAATAGATTATTCACCAAGTATAAAATGTCCTACCAAATTGAACCAGAAAATGAACACAACATCGAAAAGATAAATAGAGAGAAGATATTCACCAAAAGGATAGCAAAGAGGATACCATAATATGCACTTCATTAAAAAAAAAAAAAAAAATTAGCCACTTACCAAAATTGATCGAGAAAGTATGCTTTAGTGAATCAACAACTGCATAAAGAGAAAAAGGGGAGAAGATATAAATAAAATCCAAAATAGACAAGTTAGCCACTTACAAAAATTATGAAAATAAATAGAGTACCGAAAAAGTAAAGAAAATAAATACTTACCAAAATGTTCCTTGAACTATTAGAGTATTAACAGTGTTGGAACCTAGAACAAAAAACAGAAATTATCAACTCTCAAATTGTCAAAGACATACCACTTCTTGGCTTGTATTTAATTCATAATCCCAATTACACAAAAAGAACCAGCTTATATACCCAAAATCAACATGCTCCCTATCCCTTAGTAGTGGAGTTGTTATATCAATCACTTCTTGCCTTCTACTTAATTCTGAATCTCAAATGGGGTCTTGGGATCCTTCTTCTTGAGTTCCCGTGGGATTTAGTTCTCGATTCGACTCTTGGGATTTAGTTCCCGAGTCAACTCTGCCTTAGGGATTTAGTTCCCGAGGGATCTAAAAAGATTATAACGTGATGTGGGTTTTGGAATTAAATAAGATAAAGTGCCCGAGTGCACATAATTAATATACCTTTGGCGAGTAGTGCAGCTAAGTAAATAGTACAGCTAGGAAAACTCGTCTTGACTTTTGATCAGAGTACATTCTCTTTCCAATCTGGATTCGCTGTAAACGATGAGGTTGGTCGTGAACCGATACATCTAAGTCAGTTTTTCAATCACTGATGTGTAATTCTTTAAACGTTCCAGATTTGTCATATTTCCTTAAAGACTCAATCACTTGGAGTCTCTTTTCGGGTCGATTTCTGTGAAGATTAAGTCTCTCAGAATCTTCTCTTGTGCATACCTCTTGTTGTTACTCCGTGAAAGTCCCGGGTTATGTATCGCTCCTTCGGTTATTATTCGAGGGACAATGATAGTAAACGGTTACGATCATTCGAACCACTCTGATTTTTACCCTTGCACGGTCTTTCATTAGACCAACCCACGAAAATTGTTCTCTGCATGTGGGCTCGTGTCATCCGTTTGATTCGGCACATCAGATAGAGTGTAGTTGAGGAGACTAGAAGGACTATGAAGACGACGATGGTTTTTGGATGTTTTAATAATTTCTTTTAATCAGGTTGAGATCCTTGGGAGATGACCATTGTGGTCAAGATCCTTGTTTGTAATACATTTAAAAGACTTCCGCTGTAACTTATTTACTATGTACCTTGTTTAAAGACTTCCGCTGTACTTTGTTTAAACTTTGTATTTGTCCTATTCGAGATTGGGATGTAATCCCGAGACTCATGTTTTATATGAATAAAATTATGCTTTTGTATCCTTTGTATCCCATAATTGTATCAGCGCAATTGGTAACATTTGTAATACCCACACCACATTGGGCCGGCCCATCACAGGGCTGCAGCCCATACACCCCAACCCATCCTTGGTAGCTCTTCCTAATTAATTAGGAAGCTATTTCCAAGAGGTTGTTCGTGAGGCTCGAACTCGAGACCTCCCGCTTTAACAAGAAGTCCAACGCCCTCTTGTTACCAATTGAGCTGCAGCGCAATTGGTAACAAGAGGGCGTTGGACTTCTTGTTAAAGCGGGAGGTCTCGAGTTCGAGCCTCACGAACAACCTCTTGGAAATAGCTTCCTAATTAATTAGGAGGAGCGAGAAGATTACCTTATCCACACCCGCGGTGCCGACTTTAGCGATAACTTTTTCCTGCTTCGCCGAACTGCAGACGCTGCAACGTTTGCTTTTCTGAGCTGCTTATCACTTCCTTGTCTGTAGGCGCCCCTATGATGCAGCTCCTTGCTTGTGTGCTCCTTTTTGGCCTATAAATGGGGAAGAATTTGAGGAGAAAGATGGCACAAAGCAGAGCTTTCTTCTTCCTCCTATGAAATTTCCTTCCTCCATTGTTGCTTGAGTTTGAAGCTTTGCCGGAGTATTATCGAAACTTCCTTTGAGTGGTGAAGGTGCTCTCAAGTAGTGTTTGAAGGAACAAGGTGTTTGGAGATCAAACCCCAATCGAATAAAGGCCAAACGAATTGGATTTGGTGAGTTTCCTTCATCGTCGCTGTCAAACCTCTCGCCCCTGCCTCCTGACCGCACCCGCGGCAAAACACCACCGCACCCCGCGGCCAAGGGCCACTGCACCCGCGGTGAGGCCGGCGCACCCGCGGTGGGCTGGGTCCGTGGTGTGTTTCTTGGGTGTTGTGGTCTTGGGCGAGGCTTGGTTCCTTTGATTCCTTTCGTATTCTCTTAGATTCGTATATTTGGTTATCAAATCTAACTTAGGGTCTCGTTATGGGCCATTTTATAGGGATTTGTTATTCGAGATCTGTCCCTGTTTCAGACCCAGGAACCCGTCGTCTCTAAGCTTTGTTTAAGCTTTCGTCGGATCTAAGGAAAATGGCGGTTCGCTCTTGCTTATCATTCCATATTTCCATTAATTATCAATTGTTTAATTGTTAATTAATTTGGGATGATTTACTATTTTTGTTGGGAACAGTTTTGATAAATGATATGATTAAAACATGATATTATAATAGGTTGTATATCTGCTAGAACAACGCTATTGTAACATCGCTTTGACAAGAAGCCTTACGCTTCCTTGCCACCAATTGTGCTGCATCACAATTGGTGGCAAGGAAGCGTAAGGCTTCTTGTCAAAGCGTGAGGTCTCGAGTTCGAGACTCACGAACAACCTCCCCAGTTTGGGGGACGGGTTGGGGTGTATGGGCTGCGGCCCATGTGGACAACCAGGCGGTACCGGCACCGGTTGGTGGCGCGGTGGCAGGCCTGGGGATGTTACATAAAAGTACACTTTGAATGAGAGGGGCTCCGACCTTATCGGGCCAGCCATTTCTCTATCCATGGGCCGCATCCCATGTACCCCAACCAAATCCCCATGGCTGGGAGGTTGTTCGTGAGTCTCGAACACGAGACCTCACGCTTTGACAAGAAGCCTTGCTCTCTCTTCCACCAATTGTGCTGCTGTAACACCCCTAAATCTTAACCCATTTGGAAAGATATTACCGCCAGTGACCTCGGTTTTCCTCACCGAAGCCACCCCCAGGCTTTACCGTTTAAATACAAATCATGAAACAATTATGATACAAAATTATCATAACTTTCATTTAAAACATAAGTCCCGGAATTACATCCCAATTCCGAATAAGACTAAATACAGAGTAAACAAATTACAACGGAAGTCTTTAAGTATAAAACATAGTTAACACAACGGAAGACTTTAATTAACCAACAAAAGGGTCTTGATCGCAACCTGAATAAACTTATCAAAAACATCGTTTGCGTCCATAGTCGCTCTAGCCTTCATGGGATGGCAACTCATCTGATGTGCCGAATGGAACGGATGACACCAGCCAACCATGCAGAGAATAATTACGGTTGGTTAGTCTAATGAAAGACTAAGCAAGGGTACAACGCAGAGTGGTTCGAAGTAGACGTATTAGGTTAGACTCATCGTCTCTCGAATAACAGTCCATAACGATAGTCAACCACCATACTCCTACTAGAATATATGAAAAGACATGATCAAGAAAAGGCACGAGTTTTCCTAGCTGCACTATCGCCTAGCTGCACTACTCGCCGAAGGGTATATTAATTATGTGCGACAACGACACTTATCTTATTTAATTCCAAAACACACATCACGTTATAAGCTTTTAGATATATGTTTCGCCATGAGGGACATATATCGAAGGAATGGACCTCGCATGGTCCAAACCTCAATCCACATCACGTTCATATCCACATCTCGTTTGCATCCACATCTCGTTGGTGTCAGGGTCTCCACTGCCCTCTCAACCAATAATTATCAAGAAACTACTGGACCTCACATAGAGCCCAAAGTTCCTACGAATACTCGTGCTAACTAAACAGTTCAACACAGCAATAAATCACATCAAAGCCATCAAGGCCCACATATACAATATATATCTATAATAGCGTTGTTCTAGCAGAATATACAACCTATTATAATATCATCTTTTAATCAATTATTAACAAATTTGTTCCCAACGAACAATAAATCAGTAAATCATCCCAAATTAACTAACAACTAAACAATTGATAATTAATTAAAATATGGAATATTGAGCAAGAGCGAACCGCCACTTGCCTGGAGTAGATTCGGCGATGAATCTAGACGAGACGACTACTGATGATATCCTTTATGAGGATATGGCCTAAGTTTCATATAGCTCTAGCATGATTACGGGTCCACACGCGATCCCGCAATTAACGTTATAACGCTCGATCGATCTCGGATTAAAATCCGGACTGGAATTGAATTGGGCTTCTCGGCCCACTACTAGAATTTAATTAGCAAAGAGGGGCCCACCACCTTGCTTCTTCTTCTACACGTACACAACAATGGTAACAACTTCAAGGAAATAAGCTCTCTCCGCCAACACGCAGCCACCACCAGCAGCCAGAAGTGGCGGAGCTGGGTCTTCTCGCCGGGAAGGAGTGACATCAGTAGCGCCACCACGCAGCAGTGCTCACGGCCAGACGAGCAGCGGCTAACACCGAACAGCAGCGGTAAACAACACCCAACATCCCACGAACGGCGGCGTCTTCGCCGGGTGTCTTCTCGTCGAGAAGGGGCTCGTCGACGCCGGGGATGGACAACCACCAGCAGGGATTGGCGTGGAGAAGCTCGGCGAAACTCGGCGGAGCTCGGCAAGGCGGCGAAGCACAGCGGCTCGCCGGTGAAGTTGGGGGAGGCTCGCCGGCGAGAAAGAGACGGCCGAGAGGAGAGCTGGGGAGAGATGGCCGAGATGAAGGAGGGAGTGATGCCCATTAGCTTACGATCGGCTCCCTATATAGCCCAGGAGGGAGGGAACAGAGCTCCGACAACACACTTGCAGGATAGCCCAAGTGGTGCCCCCGATAGGGCTACAGGGATAAGATCGTTGGAGATTGCACAAGGATAAGATTTGGTATGGGTTTTAAACCCCCGAAATTATATGTTTGTATTCAAACAAATATTCTAAGCCCCGAAAATACATCGAATGTATTTTCTACCACTCAGGGAATTATTTCGGAGATCATGGATATTACGGAAAATCCGAACTCCCTTGAAAGCGAAATAATTATTAAACAAAGGATGAGAAAAATTACCCAAATGTCCTTACTAAAAATTGAGGGGTATTACATTACTACCCCCTTAGAAAAAGTTTCGACCCCGAAACTTGTATTAAACCAATGAGGAACCTGCCTCACCATCAAACTTACTATCTGAACTTAATATCCTTAAACATGACATCATCTCACAAACCTTATCTCCATACTACATACCATGTAGTAATTCTTACTAACTCCATAAGATCATGACTATCTTAGAGTAAGGGTCTCCCAAAATCATCATAACGATATTAATGTACCTTTAATAGGAGAACACACATTTTTCCTCCAATCTTCTTATAAACAAACCCAAGGTTTACACATTAACTTCTCACAACTCAGATAAATCTTAATAACCTCGAATCATAACTTTCTTAATTCCCTTAATGGTACTTTACACAATCCCATCATTTATCTTAAAGTAAGACTGACCTTACGCCATCTCTAACTTAAAATCCTTACAAGATTAATTTAACACATCTCTTTAAACAATTTCTAACTTATCTCCTATAAGATTCCTTATTTCCTCTAAGAACAATCACAATATCTTATTCCTACGTTCCTCGAAACGTATCACATGAGATATTACTCCTATTTCCTCAAAGAGAGTGATATCATAAGCCTTATAGATGACATACTCACAAGATGTCAATCCTTGACAATTTACCAAGAGTCATAACTCTTCATCCTCTGGAAATTTCACTTATCGAGTCCAACGACTCGTATTGTCTTAAATGACTTATTTCTAACTTAAAATCCTTATATTCATACACAATCTACTATCCATCCAGGACTTAATCGCATCATTTCCTTATATTACCTCAAACGAATCTCAAATAGATCTCCCCAAAGGACACCTATGATTTCGTACACTTGGCTTTTCCAAAAGCTTTAACCATTGGTCCTACATGGGTTATACTTACTTATGAACCCGACCATCATAACTCCGGATTTCACAGTCTTACTCAAGATCGCCATAGGGAAAACGAGTTCTTATTGAACTATTCCCTTAATCAATTTATTCCCTTCACAACACTCTATCCTTATTAATGCTTACAGCATGATTCCACAACTAGGCATTCCGGACTTTGCACTAGTCCACCTCCATATATTTCTAATGGAACAAAAATTCCAAGCACGCAAGTGAAATATAACTCTTAATCTCTGAGAACATTAACTCCACATATTTATTCCTACACCTTAAGAAATCCCAGCAGCACTCAGCTTACGAGACAACGCTCTCGCAACAATTAATGTCACCACTGTGACGTTACTCCTAAAATGGAGAAAGATCTTAGGGATGGATTTAGAATTTAAGCAATAAAGTCGACCCTAGGGTTAACCATATAGGGAACGAACATCTATGCTACAAATGATACTCCTCCCCTATGAGTCTGACAGCCTTTATCCATACATGATATATACTGTTTCCACCACTCACGGGGTTTCGTATGAACGATTAATTTGCAACAGCAACGATTTCAGAAATTTTCCAACGCAAGGAAACATTTCTTTATCATTCGAACATTACATTACTGACTCAGGGGGTACGGTCTTCACCTCCTCGGGTGGACTATTAGGTTCACCGAACTCAAAACACAACGAGGGAACCGGGAACTCAAGCCTCTCTAGAGATGGCAGAGCCATCTCGGCTTCTTCCGAGTCCCTCTGAAGAAAAACGAATGCACCTATATCCTCCGGGTGACGAGAAGAGAGTTAGTCTTTCTAAATTTGGAAGTTCGCTTTCCATATCAGACTAAAGAAGAAGGCACGACTATGAACAATGTCATTTTAAATTCTTTTCATTTTTGAAAACCCAGAGCCCTCGAAAACATTTCTCAATTTAAAACGAGTAAATGATTTATAAAATCACAACCCATAAAAAAAAATTCGGCTCTGATACCAAATCTGTAACATGCCCAAAATATTCCCTTGGAAAGGCATTACCGCCAGTGACCTTAGACGTTCTGTCCGATGTCATCCAAGGCTTTACCAGTTGATATAAATCATCAAACAACAACTATGATACAGAATATCATAACTTTCATTTAAACCAAAGTCTCGGAATTACAACATAATTCCAAATACATCAAAAATACAGCGGAAGTCTTTACACAAAACATATTTAACACAGCGGAAGTCTTTTAAATAACCAACAAAAGGGTCTTGATCGCAATGATCACCCGCCAAGGATCTCTACCTGAATAAACTTATCAAAAACATTGTTTGCATCCATAGTCGCTCTAGCCTTCACGGGATGGCAACTCATCTGATGTGCCGAATCGAACGGATGACACCAGCCAACCATGCAAAGAACAATTACGGTTGGTTAGTCTAATGAAAGACTAAGCAAGGGTACAAAGCAGAGTGGTTCAAAGTAGACGTATTAGGTTAGACTCATCATCTCTCGAATAACAGTCCATATCGATAGTCAACCACCATACTCCTACTAGAATATATGAAAAGGCATGATCAAGAGAAGATTCTGGAGACCGAGTCTCACAACAATCAACCCAAAGAAGACTCCAACGAATTGAGTCTTATCGGAAGCATGATAAATGTTGGGAAACATTAATTAATCAGAGAATCACAGTATCGCATACGAGCGATTTAAAAGTTAAGACGAGTTTTCCTAGCTGCACTATCGCCTAGCTGCACTACTCGCCGAAGGGTATATTAATTATGTGCGACAACGGCACTTATCTTATTTAATTCCAAAACACACATCACGTTATAAGCTTTTAGATATATGTTTCACCATGAGGGACATATATCGAAGGAATGGACCTCGCACGGTCCAAACCTCAATCCACATCACGTTCATATCCACATCTCGTTTGTATCCACATCTCGTTGGTGTCAGGGTCTCCACTGCCCTCTCAACCAATAATTATCAAGAAACTACTGGACCTTACATAGAGCCCAAAGTTCCTACGAATACTCATGCTAACTAAACAGTTCAATACAACAATAAATCACATCAAAGCCCACATCTACAATATATATCTATAATAGCTTTGTTCTAGCAGAATATACAACCTATTATAATATCATCTTTTAATCAATTATTAACAAAGTTGTTCCCAACGAACAATAAATCAGAAAATCATCCCAAATTAATTAACAATTAAACAATTGATAATTAATTAAAATATGGAATGATGAGCAAGAGCGAACCGCCACTTGCCTGGAGTAGATTCGGCGATGAATCTAGACGAGACGAATACTGATGATATCCTTTCCAAGGATATGGCCTAAGTTTCAGATAGCTCTAGTAGGATTACGGGTCCACACTCGATCCCGCAATTAACGTTATAACGCTCGATCGATCTCGGATTAAAATCCGGACTGGAATTGAATTGGGCTTCTCGGCCCACTACTAGAATTTAATTAGCAAAGAGGGGCCCACCACCTTGCTTCTTCTTCTACACGTACACAACAATGGCAACAGCTTCAAGGAAAGAAGCTCTCTCCGCCAACACGCAGCCACCACCAGCAGCCAGAAGTGGCGGAGCTGGGTCTTCTCGCCGGGAAGGAGTGACATCAGCAGCGCTACCACGCAGCAGTGCTCACGGCCAGACGAGCAGCGGCTAACACCGAACAGCAGCGGCGAACAGCACCCAACAACCCATGAACGGCGGCGTCTTCGCCGGGTGTCTTCTCGCCGGGAAGGGGCTCGTCGACACCGGGGATGGACAACCACCAGCAGGGATCGGTGCGGAGAAGCTTGGCGAAACTCGGCGGAGCTCAGCAAGGCGGCGAAGCACAGCGGCTCGCCGGGGAAGATGGGGGAGGCTCGCCGGCGGGAAAGAGACGGCCGAGAGGAGAGCTGGGGAGAGATGGCCGAGAGGAAGGAAGGAGTGATGCCCATCAGCTTACGATCGGCTCCCTATATAGCCCAGGAGGGAGGGAACAGAGCTCCGACAACACACTTGCAGGAGACCCCAAGTGGTGCCCCCGACAAGGCTATAGGGATAAGATCGCTGGAGGATAAGATTGCACACGGATAAGATTTGGTATGGGTTTTAAACCCCGGAAATTATATGTTTGTATCCAAACAAATATTCTAAGCCCCGAAAATACATCGAATGTGTTTTCTACCACTCAGGGAATTATTTCGTAGATCATGGATATTACGGAAAATCCAAACTCCACTGAAAGCGAATTAATTATTAAACAAAGGATCGGAAAAATTACCCAAATGTCCTTACTAAAAATTGAGGGGTATTACATTACTACCCCCTTAGAAAAAGTTTCGACCCCGAAACTTGCATTAAACCAATGAGGAACCTGCCTCACTATCAAACTTACTATCTGAACTTAATATCCTTAAACATGACATCATCTCACAAACCTTATCTCCATACTACATACCATGTAGTAATTCTTACTAACTCCATAAGATCATGACTATCTTAGAGTAAGGGTCTCCCAAAATCATCATAATGATATTAATGTACCTTTAATAGGAGAACACACATTTTTCCTCCAATCTTCTTATAAACAAACCCAAGGTTTACACATTAACTTCTCACAACTCAGATAAATCTTAATAACCTCGAATCATAACTTTCTTAATTCCCTTAATGGTACTTTTCACAACCCCATCAGTTATCTTAAAGTAAGACTGACCTTACGCCATCTCTAACTTAAAATCCTTACAAGAATAATTTAACACATCTCTTTAAACAATTTCTAACTTATCTCCTTTAAGATTCCTTATTTCCTCCAAGAACAATCACAATATCTTATTCCTACGTTCCTAGAAACGTATCACTTGAGATATTACTCCTATTTCCTCAAAGAGAGTGATATCATAAGCCTTATATATGACATACTCACAAGATGTCAATCCTTGACAATTTACCAAGAGTCATAACTCTTCATCCTCTGGAAATTTCACTTATCGAGTCCAACGACTCGTACTGTCTTAAATGACTTATTTCTAACTTAAAATCCTTATATTCACAGACAATCTACTATCTATCCAGGACTTAATCGCATCATTTCCTTATATTACCTCAAACGAATCTCAAATAGATCTCCCCAAAGGACACCTATGATTTCGTACACTTGGCTTTTCCAAAAGCTTTAACCATTGGTCCTACATGGGTTATACTTACTTATGAACCCGACCATCATAACTCCGGATTTCACAGTCTTACTCAAGATCGCCATAGGGAAAACGAGTTCTTATTGAACTATTCCCTTAATCAATTTATTCCCTTCACAACACTCTATCCTTATTAATGCTTACAGCATGATTCCACAACTAGGCATTCCGGACTTTGCACTAGTCCACCTCTATATATTTCTAATGGAACAAAAATTCCAAGCACGCAAGTGAGATATAACTCTTAATCTCTGAGAACATTAACTCCACATATTTATTCCTACACCTTAAGAAATCCCAGCAGGACTCAGCTTACGAGACAACGCTCTCGCAACAATTAATGTCACCACTGTGACGTTACTCCTAAAATGGAGAAAGATCTTAGGGATGGATTTAGAATTTAAGCAATAAAGTCGACCCTAGGGTTAACCATGTAGGGAACGAACATCTATGCTACAAACGATACTCCTCCCCTATGAGTCTGACAGCCTTTATCCACACATGATATATACTGTTTCCACCACTCACGGGGTTTTGTATGAACGATTAATTTGCAACAACGACGATTTCAGAAATTTTCCAACGCAAGGAAACATTTCTTTATCATTCGAACATTACATTACTGACTCAAGGGGTACGGTCTTCACCTCCTCGGGTGGACTACTAGGTTCACTGAACTCAAAACACAACGAGGGAACCGGGAACTCAAGCCTATCTAGAGATGGCGGAGCCATCTCGGCTTCTTCCGAGTCCCTCTGAAGAAAAAGGAATGCACCTATATCCTCCGGGTGACGATAAGAGAGTTAGTCTTTCTAAATATGGAAGTTCGCTTACCATATCAGACTAAAGAAGAAGGCACGACTATGAACGATGTCATTTCAAATTCTTTTCATTTTTGAAAACTCAGAGCCCTCGAAAACATTTCTCTACCTAAAACGAGTAAATGATTTATAAAATCCCAACCCGTAAAAAAAAATTCGGCTCTGATACCAAATCTTTAACACCCCCAAAATATTCCCTTGGAAAGGCATTACCGCCAGTGACCTCAGATGTTCTGTCTGATGTCACCCAAGGCTTTACCAATTGATATAAATCATCAAACAACAACTATGATACAGAATATCATAACTTTCATTTAACCAAAGTCTCGGAATTACAACATAATTCCAAATACATCAAAAATACAGCGGAAGTCTATACACAAAACATATTTAACACAACAAAAGTCTTTTAAATAACCAACAAAAGGGTCTTGATCGCAATGATCACCCGCCAAGGATCTCAACCTGAATAAACTTATCAAAAACATTGTTTGCATCCATAGTCGCTCTAGCCTTCACGGGATGGCAACTCATCTGATGTGCCGAATCGAACGGATGACACCAGCCAACCATGCAAAGAACAATTACGGTTGGTTAGTCTAATGAAAGACTAAGCAAGGGTACAAAGCAGAGTGGTTCGAAGTAGACGTATTAGGTTAGACTCATCGTCTCTCGAATAACAGTCCATAACGATAGTCAACCACCATACTCCTACTAGAATATATGAAAAGGCATGATCAAGGGAAGATTCTGGAGACCGAGTCTCACAACAATCAACCCAAAGAAGACTCCAACGAATTGAGTCTTATCGGAAGCATGACAAATGTTGGGAAACATTAATTAATCACAGAATCACAGTATCGCATACGAGCGATTTAAAAGTTAAGGTGAGTTTTCCTAGCTGTACTATCGCCTAGCTGCACTACTCGCCGAAGGGTATATTAATTATGTGCGACAACGGCACATATCTTATTTAATTCCAAAACACACATCACGTTATAAGCTTTTAGATATATGTTTCGCCATGAGGGACATATATCGAAGGAATGGACCTCGCAGGGTCCAAACCTCAATCCACATCACGTTCATATCCACATCTCGTTTGCATCCACATCTCGTTGGTGTCAGGGTCTCCACTGCCCTCTCAACCCATAATTATCAAGAAACTACTGGACCTCACATAGAGCCCAAAGTTCCTGCGAATACTCGTGCTAACTAAACAGTTCAACACAACAATAAATCACATCAAAACCATCAAGGCCCACATCTACAATATATATCTATAATAGCGTTGTTCTAGCAGAATATACAACCTATTATAATATCATCTTTTAATCAATTATTAACAAAGCTGTTCCCAACGAACAATAAATCAGTAAATCATCCCAAATTAATTAACAACTAAACAATTGATAATTAATTAAAATCTGGAATGATGAGCAAGAGCGAACCGCCACTTGCCTGGAGTAGATTCGGCGATGAATCTAGACGAGACGACTACTGATGATATCCTTTCCGAGGATATGGCCTAAGTTTCAGATAGCTCTAGCAGGATTACGGGTCCACACGCGATCCCGCAATTTACGTTATAATGCTCGATCAATCTCGGATTAAAATCCGGACTGGAATTGAATTGGGCTTCTCAGCCCACTACTAGAATTTAATTACCAAATAGGGGCCCACCACCTTGCTTCTTCTTCTACACGTACACAACAATGGCAACAGCTTCAAGGAAAGAAGCTCTCTCCGCCAACACACAGCCACCACCAGCAGCCAGAAGCGGCGAAGCTGGGTCTTCTCGCCGGGAAGGAGTGATATCTGCAGCGCCACCACGCAGAAGTACTCACGGCCAGACGAGCAGCGGCTAACACCGAACAACAGCGGCGAACAACACCCAACAGCCCACGAACGGCGGCATCTTCGCCGGGTGTCTTCTCGCCGGGAAGCGGCTCGTCGACGCCGGGGATGAACAACCACCAGCAGGGATTAGCGTGGAGAAGTTCTGCGAAACTCGGCGGAACTCGGCAAGGCGACGAAGCACAACGGCTCACCGGGGAAGATGGGGGAGGCTCGCCGGCGGGAAAGAGACGGCCGAGAGGAGAGCTGGGGAGAGATGGCCGAGAGGAAGGAGGGAGTGATGCCCATCAGCTTACGATCGGCTCCCTATATAGCCCAGGAGGGAGGGAACAGAGCTCCGACAACACACTTGCAGGAGAGCCCAAGTGGTGCCCCCGACAAGGCTACAGGGATAAGATGGTTGGAGGATAAGATTGCACAGGGATAAGATTTGGTATGGGTTTTAAACCCCGGAAATTATATGTTTGTATCCAAACAAATATTCTAAGCCCCGAAAATACATCGAATGTATTTTCTACCACTCAGGGAATTATTTCGGAGATCATGGATATTACGGAAAATCCGAACTCCCTTGAAAGCGAAATAATTATTAAACAAATGATGAGAAAAATTACCCAAATGTCCTTACTAAAAATTGAGGGGTATTACATTACTACCCCCTTAGAAAAAGTTTCGACCCCGAAACTTGCATTAAACCAATGAGGAACCTGCCTCACCATCAAACTTACTATCTGAACTTAATATCCTTAAACATGACATCATCTCACAAACCTTATCTCCATACTACATACCATGTAGTAATTCTTACTAACTCCATAAGATCATGACTATCTTAGAGTAAGGGTCTCCCAAAATCATCATAACGATATTAATGTACCTTTAATAGGAGAACACACATTTTTCCTCCAATCTTCTTATAAACAAACCCAAGGTTTACACATTAACTTCTCACAACTCATATAAATCTTAATAACCTCGAATCATAACTTTCTTAATTCCCTTAATGGTACTTTACACAATCCCATCATTTATCTTAAAGTAAGACTGACCTTACGCCATCTCTAACTTAAAATCCTTATAAGAATAATTTAACACATCTCTTTAAACAATTTCTAACTTATCTCCTTTAAGATTCCTTATTTCCTCCAAGAACAATCACAATATCTTATTCCTACGTTCCTCAAAACGTATCACATGAGATATTACTCCTATTTCCTCAAAGAGAGTGATATCATAAGCCTTATAGATGACATACTCACAAGATGTCAATCCTTGACAATTTACCAAGAGTCATAACTCTCCATCCTCTGGAAATTTCACTTATCGAGTCCAACGACTCGTACTGTCTTAAATGACTTATTTCTAACTTAAAATCCTTATATTCACACACAATCTACTATCCATCCAGGACTTAATCGCATCATTTCCTTATATTACCTCAAACGAATCTCAAATAGATCTCCCCAAAGGACACCTATGATTTCGTACACTTGGCTTTTCCAAAAGCTATAACCATTTGTCCTACATGGGTTATACTTACTTATGAACCCGACCATCATAACTCCGGATTTCACAGTCTTACTCAAGATCGCCATAGGGAAAACGAGTTCTTATTGAACTATTCCCTTAATCAATTTATTCCCTTCACAACACTCTATCCTTATTAATGCTTACAGCATGATTCCACAACTAGGCATTCCGGACTTTGCACTAGTCCACCTCTATATATTTCTAATGGAACAAAAATTCCAAACACGCAAGTGAGATATAACTCTTAATCTCTGAGAACATTAACTCCACATATTTATTCCTACACCTTAAGAAATCCCAGCATGACTCAGCTAACGAGACAACGCTCTCGCAACAATTAATGTCACCACTGTGACGTTACTCCTAAAATGGAGAAAGATCTTAGGGATGGATTTAGAATTTAAGCAATAAAGTCGACCCTAGGGTTAACCATGTAGGGAACGAACATCTACGCTACAAACGATACTCCTCCCCTATGAGTCTGACAGCCTTTATCCACACATGATATATACTGTTTCCACCACTCACGGGGTTTCGTATGAACGATTAATTTGCAACAACAACGATTTCAGAAATTTTCCAACGCAAGGAAACATTTCTTTATCATTCGAACATTACATTACTAACTCAGGGGGTACGGTCTTCACCTCCTCGGGTGGACTACTAGGTTCACTGAACTCAAAACACAACGAGGGAACCGGGAACTCAAGCCTATCTAGAGATGGCGGAGCCATCTCGGCTTCTTCCGAGTCCCTCTGAAGAAAAAGGAATGCACCTATATCCTCCGGGTGACGAGAAGAGAGTTAGTCTTTCTAAATATGGAAGTTCGCTTACCATATCAGACTAAAGAAGAAGGCACAACTATGAATAATTTCATTTCAAATTCTTTTCATTTTTGAAAACTCAGAGCCCTCGAAAACATTTCTCTACTTAAAACGAGTAAATGATTTATAAAATCCCAACCCGTAAAAAAAAATTCGGCTCTGATACCAAATCTGTAACACCCCCAAAATATTCCCTTGGAAATGCATTACCGCCAGTGACCTCAGACGTTCTGTCCGATATCACCCAAGGCTTTACCAATTGATATAAATCATCAAACAACAACTATGATACAGAATATCATAACTTTCATTTAAACCAAAGTCTCGGAATTACAACATAATTCCAAATACATCAAAAATACAGCGGAAGTCTATACACAAAACATATTTAACAAAGCGAAAGTCTTTTAAATAACCAACAAAAGGGTCTTGATCGCAATGATCACCCGCCAAGGATCTCAACCTGAATAAACTTATCAAAAACATTGTTTGCATTCATAGTCGCTCTAGCCTTCACGGGATGGCAACTCATCTGATGTGCCGAATCGAACGGATGACACCAGCCAACCATGCAAAGAACAATTACGGTTGGTTAGTCTAATGAAAGACTAAGCAAGGGTACAAAGCAGAGTGGTTCGAAGTAGACGTATTAGGTTAGACTCATCGTCTCTCGAATAACAGTCCATAACGATAGTCAACCACCATACTCCTACTAGAATATATGAAAAGGCATGATCAAGAAAGATTCTAGAGACCGAGTCTCACAACAATCAACACAAAGAAGACTCCAACGAATTGAGTCTTATCGGAAGCATGACAAATGTTGGGAAACATTAATTAATCACAGAATCACAGTATCGCATACGAGCGATTTAAAAGTTATGGTGAGTTTTCCTAGCTGCACTATCGCCTAGCTGCACTACTCGCCGAAGGGTATATTAATTATGTTCGACAACGGCACATATCTTATTTAATTCCAAAACGGACATCACGTTATAAGCTTTTAGATATATGTTTCGCCATGAGGGACATATATCGAAGGAATGGACCTCGCAGGGTCCAAACCTCAATCCACATCACGTTCATATCCACATCTCGTTTGCATCCACATCTCGTTGGTGTCAAGGTCTCCACTGCCCTCTCAACCCATAATTATCAAGAAACTACTGGACCTCACATAGAGCCCAAAGTTCCTACGAATACTCGTGCTAACTAAACAGTTCAACACAGCAATAAATCACATCAAAGCCATCAAGGCCCACATCTACAATATATATCTATAATAGCGTTGTTCTAGCAGAATATACAACCTATTATAATATCATCTTTTAATCAATTATTAACAAAGCTGTTCCCAACGAACAATAAATCAGTAAATCATCCCAAATTAATTAACAACTAAACAATTGATAATTAATTAAAATATGGAATGATGAGCAAGAGCGAACCGCCACTTGCCTGGAGTAGATTCGGCGATGAATCTAGACGAGATGACTACTGATGATATCCTTTCCGAGGATATGGCCTAAGTTTCAGATAGCTCTAGCAGGATTACGGGTCCACACGCGATCCCGCAATTAACGTTATAATGCTCGATCGATCTCGGATTAAAATCCGGACTGGAATTGAATTGGGCTTCTCAGCCCACTACTAGAATTTAATTACCAAATAGGGGCCCACCACCTTGCTTCTTCTTCTACACGTACACAACAATGGCAACAGCTTCAAGGAAAGAAGCTCTCTCCGCCAACACGCAGCCACCACCAGCAGCCAGAAGCGGCGAAGCTGGGTCTTCTCGTCGGGAAGGAGTGATATCTGCAGTGCCACCACGCAGAAGTACTCACGGCCAGACGAGCAGCGGCTAACACCGAACAGCAGCGGCGAACAACACCCAACAGCCCACGAACGGTGGCATCTTCGCCGGGTGTCTTCTCGCCGGGAAGCGGCTCGTCGACGCCGGGGATGAACAACCACCAGCAGGGATTGGCGCGGAGAAGCTCTGCGAAACTCGGCGGAGCTCGGCAAGGAGACGAAGCACAGCGGCTCGCCGGGGAAGATGGGGGAGGCTCGCCGGCGGGAAAGAGACGGCCGAGAGGAGAGCTGGGGAGAGATGGCCGAGAGGAAGGAGGGAGTGATGCCCATCAGCTTACGATCGGCTCCCTATATAGCCCAGGAGGGAGGGAACAGAGCTCCGACAACACACTTGCAGGAGAGCCCAAGTGGTGCCCCCGACAAGGCTACAGGGATAAGATGGTTGGAGGATAAGATTGCACAGGGATAAGATTTGGTATGGGTTTTAAACCCCGGAAATTATATGTTTGTATCCAAACAAATATTCTAAGCCCCGAAAATACATCGAATGTATTTTCTACCACTCAGGGAATTATTTCGGAGATCATGGATATTACGGAAAATCCGAACTCCCTTGAAAGCGAAATAATTATTAAACAAAGGATGAGAAAAATTACCCAAATGTCCTTACTAAAAACTGAGGGGTATTACATTACTACCCCCTTAGAAAACGTTTCGACCCCGAAACTTGCATTAAACCAATGAGTAACCTGCCTCACCATCAAACTTACTATCTGAACTTAATATCCTTAAACATGACATCATCTCACAAACCTTATCTCCATACTACATACCATGTAGTAATTCTTACTAACTCTATAAGATCATGACTATCTTAGAGTAAGGGTCTCCCAAAATCATCATAACGATATTAATGTACCTTTAATAGGATAACACACATTTTTCCTCCAATCTTCTTATAAACAAACCCAAGGTTTACACATTAACTTCTCACAACTCAGATAAATCTTAATAACCTCGAATCATAACTTTCTTAATTCCCTTAATGGTACTTTACACAATCCCATCATTTATCTTAAAGTAAGACTGACCTTACGCCATTTCTAACTTAAAATCCTTATAAGAATAATTTAACACATCTCTTTAAACAATTTCTAACTTATCTCCTTTAAGATTCCTTATTTCCTCCAAGAACAATCACAATATCTTATTCCTACGTTCCTCAAAACGTATCACATGAGATATTACTCCTATTTCCTCAAAGAGAGTGATATCATAAGCCTTATAGATGACATACTCACAAGATGTCAATCCTTGACAATTTACCAAGAGTCATAACTCTTCATCCTCTGGAAATTTCACTTATCGAGTCCAACGACTCGTACTGTCTTAAATGACTTATTTCTAACTTAAAATCCTTATATTCACACACAATCTACTATCCATCCAGGACTTAATCGCATCATTTCCTTATATTACCTCAAACGAATCTCAAATAGATCTCCTCAAAGGACACCTATGATTTCGTACACTTGGCTTTTCCAAAAGCTTTAACCATTGGTCCTACATGGGTTATACTTACTTATGAACCCGACCATCATAACTCCGGATTTCACAGTCTTACTCAAGATCGCCATAGGGAAAACGAGTTCTTATTGAACTATTCCCTTAATCAATTTATTCCCTTCACAACACTCTATCCTTATTAATGCTTACAGCATGATTCCACAACTAGGCATTCCAGACTTTGCACTAGTCCATCTCTATATATTTCTAATGGAACAAAAATTCCAAGCACGCAAGTGAGATATAACTCTTAATCTCTGAGAACATTAACTCCACATATTTATTCCTACACCTTAAGAAATCCCAGCAGGACTCAGCTTACGAGACAACGCTCTCGCAAAAATTAATGTCACCACTGTGACGTTACTCCTAAAATGGAGAAAGATCTTAGGGATGGATTTAGAATTTAAGCAATAAAGTCGACCCTAGGGTTAACCATGTAGGGAACGAACATCTATGCTACAAACGATACTCCTCCCCTATGAGTCTGACAGCCTTTATCCACACATGATATATACTGTTTCCACCACTCCTGGGGTTTCGTATGAACGATTAATTTGCAATAACAACGATTTCAGAAATTGTCCAACGCAAGGAAACATTTCTTTATCATTCGAACATTACATTACTGACTCAGGGGGTACGGTCTTCACCTCCTCGGGTGGACTACTAGGTTCACCGAACTCAAAACACAATGAGGGAACCGGGAACTCAAGCCTATCTAGAGATGGCGGAGCCATCTCGGCTTCTTCCGAGTCCCTCTGAAGAAAAAAGAATGCACCTATATCCTCCGGGTGACGAGAAGAGAGTTAGTCTTTCTAAATATGGAAGTTCGCTTACCATATCAGACTAAAGAAGAAGGCATGACTATGAACGATGTCATTTCAAATTCTTTTCATTTTTGAAAACTCAGAGCCCTCGAAAACATTTCTCAACTTAAAACGAGTAAATGATTTATAAAATCCCAACTCGTAAAAAAAAATTCGGCTCTGATACCAAATCTGTAACACCCCCAAAATATTCCCTTGGAAAGGCATTACCGCCAGTGACCTCAGACGTTCTGTCCGATGTCACCCAAGGCTTTACCAGTTGATATAAATCATCAAACAACAACTATGATACAAAATATCATAACTTTCATTTAAACCAAAGTCTCGGAATTACAACATAATTCCAAATACATCAAAAATACAGCGGAAGTCTTTACACAAAACATATTTAACACAACGAAAGTCTTTTAAATAACAAACAAAGGGTCTTAATCGCAATGATCACCCGCCAAGGATCTCAACCTGAATAAACTTATCAAAAACATTGTTTGCATCCATAGTCGCTCTAGCCTTCACGGGATGGCAACTCATCTGATGTGCCGAATCGAACGGATGACACTAGCCAACCATGCAAAGAACAATTACGGTTGGTTAGTCTAATGAAAGACTAAGCAAGGGTACAAAGTAGAGTGGTTCGAAGTAGACGTATTAGGTTAGACTCATCGTCTCTCGAATAACAGTCCATAACGATAGTCAACCACCATACTCCTACTAGAATATATGAAAAGGCATGATCAAGAAAAGATTCTAGAGACCGAGTCTCACAACAATCAACACAAAGAAGACTCCAACGAATTGAGTCTTATCGGAAGCATGACAAATGTTGGGAAACATTAATTAATCACAGAATCACAGTATCGCATACGAGCGATTTAAAAGTTAAGGTGAGTTTTCCTAGCTGCACTATCGCCTAGCTGCACTACTCGCCGAAGGGTATATTAATTATGTGCGACAACGGCACATATCTTATTTAATTCCAAAACGGACATCACGTTATAAGCTTTTAGATATATGTTTCGCCATGAGGGACATATATCGAAGGAATGGACCTCGCAGGGTCCAAACCTCAATCCACATCACGTTCATATCCACATCTCGTTTGCATCCACATCTCGTTGGTGTCAAGGTCTCCACTGCCCTCTCAACCCATAATTATCAAGAAACTACTGGACCTCACATAGAGCCCAAAGTTCCTACGAATACTCGTGCTAACTAAACAGTTCAACACAGCAATAAATCACATCAAAGCCATCAAGGCCCACATCTATAATATATATCTATAATAGCGTTGTTCTAGCAGAATATACAACCTATTATAATATCATCTTTTAATCAATTATTAACAAAGCTGTTCCCAACGAACAATAAATCAGTAAATCATCCCAAATTAATTAACAACTAAATAATTGATAATTAATTAAAATATGGAATGATGAGCAAGAGCGAACCGCCACTTGCCTGGAGTAGATTCGGCGATGAATCTAGAAGACACGACTACTGATGATATCCTTTCCGAGGATATGGCCTAAGTTTCAGATAGCTCTAGCAGGATTACGGGTCCATACGCGATCCCGCAATTAACGTTATAACGCTCGATCGATCTCGGATTAAAATCCGGACTGGAATTGAATTGGGCTTCTCGGCCCACTACTAGAATTTAATTAGCAAATAGGGGCCCACCACCTTGCTTCTTCTTCTACACGTACACAACAATGGCAACAGCTTCTAGGAAAGAAGCTCTCTCCGCCAACACGCATCCACCACCAGCAGTCAGAAGCGGCGGAGCTGGGTCTTCTCGTCGGGAAGAAGTGACATCAGCAGCGCTACCACGCAGCAGTGCTTATGGCCAGACGAGCAGCGGCTAACACCGAACAGCAACGGCGAACAACACCCAACAGCTCACGAACGGCGGCGTCTTCGTCGGGTTTCTTCTCGTCGGGAAGGGGCTCGTCGACGCCGGGGATGGACAACCACCAGCAGGGATTGGCGCGGAGAAGCTCGGCGAAACTCGGCAAGGCGGCGAAGCACAGCGGCTCGCCGGGGAAGATGGGGGAGGCTCGCCGACGGGAAAGAGACGGCTGAGAGGAGAGCTGGGGAGAGATGGCCGAGAGGAAGGAGGGAGTGATGCCCATCAGCTTACGATCGGCTCCCTATATAGCCCAGGAGGGAGGGAACAGAGCTCCGACAACACACTTGCCGGAGGCCCCAAGTGGTGCCCCCGACAAGGCTACATGGATAAGATCGCTGGAGGATAAGATTGCACAGGGATAAGATTTGGTATGGGTTTTAAACCCCGAGAATTATATGTTTGTATCCAAACAAATATTCTAAGTCCCGAAAATACATCGAATGTATTTTCTACCACTCAGGGAATTATTTCGGAGATCATGGATATTACGGAAAATCCGAACTCCACTGAAAGCGAAATAATTATTAAACAAAGGATGCGAAAAATTACCCAATTGTCCTCACTAAAAATTGAGGGGTATTACAGCTATTATATATATATTTATGATGATTGCCTTGATGGCATTGATATGGACTATTGTGTGCTTGAACTGTTTAGTTAGCACGAGTATTCGTAGGAACACTACTAGGGCCCTGTGAGGTCCAGTCGTTTCTTTATAACCTGGTGGAGAGGGCGACAAAACCCCTAACACCATTTTGTTGGTCATGACCTTCCTCTATACTAGGGTATAGAGGTGGTGCACTTAGCCAGTGTCATAAACCTGGGAGTTCCTCCCAAAAGATCTCTCGTCTCGGGACAAGCTGATCATGATAAAAGCTTATAACATGATGCGCGTTTTGGAATTAAATGAGATAAGTGCCGTTGGTGCACATAATTAATATACCCTCAGGCGAGTAGTGCAGCTAGGAAATAGTGTAGCTAGGAAAACTCGTCTTGACTTTGATCAGAGTAAAGTTCTCTTTCCAATCTGGATTCGCACTGTGCGGTGAGGTTGGTCGTGAACCGAAACATCAAGTCGTTTTGAACGCTTGTATGAAATTATATGTTCTCCAACATTTATCATGCTTCCGATAAGACTCAATTCATTGAAGTCTTCTGTTGGGTTGATTGCTGTAAGACTCGGTCTTTCAGAATCTCCTCTTGATCATGCCTTTTCGTATATTCCAGTAAGAGTATGATGGTTGACTATCGTCATCGGTTATTATTCGAGAAGCAATGAGTCTAACCTAATACAACTACTTCTAACCACTCTGCTTTTAACCCTTGCATAGTCTTTCATTGAAATTCCGAGACTATGGTTTAAATGAAAGTTATAATATTTGTATTATAACTGTTGGTTTATGATTTGTATCAATTGGTTAAGCCTTGGGTGACATCGGACAGAACGTCTGAGGTCACTGGCGGTAATACCTTTCAAGGATACAATTGAGGGGTGTTACAGATCTGGTATCAGAGCCAAAAGTTTTTAAAATGGGTTGGGATTTTATAAACCATTTACTCATTTTAAATTGAGAAATGTTTTCAAAGGCTCTGAATTTCCATTGAAAATTGTGCCGTTCTAGTCGTGCCTTCTCTTTAGTCTGATATGGAAGTTCACTTCTATATTTAGAAAGACTAACTCTCTTCTTGTTGCCCCGTAGGATATGGGTGCATGCCTTTCTCTCAAGAGGGATTCAGAAGATGCCGAGATGGCTCTGCCATCTCCAGTAAGGCTAAATTTCCCTATTCCCCCGAGATGCTTTAAGGTCGGTGGACCCAGTAGTCCACCTGAGGAAGTGAAGTATGTACTTTCGGAGTCAGTGGTATTAGTTTCCGACAAGACCATGGTTCCTGTGGCAGAGCCCATAGAGGAGCAGATGGAGGACACCGAGGACAAAGGTTACCCTTCAGATTATGATACAGGATACTTCGGTGATGACCTCCTGATGGAGTCAATCCCCGAATAAGAAGAAGAGACGTCAGAGTATACAGGAGGATACCTTGACGATGATTTGGAGATTGAGTCGGTTCCCGAGGAGGATCCTGAAGAGGATCCCGAGGAAGAAGAGGACCTAGAAGAGGATCCAGAGGAAGACCCTGAGGAGAACCACGAGGAGCAGGGCCAAGAATCTGATGGCTTGAGGCACTTGTTGGTGGACGGTGAGGACACGGGGATGCAGTTCATCTACCCAAGTCCGCCACCTGAACGAGTGTACTCGCCATTAACTTCCGCTGATTGGGAAGCACTCTATGTTGAGTATGGCATCAGAGGAAGTGGACCACAAGAGGTACCTGAGAACTCCCAACCTAATCCTGTTCGGAGAAGGCTGAGGTCGAGTTCTGAATTGCGAGAAATACTTCGCCAAAGTCAGATGATCTATTTTGAAGAGCACCGTCTGATGAACGAGATAGCTGATCGTGCTCAAAGATGGGCAAGGTCAGGAGAGCCAAATGAGGATGATCAGGATATTACCGTGTCTAGTATAAGGCCAAGGACACCAGGGTCAAAGGATGAACCATGTGTTCCCGGGTCGAGCAGGGTCAGAAGTCCATCGTTTAATTCCGATGAAGAACCTCGCTCGAAGAAACCTTGTATGGGCAGTTTGCCTTACAAGAAACGTCTTTAGGGAGCCTTGATATGGGCCGACGTTGACTATAGTAGTTTCTTTTGCTAGTATTCCGATGTATATGCGGTGAAATACAAAAATCTCCGAGCAACTTTGTTCAGAAGCTCGGGAGATTTCTTTTGTAAAACCTTATGACCCAGTTGGAAGTTCATCTATATAAATTACCAAGTTGATCCATTCTGAGTTGATTTTATTACGTTAAGTATATTGGAAAGATATTAATGTATAAAATACTTGGAATTTGATCGGTAAACAGATGGTGAACACAAGAAACAACGTTTGTACCGGTACTGGGCCAAGTAATGATCCCATACCAATTGAAAGGAACACTGCGAACCCTATGGAGGAACATGAGTCTGCTTCCAACAATAACCCACGGGGCAATGGCCAAGCTCAGGCCGACGCTCCAGCGGTGTTTGATGCAGCGACAATTGCTGCTATTCGGGGAATTGTTATACAAGCATTCACCGACATTATGCGACCAGTCGCACCCCAGGCACAAGACGTGCTAGTTCCTCCAGTGGTTCCTAGAGTTGAGGAGCCAAATGTCCATGTACACCGAGATGAGGCGGTCAGGAATAGAGGTGATTATGGCCGAGCACTAAAGGCCATTAACTCTATGAGAGTTGACATTTATGATGGAAAAGGAGAGCCAGTCAGAGTGGCTCATTGGTTTTCCCACATGGAGAGGTTATTCCGCAATGTTGAATGCACGGAAGCAGAGAAAGTGCACATTGCTTTCCTTCAGTTAAAGGAAGTAGCTAGTGAATGGTGGGAAAGTACTGGCTTAGCTGATCATGCCGATCTGAACTGGGGCATGTTCAAGGCTAAAATGATGGACCGTTTCTTTTCTCGGGCTATGAGGGAAGAGAAGCACAAGGAGTTTCTTTACCCAAAGACCGATGGATTAAAAGTGACCAAGTTGGCGGCCAAGTTCAGTCACTTATTGCAATACGCTGGGTCGGATGTGTCCAACGAGGAGCAGAAAATCTGGCACTTCCATGAATGGATGAGTCCAGTTATTAAACCATGGATGGTGCGTCACGGATGTTCTACCTTGGAATAGTACGTGGATGCAGCCTATAAGCTGGAGGTGACTCTAGAGGAGTCGACCAAGAGACGGAATCGCCAGAGGTCGATGCAAAATCAACCTCAGGCAAGTGGATTTAAACGTCCTGCGCCACCGTCTAATTTTGCCAAGTCTAGCAAGGCAAAGATGGATATGACTCAAGGAGGGTCAACACAGGAATCGGGTCAAGGCAAGAGTCTGATCCAGTGCTACAATTGTGGTACAACTGGGCACAAGAGCAATGCATGTCAGAAGGAAAGAAAGACGTGTTTTGACTGTGGAATTGAAGGGCACGTGCATAAATTCTGTCGGCAGGGAAAGTAGAAAGGAACGGAGTCACGGGGGTCTGTTAATCAAAACAATTGACCCAGGTTTAAACCGGCGGAGACTCCTAGTCCTTCGATGCAGACAACTGCACAGAACAAGGGGAAAGCCCCAGCTGCTTCTGGAGGTCAACGCCTTTACGAGATGCGTGAGGCGGATGGACCAAATACACCAATTGCTCAAGGTACTCTATACCTTCATTCTGTGCTTGTGTGTATATTATTTGATTCGGGTGCTACCTATTCTTTTATTTCGGAAAATTGTATTAGCAAGTTAGGCTTAGTTTGCAACGAGGGTTATGAACCTTTTGTTGTAAATCTTCCCAATGGTGACCATTTAGTGGGAACCAAGCGTCTGTCAGAATTTCCGATTACCATTCAGGGTAAGAGGTTCGAAGCAGATATGGTTTGTATTGCCATGGCTCCATACGACATTATTCTCGGTATGGATTGGCTGACGCGTCATGGGGCGGTGATCGATTTTAGTTCAAGAACTGTGACGGTGTCATCTGGGGGCCAGTGTGTATGCAAATTTAAGGGTCGGAATGACGCTGATAACGGCAAGCTTATCAATGTGATGGCTGCGTTTAAGCTACTTCGACAAGGTTGTGTCGGGTACCTTTCCTATCTGGATCCGCTCGTGAAATATGAACCATCAATTTTTGATATTCCTGTGATTAGTGAGTTTCCGGATGTCTTTCCGGAAGAAATTCCTGGATTACCCCCAAATCGTGACGTGGAATTTTCTATTGATCTTCAGCCTGGTACCGTGCCGATCTCTAAAGCACCGTACCGGATGGCTCCTGCGGAGATGCAAGAGTTGAAGAAGCAACTCGAGAGTCTTCTTGACAAGGTTTATGTAAGGCCGAGTGCATCGCCTTGGGGTGCTTCGGTTTTGTTTGTCAAGAAGAACGATGGATCGTTTCGACTTTGTATCGACTATCGAGAGTTGAATAAAGTCACGATCAAGAACAAATATCCTTTGCCAAGGATTGATGATCTGTTGGATCAGCTGCAGGGAGCCAAAGCCTTTCCAAAATCGATCTGAGATCTGGTTATCATCAGCTCAGGATTCGTGAGGAAGATATTCCGAGGACTGCATTCCGGACGAGATATGGCCACCACGAGTTTGTAGTCATGCCATTTGGACTTACCAATGCTCCAGTAGTTTTCATGGATCTGATACATCGATGTTTTCACCAGTACTCGGAAAAGTTCGTGGTGGTCTTCATCGACGACATTTTAATCTATTCCCCGAGCGTGGAAGCTCATGAGGAACATCTTCGGATTATTTTGTCAGTCCTTAGACAAAATCAGCTGTATGCAAAGTTGTATAAATGTGACTTTTGGATCAAGGAAGTGGCTTTCTTAGGCCATGTGATCAATGAGAAAGGGGTAATGGTTGATCCCCAGAAGATTGAAGCAGTAGCCAATTGGAAGCGACCTCAGAATATGAAGGAGGTGCGCAGTTTCCTAGGACTTGCTGGATACTACCGACGGTTCATGGAGGGATTTTCTAAGATCGCTCTACCTATGACCGGTCTGCTCCGCAAGGTCCACAAGAAGTTTATCTGGGATGACAAGTGCGAGGCCAGTTTTTAGAAGCTGAAATAATGTCTGACCTCCGCACCAGTGCTAATGCTACCGGAAGGAACTGATGGTTATGCGGTCTATAGTGATGCTTCAAAGAGTGGTTTAGGATGTGTGTTGATGCAAAGAGGCAAGGTTATCGCTTACGCATCTAGACAACTGAAAACCTATGAAGAAAACTATCTGACGCATGGTCTGGAGTTAGTAGCAGTAGTTTTTGCGCTGAAGATTTGGAGACACTATCTCTATGGTGTGAGATGACAAGTCTTCACTGATCACAAGAGTCTCAAGTATATATTCACTCAGAAGGAGTTGAATATGAGACAACGTCGTTGGTTAGAGCTACTCAAAGACTACGACATCGAACTGCTGTATCATCCAGGAAAGGCTAATGTAGTAGCCG
Source organism: Rheum nobile (assembly GCA_027886185.1). Lineage (NCBI taxonomy): Eukaryota > Viridiplantae > Streptophyta > Magnoliopsida > Caryophyllales > Polygonaceae > Rheum > Rheum nobile. The sequence goes on along the minus strand of WOAB01000595.1, from coordinate 4,348,502 downwards.
ATGCCTTGAGTCGGAAGATGCCGCACGAGACGGTAGTGGCTCTACTTACTGCTCAGACCAAGCTGAACCAAGGGTTGTGCGAGATTGAAGTCTTGTACGATCAACATCGAGGATACCTGAGTATGCTTGAGATTCAAGCTACGCTTCTTGATCAGATCAGGGAGAAGCAGGTCGATGATGTGATCTTAGTGAAGCTAAGCAGTGAATTAATGGACGAGAAAGCTCCCGGTTTCGTGATTCAGGAAGATGGATCACTCTGGTTTCAAGACCGGATTTGTGTGCTTGACGTTGATGGTCTTCGCCAGTTAGTGATGAGAGAAGCCCATTTGTCAGCTTATTCTGTACATCCAGGCTCTAGCAAGATGTATAAGGACCTCAGAAAGAAGTTCTGGTGGCCCAACATGAAGTGGGATGTAGCAGAGTTTGTGGCGAAATGCTTGACTTGTCAGAAGGTCAAGATAGAACACCGCATACCAGGTGGTGAATTGCTACCCCTTCCAGTTCCAGAATGGAAATGAGAGGATATTGCAATGGATTTCTTCATAGGGCTGCCCAAGACTCAGAGTCAAAAGGATGCTATCTGGGTAACCATTGACAGGCTCACGAAGAGTGCTCACTTCGTGGCTATCAAGTCAACATGGGGAACCCAGAAGCTATCAGAAGTGTTCTTACACGAGATTATCCGTTTACATGGTACCCCGAAGACCATTGTATCGGATCGTGATGGCAGATTCATGTCGAGATTCTGAAAAGAATTACACAAGGCCATGGGAACCGAGTTGAGGTTCAGTACTGCGTTTCATCCTCAGACGGATGGACAGTGTGAGACGACCATCCATACCTTGGAGGATATGCTGAGATCATGTGTACTCGATCGTCCGACTAGCTGGGAGAACAGCCTGAGTCTAATTGAGTTCACATACAATAATAGCTGGCACACTACTATCAAGATGGCTCCATTCGAGGCTTTGTATGGTCGAAGGTGCAGATCTCTGATTTGTTGGGATGAGAATGCCGACAAGATTCTGCTCGGACCAAAGCTAGTCGAAAGAACTGTCTCAGACATTGCCTTGATAAGACAAAGGATGTTGACATCTCAAAGTCGACAAAAGTCTTACGCTGATCCGAAGCATAGGAATGTTGAGTTTGAGGTTGGTGACAAAGTCTTTGTCAAAGTGTCGCCATCCAAGGGAGTGTTCAGATTTGGTAAGCGTGGGAAGCTTAACCCTCGCTACGTGGGACCATTTGAGATCCTTGATAGGGTGGGATCTCTAGCGTACCGTTTGGCATTACCGCCATCAGCACATCCAGTGCATAAAGTGTTCCACATATCCTTGTTGAGGAAGTACGTGCCAGATGAATCTCATGTGCTGAGTTATGAAGACATCGAGATTCAAGCAAATGGTACCTACGAGGAAATACCTGTGCGTATTCTCGAACATCGTGAGAAGCACTTGCGCAACAAGGTAGTACCATTGGTACGGATTTTGTGGTCCAAGTCAGGAACCGAAGATGTTACTTGGGAGACTGAGGAGGATATGCTTAGACGCTTTCCCGAGTTGTTTTCGGCCTAAGTTTCGGGGTCGAAACTTCTTTTAAGGGGGAGGTGATGTAATATCCCTCATTTTGTAAGGGTATTTTGGAAATTTTCCAACTCCCGTACTACAAGTCGGATTAATTTCAGAGAAGTTTGGACATTCTGTCAAATGTTTGATCTCTATAATATTATTCTGAGTAGTATAAAATATAGTTGACGTATTTTCGGGGTTAAATAGTCGTTCGTGTATGAATATATTTAACCTGGGGTTAAAAATATTTAACCACATGTAAACAAAGGACAAAGGTCAAAACGGACAAAGGGCAAAGAAGACAAAAGGCCCAGAAATGGCCTTCACCGCACCCGCGGTCAGTCCACCGCACCCCGCGGTGGAGGCCATTTCCTGAGGCGGCCACCGCACCCCACCGCACCCGTGGTGCCGACTTCAGTGACAACTTTTTCCTGCTTCGCCGAACTGCAGACGCTGCAACGTTTGCTTTTCTGAGCTGCTTATCACTTCCTTGTCTGTAGGCGCCCCTATGATGCAGCTCCTTGCTTGTGTGCTCCTTTTTGGCCTATAAATGGGGAAGAATTTGAGGAGAAAGATGGCACAAAGCAGAGCTTTCTTCTTCCTCCTCTGAAATTTCCTTCCTCCATTGTTGCCTGAGTTTGAAGCTTCGCCGAAGTATTATCGGAACTTCCTTTGAGTGGTGAAGGTGCTCCCAAGTAGTGTTTGAAGGAACAAGGTGTTTGGAGATCAAACCCCAATCGAATTAAGGCCAAACAAATTGGATTTGGTGAGTTTCCTCCATCGTCGCTGTCAAACCTCTCGCCCCTACCTCCTGACCGCACCCACGGCAAAACACCACCATACCCCGCGGCCAAGGGCCACCGCACCCGCGGTGAGGCCGGCGCACCCGCGGTGGGCTGGGTCCGTGGTGTGTTTCTTGGGTGTTGTGGTCTTGGGCGAGGCTTGGTTCCTTCGATTCCTTTCGTATTCTCTTAGATTTGTATATTTGGTTATCAAATCTAACTTAGGGTCTCGTTATGGGCCATTTTATAGGGATTTGTTATTCGAGATCTGTCCCTGTTTCAGACCCAGGAACTCGTCGTCTCTAAGCTTTGTTTAAGATTTCGTCGGATCTAAGGCAAGTGGCGGTTCGCTCTTGCTTATCATTCCATATTTCCATTAATTATCAATTGTTTAATTGTTAATTAATTTGGGATGATTTACTGTTTTCGTTGGGAACAATTTTGATAAATGATATGATTAAAACATGATATTATAATAGGTTGTATATCTTCTAGAACAACGCTATTATATATATATTTATGATGATTGCCTTGATGGCATTGATGTGGACTATTGTGTGCTTGAACTGTTTAGTTAGGAGGAGTATTCGTAGGAATGCTACTAGGGCCCTGTGAGGTCCAGTCGTTTCTTTATAACCTGGTGGAGAGGGCGACAAAACCCCTAACACCATTTTGTTGGTCATGACCTTCCTCTATACTCGGGTATAGAGGTGGTGCACTTAGCCAGTGTCACAAACCTGGGAGTTGCTCCCAAAAGATCTCTCGTCTCGGGACGTGTTGATCATGATAAAAGCTTATAACGTGATGCGCATTTTGGAATTAAATGAGATAAGTGCCGTTGGTGCACATAATTAATATACCCTCAGGCGAGTAGTGCAGCTAGGAAATAGTGCAGCTAGGAAAACTCGTCTTGACTTTGATCAGAGTAAAGTTCTCTTTCCAATCTGGATTCGCACTGTGCGGTGAGGTTGGTCGTGAACCGAAACAACAAGTCGTTTTGAACGCTTGTATGAAATTATATGTTCTCCAACATTTATCATGCTTCCGATAAGACTCAATTCATTGGAGTCTTCTGTTGGGTTGATTGCTGTAAGACTCGGTCTTTCAGAATCTCCTCTTGATCATGCCTTTTCGTATATTCCAGTAGGAGTATGATGGTTGACTATCATCATCGGTTATTATTCGAGAAGCGATGAGTCTAACCTAATACGACTACTTCGAACCACTCTGCTTTTAACCCTTGCATAGTCTTTCATTAGACTAACCAACCGGTTATATTCCTTGCATGGTTGGCTGGTGTCATCCGTTCGATTCGGCACATCAGATAGATTGCAGTTCCGTGAAGGCTAGAACGACTATGAAGGCAAATGGTGTTTTTGATAAGTTTATCCAAGTTGAGATCCTTGGCGGTGATCGTTGTGATCAAGACCTTATGTCATTTACTTTTAAAAGACTTTCGCTGTATTTCTGATGTATTGAAACTCCGAGACTATGGTTTAAATGAAAGTTATAATATTTGTATTATAACTGTTGGTTTATGATTTGTATCAACTGGTTAAGCCTTAGGTGACATCGGACAGAACGTCTGAGGTCACTGGCGGTAATACCTTTCAAAGATACAATTGGGGGGTGTTACAATAGTAGTGGTAGAACTCTCGCATCTAAACCTCATTCACAGTTGCCTTGTTGGAATAGAGTCGTTCCCATCCTTGGAAACGCAAAAGTTCCAAAACCCCGTCCACCTTGTGCTCAACAAAGAAGCTTTCATGAATTAGAAGCGGCGGGAGAATTTCCTTACCATATGAAAAGTCTGGAGCATAAGTCGAAACAGAAAGCTCCAATTTCCCTTTGCCATCAGTTTTGGCCTTCTTCTTCTCAGTCTGTGCAGCGGAACGGAGCTGTGCCTTTAGCGGTCTGGGGGCGGTTTCATCACCACCTGATTTCGACGGCGTCAACTCCGCAGTTGGAGCCTTGCGAAGCTCCAAGAACTAAACTTCCTCCTCTTCTTCCTCCTCCTGAGCGGTCGCAGCGAGATCAGTCAATTTTCGCTTGCGAGTTGGAGGCGGTGCCAAAGATGCAACCTTTACCCCCAGTTTCTCCTCAATAGACTTCATGGACTGTTCCTCCTCTTTAATTATGTCCTTAGAGGGGGAAGAAATGTAACACCCCCGATTTATACCTCGGTAGTGCCACATGCCAGTGACCTCAGACGTTCTGTCTGATGTCACCCCAGGCTTTGGTCGGAACATTTAACCTAATTAAACATATTAAATAATGAAAGATTAAAGAGCGGAAGACTTTTTGTACATGAAACTCAACCCTTTTATTTAAAGATCTCTCTTCAAACGAGGAGATGATTTTACAACAGAGTATTAATACAACGGAAGACTTTAAAGAATCTTAATAATTTAAAACACTTAACAACTTAAAACACTGACACTTAAATCTTCGTCTGCAAGCCTCTTATCCTTTAACAGGTTACTTTGACTTCGGGCATCAACCTCTGATGTGCCGAATCGAACGGATGACACCAGCCAACCATGCAGAGAACAATAACGGTTTGTTAGTCTAATGAAAGACTAAGCAAGGGTACAAGCAGAGTGGTTCGAGTGAGCGTAACCGTTTACTATCATTGTCCCTCGAATAACAACCGACGGAACGATACATAATCCGGTACTTTCGCTGAATGATTATTATTAGATATGCACTGAAGAGAAGACTCCAAAGGACATGAGCCTTATAGGAAATTATGACAACTGTTTGGGAACGTTAAAGTTTCACACAAGCTTTTAATTTAACTTGTTGTTTCGGTTCACAACCAACCTCACTGGCACTTAACTTACTGTTTGGGAAGGTGTATTAATTATGTGCGACAACGACACTTAACTTAACCACTTACAACACTCACATCAACATTAAGACTTTTAATATTATTAAGAGCAGCTACGGAGCTTTAAACCTCAGGGTGACAATTATGCCTACCCCAATTAGTACAACTACCAAAGCTTATTAATTATGTGATTAACCGCACTTATCTTATTACAACACACACCCTTCTGTTAAGGCTTTTAATTATTATTCCGAGTGACAACGGAAGTTTAATACACTGGGTGACCTTACGTCCACCCCGATACACTGGCGAGGTGCTTAATTAATTTACCGCCGTTAAATTAACCCGAGTAACAATGGAAGTTTAATACACAGGGTGGTGTTACGTCCACCCAATGGCGCTAGCAAGGCGCTTATACCCCTCCTACCTTAGCGGGTGGTAGGAAGTATCACGTTTAAAAAAACGACTAATCCTTAACCAGATTAGTGTTCCTACGAACATTAGGCTATAAAGAAACGACTAATCTTTAACCGGATTAGCGTTCCTACGAATACTCGTGCTAATCTAGCATTAAATTTAACATTAAATTCTCAATAACACCAACACGGTAATTAACACATAATACTCGTGCTAACAAAACAGTTCAACACAGTAATAATCCATATTAAAGTCCTCTAGGCAACATATATCTATAATAGCGTTGATCTAGCAGTTATACAACCTATTATAATATCACGTTTTAATCATATCATTATTAACATTGTACCCAATGAAACAGTAAATCATCCCAAATTAATTAACAACTAAACAATTGATAATTAATGAAATATGGAATGATAAGCAAGAGCGAACCGCCACTTGCCTGGAGTAGATTCGGCGATGAATCTAGACGAGACGACTACTGATGATATCCTTTCCGAGGATATGGCCTATGCTTTAGATAGCTCTCGATCGATTTTGGATTAAATCTGGACTGAAGCTTAAATGGGCTTTCTCGGCCCACTAGGAGTTAATTAAGGGGAGGGGGCCCCACCTCCTTTCATCTTCTTCCCCCACGATCTATCAACAGCGGCTCAACGGAGCAACAACAACAGCACGCAGCTCGGCACGGCTTCCACACGCCGGGAAGGGGCTCCTCGCCGCCGGGCTGGTTCGCGTCGCCGGGAGTGCATCCACCAGCAGCAGTCAGCAGCCAGCTGTGGCGATGGCAGCCCTTTGTGGCTCCTCACAGCAGCTCGGCGTGGCCTCTTGATGACTCCGGCGAGCTTGGCTCCGGCGAGCAAATCAACGAGAGAGAGATGGAGAGGTTTGGCATTGGTGTCCCCTCAAGCCTTCAAGACCACCTCTATTTCTAGCCCAAGGAAGAAGGCTGAACGAGCTCATCGGATCTTGGGTCGCCGGCGGGAAAGGTGGCCGGAGACGAGAGTGAGAGAGGAAGACGAGTCCGGGAGAGAGATGACTACCTTATATATAGGCCACAGGAAGAGATATTTGTACACAAATATCTCGTATAAATATCTCGTATAAATATCTCGTACAAATATTTTGCACAAATATCTTGCACAAATATCTCGTACAAATATCTTGCACAAATATCTCGTACAAATATCTTACACAGGGAAAGTTTGGTATGGGTTTTAAACCCCGAAAATTATATGTTTGTATCCAAACAAATATTCTAAGTCCCGAAAATACATCGAATGTATTTTATACCACTCAAGGAGTTATTACGGAGATCATGGATATTACAGAAAATCCAACTCCACTGAAAGCGAAAAAAAAACTTATAGAACGAAGGATGGGAAAATTACCCAAATACCCTTACTAAAATTAAGGGGTATTACAAGAAACTCCTTCTTTTTCATGAGGTTGAGGATGTATATGTTCCTCCATAGAAACCATTGCAAGCACATGATTGAGATCATGGGCCTTCAACAAGGATGGAGCGGAGGGAGGCGGAGTTGGTGTCGATGTTGAAGCAGAGGAATTGACAACTTGTTGGACGACGACCTGAGCAACCTCAAGAACAGACGCTGGCACGCCATGGTTTGAAGGTGTAGCGCGGGCGGCCTTGGCCTGTTATAATTGGAGGATGTAAGCATCCATCTCGGCATTGGACATCTTGTCAGTGGAGAGCATCTTACTTGGAGAGTCCATGGATGATGAGAGAGAGCTCGGAGAGATTGCACAAAGATTTGAGAGAGCAGAGAGGCAAGAGAGAATGGCGGTGAGGAACTTGTGATGGAAAGGCAAGTATTGATATGAAAGAGAATATCTTTAGAAGATAAAAATTTTCCAAAGAAAATCCCAACCGACTTGCCAAAAAGCCATCATGATATCTTTTCTCTCGTCTGGTAACAACCACTTTCTACTTCGTTTACCGCGTCGTCGTTCCTGCAACAGAGCTGTCAAATCTCACAGATAGCCATTCCAACGTTCACATGCAGCCTCAATAAATGCAGTCACTAAATCAGTTTCAACGTTCCACTACCACTACTCCCCCTTAATCTGAGTAACGATCTTCGTTCCCCCTGAGACCAAGAGTATTTGCGAGGCTTGTCTGGATATTTCATAGTTGGGTTCACACAAAATATAGTATATCCAAAAATATGGTAGGGAGAAATACAACTCAGATAATTATTCCCAGTAAAAATGTTTATCAAAGAAGGATCATATGGAACGTTTACCAGAATCAAGGCTGAGGGAGGCTGTACAACCGATTATCATGTGGGCTTGTAATGAGGGTTCAATTCATCAAATAGGTTGGTTTAGGTTTCAAATAAGATGTTAGCATGCAATCAAGTAATTAACACAAATCAAAAGACAAGAAGCTAGACCCTAAGACTTGGCAATTCAAGCATACAAAAATCATGAAATAGAAAGACCAAAAAAGTCAGTTTAAGCAAGATACTTCATGATATATGTGAACCAAATTACCCAAGCATTGAGGGAATAGTGGGTGTGAAATTCCTCAATTCAGAGAGATCATGCCAAGGATCAACCGAAGATGCTCGAATGGGCCTTTGTCTAGTGCTTTGGTGAAGATGTCAGCTACTTGATTTTCAGTCCTGCAATGTTCCATTCTAATGAAACCCATGTCAACATTATCACGTAGAAAATGATGATGAATGTCAATGTGCTTAGTACGTGAATGATGAACTGGATTTTTTGAAATGTTAATGGCATTAGTATTATCACACATAATGGGAATAGTGCCAAGAGACATACCAAAGTCCTCCAGTTGTTGTTTGAGCCACAATACCTTAGCACAACAACTTGTTGCGGCAATGTACTCGACTTCTGCAGTGGAAAAGGCCACAGAGTTTTGCTTCTTGGATCCCCATGAGACAAGACATGGACCAAGGAACTGTGTCGTTCCTGAGGTGCTTTTGCGATCCACTACGTGCCCAGCAAAATCAGCGTCAGTGAATCCAACAAGGTTGAAATCATAGTTCTTGGGATACCATAGACAGAGATGGTCCATTCCTTTGAGGTATCGAAAGATTCGTTTTTACTTCCTTCAAGTGTGAGTCCTTAGGATTGGCCTGAAATCTAGCACAGAGACACACACTAAACAAAATATCTGGTTGACTGGCTGTGAGATAGAGGAGAGAACCAATCATTCCTCTATACATAGTGGGATCAAAATTTGTTCCATTCAAATCTACATCCAAGCGAGTGTTAGGAGAAATAGAAGTAACGATGGGTTTTGTAGTATCCATACCATATTTCTTCAACATCTCCTTGATGTACTTTTGTTGATGGATCTTCGTTCCTTCCTTAGTTTGAGTGACTTGTAATCCGAGGAAAAAGGACAGTTCTCCAATCATAATCATCTCAAACTCACTACTCATAAGATTTTTGAATTTCTCTATAAGAGCAGGGTTAGTGGAACCAAAAATAATATCATCAACATACACTTGAACAACCAGAATCTTACCTTCTTGTTCCAGAAGAAATAGAGTCTTGTCAATTGTTCCTCAATGATATCCAATGGAGAGAAGAAACTGTGCGAGTCTATCATACCAAGCATGAGGAGCTTGCTTAAGACCATACAGTGCCTTATCCAGAGCATACACATGAGAAGGAAAGTTGACATCCTCAAAGTCGGGAGGCTGCTTCACATATACTTCCTCTTGAAGATATCCGTTCAGGAATGCAGTTTTGACGTCCATTTGATATAGTGTGAAGCCCTTGTGTGCAGCATAGGCGATGAGAAGACGAATAGCTTCAATGCGAGCCACTGGAGCATAAGTCTCATCATAGTCTATCCCCTCTTGTTGATTGTATCCTTGTGCAACCAACCTTGCCTTGTTCCTTGTGACCACCCCTGAGTCATCTAGCTTGTTCCTAAACACCCAGCGAGTGCCAATGGCATGCTTGTTGCGGGGCAAAGGAACGAGACGCCAGACTTTGTTCCTTTCAAACTGATGTAGCTCTTCTTGCATAGCCATGATCCAGTCAGGTTCCTTCAATACTTCCTTGATAGTCTTGAGTTCTACAAGAGAAATACAAGCATGGAACGCACAGAACATATTCAATTTAGAACGCAAACCTCTTTCACCAAAGGGAGTGATGAAATTATTAGTGGGGTGAGCCTTTTGGATTCGAACACTCTTTGACACAAGAAGGGATGGATCGTCATGTTGTTTCTCGAAGTCGTTCGTCGAAGAGGAAGGAAATGGAGCACCTTCAATTGGGTCTATTCCTTCAGCATTACTCAGGGAATCATCAACAATATCATCACCAGAAGTTCCAGATGGAACAGTGACAACAACTTTAGAGTAAGTTGGACCCGCAACTATTATTGAATCATCAGTAGATGTTGAGGGAACGTTTGCGTCTTGTGTAGAATTGGTTGGAGTATCATCATTGTGGGAGTCATCAGGACTAGAAGGGTCTTGATAGGATGGGGAATCACTATCAGCATTAGGAGCACCGTTCCCACGACTTGGACTAGGTCTAGATGAAGGACCATTGCCTTCATCATCGGAATCCTCTCTTTGCATTATTGGATAACTTTCCTCAGGGAACGTTGTCTCTAACTCACCACTGGCATCTTTGGAGTTTTCATCAAAGACAACGTGGATGCTTTCTTCAATTTTGCGTGAGTTCTTGTTGTAAACTTTGTAAGCCTTGCTTGCCTTTGCATATCCCAAAAAGATTCCTTCATCACTTAGTGGGTCAAACTTCCCTAAGTTATCCTTCCCATTGTTGTGAATGTAATACCTACATCCAAAAGCACGCAAGTGGGAAATATTAAGCTTGCGATCCCTTATTAGTTCATAAGCAGTTTTATTCAATAAGGGACGAAGCATGGCACGATTGAGGATATAACAAGTAGTGTTGATGGCTTCTGCCTAGAAGATCCTTGGAAGATTGCTTTTAATGAGGAGAGTTCTAGCCATGTCTTCTAGAGTCATGTTCTTCCGTTCCACAACCCCATTCTGTTGTGGTGTCCTAGGCGTAGAGAAATCATGCGACACTACATGTTCTTCACAGAAGTTGAAAAACATAGAGTTCTCAAACTCCGTTCCATTCTCGGACCTTATAACTTTCAGCTTCTTTCCCAAACTGGTTTCCACCTTCTTGATGAACGTCTCGAATGCGGAGAAGACTTTATCCTTTGAAGGAAGAAAAATTGTCCAAGTGAATCTAGAATAATCATCGACAATTACGAAAACATACTTGTTCCCACCATGACTTCTTATCCTCATGGGACCACAGAGATCCATATGGATCAGTTCCAGAGGCTGAGAAGTTGTAACATCATGCTTTAACTTGAATAAGGAACAGGTGTGTTTCCCTTTCACACAGGCATCACAGATGCCATGGAACTCAGATCGAACATTTGGGAGACCACAAACATGTTCATTTGCATGAAGTTTGTGAATTAGTTGAAGATTTGCATGTCCAAGCCTTCTATGCCACAGTTCCGTCTCATCAGCTATAGACACAAAACATAGAACTTCCTTTGGCTTGAAATTCTTGTCCATAATGTACACATCCTTGAATCTGACTCCTCTCAGAATGATGTTCTTGGTTTCACGATCTTTGACATAACATTCTTGTGAAGTAAAGACTGTCTTGTTGTTCCCTTGGTCGCAAAGCTGTGCAAATCTCAACAAACTAAAACCAAGTTCATGAACTAAACTTACCTCTCCTACCGTAATGCTGGAGTTTAGTTTTGTTTCTCCTGTTCTAATGATTTCTCTGCATCTCTTGTCTCCAAGGGCCATGCTCCCTCTGGAGTGTTTGTGAAGTGAGGTGAGTTGATCTTATTTTCCGGTCATGTGGCACGAACAAGCACTATCAATGTACCACTTCTCGTTCCCCCTCACTTCAACCTGCACAGAAAAAGTTAGGATTTGGCGACCCAAGCAAGCTTAGCCTTACCTGGTCGAGACACATAATGCAATTGTTCCCTAGGAATAGCATTATCAATGAAAATCTTTTTCTTCCTTGTTCTAGCATGATTATGATTATGTACATGTGAATCATCATAAAAGTCATTCAAGTTCACATTATTACTCCTATTGTTCCTTCTCTCTGTGTTCTCTTCGAAGAACTTCCTTTTCTTTTCACAGTCTCTCTACAAATGTTTGTTGTCCCTACAATACCAACACATCTTGAATTGATCCATTTGAACATACTTTCTGTTGGGAACAACATTCTTGCATTGCTTAGCACGTTCTAGACAAGGAACGTTGGATTGCTTTCCTTGAGACTGCTTGAGGAAGATCTTGTGAGCAGGTTGTCCAGTGTACCATGACTGTTTCTCATTAAGCCCACTCTCAAGGACCTTCACACGTTCCTCAAGATTGCGATTCTTTTCTTTAGCATCATGTAGTTCTCCATCTCTTGATTCACGAAGTTCAAGAATAGATGAATCATCCTCTTTCTTCTTAGAACATGTATAACCACTACCATACCTTGCTTCGATAAACTGAATGTCTTCTGTTTCAGCTTTCTGTTCCACTAGCATGGAGTGAATTTTGTGAACATAGGCTTTCATCTCAGACATCTGTTCCTCAAGCTTAGTTGGTCCGACTACATCACTTGCATCAGTATTGTTAGAGACTTCATTCATACGCAATGAGACCTTTTTATTTCTTGACCTCTGAAGTTCCTCACGATTAGCATCACATGAAGAACAAGGAACAATTGAGCTACTAGCAGTATTAGACATATTTTCTTTTAAACTACTACACTCATCTTCAGAGTTAGCAAGTTCCTCTTGTGTTTTCAAATTTTCAGAATACATTTCCCTTATGAGAGCAATCAGTGATTTCTTATCATAATTCATAAGAGATTTCAAAAAGGTTTCAGGATTTACCTCAAGGTCCTTAGGCAGAGTAGTTGAGCCATTGAGAGTCATTACACACATCTGAGTCATCCCCATTGCCCCAGACAGCAACGAAAGCTTTCTTCTCATTGTTCCCAGAAGTTTTGCTTGATTTATTGGGCTTTAGGCATGAGCTAGAATAGTGACCCTTCTCATTACAATTGTAATAGGTGATGTCTTTGATGTCATGTGTGTCACCATGGTTCCCACCTTTGTTGTTCCTACCTTTGTTGTAAAGGGAACGCATGACTCTAGTTAGTAACACAACCTCAGGATCATTGGAGGCTTCATCGTCATCACGATCATTTTCAATCATGTCTACAACTTGTTCAACCATCAAAGCAATTCCTTTGTTTTTTTGGTCTGTGTTTCTTCCAGCCTTTTCTTCATTGTCATACTTCTGAATCTTGCTGAAGACCTCATGGAACGTCAGTTTGACAGTGTTGGGATTCTCTTTCAGAATAGCCTTAGTCATAGCATGACGATGAGGAAGACCATCAACGATGATGATGATCTTCTTATCCGACAAGATCTACTTGTTAGAAATGGAGTGAGCTGTCAAGTTGGCCGTGATTGCTTCAAATCTGGCCTAGTAAGCACTCACTTCTTCATTATCTTCCATTTTGAAATTGTAGAAGTCCTTCTTGGCTGTGAAACGATCAATTTCACAAAGATCCTTGCTTCCCATGTACATTTGTTCCAAGGCAAGCCACTTAGCATTGGCAGATTCACAAGATTGAAGCTTTTGCACATCTTACTGATTAAGAGCATTGTTGATGAGCATGGCAGCCTTGTAGTTCTTCTCCATGATCTGGAGATCCTCTTGATCCCATTTCTTCTGCTTTCGCTTCTTCTCAAGATTAGCAATCTCAAGATCTCCAAGGGAGATGATCAACCAGCATTGAAAGTCATGACTTTGGACCCACTTGATGAAGAGAGTCTTCCAATGTTGATATTGACCAGCGAGCAACAAGGGAGGCCTTGAAGAGTTCAAACCAACTTCGACAGTGGTAGCAATCATCGTTACCTGAAAATCTGTAAGTAACACATAATCTAGAACAAACCTGCTCTGATACCAATTGTAGAATCAAGTGTGTTAGTACAAGGAACGGTAGAACAGTTCCTTTGGCAACGGAAAATTGTAACAGAAAACAGAGTAACAAACAATGTTCCTTAGAAAGGAAAACTCAATCAAATAACTAGTTGACTGATAAAAACCTCTACCTCTAGGTTTTCCTAGTAGGATTTCACATGTCTACTTGTGTTATTAATCCTGGAATTATAATCAAGCAAGTCGTATCTCAATCTAGTTTACCCCTAGATATCTAGACTTCTTATTGTAATGTTCCTAACAACACATAAGATAATCAAAACCCTAACAAGTACTCAACTTACCATAGTCTTGTCCTTGTAAGTTCTTCTTCTCTTTCTTCTTCACCGAATGCTCAAAGCTCTGGAAAATGCTCAGTCGTGTGTATAGAAATGGTGTTGACGACACCTCTACTTATATCCTAGAATATCCTAATTGATTTGCCCTAGTTTTACTTAAGGAAAATAAATAAAATAATCTACACAATCTTTTCTAACTACAAAATCTTCAACAACTTTATCTCTTGCAGCCCAAGTTGTCTCTTCAAGATATATTTCCAGAAATAGGAGATTCGGCAAATCGCAAGGACAACAGTGCGTGCGTCTCTTCGTTCCTTGGCGTTGTTCCCTTTCTTTTCCTCTTCACAACTGCGCATCACATTTTCTCGTTTGTTCCAGCGCGTTGTTCCATTGTTGACTGCTATGTTCCTTTCAATCTCTATTTTGATTCATCACATTGTTTTCATTGTTCCTTTTATTCACCTAGTTCCTGAAACTCATAGTCACACTAAAAACCATCAAATACAATTGAGTTTATCATCATCAAAACTAGAGGGAACATCATCGTTTTAACACAGTCGTTGATCGAGCTGAATCACCAACTGGAGGAGATATGACTCAATCATGTACAACAGTTGGAAGATAATTCTCGCCAATTTGAGGAGCAGAATCAGAGGAATCTTGAGTTGAACCAAGATCTTGTTACGGTGAAGTCACTGCTAGTGGAGATCTCGATGCGTTAGTGACCACCACCATCGCCACTGAACTCGCACACTCCTGGTGATACCTCGTCATCGTTCTTCTCCATTGCCAAATCCGGCTAGCTCTCGCAGATGCGACCAACTTTGGCACCACAGGGAGCACAACTACTTCCTAGTGGACTGTCATCTCGCATCACAAAGGTCGAATTCCTAAAATTTGATGGACCGCTGTTGCGTGAATGGATATATCACTGTGAGCAATTTTCCTGCTAGATAACACGGCACCGGAGTTGAAAGTGCGCATGGCTTCGCTCCACATGGAAGGTAAATCCCTCCAATGGCATCACAATTATATCCATAATAGATTTGAACAATATCCTTCGTGGACTGAGTATGTCGTAGATGTATCTACCCGATTTGGTAAACCTTTTGATGATCCACTGGTCGATTAGTGAGATTAAAGCAATCCGAGCCTGTTGATGAGTATTTAGATAAATTCGAGTGTGCCCTCACCCGGATAAACCTCCCCGTGCCTCACGCCCTTAGCATTTTTCTGGCTAATATGTATCCCTATCTCCAACTGTATGTTAGGCAGTTTAATCCAACTACACTGGGAGAAGTCGCTCGGCTTGCTAAATTACATGAATCGGCCCTCCAACTTACACCACAAAGATACAATCGACCCCCACAGAACACTTATAATCCTTTCTAGTGAGCCATACCTTCAAATCACCACAAACCAAGCCCCTTATTACCTACTCTAGAACACCCAAAACCATCACAAAACAAACCCATGTTCCTTGGTCCCAAGCTACTCGCTGATAAACCTGCCAGGAGATACTCTTATGAGGAAATACATGAGACGAAAAATAAAGGGTTTTGCATGTTTTGTGATGAGACTTATTCCCGGTCATCACTTGAAACATAAGAGATTGCAGATGTATGTCATGGAGTGTGATGATGTAATTGACGACATACTCGACCAATTGGAACCTATCATTGAAGACCCTGCGCCAGATGAGTTGGACCAGCCACAAATTTCCCTCCATGCTTTGAGCGGATCACCTCACTTCAATTGCATGAGGGTGGTTGGCCAGGTTGGTAAAACCAAGCTTCATATCCTCATTGACCCAAGTAGTATTCACAACTTTGTGAATTTAGATGTGGCCAAGGCACTTGGTTGCCTTTTGGAACCATTAAAACCCTTGACAGTAGATGTTGTGGGTCATAAGCTGTCATATGAGGTCAAATGCAGAAAATTTGCCTGGCGCCTCCAAGGTTATGACTTGTACACTGAGGTAAGGACATCATGATGCGTTCCTGCTTGTGATGCCGGATCTATGATCTTGGTGGGAGGTCACACACGTCGAAAGTGGGGTTGAGGAGGTGGAACGCATTGTTGGAATGGTGGCTCGCGATGGGGAGCGAAGCCGTAGCATCAGCAGCGGAAGAGATAGACTCGAAAGATCGAGTGAGGGCCGTAGCATCGACAGCGGAGGGGATAGACTCGAAGAATATTGAGTGGTGGTCGTAGCGTTGGCGGCGGAGTGAAAGAGATGAGAAGACGGAGTTTGGGGTGACGCAGATCTAAGAGAATGGAGGCCAAAGCTCTCGACAGGTAATCTTAGATTAAAATGATGCGTAACCTAGTACAGAAGGTCGAGTTGACCTTTTATAAGAGATAGCGGGACTCGGATGGACCGAGACTCGCTTAATGGGCCGGCCCATGCGACACGCGTGGAACGCACGCCCCAAAAGAAAATAACTTAAATAACAATGTTCAGAAATTCCAAAACAATAACATAGATCGCGTTCAACTGATGGTTGAGAGAATCTTAACGGAGAACTCGTTCTCTTGACTGGATTGAAGGCGTGTGAAGGAGAACGTGGTCTCTTGCGCTCCTTGGCTTGCGACAACGCGGACAACCATGGATTGTGTCGCGTTGGCGATTGCTGTGGCACGCGATCGCGTTATTGGTCCTTCTGAGCGAATGCTCATAGCTTGCTCTTCTTCTGTAGCAGTCATGGTGGGCAGGGGCGCATCACATCACCTCTTAACTGCTGTGATTTGGTCTTGGGAATTCAGTGGCTGACTACAGTTGGACTAGTGTGGTGGGATTTTGTCAACATGCGGATGGAGTTTGTTATCAATGGTGTGAAACATGTCCTTCGGGGTGTCAACCCTGGCTATAAGGTGATCAAGGGCAGTAGCCTTAACCGAATTATGCTCTCCAACCCGTAGATTGCTTTGTTTCAACTGTGTGAGCCTGTTGCACAAGATTCATCCTCTAATGTTGCTCAGTTTTGTCACATGAGTAATACTGGTGTTGATGCAGCCATTCAATAGCTTCTTACCTCTTTTGTTGATGTCTTTGCTGAACCACTAGGTTTGCCTCCTTTCATAGAAGGATTCAACCACAAAATTCCTCTGGAAGCTAATGCCAATCCTATCAGCAAAAGGCCATATAGGTACTCTGCACTACAGAAGAATGTGATTGAAGAGTTAGTGCAGGATAAGCTAGACAAATGCATTATCTAAAATTCCTCCAGCCCCTATGCTTCCCCGGTGGTGCTTGTGAAAAAGAAAGATGGCTCATGGAGGCTATGTGTGGATTATAGAGGGCTCAACCATCAATATATCAAGGATAAGTACCCAATCCCTTTGCTAGAGGATCTGTTGGATGAACTAGGGGGCTCACAGTACTTTTCAAAGCTCGACTTAAGGGCTGGTTTCCATCAACTGAGAATGGAGCCGATGAATGTCTTTAGAACAACCTTTAAAACCCATTCAGGTCATTATGAATACCTTGTGATGTCATTTGGCCTCACTAATGCCCCCTGTACCTTTCAAGGTCTAATGAATTATGTCTTTTGCGAGGTTGCTAGGAAATTCGTCCTTGTCTTCTTTGACAACGAACTTATCTACAGTAAGACATGGCATGAACACATAATGCACCTGCAATCAGTATTCTCCATCCTCAGGAAACATCAGTTGTACCTCAAACCCTCTAAATGAACCTTTGGTGCCACCATAATTGAATACCTGGGACACTTCATCTTTGCTAAAGGAGCCAGTACTGATCTTAGCAAGATCTCTGCAGTTTCCAATAGGCCAACTCCCATGATGCGACCCTGCCCTCCATGATGGCCACAGAAGAGGAACATGCCATGAGCCTATGCTCACTGTAATACCCCTCATTTTTAGTAAGGGTATTTGGGTATTTTTCCCCAACCCTTGTTCTGAAATCGTGTCGCTTTCGGAGAAATTCGGATTTTCTGTAACATGTCTGATCTCTGTAATTTTCCCATGAGTGGTATAAATTACATTCGACATATTTTCGGGGCTTAGAATATTTGTTTGGGTACAAATATATAAATTCCGGGGTTTAAACCCATGCCAAACCCTTTCCCGGGCAAAAAGACGCGAAAATGCCTCTGCCGCGACCGCGGAAAAACGGCTCTCAGAAGAGCTAGGCACAGGAATATTCCGCGACCGCGGAAAAAGTTCCGCGACCATGGAAAATGCAGACACGCCAACGTCGCGTCGTCTGTCTCCTCGTCATTCACGCCCACCGTTGATCCTCTGTGCCACCGTTGATCTGGGCAGGGAGAGCTCCTCCTTTGGGCTATAAAAGGAGGCCGGGATGGAGGGTTTTGAGCACCCAAACATCAGATCTCTCTCTCTCTCTCTCATTTTTCTTGCTCGCCGGAGTTTCGAAGTGTCGCTGGAGCTCTCGTCGGTGGTCGTGGCAGCCTTGGAGTGGTGCTTTGGAGGCGCAAGGAGGTCAGGAGTCGAAGCCCCCTCGAATCGAGCCTCGTCGAGTCGTTGATGGTGAGGTTTCCTCCATTTTGGGTCGCCGGAGTTCATGGCCGCGACCGCGGACATGAACTGCCGCGGTGACAAGGCCGGCCGCGTCCGCAACCGCTGTCTTTTACACTCGCGGACGAGGTCCTCGACGGCCGCGACCGCGGAATCCCTGCCGCGACCGCGGATTGCCTTGACAATCGCGATCGTGGCCTTGGACAATCCGGTCTCGGGCGGGACATTCATTCTGTCGATTTCGTTCGTTCTTTCTTAGATTCGTATCATTTTATTGTTGAATCTAACCTAGGGTTTCGTTGTGGGTCGTCGTCGTAGGAATCTGTAATTCGACTTCCGTTCCCGTTCTGGACCCAGAAACTCGTCGTCGCTCAATCGTTCGTCTAGACTAAGGCAAGTGGCGGTTCGCTCTTGCTTATCGTTCCATGTTTCCATTAATTATCAATTGTTTAATTGTTAATTAAATTGGGATGAACTATTGTTTTCGTTTGGGAACAGATTTTATAAATGATACGATTAAAAAGTGATATTATAATAGGTTGTATATACTGCTAGAAACAATGCTATTATATTTATATATTATTGCCATAATGGTATTAATGTGGACTATTGTGTGATTTTAACTGTTTAGTTAGAACGATTATTCGTAGGAACGCTATGTACCTTGCGAGGTCTAGTCGTTTCTTTATAACTGGTACTAGGAGGATTTTTCCCTAGTACTCTCTCTGGTCATGACTATACCCTTACTCAGGGTAGGTGCACACAGCTGGTGCCGATATTCGGGATTTATTCCCTTCGATATCTCTCGCGATGAGATGATATATCTTAAAAGCTTATAACGTAATTGTGTGTTTTGGAATTAAATAAGATAAGTGTGATTATGCACATAATTAATATACCCTCGGGCGAGGAGTACAACGTGGAAACCGCCCGGACTTCGATTAGAGTAAGTCCTCCTTCCAAATCTGAATTCGCATTACGCGGTGAGGTTGGTCGTGGATCCAAATGGTCAAGTCTATTTAAACGCTTGTGTGAAATTATAACATTCCCGAACACTTTTCATACTTTCCGTTAAGACTCAATCTCTTGGAGTCTTCTCTTCATACGTTTCCGATAAGACTCGATCTTTAGGAGTCTTCTCTTGATCTTTCTGTTTTGTATCCTTCCGTAGAAGTATTGAGGTTTACTATCGTCATCGGCTTTCATTCGAGAAGCGATGGGTCTAACCTAATACGACTACCTTAGAACCTTTCTGTTTTACCCTTGCATAGTCTTTCATTAGACTAACCAACCGGTTATTTTCCCTTGCATGGTTGTCTGGTGTCATCCGTCTCATACGGCACATCAGGTAGAGTTTCGTTCCGTGAAGGCTAGAACCGACGATGAAGGCAGATGAAGTTTTTAAGAGTTTTATCCAGGTTGAAGATCCTAGGCGGGTGATCGCTTCGATCAAGACCCTTATGTTATTTATTTAAAAGACTTCCGCTGTATTAAACATATTCTGTATTTCTGTTGTATTTGGGATTTACGTATATAATTTCGAGACTTTGTTTTAAATAAAAATTATGATATCTCGTATTATCAGTGTGTTTTATGTTTTGTATGAATGGTTAAGCCCTGGGTGGCTTCGGATGTGAAATCTGAGGTCACTGGCGGTAATACCTTGTGTTACACTCACAAGGTCCAGTGACAAGATCCAGAGCCAAGGCCATCGCCGACGCCGTGCAATCTCTCATCGCTCGCGTCATCGCTGGCCAAGGAACACCCGAGCCCAAGCTCAAAGTCCTTGCCACCATCGGCATCGCATAAACAAGCCCATCGCTATCGGCAACAGACGCGTCCACTGACGAGCCCAGTCAACCTTGACGTCGCCGCTGCTCCTAGTGTCCGCGTCCTATGCCTCTCCGCCACCACAACGCCTATCTGTAGCATTTAGAGGTTTATTTGCTAAGTGTTAGACATTGTTATTTTGAGAACATTCCTATTTTTGGTACTTGCTTGTTTTAGATAGTTTCCATTTATAGTTCTTTCCATTTTGGTTGTGTGCCCCATGTGTGTTTCATGGGCTATCCCGTTAGGCAAGACTCGGCCCATCCGAGTCTCGCGTTTAGTATTTAAGTCAAACTTTGTATATTGTTTTCTTGACGTTCAATTTTAATCAAAGCTTAAGTCGACTGTTTATCCTCCTTCCTTTGATCGGACGTCAACCCTATCTCTGCCTTCGCATCCCCATTCACTCCGCCGCCAATGCTACGGCCCCGCTTGATATCCTTCGAGCAAAGTCTATCTTCGCATCTCCTTTACTCTACCGCCGACGCTACGGCAAAGCTTGACCTTCAAGCAAACCAACCAAACCACCAATCGCTCTCCATCACCATCGTTTTCCCATCGCAGTCGTGATCGCACCCGCTATGGCACCCAGTCTACCGTCGTCACCGCCGCTTGCTCCATCGCTCGCGTCCTCGACTTCGCCATCGCTATCGCCGTTGCTATCGAACCCACCATCGAGCCCACTCCATCGCTCGCCAGCGCCATCGCCATCGTTGTCGTGACACTCGTCATCGCCACTGTCGTCATTGTCGATACACCCACTCCATCGCCACCGGGTTCACTTCAAAGCCACCACCGTGTCAATAAACCTCAAAAGTTACTGTTCACGTTGCCACTGCTTTGTCAACCTTTCGTGCAATTCAACAAGGGTTTCCCTAAGGTTTCCACGACAGGCTTGACAACGAGGCTTGTGACTTCCTAGCCAAGACTAGATCCATCACCACCAGTGCCGACTTGGCCTTCATCGGAGGCAAGAACGCATCAACTGGCATCAGAGCCTAGCAGTCTTGAAAGTCACTAACTCAAGTCATCATCTTGTTCAGAATTTTTTTTCTTACCATCATCCTTGCTTTCGCAATAATAAAATAAAATAAAAAGTTTCCATCTTTTCTTGTCCAATCGGATTCACAAGGCAAGCCCTTGGCCGATTTTTTTTTCTTGCCCTACAAGTTTTGGTGTGTTTGGTCACTTCGGATATCTTGCATGCTAGAGTGATTGTTTCCTTATTTCTTGCGTGAATTTTGTTTCCTTATCTTGCTTGATTTGCTTTTTAGGTTGTTAGCCGAAATTTCCATCTATAAGAAGCAAATCTTATCTTCTTTTCTCTCTCCTATCTCTAAGATCTCGCTTGATCTTTTCTTGTTACTTAGGCCGTTATTTTTTTTGTTTCCTTATCCGATATCACAAAAAGTCAAAGACTAGATATTTGGATATTAAATTTTCAAAAAAAAAAAAGAGAAAAAGCCAATCGGTTATTAAAAAAATAAAGTTATACAAGGCAACCGAGTTAGGGAAAGCCAAAATAAGGCAACCCTAACCCACTCGACTCGGCCTAGGATCATCTTCTCAATCTCTCCGCTGTCTAGGTTAACCCTATAAGGTAAGTCTTTCTAGTTTGGTTTACTTGTTTACGTTTGGTTTAGGGTTTTAATTGCTCTTGCCTGTTTGATTGACGACTTGCTTCTCACACCACCTCTTATGACTAGCCTTAGCCGCCCTCACGGCAAGCCATACAAGCCCTCCCTTACGTGAACTTTGTTGACTTGACTAGTGATTGCTTGATTGTTGTTGTTCGTGTCTTTTGTTCATTTTTACTCCTATGTCTGGTCCAATTGTTATAGGTAGCATGACGGCCATAAATCCGAGTGGAGACAACACCGGCGCCGACAACATCGACCCATAACACCCCGCCTTGGTTCCACAACAAGATCCAATCTTGGAGCTTTCCGAGGAGCAAAGAGAAATCCAAGCTCTTCGACAACAAGTGGCTCATCTACAAGCCAAGCAAAGAGTGGCACCACTCATGCCCACACCGACACCCGTGATCCCCATGGACGCAGCGGCTGCCCCACGTCACACCGACGTCGGCCCCAACCATGCACGCATGGACAAAGGGAAGGGTTTGATGCCATTAACATCCAACCTTCAACCACGTCTCAACAGGATCCAATCGGTGGTTGAGAGTCGCCACGCCAATGTCTCGCATATAGATCGCTACTTGCCCAGAGCCACACCCGCTGGCTACGACACCGGCTTCGACGGCGCCGACGACGCCCAAGGTGAGTTTTCTAAACCATATGACTTTGATGACAGGTATGCCTCTAGACGCTCCCAGCGACGTGATCCATCTTCGGCGCCGCATGATAGCCGAACTCGCCGCCACGATCTTGACACTGGCGCGCCGCGAAGACCCAGTCGACGACCGCGACGACACGCTTCTGAGGACACCTGCCAACAGACCCATACCATTCGACGTCAATGAGAAACTTGGCCACCAAAGTGCACGGACGCCTCGCTATGGCTCCGACGGCTATGGCTCTGCGACGCCGACCATCCATGATGATTTTGAGGAGTTCGACGATGAAGAGATCGAGGACTCAGGTATGGTTAACCCTAATTTTTATCATCCTCCTCTTGGTGATCCTATTGAGTTGCAGGATAGGCCATCGGATTGGATACCCCCGCCGCGCCTACAAGCCCATGGCGCCAATGATCGTGACACTCGCGGCCAGCGCCGAGACGATGTGCCACGTGACTTCCATCACCAAGGCGACTATGATGCCCAGCCGTGACAACGCCGCCTCGAAGACGGCCACACGCCAAGGGATGAGTTAGCCCATGGCGATGCCCACCATAGACGCGAAAGGCGACAACTTGGCCGCGTTCAACCCCCTGGCGTGCGCTCCTACCAAAACCCACTCTTTGCAGCCGCGCCACACAACGCGCCCCAGCAAGCGCCTCGCTACCAAGGACACGAAGTCAAGGTAAAGATCGAACACTTTCTTGGTGAATACGATCCTTCTGTTTTTCTTGAATGGATGCATACCACCGAGTATACCTCGAGGTATTGCCACGTCTAGACCTGATCAAACACGGGCCCGGGCTGGGCCGGGCCAGCCCGTTTATCGGGCCCAAGATGGTAACCGTGCCCGCTCGAAAGAGCGGGCCGGGCCGGTCTGCGGGTCGGCCCACATGTCATACAACCTATTTTTAAAGTATTTTTTAATGTATTTTGGTATTTAACGGGCCGGGCCGGCCCGTTAAATTATTTTTTAGGTTATATTTATTTTTTTAATGTATTTTTATACAATTAAAATTTTATACAGGCCACGGGCCGAGGGGCCCGTACAGGCTTGACCATGTTACCGCGCCCGGCCCGCCAGCCCGAACGGGCCGGGCCAACCAGCCCGTTCGGGCTGAAACCCTTGTCCAGGCCCGTATTGTTTGGCGGGCCGGCTCGCGTTTTCTCAGGTCTAGCCACGTCCCCCCTAAGGAGCATGTCGACGCCGCCATGTTGCACTTCCGAGGCGCCGCCTGTGTGTGGTGGCATCGCTTCGTCGACGACTGCGTCCAACGCCATCTTCCTCCAGTCACCGAGTGACACCAATTGGTCTACGTCATGACCAAGAAGTATGTCCCCCCTAATTACAGAAATCAAATGAGGATGGAGATAGCCATGGCTCGCCAAGGCACCAAGACCCCTCTTGAGTTTTTCTCACACTTGGAGGACATGTACTACAAGGCCAACATTAGTGTTGCCCCTTCGACGCTAAGGACCAAGTTTCTGAGTGGATTGAATGCCCCCATCCGAGACCAGCTTGAGATCTTGCCCATCAAAGATCTCAACATATTAACCCACACGGCGATGCAAATCCACAATCAACTCAATCGTCGCAAGCAATACTCTTGGAAATCTGGCTAACGCAGGTATGATTCTAACCCTAGTCAATCTAGTTCTACTCATGTGCGTGCCCATGCCTCAGCCCCAGCAGCGTCTAGTCAAGGCCGCCAGCCGAAGACCACGACGCCACCCACTGCCAGCCGCGCGACCGTGCCTAGGACATCGACATCGGGCACCGATCGAGTGTGTGATCTTGAATGCTACAAGTGTGAAGGCAGGGGCCATTACGAGAAAGATTGTCCCAACTCAAAGAAGGTGCTTTTCTCCTCCACCGCCGCCGGCTATGAGTCATACGAGGAGGACGAGCCCACACTCGAGCCCATTGAGGAAGGGATCAAAGACACCGAGGACTCCTACGACTATGAGCCTGCTTCACTGCATGCGGGCATACCTCTGAGTCTAGTGACACGGCGCATCCTCACCGTCAAGGAAGCTAGCCTAGAGGACCAATGCGAGAACTTGTTTCACACAAGGTGCCTCGTCAAAACGGCTTCCTTGAGTGTCATCATCGACGAAGGGAGTTGTTGTAACATAGTGAATGAGAAGGTGGTGAAGCACTTCGACTTGCCCACCACTCCACATCCCCAGTCGTATGCCCTCCAATGGATTTCTTCAAGTCCAGGTAACACAGTATCTAGACAATGCCTTATTTCCTTTTCTATTGGTCAATACTGTGATTCTATTCTTTGTGATGTCATTGCAATGGACGCCACGCATCTTTTGCTTGGACACCCATGGCAATTCGACAGGCGCGTGCTCCATGATGGCTAGTTAAACACTTATGTGTTTACTTACCACGGGAAGCGCGTCACATTGCTACCAATGTCTCCCCATGAGATCTTGCAGGACCAGGTTGAGAGAGACCGCTAGAAGGCCATCGAGGCCAGCAGAGACGCCAGCGGCACTCCAGAAGCAAAACTCATCCAATTCTGGCAATTTTTCGTCTCCCCCAAGCACTGCATCTAAGAAGTCAAACGCCACAGGTGGGCCACCCAGTGCCTCCCTGGATCGTGACAGCGCCGCTAACACTGCCTCTAGGAAGGCCAAACAGAAGCCCACTGAGACCTGGCCAGGCACACGAGATTCTGGCTCGAGCACTGGCGTCCACACACCCAGTGCCTCACAAAAAGCACCCAGTGCCTCTCTCCCTTTGCAGTTGGTCGTTCGATCGCCGCAGACGCCCCTATTGCAAGGCCGTTGTGAGCATGGGCTGCTTCTTGCATGGCCCAGTGAGCTCACTGCAGCTTTGACGGGCAAGGCACCATGTTTTCTGTTGGTACCCACTCCATGCATCCCTGAGACACCGATTGCCGAGCCATTGCCGCCCGCCGTCGCCGCTCTTCTTGCTGACTTCGACGATGTGTTTCAAGAGGAGCTTCCATAGGGTTTACCCTCATTACGAGACATTGAGCACCAAATCGACTTGGTTCCTGGTACCTCCTTGCCCAATCGCGCCGCCTACCACATCGGCCCTGACGAGACCCAGGAGTTGCAGCGCCAGGTGCAAGAGCTCTTGGATCGTGGCTACGTGAGGGATTCTCTAAGCCCTTGTGTTGTGCATGTGATCCTTGTGCCCAAGAAGAATGGTTTGTGGCGCATGTGTGTTGATTGTCGTGCCATCAATCAAATCACCGTGAAGTATATGTACCCAATACCGCGCCTAGACGACATGCTAGATGAGCTCCACGACGCGACCCTCTTCTCCAAGATTGACTTGAAGAGCGGCTATCACCAAATTCGTATGAAGGAGGGTGATGAATGGAAGACCGCCTTCAAGACCAAGTATGGGCTCTACGAGTGGCTCGTCATGCCTTTTGGGCTCACCAATGCACCAAGCACATTCATGAGATTGATGAACCACGTTTTGAGGGCCTTTTTGGGAAAGTTTGTAGTCGTCTATTTTGATGACATTTTGATTTATTCTCGTAGCCTTGATAGCCACATCGCGCAACTTAGGCTTGTGTTAGAGTGCTTGCGACGTGAGAGCTTGTATGCCAACCTTGGCAAGTGTCGCTTTTGTTCGGACACTACCAATTTCCTAGGCTACGTGGTGTCCAAGGATGTGTTGCGCGTCGATGACGACAAGGTCAAGGCCATTAGGGAGTGGCCGACGCCGACGATGCCCACCATGGTGAGAAGCTTCCTTGGCCTCGCCGGTTTCTATAGGCGCTTTGTGAGAGACTTTAGCTACATCGCCGCGCCTTTTCATGAGCTTACCAAGAAGGGAGCCACAGTCACTTGGCTTGAGGCACACGAAAGGGCATTCACGGCCTTGAAGGATGCCTTGTGCCACGCGCCTCTACTCCAGCTCCCTGACTTCGCCAAGCATTTTGAGGTGGAGTGTGACGCTTCCGACATCGGCATTGGAGGTGTCCTACACCAAGAGAGGTGGCCCATAGCATTTTTCAGTGAGAAGCTCACAAGGGCCACCCTCAACTACCCCACCTATGACAAGGAGTTATATGCCCTAGTTCGTGTGCTAAAGACATGGAAACATTACCTTTGGCCATGAGAGTTTGTCATCCACAGTGACCATGCCGCCTTGAGCTACTTGAAGAGCCAAGCCCACCTCAACCGACGTCATGCTCGTTGGGTGGAGTTTCTAGAGATGTTTCCATACGTTGTGGTCTACAAGAAGGGCAAAGAGAATGTGGTAGCCGACGCCCCCTCTTGCAGGTACGTTTTCTTGACCCATGTTCAAACTAAGGTTCTTGTTTTTTCTTTGATAAAGGAATTATATGTGCTTGACCCTTTCTTTAAGCCTATATTCGAGCATTGCCTTAGGAGCTATGAGTTTGAGTCTTATTTCCTTTGTGAGGGTTACTTGTACAAGGCAAACCGCCTATGCATCCCTAGGTCCTTGACGAGGCTAAAGTAGTTATGTCCAATCAAAGTAATCCTCAAAAACCTAACTAAGTATAGTAGGCAAGCAAGGGTCGAATTCCACAGGGAGGTAGCCATCTTTCTAAGTGCAACAGTTGTATGTCAACAGTAACAAAGGGGGGTTTTGGTTTGTTTCAATGTAACAAAGTAAATAAAAGCAAAGGATGTAATCAATTGGTGAGAAGTAACTTAGCCAGACAAATATCCACCATTCATTTGATTGGTTGATCCTAGATTATCTCCATTCCTTCCTATGAATATTCCTGTCCCTATTCTGAAATAGTTATCAGTCCAATTAGTCTTGGTAACCCTAACTATCAAATGCACAAGAAACTATCAAGATTTAATCTAACAGCAGCAGTAAGCATAGGAATTAACTAGGATACATGCAACACTAACAACCCGTAGCATTTAACATGTAATCAATTCTCTTCATAAAAAACTAGTCCAACCAGTCCTAGAATATCATGTTTGCTACACAAGATAAGGGATTTCAACCAGAAATATCCAAACCCTAGCAATAGACAATTACTAATATCCACTAGTTGATTAGGCCAGTCAAATCAGCAAGAATCAATGGGATTAAGCACAAAGAGAAGAGATATAATCAAAGGAAAGGAAATAGAGTTATAATCTCACAACCAAATACAAATGAAGGCTTCAATCATCGGACTAAGCAAAAGTTGCTTAGTTTTTCATAGTCTTCAAAGCATAAAAACTCAAAGGGAAAAACTGATGTAAAACTTGAATTATGAATCATGAAAAGAGGCTACTACTTAACTAATAAGAAAAACCTAGCAAACCCTAACTAAAGAGATAAGAAATAATATCCCAAAAGGAAATAACGAAATAAAAGAAATAAAAGAAAAGGAAATAAGATAAAACGAATCTTTGGACGAAATCCCGCTCCCGCGTCTGTGAACAGTATCCGCCACCGCGGACAGATTTCCGCGACCGCGGAAAAGTTTTTGTTGCTCTCGCTGTCTTCGTGTGTTCCGTGCCCGCGGAAATCTTTCTGCATCAATCTTCAGCTTCTCGCGGCTCTTCCTTCTTCTGCTTGCGGTCTTCTCGTGGTGGCTTCTTCTTTAACTCCTTAAGTCTTCATTTAAGCTCTTCCAAACCACTAAATTACCATTCCTTCTCCTCAACTCCATTCTCCTAACTTATGCTCTAAACACACATAAATGGTACCTAAACTCCGGTAACAACTCCTAGTTAAACCCTATAAAGTAGCGCTGATCAAATTCCCCCATGCTTAAACCTTGCTCGTCCTCAAGTAAGCTAATAGAAACCTACTCCTCCAATGAAATACCCAAGGTCTCAGGAAGCACAGCAAAACTATCTCCACTAAGAACTGCACCTAAACATGATTCTCCAAGTACCAACAATCAACACAACACACACAACATACAAGCTTAAAGGAAAGCAGAGTACTTCCCCCAAGCTTAACCCGAACACCATAGAGTGAAAGTAACCATCTAATCCTAGCCTCCATCTATCTTCTTATAACTCCCAAAGTGACCTACCTGAATCCTCCTTATATCACCTCTTCTTATGTCACCACGCTAGGAAAAATGAGGAATCCTAATAATCACTCTTCTTCTTTTCACTCATTTTGCCAAGACGCCCTTTCGGATTTTCACCAAGCCACTCATTTCATTTTTCAATAGATGGGCCCACAATAACTCACATCACTCTTGACCTCTTATTACCCCAGCCTAATGTTGGTCCAAGCCACCTACTTAATACCTAAGCCGCCCTCTCGGGTTTTCGACTTATCCCAGGATTTTATTTTTTATCTTTTTCCATTTTTTTGACTTTTTCTTTTTCATTATTTTTTTTCTTCAGACAACTAGCAAGTATAGATCACTCCCCCATGCTTAAACATTGCATTGTCCTCAATGTAATGAAAGAAAAAAAGATGAAGCATAGGGAAAAGCAGAAAAGTACTCACAATTGTCGCCGAGATGGCCTGGATGTGGATGTTGGGGTTGGCGGTAAATCAATGAAAGCACATGTCGCTGGTGTTGTGCGGTCCTCCTCAAGCAAAATCCACGTGCAACCAAATAGATCCATTATAAGGTGTAGTGGTACATCAAAGACACGGGGTTGCACGGGCCTTCAATGAACACATAATGGGAGCCCGAATGTAATCGTGGTGTGGGCTCTGGTGTTCCTCCTCGTCAGTTGTCAAATGTCGGGCCATCATCGGTGCCAAATACAAATGTCAGGCTAATGTCTCCTCCTTGGCAGCATGATGCGCACCACTTCTCAAAGTAGAACTCGGACAGTTGGGCCGCGATCGCGGAAATAAGGCCGCGGTCGCGGAAAATCGCCGATTGTTTTTTTGATTCTTTTGATTTTTTTTTCAGGAAGGGGACTTACAGTGGTTTTTCCGCGGTCGTGGAAAATTTTCCGCGCCCGCAGAAATGTTTCTGGTGCAAGTTGAACACCGTCTTCGAATATGGCTTCGGGTCTCCTACCTGTAGGTTAGTCTAAAAACAAAAACGAAACAACAATAATGAAAGCTAGAAAGGAAAAGACAAGAAAAGAATTTCGTACCTCCCAGCATCACAGGGGTTGCATGCTTGTCTTGCCCCGTATCCATCACAAAGAAGTCCGCAGGGAAAATCAGCTTGTCAACTTCTACTAGAACATCCTGCACCACTCCTTTGGGATACACATAGGACATATCCGCCAGTTGGATCACTGTCCCTGTCTTCTGTAATTGCCCAAGCTCTAGGGACTCGTATAGTGAGAGAGGCAGTACATTGATAGATGCACCCAAATCCAGCATGGCATTACCGAACGTGGTGCCACCTATCTTGCAGGGAATAGTGAACATGCCTGGTCACTGCACTTCTTTGGTAACCGCTTTTGCAGCATAGCGGAGACATTCTCACTCACCAAGACCTTCTTTTTCTCCTTCACAGCTTTCTTCCTTTTTATCTTGCACAGTTCCTTCAAAAATTTGGCATAGCGAGGGATGCTCTTAACTAGCTTGATCAAAGGAATATTTACCTCGCAATTGCTGAAGGTCTCAAAAAGTTCCTTGTCATTCTCCAGCCTTCTCGTGTCCTTCAATGCCTCGGGAAAGGGAGCGGGTGGCTTCAGCGAACCGAGTGGAGGGAAGTACGGACGAACGTAATCGTCATGGACATCAGCAGGCAAATCTGGGACGCTAGGGGGTTTTTCGCGGCCGCGGATTGTATTCCGCGGTCGCGGAATTGCTTTGAAAATGTCGTCGGCTCCAGAAACTTTTCCGCGGTCGCGGATGCTTTTTCTGCGGTCGCGGATTTCTTCGGAAAAATCACCGCCTATAGGTATAATTCTGTGGTCACGGCTCCCCTCTCCACGGTCGCGGAAATCTTTCTATTGCCCTCGAACTTCCTCCATTTGTGTTCCGCTCCTCAGCGTCATCGCACATACATTCTCTCTCGGGTTCACTACTGTTTGGGATGGTAGCTTCCCCGAATCCCAGGCTTCCAGTTTGCTCACGGCCAGAGAGATCTGCCCCACTTGCTTCTCCAAGTTCTGAATACTAGACCTCATCTCTTGATTTTGTTGGGCCATAGTGTTTGCCAACGTCGAAACACTCTGGGCGAGAGACTTATTTTGCTAGACCATCTCTTGATTTTGTTGGGCCATAGTGCTTGTCAACGTCGATACACTCTAGGTGAGGGTCCTGATCATGTCATCACCGGACATAGATGAACTTGAGCTTTGGCCTTGAGGTCTAGGGTCATATTGTGCTTTAAATTGTTGTTGTTGTTGACCTCCAGGATGCTGAAATTGTTATGGGCGCGATAGGAACTGTGGCAGCCTCTGGTGAAACTCTTGATTATCATGACCCTGAGGAGGATTCTGTTGGTTCTCGTATCTCAAATTGAGGTGATCTCTCCACCCTGGATTATAAGTATTGGAGTACGGGTCATATCTTGGTCTAGGAGGACCGAAACCTCCTATAGCGTGGGACATGCATCAGTGGGGTGCATCGTGTCATAGCATATTCCACAAGACTTGACTTGTTGCTGGCCACCCTTCTTCATAAATCTCCTCATTATCTCTTTCATCTCAGCCATCTAAGAAATTAGTGAAGATGATGGCTGAGAATTCGCGGCCTTGACTGCTTGGGCGCTCTCCCTCTTACTAAACTGTCTTGAGCCCTCATATAGCTCAAAGAATACCTCAAAAGCTGCAGCATGCATCTTGTTCAAAATAATCCCGCCACAGGCGGCGTTTACCATCCGACGTTCATCGTCAAGAAGCCCACCATACAAATAAAGTATGAGGTCTTGGTCTGAATACCCGTGGTAGGGGCAGCTTGAAATCAACCTCTTGAACCTCTCGTAGTACTCATACAACATCTCAGTAGCCTGTTGTTCGATGTTGCTGATGTTCCTCTTCAGGCTATTGAGCTTGGTCACAGGGAAGTACTTCTCCAGGAAGGCTTTCTTCATTTTAGCCCATGTATCTATGCTTCCTGGGGCCAAATAGTAGAACCAATCATTGGCCGCATCCTTCAGAGAGAAAGGAAAGGCCCTCAGCTTGATCTGGTCCTCAGTAACGCCTCGTGGCTTCATGCTGGTGCAGACAGCGTGGAATTCAGACAAATGCTTATTGGGGTCTTCTCCACTCATCCCATGGAAGTGGGGTAGTAAATGGATCAGCCTAGATTTTAGCTCGAAATTCACGCCATCCGCCAATTCTGGGAAGTGCACAGCAAGCGGTTGCTATTCTAAGTTCGGGGCAGTCAACTGCCTCAGCGTCGGTTCTTCTTCAGCCATCTCAAAGCACGGGTTATCAAAGCACAATGATCTGTTTATCATGCGGTTCCTAGAAAGTGTTCTCTCGATTTCTGTATCACAAGCTAACAGTGGAGAGTCAGTAGCATGGGTGTAGACCATAAGATAGGTCCACACAAAAGTTGGCACACAAACAAACACAAAGAAAAATTAAAACTTGCCTCCCCGGCAACGGCGCCAAATCCCACAGGGAGGTAGCAAGCAAAGTAATCCTAAAAAACCTAACTAAGTATAGTAGGTAAGCAAGGGTCGAATCCCACAGGGAAGTAGCAATCTTTCTAAGTGCAACAGTTGTATGTCAACAGTAACAAAGGGGGGTTTTTTGGTTTGTTTCAATGTAACAAAGTAAATAAAAGCAAAGGATGTAATCAATTGGTGAGAAGTAACTTAGCCAGACAAATATCCACCATTCATTTGATTGGTTGATCCTAGATTATCTCCATTCCTTCCTATGAATATTCATGTCCCTATTCTAAAATAGTTATCAGTCCAACTACTCCCGATAACCCTAACTATCAAATGCATAAGAAACTATCAAGATTTAATCTAACAACAGCAGTAAGCATAAGAATTAACCAGGATACATACAACAATAACAACCCGTAGCATTTAACACGTAATCAATTCTCTTCATAATAAACTAGTCCAACCAGTCCGAGAATATCATATTTGCTACACAAGATAAGGGATTTCAACCAGAAATATCCAAACCCTAGCAATAGACAATTACTAATATCAACTAGTTGATCAGGCCAGTCAAATCAGCAAGAATCAATGGGATTAAGCACAAAGAGAAGAGATATAATCAAAGGAAATGAAATAGAGTTATAATCTCACAACCAAATACAAACAAAGGCTTCAATCGTCGGACTAAGCAAAAGTTGTTTAGTTCTTCACAGTCTTCAAAGCATAAAAACTCAAAGGGAAAAACTGATGTAAAACTTGAATTATGAATCATGAAAAGAGGTTGCTACTTAACTAATAATAAAAACCTAGCAAACCCTAACTAAAGAGATAAGAAATAATATCCTAAAAGGAAATAACAAAATAAAAGAAATAAAAGAAAAGGAAATAAGATAAAACGAATCTTCGGATGAAATCCCGCTCTCGCGTCTGTGAACAGTATCCGCGACCGCGGACAGACTTTCGCGACCGCGGAAAAGTTTATGTTGCTCTCGCTGTCTTCGTGTGTTCCGCGACCGCGTCATGGCCTTCCGCGCCTGCGGAAATCTTTCTGTATCAATGTTCAGCTTCTCGTGGCTCTTCCTTCTTCTGCTTGCGGTCTTCTCGTGGTGGCTTCTTCTTCAACTCCTTAAGTCTTCATTTAAGCTCTTCCAAACCACCAAATCACCATTCCTTCTCCTCAACTCCATTCTCCTAACTTATGCTCTAAACACACATAAATGGTACCTAAACTCCGGTAACAACTCCTAGTTAAACCCTACAAAGTAGCGCTGATCAGTCCTCTATTAGGCTCCTTCTCATCCAGGAAGCCCACGATGGCCGTGGCCACTTTGGGATTGCCAAGACACTGGCCGTGCTTAGGGAACACTTTTTATGGCCACGTATGACCCACCAGGTGACCCGCTACTGTAGGAGTTGTGTGACATGCCAAAGGGCCAAAGCCAAATCCAGTCCACACGGCCTCTACACTCCATTGCCCATCCCCACCGGCCCTTGGGAAGACCTTTCCATGGATTTCATCACGGGTTTGCCCCTCTCGCGTCGAGGTAAGGACTCTATCTTTGTGATTGTGGATAGGTTTTCTAAGATGGCCCATTTTGTAGCTTGTAAGACAACTCATAGTGCTATTGATGTGACCATGGGTCCCATCAAGAGCTTCAAGAGAGCCTGGACTTCCAAGATGGCTCAAGTATTAAATATGGAGCTCAAGTCTCATCAAGGAGAGCCAAAGCAAGGCATTGGCCAAGACAAGGCCAAGGCGTCCGGTGCGCCAGGCACAAGCGTCACCAAGGCCTACGTCCAAGATGACAAGGCAATCCCCGGTGCCATCACAAGGTCTAGGGCTAGGCGAGGATGTCCAAGAGCTAGGCACGGACAAGGAACATAAGCCGGAGCTAGGCGAGGATGTCCAAGAGCTAGGCGCGGACGAGGAGCAAGAGGAGCCACACCAAGAGCTAGGCCAAGAGGAGAGCACAACGCCTAGCGCCAAGACAAGACGGCCGAGCGTGAAGAACCAAGGCGGCGCCGGCGACCCTATGCCCGGAGCCATCACTCGGTCAAGGGCTCGCCACCTCCTCCAGGACCTCAATAAGGGGTTGGCGTGCCAAGGGCCCCTAAGCCACGTCCGAGCCGACTTCTACACAAGTCTCCAAACCGGCGCCGAGAACACCGGCGCTTGCGGCCCGTGAAGAATCAAGCAAGGCGCCGAGCCATCCTGGACCACTTGGCTAGGCGCAATGAGTGTCGTGGGTTGGCACATGGACCATGCCACCTCATGCCAGGCCCATGGCATGGGAGTATTTTATTTATTAAATAATGGCCCAACTTAAGACTTTCCTTTTATGGCCTCGTTTTTAGTATTTCTTGTTAGTAGGCCAAGTTCCGTATTTTTGTTATTTTTGTTGGAACTTTATGACAATATGTAGGCACTATATAAGTGTCTTCCAATGCCTGAAAAGGCATGCAAGATTAAAACGAATTTGCCTTGTCAAAACTCTCTCTCTTTCTTCTTTGCTTCCTTGCGTCAAATTTCTAAGTGTTGCCGAGTGAGTTCATCTCACCAACTCTTCTTCTTTCTCAACCAAGTCTGCGTCGATTCTTCCCTTCCCTTGAAGAACTAGTTGTGAGCCATCATTTTCACGCCAACAACCAACATCCACAACAATCATCTCGCTGAAGTCCTTCCCGGAACTCTCAGCGACACCTCAGTAAAAGCACCATAACTTTCGTTTCCGTGATCCAATTGCGCTCAAATTTCGAGGACAGAAACTAGACTTCATTATCTAACTACTTCCGCTGGAATCATTCAATTTGGAGTTCGGAGCAAGAAGAAAGACCCCATTGCAGTCAGGACAAATTCTGGAATCCTGTTGTCTTGAGTTCTTGTGTTCTGAGGCATCGACGAGCAAAGCTTGCACCGTGGCTTCACGATCCTTAGATCCCAACATTTGGTATCAGAGCACATAAGTTTTGCTCAAGATCCTCTTTTAAATTCAAGGTCCGAAGTCCTACAAGTTCTTTGTTTTCGTGCCTTTGCATGTGTAGTTGGAATTTTGTGTCCGAATCTTGTTCTTGCTTTGTTCTTGAATTTTTTTTTGATTGTGTCGTGTGTCTTGCATCTAGGATAGATCTAGAAAATCTGAATGCCCTATAGGAAGTGACGTTTTTAGAGTGGAAGAATTGTAACCTTCAAATTTCGCTTTATTGTGTGCTTTAATTGCATTTAATACTAGTTTGAATTTGGAAAGAGTAACCTTCAACCCTCTTCAAGCCCATTTAGTTGTGCATTTAGTATAGGATATTTTGAGTCTTTGCTTTCCTTATTTGGCACATATACAATCCGAGTTTAATTGTTTACGTAATTTGCAAACCGAGCCTTCTTGTGGAGGAACGAATCCGAAGTGCGTACGCTTTTGTTACTCGAGTTGCATCGCAAGTTTCTTTTTCTCGTTTCTGCATTCCATACGTCAAAAAAAAAAGAATTTTAGAAAAACTCGGCTTGATATTGTACAAAAGAGCAACCAAATCAAAAAAGAAAAAAGAGAAGAAGTCGTGCACTATCTTTGTGTTTGTAAGTGAAGTTGTAATTCCTTTTGCTCGAGCTAACATTAGTAAGTGGTAATA
Organism: Rheum nobile; assembly: GCA_027886185.1. Classification (NCBI taxonomy): domain Eukaryota; kingdom Viridiplantae; phylum Streptophyta; class Magnoliopsida; order Caryophyllales; family Polygonaceae; genus Rheum; species Rheum nobile. The sequence goes on along the minus strand of WOAB01000595.1, from coordinate 4,312,862 downwards.
GGAAACAAGTACTTACAAGAATTGTTTGAGTTGTGAATTAACTTAAGCTTTTGACAAGGATTGTGGTGCACTTTATTTTCGATTTGTGTGAGTCTTTTGCATATAGGAGCCACCCTAACCCAAAAACTTGTTGGATTCCGAGTCCTAATTTAAATTAGGCAAATTTGGCAATCTTACTTGTTACGTACCTTTGTTGGAATTTCTTTGGGTTTGTGGGCTGTCGTGTGCTTGTTTTGTGAAGGTTAAAGATGGTGAATCCCAAAGAGAAGCAAGATCCTTGAAGCACAACACGTGGTAGCTTTGGCTACTAACCTTGCAAGGAGAGAAAATGGAGATGTCAAGCTTGGGTTCATTATCACAAAGGGATTATCTTTACTTTCGAGCTTATGGTGTGTATCCTAACTCTCAAACTTACAAAGATCATCTGCCTCGAAAGGACTTCTTCTACTATCGGGCCCATGGAGCATCATATAAAGAGGCTCGCTATCTTGCTCAACAAGAAGCCAACTCATACAAGAGGCACGAGCTTACACCTTATTTTAACAACTCCTACTCTTGTTCTTCTAACCCTTTCGTGCAGGCCAAGGGAGTGTATGACTCACCTTACTTATCAATTAGCACGTCCAAGGGAAGAGAAAGAGTGAGCCCACAACCTCGGGTTAGAACACGTGACATTGTATGTGTCATATGTGAAGGGAGAGGCCACTTAGCTGAAATTTGCCCAAACCAATACTGCACTTATAAGGATGAAAGTTCCTTTGAGAGTGAAGCTTTGGTTGATGATGTCTTCGTAAAGGACGTCCAGCTGAGTTCTTGCAAGGAGTCAATCCAAGTTGAAGATGCTTCTTGTGAGGAAGAGGTCGTCCAAGTGAGCTTTCGCAATGGGTCTCTACAACAAGAAGAACCCTTACAGGAAGAAGTTGAAGCTAAGGATGTGGAACAGCCCAACAAATCAGTTTTCAAACAAGAGAAGAAGGGTGTGGAAATGGAGCCTAATACAAGGGAAGTATCAATTGTTGCTACTTTTCCTATTCTATCCCCTTTGCTTTTACATGAATATTTTTCTAGGGGTAGAGAATCTCATGTGTTGAATTCGGTTTTTGCATGTAGAACTAGGTATGCATGTATACATCATAGCTCGCATTCACAATTGTTGTTGTATGCTAGATACCTTGTTCGATACATTACCTTTGTAGATAAATATGTCATGTGCATATCATTTTCCATCATCAAGCATATATCTAGAAAGAGATTGGGCGATAGTTGTGCATGGAGGTTCATTCATGGACATTCTTTAGACCTAAGTTGGTTTGCTATTACATTTTCTTCTTTCTTATATGTTTCTTGGTGCCTCACTTCCATACTTTGCATTTGTGCAGATTCATGTGAGTTAAGGCTCTTTCTAGAAGCGCATTTGGATTCGAGGATGAATCCTTTCGAAGGGGGAGAGGATGATGTGACCATGGGTCCCATCAAGAGCTTCAAGAGAGCCTGGACTTCCAAGATGGCTCAAGTATTAAAGATGGAGCTCAAGTCTCATCAAGGAGAGCCAAAGCCAAGCCAAAGCAAGGCATTGGCCAAGACAAGGCCAAGGCGTCGGGTGCACCGGGCACAAGCGTCACCAAGGCCTACGTCCAAGATGACAAGGCAATCCCTGGTGCCATCACAAGGTCTAGGGCTAGGCGAGGATGTCCAAGAGCTAGGCGCGGACGAGGAACATGAGCCGGAGCTAGGCGAGGATGTCCAAGAGCTAGGCGCGGACGAGGAGCAAGAGGAGCCACACCAAGAGCTAGGCCAAGAGGAGAGCACAATGCCTAGCGCCAAGACAAGACGGCCGAGCGTGAAGAACCAAGGCGACGCCGGAGACCCTATGCCCAGAGCCATCACTTGGTCAAGGGCTCGCCACCTCCTCCAGGACCTCAAGAAGGGGTTGGCGTGCCAAGGGCCCCTAAGCCATGCCCGAGCCGACTTCTACACAAGTCTCCAAACCGGCGCCGAGAACACCGGCGCTTGCGGCCCGTGAAGAATCAAGCAAGGCGCCGAGCCATCCTGGACCACTTGGATAGGCGCAATGAGTGTCGTGGGTTGGCACATGGACCATGCCACCTCATGCCAGGCCCATGGCATGGGAGTATTTTATTTATTAAATAATGGCCCAACTTAAGACTTTCCTTTTATGGCCTCGTTTTTAGTATTTCTTGTTAGTAGGCCAAGTTCCGTATTTTTGTTATTTTTGTTGGCACTTTATGACAATATGTAGGCACTATATAAGTGCCTTCCAATGCCTGAAAAGGCACGCAAGATTAAAACGAATTTGCCTTGTCAAAACTCTCTCTCTTTCTTCTTTGCTTCCTTGCGTCAAATTTCTAAGTGTTGCCGAGTGAGTTCATCTCGCCAACTCTTCTTCTTTCTCAACCAAGTCTGCGTCGATTCTTCCCTTCCCTTGAAGAACTAGTTGTGAGCCATCATTTTCACGCCAACAACCAACATCCACAACAATCATCTCGCTGAAGTCCTTCCCGGAACTCTCAGCGACACCTCAGTAAAAGCACCATAACTTTTATTTCCGTGATCCAATTGCGCTAAAATTTCGAGGACAGAAACTAGACTTCATTATATAACTACTGCCGCTGGAATCATTCAATTTGGAGTTCGGAGCAAGAAGAAAGACCCCATTGAAGTCAGGACAAATTCTGGAATCCTGCTGTCTTAAGTTCTTGTGTTCTGAGGCATCGACGAGCAAACTTGCACCGTGGCTTCACGATCCTTAATCCCAACATTTGGTATCAGAGCACATAAGTTTTGCTCAAGATCCTCTTTTAAATTCAAGGTCCGAAGTCCTACAAGTTCTTTGTTTTCGTGCCTTTGCATGTGTAGTTGGAATTTTGTGTCCGAATCTTGTTCTTGCTTTGTTCTTGAATTTTTTTTTGATTGTGTCGTGTGTCTTGCATCTAGGATAGATCTAGAAAATCTGAATGCCCTATAGGAAGTGACGTTTTTAGAGTGGAAGAATTGTAACCTTCAAATTTCGCTTTATTGTGTGCTTTAATTGCATTTAATACTAGTTTGAATTTGGAAAGAGTAACCTTCAACCCTCTTCAAGCCCATTTAGTTGTGCATTTAGTATAGGATATTTTGAGTCTTTGCTTTCCTTATTTGGCACATATACAATCCGAGTTTAATTGTTTACGTAATTTGCAAACCGAGCCTTCTTGTGGAGGAACGAATCCGAAGTGCGTACGCTTTTGTTACTCGAGTTGCATCGCAAGTTTCTTTTTCTCGTTTCTGCATTCCATACGTCAAAAAAAAAAGCATTTTAGAAAAACTCGGCTTGATATTGTACAAAAGAGCAACCAAATCAAAAAAGAAAAAATAAAAAAGAGAAGAAGTCGTGCACTATCTTTGTGTTTGTAAGTGAAGTTGTAATTCCTTTTGCTCGAGCTAACATTAGTAAGTGGTAATAGGAAACAAGTACTTACAAGAATTGTTTGAGTTGTGAATTAACTTAAGCTTTTGACAAGGATTGTGGTGCACTTTATTTTCGATTTTTGTGAGTCTTTTGCATATAGGAGCCACCCTAACCCAAAAACTTGTTGGATTCCGAGTCCTAATTTAAATTAGGCAAATTTGGCAATCTTACTTGTTACGTACCTTTGTTGGAATTTCTTTGGGTTTGTGGGCTGTCGTGTGCTTGTTTTGTGAAGGTTAAAGATGGTGAATCCCAAAGAGAAGCAAGATCCTTGAAGCACAACACGTGGTAGCTTTGGCTACTAACCTTGCAAGGAGAGAAAATGGAGATGTCAAGCTTGGGTTCATTATCACAAAGGGATTATCTTTACTTTCGAGCTTATGGTGTGTATCCTAACTCTCAAACTTACAAAGATCATCTGCCTCGAAAGGACTTCTTCTACTATCGGGCCCATGGAGCATCATATAAAGAGGCTCGCTATCTTGCTCAACAAGAAGCCAACTCATACAAGAGGCACGAGCTTACACCTTATTTTAACAACTCCTACTCTTGTTCTTCTAACCCTTTCGTGCAGGCCAAGGGAGTGTATGACTCACCTTACTTATCAATTAGCACGTCCAAGGGAAGAGAAAGAGTGAGCCCACAACCTCGGGTTAGAACACGTGACATTGTATGTGTCATATGTGAAGGGAGAGGCCACTTAGCTGAAATTTGCCCAAACCAATACTACACTTATAAGGATGAAAGTTCCTTTGAGAGTGAAGCTTTGGTTGATGATGTCTTCGTAAAGGACGTCCAGCTGAGTTCTTGCAAGGAGTCAATCCAAGTTGAAGATGCTTCTTGTGAGGAAGAGGTCGTCCAAGTGAGCTTTCGCAATGGGTCTCTACAACAAGAAGAACCCTTCCAGGAAGAAGTTGAAGCTAAGGATGTGGAACAGCCCAAGAAATCAGTTTTTAACCAAGAGAAGAAGGGTGTGGCAATGGAGCCTAATACAAGGGAAGTATCAATTGTTGCTACTTTTCCTATTCTATCCCAGTTGCTTTTACATGAATATTTTTCTAGGGGTAGAGAATCTCATGTGTTGAATTCGGTTTTTGCATGTAGAACTATGTATGCATGTATACATCATAGCTCTCATTCACAATTGTTGTTGCATGCTAGATACCTTGTTCGATACATTACCTTTGTAGAAAAATATGTCATATGCATATCATGTTCCATCATCAAGCATATATCTAGAAAGAGATTGGGCGATAGTTGTGCATGGAGGTTCATTCATGGACATTCTTTAGACCTAAGTTGGTTTGCAATTACGTTTTCTTCTTTCTTATATGTTTCTTGGTGCCTCACTTCCATACTTTGCATTTGTGCAGATTCATGTGAGTTAAGGCTCTTTCTAGAAACGCATTTGGATTCGAGGACGAATCCTTTCGAAGGGGGAGAGGATGATGTGACCATGGGTCCCATCAAGAGCTTCAAGAGAGCCTGGACTTCCAAGATGGCTCAAGTATTAAAGATGGAGCTCAAGTCTCATCAAGGAGAGCCAAAGCCAAGCCAAAGCAAGGCATTGGCCAAGACAAGGCCAAGGCTCCGGGTGCGCCGGGCACAAGCGTCACCAAGGCCTACGTCCAAGATGACAAGGCAATCCCTGGTGCCATCACAAGGTCTAGGGCTAGGCGAGGATGTCCAAGAGCTAGGCGCGGACGAGGAACATGAGCCGGAGCTAGGCGAGGATGTCCAAGAGCTAGGCGCGGACGAGGAGCAAGAGGAGCCACACCAAGAGCTAGGCCAAGAGGAGAGCACAACGCCTAGCGCCAAGACAAGACGGCCGAGCGTGAAGAACCAAGGCGACGCCGGAGACCCTATGCCCGGAGCCATCACTCGGTCAAGGGCTCGCCACCTCCTCCAGGACCTCAAGAAGGGGTTGGCGTGCCAAGGGCCCCTAAGCCACGCCCGAGCCGACTTCTACACAAGTCTCCAAACCGGCGCCGAGAGCACCGGCGCTTACAGCCCGTGAAGAATCAAGCAAGGCGCCGAGCCATCCTGGACCACTTGGCTAGGCGCAATGAGTGTCGTGGGTTGGCACATGGACCAAGCCACCTCATGCCAGGCACATGGCATGGGAGTATTTTATTTATTAAATAATGGCCCAACTTAAGACTTTCCTTTTATGGCCACGTTTTTAGTATTTCTTGTTAGTAGACCAAGTTCCGTATTTTTGTTATTTTTGTTGGCACTTTATGACAATATGTAGGCACTATATAAGTTCCTTCCAATGCCTGAAAAGGCACGCAAGATTAAAACGAATTTGCCTTGTCAAAACTCTCTCTCTTTCTTCTTTGCTTCCTTGCGTCAAATTTCTAAGTGTTGCCGAGTGAGTTCATCTCGCCAACTCTTATTCTTTCTCAACCAAGTCTGCGTCGATTCTTCCCTTAACTTGAAGAACTAGTTGTGAGCCATCATTTTCACGCCAACAACCAACATCCACAACAATCATCTCGCTGAAGTCCTTCCCGGAACTCTCAGCGACACCTCAGTAAAATCACCATAACTTTCGTTTCCGTGATCCAATTGCGCTCAAATTTCGAGGACAGAAACTAGACTTCATTATCTAACTACTTCCGCTGGAATCATTCAATTTGGAGTTCGGAGCAAGAAGCAAGACCCCATTGAAGTCAGGACAAATTCTGGAATCCTGCTGTCTTGAGTTCTTGTGTTCTGAGGCATCGACGAGCAAAGCTTGCACCGTGGCTTCACGATCCTTAGATCCCAACAGCTAGTGAGATAGCCGATTTATTCTTTGAGCATGTGGTGCGTCTTCATGGAGTCCCTCGTACTATTGTGAGTGATAGGGATTCTAAGTTTGTTGGTCATTTTTGGAGAACACTTTGGGGCAAGCTAGGTACTAAACTCCTATTCAGCACTAGCTACCACCCCCAAACCGATGGCCAAACCGAGGTGACAAATAAATCCCTAGGAGCCCTCCTTCGCACCATGCTCAAGGCCAACCCTAGGCATTGGGAGGACTTACTTTCTATTGTCAAGTTTTCTTATAATAGGTGCAGGCACTCGGCGAACAAGCTCACCCCCTTCGAGATCGTCTACGGAAGGAACCCATTGACGTCGTTAGACATGTCGTCGCGCCCACTACAGGACCCAGAGCGCATCACCGCGGCCAACCGCGCCGAGCAGGTCCAAGAGCTACACCGGCGAACGCGTGAGCAACTAGAGCGTTGAGCCTCGCAATACGCCTCATAGCACAACCATGGCCACCGCCGCATCGTGTTTGCACCCGGAGACCTTGTTTGGGTGCATTTGCGAAAAGAAAGATTCCCCTCGCGGTGCAAGCACAAGTTGGACCCTCGCGGAGATGGCCCTTTTCGCGTGATCAAGGCCATTGGAGAAAATGCCTATCAACTCGAGCTCCCAACCGACTATGGAGTCCATGCATCCTTCAACGTAGCCGACTTGACACCTTACGTGGAGCCTGAGTTTGATGATGGTAAAGCGGGGATGCTTCACAACCAAGTGGGGAAGGGTGATACGACCCTGCCCTCCATGACGGCCACAGAAGAGGAACATGCCATGAGCCTACGCTCACAAGGTCCAGTGATAAGATCCAGAGCCAAGGCCATCGCCAACGCCGTGCAATCTCTCATTGCTCGCGTCATCGCTGGCCAAGACACACCCCAGACCGAGCCCAAGCTCAAAGTCCTCGCCACCATCGGCATCGCAGAAACAAGCCCATCGCTATCGGTAATAGACGCGCCCACTGACGAGCCCAGTCAACCTTGACGTCGCCGCTGCTCCCAGTGTCCGCGTCCCATGCCTCGCTACCACCACGACGCCTATCTTTAGCATTTAGAGATTTATTTGCTAAGTGTTAGACATTGTTATTTTGAGAACATTCCTATTTTTGGTACTTGCTTATTTTAGATAGTTTCCATTTATAGTTCTTTCCATTTTGGGTGTGTGCCTCATGTGTGTTGCATGGGCTAGCCCGTTAGGCAAGACTCGGCCCATCCGAGTCTCGCGTTTAGTATTTAAGTCAAACTTTGTCTATTATTTTCTTGACGTTCAATTTTAATCAAAGCTTAAGTCGAGTGTTTATCCTCCTTCCTTTGATCGGACGTCAACCCTATCTCTACCTTCGCATCCCCATTCACTCTTCCGTCGACGCTACAGCCCCGCTTGATATCCTTCGAGCAAAGTCTATCTTCGCATCTCCTTCACTTCGCCGCCGACGCTACGGCAAAGCTTGACCTTCAAGCAAACCAACCAAACCACCAATCGCTCTCCATCATCATCACTTTCCCATCGCAGTCGTGATCGCACCCGCTATTGTACCCAGTCCACCGTCGTCGCCGCCGCTTGCTCCATCGTTCGCATCCTCGACTTCGCCATCGCTATCGCCGTCGCTATCGAACCCACCATCGAGCCCACTCCATCGCTCTCCAGCGCCATCGACATCGCCATCGACATCGTTGTCGTGACACTCGTCATCACCACTGTTGTCGCTGTCGATACACCCACTCCATCGCCACCGGGTTCACTTCAAAGCCACCACCGTGTCAGTAAACCTCAAAAGTTACTGTTTACGTCGCCACCGCTTTGTCAACCTTTCGTGCAATTCAACAAGGGTTTTCCCAAGGTTTCCACGGCAGGTTTGACAACGAGGCTTGTGACTTCCTACCCAAGACTAGATCCGTCACCACCAGTGCTGACTTGGCCTTCATCGGAGGCAAGAACGCATCATCCCACTACTCAGAAACAACCTTATTGCTAAACGCTTATCCCTTTTACTCAAGAAAGAGGGTTTTACTTGGACTGAAGAGGCTGCTCAATCCTTCCAAGCACTTAAATTTGTCCTCTCCAATGCACATGTGCTTGTCCTACCTAACTTTGACAAGGTTTGTGGTTGAAAACTGATGCATCAAACCTTGGCATTGGAGCAGTGCTTATGCAGGACCATCACCCTATCTGTTTTATCAGTCGTGCCCTTGGTCCTAAGCACTAAGCTCTCTCAATTTTCGAGAAGGAGCTAATGGCAGTCGTCCATGCAGTGCAAAGCTGGAGCCCATACTTGACTCACATGCCATTTATTATTTGCATAGATTAGAAAAGCCTCAATTATCTCATGGAGCAAAGAGTGTCCACACCTTTCCAACATATGTGGCTCTCTAAGCTTATGGGAAATTCATTTGAGATTCACTACAAGCAGGGTGAGGAGAATGTTGCAATTGATGCACTCTCACGCGTCACTGGAGCTCAACTACTTCAACTCACATTGACCCAAGCTCACGCTGGCTTCTATGACTCTATTAAACTCTTATGGCATACTGACCCTCTCTTACAAAAGTTGATTTCTGATTTGCAGGCAAATGCTCAGCCTCACCCTAAATATACTTTCATCAATGATGAGCTCCGAAGGCATGGCAATCTAGTGATTGGCAATGACCCTCCAGTGAAGCTCCACATTTTCAAGTGGCTTCATGATTCAGCAGTGGGGGGCCACTCTGGCCGTAATGCCACTCTCAAACGCATTAAGTCCCTCTTTTACTGGACTGGAATGAGCAAAGAGGTATAGATTTATGTCAGGAATTGTTCTACTTGCCAGAGGAACAAGTATGACCTGTCAGCCAAGCCTGGCCTACTCTAGCCTCTACCTATCCCCGAAGGCATATGGCAGTCCATCAACATGGACTTCATCGAAGGCCTTCCCACATAATTCAACAAACACACCATTCTAGTGGTGGTTGATAGATTAAGCAAGAATGCTCATTTCCTTGATTTGCCTCATCCCTATACTGCACTTGATGTCGCACAACAGTTCCTTGAACATGTCTTCAAGCTACATGGGATGCCATAATCTATTATCAATGATCGTGATCCTATCTTCTTGAGTGAAGTATGGCAAGAGCTTTTCAGGATTCATGGAGTAGGCCTCAATCTCTCCACTGCCTACCACCCACAATCCGACGGGCAAATTGAAGTTACTAACAAAGCCATAGAGACATACCTGAGATGGATGACCTCCGAAGCACCACATACCTGGAGCAAGTGGCTTCCACTTGCCGAATGGTGGCATAATACCACTGTCGAATGGTGGCATAATACCACATTTCACTCAGCTATCCAGGCCACACCGTACGAGATTGTGTATGGTCAATCGCCCCCTATGCATCTACCGTATCTCCATGGCGAAAGCAAGTCTCTTCTGGTTGATAGAAGTTTGCAAAAGAGGGAAGAGGTGATAAATATGCTCAAATTTTACCTCATTCGCGCACATAATCGAATGAAGCAGAGTGTCGATTCCCATCGCTCCGATCGAGCCTTTGCCATTGGTGATTATGTCTATCTTAAGCTGTAGCCCTATCGCTAGCATAGCTTAAAAACTTGAGTGCCTCACAAGCTGTCACCTCACTTCTATGGCCCTTTCTTGGTGGTCAACAAAGTTGGGCCTGTAGCCTACAAGCTCCAACTACCACCTACAGCAGCTATACACAACGTGTTCCATGTTAGTCAACTCAAATTATGTGTCAAACCCACTGTTGACAGCTCCAACCTCCCACAGTATTTACTGGACATAGGCACCAACAAGGAACCAGAGGCCATCCTAGAACGAAAGATGGTCCAGCGTCGCAATGAAAAAGGCCACCAAAGTTATGGTCAAATGGAAGGGGTACGCTGATGCTCAAGCCACGTGGGAGTACTACCACGACTTCATTGCCCGTTACCCGCATTTCGATCCTTGAGGACAAGGATCCTCTGAATAGGGGAGTATTGTTACATGATTGGGGTTTTAACAACATTTTCATATGTAAACTCGATTCAGTTAATTGTCGGTTCTCTATTTCCCGCTTTCTCGTTAAAAACCCGTCTAAGTTTTAAAAGTCCGTTTACACTGTTCACTTTAAATGTAATTCTGTTATGCCCATTTGGGAATTAATCGAAAACTCAGTATCTTCCTCAAACCCTCAAAATCTCTCAATTCGTTCATCGCTTCCAACATCTTCGAATCGCCTCTTCTCCTTGAAGGTAATTTATAGATCTGGAGCACCAATTCTCGAGTTCTTCACCGCGCTTCTGGATTGGATTTATCTAATTGTCTCATAATATCAGCGACATGCACGTTCGTCTCATCGGGCTCACCAAATCGTTGCTCCAATTCAGGGCGTTGAAGTTCCATCTCCTCTCGATCACAACGACTACCCCGACGTGGATCCAATTGATGGCGCACTCGGCAAACTGGAAAGGGAGAATCAGGGCTCTGAAAAAGGACATCACGAAGAAATAGGGAGAACTGGTAGATGTGCCTATGAGCGTAACCCCTTCTAAGCGAGGAATCCATACAGATCGAAGGCGAAAATAAGAAAGCAAAGGAGTCCGGCGACGAAGGTGGCAAGGAGCGGGAGGAAGGTGCGAGAGAGGAAATAGAGTTTAATGACGAGCTTTTGGGGCAGAAGGTAAGGTTTTTGGGTTAAAAACTTTTCACCTGAACCGGTTTAAATAATTCGAATTAGAAATTACAAAAACTGACATTTGAACCCGTAATAATCTCAAAAGGGGAAGGGTAAAAATTTAATTTAGTCACTTTTATCGATTAGGTGGACGAAAGAGGCTCCGAGTGATGATTTGTTAACGAAATAAAAATAAAAATTAATTTTCAATAAATAGATATATAACTAGTGATTTAGAATGACATGAACTATCCGGCGGATATTAAGCAAAAGCTTTGGCACAAATAACAATGATACAATAAAGGATGTATCACTTTATATTAAACATCAAATTAACAATTGGAACCATACTAAAAAATGGAATCCAGACTGTCTGACGGATATTAAGCAAAAAAATATAAAGATTACAAAAAAGAAACGACAAATGAGAAGATGGAAAAAACCACCTGAAAACATCATTAAAATAAACATTGATGGATCTACAAGAACGAATGGTGAATCTCGTTACAGATTTATTTTTCGTAATAGTTATGGTGAACCGACCCTAATCTTTGGGGAAAAATGTGGAATTTCAACCCCCCTTAAGATAGAAATCATAGTGGTTAGGAATGCTTTAATCAAAGCATATGAACTGGGTATTACTAACATTCAAATGGAATGTGACAACTTCACTATTGTTAATGTAATAAATAAGATATGGCACTGTCCATGAGATATTGAAATTTTAATCTTTGATATCCTTTGTCTTTTATAACTGTTTTCTTCAGTGCAGGTCTGTCATGTCTTTCGATAAACAAACATTGTGGCTGATTGCATTGCAAAGCTGAGTCAATTGAGTTTTTTGGATGACATTCAAGCAAATTTAGAACTTTTAATTTTCATCCGTAAGAATGTTATAGACTGAAAAATCAATTTTTTTGTGATTTTCGGTCTAATTTTTACTGTATAAAAAAAAATGACATGAACTATGTAAGGAGTGATTTCCAACGATTCCCTCTAACAATAATTAGGGACACATAACACATGTACACGCTTACTATGCATCCAGGAGGTGCAAAATTACATGAAGGGAGGAAATGCACGAAGTTTATCCATTTCTTGTCTAGAAATTCCGCCCAGATATAACGCAGGAAGCACCTAGAAACAACAATTAAAATAAGAAAATGCGAATGCCTTCCTCGTCGACCTCCTTCTATCTCCTATTTGCGTGTGGTTGCCGCTATCGTGCGCCTTATAAGCACCTGTTAGTCTCCCCTTCCCCTCCTCATCCTCGCTACCACCACCGCCATCTTCTCTCTCGGCCACGTCCGCCCTTCGCTGTCGTCTCTTCCTGCCAGGCGTCCACGGCCCCTTACGCGGTCTTCGCTCTCTCTAATTTCCCCAATTCCAACAATCTCTATACGGGAAACTCTCTGCTCTCGCGCATGGAGGTACGCCTTTGTCTCTCTCCCCTACTCTTGTCTTGATGGTAATTTCGTCGAAATCTTGATTTTCAAAAGTTCTACTCTTACTTTTACGAAATTGCGATTGAAGTTCGGCCAATTGATTCAGTGATTAACGATGCTGTTACAATTACCCATTCGATTGACTATGCGTCATCAACTGCAACTCCAACTACAATTCTGCTAATCAAATTGGTTTCATACCCTTTATTAAATGTATTTGATCAAATAGAGAGTGTTGTTGTTGATTTTGTGAGGGAGAAGAGGAGCAACTAGCGGAGGGGGGTAAGTTGTTCTATACGGAGTATAATAAACGGTGTACAGGTGTTTGTTGACAGTGTGGAGTGTGTACTGGCTGGATTTAAGATTAATGTTTGTCGATTGCTTATGAAATTTCTTTATTTGCTAAGGATCCTGCTTGTGCGGGATTCCACTCGGCTGATTGTTGGGGTCTGTATTTGCCAAGGATCATAACAACTGAAAACATTAATTACTCCCATAGAATGCTAGCGTGTAGCTTGTTTTTGTGACTTGCAGCGATTCTTGGGTGGAAGTAACATCACTAGAAACAAGGGTCTGGTGGAGTACCTCAAACGCTATGGGATGATCAAATCCAAGAGGGTAGCGGAAGTGGTGGAAACTATCGACAGGGGATTGTTCGTACCCGAAGGAACTCCTGCTTACGAGGACAGCCCCATGCCTATCGGTTATAATGCAACTATATCCGCCCCTCATATGCATGCTATGTGCCTTGAACTATTGGAAACAAATTTGCAACCTGGCATGCGGGCATTAGATGTTGGCTCAGGTCATTTTTAGCACTATCTTTCTTCCAGAGTTTGAGTTTCTCTGCAAGTATTGGTTGAAATGATGCCATCTGTCTTGAAAATATCTTGGTATAGGATATGGTTTCATGTATGTTCTGCATTACCATGTCTGCCAGTACTCGTTTTGACTGCGTAATGGCCTTGATTGTTTGTTGACGCCGATGAGATTATAGTTTTTGATTGTTCTCCACCGCGTCAGCTATTGTCTGAAAATTTGATACCTCCTGGCTCTCAGTTTTTTTATTTAGTATCGATGAATGAATGAATATATTCTGTTTGTATTTTTCTGAAATTTCTTTGTAACCTGGATACCAGAGTCTCTAGACTTGGTAGAGGAGATGCTTGAAGAGGTCATTTTGATGCGTTAGTGTTTTCCTTTTCGAAATCAGCATCATATTCATGTCTAACTAAAGGAACCTGACCCCACTGCCATAGGTTGTCATTCACAATATTTGTCCAAATGGCGTCTTGTAATGCCACATTGTTCTCTCATTCTCATTGGAAGTATTGCCACTTTGTTTTCAATGGAAGCCATGTTGCATGTTTTAGGTAGAAATAATGCCAATGGAAGTAATTTCCATTGTCAGTCTCAACTGTAACTACATTTAGTCAGATGAACAGCTGTTTCAATGTTCTAGAATCAGCAGATATGGTACTGTACATTCTTTTTGTTGCTTATAGTGCTTTATTTTTATATAGGGACGGGGTACCTGACAGCATGCTTCGCAGTAATGGTTGGACCTGAAGGTCGTGCTGTTGGTGTAGAACACGTTCCGCAGCTAGTTGCTTCTTCGATAAAGAACATAGAGAAGAGTGAAGCGGCTCCGTTGTTGAAGGAGGGTTCTCTTTCAGTCCACGTTGGCGGTAGGATATGTTTCCGTCCCCCTGTTAATTTTCCTGAAAACATTCATCCATTTCGTTCGAAGCTTTTTTAAGTGTCTCGTCTTTGGAACCGTTTTCTGTAATTATGACAGATGGGAGGTTGGGATGGCCTGATGTGGCACCGTATGACGCCATCCATGTTGGGGCAGCAGCTGCGGAAATTCCACAGGCACTGATCGACCAGCTGAAGCCGGGAGGTAGACTGGTTATACCAGTCGGGAAGTTCAGCCAGGAGCTCAAGGTAATTGACAAGAACCCAGATGGATCAATTAGGGTTAGAGACGAAACTTCGGTCCGCTATGTTCCTCTGACGAGCTGGGAAGAGCAGATTCGCGGGATTTGAGTTCTGAAAAGAGCATTTTCATGATCGCATATTGCATGTAGTGGCAATCCTGTGTTCATATCTTCACTACTGCTGCTACAATTACTAATAGTGCGTTTTAGGGTTTGCTGTGTGCCTGAATTCGTGTCTGTTGTCAATAATGATATGCAACTTTGAAATAGTGGGAGCCTGTTGCACTAGCTAGCGTATTTCACAGGAAATAGCTTTGCATTGTATTCTCAAATTTACTGAGGTGACTACTGTCTATAGCACCAGAAATGTATGTACTTGGTACTAGTCATGAAACTGGTGTGCCAGTTCCCAACTGTAAAGATTCGGAGCTAATCACGAAAAATAGATCCAACCAACAATTTGTAGGCCAGCATTGGAGATTGAATGTGTCAAGATGGGAAATTCGTATTCAATCCGAACCATGGATTGAATGTGCAGTGCCTTTAAGGCATTTGTATCCTGCAATTAACTTCAAGGTTTTAAAGAACCTAATCATTTTTTTATCCACTCCAGCATCTTATTATTTTGACTTTTAGATCCTACGTAAACTAATATAGAGAAAATTGCAAGAATTTGCGAGAAACCATCTCCTGTATACTAAAGGAGATGGTCTTTTTTTGAGAAAGATTATTAGAGTGAGAAAATGAGAATAAAAAATGACACGGTCGTTTTTTTGAGAAAAAAACGCGTATTTTTGAAAAAAAAATTACAAAAATGCGTGCGCACAAGATATGGGATGTGCATATATTTTGGGTTGTGTGTGCATGGATTTAGACCTGTATATGCATCTAAATTCTACTTGTGTGTATCGTTTTTCTGGGTTAAAATGTACATGAGTTTTGAACTATATGTGTATTCCTTTTGAAGTGCATGTCTTTCTATTTGTATGTGTATGTAAATTGCACTAGGTGTATGAGTTTCCACTTACATATTTTTCTAGAAATAAAAATATACGTGACTTTGTGTAAGTAAAAATTCATGCACATACAGGAAAAAACTTATGCATTTCTTGGAATGTGTACAAGTTTGTGCTTATATGTGCATAGATTTTGACTGTATGTGTGGCTTTGTGTAAGTGAAAACTCATGAACATATATGCAAAAACTGATGCACTTTACAGAATGTGCACATATTTGTGCTTGTATGTGTATAGATTTTGATTGTATGTGTGACTTTGTGTAAGTGGAAACTCATGCACATACAGGCAAAAACTGATGCACTTTACAGAATGTGCACGAGTTTGTGCTTGTATGTGCATGAATATTATGCACTTTTTGAAATGTGCACAAGTTTGTGTTTCATTTGAATTTATATGGACAAGTTCAAAAATGCACAAATTTTGTCTGTATGTGCATGAAAATAAGTCTCTATGTGCATGATTTTTGTGTTGTATGTGCTAGCGAATTAGAAAAAACCCCTTGCACATGAACTCGCCCGTATTTTCCCCCAAAAACACGCGTTTTTTCAAATAAAATTCGGCCGTGCCGAATTATTGCATTCTTTTGGCTTTTTTTAATTTGGGCCTTTAGTTTCCTTGGATCAAATGACCCATATTCGTTCTTATTTCTCACCTAAGCTTCCCTTCTCACCGGATCCGCATCCTATACTAAATTACTCTAAGCCACCCATGAAAGTGTATATTATTCTAAACCACCCAATAAACATACTTTGTTAACAATATGTCAAACCACTACCAGTTTCGTTTGTAGGCCGTTAAAAATGGTGAAATGACCGAAATGCCATGGGTTTAAAACTTACGAATAAAACTCCATGTTAAGGATTCCTACTTGGACCTTGTATCTTCCAGATTTTCAATTTGGGACAGGATTTTTTGTGAATTTGTGACCCCACAATACGATTTTCTAAAGAATCTATTGATGATGATGAATGATTATGTATTCGAAGAATTATGGTATAGAAATACTGTTAGGAAGTGAACTTTCAGGAACTTTAGTTCCCTCCTTTAGTTTTCCTAGTTTCGACGATGACAAACACTTTGCTATTAATCGTTCCATATGTGTAGCTGAAGAGGGAACTTAGGATCAAGAAATGAAGAACAAAGACCAAGACGTCGGAATTGGAAACTGGCACAGGAACTGAAGAATAACGAAGCCGCGCTAACTGGAAAGAGATATTAAGAGCAGCGGCTGGCAGTTTAGGGTAGATCTTTATCTTAGAGAGAGAAGATAAATATACCATGTTTCCATATATTTTAGGAGATTATTTGTATACATTTTATGGAAACGAAAGTGTTTAAAATAAGGAAGGATAATATTCGGTAACAAATATTATATTTTCAGATTACTTTTGGTTATTTTATTCATGCATATCAACCAGTTGTAGATCTTATTTCTATACGATTGAGATGTATAAATAAAGTAATCAAACTCTCTCATTAAACATATATTTCACACATTGTCAAAGGTGAAGAAAACCGTGCTTATTTTTGTGAGAAGAACTGTGTAAGTCTCTTGCTTTTTGTGCTTGATTATGTCGAACTAGGTAGAGAGTCTTAAGTGTGTCTTAAGTCTTTAATCTGTGTGTTCTATTCTAGTTGATTGTAATCGAAGCACTAATAAAAGAAATAGACTTTGAAATCCTTTCGTAAGAGAGGTAGTGAGTTTTATCCTGGATAACTAGTTGGTTATCAAAGGTTACCACTCTAAGGAACTTGTCTTGAATCTGTGTTGTTACTTATTCCACTGCTAAGGAACTGAACTCTCAGTTCTCTTTGATTGCTAACACGTACGATCCTACAATTGGTATCAGAGCAGGCGCTCTAGATTTGTGTTAGTTTACAGATTTCAAGATGTCTAGTGCAAGTGAATTCGATTTGGGGATCTCAATCAACAAGCCCCACATTCGAAAGAAGGGAGAAGAAGAATGGTGAGAGAAATGCATGACAAACCACATTCAAACCATTGACTATCAGTGCTGGCGCGTGATTGAAAATGGTGATGGCGTTGTTCCAAAGGATTTGGCTGAAGCAGATTGGAAGCATGAGTACTACACCATCAAGGAAAAGAGCGCTAAGGCTTGTCAACTCATTCTCAATGGGTTGACAAGAGAAGACATGGACAAGGTGATAGGAATTGAAACCGCCAAAGGCATACGGACAACTCTCAAGGAGATGCATGAAGGAAGTGAAGAACTCAAAAATAGCATAAAGTTTGCTCTAGAGGGAGAGTACCACACATTCAAAATGCTTGAAACAGAAAACATCTCTCAGTATCACTCGCGCTTCACCGGACTTGTCACCAAACTCATCAACGCTGATGTTGAGCTTGACGAATGGTCCAAATCTCTATTCATCATCAACGGACTCAACTCGAAGTTCACCCTCATCAAGAGAGTCTTAAAGACTACCCCTGGAATTCAAAGTCTTCCCCTCACTCGGATCATTGGAAAACTTGAAGTTGAAGAAAGGGAGGCTCTCAAGATGAGTTCTGCCAAGAAAATGGAGAAAGGAATTGCTTTAAAAATCTCAAAGGCCTTTTCAAGATTGGAAATGGAGGAAGAAGACTCAGATCTTGAAGAAGAAGACGAGATGACCGCTCTTGTCACTAAGCATATCAAGAAGCACTTCATCAAGGGAAAGTACAAGAGATCCTTTCAGAAGAGAGATCTCTCAAAGTATGCTTGTTATCAATGCAAGGAAATGGGACATCTTTGCTAAGAATTGTCCACAGAACTCAAATAAAGATGACAAGCCTATGAAGAAGAAAGCTCTTTTCGCTACTTTTGGAGACAACTCAGAAGACTCAGATGGGGAACTGGATCTGAATGGAATCTCTGGAGGAAGGTGCTTAATGGCTAAAGAGGATTCAATCGAATCGGATGACTCTGAGGTATCCTCCTATGACTTTACTATATCTCTTCTTGAATGTGATAAGAAACAATTGATCAAGATCATTAAGAAACTTGGAAAGGAAAATAGTTTCCTTCAAGAAAGATTAGAAGAATATGAAGACGAAATCTCATGTTTATCTACTGAAAATTCGGTTTGGAGCAAGAAACTTGATGAAACTGAAAAATTGCTTGATATTTCCTCTAGAAAATGTGATTCATGTTTATCTCGGAAAAAAGAACCCATGCATGCTATTGATTCTACTATTTCTTTCACTGACTCTGAAAAAACCACCTCTACTATGCTTCTTGAAATCATGAGTAAACTGGATAATCTCACTGATTCTATCAATGAGAAAATTGTGAATCAAACTATTTTCGTTAAGCAAAGGTATGGTCTTGGTTATTATGATAAGGAAGATTCTGAAGATGTATGCTCCGTTGAGAATGAGAAATTGAGAAGGGAACTGGTCGAGAAAAATGAAACTCTCAATCTAGCTCTCCAGATTTCTTGCGATAAAAATAAGTTTTTGGAAGAAAAAGTAAAGGTGCTTGAGAAGAAACCTGAAGATAAGCAAACCTGGTTTGATGGACAAAATGCTCATAAAATATACATTGACCAGGCTCAGGGAACTAAAGGTAAGAAAATAGACTTTGAGCAGAGAAAGCATGAAAGAACTTTTAGGCCTGATCATGGTAAATATGGTCATGTTGTTTACAACTGTGTTTGTTGGCATTGTGGTAAAAATGGTCATTATATTAATGAATGCATTCATAAGAAAAGAAAAATTGAAGAAAGTTCTAAGAAAAGGAACTTGGAGCTGAATAATAAGAAAAAGATACATAGGAACTGTCAAACTAATTTACCCAGAAAATCTAAGCTTGGCTGGGTTCAAAAAGCTTAAGTTCCCTTGTGCAGGACAAAGTGAGGCGACAGGACAAATGATACATTGATAGTGGTTGCTCGTGCCATATGACCAGAAACAGAAGCAAAATGTCCTCACTTCAGCAACACCGCGGAGGAAATATTTCTTTCGGGGATAAAGAAAAGGAGCAATATGTGGAGTTGGTAATGTAAATCTTACAGATCACATCAAGGTAAGTAATGTTCACCTTTTTGAAAATTTGGGTTTTGATCTAATAAGTGTGTCACAGTTGTGTGATCAAGGAGGCAATGAAGTTCGCTTTACCTCTAAGGAATGCTTTGTGGAAGACAATCAGGGAAAAGTGATCTTAAAGGGAAAAAAGGTTTCATAACGTCTATGTTATTGATCTAAAATTTGTTCCCAAAGAGAAGTTGTGTCTTTCGTCAATTTAAGATCAAACGAATCTATGGCATCAACGACTACGTCATGCAAGCATCAAGCTAATCCACAAGTTACATAAAAAAGAATTGGTTTGTGGTCTTCCCAAAATCAATGCTGAAAAGTCAGATCCTTGTTCTGATTGTGCTAAAGGGAAACAGGTTCGCAGTTCATTCAAGTCCAAAACAATGGTAAGCACCTCTAAACCTCTGGAACTCATTCACATGGATCTCTGTGGTCCTATGCGAGTTCAAAGTATTGGTGGAAACAAGTATATTCTGGTACTTGTTGATGACTTTTCTAGATTCACTTGGACAATATTCATAAAATCTAAAAGTGAAGTCTTTGAAAGATTCAGAGAATTAGTTCCCTTACTTGAAAAATCTTGGAATGTATCTCTCCGGGCTATTTGTTCCGACCACGGAACTAAGTTCGAAAATGGAGACTTTCTAACCTTTTGCAGGGAACATGGAGTTGATCACAACTTCTCGGCTCCTTATACTCCACAACAGAACGAGGTTGTCGAGAGAAAGAACACGACGTTGGAAGACATGGATCACACCATGCTTATCTCGAGTAGTCTTCCTCAATCTTTCTGGGAAGAAGCTGTTAATGTAGCTTGCTACATTCTGAATCGAGCAATGATGCACCCTATGCTTGAAAAGACGTCTTATGAGTTACTAAGAGGCAGAGTTCCCAACATCTCTCATCTACGCGTCTTTAGATGCAAATGTTTTGTTCACAACAATGGTAAGGACAATCTAGGGAAGTTTGATCCCAGGAGTGATGAAGGAATCTTCATTGGGTATGCTTCCAGTAGCAAGGCATACAAAGTCTTCAACAAAAGGACTAAAAAGGTATAGGATAGTATTCATGTTATTTTCAATGAAAAATTGCCTTTAAAGTCTATGTAGGATCCCTCAGTTCCTTCGGAAGATCCGTTCCAAAGGACAAATGAAGACTCAGACGATGAAGCTCCCTCTAAGCATAACTCCTATCCCAACATGTATGGTCCTTCTCCGCCCCCAGTTCCCTCAACTGTCATTGATCCAAAACTTGCAACGACTCCTGACAGCTCCCCAGTTCCCTCTATTTATCACGCTAATGTTCTTGCTTCAGTTCCCTCAATCCCTCAAGCTGGTGAGGATGTCCCTGCTCTTGTGGTTGATCCAACTGCAACCTCTTCCATTGCTGCTAAATTCGCTGATGCTGACGTTCCTGGAACTGATTTGATCATTCCTAATAGAGACAAAATATCCCTCAAGCATCCTGTCAGGTATGGTTTTGAGGATATGACATATTGTGCTTTCAATGCATTTTTGTCTCTTATAGAACCAAAGAACATCACGGAGGCTCTGAAAGATGCTGACTGGATTCAAGCCATGCAAGAGGAACTTCACCAGTTCGAAAGAAACAAAGTATGGAGACTAGTTCCTTGTCCTCAAAACAGACACATCATAGGAACTAGGTGGGTTTTTCGCAACAAGTTGGATGATTCAGGTGCAGTGTCACAAAACAAGGCTCACTTGGTAGCTCAAGGCTACAATCAATAGGAAGGAATTGACTATGATGAGACCTTTGCCCCTATGGAAAGATTGGAGGCCATTAGATTACTCATTGTTTATGCCTCTCACAAAGGGTTTAAGCTATTCCAAATGGATGTAAAGACTGCTTTTCTCAATGGAATTCTTCAAGAAGAGGTATATGTCAAGCAACCTCCAGGATTCGAAGATGATGATCACCCTGACCATGTCTACTTTCTGGACAAGGCTCTCTATGGTCTTAAGAAAGCTCATCGAGCTTGGTATGATCGTCTTGCCCAGTTCCTAACAGCCAATGGCTATCGACGTGGTGTGATCGACAAAACTCTCTTTATTCTAGAAGTCATAGGTGAGATTCTTGTGGTCCAAGTATATGTTGATGATATTATCTTTGGTTCCACTAACTTGTCTCTTGTAGAAAAGTTAAAAAAATCCGATGAGCAGTGAGTTTGAAATGAGTATGATTGGGGAACTATCCTTCTTTTTGGGACTGCAAGTCACTCAGAAGGATGATGGCATTCAAATTCATCAACAGAAATATCTTAAGGAACTCCTAAAAAAGTTCAACATGGACTCTAGCAAAGCCATCTCAACCCCCATTTCCCCAGCCACTCGTCTCACTGCAGATCATTCAGGACAGAATGTGGAAGAAAAGCTATATCAGGGCATGACTGGTTCCCTAATGTATCTAACTGCAAGTAGGCCAGATATTGTTTTCTTTGTTTTCTTGTGTGCCAGGTTTCAAGCTGATCCAAGGGAATCTCACTTATCTGAAGTGAAACGCATATTTCGCTATCTCAAGGGAACTGACGACCTATGTCTTTGGTATCCCAAGAATTGCCATTTCAATCTTCTTGGATACACAGATGCTGACTATGCAGGCTACTTGGTTAATCGGAAGAGCACATCTGGCATGGCACAGTTCCTTGGACCATGCTTGGTCTCTTGGGGCTCTAAGAAGCAGAATTCCGTTGCTCTCTCCACCACTGAGGCTGAATACATTGCAGTTGCCGCCTGATGTTCCCAACTTCTGTGGCTCAAACAATAACTTGCAGACTTTGGTATGTCTTTTGGTCCCCTTAAGATTCTTTGTGATAATACTAGTGCAATCAATATTGTAAAGAATTGTGTGCATCACACTAGGACCAAGAATATAGACATTAGACATCATTTCTTGCGTGATCATGTTGAAAAAGGAAACATTGTGCTAGAACACTGTAGGTCTGAAGATCAAATTGCCGATATATTCACCAAAGCATTGAATCGAGAACCTTTTGAGACCCTAAGATTACTTCTGGGAATGATTTCCATAAACTAGTAGTTCTAGTTGCTTTTACTAGTTCCATTGCTTTGACTAGATTTGATCTCTTCTATGATTTCTTTGAAAATATTGATGATATTTGATCTTGTGATGACCTCGCATGTCCTGTAATAACTTTTCTAACGCATGTTCTTAATATTCTTGCATGATCTCATGATTTTATGATATGATTAGACCTTGATTACATCTCTTTGTTGGCCTCATAGTAATCGATTTGATCTTTTTTATCCGTCATCATAAGCCGAAATGATAATTGACTACAAACCGTCCTAAGCCTGACTGCATTGTATAATTCCCTATGATCCATCTTTAGTCCACAGCTGGGAATTATCTTTATGGTGTCAAAATGCCAACCTTATTTTCTTGATATGAGTATGTACTTTTCTTGAGTGTTGCTTGGTTCCCTACATAAATGTACCCATATCTATCCTACTCCGTGTCCAAATTGAGGAAAGGAACTGGGAACTGCTCTCCAATGGCCATAATTCAAATCTACTTGCTTTGCGCTGCTTTTCGAGGACAATTAATGTGCTTATAGCCGTTTGTGATTCTGAGATCTCTGGTTGATTTTGATCCGATTGATGTGATATTTTTGGAAGAAAATTCATGAGGAGATTTTGAGTTCCCTTAAATGCCAAAGATTTTGTGGCCGTTTAAATCATGAAATGGGTTCCCTTATTTGAGAAGATTTGGCAATGACTATTTTTGGATAGAATTTGCTCCGTAACTGTAAAAGGCAGAGTGTTCAACCCTAATTCGGCACCGACTTCAATCCCTCTCTGTCTCTCACAGCTATTTGTCGTGCTCTCACAACATCTCAACTCTTAAATCTCTCAAGCCCTAAATTTTCTCTCATGGACGCTGAACTCAAATCCCTTCCCGCTGATGAACTTGCTCTGCTCGCTGAGTACCGCCAAAAGAAGGCCACTACTTCAACATCTCAGGTGCCTTCTCCCGCCAAAGCCTCATCGGTGGAGGAGCCCGCTAAGTCTGCTCCGCCACATGTCCCGGAAGTGAATCCATCTCAATCGGCTTCTTCTGAGCACACGCCCTCCAAGCCAAACTCCTCTACTCCGACTAAGGAGGGTTCTCATCACTCGTATCCTTCCCAGGAGAATGAGCCCATCAACGTGGAACTCCTTTCAACGCCTCCGGCATCATTCAAATTTCTTGGAGACTCCCAATCGGTGGCCGGTCGCGTTAAGCGGCGTGTTGTAAAAGGGGCTCAAGGTGTCTCCTTGCTTCAACTAGAGGAGGCCCCAAAAGCCAAGAAAGCCAAGACGGCCAAGTCAGACAAGGGGAAGATGCCCCAAACCAAGGTTGTGCCATCTATCTCTCCGGCTCCCTCTGCGGTGGCTCCCGCCCTTGCTTCTAGGAGAATCTTGGAACCGCTGATCATTGGAGAGGAATTTTGGGGTTCCGCCGATGACGATCTCATCTCCTCTGCTCACTCTCTTCTACAAATTCAGGGGTGGGACAAACTGATTGTGGAGCCATTCGCTGTCAACGAGGATCTTGTCCGTCTATTCTATCAACACATGGAGTTTGTGCCGGCCAAGGATGATAAACCTGCAAATGAAGCTATTCTTACTTGGGGAGGTAACCTTATCCCTCTTTCTGTTGCTGTCATTGGTTCAACTTTGGAAGTGCCCACTGGTGAAGGTTACGGTGTCATCGTTAAAAGGAACTGGCCTAAAGGGTGCAAACAGGCCATCTTGAACACTGTATTGGATGATTCCCCTCCTTCTAAGGGATTACTGCTCACCAAGTATCTTCGCCTAAATAAGAAGTTGATGCACACCTTCTTGATCAAGAACATCATCCCCCGCCAGGAGAAGCGCGATACTGTGTTGGTTGGCGATGTTGTCTTGATGGAAAAGCTGATTTTGGGAGTTCCCATCGATCTTCCTCGTATTACATTGGGTCACATGCAGTACTGTAAGGCCTACTCTACTCATGCTCTCCCTTATCCACACTTGGTCAAGAAAATTCTCTGTCGCCTTGGCATGTATCCGAGTGGTGTCGAGCAAACTCAGTTCTCTCGATTCCTTACTATGACTACTGTTGGGCGGCTGATGCATAAAGCTCATGTGGATGAAGAGTATGACGAAGAGAAAGAAAAGGAGGAAACTCAACAGGGGCCGTCTGGTCCCCGCCTGGTCCCCGATACTCATGTGCTTCTAGAGAGTTTGGGGCGTATTGAGCATGCCCTTGTTGATGGGTTCAACCATGTCGCCTCTATTGTTGAGAAAGGGAGTAACTTCACCAATGAGATGGTGGTGGAGTTATGGAAGACTTCTGCTGCACTAGTGAAGGAGATTGCGAGGTTGGTTGACAAGAAGGTTGCACAGGAGGTAGAGAAGGCTAAGGAGTAGTTCTCTTAGTTCCCTACTCAGTTGACACGGAGCCTTTAGCTCCCTTAGGACCCCACTTCTATATTATGATCCTTTTTTGTGTGTCTCTGAGTATTATCTTTTGTTATATGTTATCTCTGTCCTTCTTATTAATGAAATATTTTGATGTCCTTGTGTTATTAAGTCTTGCCTTCTACTTTTATTACAGTGCCATTTCTCTAGAGTTCAGAATAAGTCATTGGTTATCTCTAAATTTTCTTTGCTGATCATCTAACTGTTTCTTTTGGATGATGTCCAAAGGGGGAATGAACTCTGTAATCTGGAACTAATAGGATGAAAGGAACTCTGAACTGGCTGTTATCTTAAGGAGGAATTTAGAAATCGACTTATTTATTGAAGGGGAATATGCAATTCACTAATGATCATTCTACATGTTTGTCATCATCAAAAAGGGGGAAATTGTTAGGAAGTGAACTTTCAGGAACTCTAGTTCCCTTGAAAGTTCCCTCCTTCAGTTTTCCTAGTTTCGACGATGACAAACACGTTGCTATTAATCGTTCCATATGTGTAGGTGAACAGGGAACTCAGGATCAAGAAATGAAGAACAGAGACCAAGACGTTAGAATTGGGAACTGGCACATGAACTGAAGACCAAGTTCGTATGTCTCTCTCTCTCTCTCATGATTGCCTTCATGGGATGGTTAGTTCTTACAATAATAGCATGCGATTCAAAATAGGGTCGTAACTTATTCGAGGCCATGACCAATGCCAAGACTAACTTTTCAAGCGTTGTGTACCTGGTTTCGGCGGGGAGTAAGGAACGACTCACGTAGTAGACCGGCGATTGCTTACCATCTTCTTCTCTTGTTAGCACTGTGCTGACCACTGATTCTGATACGGCCAGATAGAGTGGTAATGGCTCGTCGTCTTTTGGCTTAGCCAGTAGGAGTGGACTTGCCAGATATGCCTTTAGGTTTTGGAATGCTTGCTCGTGTGAAGTTGTCCAGTCGAATGATTTGTTATTTTTTAAGGCTTCGTAGAAGAGCTTGCATTTATCCGATGACTTAGATATGAATCTATTCAATGTTGCTATTCGTCCTGTTAGCTTTTGGACGTCCTTAACGCATCGGGGGGATCTGAGGTTGACGATGGCCTTGATCTGGTCGGGACTAGCCTCGATCCCTCTTTGAGTGACCATGTAGCCCAAGAATTTTCCTGAAGACACTCCGAAGGAACATTTAGTCGGATTTAATTTCATGTTATATCTTTTTAGTACCTCGAAGGCTTCCCTATGGTGTTCGATGTGGTCCCCTGTTGCCTTGGTCTTGATGAGCATGTCGTCTATGTAGACTTCCATGGTGTCTCCGATCTGGTCTTTGAACATCTTGTTTACCAACCTCTGGTACGTGGCCCTACATTTTTTAGTCCAAAGGGCATTACTTTGTAACAGTACGTACCTTGGCTTGTTATGAAGGCTGTTTTTTCTTGGTCGTCGGGGTCCATGAGGATCTGATTGTATCCACTGAACGCGTCCATGAATGTCAGCATTTCGTGTCCGGCAGTCGCGTCGATGTGTGGTAATGGGAAGGAGTCCTTTGGACAGGCCTTGTTTAGATCTGTGAAGTCGATGCATACTCTCCATTTCCCATTCTTCTTTTGAACCACGACGACGTTTGCTAACCAGTCGGGGTATTTGACTTCCCTTATTTTACCTGTCTCAAGTAGGTTGTTCACCTCATCGTCCACGACCTTGTTACGCTCAGGTGCAAACTTTCTTCTTTTTTGCCTGACTAGAGGATACGTGAGATCTACATTTAATTTGTGAGTAATAATATTTGGGGAGATTCTCACCATGTCTTCGTGCGACCAGGCAAAACAGTCAGTGTTGGATCGTAAAAAGGAAATTAAACCTGCTTTAGTCGAATCGTTTAGATCTGATCCGACCCTTACTGTCTGTTGGGCCTGGATTCTCCAGAGAAGACAGATCGAGAGGACCGAGCCCAAGCCCACTGCAAATCGGGAGAATGGCAGACGAGTTCAGAGGAGTCGACAAGGCTTCTCTGGTCGAGCGACACCCGACAAAACCTCTCCAGTCAAGAGTCATCCGACAAGATCGTGGAGATCTCGCCACACATTTAATACTCAGATCATGCAACATCTGCAACGTTCAAACACCTTAATTGCCAGTAATTCAACGGCGAAATCCTTGCCATTACACTCGGTATTGAAGATAAAAACATAAAAACGGTGCAACGGCCACAGGAGTAAAGGGACTTACCATATTTGGAACGACGAAGAAGATAAGATCAGGGAACTCACAACTACGCAAAACACACGCATTCTCACTTAGCAAACTCACCAGAATAGCACTCTCGCTCCCCATCTAGCTCTCCAAACGGCTGCCTACGCCTGACCCCTGCCGGTCGCCACTCACAAGTCACCGGTCGAGTCCCACTCGATCTCTGATTTTATTACGATAAGTTGTATTGCGATCTAATCCGATTCACACGATATCTAATAAAATCATCTTGCTATTATATATTTATTTCTTGTTTACCTATTATTTTCTTGGTTTGGATTATTTCCCATCGTCTGATCGAATAGTTACCCCGTCTAAGGCGATTTAGGTCGTCCGATCTTTTCGCCCCAAAACAATTTGGCGCCCACCGTGGGGCAACTTGCCGATCACCTTTCCGGAATCTTCCAACCATGGCTATTGATCCCCCTATTGATAACCAAGAACCACGTCTCGAAGACGAAACCCAAACCGCAGAAAACCCAATCGAAAATCCTACTCCAACCCAGTTCCAAGAACTCTCTCAAAAAATGGCCGCCCTTCAAGAGGAACTAGCCCAGCAACGTCAGAAAACCGAAGCCCTAGCCGCTTTGTCAACCCAATCAGAAGCCGAGATCGCGCAACTAACCCGTGAGAACGAGTCTCTTAAGTCGCAGGTACAATCAGTGGCCTTAGGATCTCGGAACGCGCCCGTCCACGGCGGCGCCCGAACACGCCTCGACATGGACAATATCGAGCCAACGCCTCCCAGCATACGACGTCCCGGACACACTGAGGGTACGTCTCGAACTCCTTTCGCTAGTCTATTCTCGACTAACCATGTCACCTTTCCTACACCGATCGGGTCTGTTGGGGCCCGAATCGACGAAACACAGGTTGCCAATCTGCCAGATGTCATGGCCCTTTTTCAGCAAACGCTCGACCGACACATGAAGGCAATCGACGATCGTTTCAATAGGCTCCCAAGAGTCCCGCAACCGATCGAGAGAGAAGCGTCCGGCGGATTCGAAGAATCCCCATTCGTCGAAGAAATCGCAAGGGTCGAGATCCCCAAGAAGTTCCATCTCCCCAACATGGCGACATTCGACGGCACCACCGATCCAGATGACCATATCTCTCTCTATAAACAAAAACTAATGGCTGCATCTGTTTCAAGGGAGAGTCGCGAGGCTGTCATGTGCAAAAGCTTTGGCACGACCCTCGCGGGCCCTGCACTAACTTGGTTTATGCGTTTGCCTCAGGGAACGATCACATCATTTGCGGATCTGGTCAACTCTTTTAAGAGCCAGTTCGCCAGCAGTCGGAAGCATGAGAAACAATCGAGTGACCTCTACCGAGTCACACAAAGGTACAATGAACCTCTCCGAAATTATCTTAACAGGTACAACAAAGAGAAAGTGGGAATCCCCCACTGTGATGTCACAACGTCTATCGAAGCATTCCGACAAGGCCTGGTCAAAGACAGCAATCTCTACGACGAGATTACCAAGTATCCCTGCAAAAGTTTCGAAGATGTTCAGGCCAAAACTATGGCCGAGGTAAGGCTGGAAGAGGACCGTGAGTCGCGTAAAGCCTCGCGCGGACCCGATCCATCCGATCGCAAACATCCCTCCGACAATCGTCGGGACAGACGTCCACATCCCTATTCTCGTAATCAAAACGAAGCAAATCAGGTAAATTCTTTCCAAGACAGGTCACAAGAATGGAGAGACGGTTCTGTGTTGCCTCCTAGGGTCCAGTCTTATAACTTCAACGTTTCCGTGTCGGAGCTCGTCAAGAGTTTCGACAAGTATGGAAAAGACGTAAGATGGCCCCGAAAGAGCGACCGACCGGACGTCAAGAAGGACATGAGTCGATGGTGTGAATTCCACGGCGACCATGGTCATTCGACCGACGAGTGTATCGCCCTACGAAAGGAGGTCGCTAGGCTGCTATCACAGGGGCTGTTATGCGACGTCATCTCGGAACGGGCAAAAGCCACCATGGAACGCCGAGATCAGGTAAAACAGAACAAACCCCCATCTCCTATCCATACGAAAGTTGTCAATACCATTTCAGGTGGATCCGACATATGCGGGAACACGTACTCCGCGGCTAAGCGACACGCCAAGGAAAGCAAAGGCGACAAGCCCGAAGCATCGGAATTCAAACCAAGGAGGGCATCTAACCTTCGACGGTCACATTCGACGAATCCGACTCCGACGGGTCGGATAGTCACCATGAAGGTCTGGTAATCTCTTTGTCCATTGGTAATTGCTTAATCCGGAGGTACTAATCGATACAGGAAGTTCGACAAACCTCTTGACCCTCGACGCTCTCAAAGAAATGGGTCTGACTGAGAACGACCTAATCAAGAAATTGACCCCACTGGTCGGGTTCAGCGGTGAGGTTAAGCACACGACTGGCGCAATCATTCTGACCACATACGCTGGAGGAATCAACCGACAGGTTAAATTCTTAGTCCTAGACTGTCCGTCTCCCTACAATTGTATTCTTGGCAGGCCGTGTATACACGCTATGAAGGCAGTACCTTCAACATATCATCAAGTCATCAAATTCCCCACCGAGTGGGGAGTCCAAGAAATCAAAGGAGATCAAAGGACCGCGAAGGAATGCTATGTCGCTTCCATGAAGAACGCGGTCGAACACAAGATCGCATAGCAACCACAGATTGGCGAAGGACCTAGTCGATACGTTGAACCAGAAATGGAGAAACTCGACGAGATCGCACTAGACCCTTCAAAGCCAAACCAAACGGTAAGGGTCGGGTCGGACCTGGACGACTCGACTAGACAACAACTTCTCGACTTTCTCAGGACCAATGCCGACTGTTTCGCATGGTCACATGAGGATATGGTCGGGATATCTCCCAACGTTATTACTCATAAATTAAATGTGGATCCATCTCATCCCCCTGTCAAGCAAAAACGCAGGAAATTCGCCCCCGAGCGGAACAAAATAATCGACAATGAAGTCAAAAGCTTATTGGAAACCAGAAAAATCAGGGAAGTCCACTACCCTGAATGGCTGGCCAACGTGGTCGTGGTCCAGAAGAAGAACAGCAAATGGAGAGTCTGCATCGACTTCACAGACCTCAACAAGGCTTGTCCCAAAGATTCATTTCCTCTACCTCACATCGACGCTATGGTCGACGCCACAGCAGGGCACAAAATGCTCACCTTCATGGACGCCTTCAGTGGCTACAATCAAATCCTTATGGATCCCGACGATCAAGAAAAAACAGCGTTCATCACCAGTCAAGTTATCTATTGCTACAAAGTAATGCCCTTTGGTCTGAAAAATGCAGGGGCTACTTACCAACGATTGGTCAACAAAATGTTCAAAGACCAAATCGGAGACACAATGAAAGTCTATATCGACGACATGTTGGTCAAGTCCAAAAAGAAAGAAGATCACATCGACCACCTACGCGACAGCTTCGAGGTACTCAAAAGGTACAATATGAAACTAAACCCTACTAAGTGCTCCTTCGGAGTGTCGTCAGGGAAGTTCTTAGGATATATGGTGACACAAAGAGGAATAGAGGCCAGCCCAGAACAGATCAAGGCTCTCATCAACCTCTGATCCCCCCGATGCATCAAAGACGTACAGAAGCTCACAGGTCGGATAACAGCTCTGAACAAGTTCATCTCCAAATCATCCGACAAGTGCAAACCATTCCACGACGCGCTCAAGAAAAATAAGTCCTTTCAATGGACGGAGGAACATGAAACAGCATTTCAGAACCTCAAGGACTATCTAGCCAGTCCTATGTTACTAACCAAACCTAAAGGCGACGAGCCCTTATTTCTTTATCTTGCAGTGTCGGAATCGGTCGTAAGCGGTGTACTGGTCAGAGAAGAAGATGGCAAACAGTCGCCAATATACTATGTCAGTCGGACACTATTATCAGCCGAAACGAGGTATTCGTCACTTGAAAAACTCGTATTATCATTAGTAATGGCTTCGAACAAGCTCAAACCATACTTTGAATCCCATACTATCACTGTGCGCACTAATCATCCCATGAGGGCTATCATGAGGAAACCCGAGTTCACAGGAAGAATGACAAAATGGGCCATACACCTCAGTGGTTACGACATCGAGTACGAGCCGAGGACAGCGATCAAGTCGCAAGCATTAGCCGACTTTGTGGCCGATTTCAGTCCGACCCTAGAGCAAGAAGCCGCAAAAGAAGCAAATCAACTACTCACGACAGATGAGACAAGTACATGGGAGCTCCACACAGATGGGGCATCGAACGCCAGAGGATCGGGGCTTGGGGTCGTACTGAAATCGCCACAGGGGGACAAGATAGCCCAGGCTGTCAGATGTGAGTGGGATGCGACTAACAACGAGGCTGAGTACGAAGCACTCATATTCGGACTCATCTTGGCTCGCGATCTGGGAGTCCAAGAGATCGAAGTCGTTTGCGACTCCTTACTGGTCGTAAACCAAATACAGGGATCGTACAATGCCAAAGACACCAGAATGATAGCCTACCTGGAGGTAGCCAAGAAACTGATCGGACAATTCCAAACATTCAACATCCGACAGGTGCCTAGGGATCTTAACTCCCAAGCCGACGCGCTCGCCAATCTGGGATCCGTCCTAGACCCAAAAGAATTTCCACACATACCATTGGCCCACGTTATGACGCCGGCCGTCCCAAAGACATCCGTCGAGTTGACAACACCACTTGAAGAACTCGTCGCCATGGAGATAGGCGATCGACCAGAAGAAGACATCGTCGGCACCAATGACGACTGGATGCTACCTTACATCAAGTGGCTAAAAGATGGTATTTTACCAGACGACAAGACAGAAGCAAAAAAGCTTAAGGTACAAGCACTCTCTTACGATATTATTGACAACATCTTGTACAAAAGATCTGTTACAGGGCTACTCCTACGATGCCTTAAGACTCCAGAAGTCGAACGTATCTTACAATCATTACACGAAGGAGAGTGTGGCAACCACACCGGCGGACGAAGCCTCTCGGGAAAGGCCCTACGAAACGGGTACTATTGGCCAACGATGAACAAAGACGCCATGGAATACACCAAGAGGTGCGACGCCTGTCAGCGGCACGCACCCGTACATCATCAACCATCGGAGCTCCTCCATCCGACCCTAGCTCCATGGCCCTTTATGAGATGGGGAATGGACATCGTCGGAAAGCTCCCTCCTGCGTCGGGTCAAAGAGTCTTCTTCCTCGCTATGACAGACTACTTCTCTAAATGGATCGAAGTCGAAGCCTACAGAGAGGTAAAAGATCAACACGTCATTTCATTCATAAAACGCAACATCTTGTGCAGATTTGGTGTCCCATCCGAAATCGTGTGCGACAACGGCTCCCAATTCATCAGTCATAAGACTCGAACCTTTTGCGAGCAATGGAACATCAAATTGGTTACATATACACCTCGGTATCCGTAATCCAACGGACAGGCCGAATCCAGCAACAAGATCATTATCAACAACCTCAAGAAACGCCTCACAGGGGCTGAAGGCAAATGGGCAGACGAGCTCCCACTCATTCTCTGGTCCGACAAGACCACTCCAAAGAATGTGACTGGGCAATCGCCTTTCTCTCCCGTCTACGGGAGCGAAGCAGTCATCCCGGTTGAGCTACTGGTTCCGACCGCTCGCTGCAACCTCCAAACAAACGAACAAAACGACATCGAACTAGCACATAATCTCGACACTGTGGACGAAATCAGGGAGAAAGCTCGAATCAGAATGGTCAAGTTCCAACAACAAGTCGCGAGGAGCTACAACAAGAACGTCCGGATCAAGGCATTCAAGGTCGGAGACTGGGTCCTAAGGAAGACATTCCAGATCACCAAGAACCCATCCGACGGAAAGCTAGCACCACAATGGGAAGGACCTTACTTGATCACCGAAGTGGTCGGACAAGGAGCATATCAACTAGAAGACAAAGACGGACAATCAATCCCGAGGAGTTGGAACGCAGCACATCTTAAACTCTACCATTTCTGAACCAATAAGGTAAAAACATCATACAAAACTCTATGCATCGCATACATATCGCATGTTATCGCATGTACATTGCCATCTGTCGCATACATATCGCATGTTATCACATGTACTTTGCCATCTATCGCATATGTATCGCATGCTATCGCATATACATCGCCAATTTCCTTCATATATCATCGCCTTGACACCAAGCGAGGACTTCCTCCTTACAAAAATACAAATGCAGAACAATATTTACATTGGACCCAGTCGTCCGCAAATGGATCCTGTCATCCGCATATAGCGCTTACATTACACGATCGATCGGATTACGGGGAGATGACAACACAGGCACGTCGGCACACCGCCTGCCTTATACAAAACATAAGGTACAACACCTTATTACATTCACGCAATTAAACATAAGGAACAAACACCTTATTATATATTGCTTACCTCCCCAGCATAACGTCATGACTAACACATACACAAACACATCGCAGGCCTGCTCTACATACATACATACGGTGAAACCCCACTCGACGGAGCACACGGGCGAAACCGACATACACGACATACTAAACGTCGTCGACAACTTGCTATCTATCGCAAACATGTACGAAACACACTAGTATACAATTCTACGTGTAAAAACACATTTTTGCATCGAAATAAGAAGCATTTTCTATAAATAAGCGACCCGCGATGGTGGACGGGTCGCCAAACCATAATTGTCTGCCTACACATCTGTAGGACTTCATCAAATAGAAACATCTTGCGACCCGCGATGGTGGACGGGTCTCCAAAACATACAGACACCAAATGTTTAAAAACCCAACACAAAGGGGATAAATAAGTCAAGCATCAGACACACCAACATTATCTTCGACGGGGGCTGGCTCCAATGGGGCTGTCTTGTCGGCCGACTTGGCATTGTCAGAATGAGCTTCATCCTCATCGACACCTTCATCCACTGCCTCCTCTCCGACGCCGGCTAAGCAGAACAACTCTTGACCAGGGTCGCCTTTTGGGAACATGGAGTCCAAAGTCTCCCTCTCCGCCTTCAGGTCCCAGAGCTCATGCTTGCCCTCATTGAATTCTTCAATCATCTCAATGCGCGACTTCACAGCATAGAAGGCCTCCACATCGCCAGCAATCTGACCGTCGGCAATCCTAGCTCACTTCACTTCCTCCTCAATGCTTGCCCTGCACTCCTCAAACTCCCTCTGACATGCAGACAGCTCCCCTTGGCAGCTCTTCAGCTCCCTGGTGAGACGACGCTCTATCTCTCGACAGCGACTCTCAGCTCCCTCCAGCTTGGTCCTTAAAGAGGCGAGGTCGGACTCTGACCTAGCAGCCCTGTCCTCAGCCTTAGCAAGCATTGCTTGGACACCGGAATAAGCTCCCAAGAAATACTGAAAAGCCTGACAAAAAGGCATACGACAACGCAAATACACAACTCAGAAAGCGAAGTCGAAACAAAAGAAATACAAAAACGCACAAGACAAGGGCCAACATACCCTCCACGCGGAACTGCCTGCTTCGCCAATGCAGTCCAGGGGAGAAACATCCTTAACCTCCGACTTCAAAGTCGGATCTTGAGCACGGAAGAGATCAACGATCGATGGCCCAACGACACCAATCTTGTCAACCCCCTCGGCAGTCACGCCTTTCTTCTTAGGGATGTCCTCCACCTTAGCATCGTCGGAACGAGCGCTCATTTTTCTCTTAGAGCCAGCTTTCGTCGCAGTCGACAGGTTAGTCAGGACCGGCTTACTCGACGCCACCTTAGCTGCAGCTTTCCTTTGCTCGATCAAACCTTTTCCACACGCCACTCTCAGTCGAGCACTCGACCGACCACCAGGGGAACCTGACACGACAGAGCATCAAAAAGGGAGAAATCCTAAAATACACGACAAAGCGAAAAACAACAAAAAGATTCCTAAAGCCGAAAGTCTACCTTTCGCACGGGATGAAGAAACATTCGACATATCTTCCTGTGGGGGAGGAGTTGGCGCCAGCAAATTGACGTTGACGAATTTCCTCTCAGACGCGGGAACTTCAAGCACAATCTTTGACAAAGCCTCCGATCGGCTGCTAGCTTCCAATTCTTCCGGTTCAGGGACTACAAAAAGGGAAAGTTAAAAACAGAGTGTTAAAAACGCATAAACGCGTGAAAGAGAAAACAAAGTACATATTGTCGATCCGCCACTCCGACAACAGAAAAGGACATTCTCCTTCCTTCTCCAGAGAAGATCGTTTGACAAAAAAGTATTTTGACCCCCATCCACGGTCGTTCACATCGGGAGTTTGCACCAAAGGCTTCCGACCTCGTCGAGCACGCAGTTGCACACGGGAAGAACTCTTCGACCCGATGAAGTAATTATACCACAAGGCGTCGAAATCAAAACCAGCACCAGTTTGCTCATTCATTAAGTCTAAAACCCTAAGGACTCTCCAAGCTTGAGGCATCACTTGACACGGCGCTAACACCAAGGTAGCTAGAAAATCTCTAACAAGAGGAGAGAATGGGAACTTATGCCCTATCCTAAATGGGTACACATAGAAGCAAATCCACCCTTCGTAGCGCGCGTCGGCCCTCTCGTCCGGCTCAGGCAGCGTAGCAATCGTCTCCGGAGGAAAGCCCCCGACTTCGAGGACTTGGACCAGCTCTGCCTCCGACAAATTGCTAACCAGCGCGTCCGACTCCGTTAGGAGGAAATGAGGAGAAGTATCGCCCTCTCCGACATCGAAAAGAGTCTTCGACGACTCAAAAGCCTCGAGAGAATAGAGAGGGGAGAAAATCGGAGAGCTATGGCTAAGAAAATCAGAAAGCAAATGGCAAAAGAGACCGAAAGGCTTACCAGAAACTTGCAAAGGAAGGAGATGAAGACTAATCGCTCCCCCTGCTCAGAATTTATGGAAGGAAATCATGATCTGCAGAAGACGTCGCATCGTGCCCTAATTGCACGCCACGTCGACCTGTGCAACCGCGCCAAAAAGGACGGTGAAGATCGTGTCCAAGGAAGTTGCCATGGATCCCGGTCTACTTGCCTAAACCGTAAGCCCATAGCAACTTGGGGCTATTGTTGGGCCTGGATTCTCCAGAGAAGACAGATCGAGAGGACCGAGCCCAAGCCCACTGCAAATCGGGAGAATGGCAGACGAGTTCAGAGGAGTCGACAAGGCTTCTCTGGTCGAGCGACACCCGACAAAACCTCTCCAGTCAAGAGTCATCCGACAAGATCGCGGAGATCTCGCCACGCATTTAATACTCAGATCATGCAACATCTGCAACGTTCAAACACCTTAATTGCTAGTAATTCAACGGCGAAATCCTTGCCATTACACTCGGTATTGAAGATAAAAACATAAAAACGGTGCAACGGCCACAGGAGTAAAGGGACTTACCATATTTGGAACGACGAAGAAGATAAGATCAGGGAACTCACAACTACGCAAAACACACGCATTCTCACTTAGCAAACTCACCAGAATATCACTCTCGCTCCCCATCTAGCTCTCCAAACGGCTGCCTATGCCTGACCCTTGCCGGTCGCCACTCACAAGTCACCGGTCGAGTCCCACTCGATCTCTGATTTTATTACGATAAGTTGTATTGCGATCTAATCCGATTCACACGATATCTAATAAAATCATCTTGCTATTATATATTTATTTCTTGTTTACCTATTATTTGCTTGGTTTGGATTATTTCCCATCGTCCGATCGACTAGTTACCCCGTCTAAGGCGATTTAGGTCGTTCGATCTTTTCACCCCAAAACACTGTCCGTGTTGGCTTTGAAGGATCCAGCGCGATCTCATCGAGTTGTTCCATTTCTGGTTCGATGTATCGTGAGGTTCCTTCGCCATACTGTGATTGCTATGCGGACAATTTGTCGACTGCCCCTTTCATTGAAGTGACATAGCATTCCTTGGCGGCTCTCTGGTCGCCTTTTATTTCCTGTACCCCCCACTTGGTAGGAAACTTTATTGTCTGGTGGTAAATGGAAGGTACAACTTTCATGGCATGGATCCAGAGTCTGCCAAGGATTACATTGTACGGAGATGGGCAGTCGAGTATTAAAAACTTTACTTGTTGGTTGACTCCATCAGCGTAACGTTGTTAACACGATTTCACCCTGGGTATACTTAACTTCCCCACTGAATCCGACCAGTGGAGTAGAGTTTCTGGTTAAGTCGTCCTCGCTTAAACCCATACCCTTTAAGGCGTCCAGTGTCAACAAGTTGGTGGAGCTGCCTGTGTCGATTAGAATACGATGGATAAGGCAATTGCTAATTGAGAGTGAGATTACCAAACCGTCATGATGATCGCCCAACTCTTGAGCCTCCGAATCGTCGAAGGTGATGGTTGGTGCGTCGGAGATATGCGACTGTCTTATTTCTATCTTTGCTGGTTTGTTGCCTTTACTTTCTCGAGCATGTCTTTTGGCGGCTGAGTACGTGTTTCCGCATACGTCCGACCCTCCTAAAATGGTGTTAACAATTTTTGTAGGAACCGGAGAGGATGGTTTGTCGGATGTTACCTGATCTCTTCGATAGAGGGTCACCTTGGCCCTATCTGAGATGACGTCGCGTAATAGCCCTTGTGCAAGGAGTCTCGCGACTTCATTGCGAAGGGCTATGCATTCGTCCGTCGAGTGTCCTTGATCTCCGTGGAATTCGCACCACCGGTTCATGTCTTTCTTGGTGTTTGGTTTGTCGCTCTTCCGAGGCCATCTCACTTCCTTTCCATACTTGTCGAAGCTTTTTACGAGCTCCTATATAGATATGTTGAAGTTGTAAGAGTGAAGCTTTGGGGGGAGAGCGGGGTTGTTTCGCCAATCCCGGTTCCTGTCATAAAAGCTATTTACCTGACTGTGGTCATTTCGTCCTTTTGGGTATGGTTGGTACCGCCGATCATGCCGATTGTCCAAGGATGCCTTTCGGTCGGCTCGATTGGGGATCTTGTTTGTCTTGGAGGGTTCCTCGTCTTCCTTGAGTCTGACTTGTGCCATGGTCTTAGCTTGTACGTCTTCAAAACTTCGGCATGGATATTTGGTCACCTCGCGGTAGAGTTCGCTGCCTCTGACCAAGCCCCAGCGAAATGCTTCGATCGACATTGGGACATCGCAGTGTGGGATAGCGACTTTCTCCTTATTGTACCTGTTAAGATAGTCCCTCAGAGGTTCATTACATCTCTGCACGATCCTGTACAGGTCGCTTGACTGTTTTTCTAATCGCCGACTACTAGTGAACTGAATTTTGAATGAATTGACCAGGTCGGCAAATGAAGCGATAGAACCTTATGGTAAATGCATAAGCCAGGTTAGTGCGGGTCATGCGAGAGTCGTGCCAAAGCTTTTGCACATGACCACCTCGTGGTTCCCTCTTGGGATCGAGATAGTCATTAATTTTTGCTTATAAATTGAAACATGATCGTCTGGGTCCCCGGTCCCGTCGTAGTTGGACATGTTGGGGACGTGGAACTTTTTTGGAATCTCGACGCGTGCAATCGCCTCTGTGAAAGGCGAGTCTTCATATCCGTCGATTGCCTCTCTCTCGATTGGTTGGGGAACTCCTAGGATCCGTGCGATACGGTCGTCTAGAGTCTTCATGTGCTCGTTGACGGCTTGCTGTATGAGGGCCTGGAGATCGACTGGTCCTGTTACCTGCGGATGGGCCACTCGAGTCTCGAGGGGCTCGACTACAGAATTTGGTACGTTAGTCGTGACAAGGGTGACCGGAGGTGTCTGAAACATACCAGTGTGCTGGAAAGTATTAGTCTCTACTGTGGGTGCCACGTCTGCTCCGTCTAGATCGAGTCGCATGGATAGTCCTTCTGTATTGACTATACGTCTCGATCCTCTGGGAATCAATGAGGACGATTGTACCTGTGATCTTATAAATTCATTTTCACGGGTTAGTCGAGCAATTTCTGATTCAGATTGAGTACTTAGCGTTTCGGTCATGGTCCGTTGCTGGACTAGTTCTTCTTGAAGGACGTTCATGGCTTTTGCAAGCTCTTGTATTTGCGATTCCGTAACAGGTTGGGCGCTGACGTTCTCTTCCTGATTTTCGATTTGAACGTTGTCCTAGGTTGGATCTTCGATAGGGATCACGGCATTCTCTGAGCCAGTTATGATGGAACGAGTTTCGGTTTTGATGATTGGATCGTTGATTGGCTAGATGCCCCACAGTGGGCGCCAAATTGTTTTGGGCGAAAAAGATCCACTCGACCTATATCGCTTAAAGAAGGGTAACCAGACAGTAAATAGATTGACAATATCTAGATAATCCAAATCAACTAGAAACATAAACGTAATGAGTTTAAAATAATGCGAAGACTAGCTTATCTCCTTCGAGCAAGAGGCTGGTCGAGCTAATGGAGCCAGATGACGATCGTTTTAAATACCAGAACACCGATTTTGGACTGATGAACTCAGATGAATGTAGAAATGAGAGAGTAGTTATCTGTATTATGTCCAGAAAAATGCTTCCCTCCTTTTACAATGATTTCTAACTCCTTTATATACATTTAACCTCCGAAAAGATCTGGGTAAACTAGCCGTTTCCTCGTCCGTGGTCTTCGCATGTTAGCTTTAATTGCCGGATTGCCATGATCTTATGGCATTTATGTCTAGATCATGCAGGCTTTGTAATCGTTACATGGGATTCGGGTTTTTTTGTAACGTTTTTTATCGTGTTGTTGTCATGACCCCAACCTTGATGTCTAATCTTTGATTGCTTCATCGTCTGGTCGCTTCTCTGTTTTGTCGCTTCAAAGAGAAAAGATGGCTTCGCTTTACTAGGCCACTTCCTCCGAGGGTCCATTAAGAACATGGCCCAACAAATTTCAAATGTTGCATGTTTCTCCAAAATTTTCACTAGCCAATGCAAAATAAGCATTCAAAACTATTAACAAGTTGTTTCTTCTGAAAACGCTTAGAGTTTTCCAATCAACATATAACAATCTTCACAACATGAGATGAACAATAAATAAGAATAAAATACAATATATATGAAACACAAATATAATGGTATGTAAAAAATATAAATAAACAATAAACATAGTATTTTTTTTCTTTATGCACTTCAGGTGACGGATAATAGAAGATCTATCATTTTCTTCAAGAATGAAATTTCCATAACACCACATTTGTCAACTTCGGGTGACAAGGGGGTAACCATATACATTTATTTCAACAACTTTCTATCATCTTTTACATGAGATGATATACTAATATGAATTTATATAATTTGCTACAAGAGATTATATTTTCACCGAAAACTTATCACCTACTTCTAGAGATAATATATTTCTTATTACTTACTTCATAAAGTGAATCCACTTCGAAGGATAATATTCATACTGATGTGACCCTGCCTCCCATGACGGCCCAAGACGAGGAAGAAGCCATGACCGTGGGCTCAGAAGAGCCAAGTACGAAGACCGCGATCTTCGTCATACTTTTCGCATCTGGAACAGAGACCACGATCTCATTCAAGCGTCTCTATCCAAGACCAAAGATCGCGTGCCTCAACGCGTCTTCCTGCAAGCGACTCAATGTTGAACGCGATCTCCTTCAAGCGACTCAACCTCCTTCAATGCTGGTCGCGTTCTATCTGAAGATTCTCGTATTCAATGCCTTTAACGCGTTCTTTTGAGTCATTTTCTATATTTAGTATATATAGCGTTTTAGATAGTTTCTATTTATAGCGTTTCTATCTTTTAGGGTTTGTGCCTTTTGCATGCTTGCATGGGCTAGCCCACTAGGCTCGACTCGGCCTATCCGATGTCTCGCCTCTAGTATTTATACCCAACTTTGTTATTGTTATTTCCTTATGTTCAATTTTAATCAAGGTTTCAAGTAGAGTGTTTACCCTCCTTCCCTTGATCGGACGTGACCCTCTATCTTCGCATCCCCATTCCCTCCGCCGCCGACGCTACGGCAAACGCTTGAACCTTCAAGCCAGTCTTCCTTCGCATCTCCCTTCAACCGCAGTCGACGCTACGACACCCGCAGTCGACACTACGACACCAACGACTTGTCTCTTCAAGTCATATATCCCTCATCAAATTGCTTCCGCCAACGCTATCCTTTCGCCCCAACAACCGCTTCCACCGCGTTCACCACCGCACCACCACCGTGTTCATCATCGCGTTCATCAACGCGTTCGCCATCTTATTCACTGTTGTGACGTTCAACGTGACTTCTCATCCAAGACTAGATCCCAAGGCGCCACCTTTTGACAATTGGCTTATCATCGGAGGCAAGAACACATCAACTAGTATTAGAGCCCAGCAGTCTTGTAAGTCACGAACTCAAGTTTGCATTTTGTTCACAATTTTTCTTGACCCCCATCGTTTACTTTCATAAAGATCTCGCGAGAAAAGAAGAGAAAACCCAGAATTTCCATCTTTGCAACACCTTCGGTTTCTACAAGATCCTATTTTGGCCGAAAACTTTTCCTTGTTCCCTAAGTTTTGGTGTGTTAGGTAATTTGTTATCTTGCATGCTAGAATATTTTGTTTCCTTATTTCACGCGTGGATAGAGTTTTCTTGTTTGCTAGAGTTTACTTTTTAGTTAAGTTAACCGAATTTTCTTATAAGATATCATATCAAATCTTATCTTCTCTCTCCTATCTCTAAGATCACACTTGTGATATTCTTGTTACTTAGACCGATTTTATTTTTGTTTCCTTTTGCAAATCCGAAAAGATCAAAAGATAAGATCTCAGATATTAAAAAAAAAAGATATCCAAAAGATATTCAAAAAAAAAAAAGTTTCCAAAGTTAGGTAAAGCCAAAATAAGGCAACCCTAACCCACTCTCAGTCTAAGCTCATCTTCTCAACCTCTCCACCGTCTAGGTCAAGCTTCCTAGAAGGTACTTTCTTGCTTATTAGGTTGTTTTTTTTACATTTGTTTTAGGGTTTCAACTTGTTCTTGTTTGTTTGATTGCAACTTGCTTGATACACCATCTCTTGTCAAGCCAAGCCGCCCTCACGGCAAGCCCAAACTAGCCCTACCTACGTGAACTTTGTGACTTGACTAGTGATTTGCTTGGTTGTTGTTCTTCGTTGTCTTTTGGTTCGTTTTTACTCCCATGTCTGGCCATATTGTTATAGGTACCATGACGATTGAACACGGTGAAAACCAACCTGGAGTCGACAACAACAAACACCGTTGGATTTACCCCAAGACCAACCACTGGTTGACCCCCCACAACAGGACCCTTTCATCGCGTTGTCCGAGGAGCAAAGGGAGATCCAAGCCCTTAGACAAGAGAACGCAGCTTTGAGAGCCCAACAACGCGATGCACAACTCGTGCCCAACCCACCTCCCCTAAGTACAATGGACGCGCCGGCTCAACCACGAGTCACCGACACAGGTCCATCAAAGACAAGAGTCGACAAAGGCAGAGGAATCATGCCGTCGACGTCTCATCACCAACCATAACTCAATCGTATGCAGAGTGTCATCGAGAGTCGCCAAGGCTTCGTTTTCCACGCGGACCGCTACGTGCCCAGAGCCACAACTGTTGGCTTCGACAACGGCTCCGACTACGACCGCGACGCCGAGGACACTCAAGGTGAGTATTCTGAACCATACAACTTTGATGATCGCTATGCCTCTAGGAGAACCCAAAGACGCGTACTGGACTCAGCGCCACGCGAAGGCCGCCCTCGCCGGTTTTTACATACAAATTGTAAAAACTGCTTCAAAGGGTTGTATAATTAAAATAATTATTTTATTGCCAACTTCGTAAAGATACCCTAAAATTCTCTTTGGCTTTGTATCAGCTACTACAGGAGAAGAAATATTTCTTTAAACTTCAGGTAGAAAATATTATCATCTATGTCTGGAGATACTTTTATTACTATAAGCTAGAAAATAACTATAAACAAACATATAACTTGTATAAGCAGTATTGTATACCCATGGTGGTTTATATGAACAGTAAGAAAAACTTAATAAAAAAAGGTAAGATTATCGACAATAGTTAAACGTCATGATAAAACACCATAAATAGTACTCTCTCCGTCTCATAATGTTTGTCCTGTTTCGTTTTTGTACACTATTCATAATTGAAGAAATTTTTTAAGATTTCTTCCAATATATAAGAAAAAACATAGTCATGTGGGGTCTTGTTTAATTCGTCTCAACGAGTACTTTGATAATATCAAAAAATTATATTTTTTATTAATATGTAATTAGAGATATTAACGATACAAAACCCGCATCGACAAATGTGCACAGTCAAAACAGGACAAACATTATGGGACGGAGGGAGTAATAACTATCAACGGGGAATTATATCACATTAGCAATTAGTTTGATATATGAGCTTGTACGGAAAAGAATATATACTAAATGTAAATTAACATTATATAAAGTGAAAGAAACTTTATCGTAAGCAAATTCTGTTACCTTTTATGCACTTATAACAAGAATTGATATTCTCAAATGTGTTTTATTATGTACTTTGAGATATAATATAAATATTATAACATCTACTTCGGGATGTAATATAAGTTATACAACTTAATATATATATATAGGATTAGCTTCATATGAGGAGCTAGCTTAGGGTGAGAAATGAGGAGTGTGGAGCGTTGGATGAGTTGGATCGGACGGTGGAGAGGCGACATGCTGGTGAAGTTAACGGCTGTTTCATTAATGGCAATTTTGTAATATCGTTGGCACCGTTTCATTAATGGCATTTTTGTAATTTTTTTGACGTTATGTTTGTTTTTTTGGGGGCGCGCTGTGAATTCAGATATTTTGTTCTTCTTCTCTTCGCTCTCTGAATCAATTCCGCGATTTGCTCCCTTTCATTGTAGATCGGTGCTTCGATGTTTGATTTTGAAGAATCTCGCTCAATCGATTTGTTGTTATCGTGTAAGTTATCATTTCTCTGATGCATTGTTTCTACTATTTCGCACTTCGTTTAACATTATGATATTCTTCTTTTTGTTCTTGATTTAGGTGTTTGAAGATCTTTGTTTTGTCGTAGATTTTGTTCTGTGAAGACTCATACCGCTGCGAAATTGCAATGGAAATTGGTTTGGCTATTGTTCTTTCGTTTCTCGTTTGTTTTTATATGTTTTTGTTGATCATGTTTGTGTTCTGAGGTTGGATCTGTGTTCGTTGATTCGTTGAAGTTGTTTGCTTTCGTGCTTTGCTTAGTCGTAGTCTTATTGTTGTACAATACGTATACGTATTTGAACTATTTTCTATTTTATTTGAATTTCACGTGTTCCATATGTTTCTTTTGAAGTCGACTTTGAATTCTAAGACAGCTAAACAATATTAAGTTATTTTTGAACTATATATTAATATTGTTGCACAATTTACGTGACAGAACAATTAGTTGTTGTTT
This sequence comes from Rheum nobile, assembly GCA_027886185.1. Classification (NCBI taxonomy): domain Eukaryota; kingdom Viridiplantae; phylum Streptophyta; class Magnoliopsida; order Caryophyllales; family Polygonaceae; genus Rheum; species Rheum nobile. Next base: position 4,268,416 of record WOAB01000595.1, on the reverse strand, counting down.
TTGAACAATTCGTCGATGCAGTTGAACAACTTAAGTAGATAAGTTGTTAAGTGACATGTTTTTAAGGTGATTGAAGTTTTAAAATATTTTTATTACATTTGTGTAATTTGTTTCGCAGGTGGTAGTAGTGTATCAAGTGATAATGCTTCAAGCTCTATGGGATGTAATGATGTTGTTGTACAGTACTCTCCTAGTAACAGTATCGTATATTGGATCCTAACCTGTTCAGATGAATCGAAACCTTTTGTTGGACAACAGTTTGGTACTCTAGATGATGTCGTTTGTTTTTTTACAAAAGTTATGCTGATTCATCTGGTTTTTGAGGTTCGTCACAACACCGTCCACAAGTCTCGGGATGGTGTTGTAGTTTTAAAGTATATGTTATGCAGTAGGGATGGTTATAAAGTTGGTAAGAACAACACTGGGAAGCGTAGGCGTGTTACTATTCGTGTTGGTTGCACTACGAAAATAATATTGAAGTTTATTGGTGATGGTCGATATGTTGTCAAAACGTTTGTTGATCATCACACACATACATTTGTGAAGAAGATTTATATGCACTTTATGAGATCGAACCGGGTTGTGAATGTTGTGCATCAAAAATTTGTGATGAGTTGTGCCAAGGCAAATATGGGTTTTGTTAAGAGTTATTGACTTTACAAATAGTTGGTCGGAGGCTATCCAAACATTGGTGCTCTGTCGTCAGACTTTAAAAACGTGAAGAGGGACTTGTTGGCTTTTATTGGAGGTGCTGATGCTCAGATGATTATTGACAAATTCTTCCAGAAAAAAGAGATATGTTCAGCATTCTACTTTGACTATGATGTTGACAGTGCAGATCAGTTGACACGGTTGTTTTGGGCCGATCCAATGTCCATTAATAATTATTCTATATTTGGATACGTCGTTTCATTTGACTCAACATATAGAATGAACAGGTAATTTTTTGTTTAATAATGTCCTTGTATATTTAGAATTTTTGTGATCTTGATTGAGATAGCATGTTATTTTTATTTTTGAACAAACCATGAATTTTGTTGAACAATATGTGACAACCTTTGAACGAATGTTTTATGTGTTTACTTTCTTCTTACAATTTAACTTATTACAGGTATAACATGGTGTTTGCACCGTTTACTGGGTTAGATAGTCACCAAAAGTGTGTGACGTTTGGTGTTGCATTTTTATTGAAAGAAGATATCCCTTCTTACACTTGGTTGTTTGATACATTTTTGAAAGCTATGGGTGGCAAAGAACCAAGAATTTTGGTAACTGATCAAGATCTGGCAATGAAAGTTGCAATTCAAACGGTGTTTAATCACACTCGCCATAGGTTCTGTATGTGGCATATCATGACCAAAGAATCTAAGAAGATTGGCCCTTCAATGAACAAGTCATGTGATTTTTTAACAAAGTTGAATGGTCTAGTTTGGAGCCATACGATTGAACCTAAAGTGTTTGAGGAGAGGTGGACTGTATTATTAATGTTGGAATTCAATATGCAAGATCACAGTTGGTTTAGACAAATCTTTGAAATTCGCAGCAATTGGAACTCGGCCTTTTTCCGTGATGTGCTTCTATCTTGGTACTCTCGCACCACATCGATTTCTGAGTCTCAGAACCGCTTTTTTGGAAATTATAACAACTGTGTTTTTAGCCTTGTGGAGCTTGTAATGCTTTTCGATGGTGCTATGGATTCACAAAGGTATTAAAACATATCCTTTTTTCGTTTTAGTTGTTTCAGCAACTTCGAACCAAAAATATTTTGTACATGGTTGGTTTTGTATGTTTGAACAACCCGTCAAGATATTTGAACATTATACTAGAGTTGTTAAACAAACAATGCTTATTATTGAACATTGTGATATGATTGAACAAACCTCTATTAGGTTTGAACAATATGCTATTGTTTATTAATTAATTAAATGTTTACATTGTAGGCATGAACAATGGAGATTGAAAAGTGAATCTGAGTCTAAGAAATCGGATCTCAAGACTCCTTTACCTTTGGAGAAGCATGCAGCCGATGTATTTACATTGAAGTTATTCTATGAAGTTCAAGAGGAGATATATGTTGCATGTTTTTTATGTCGATTTATAAGTAAAGATGTTGAATGTGATGGTGAACTATACACCATTAGAGATCCTGGTGGCATGACTTTCAATGTTAGATTTTCTGTATCAGATGAAGTTTTTACATGTACTTGCAAGTTGTTTGAAAGGATTGGGATTCCATGTCGTCATATGGTTCTGGTGTTTAAAGATAGATGTCTTGAACAATTCTCAATCAATGTTGTTCTTAACCGGTGGACAAAAAATGCAATCCTCAAACCTTCAATCGGTGTTAATGGTGTTATATTTGATCAATGTGCTGGTATGGTTGAAAGCAAGTTTGTCGTTAATGATATTTGGTCGAAGGTCCATTGTTGTATTGATTTGATTGGTGATGATTGTGCTAAGCTGAAAGAACTTCTATGTCTGATAAAAGATCACATATCTTGTTTGAGTAAGTGCTTAAGAAGCAATGTATCTACTGCAGCAAGTAACGCTTCATCAAGCAAGTCTAGATCGAGCAAAGAAAATGTTTTTGAGTCTTTTGTGGGTACAAGTGTGCCTACCAATATATCTGTTTTGCCTCCACAACAAGCAAAGAACAAGGGCAGTGGCCGTCGTATCAAGCCCAATAGAGAGGTTGCTATATCAAAATAAAAAAAGGTGACGAAGAAGTGTGGGGTATGCAAGAAACATTCTGTTATTAGGAGTTGAACAAAAAACTATTATTGTTGAACAGTTTGCCGTTATTCTTAAACATTCTGTTATTATTGTTGAACAATTTGCCTTTATTCTTGAACATTATGTTATTATTGTTGAACAGTTTGTCTTTATTCTTGAACATTTTGTTATTATTGTTGAACAATATGTTTTCTATGGACACATTGTGATTATACACAGATTAATATGCTTGTTACTTCGAACATTATGTTCAGTCGGACGTGTGGAGAGGAGTTTCATGATTGAACAAAATATTGTCAAATTTGAACAAAAGTATCTTGAAGTATACCTAATTTCAATGTTGAACAATTGTAGATTATATTTGAACAATATACATAATTTTTTGAACAATTATGTTTCAATGTAAATAGTTGATCGATGGTTATATTAGATCACAATTTGTTGAATAAACTTGATTGAACATGTCCAACAAACTACTCAAAAGTAATAATTGTTCAACAAACTATATTGTTTAACAAACTTGTTCATCCATGACTTTTTAAATGTAACTTCAAAAGCAAACTGCAAACAGTGGTACACAATTAGTCTGTCACTAAACATCAAGGAAGTGGTGTTTCCAAGGCTTCTCCTATTACAGTTGCTCGGATTCCATTCAGTTCTGATCCAAGGATGGTTGTTAGGTATTTTGTTCACAACAGTAACATGTTCCTCATGCTTTCTTTCTTGAATCCACATTCCCACCCGTTGGAACCTTCACCGTTGTAAGCCTCCATATGGCGCATAAGATAGACACCGCAATCAAGCTTGTTCTTGCTATCGCGCCATTTCATTTTTAAAAGTTCTATTGGCATTCCATCAATTAACTTCGCTACAGCTTCACTGCCCTTCAACCTCAAGTAGTCTGCATATATTTTCCTCTACAATCCATTTTGTCAAGTATAAAAAATGAACACTTCAGTTGACGAGCTTGAACATTAAATTAATAAAATTGAACTATTAAATAAACAACTTTGAACAACCACATTATATAGTTGAACAATATTAATTTTGAACAACCAGGCAATCAACTTGAACATTATGTTTTTATTAGTTGAACAATTTGTATTGCTTACCAGTCTTTCTGGCACCTCTCCATACTTGTAGTCTACTTGATCCCCAGACGACGAATTATCAATGATTTCAAAGCGCATTCTCTTCAGATTGAAACATAAGGCGTAGTAATGACCGCTTGCACATATTGGGAAGAATACCTATATTACAAACAACATTGTCAACCGGGAAAAAAGTATTCTATATGTATTGAAATGAGTTTTAAAATGATGGAGGAGATACCAATGTTGCACGGTCTAGTCTTGTGTGCAACGCCATGTCCTGAACAAAATCGAGCATTTCTGTGAATCTCTTCAAGTTTGTTTTATAGCCCTTTTTGTCTGGAGCTACCACAGAGAAAGCCTTGCATTGATAAAAGTGTCAGTATTTTTCAGTGAATAGTTTTCAAAGCTAGAAATTCGCTAATGTACTTACAGTTGTTGATGGAGTTACAAAATTTTTTGATGTGGATTTGCTGGACCTGTACTTCTCTCTCTCATTCAGGATTACCGCCCATGCATTTATCACATTTATTGAGATCAATGATTCACATATGATACTTCTCATGTCATATAAGTCTGCTATAATACTTTCATGTTGAAACATTATCTCCCTACATTTATTAAAATGTTTTAGTAAATGTTTTTGTATAATATAAAGCCTTGAAACAGTAAGGTAAGAAAAGTTACCCTATATCTTTAGGAGTACAATCGTTTTCTCTTCATCTGTGTGTTTTTTAGTTGGGTGGATGATGCTTGGAAAGTCAGAATGCATTATCGCACCAACTTTAGCTTCTTCATCCGCCTTCTTGGCCTTTTAAGCTTGTTCAGCCACCTTCTTCGCCTTTTCTGCTTCTTCAGCCTCCTTGGCCTTTTCTGCTTCTACAACCTCCTTGGCCTTTTGTGCTTCTCCAGCCGCCTTTTTGGCCTTTTCAGCTTCTTTCTTTGCCTTTTCCGCTTCTTCAGATGCCTTTTTCGCCTCTTCAGCTTCTTTATTCTCGTTCTCCGCTTTTTCTGCCGCCTTCTTTGCTTTTTGTGCTTCTTGATCTGCCTTCTTTGCTTCTTCCATTGACTTCTTGTCCTTCTCAGCTTCTTCAGCTGCTTTCCTTGCTTTTTCGGCTTCTTCCATTGCCTTTTTTTTTGCGTTCCTTGTCTTCCCTACGTAAATCCTTAGCTTTGGTACAGTTTTTTTTACTTCTTCAATGTTTTGTTGTTGTAGTGGTTGACTATCAACTATCTTCAATGACTGTCAGACGAATGATATATGTTTTAACATTAACACTTTGAAGTCGAACAAATAGAATATATTTTTGAACAACTTTTTGAAAGTATTGTATTATTCACCTCCCCTTCCTTCCCCATCACATTATTGCCTTCTTCATTGGATGCCTCAGTCACTGTTGTCGTCTCCACCTGTCAATTTTATATTTATAAAATTGAACAAATAACTACTTGAAGGTGATCAAAAACACTATAATTTCATATATGTGTTGTTGTAGTTTACCTCTATGTTTTTTGTTTTATCGTGTGGTTCCTCACGAACCTCTCCTTCTGTCACCATCTCAGTAATGCCTCCTTGATTCTGTTTGTCAGTCTCTGTTGTAGTTAGCACCTATCATTTTTAAATATTATAAAATGAAAAATTCATTATTTGAAGTTGAACAAAAAGACTATAAAGTTGAACAAAAACACTATAAAATTGAACTTCCCAAATCTGCTTGTTGTCGTTGTGTTCTTACCTCCATGTTTGTTGTGTTTTATTGTGTGTCTGTATCTATTGTAGTCACCACCTGTCATTTTTATATTTTATAAGATGAACAATTTATACCTGAATTTGAACATAAACAATATAATTTTGAACTTTTCATACCTTGATGTAGTTGTGATTTACCTCAATGCTTGTTGTCTTTTGTTGTGGTCCCTCAGTAATCCCTCCTTCTGGTTCTTCATTATCCACTCTTGTAACACCTTCTTGCTCTTCTTGTCCCTCTTGGAAAACTGTCATGTGATCACATTCTACATCTTCTTCAATAGAAGTTGTGTTTTGTTGAACTTCTTCAGCCACACCTTCTTTGTTGCTTTGTATTTTTAAGAATAATTTTAGTGATTGATATATTTCAGTTTTTCTTTTTGAAGGAAACTGTTGAATGACATTCAAAAGGCTTCATGTTCACTTACCTGGTCTTGTCCCCACTGATCTCCAACACTTCTAGTTGGTGACTGATAAGTACGAGCTATCTCACCAATAGTCATGTCAAGGTCAACACCTGGCATGAGGTCAAAGCTTGGTATTCCTTGGTTGTGTACTTTATTTGCCACTGATGTTTTGTTGAATCTAAACTTCTTTTGCACCCTAGTTTGAGCGTTGATTGCCTTTTCAACTTTGTTCATGCACTCGATTAGTTCTGGATGATTCCAGAACTGATCTTGAGAGTTTGACCAGATATTGTCAAAATGTGTGGCCACGTGCTCGTACAAAGAAAGCTTTTCAACAAATAATGTGAATACAAAAACCTGAACAACTACTACATATATTTGAACAAATACAAACATCTCTTGAACATTTTTTGGAAAATTAGAAGTTTGAACTAGCTGCTAAACACATGAACAACTTCACAATATTTTTGAACAAACAACACATATATTTGAACATTTTCAGTAAAATTGAAAGTTTGGACTATCTCATATAAACTGGAATAACATGACAAATTACATACCTCGAAATAGCCAGCTTTCGATAGACGCTTTGCTCCTTCAATCATTTGCGCCTCCGGATTGCTTCTTGAACCCTCACCCAAAACTAGTTATGATGTTGATGGAATAGTTTGTCTGATGTCCACATACCAAAGTGATGTGTTCTTGCCTCTGATGACGAGCACACTTGTCAAAGGTGACACATTGGATCTTGTCTTGGGCGAGAAGTCACACGAGTCCTTGTCAAACCTGCCGTGGAATCCTTGGGTGCAAACCCTTGTTGTCTTGCACGAAAGGTTGACAAGATTGGTGGCGAGATGAATAGTATCTTTTAAGGTTATCGGACACGATAGTGGCCAATAGCGAACCCGGTGGAGGTTGTCTGGGTGGTGTCGGCGGCGGCGACGACAAGTGTCACGATGAATGTCATGTTGGCGAAGACGGTGACGATGGCGATGTCGATGGAGAAGCCGGTGGTGAGCGATCGACTGGGTGAGTGTCTGGGCTCGATGGCGACGGCGATAACGATGGCGGAGGTGAATGTCACAGCGGTGCTAGCGACGGCGACAGCGAAGGGTTTGGGTTCGATTGTGGGTGCGATGGAAGCGATTGATGAGGCGATTGGTTTGCGAAGGCAGAAGCAATTGTTTGGATGGTTTGTGGAAGTGATGGTGAGATGGTTTGGGGATCACATCACACTCCCCCACTTGGTTGTGAAGCATCCCCGCTTCACCATCATCGAACCCAGGCTCAACATATGGTGTCAAGTCCGCGACGTTGAAGGACGCATGGACTCCAAAATCTGGTGGGAGCTCGAGTTGATAGGCATTGTCCCCTATGGCCTTGATCACGCGGAATGGACCATCTCCACGTGGTGCCAATTTGTGCTTTTGCCTTGAGGGGAACTTCTCTTTTTGCAAATGCACCCAGACAAGGTCTCCGGGTGCAAAAATGATGCGGCGGCGGCCAGTGTTGTTCTACGAGGCGTACTGCGAGGCCCTTCTCTCCAATTGATCCCTGGTCCGGCGATGGAGCTCTTGCACATGCTCGGGGCGATTGGCGGCAGAGACGTGCACTGGGCCTCGGAGTGGGCGCGGCGACAAATCCAGCGGCGTCAATGGGTTCATTCCATACACCACTTCGAACTGTGTCAACTTGGTCGCCGTGTGCCTGTATCTATTGTAACAAAACTCGACAAGTGATAGTAAGTCCTCCCAACGCCTAGGGTTGGCTTTAAGCATCGTGCAAAGGAGGGCTCCTAGGGTTCTATTCGTGATCTCCGTTTGGCCATCGGTCTGGGGGTGGTAGCTAGTGGAAAATAGAAGCTTAGTGCCTAGCTTACCCCCAAAGTGTTCTCCAAAAATGACCAACAAACTTAGAATCCCTATCACTAACAATGGTACGTGGGACTCCATGAAGACGCACCACATGTTCAAAGAATAAATCGGCTATCTCACTAGCACTATGGGTGGTCTTACAAGCTATAAAATGTGTCATCTTGGAAAACCTATCTACAACCACAAAGATGGAGTCTTTACCTCGTCTAGAGAGGGGAAACCCGTGATGAAATCCATAGAAAGGTCTTCCCAGAGGGCACTAGGAATTGGCAATGGTGTGTAGAGGCCGTGTGGGCTAGATGATAGGGGTTGTCGTCGTGACACCTAAACAACTAAAATAATCCTAACAAACCTAAACAAGTAGTAGAGGCAAACAAGGGTCGAATCCACAGGGAGGAAGTAATCAATTCATGTGTTTGTAAGCATGCAAAGTAACAAAGGAAAATGGGGGTTTTGGTTATCAAGCAGAGCAAAGAAAACAAGTGTAGTTGATGAGAAAATATGAATGGGGAAAGTAGTTCCACTAGAACGAGATCCACAATACAGAGATAAGTCGATCATAGAAATCTATTAAATCCAAGTTCTTTAACTATTCTTATGGTTGTTCCCACCCTGATCTTAAGTACTACCGATTCTCACAGTTGTCGATAGACTTATTACTATGCCAATGATAAAGTACCACTGATTCTCACAGTTGTCAGCGTAATTTAGCACCAACACAGCAATAGCAATGCACACAAGGATATAGGATACATGCAAGTAGAAAGACGTACAAGTACTCACTCCCCTACTTAACATGCAATGATTCTCACTCATAATTGTACGCTCGGAACCCCTATACGCACAATTGTGTTTGCCACTAGATATGCACTCGAAACCCCTATATGCAATCCTAGCAATTGATAAAAAGTATTCAACCTAGTTGGCCAGACTATGAAGAATAACGATAAATCAATAATCAATATAACCAAGAGAATCAACCAACACACATAAGAATAAGAACAAGGAATAAAAATCTCACAACATAATCAACTGTATTACTTCAAACGTCTAGTAGAACAAGGTGTTTAGTTCTCCATGGGTTGGAACCCCGGAGGCAAAACTACGAACTAAAACTGAATTCTAACATTGATAGGGAATGGAGGCTGTGAGAATTAGGTTAAATAGAGTTAACCTAAAGCCCAAGATCACAAACCCTAATTTACAAGGAAATAAAATAACAATAAAATAATAATAGGAAAGTAAATAAAACTGGGAATTAATCCCGTCTCTCGGCTTCTCTCTCGAGCCATCACCAATTGCAGCTGCTCTCGGCCCATCAGCATCAACACGGCCCAACCTTCTCGTGCTTGGCCCAACAACAATTCAGTAGCGGCCCACTTCAGCATCACATGCTCCACTGATGTCATGGCGACATCAGCTTCCAAATCTTCAGCTCACTTTCCCGTTGCAACACGCGTTGCTTCTCCAATTTGGGCCTGTCTTCTCTCCTGGGCCGAACTCCTTCAATTCCAGCATCACCACGCGGGACTCTTAATTAATTTCTTCGTTTCTCGTGGCCGCGAGGCGGCATTTCCCACCGCGGGGCGGTGTATTTAGCCGCGGGGCGGCATCCTTCTCTGAAACCCATCGCCGGGTCGCGGTAGCTCTGGCGCGGGGCGCCATTCTTCTGCCCTCTTCTCTTCTTATTATCTTCTGCTCTTCATTACTACCAAGTGTTGGTAGTCTTCTCCAATAAACTCCAGCAGATCCTCATCATCTCCATCTAAGCTGTAAAATCCTGGATATCTTCACTTCTCAACTACTCTTCTGGATTACAGACTTAGCCTAAATCTACTCCAAAACTCCATCTAAAATGTGTCAATAATCACTAGTTAAGGTGCATGAAATGACACCTATCACTAGACCTAGCTTTGGCTCTTTGGCACGTCACACAACTCCTATAGTAGCGGGTCACCTGGTGGGTCATCTTAGGCCAAAAGAAGTGTTCTCTAAGCGCGGCCAAGGTCTTGCTAATCCCAAAATGTCCACGAGTGTCGTGTGCTTCCTGAATCAAAAGGAGCCTAATGGAGGACCTAGGGATGCAGAGGCGGCCTGCCTTGTACAAATAACCCTCAGGAAAAAAAAAGACTCAAACTCACATAGTCTAAGGCAATGCTAAAATATAGGGGCAAAGAAAGGATCGATAGCATATAATTCCTTAATCAAAGCAAAGCCTAGAATCTTAGTTTGCACATGAGTCAAGAGAACGTACCTGCGAGAGAGTGCGTCGGCCACAACGTTCTCTTTTCCCTTCTTGTGGACCACGACATAGGTGTTGAATTCTATAGGTTTTGATAGTGACAAACATTCAACTAATCTGGGTACTAAGTGTTTCAGGAACAAAGACAGTTGTCTCAGAGAACCATTGCAGCGAAGGATCGAAGAGGGAACAAAGCTCTGTTCATGTGCTTTGTTACCTCTAAAGGACCAACAACGTCGAACAAGATCGAAGCTGCGAATGGAAAGAAGAATCCAGCGTGCCATTTATGGAAACAAATCAAACGCAGAATCATGCACGCTGTCAAGGATGAATGACTTCGGCTCCAAGGATCAAGTCGATTTGAGAAGATATGGAGAGAGAAGCCCGATTGTGTTATCTTAGGAAAACCTTCCTAAGATAAGATAATTGGAGAGAGAGTACTCTATCTTATCCAAATATATTAATTTACGGAATCCTTCCTTCAAATTAATATAGACGGCTGGGATATTATTCCCTCTACAAAATCATATCTTCCTGTTGCCTTATTTGGATAAATCTTATCTTGTTACATTTAGGGTTTGCCGAGTTGTATTTAATAGAGGTGTGGATTCATTTCTATGTAACGACGACGACGGAAAATAGAGAGAACGAAAAGAAGAAAGAAAAGAAGTGAGGTGTGTGTAAGTCTTTGAGGGTTGAGTTTGATTCATCGTTGTAGAAGAGGTTTCGAGTCTAGCTGGTTGTTTAGACATCGAAGTCCAGGATACAATTGTAATCAAGCAAGAAATCAATAAGACAAGTACACGCTTCAAAATCCTCTCAAGCGAAAGCTTGAAGGTAGTGGTTTTTCCTTGAGAAGCTAGTTTTGCTAATCAGGGTTTCCACTATATATCGTGAGTTCGTTCGTTATCTTTCCTGCTATATTTATCCGCTGCAACTTCTGTGGGAACAAAGACTTTGTTCCCTCAGACGTAACTCTAACGATCCAACAATTGGTATCAGAGCCTGGTGCTCTAGATTGTTTGTTTTAGTTACAGATTCTGCAGGAAAGATGTCGTCAGGAAATGCCTTGGATAGAGACTCTCAAGAAGGTGATGTAGATGTGGCTCTCATCACTCAAGCCATGAAGAAGATATGGTCTCGAAGCAAAGGCACTAAAGGTTCGGTCATGGTTCACAATGACATGAAGAAGGTTGTCTGCTATCACTGCTATGACAACGGACACTTCGCAAAAAGGTGCCTCAACAAAGCGGCAAGTTCTTCTCAGGTCTTCAACGAGGAACAAACGAGGATTGCGAAGTGGGGTGACTGCAGCTCAGATGATGAAGCATATCCTCTCTCAAAGGATATCTGCTTGATGAGCTCAAAAGGTCACAACGTATCAGAAGGTGGTTCTCATAAATCCGAGGAGGAAGCAAGGAAAGGCTCTTGGCACCTTGACAGTGCATGTTCAAGTCACATGACAGGGAACAGTGAATGGTTCACTTCTCTTCAGCTAGCCTCAGGGGTATCGATAACTTTCGGAAACAAGAGTAAGGGTGAGGTTTGTGGTATCAGTATGGTAAGACTCTCTAAACACATCACTGTGAATAATGTGAATCTAGTGAATAATCTCAAGTTTGATCTGTTTAGTGTGGCTCAACTATGTCAAAACAGAAAAAATAGGGTAGTCTTTACCACTGATGATTGTCATGTTTAGTGTCTAAGTACAGGGAAAATCTTACTCAAAGGGATCTGCGACAACAATGTCTATAAGGTCGACCCTGCTTTCATCCATGACAAGGACCTATGTCTGTCGTCTATTGCTGAGACGACAGACTTGTGGCACAAACGCTTTGGACATGCTAGCCTTCAACTCTTATCCAAACTTCATAGACAAGAGTTGGTGAATGGCCTTCCCAAGGTTGAAGCAATGAGAAGTGACGTGTGTGACGCATGCATTAAAGGAAAACAAGTGAGGTCTTTCTTCAAGTCAAAAAGGGATGTAAGTACAACATGTCCTCTAGAATTAGTCCACATGGATCTTTGTGGGCCTATGCGCACGAAGAGCCGTGGGGGGAATGCATATGTCTTTGTTATTGTTGATGACTATTCCAGGCACACATGGACTCTATTTATCTCCACAAAGGATGAAGTGTTCACGGAGTTTGAGTCCTGGCTTAAGGCAGCCGAAAGGAGAAATGGACATTCCTTGGGGTCTATTCGCACTGATCATGGAACTGAATTCGAGAACTCTCAGTTCCTATCCCTCTGTAGGAACAGAGGTATCAACCACAACTTCTCTGCTCCCAGGACCCCACAGCAAAACGGTGTTGTTGAAAGAAAGAACAGAACTCTAGAAGACATGACGCGTACTCTTCTCATCTCAAGTGGTCTTCCAAGGAGTTTCTGGGCCGAAGCCTTGAATGTTGCGTGCTACGTTCTGAACAGAGCAACCATTCGTCCTCTTCTGAACAAAACTGCCTATGAGCTTCTGAAGGGAAGGAAACCTAATGTGTCTCATTTGCGCATATTTGGTTGCAAGTGCTTCGTCCACAACAACGGGAAAGATTCTCTTGGGAAGTTTGATCCCAGAAGTGATGAAGGAACTTCTGTAGGATATTCACAGCAAAGCAAGGCCTACAAAGTTTTCAACAAGAGAACCAGAAAGGTAGAAGAAAGCGTTCATGTAGTATTTGATGAAACTGTTATGGCTGGTAACAATGTGCAGGAACTATCAGGCAACATCGAGTTTTCCGAAGATGATTTCTTTCATCTTGTAGATAGCAATGTCAGCGGTGGGACCTCTGAAGATCAAGAAACTCAAAATGATCCCTCTACACCAAGAACTCCCAATTCCGCCAACTCAGGGGGCAATGAAGAAAATGCTTACCTCCCTGATGTATCTCAGGCACCTCAGGGGGAACAAAGCCCAAGTCACGGCACAGCGGAGCCCTCTGAGGACTGCCCTTCTACTGAAGGAACGAGGGATGTCAATCCTAATGCTAATGGCACAGGAGGTGAAGGCTCAAGTGATGGGAACGCTGATTCAGAGGAATTCGACATCAACAATCTCCAAGTTCCCAACTACCAGCAAAAGTGGGCTCATCCAGTCAAGCTAATCGTCACTGACTATAGAAAGGGAGCACCTCAGAGCACTCGTTCCTCCCTACAAAATTTATGTGCTTTCAATGCTTTTCTCTCTTTGCAAGAACCCAAAACTGTAGGAGAAGCATTGAAGGATCCTGACTGGATAAACGCCATGCAAGAGGAACTTCACCAGTTCGAAAGAAACAAGGTTTGGCGGTTAGTTCCTCGTCCAAGGAACAGAACAGTGATCGGAACCAAGTGGGTGTTCAGAAACAAGTTGGATGATCAATGTCAGGTCACAAGGAACAAAGCTAGGCTGGTGGTGAAAGGTTACAACCAGCAGGAAGGCATCGACTATGATGAGACCTTTGCTCCTGTTGCCAGGTTATAAGCAATAAGACTCCTAATTGCGTATTCTTCTTTCCATGGGTTCAAGCTGCAACAGATGGATGTCAAGACTGCCTTCTTGAATGGAGTTCTTAAGGAGGAAGTCTATGTGGAGCAAACACCCGGCTTTGAGGACACCACTCAACCTGACCATGTCTACATTCTAGACAAAGCTCTGTATGGTCTCAAGCAAGCCCCGAGGGCCTGGTATGAAAGGCTCTCACAGTTCCTTCTGACACACGGATACGTTCGAGGAAAGGTCGATAAGACTCTGTTCCTTCTGAAGGAAGGGAAGCATATTCTGGTGGTCTAAGTCTATGTGGATGATATCATCTTTGGATCCACTGATGATAAACTGGTTCAGAAATTCTCTAAGCTGATGGCCAGTGAATTCGAGATGAGCATGGTTGGAGAACTCAAGTTCTTCCTAGGTCTGCAAGTCTCTCAGGAAGATGAGGGAATCAAAGTGCACCAACAGAAGTATATCAGGGAGTGCGTCAAAAAGTTTGGTATGAATGATGCGAAACCCTTCACCACTCTCATATCTCCAAACAATCCAATGGGAAAAGACGAACATGAGCAAGGAATTGATCCATCTCTCTATCGAGGAATAATAGGTTCGCTTCTATATCTCACTGCCAGTAGGCCTGATATTATGTATAGTGTATGTCTTTGTGCTCGTTTTCAGGCCGATCCCAAAGAGACACATCTCAAAGCAGTGAAGAGGATCCTGAGATATTTGAAGGGAACAGATGATCTTTGTCTGTGGTATCCAAGGGGAGGAAGCCTTGATCTTGTCGGATACACAGATGCTGACTTCGCAGGGAACAAAGTGGACAGAAAATCTACCTCTAGAATGGCTCAGTTCCTTGGGCCGTGTCTGGTTTCCTGGGGGTCAAAGAAGCAGAACTATGTGGCTCTCTCCACTGCGAAAGCTGAATACATAGCCGCTGCTGCTTGTTGCACTCAACTCCTATGGCTCAAACAATAACTCAGCGACTATGGTATTCTTCTAAACTCCATTCCCATTCTCTGTGACAATACAAGTGCCATAAATATCTCCAAGAATCCGATGCAACACTCACGTACCAAGCACATCGAGATAAGACATCACTTCTTACGTGACTGTGTGGAGAAAGGGTTGGTGACAATGGACTTCTGTGGAACTAAGGATCAAATCGCCGACATCTTCACCAAGGCACTAAACAGGGAACCATTCGAACAGTTTCGTATGGAACTAGGTATGATCTCTCTAAACTGACTGTCTACATGTTGTGTTCCCTTGATGATTGGCTAATATTACATGGTAAAGTGTGAAGGATGAAACATCATGTCCCGGTCTGCATTTATTCTCTTGATCACTAGTTGAATGATCTGCCTAGACTCATGCTAATATTTCACTTATGTGCAACATTTCATGCATGCTCTTTATGCTATCTTGCTAATACATGAATCAGATTTCCTTCGGCCCAAAAGAGTCAACTTGATGCATTGATCCCTCATTATAAGCCCAAATGATTGTTGACTCTACAGCTTACCTTTGCCATCATGTTTGATGCTTCCTATGAGCCCCTCTAATCATTCACATCTGGGAGCCTCTCAATCATGATTACACATTATTAAAAAATTTCATATATGGTTTGTGTGATGCTCTTTGCACCCTCTCTGGTAACATTACCCCCGCATCACATTCTTTTACTTTTTTGGAAAGTCGAGATTACGAATTATCGCCACTGTGGTCTATGGATAGGGTTCGACAGGTATGTGTGTGATGCTGGCTTACAACTGCCTAAGGAAGGTTCGTGCTCGAAAGCTAATGTTACGCGTGAGAGGTAGTGGGCTCTGAATGAATCCCTAGTGAAAGAAGGCAAGCTGAAGTTTGTGATGTTCAAAAAAAAAAAAAAAATTGAACATCACAAGACACACAAAGAAGAGAAAAGACGACACTACAGATTCACTCCTCTACAAGTTGAGGCTATGGTGGTTGCTGACGCCAATGAGGAAGCAACAACTCTGAGTGGGAACAAAAGATGAATTCCATTGCTAATCAAACTTCTGCTCTAGCTGCTAGCCCCAGTGGTTCTTAATTCGTACTTCTCTGGCTAACCCACACCTATTTTGTTCCCTAGCACATCTACTCCTCTCTTTTCGTACTTCCTTGTCTCTGATTCTTGTGTTTGCACTGACTGGCATGTTGATCATGAATGTTATCCTTGCATATCGTGTTGTCGTCTTAACATGCTGTCTGCGTTCGTGTGTTTCAATCTACTGCGATTGAGAATGATGTTCATCTGGCTGTTATCTTTCATCTCTAACTCTTCACTGTGTTTTTGATGATGCCAAAAGGGGGAAAATGACAGGTAGCCTTGGTTGAGGGGGAACAGCACATGGTTTCATATGTTGTTGTGTTGAGGGGGAACTATTATGGTCCTGTGTGGAGAACCTTTCCCCATACAATTGTCTTTATCTCGTATGTATATGCTTTATTGTCAAGGATGTTTGTCACCATCAAAAAGGGGGAATTTGTTGAATTCCTTAGGTTTTGATAGTGACAAACATTCAACTAATTTGGGTACTAAGTGTTTCAGGAACAAAGACAGTTGTCTCAGGAAACCATTGCAGCGAAGGATCGAAGAGGGAACAAAGCTCTGTTCATGTGCTTTGTTACCTCTGAAGGACCAACAACGTCGAACAAGATCGAAGCTGCGAATGGAAAGAAGAATCCAGCGTGCCATTTATGGAAACAAATCAAACGCAGAATCATGCACGCGGTCAAGGATGAATGACTTCGGCTCCAAGGATCAAGCCGATTTGAGAAGATATGGAGAGAGAAGCCCGATTGTGTTATCTTAGGAAAACCTTCCTAAGATAATATAATTGGAGAGAGAGTACTCTATCTTATCCAAATATATTAATTTACGGAATCCTTCCTTCAAATTAATATAGACGGCTGGGATATTATTCCCTCTACAAAATCATATCTTCTTGTTGCCTTATTTGGACAAATCTTATCTTGTTACATTTAGGGTTTGCCGAGTTGTATTTAATAGAGGTGTGGATTCATTTCTATGTAACGACGACGACGGAAAATAGAGAGAACGAAAAGAAGAAAGAAGAGGTTTCGAGTCTTTGAGGGTTGAGTTTGATTCATCGTTGTAGAAGAGGTTTCGAGTCTAGCTGGTTGTTTAGACATCGAAGTCCAGGATACAAGTGTAATCAAGCAAGAAATCAATAAGACAAGTACACGCTTCAAAATCCTCTCAAGCGAAAGCTTGAAGGTAGTGGTTTTTCCTTGAGAAGCTAGTTTTGCTAATCAGGGTTTCCACTATATATCGTTCATTCATTCGTTCGTTATCTTTCCTGCTATATTTATCCGCTGCAACTTCTGTGGGAACAAAGACTTTGTTCCCTCAGATGTAACTCTAACGATCCAACAATAGGGAAATGTCTCAAGGAACTCCACCCAACGAGCATGGCGTCGGTTGAGGTGGGCTTGGCTCTTCAAATAGCTCAAGGCTGCGTGGTCTCTGTGGATGACAAATTCACATGGCCAAAGATAATGTTGCCAAGTCTTTAGCACATGCACTAGGGCATACAACTCCTTGTCATAGGTGGGGTAATTGAGTGTGGCCCCCGTGAGCTTCTCACTGAAATATGCAATGGGCCTCTTCTCTTGGTGTAGCACACCACCAATGCCTATGTCTGAGGCATCACACTCCACCTCAAAGTGCTTGGTGAAGTCGGGGAGCTGGAGCAAAGGCGCCTGGCACAAGGCCTACTTCAACGCCGTGAAGGCCTTCTCGTGGGCCTCAAGCCACACGATTGTGCTTCCCTTCTTCGTAAGCTCGTGCAAGGGCGCGGCAATGGAGGAAAAATCTTGCACAAAATGCCTATAAAATCATGCGAGGCTGAGGAAGCTTCGTACCTGGGTTGGCGTCGTCGGCGTGGGCCAGTCCTTGATGGCCGTGATCTTCTCTTCGTCGATGCGCAAGCCATCACTACTCACGACATAGCCAAGAAAGTTGGTAGAGCTGGAGCAAAAGCTACACTTGCGAAGGTTGGCGAATAGGCGCTCACGTCGAAGGCTATCAAGCACAAGGCGGAGGTGATCGACGTGCTCCTCAAGGCTGCGTGAGTACACAAGGATGTCATCGAAATAAACGACAACAAACTTGCCAAGGAAAGCTCTCAAGACGTGGTTCATCAAGCGCATGAAGGTGTTGGGCGCGTTGGTGAGCCCAAATAGCATGACAAGCCACTCGTAGAGCCCATACTTTGTCTTGAAGGCGGTCTTCCACTCATCACCTTCTTTCATCCGAATTTGGTGATAACCACTCTTCAAATCAATCTTGGAGAAAAGTGTGGCGCCATGGATGTAATACCCCTCATTTTAATAAAGAGTATTTTGATAATTTTCCTAACTCCCGTATCACAAACCGGATTAATTTCAGAGAAGTTCAGACACTCTGTAATTTGTTTGATCTCTGTAATATTTTCCTGAGTGGTATAAAATACATTCGACGTATTTTCGGGGCTTAGAATACTCATTCGGGTGCAAAGATGTTAACCGAGTACGAATATATTTAACCCGGGGTTAAAAACTCGTACCTGTACTTAACCCGGACAAAAGAGGACAAAAGGGCCCAAATTTGGCCTTGACCGCACCCGCGGTCAAGTGGCCGCACCCTGCGGTGAAGGCCAATTCTGTAAGGCGGTCTGGGGAGGCTCGCCGCACCCGCGGTGAGGCCACCGCACCCCGCGGTGCCATGATGATTTTCTGCGACGCCTGACTTCAGTCGCTGCAACTTCACCCTCTTTGCCTCTGCAGCATCGGTGGACGTCCCATCCTGTATGTAGGCGCCTACCGTGACTAACCTACTTGCTTGAGCTCCTTGCTTGGGCCTATAAAAGGGAGGATCTGGAGAGGAGATTAATGCACAGCTGAAGCAAGCTCTCTCCCTCTCAAATCTCTCATCTCCATTTTCGCCGGAAATTCTTCAAGCTCGCCGGAGTTGTCATTGGAGCTTCCTTTGGTGTTATAAGTACTCTCAAAGTGGTGTTTAGAAGTGCAAAGGATTTGGAGATCGAAGCCCATCCAAATCGAAGCCAAACGCGTCGATCTAAGTGAGTTCTCGTCGTCGTCGTCTCGCCACTGTCACGCCACCGCACCCGCGGTCAAGGCCGGCGTACCCGTGGTGGGTTGGGCTCGTGGTGTGGCTTTGGGTCTTGTGGTCTTGAGCGAGGCTTTCTTCCTTCGATTCCTTTCGTCTCTTCTTAGATTCGTATATTTGGTTATCGAATCTAACTTAGGGTCTCGTTATGGGTCATTCCGTAGGGATTTGTTACCCAAGATTTGTCCCTGCTTCGGACCCAGAAACTCGTCATCTCTAAGCTTTGTTCAAGCTTTCGTCTGATCTAAGGTAAGTGGCGGTTCGCTCTTGCTTATCATTCCATATTTCTATTAATTATCAATTGTTTAATTGTTAATTAAATTGGGATGAGTTATTGGTTTCGTTGGGAACAGTTTTCTTAAAATGATACGATTAAAAATTAATATTATAATAGGTTGTATATATTGCTAGAAACAACGCTATTATATCTGTTATTACCGTGATGGTATTGTTGTGGATTTTTATGCAAACATGAAATATAGTTAGCAATGGATTTTATGTGCACTTGAGATATAGTTAGCACGAGTATTCGTAGGAGCGTTGCTTACCTTGAGAGGTAGCCGTTTCTTTATAACTCGGTGGATAGGATGTTCAAGCCCTAACACCGTTTCTCTAGTCATGACTATCCCCTATCCGAGTATAAGGGAGGTGCGCTTAGCCGGCGTCAAACCTTTAGGGATTTATTCCCGACTATATATCTCTATATCCTGAGGGATGAGGTGATTATGATAAAAGCTTATAACGTGAATATACGTTTTGGAATTAAATAAGATAAGTGCCGTTATGCACATAATTAATGAACCTTAGGGCGAGAAGTATAACTTGGAAACTCGTCCGGGACTTCGATTAGAGTAAGTCCACCTTCCAAATCTGAATTCACATTGTGCGGTGAGGTTGGTCGTGGACCCAAATAGTCAAGTCAGTTTAAAACGCTGGTGTGTGAATTATAATGTTCCCAAACATTGTCATACTTTCCGATAAGACTCAATTTGTTGGAGTCTTTGCTTCATATGTTTCCTTAAGACTCATTCTTTCAGAGTCCTTTCTCTTGATCATGCATTTTCGTATTTTTCAGTAGGAGTATGGTGGTTGACTATTGTCATCGACTTTTATTCGAGAAGCGATGAGTCTAACCTAATACGACTACTTAGAACCTTTCTGTTTTACCCTTGCATAGTCTTTCATTAGACTAACCAACCGGTTATATTCCCTTGCATGGTTGGTTGGTGTCATCCGTCTCATACGGCACATCAGATAAACGTCTGTTCCATGAAGGCTAGAAACGACGATGGAGGCAAATGGAATTTTGAAGAGTTTTTATCAAGGTTAAGATCCTAGGCGTGTGATCGCTAGATCAAGACCCTTGTGTCATTTATTTCTAAAGACTTCCGCTGTATTAAACATGTCTTATGTTAAGACTACTCTGTATTTCTGTTGTTTTTGGATTATGGATGTAACTCCAAGACTTTGATTTAATACGAAATGTTATGATATTTCGTATTATAAATGTTGTTTTAGGATTTGTATAAACTGGTTAAGCCTTGGGTGGCTTCGGATGTGGAATCTGAGGTCACTGGCGGTGATACCTTTCAAGGATATATTTGGGGGTGTTACAATGGAGCTCATCAAGCATGTCGTCCAGGCGTAGGATTGGATGCCTATACTTCATAGTAATCTGGTTTATAGCACGGCAATCAACACACATTCTCCATGTGCCATCTTTCTTGGGCACAAGGATCACAAGCACAACACAAGGGGAAGGTGACTCCCTCACGTAGCCTCAATCCTACAACTCTTGCACCTGGCGCTGGAACTCTTGGGTCTCTTCTGGGCCAGCATGGTAAGCAGCGCGATTGGGCAAGGAGGCTGTTATGCCCTCGGATCTATGAAGCCTCGGTGCAAGAATTTGCTCTCGTTGTGGAAGAAACCGGACGATCTCCAAGGAAGCAAGACAATGGCACTTTTCGGTAAAAGTGGATCTCAAGGTGGGTGATGATGGGAACGATTGATATGGATGATGATTGTGATGGATAAGCACTCTCCTAAGTCTAGATATAACGCACTAGACAAAGCAAAGCGACCGAGGGAAATTTGAGATGCAACTCACTCGAATCTCTCAAGGCAAAACAACTTGATTTGACTCACAAGTTGAAGAACAAAAGAAAGCTTTTGAAAACTGAAAATACTTCTGATTTTGATTCAATTCAACGTACCAACAACAATGAAACAAGTTTGCCTAATAACCCTAAACATTACGGTTACTAAAGAAAATACTAAAATCAACCAATAAACGCTAATCACGTGCCTACTAACCTAACACACTTAATGGGCATTTTTAGGGGATTTAAATAAAGTCTAAAAATGTCTTAAACCACAAGATTAAACTGGAATTAAAATCGGACTTCAATTGAACTTCACTTGGGCATTTAACCCGGATGGGTCGCCGGCGCCGAGAAACCCGGAGAGGGACTCAAGGCACAGGACCAGGTTGTGCTCGGTTTGGCTCGGCACTTCTCGAGCCATTAGACCTCCCTGGAGCTGGTGGTGCAGTAGACGAGCTCAGGCTCGGGTGATGGTGCCAGGTGTGGGCTCGTGCCTACGCTCCTCCTCTCGTGCGGCCGCAATTCTAGGGGTTGACCTGGGGCTCGGCAAAGGTTGCATTGGCTCGGCACTTTGGGCTCCATTGATCTGGGGTGACTACATGGGAGCTGTGGGAGCCTTGGTGTCCGAGGGAAATGGTGGTTTTCCGGGAGAACTCGCCATGTGGGCCGGCGGGAAATTAGGGTTTGCCGGCGGGTAATTAGGGTTTGCCCATACCTCCTTTCTTGACGTTGGCTCCTTTTGAATGGTGGGTACTTCACTGGCCATATGCATGATCATATCAGAGGCACCAGGTCAATTTGGTGCTCAATGCCCCTCAGAGGTGGTAGGCCTTGTGGCAACTCGTCGGGGAAGACGTCGTCGAAGGCGGCGAGCAACGCGACAACGGCTGGTGGCACAGACGCGGCACTCGATGACTTTGGGATGCACAGAGTTGGCACAAGCAGAAAACATGGAACTTTGCCAGACAACACAGCAGTGAGCTCACTGGGCCTGGCTAAAAACAATCGGCGCTCGCAGTGGCCTTGCAATGGGGGCGTTTGCGGCAACGGAACGGCCAACTGTGTCGATGGCGAGGCGCTGGGTGATATTGGTGAGGCACTTGAAGTATGTGGAGTAGTGCTCGAGCCATAATGGGGAGAACCTGGCCAAGCCTCTGGTGTGCCTCTCTTAGCCTTGCTAGCGGCACCAGCAGCGGCACCATGACGATCCAGATCAGCACTGGGTGGCCCACCTGTGGCGTTCGTTTTCTTCTTGGCAGTGCTTGATGGAGACGAAATTTTGCCAAAATTTGTGGAGTTTTGCCTCTGGAGTGCCCTTGGGGACTCGTTTGGCCTTGTAGATGCGGCCTCAATGGCCTTCTGGCGATCACGCTCAACCTGGTCCTGCAAGATCTCATAGGGAGATATTGGATGCAAGGTGATGCACTTCCCGTGGTAATTGAACACATAAGTGTTCAAATAGACATCATAGAGCACGCGCCTGTTGAATTGCCATGGGCGCCCAAGCAAAATATGGGTGGCGTCCATTGCAATGACATCACATAACACGGAATCACAGTATTGACCTATGAAAAAAGAAATCAAGCATTGTCGAGATACTGTGTTACCTGGAGTAGACGAAATCCAGTGTAGGGCATAGGGTTGGGGATGAGGCGTCGTGGGCAACTTAAAATGTGTCACGACCTTCTCATTCACAATATTAGCACATGAACCTCCATCAATAATAACGCTCAAGGAAGCCGTCTGGACGAGAGCTCTTATGTGGAACAAGTTCTCACGTTGGTCGATTAGGCTCGCTTCCTTGACAGTGAGTAGACGCCTTGTCACCAAGCTCAATGGTGTGCCCGCGTGCAGAGAAGCGGGTTCGCAGTCGTAGGCATCTTCCTCATCTTTGTGGTCTTCATTGATAGGCTCGAGAGTGGGCTCCTCGTTGTCATAAGACTCATAGCCAGCGGTGGCCGTGGAGAAGAGCACTCGGCGAGCATTGGGGTAGTCCTTCTTAAAGTGGCCCCGTCCACCACACTTGTAGCATTTGACGTCGCGTGCGCGATCGCTGCCCACTGGAGGCTGTCTGGGCGCAGTCTGGTGCGGCGCTACGCTTGGCGTCGTTGGCTTCGCCTTGGGGTCTTGGCTTGACGCGACTATGGAGGAAGCACTAGGGCACACATTAGTAGAAGGCAAACTACTAGGGTTAGAAGAATACCTGGTTTGGCCACCTTGCCAAGTGTATGATTTACGGCGATTGAGTTGAGCATGTATTTGCATCGTCGTGTGTGTCAACGTATTCAAATCCTTGATGGGTAAGATTTCGAGTTGGTCTCGGATTGGGGCATTCAAGCCACTCAAGAATTTGGTTCTCAAAGTTGATGGTGCAACACTGATATTGGCCTTGTAATACATGTCCTCAAGCTTGGAGAAGAACTCGAGTGGAGTTTGTGAGCCTTGGCGAGCCATGGCTATCTCTATTCTCATTTGATTGCGGTAATCTGGAGACACATATTTCTTTGTCATCACGTAGACCAATTGGTGCCATTCGGTGACGAGGGGTAGGCGGCGTCGAACGCTATCATCGACAAACCTATGCCACCACACACGGGCGGCGCCTCTGAAGTGGAGCATCGCGGCGTCGACATGGTCCTCGGGTGGCACTCGACAATAGCGAAGTGTGTACTCGGTGGCCTGCACCCATTCAAGAAAAACAGAAGGATTGTATTCACCAAAGAAGTGCTTGATTTTTACCTTGACTTCATGTCGTTGGTATCGAGGCTGGGCAGGAGCATGCATGGGCGCATTTACACCTGGGGCACATTCGCGTCCAAGCTGGCGTCTTTCACGGGCTGGAGGAACATCGCCGCGAGCAAACCCGTCCCTGGGCGCGTAGGCGTCATCGCGTCGGCGCTGTCGCGGCTGGGTTTCGTAGTCGGCTCGGCGAACGTCTCTAGGCATGACATCGCGGCGCTCGCCGCCAATTTCATGATCACGATCTCCTTGGGTTTGGAAACACGGAGGGGGATTCCAATCTGATGGACGATCCTGCAATTCAATAGGGTCTCCAAGGGGTGGATGAAAAAAATTGGGATTGACCATACCTGAGTCCTCGATTTCTTCATCGTCGAACTCGTCGAAGTCGTCTTGGACGGTGGGTGTCATGGACGCGTAGCCATCGGACCCATAGTGTGGCGTCCGAGCACTTTGATGGTGAAGATGGTCTCGCACATCGTAGCTTCTGGGCTGGGTAGGAGGCGTCCTCAAAGCGGCATCATCGCGCCGCGTGTGCCTACTAGACGGCGACTGGGTCGCCTTGGCATCGCAGCGGCTAACCCGGCTTCGCGGACTCGGCCTTTGCATGGCGTTGAGCCTGGAACGCAGCGCTGGGTGCGTCGAGATGCATACCTGTCATCAAAGTCACAAGGTTCAGAAAACTCACCTTGAGTGTCGGTGTCGTGGTCGGAGTCGGTGTCGTAGCCAGCGGGTGTGGCTCTGGGCACGTAACGTCTTGGTGAGACACGTAACCTTGTCGGCTCTCGATCACACTTTGCATCTGATTGAGTTATGGTTGGAGGTTGGAAGTCGAAGGCATGACTCCCTTGCCTTTGTCCATGCGAGTCTTGCTTGGACCTGCGTCGGTGGCTTTGGGCACTATCGGCGCGTCCATAGTGATGACTGGGGTAGGAGTTGGCACAATAGGTGCCACTCGTTGTTGTGCTTGGAAGGTTGCAACTTGTTGTCGTAGAGCTTGTATCAATCATTGCTCCTCGGACAACTCCATAAGAGGATCAAGTGGTGGATCTTGTGTTGGAGGGTCTTGTGGGGGTTGGTCTTGTTGTAGACCCAACGGCGGGGGTTATGGGTTGGTGTTGTCGGCTCCTGCGTTCTCTTCACTAGATCCGATCGTCATGCTACCTATAACAATAGGGCCAGACATAGGAGTAAAAACGAACCAAAGGACACAAAGAACAACAACCAAGAAATCACTAATCAAGTCACAAAGTTCACATAGGGAAGGGCTTGTATTGGCTTGCCGTGAGGGCGGCTAGGCTTGTCACAAGAGATGGTGTATCAAGCAAGTCGTCAATCAAACACACAAGAACAAAGTGAAACCCTAGATCAAACGCAAACAAAGCAACCAAATTAGCAAGACAATACATTCTAGGAAGTTTGACCTAGACGGCGGAGGGATTGAGAAGATGAGCCTAGACCGGAGCGAGTGGTTTAGGGTTGTCTTATTTTGGCTTTCCCTAACTTGGAAACTTTTTTTTTAATATTCTTTTGGATTATCTTTTTTTTTATAAATATCCGAGATCTTATCTTTTGAAGAGATCGGATTATGCAATAGGAAACAAAACAAAAACGGTCTAAGTAACAAGAATATCACAAGCGTGATCTTAGAGATAGGAGAGAGAAGATAAGATTTAATGATATCTTATATATGGAAATTCGGCTAACAACCTAAAAAGCAAAGCAAGCAAATATGGAAAACTCTATCAACGCAAGAAACAAGGAAACAAATTATTCTAGCATGTAAGATATCAAAGTTACCAAACACACCAAAACTTAGGGAGCAAGGAAAAAAATTCCGGCCAAGGAATTACCTTGTAGAAACCGATTGGACGAGTTATATATGGAAACTTTTGTTTTTTTCTCAATGATGATGCGAAAGCAAGATGGGGGTCAAGAATTTTTTTTGTGAACAAGATGTAAACTTGAGTTCGTGACTTACAAGACTGCTGGGCTCTGATACCAGTTGATGTGTTCTTGCCTCCGATGACGAGCACACTTGTCAAAGGTGACACCTTGGATCTAGTCTTGGGCGAGAAGTCACACGAGTCCTTGTCAAACCTGCCGTGGAATCCTTGGGTGCAAACCCTTGTTGTCTTGCACGAAAGGTTGACAAGATTGGTGGCGAGATGAATAGTATCTTTTGAGGTTATTGGACACGGTGGTGGCCGATAGCGAACCCGGTGGAGGTTGTTTGGGTGGTGTCGGCGGCGGCGACGACAAGTGTCACGATGAGTGTCACGTTGGCGAAGACGGCGACGATGGCGATGTCGATGGCGAAGGCGGTGGCGAGCGATCGACTGGGTGAATGTCTGGGCTCGATGGCGATGGCGATAGAGATGGCGGAGGTGAATGTCACAGTGGTGCTAGCGACGGCGACATCGAAGGTTTTGGGTTCAATTGTGGGTGTGATGGAAGCGATTGATGAGGCGATTGGTTTGCGATGTCGGAAGCAATTGTTTGGATGGTTTGTGGAAGTGATGGTGAGATGGTTTGGGGATAGATGGATTGAAGATCAAGTATTTGGCCATAGCATCGGAAGCGGAGTGAAGGGAGATGCGAAGGAAGACTTTGCTTGAGAGGCTCAAGCGGTGCTGTAGCGTCGGCGGCGGGTGAAGGGGATGCGAAGATAGAGGGTGACGTCCGATCAAGGGTAGGAGGATAAACACTCTACTAAAGCCTTGATTAAAATTGAACGTAAGTAAAACAATAACAATGTTTGAACTTAAATACTAAAGGTGAGGACTCGGATGGGCCGAGTCGAGCCTAGTGGGCTAGCCCATGCAAGCATGCAAAGGCACACACCCTAAACATATAAATAACTATAAATAGAAAGTGTCTAAAACAAGCATAATGATAAAAATAGTAATGTCTCAAAACAATGCCAAAACAATGACAAATAAACCTCTAAGTGTCAAAACCCGGTAGCGGCGAAGGCATGGACGCAAACACTGTGAGCGACGGCGACGATGGGTCGACTGGCTCGGTGGTGGGTGCACCTGGTGCCGGCTGCGATGGGCACGATTCTCCGATGCCGATGGTGGTGAGGACGACGAGTCTGGGTTCGGTGTCTGGGCTACCTTGGCTAGCGATGACGCAAGCGACTAGGGAGGCGACGGCGTCGGCGATGGCTTTGGACCTGGACCTTGTCACTGGGCCCTCTGAGCGAAGGCTCATGGCTTGTTCCTCGTCTGTGGCCGTCATGGGAGGTGGGATCACATCACCAAGCCCAAACCCTCTATTGTTCATCTCGTAAAGCTCTCTTTTTGTCATTTCTTTCCTTATCCAATTCATAAACGTTGGGAATGCTCGTGGTACAGTCCTTCTACCATTTACTATCTGGTCAACATAGAACAACTGTAATGAAAAAGAAGTGTTAAAGTTGAACAAATTAGATATAAAGTTGAACAAATATATATTTAGGATATGTTGCAACACTAAAGCATCATTTGAACAAATCCCCTTGAAGTTGAACAAATGTTTCTTGAAGGTGAACAAATTTTCCTTGAACATTCCTTTAGGCTTTTTCTTCCAACTGTTTGTGGTTTTCACGAGGCGGTCAAACAGGTAACTGATAAGGGCTAAAGTCGTGTGCCCAATCAAAGTAATCCTAAACAAACCTAACTCAGTAGAATAGGCAAGCAAGGGTCGAATCCCACAGGGAGGAGTTGTCTTTCTTTATGTAAATTTGCATGCATTAGTAACAAAGGGGGGATTGGTTGGTTGATTGAATTTCAAGTAAACAAAGTAAAGTAAACAAAACAAAGGGTTGTAATCAATTGGGGAAAAATACTTAGCCAAACAAATATCCACCATTCATTTGATAGGTTGATCCTAGATTATCTCTAATTCCTTCCTATGAATGTTCTTATTCCTTTTCTTAAGTTATAAACAGGACAAACAGACCCTGAGAATACTAACTATCAAACAACCAGGAAAACCTCCATGATTCAATTCAATAGCAGCAATGAGCACAGGAATTTAGATAGATACATGCAAGTGTAGCAAACAGTCATACAATTGCATGCAATTAATTCTCTCTACAATAAACCAGTCCAAACAGTTCTTAGAATATTGTAGTTGCTACTCATGAATTAGGTAACTCAAACAGTAATTACCAAACCCTAGCAAAAGAAAATTACTAATAACAACTAGTTGCGTCCAACAAGCGAAATCAGTAAGAATCAATGGGATGAAGCACAAGAGAATCAATACATTCAAAGGAAAAGAAAGAGAATTATAACCTCACAACCATTATTCAAATGAAGGCTTCAATTGTCGGACTAAGCAAAGGTTGCTTAGTTCTTCATAGTCTTGAAACAATAAAACTCAAAGGGAAAGAGTGCTGAATCGAAAATTGAATAATGAAAGTCTTTTTTTTATGAAAGGTCGCTCCTATGGAGATTAGGTTCCATAACCTAAAAACCAAACCTAGTTCTCAAAAGATAACAAACTTAATCTAAAAAGGAAATAAACTAATGAAATCGGAATAAAGAAAACAAAAGAAAGGAAAAATAATAGAAAAGTGAAACGTCGGACGAGAGACGCGCCGCTTCACTGATGCCCATTTCCGCGATCGCGAATGAATTTCCGCAATCGCGGAAAATTCCAATCCTGATGCCTTTGCTCTCGAATTAACCGCGACCAGATGTCTTGCTCGCCCGCGGTCGCGGATTCCTCGATGCTGCTTCGTGTGGCTTCTTTCTTCAATCTTTCTTCGGTCTTCTCAAGTGGTTCTCTTCTCTTCTTCTTGATGTCTTCGTTTAAGCTCCTCCAAACCACCATATTCACACTTCTTCTACTCAACTCCATTCTCCATAGTTGTGCTCTAAACATCTCCAAATGTACCCAAAACACTGGTAACAACTCCTAGATATGCACTACAAAGTAGCGCTGATCAAATTCCCATATGCTTAAACCTTGCTCGTCCTCGAGTAAGCTAAAATAAACCTACTCCTCCAATCAAATCCCCAAGGTCTCAGGAAGCATAGAAAAACCATCTACACTAAGAATTGCACCTAACATGAAACTCCAAGGCACCAAAACAATAAGCTCAACACAACACAACACAACACAACACAACACATAGCACAACACCAACCAAGCTAAAAGGAAAGCAGAGTACTTCCCCCAAGCTTATCCCGAACACCATAGAGTGAATAAAAATCTAATCCTAATCTCCATCTATCTTCTTATGCCTCCCAGAGTGACCTACCCGAATCCTCCTTATATCTCCTCTTCTTATGTCACCACGCCAGGTAAAATGATGATTCCAAATAATCACTCTTCTTCTTTTCGCTCATTTTGCCAAGGTGCCCTTTCGGGTTTTCACCAAGCCACTCATTTCATTTTTCAATAGATGGGCTCACATAAAACTCACATCACTCTAACCCATTATTACCCCAGCCTAATGTTGTTCCAAGCCACCTGCTTATTACCTAAGCCGCCATTTCGGGTTTTCGACTTATCCTAGGATTTCTATTTTTGCCTTTTTCCAAATTTTTGCCTTTTTCATTTTCTTCATTTTTTCTCCTCAGCGTCTAGCAAGTATAGAACACTCCCCCATGCTTAAACATTGCATTGTCCTCAATGTAATGAAAGACAAAGATGAAGCACATGGAAAAGTAGAAAAGTACTCACAACTGTCGCCGAGTTGGCTTGGACTTGGAAGTTGTTGCTGGCGGTAAAACAATGAAGCACATGGCTCTGGTGTTGCGGCGTCTTCCTCTAGTAAACTCCATCGTGCAACCAAATAGATCCATTGTAGGGTGTAGTGGAATAGCAAAGAAGTCGGGGCTGCACGGCCTTCAACGAACACAAAAATGGGCCCAGATGTAATCGTGGTGTGGGCCCTGGTGTTCCTCCTCCTCAGTTGTCGAATGTAGGGCCATCATCGTTGCCAAATAAAAATATAGGGCGAATGTATCCTCCTTGGCAGCATGATACGCACCTCCTTTCGTGTAAAATTCGGACAGTTGGCCTTCTGGTAGAACTTTTTTTTCATTTTTGTTTTTTTTTCGAATTTTTTTTTTCAGGTCAGGAGACTTACAGTGGTATTTCCGCGACCGCGGAAAATTTTCCGCGCCCGCGAAAATGCTGCTGGTGCGAGAAAAATCACCGTCTTCAATTCAGCTTGGGTCTTCTACCTGCATTTTAGTCTAAAACAAAACCCAAAAACAAAAGCAAAATGAAACGAACAAAACAATAATGAATGTGAGAATGGAAAAGACAAAAACCGAATTGCATACCCCGGGTTGCCTCCCGAGCAGCGTCTTAGTTAACGTCGTGGCTCGACTCATCTAAGGTGATCAATAGTCCAATTTGGGGTCTGTAAGGTCCGTCTCTTCTATTATGCTAGTGTCAAAACCTTCATGGTATGGTTTCAACCTTTGACCATTCACCTTGAACACTGATTGTGCGTCAGTTTCATATAGCTCCACCGTGCCGTGGGGGAAGACGCGAGAAACCACATAGGGCCCGGCCCAACGGGATCGGAGTTTTCCCGAGAAGAGACGAAGGCGAGACATAAATAATAGGACTTTGTCTCTAGGCTTAAAATCCTTTCTCAATATATTCTTGTCGTGCCAGGCCTTTGTCTTCTCCTTGTACATGACTGCGTTATCATAAGCTTTAAGTTGCAGTTCCTCTAATTCTTGCAGTTGTAACTTGCGAAATTCACCCACTTCATCAATCCGCAGGTTGCAATTCTTTATAGCCCAAAATGCCTTGTGCTCGAGTTCCACTGGAAGGTGATAAGCTTTCCAAAACACCAATCTGTAGGGTGACATCCCGATGGGTGTCTTGTAGGCAGTCCGATAAGCCCAGAGTGCATCATCTAGTCTCAAACTCCAATCCTTCCTATTCGGGGCCACCGTCTTCTCAAGGATTGTTTTGATCTCTCTATTGGACACTTCAACTTGCCCATTGGTCTGAGGATGGTAGGCAGTGGAAACTTTCTACGTGACATGGTATTTCTTCAGTAGCGCGCTCACGGTCCTATTGCAGAAATGGGTTCCCATATCACTTATCAAAGCCTTGGGGGTTCCAAACCTAGAGAAGATGCGTGTCTTCAGAAAATATGCCACCACTTTAGAGTCATCAGTCTTGGTGGCCTTCGCTTCCACCCACTTGGAAACATAGTCCACCGCAAGCAAAATATAGAAGTTCCCAAAGGAGTTAGGAAATGGTCCCATAAAGTCAATGCCCCAAACATCAAAAATCTCACAAAAGATTAATGATGATTGTGGCATCTCATTCCTTTGAGATATATTCCCAACTCTCTGGCATCGATCAAAGGACTTATAGTAGGCAAACACATCCCGAAAGATGTGTGGCCAATAAAATCATGCGTCTAACACCTTCCTAGCAGTTTTATTTGCCCCAAAGTGGCCCCCACATGCATGAGAATGACAAAAAGCTAAAACAGATTGTACCTCGTTATCCGGAAGACATCGGCGGATTACCTGGTCAACACAGTGCCTCCAAAGATAGGGGTCATCCCACACATAGAATCGAGACTCACGTCGTATCTTATCCTTTTGTGCTTTAGAAAAATTAGGCGGGAACTCTTCATGAACGAGGAAGTTGACCATGTTAGCATACCATGGCTGGAGTGTGCAGAGCCCAAGAAGTAACTCTTCAGAACAGATCTGTGATGATGGCTCAAAGGTACTGCCGCGATCGCGGGTCTCAGTCCGCTGTCGCGGAGGGTCTTCGAAAATTTTGACGAGACAAACAGACGCGTCAGGGGTATTTCCGCGGTTGCGGAAATATTTCTGCGATCGCGGAAAATTGTCTGTAGACAGCTCTGAAAGTCGTGGCACCTCAGGGAAACTTCCGCGGTCGCGGAAATTTATCCGCGGTCGCGGAAATTTATCCACGATCGCGGAAAACATTCTGTAGTGATCCCACATAGTGTGTCGTCGGGAAAATCGCCCTGTATTTGCGCCTCCTTCCTCGATCTATCCTCTTCATGTACGAGCCTGCTTAAGTGATCAGCCACCAAGTTCTCGGCTCCCTTTTTATCTCGGATCTCCACATCAAACTCACTCAGCAGCAGTATCCATCGAATCAATCTTGGTTTTGCCTCTTTCTTCATCAATAAATACCGAAGAGCTGCATGATCTGTATAGATAATCACTTTGGTGCCAAGTAGGTATTGTCTGAACTTCTCCAAGGCAAACACGACAGCTAGCAATTCTTTTTCGATGGTGGAGTAGTTCCGATGTGCTCCATTCAGAGTCATGGAAGCATAGTGAATCACATGAGAAGCTCTTGCTTCTTTTTGCCCAAGGACTGCTCCCACAGCATAATCACTAGCATCGCACATTATCTCAAAAGGGCGAGACCAATCCGGTGCTTGAATAATTGGTGCACTAGTGAGGCGAGCCTTCAAATCATCAAATGCCTTCTTACACTCATCGTTAAGCTCAAAATTCACTTCCTTCTTCAGTATTTCGCATAGGGGTGATGAGATCTTTGAAAAGTCTTTAATAAACCTGCGGTAGAAACCTGCATGGCCCAGAAAAGAACGCACTTCACGCACATTAGTAGGATAAGGCAAAGACTGAATTACATCAATCTTTGCCTTATCGACCTCAATACCCCTAGATGACACTATATGTCCTAGCACAATTCCTTGTTCAACCATAAAATGACACTTTTCAGAATTAAGAACCAAGTTGGTTTCTACACATCTTTTAAGCACAAGTGACAAATGGTCCAAACATGCATCAAAACTATCATCATGGACTGTGAAATCATCCATAAAGACCTCAATACATTGCTCCACATACTCAGAAAAAATTCTTACCATACACCTTTGAAATGTCCCGGGTGCGTTACACGACCCGAATGGTATCCTATGATATGCAAAAGTACCAAAAGGGCATGTAAATGTCATCTTTTCTTGATCCTCTGGTGCTATGTCTATCTGAAAATACCCTGAGTATCCATCCAGAAAAAAGCATTTGATCAATAAAGGGTAAAGGAAAGTGATCCTTTCTAGTTACCGCATTCAGCTTACGGTAGTCAATGCATACTCTCCATCCAGTTTGCACTCGGGTGGGGACCAACTCTCCTTGTTGATTCTCCACAACTGTGATGCCTCCCTTCTTTGGAACAACTTGTGTCGGGCTCACCCACTGACTGTCAGAGATCGGATAAATCATTCATGCATGTAGGAGCTTCAACACCTCCTTCTTTACCACCTCCATCATTGGTGGGTTAAGTCTTCTCTGAGGTTGCCTAGATGGTTTGGCTTCCCCCTCCAGCAGAATTTTGTGCATACATGTAGAGGGACTAATCCCCTTTATGTCAGTGATGATCCATCCCAATGTTGTTTTATGTTCCTTAAGCACTACCACCAATTTCTCCTCTTGATCCTTGGAAAGTTTGTTGGAGATAATGACTGGTAGTGTGTTACCCTTTCCCAGGAAGGCATACTTGAGGTGGTCCGGTAGTGGCTTGAGTTCAATATCTGGTGTCTGCACAATGGAAGGTAAAAGCCTCTCGCTTGGCACTGTTAGTGGAATGGGGCCAACGCCCAAAGGTTTGAGATGAGATGTATCATAGGCATCCAAGTGAGCCACAGTTTCCTGCAGGTTAGTAGACAAAGCAAAATCTTCATGTGGATCTACTATTTCATTCTCGAAAACAGATTGTAACTCATCTGAGTTAGTAGTATCAAAGACATCTTGTACAATAGGATCAATCACATCAATAGAACACAGAGAATGATCATCAATGGGGTGTTTCATAGCATCATATATGTTGTACTCCACCTTTTTCCCATCAAATTCCATAGTAAGGGTTCCACTACTTACATCAATCTTGGTCTGGGATGTTTTCATAAATGGCCTACCTAACAGTATAAGGGATGCATTTTTATCGTGGTCCATATCCAGCACAAAGAAATCAGCAGGAAAAATCAAGTTATCAACCATTACAAGGACATCTTCAACTATCCCTTTCGGGTACACATTAGATCTATCAGCCAATTGGACAACAATTCTTGTTTCATGCAATGGTCCTAATCCTAATGATTCATACAAAGAATAAGGCAAGACATTTATAGATGCACCTAGATCTAGCATAGCTTTCTCAAATTTAGTGTCACCTATTACACATGGAATACTAAACATGCCTGGATCACCACACTTTTTAGGCATCCGTCTTTGAAAAACAGCAGAAACTTGTTCGCTCACTTTAATCTTTTGCTTTCCCTTCAGATTCTGATTTCTTTTAATGGTACACAGTTCTTTCAGAAATTTAGCATAGCGAGGAATACTCTTGACCAGCTTGAGTAAGGGAATGTTTACCTCGCATTTACTGAATGTCTCGAAGATCTCCTTGTCATTCTCCGGCCTTCTCGTGTCCCTCAGCGCTTCTGGGAATGGTGCGGGTGGCTTTAGCGAACTGAGCGGTGGAAAATAAGGCCGAATATAATCATCCTCGACAGGTACAGGTAAGCCGCGGTCACGGATTGGTTCCCGCGGTCGCGGAATTGAGTTTGGGCCATCGGGGACTCCAGGGGATAATCCGCGATCGCGGATTTCCGTCCGCGGTCGCGGAATAATATCGACTTGTTTGTCGTCTGCAGAGCTTTTTCCGCGGTCGTGGAAAGTTGTCCGCGATCGCGGAATTTCTTCGGGAAATTCACCGCATTCAGGTACTAATCCGCGGTCGCGGATTTCCGGTTGCGGTCGCGGAATTTCTTTTGTGGCGTCCTTTGCTACTGCAGCTCCATTTCCAGCCATATTCTCTTTCACATGATCACCCTCCTCAGTTAAGGGTGTGATTCCCAGCTGTATACCACTCCTCAGTGTCATCGCACATACATTCTCTCTTGGGTTCTCTACCGTAGGACATGGTATTTGCCCGGACTCCCTGGCCTCCAACTTACTCAACACCTTGAGCGACTTGTCCAAACTGATTCTCCAAGTTCTGAATACTAGACTTTGTCTCATGCTGATGTTGGACCACTGCTTGAATTTGTGACCCCATCGAGGTCACAGTGGTTAGCCATGGTCGCTATGCTCTGCATGAGAGTGTTGATCATGTCATCACCGGGCATGGGCGAGCTTGCGTTTTGGACTTGGGGTCTATGCGCGTACGGTTGCCCGTATTGTTGTTGATTACCATACGGACTGAACTGTTGTTGGTAGGGATTGAACTCCTGGTTATCATGGCCATGGGGAGGATATTGCTGATTTCCGTATCTCGGATTGGTGTGATCCCTCCACCCTGAGTTGTAGGTGTTTGAATACGGTTCATATCTCGGCTTCTGCGGACCAAAACCTCTTACAGCGTTCACTTCAGCTTCGGGGTCTCCGAGTGTTGGGCACTCATCAGTGGGGTGCAGTGGATCATGACAGATTCTGCAGGACTTAACTGGCCTTGTTGCACAGGGGCTCGCCCTTTTGATGAATTGTCGTGAGCTTTCAGATAGCTCAAAGAATAACTCAAATGCTACAGCTGGCGTCTTGTTCAGAATGTTACCGCCATAGGCTGCATTTAAAGGTCTGCGTTCATCATCCAGAAGCCCACCGTATAGATAGAGAATGAGATCTTGGTCAGAATAACCATGGTATGGGCATCTAGATACCAACCTCCTGAATTTCTCATAATACTCATACAAAGTTTCACCGGCCTGCTGTTCAATATTACTGATACTCTTCTTCAGGCTGTTCAACTTCGTAGCAGGAAAGTATTTTTCTAAGAAGACCTTTTTCATCTTTGCCCACGTATCAATACTACCAGGAGCCAAATAGTAGAACCAATCCTTGGCCGCATCCTTCAAAGAGAAAGGAAAGGCCCTCAGCTTGATCTGGTCCTTAGTGACGTTCCTCGGCTTCATGCTGAAACAAACGGCGTGAAACTCAAAAAGATGCTTGTTAGGGTCTTCTCCATTCAGCCCATGGAAGTGGGGTAATAAATGAATCAACCCAGATTTTAGCTCAAAATTCACGCCATCCTCAAGATCTGGGAACTGCACAGCAAGCGCTTTCTGTTCGAAGTTCGGGGCAGTCAACTGCCTCAAAGTCGGTGTTTCTTCAGCCATCTATATATCAAAATCAAAAAGAAAAAAGTCAGTAGCACGGGTGTGGACCGTAATATAGGTCCACACAAAAGTTGACACACAAACAAACACAAAGAAAAAAAAAACTTGCCTCCCCGGCAACGGCGCCAATTTGATAAGGGCTAAAGTCGTGTGCCCAATCAAAGTAATCCTAAACAAACCTAACTCAGTATAATAGGCAAGCAAGGGTCGAATCCCATAGGGAGGAGTTGTCTTTCTTTATGTCAATTTGCATGCAATAGTAACAAAGGGGGGATTGGTTGGTTGATTGAATTTCAAGTAAACAAAGTAAAGTAAACAAAACAAAGGGTTGTAATCAATTGGGGAAAAACACTTAGCCAAACAAATATCCACAATTCATTTGATAAGTTGATCCTAGATTATCTCTAATTCCTTCCTATGAATGTTCCTATTCCTTTTCTTAAGTTATAAACAAGACAAACAGACCATGAGAATACTAACTATCAAAAACCAGGAAAACCTCCATGAATCAATTCAATAGCAGCAATGAGCACATGAATTTAGATAGATACATGCAAGTGTAGCAAACAGTCATACAATTGCATGCAATTAATTCTCTCTATAATAAACCAGTCCAAACAGTTCTTAGAATATTGTAGTTGCTACTCATGAATTAGGTAACTCAAACAGTAATTACCAAACCCTAGCAATAGACAATTACTAATAACAACTAGTTGTGTCCAACAAGCGAAATCAGTAAGAATCAATGGGATGAAGCACAAGAGAATCAATACATTCAAAGGAAAAGAAAGAGAATTATAACCTCACAACCATTATTCAAACGAAGGATTCAATTGTCGAACTAAGCAAAGGTTTCTTAGTTCTTCATAGTCTTGAAACAATAAAACTCAAAGGGAAAGAGTGTTGAATCAAAAACTGAATAATGAAAGTCTTTTTTTTTATGAAAGGTCGCTCCTATGGAGATTAGGTTCCATAACCTAAAAACCAAACCTAGTTCTCAAAAGATAACAAACTTAATCTAAAAAGGAAATAAACTAATGAAATCGGAATAAAGAAAACAAAAGAAAGGAAAAATAATAGAAAAGTGAAACTTCGGACGAGAGACGCGCCGCTTCGCTGATGCCCATTTCCGCGATCGCGGATAAATTTCTGCGATCGCGGAAAATTCCAATCATGATGCCTTTGCTCTCGAATTAACCGCGACCAGATGTCTTGCTCGCCCGTGGTCGCGGATTCCTCGCTACTGCTTCGTGTGGCTTCTTTCTTCAATCTTCCTTCGGTCTTCTCAAGTGGTTCTCTTATCTTCTTCTTGATGTCTTCGTTTAAGCTCATCCAAACCACCATATCCACACTTCTTCTACTCAACTCCATTCTCCATAGTTGTGCTCTAAACATCTCCAAATGTACCCAAAACACCGGTAACAACTCCTAGATATGCACTACAAAGTAGCGCTGATCAGTAACCACACCAATTCATGTCTCTGATTCTGTTAACACCTTCCAAGCTTCTTAACAACGACAGATTCGCTGTGCCATTTGAGTTTCCTTCAACCAACAATGTAACAAACAACACAATAAACGTCCGTTTGAAGAACGGACCTCCTTTCCTGCATTTTTTTAGCATGTTGTAGACATGTCGTGGTAGGATGCGGTGTTCATTTTCTGTGAATCGTTTAACCCAGTTGTCATGGACTTCATCAGCTTTGGTTCTCTTCTTGATTGACTTTCTCTTTATTTCTATTTTATGACTTCCTTTCGGCAATCCCATTGCAACAAGTACATCATCTTCTTCGATGTGCACAGGGTTTCCATCTTCCATTTTGAGGCTGCACTTGTTAGCATCAAAAATTCCCACAAGCCAATAACCTAAAAACTTTGGTATTCCACTGAGTTTGAAGTTGAGCAGAGATCCCAACCCCATATCCATCACATCATTTTTCTGTTCACTGCTCAATTTCTCAATAGCTTTGACAAACTTACTCGGGTTTGTTCTGTATTGTATGCATGAAAAACCTATCTTCCCCCTTGTTTTGTTGAATCTTACTTCATCCTCACTTGTAGTATCTAGACGTTTGGATTTTCCCTTAACCTTTTTTTCTTTTAGATGGAAGTTGTTCATCATCATCTTCCGAGTGCTCTTCTTCATCATCACCTCTATACTGACTCTCTTCCGAATCATCTGAGCTTGTTTCAGACTCATCATGTGTTGTGTTGTTTTCAATCTCATCTTTAGCTTCTTCTTATTTTGTTTCATTCGAGCTTTGTTGAGGTTCATTCACATTTTCTTCTAGTTCTTCTTGTTGTTGACTCAACCTTTTTTGCTTCTTGTTGTGTTCGGGGTATTGTTCTTCGGCAACCTGTTTCCTCTTCTTTTTTTTGACATACACTGCAAGCGTTTCTTTGTCTGCATAGAATATAAAACAAAATAAATAGTTTTTATGTTATGTACACTCTTGTGAAGTTTTAACAAATTAAATAGAATAGACATATGCTTATTATGTAGCGCCACAGGCGCTGCATAACAAGAAGAGAATATAGTGTCTGAACAAATAAACATTATATTTGAACAAACAAATATAATGTTTGAACAAACAAACATTATATTTTATCAAACAAATATAATGTTTGAACAAACTAACATTATATTTGAACAAATAAATATAATGTTTGAACAAGCAATCATTCTATTTGAACAAACAAATGTTATATAAGAGTAATTACTATACAAAATAATATTTTTGAACAAACTCAATGTAAGATATGATATATTTTTGGAGTTTGAACTATTGTGTCAATAATATGTTACATTCTTTTTATGCAGCGCCGGAGGCGCTGCATAAGAAGACAGGAAAATATATAAAGATCAAATAGGATCAAAGTACTTTTTAATTTGTTACCATGTTCGGTTGAGGTTGTGTGAGCCCTCTTATGTTGAATCCCTCTGTTATTCTTTTGTTTGCTTCTAATCTCTATTTGAGAGGTATAATCCTCCCCCACTATCATGGTTGCATCTCTAAACTCTATAATCTTTTGCAGTTCATTCACGCTTGAAAGACGTTTTTCATTTTGATCTAGATTTGGAAGAAAGCATTTTAATATTTTGTCCCACAACAGGTAATCTTCAACTAAAAATTATGTAAATACAAAAAAAAAATTGAACAACCACAACATATAATTGAACAACTACTCATATGTCATGAACATTTTTGGAAATTGACAATTTGAACTATCTACTGAAAACATGAACAACATCAGAATATTCTTGAACAAATAAAAGATGTATTTGAACATTTTATGGAAAATTGAAAGTTGGAACTATTTGATAAAAATATGAACGATAACACATTATTCTTGAACAACTAGCACATATATTTGAACCTTTTCTGGAAAATTTAAAGTTGGAACTATGTGATAAAAACATGAACGATAACACATCATTCTTGAACGATAACACATCATTCTTGAACAACTAGCACATATATTTGAACATTTTCTGGAAAATGAAAAGTTGGAACTATGTGATAAAAACATGAACGTCATCACATTATTCTTGAACAAACAACACATATTTTTGAACAATTTAAAGTTTGCCCTATTTGATGAAAACTCGAATTTTACTTGTAAGTACTCTTCTCACTATTGTCTTCGACCTCACCATTTTCGCTTGCTCTTGTGGAAAGATAACATAAAGCAGTAGTTAGTATTAAACTTAGAGAAATATGCGACAAAGAAAATATTGCAAATGAACAATGGAAATTGATAAATGCAACTTATATTAACTGTGTTTTCTAGTTTTAGCAATGAAAAACAAAGTTATAAGCGTCGATCGTAGTTGAAGGTCGGTTAGGTTAAGATAAACATGCAGATTTTTAACAACGAAAATATGCAGATTTTTAGGTTAAAACTCATTACCTTTGCTATGGATTAGAAACTGCTTGAAATCGAAGAACCTTTTGTCTTCGTTTCGTGGAAAATTAATGAAGAGATTTGTGTGCCTTCGATCGTGGAAAAGCGAGTTGTAGAGAGAGAGAGAGAGAGAGAGAGAGAGAGAGAGAGAGAGAGAGAGAGAGAGAGAGAGAGAGAGAGAGAGAGAGAGAGAGAGAGAGAGAGAGAGAGAGAGAGAGAGAGAGAGAGAGAGAGAGAGAGAGGCAGAGGCAGAGAGGGGAATATGAAGTGTCTTGGAGACGGTTGCTTATTTTTGTTTTCTTTTTGAATTTTAAAAAGTTGACGGTGTTAGTTGACGCCGTCAATGTTCTTATTTTGCTCCAGCGAAAGCGCGCGCCTCTTGGCCATTGATCATTTTGATCCAGCGCTCTACAACGCTCTTCACGTTTCACCGAAAGGTTTCGTTTCACCGGAGCCTGATATATAGAGTCAGGCTCCGGTGAAACGAATGCTTACGGTGAAACATAAGGAGGAATAAGAGCTAACCATTTTGGGACAATGGAATGCTATGATGAAACATCCAACATAGCAAACATACACCCTCTCACACTCAATCACACCCTATGGTCAATATCTGACCATTGACTGATCAACAGTCAACGGTCAAACTGACTTTTTTTTAAATACACTTTTTTATTCTTGTTTTTATACACATTTTCATCATAAAATTGTTTCTAAAAAAATGAAAAATTTCTTATTAAATTTGAATAATTGTATATTAAAATTTGAACAATACATAAAGTTGAACAATGGTATCTTAAAGCTGAACAATTTCATTTTTAAGGTTAGACGACTGTTTCACTAAGCAAACTTTAGTTTTTTTTGTTTTTTTTCGGGCAATTATTTTTTCCCGGGCAAATTTTTTTCTTTCTTTTTTCTTGTTTTCCTACACATTTTTATCATAAAATTGTAATTAAAAAAGTTGAACACTTCCCTATTAAACTTGAACAATTGTATGTTAAAAGTTGAACAATGTTTTTTTAAACAATATATAAAGTTGAACAATTATACCAAAAAAGTTGAACAATTGTATCTTAAAGTTGAACAATTTTATTTTTATAGTTAGATATTTGTTTTCACTATGCAACAGTCAGTTTGTTTTTTTTTTTTTGCCAATTTTATTTTCAGGATAAAATATATTTTTGTATTCTTGTTTTCCTATACGTTTTCCTCATAAAGTTGTTTCTAAATAATTGAACAATTCTCTCTTGAATTTGAAAAATTGTATCTTACAAGTTGAACAACCTTTTTAACAATATATAAAGTTGAACAAATGAACCAGAAAAGTTGAACAATTTAAATTGCATGAAAATTCAAACTTATAACAAAAGATAGATTGAACAATACTTCATTAAAATTTTAACAATTGTCCAATAAACTAGAAGTTTTGTTTATAATGTACTATAAACATAATACAACTCAAAATGTTCAAAACATAAACCCTAAATCCTAAATGTGTAGGAAAATAAGAATAGTAAAGACGGAAAAAACGGCCAGCCCAAAAAAAATATTAAAAAAATGAAATTATTCAATATTAAGATACAATTGTTCAAATTTATATACATAGCGAACACAGTTGTCTAACTATAAAAATGAAATTGTTCAACTTTAAGATACAATTGTTCAAGTTTTCAAATACAATTGTTCAATTTTAATATTGTGCAAATTTTAATTGTTCAACTTTTAACATATAATTGTTCAATAAAAAGAACAAATTGTTCAGTTTTTTTCATTAATAGTTTATAATGGAAACGTGTAGGAAAACAAAAATAAAAAATCGAAGTAAAAAAAAACTGGGTGTTGATCGGTCAACGGTCGGTCCAGTCAATGTTGACCGTTGACCGGTCAATGCTGACCGTTGATCAAGATTGAGTGTGATAATGTATATGGTAATATTAAAATAAATGGCCTAGAATGCTCCTCACTTTTCACCCTAAGGATGTTCTTCACATGAAACTAATCATATATATATATAGAGTCAGGCTCCGGTGAAACAGAGCCTTCCGGTGAAACGTGAGGAGCGTTGTGGAGCGTCGGATCAAAGTGATCAAGGGCTAGGAGACGCGCGTGTCTGCTGGAGCAAATAAACAATGTTAATGGCGTTAACTAACACCGTCAACCTTTCAAAATTTAAAAAAAAAAAAATACCAACCGTCTCCAGGACGCTTCATAATCCTCTCTGCCTCGCCCGCGCTCTCTCTCTCTATCTCCCTTTCTCCTCCCTCCATCGCTCTGCAACTCGCTCGCGCTCTCTCTCCCTCTCTCCCTCGAAATCACACGAATCTCTTCGTTTTTCCACGAAACGAAGACAAAAGGTTCTTCGATTTCAAGCAGCTTCTAATCCATAGCAAAGGTAACGAGTTTTAACCTAAAAATCTGCGTATTTTCGTTGCTAAAAATCTGCATGTTTATCTTAACCTAACCGACCTTCAACTACGATCGACGCTTAAAACTTTGATTTCTGTTGCTAAAACTAGAAAACGCAGTTAAGATAAGTTGCATTTACTAATTTCCATTGTTCATTTGCAATGTTTTCTTTGTCGCATATTTCTCTAAGTTTAATACTAACTATTGCTTTATGTTATCTTTCCACATCAGGAACCGAAAATGGTGAGGTCGAAGACAGTAGCGAGAAGAGTACTTAAAGGTAAAATTCGAGTTTTCATCAGATAGGGGAAACAATATTTTGTTCAAAAATATGTGTTGTTTGTTCAAGAAAAATGTGATAACGTTCCTGTTCTTATCACATAGTACCAACTTTA
Organism: Rheum nobile; assembly: GCA_027886185.1. Classification (NCBI taxonomy): domain Eukaryota; kingdom Viridiplantae; phylum Streptophyta; class Magnoliopsida; order Caryophyllales; family Polygonaceae; genus Rheum; species Rheum nobile. The sequence goes on along the minus strand of WOAB01000595.1, from coordinate 4,226,047 downwards.
AATTTTCCAGAAAATGTTCAAATATATGTGCTATTTGTTCCATGATAATGTGTTATCGTTCATATTTTTATCAAATAGTTTCCAACTTTCAATTTTCCAAAAAATGTTCAAATACATGTTCTATTTGTTCAAGAATATTGTGATGTTGTTCTTCTTGTCAGTAGATAGTTCAAATTGTCAATTTTCAAACAAGTTCAAGACATATGTCTAGTTGTTCAATTATATGTGCTGGTTGTTCTGTTTTTTTTTTTTTTTTGTATTTACATAATTTTTTCTTGAAGATAACTTGTTGTGGGATAAAATATTAAAATGATTTCTTCCAAATCTAGATCAAAATGAAAAACGTCTTTCAAGCGTGAATGAACTGCAAAAGATTATAGAGTTTAGAGATGCAACCATGATAGTGGGGGAGGATTATACCTCTCAAATAGAGATTAGAAGCAAAAAAAAAATAACAGGGGCATTCAACATAGGAGGACTCACACAACCTCAACCAAACATGGTAACGAATTAAAAAAATACTTTGATCCTATTTGATCTTTTTATATTTTCATGTCTTCTTATGCAGCGCCTCTAGCGCTGCATAAGAAGATAAGAAATATTTTTGAACCAACACAATGTAATATATGAAATATTTTTGGAGTTTGAACTATTGTGTCAATAATATGTTACATTTGTTTGTTCAAATAGAAAGATTGCTTGTTCAAACATTATATTTATTTGTTCAAATTTAATGTTAGTTTGTTCAAACATTATATTTGTTTGATAAAATATAATGTTTATTTGTTCACACACTATATTCTCTTCTTGTTATGTAGTGCCGCAGGCGCTGCATAATAATCATATGTCTACTCTGTTTAATTGTTAAAACTTCAAAACAGTGTGTAACATAAAAACTAATTATTTTGTTTTATATTCTATGCAGACAAAGAAACGCTTGCAGTCTATGTCGAAAAAAAAAAGAGAAAATAGGTTGCGGAAGAACATGACCATGCACACAACAAGAAGCAAAAAATATTAAGTCAGCAACAAGAAGAACAACCACAAGAAAATGTGAATGAACATCAACAAAGCTCAGATGAAACAGAAGAAGAAGAATCTGAAGATCTGATTGAAAACAACACAACCCATGATGAGTCTGAAACAAGCTCTGATGATTCGGAAGAGAGTCAGTATATAGGTGAAGATGAAGAAGAGCACTCGGGACATGATCATGAACAACTTCCGTTTAAAAGAAAAAATGTTAAGGGAAAATCCAAACGTCCACAAACTACAAGTGAGGATGAAGTAAGATTCAACAACACAAGGGGAAAAAGAGGGTTTTCATGCACACAATACAGAACAAACCCGAGTAAGTTTGTCAAAGCTATTCAGAAATTGAGCAGTGAACAGAAAAAGGATGTGATGGATATGGGTTTGGGATCTCTTCTTAACTTCAACCTCAGTGGAATACCGAGGTTTTTAGGTTATTGGCTTATGGAAAATTTTGATGCTAACAAGTGCAGCCTCAAAATGGAAGATGGAAACCTTGTGTACATCGAAGAAGATGATGTACTTATTGCAATGAGATTGCCTAAAAGAAGTCAGAAAATAGAAATAAAGAGAAAGTCAATCAAGAAGAGAACCAAAGCTGATGAAGTCCATGACAACTGGGTTAAACGATTCACAGAAAATGAACACCGTATCTTACCACGACATGTCTACAGCATGCTAAAAAAGTACAGGAAAGGAGGTCAATTCTTCAAACGGACGTTTATTGTGTTGTTTGCTACATTGTTGGTTGAAGGAAACTCAAATGGCACAGTGAATCTGTCGCTGTTGAGAAGCTTGGAAGATGTTAACGGAATCAGAGACATGAATTGGTGTGGTTACCTGCTTGACTGCCTCGTGAAGACCACAAACAGTTGGAAAAAAAACACTAAAGGAATGTTCAAGGGATCGCTCCCCTTCCTTGATGTAAGTAATTGTTCAATTTTAAATCTTTATTGTTCAAATTTAACTATACACTATTTCACTGGGTTTTTTGAAGCTTTGTTCAAATTCAAGGGGAATTTGTTCAACTTCAAGAAACATGTGTTCAACTTCAAGCAGGGGTTCTTCAAATGATGCTTTACTGTTGCAACATATCCTAAATATATGTTTGTTCAACTTTATATCTAATTTGTTCAACTTTAACACTTTTTTTTCATTACAGTTGTTCTATGTTGACCGGATAGTAAATGGTAGAAGGATTGTACCACAAGCATTCCCAACGTTTATGAATTGGATAAGGAAAGAAATTACAAAAAGAGAGCTTTACGAGATGAACAATGGAGGGTTTGGGCTTGGGTATGTGGACGTCAGACAAACTATTCCATCAACATCAGAACTAGTTTTGGGTGAGGATTCAAGAAGCAATCAGCGGGCGCAAAGGATTGAAGGAGCAAAGCGTCTATCGAAAGCTGACTATTTCGAGGTAAGTAATTTGTCATTTATCCATGTTTATATGAGATAGTCCAAACTTTCAATTTTACTGAAAATGTTCAAATATTTATGATGTTTGTTCAAAATTATTTTGAAGTTGTTCATGTGTTTAGCAGATAGTTCAAACTTTTAATTTTCCAAAAAATGTTCAAGAGATGTTTGTATTTGTTCAAATATATGCGGTAGTTGTTCAGGTTGTTGTATTTACATTATTTGTTGAAAAGCTTTATTTGTATTGTGTTGACATAATGTATCAAACATGATACAGAAACTGGCAAATAAGGCAAGAGAGGCAGCTACTATTTTGAATGAGTTGGCAGACATAACCTTTTCAACACCGAAGGCATACCTAAAGGATGAACCAATGAAGAGCATGCACAATACAGCAGTTGACCTAATTGTTGGAAAAGGTGAAGATGTTAATAATGAAAAGAACGAGCACCTGGCCACACATTTTGACAATATCTGGTCAAACTCTGAAGATCAGTTCTGGAATCATCCAGAACTAATAGAGTGCATGAACAAAGTTGAAAAGGCAATCAACGCACAAACTAGGGTGCAGAAGAAGTTTAGATTCAACAGACCATCAGTAGCAGAGAAAGTAAACAACCAAGGTATACCAAGCTTTGACCTCCTACCAGGTGTTGACCTTGACATGACTATTGGTGAGATAGCTCGTACTTATCAATCACCAACTAGAAGTGTTGGAGATCAGTGGGGACAAGACGAGGTAAGTGAACATGAAGCTTTTTGAATGTCATTCAACAGTTTCCTTTTAAAAAGAAAAACTGAAATGTATCAATCACTAAAATTATTCTTAAAAATACAGAGCAACAGAGAAGGTGTGGCTCAAGAAGTTTAACAAAACACAGCTTCTGTTGAAGAAGATGTAGAATGTAATCAGATGACAGTTCTCCAAGAGGGACAAGAAGAGCAAGAAGGTGTTATAAGAGTGGATGATGAAGAACCATGAGGGATTACTGAGGGACCACAACAAAAGACAACAAGCATTGAGGTAAACCACAACTACATCAAAGGCCTGAAAAGTTCAAAATTATAGTGTTCGTGTTCAAATGTAGGTATAAATTGTTCATCTTATAAAATATATAATGACAGGTGATGACTACAACAGAGACAGACACACAAAAAAACACAATAAACATGGAGGTAAGAACACAACAACAACAACAACAAGCAGATTTGTAAAGTTCAGTTTTATAGTGTTTTTGTTCAACTCCAAATAATGAATTTTTCATTTTATAAAATACAAAAATGACAGGTGCTAACTACATCACAGATTGACAATCAAAATGAAGGAGGCATTACTGAGATGGTGACAGAAGGAGAGGTTCGTGAGGAACCACAAGATAAAACAAAAAACATGGAGGTAAACTACAACAACACATATCTAAAATTATAGTGTTTTTCATCACCTTCAAGTAGTTATTTTTCAATTTTTAAAATGTAAAATTGACAGGTGGATACGACAACAGTGATTGAAGCATCCAATGAAGAAGGCAATATAGTGATGGCGAAGGAAGGGGAGGTGAATAATACAATACTTTGTTCAAGTATATATTCTATTTGTTCAATTTCAAAGTGTTATTGTTCAAAAATATATCATTTTGACAGTCACTTAAGGCAGTTGAGAGTCAACCACTACAACAACAAAACATTGAAGAAGTAAAAAAATTGTACCAAAGCTAAGGATTTACGTAGGAAAGACAAGGAATGCACAAAAAAACCAACAGGCAATGGAAGTAGCCGAAAAAACAAGGAAAGCAGCTGAAAATGCTGAAAATGCAAGGAAAGCAGCTAAAGAAGCTGAAAAGAACAAGAAGGCAATGGAAGAAGCAAAGAAGGCAGCTCAAGAAGCACAAAAAGCAAAGAAGGCGGCAGAAAAAGAGGAGAACAAGAAGAAAGAAGCTGAGAAGGCGAAAAAGGCATCTGTAGAAGCAGAAAAGGCGAAGAAAGAAGCTGAAGAACAAGAAAGGGCAAATAAGATAGCTGAGGAAGTGGAAAAAAACAAGAAGGTTGTTGAGGAAGCACATGAAGCCAATAGGGCAGATGCAGAAGCACAACAATCCAAAAAGGCAGCTAAAGAAGCTGAAAAGGCCAAGGAGGCTGAAGAAGCAGAAAAGGCCAAGGAGGCTGAAGAAGCAGAAAAAGCAAAGAAGGTGGCTGAACAAGCTCAAAAGGCCAAGAAGGCCAAGAAGGCGAATGAAGAAGCTCAAAAGGCCAAGAAGGCGGATGAAGAAGCTCAAAAGGTCAAGAAGGCGGATGAAGAAGCTAAAGTTGGTGCGACAATGCATTCTGACTTTCCAAGCATCATCAACCCTACTCAAAAACACACAGATGAAGAGAAAAAGATTGTCAGATTCATCACAGTAACTACTAAAGATATAGGGTAACTTCTTTTACGCTACTGTTTCAAGGTTTTATATTATACAAAAACATTTACTAAAACATTTTAATAAACGTAGGGAGATAATGTTTCAACATGAGAGTATTATAGCAGACTTATCTGACATGAGGAGTATCATATGTGAATCATTGATCTCAATAAATGTGATAAATGCTTGGGCGGTGATCCTGAATGAGAGAGAGAAGTACAGGTCCAGCAAATCCACATCAAGATTGTTCGTAACTCCAGCAACAACTGTAAGTACATTAGCGAATTTCTAGCTTTGAAAACTATTCACTGAAAAATACTAACACTTTTATCTATGCAAGGCTTTCTCTGTGGTGACTCCAGACAAAAAGGGCTATAAAACAAACTTGAAGAGATTCACAAAAATGCTCGATGTTGTTCAAGACATTGCGTTGCACACAACACTAGACCGTGCAACGTTGGTATCTCCTCCATTTTAAACTCATTTCAATACATGTAGAATACTTTGTTCCCAATTGACAAGGTTGTTTGTAATACAGGTATTCTTCCCAATATGTGCAAGCAGTCACTACTACGCCTTATGTTTCAATCTGAAGAGAATGCGCTTTGAAATCATTGATAATTCGTCATCAGGGGATGAAGCAGATGACAAGTATGGAGAGGTGCCAGAAAGACTGGTAAGCAACGCAAATTGTTCAACTAATAAAAATATAATGTTCAAGTTGATTGCTTTGTTGTTCAAAGTTAATATTGTTCAACTATATAATGTGGTTGTTCAAATATGTGTATTTAATAGTTCAATTTCATTAATTTTATGTTCAAACTCGTCAACTGAAGTGTTCATTTTTTATACTTGACAAAATGGATTGCAGAGGAAAATATATGCAGACTACTTGAGGTTGAAGGGCAGTGAAGCTGTAGCGAAGTTAATTGATGGAATGCCAGTAGAACTTTTAAAAATGAAATGGCGCGATAGCAAGAACAAACTTGATTGCGGTGTCTATCTTATGCGCCATATGGAGGCTTACAATGGTGAAGGTTCCAGCGGGTGGGAATGTGGATTCAAGAAAGAAAGAAAGAAGGAGGAACATGTTACCGTTGCGAACAAAATACCTGGCAACCATCCTTGGATCAGAACTGAATGGGATCCGAGCAATTGTAATGGGAGAAGCCTTGGAAACCCCACTTCCTTGATGTTTAGTGACAGACTAATTGTGTACCACTGGCAATTTGTTTCCTAGATCTTAAGTCATGGATGAACAAGTTTGTTAAACAATTTAGTGTGTTGAACAGTTAAAACTTCTGGGTAGTTTGCTGGACAGGTTCAAATCAAGTTTATTCAACGAATTGTGATCTGCTATAACCATCGATCAACTATTTACATTGAAGCATAATTGTTCAAACAATTATTAATATTGTTCAAATATAATCTACAATTGTTCAACATTGAAATTAGTTATACTTCAAGATACGTTTGTTCAAATTTGACAATATTTTGTTCAATCATGAAACTCCTCTCCACACGTCCGACCGAACATAATGCTCGAACTAGCAAGCAATATTAATGTGTGTAATCACAATGTGTCCATAGAAAACATATTGTTCAACTATAATAACAGAATGGTCAAGAATAAAGACAAAACTGTTCAACAATAATAACAGAATGTTCAAGTATAATGGTAAACTGCTCAACAATAATAGTTTTTTGTTCAACTCCTAAAATTTATTCTCTAGACACGTCCGACTATTGTGATCAACATATTTCTTGCATACCCCACACTTCCTCGTCGCCTTTTTTGCTTTTGATATAGCAACAGCTCTCTACTGGGCTTGATACGACGACCACTGCCCTTGTTCTTTGCTTGTTGTGGAGGCAAAACAGATATATTGGTAGGCACACTTGTACCTACAAAAGACTCAAAAACTTTTTCTTTGCTCGATCTAGACTTGCTTGATGAAGCGTTACTTTCTGCAACAGATACATTGCTTCTCAAGCACTTACTCAAACAAGATATGTGGTCCTTTATCAGACATAGAAGTTCTTTCAGCTTAGCACAATCATCACCAATCAAATCAATACAACAATGGATCTCCGACCAAATATCATTAACGACAAACTTGCTTTCAACCATACCAGCACATTGATCAAATATAACACCATTAACACTGATTGAAGGTTTGAGGATTGCATTTTTTGTCCACCGGTTAAGAACAACATTGCTTGGGAACTGTTCAAGACATCTATCTTTAAACACCAGAACCATATGACGACATGGAATCCCGATCCTTTCAAACAACTTGCAAGTACATGTAGAAACTTCATCTGGTACAGAAAATCTAACCTTGAAAGTCATACCACCAGGATCTCCAATAGTGTATAGTTCACCATCACATTCAGCGTCTTTACTTATAAATCGACATAAAAAACATGCAGCATATATCTCCTCTTGAACTTCATAGAATAACTTCAATGTAAATACATCGGCTGCATGCTTCTCCAAAGGTAAAGGAGTCTTGAGATCCGGTTTCTTAGACTCAGATTCACTATTCAATCTCCATTGTTCATGCCTACAATGTAAACATTAAATTAGTTAATAAACAATAACATATTGTTCAAACCTAATAGAGGTTTGTTCAATCATATTACAATGTTCAATAATAAGCATTGTTTGTTCAACAACTCTAGTATAATGTTCAAATATCTTGACGGTTTGTTCAAACATACAGAACCAACTAAAAAGATAAAATGATATGTTATAATACCTTTGTGAATCCATAGCACCATCGAAAAGCATTACAAGCTCCACAAGGCTAAAAGCACGGTTGTTATAATTTCCAAAAAAGCGGTTCTGGGACTCAGAAATTGATGTGGTGCGAGAGTACCAAGATGGAAGCACATCACGGAAAAAGGTCGGGATCCAATTGCTGCGAATTTCAAAGATTTGTCTAAACCAACTGTGATCTTGCATATTGAATTCCAACATTAATGCAGTCCACCTCTCCTCAAACACTTCAGGTTCAATCGTATGGCTCTAGATTAGACCATTCAACTTTGTTAAAAAATCACCTGACTTGATCATTGAAGGGCCAATCTTCTTAGATGCTTTGGTCATGATATGCCACATACAGAACCTATGACGAGTTTGATTAAACACCGTTTGAATTGCAACTTTCATTGTCGGGTCTTGATCAGTTACCAAAATTCTCAGTTCTTTGCCACCCATAGCTTTCAAAAATGTATCAAACAACCAAGTGTAAGAAGGAATATCTTCTTTCAATAACAATACAGCACCGAACGTCACACACTTTTGGTGACTATCCAACCCAGTAAACGGTGCAAACACCATGTTATACCTGTAATAAGTTAAATTGCAAGAAGAAAGTAAACACAAAACATTTGTTCAAAGCTTGTCACACATTGTTCAACAATATTCATGGTTTGTTCAAAAAGTAAAGAAACATGCTATGTCAATCAAGATCACATAACTTTCAACTATACAAGGACGTTTTAAACAAAAAATTACATGTTCGTTCTATACATTGAGTCAAATGAAACGACGTCTCCAAATATAGAATAATTCTTAATCGACACTGGGTCGGCCCAAAACAACCGTGTCAGCTGATCTGCGCTGTCAACATCATAGTCAAAGTAGAATGCTGAACATATCTCTTTTTTCTGGAAGAATTTGTCAATAACCATCTGAGCATCAGCACCTCCAATAAAAGCCAACAAGTCCCTCTTCACGTTTTTGAAGTCTAACGACAAAGCACCAATATTTGGATAGCCCCCGACCAACTAATTGTAAAGTCGGTAACTCTTAACAGAACCCATATTTGCCTTGGCACAGCTCATCACAAATTTCTGATGCGCAACATTCACAACCCGGTTCGATCTCATAAAGTGCCTATAAATCTTCTTCACAAATGTATGTGTGACGATCAACAAACGTTTTAACAACATACCGACCATCACCAATAAACTTCAATATTATTTTCGCAGTGCAACCAACACGATTAGTAACACGCCTACGCTTACCGGTGTTGTTCTTACCAACTTTGTAACCAGCCCTACTACATAACATGTACTTTAAAACTATAACACCATCCCGAGACTTGTGGATGGTGCTGTGACGAACCTCTAAGCCAGATGAATCAGCATAACTTTTGTAAAAACAAATCGCATCATCTAGAGTCCCAAACTGTTGGCCAACAAAAGGCTTCGATTCAGCAGAACAGTTTGGGATCCAATATACAATACTGTTATTAGGAGAGTATTGTACAACGGCATCATCAACATCAACATCATTATATCCCATAAAGCTTGAAGCATTATCACTTGATACACCACTACCACCTGCAAAATGAATTACACAAATGTAATAAAAATATATTAAAACTTCAATCACCTTAACAACATGTCACTTAACAACTTATCTGTTTAAATTGTTCAACTGTATCGACGAATTGTTCAAAAACAACAGTTAATTGTTCAGTGACGTAAATTGTGCAACAATATTAATATATAGTTCAAAAATAACTAAATATTGTTCAATTGTCTTAGAATTCAAAAACAACTTCAAAAGAAACATACGGAACGCGTGAAATTAAAAAAAAAAAACAGAAATAGTTCAAATACATATGCGTATTGTACAACAATAAGACTACGACTAAACAAAGCACGAAAGCAAACAACTTCAAACGCATCAACGAACACAGATCCAACCTCAGAACACAAACATAATCAACAAAAACATATAAAAACAAACGAGAAACGAAAGAACTATAGCCAAACCAATTTTCATTGCAATTTCGCAGCGGTATGAGTCTTCACAGACCAAAATGTACGACAAAACAAAGATCTTCAAACACCTAAATCGAGAACGAAGAGAAGAATATCAGAACATTATACGAAGTGTGAAATAGTATAAACAATGCATTAGATAAACGATAACTTACACAATAACAGCAAATCGATTGAGCGAGATTCTTCAAAATCAAACATCGAAGCACCGATCTACAATGAAAGGGAGCGAATCGCGAAATCCATTTAGAGAGCGGAGAGAAGAAGAACAAAATATTTGAACGCACAGCGCGCCCCCAAAATAACAAACCTAACCTCCAAAAAATTACAAAAATGCCATTAATGAAACGGTGCCAACGATATTACAAAATTGCCATTAATGAAACGGCCGTTAACTTCCTCTAGCGTGTCGCCTATCCACCATCCGATCCAACTCATCCAACGCTCCACAATCCTCCTCATTTCTCACCCTAAGCTAGCTTCTCACATGAAGCTATTCCTATATATATATATATATATATATAGGAATAGCAATCATAAAGGAAGTTGGATCGGATGGTAGCTTCTCACACGCTACCATCCGATCCACACGCTAGAGGAAGTTGGATCGGATGGTAGCTTTCTCACCCTAAGCTAGCTTCTCACACGCTAGAGGAAGTTGGATCGGATGGTACATCATTTTACATTCTAATTCCTACCCATCTTCATTAGAAAATACAATTTTTATCTTCCAATTCACTTCAAGGAACGACTTTCACAATTTATGAGAATAAAATTTGTTACTGCAAGGACACACAATTTGTCTTATATGTACATCCTCTTCGGGGATGACACTCATCACTTTGGGACGGGGACACAAACCGTCTAATATGTACATCATCTTCTGGGGATGGCAATCATCACTTTGAGAATAGTATTCATCGCTACCAAGGACGCCATTAGGCTCAAGAATATATACTCTTCAAGGGGATAAATCATCACTATCAGGATGATATTCATGTAAATACATTCTTTTAGGGGGATGACTTTAGTTTGTCTCTACGAGGATAAATATGCTATGCTTGCATACATCCACTTAAAGGGATGACACTATTTACATATATACTTCATTATATAAAATCTATAAATGTAATACATAAGAAAGATTAAAAAAAATGTATGTAAAGAAATCTATAAAAAAATCACAACATTTGTTGATCTAACAAACACTTTACTGCGGCGAATTTGAGTAGTCTAGTGATGCATGAAACACTTCACTACGGTGAATTAGAGCAAGCCGTGCTGATAACGTGCTATAAAACTAATGTAAATTATGTAGAGATTGATAGTGTAGAAAGGGTTGTAGAGAGATAAGAAAGAAAAAAAACGTATATTGTCTTCTATATTCTCCATCTCTTATTTAAGGCCATATATAGGTCAATAGAACGAATACAATGGACCAAAAAAGCATTAAAATGGGGGTATAAATAGGAGTAATTAGACACATAATGTGGATAAGCATCTTAAAAACATCCTATGTGTAGGTGTACATTCACAAACGTAAATTTAACACAATTCATATTATTCAATTTGGAAGGTTATCATTCAAGGGTGAAGATGATGGCTAATTAAACAAGCAAATCTTTTACTATAACAACTACAGGCCAATGCTGACAATTTTCAGATCTTGCAACCACAGAAGCAATGTTAATGGCAGCTCAGTCCTGAGAAACAAAACTTGACAGATTACTGCGAAACAACAATTTCGAACATGTCAAAACTATTTATCATCTCGTTTTTGAAGTGGCATCCGAAACGGAAAACTGCAAGAAAAACGTGCTTCTTACAAAATCATACGCATTATGATCAGTGCATGTAAATCTTCTCAACTGATAAAACTGAACTAACCTCTAAATCAGCCCAGGATGACCAAAACCTTTCAGTAACTTAATCCCAAAATAAATAAATAAATCTTTCATCAACTGAAGAGCACATAGGGTTGATTCAAGTCCCTCCAACATGTGAAGAAAAAATCAAGATTCTCAAAAATACTTCCTAGCATCTTCTTCACAGATAAAATTCAAACCATGTATGTCATTGCTACCTGTATCAAATGTGAGTGTGGAACACTCAAGTTGGCAGTACCTCTTCTGCAATTCTTGCGCAAGAACGCATAGAAATAATTGACGACGAGCTTCTTGATGAACCAGGAATCCTTTCTCGCCCTAATATCTCCGTGGCCAAGAAGATACACGACACCCGATTCTTTGGCTTTCCTTATAAAGGATAGCTCCCTCTCCAGACTTTGTTCAGCATCAAGTATATCAGCTGGAGACCCGGGCTTTACCTCCCCTGAGGTACTTGCTTCGGAAATGTGCTTGTCTGCATCCCTGTACTCGGCGAGCAGTGGTGTCCCAAGTGAGTACACACTACCGTTGGGTGCAATAAGTACCTTTGACAAAGACTCGTTCTCAGAATCCATGTCACTATCATCACCATCACCATCACTTTCCAGTGACCGCTCCTGTGCTTCCCGGCGTATAAATTTCTCCAAACTCTCTATCAGCAGCTGCTCAAATGTTTGATGATTCTCTTTGCGAACATCTTTGTAACCATATCTGTCCAACAGAGGAATCACAAGCACCTTTGTTATATACAATCCAACTTATCATGTTTGGTAAAGAGCATGCCAGTTATTTGTACACCATGTCCAACTCATCATTAGAATGCAGCGGAACGTTGTTCCCAATAGTATTGTATAATATATATTTTCTATCTGATGCAGTTGCAAGACCCAGTCAAGGAATCTGAGATATTTGGCTCAACCTAAAGATAACTGGTTGGACCACAAGTTCATAAATGACAAGAGCTCTAGGAATCTTTTAGTTTGAAATTAAAAAAAATCTTAGATAAAGATAACAAGATGAGGGACACTAGAAATTAACAAAGAAAAGGCAAAGGCACCCAAACGTAACTACACAGTTATGCAAAAAGCTTGAGAGGTTAATTCCTTGTCTCTCTCTCCAAGAGGCTAAGATAGAACCCGTATGTTTACTAAACAAAAAGTTCAAACCTCTTTTTTTTTCTCCCAACTACCATTAGATAATGCATTTATAAGCAAGTAGATCGAATGGATAAAGCCCAATACCTGGCAATGCAACGAAACATATGATAGCTCTTAGGGCAGACACGACGGAATAAAAACCTCTCGTTCTGAGGCACCAAAGGCACAGGAACATACTTTATGCAGACAAATATGATCATGGAGTGAACAGCAGGGAGATTAGTTATAAAATGACCAAAAATTGCAGGTATTCCTTTCACAAGCTCATTGTAAACCAAGCCAATTCCAGGAGCACGGACTGTTCCAAGATTGCAACCTAGGTCACGGAGAACATTCACTGACATCTTTTGCTTGACTTCAGTTTCATATTTGAGCTTACTCCCATAATTCCATACATACATTACAAGAAACATGACTATTGCAAATACTAGTATAATCCAACTACCATCACCCACACTCCAGAGCACCGATGAAAAGAAAGTTAACTCCACACCCATGAAGATAACCAGAAAAGCCAGAACAATGATGATATTTATCTGCCATATGAGAAGCATAACAAGGGTTACTAGAACTGTTGTCATCATCATTACTCCCAGCTCAGCAATGCCTGCAAATCAAGTGTACATAAAACAGTATCTCAGGAGGAGAAAAAGCCTGTAATAACAATGACATCCCAAGTGAAGTAGGTCAAGTATACATAACACTCCCCACACCTATGCACTTCTTCACAACGCCCCCCCCCCCCCCCGCCCCCTCCAAACCACCCCTTTTCTCAGAAAGCACCACAAGCGCACACTATAATACCATCTCCATCGTCTTTTTATAAAATTTTCACTTAATTGGGATGAGAAGGAATGAAACTACAAAAGGCAAATCCATAATTATCAAACAATCAAATACAATAATTATAGATCGCTACTACATTTATTTGGAGTGGTTGTCCTGATTGAATATATAAAAACCATTATCCTGCTCCAAATTGCATCAAAACCCTTTTTTGGCATCTATTTTTGTCGATTTTCCTTTTCAGCTCTTTTACCGTTAGAAAAAATACTCCACTGTAGGTTTTACATAACAGGACAATTATCTGATGGGAAACCATTCGTCCAAAATGCCGAACAGAACTAACTCAAGAAGAAAGTTGATAATTGTACTTTGATTATCCTTGAAGCTGTACATGGCAGCAGTATGAATGGAATTATCCAAGCATAAATAAGTTATGATATGACATGAACAAATAACATTTTTCAGTATCACTAAAGCATACGGATAATTTATCTATCATAACAAGCCAATTTAACACAAGCTTAAAGATATTCTCAATTTAATCCCCATACTGGAATATAAGCACAGTTTGGAGAACAATAGATGATATATCAACCATTCATAGAGGTAGGAACTAATTAATAATTACCATATGCATTTCCAATCTCCGTGATACTTGAGACGGCACAGACTAACACAACACAAGCTACGAGCAGAAACCAGTTCAAGACTGGAATATATATTTGACCCATAAATTTCCTGGACGTATGAATGATTTTAAGCTTTGGGAAACAGCCAAGGGCTGTTGACTGCTTTATGCATGAAAAGGTAGCTGTCGTCATTGCCCTGCTAGCAATCAAAGCAGCAACTATAGCAATTATGAAAACTGGCCAAAATGCTCCACCTGTAGTTGAAATTTAGACCTGTAAGTGATCAACCCTTAGAGAAAGTGTCTCTACAGAAAATAATAAAAGATTTAAAATCAAGCTCCACATAGAAATATTAATAACGATAAAACATAGTGGCTCACTTGGGACAGAAGCATAGAATGCTTGAGAATAATCATCAGGATTCTGCATAAGATATGCAGCCTGGCCCATATAACCCAGAAGAAGGCATGGAAATACAAGACACACAAAAGTAAGCTGCAAAAGAAAAACAATAAAGTTTACGTTATCATCTAATAAGCAAACAAACTTCTAGGATAAAACACCATGGCTGTAAAAGATAAGTATCCCTTTGCAAGCAACTTTACCTGAACTGATCTAACTGAAAAGTAGCACAGATCAGCAAACATGGCCTCAGAACCTGAATTAACAAATAAAGTGACAGAATTAGGAGCAATGTTACCTATGAATTATGGAAAGCAAAAAGACAAACTTCCAAGTAAATTGCAATTTCAGTCCAATTACTTTATTTCTTGTCCTTACGTATTCTTCATCCCAATTAAAACCCGAGCATTTATTTTTTGTTCTTATCAGACTCCCTAAGGTGAAATTAGCCATATTAAAATCCCTACACTCTTTGAGAGTATCCAAAAATCAGCTCCCTCATCAGATTTATAGTTAAATACTTAAATCAGAAAATGACAGACAAGGACAGAATAGATACCGTTGACAATTGACATTATTCAAGGGAAACAATAAATTAAGAGCTCAAATGAAAGAAATAATATTGGCTGAGGACTTTAATAGGACAAAAACATAAGATTTGAGGCAAAACCAAATGAAATTATGCATATAGAGGTCAGGACCTAAAAAAACTCAAGTACCATCATGTCATGTATATTCATAGGAATTTACCCTCATAAACTTGTTGACAAAAAAGGAAAGACAAACAAACTTCAGCAGTATAATAGTGAATAAGTATCATGACACTCGTAGAAATAGATATTATAAAAGAAGAGTGGGTGTGAATAGCACAGATAATTACCATTTTGAATATGTTAGATACCTCAAAACAGAAAAGAGGTCATTTACAAGCTAAACATATTTTGGTAGAATCTGTTACTCTACTGCTAAAAGTAAATACTCAAATCAACAAAAGAGGATACAAAAATATCCTGGATATACGAGAGAATAATTAAGCTATCCTCCACCAAGTAGGGAGAACTCTTACAATACTTCAGTTCACTAAACACTAAGTACCCCAAAATAAAATTTCCCTAGCAGGATCCTTATATAACGGAATTAAAGATACAAGCTGCAAAATAAATTATGAAATTAACGGCTGATCCATGTTAATCCAAGCCAGTTCACATTTGTAGAACTAACACTGAGAAAAATAACCTATAATATCTGAAGAAGAATAAGTCAATTACAAACTTTTAAACAACATCGCTAAAAAGAACAAATTAGGGAATTTCAGGTGGACACAATCCCATCTCTCCCAGAAAAAGCTACAACAGCTAACACTCTTGGATATCATCCTACTAAGAACAGCCATGACCAGCACAAACAAAAATATTAGTAAGCACAAACAACAGCTAACACTCTTGGATATCATCCTACTAAGAAGGATACACAAAACTATATAAGAACATTTTTTAAGACCAAGAGAAAATATTAGTAAGCAAACCTAACAAAGTTGTCCATCTTAAACCGAGGGCCTATTACAGAATTGTTAGTTAATATTATCACAAACATCATCGTCTAGCTTAAAACTATTTCTCTGAACCTGCAACTCTTTCGATCATTAACCACATGTACAACTGATCTTACAATGAGCATGAGGAATTGAGAACAGGCAACAAATAGAAAAGAACTTTAATAGCAGAAGTATGCAACACCACTATTATCTTAAAACGGAATTGAGAACAGACTTCCATGTTTTCAGTCTGTGAATTTGATCAATTCTAAATGTAATAGTGATACTGATAATCAGATTTTGGAGATAGATATGCAATTTGAGTAGGTAAACAAACATCTGCAAAGTCCCAGTTCTGACTGTCAGGAACCACATAAGGACCTTTCCAACTCATTCGGAGGGGCTAAAGTTGATCATATCACTGTTAAAGCCTTTCGTTTATCACACGATTAGAACTAATCAGATACAGCTACTTAGAAACACTCTTTAGAGTTCACTACTAGAAAAAATCAATCTGTAGATTTAATAGTTTCAAAATGGGAAGTCAACAAATAGGCATAATGGAAAATAAACTAAATTAGGTCATATGCTTACCTGTCACAGCTAGAAGGCAACCCCCTAAAGCATACCAGGCCTTGATTGAATTTCTCTTAAAAAAGTAGTATATGTGAACAGGGTTAAATGCGCTCCAAACATTACTATCATATTTTGTCAGGTTGTAAATCCCTATACCAGCAAGTGAGCAAAACCAGATAAATAAAGCAGGGCCTACAACAAATCCCATTTTGCTCGTCCCATACTTCTGCAAACTGAAGAGGATGATAAGAAAAGCCACTGCAATCATCACCACTTCATCTGGGAAAATACAATCAGAAGGCACGATGTCAGTGATGCATGTTAACCACATTTGTAAAAAGAAAAGTAATAAAAAAGGTAAGGTCAAAGAGACAAGCAGAGTTACATCAATTCATTTACTGTAACTAGAGATGCAAGTCATGTTCAAATTGACAGTGGGAAAGATGGTACATATCAGCAAACCAGCATCTACCTAATAACTTTTTTGGGAAAAAAAGGTGATAGAGCTATAAAAACCTATTGTACAGTCCAATTTTTTCATGAGGATTAAAACTCATTAGCACACATTACTGTGTAAGCCAAAACTGCTCGAGTTGACCTCTACAAATCACAAACTTAAAAACCCAATGTGAACAAAAAGAGGAAAGAATCTATCATCTTTCCCTAATTGCTAGAACCTTGTTTAGCAGGCTTGATAGACCCCCATCCCACCTCCTCCACCCACACACACACTCAGTCCTAACCAAACAAACATGTGCATATCCAAAAGGTCCTGCTTTCAAATATCCCACTATTATAAATAAACATCAATCACTTGGGCAAGAATGTGACTGTGGTGAAGATACAGTAAAACACTAGTTAAATATTAGCTGTATCTCACCTTCCTTTATCCCAGATATGCCGACTTTAAGACCACCAACAGCAGAAACCACTGCATTAATTAAAACATATTATACAAAAGTTACTCACCAATGGTCCATCCCTATACAATTGTTAAATCATTAATGAAAAAAAATTATGCCTAAAAAAGAAATGGGGGAAAGCCTATCACATATTTAGTACATTCTATGATGAATTGACAAACAAGAACAAAGGGATAAAAGAAAATAAAGCAACATAATAACCTGACATTGCTGGGGTTACAACACCATCAGCTATAACCATCGAGGTACCAGCCAAAACTAAAACTAGAAGAAGCTTTTTTAGAGCTAATGAATTCTCAAGCCGTTCCTTAATCTTAAGTGACCTCTCAAGTTCTGCAGATGGAACCTTCAGTCTGAAGCTTGATATACGAGCATCAGAAGGTAGCTGATTTGGGATTAGACTGACCTTGGCATGCCTACATATCAATGAGTATAGAGCAAATGTTCCACCTGCAGCATTACAGCAACCAACATGTATCATTACTAATGAAACCCACAATAATGCAGGAAAACCAAATTTCTGAAAAAATCAGAACATAAAATTTCACTGAAAATAAAATTCAAGACCATGTCAGAGAAATAACATGTCTCAGACAAGCAAACACACCTTCTCCGTCATCATTGGCCCACAAAACAACAAGTACATACTTAAGCAGCGGGAAAAGGATTAAGGTATAGAGAACAAGGGACAATGCTCCAAGCACATCCTCCTTTCCATTAATAGGAGCTTTGTTGAACATAACGCTAAAAGCATATAATGGACTGGTTCCTACATCACCAAATACAACCCCGAGTGTTTGCAATACAAGCACAACTCGCCTCCATGGACCAAACTCCTGCAAAGGCAACGAAACTTCAGGCATTCAATCTTCAACTATAGATCTCTAATAAAAATCTCTAGACTGTGGAAGGCAACCATTCAGTCCATATGATCAAGATTATATTAAGTCTATCTCTTGCCCTCCAGAGCAGCAATGCTAGAGGAAGATGTGCATAAGCCATGCTAGAGAATGATGTTAACAAAGGAAAACGCTGTACCTGACAAGCTGACTATGCAGATCACCCTAGTATAGTAAACAATCATTGGACCTCATTCAAGGAAAATCTCCTATCAATATGATCGTTTAGATATTAGAAAATCATGAAAAAACTTTTATAATTGTCTAAGACGCCTCCAATATGCCCAAGATAGGTACAGCCAGCAATATCAGACTGCTTGAATTTACAACAAGGAACCAGATAGGTAAAGCCACCGGATGACTTGAATTTACAACAAGCAACCAAATTTGGTTCACTTATCAGATGTGCGGATATTGAAATGGAGAAAGAGGTGCGAAAGTAGTTGGTGAGTAGCCATCTCATGAGATAATGCATATGAAATAGCATACAATATCATAAAAATGACATTAGGCCATGGAAATCATCATATTTTATGATATAATGCCCCGGAAATCATCAGATGTATCATAAATATTCATTTGGTAGCACTGACACCTGAAATATTATCCAAAAAGAGTCCATCTGGATTGGAAGAAGAACATAAATACATAATAATGGATCATGATTGAAGATCAACATTTGGTTTCCTTGTTGCTCGTTTAAGAGAAAGTAGGTGTGATGAATGAGTGAAAATTTCGTGGCCGGATAGATAGATACCTCAAAGTCATTGCGATGGGCGCCTGGAACCTCAAGAGCCTCGACATCGAAAGAATCAACTCTTGGGCCGGTGCGAATCAACCTCTGCTCGACATTATCCTCATCCTCCGAATCCATATCTACAACACCAGGCGATCCCCCTCCCTCGCCCTCTTCGTCTTCGAAGTCGGATTCGTCATTGTCATCCTGATAAACCCAGCGGGATTCCATGGAATCCGTTTTGACCAAACCCTCCATTCTCTCTCTCTCCTCCCCATTCTCCCCCATATCTATCGAAGTCGGAATCCTCGACTCTGCTACTGCAGGGTGTGACCAAGTTACAAACTGCAGATCTTGAATTATTGCCAATGGCGAAGGCTCGAAATCATAATGGCAGAAAGAAACCCTAGAATAGAAATGGAGAGAAGTTTTAATTTTGGGTGACAGTTAGAAGAGAAAAGTGAGATTGGTTAGATAGGCATTTTGGGGAATTTGGAGAGGGACGAAGGAGGAGGATCAGAGACTGTATAGGCTGAAACACTGTCAAGGATTCCCATTTTCCCTTTTTCTGGAGGAGTGTTGTTCAGCGATTGTATTCTTTTTCTTCAAATCAAATAAATAATAGAAATATAAATATAAATATAAATATAAAACAATTGTATTTTTTGAGCTAACTATCCTTCTCTAGGTTTTTTTTTTTTTTATGAAGAATGAATTAGGCGGGACCTAGAAGCGGTTCAGGGTTCGACCTAAAGCATCCTTACGGATGAGAACATTGAGTTCTTGGTTGGATTGGAAAACAGATCTCGAGGGTGAGAAACTGAGTTTTGCAATAAGGTCAGCAGAACGGTTCACCTCCCGAAAAACGTGCATAATGAGGACTTCTTGGAAAGAACGGAGATCGATGAAAAGATCAGCGATTACTATTTCAATTTCCCACGGGCAAGTCCAAATGCCTAGAACAGAGTTAATAAGGCATAGATTATCTCATTCTTTTTCAACATTGTTGAGGTTAAGTGAGATAGTTTTTTTGATGCTGTTTCTTAACGCTATGGTTTCTGCCATAAGTGTAGAAACCATAGCATTAAGAAAATCCTTCTCTAGGGGTTAATCAGCTTAAGGCTATGCTCTCTAGACGGGATTATATTCAAAAAGTTTATTATATTTGTTATATAATATTATTATATAGTAGAATGATTATAAGAAAATGTTTTTTTTAAAAGAAAATTGAGAATGTGTGTTGGCCCTCTTTTTTTTATTATTTGGAAAGCAATTCGATGTACCAGACACACCTGATAGATCGAGAGGTCGAGCATCACTCGGAAGACGGACAAACCATCATGAAAAATAAACTAAAAACGGAATTTCCGCGTGGTACCCTTGAATTTTTGCAATTTTCGCAAGATATCCGAAGGTTTGAACTATTTCGTTTGGTATTTCTGAGGTTTTGTAATAGGGATCTTACCTGAAGTCTTCTTCGTCCATCGCCGCCATCCACATCGTCGTCCACAGCGTTGTGGTCTCCGTCGTCAACCGCGTTTGCACGAACAGATTTTGAGCGCGCTCAGATGCCCAGACCCCACCTTCGTCGTCTCCGACGCTCAGATTCCGAGCAAAGCACCGCCAGCCACCGGGGCTCGTCGGAAAATGGCAAACCGAGGTTGAAGACCTCCATATCCAAATTGTCTAGTGTATGTGGATGGGAGGAGAAAGAAGCGAACAAGTAAGCGAGGCAATAGATTTTATTTTTTTTATTTTATTATATGGACTTAACGTTTTTCTTAACGTTCTTTTTCACGGAAGGGTATTTTACGGAAATAGTTAAGAGTTTAGGGGTACCACGCGAAATAGTTCAAACATTCGGGTATCTCGCAAAAATTACAAAAACTCAAGGGTACCCGAACACGTGTTGCACTAAGGCCATGAACATCGGGAATAAGCAACTAACAAGCTAGACATGAAGCTATGAACATCGGGAATATAATGAGAATGACACGAACACGTGTTGCACTAAGGCCAACAAAGGCGTTGTGTCGACGGGGAGCAGAGAACAATCATTCGTATGGGAGTGCGATGCAAGTATATAACTTCTGGAAGTGCTTCATCTCAAGCAAACAATCCAAACCACAAAGCCATGACCGTAATCTCATCCGGAACAACATCTCAAACCAAATAATCCGAACTCAGTTTCATGCAAGAAATGTGTGTCGGCCCTCTAGATTTGAAAACAAGTGGTTGAGATTAGACTTTTATTAAAAGGGCAATTAAATAGCATGTCCGAATTTTTGTTGTACTATACCCACTTTTTTGGAAAAAACCGCATGCAACTTACTGGGAATATATTTTCGATCTTCATCACTTTTGTCCTTAGATGTTCACCACTTTCATTCCCGGATTTTCACCACTTTGCACCTAGATGTTCATTAGTTTTTTATGCATGTTC
Source organism: Rheum nobile (assembly GCA_027886185.1). NCBI lineage: Eukaryota > Viridiplantae > Streptophyta > Magnoliopsida > Caryophyllales > Polygonaceae > Rheum > Rheum nobile. The sequence goes on along the minus strand of WOAB01000595.1, from coordinate 4,204,420 downwards.
ATTGTTTTTCTATTATACGTCCATCACTTTTCGTTGTGAACATATGAAATGGGATCAAATGCTCCGCATCTGTGTGGTGTAAACCGCGGACCACATTTGGGCCGTCCATCGCGCTTCATCATGCGGTCCACAAGCGCCCAGATTCTTTGCTACAGGATGGACACGGAGGGGCAAAATTGTCATTTCACATTTCATTCCTTCCCTCTCCACTTCTTTGCTCTCTCGACCTGGCGGTTGTGCTCCGGAAATCGTCATTGTTGCAGAGCGTCATCTCACTCATTTTCCTTGCTTTTTCTCGTGATTCTTTGCTCGATTCCATTAAGTAAGACACAATATAAGATTTTCGCGCTTCGATTCTCTGAATTGGCATGGATTCGAGTAAGTAGAATGTTGATTTGCCCTACTTGATCATGTTTGCTTTTTTATTTTTGCTTGTTTAAATTGTTCCTTTTTCTATGTAATGTTGTTGTTCTTTGTTTGTGCGTGATCCTCATTTCGATTTCGTACATAATACCTCTTTTTGATTTGTCCCTACTCAGTTTGTTGTACCTTTGAAAAAATTAGGTATTTTTTATTTGGTTGCTTTATTTTCGTTCATTGGTGTTGTTCTTCAAATTGGTCATGCCTTGTCTGTTGTTTTTTTCTCTTTTGTTCCTTCTACATCCTTTGTCTTGTGCTTGGTTGTGCTATTGCAATTCGTGTTAAATGCAGAGAAGCAATACAATATAATTGTTCTAAACTCATAAAGTTGTCGTTTATACCATATGAACTTGTCTTCAATCCCTTACGAATCTATCACTAATACCATATCTATTGCTACCAACGTCTTCATCTGCCTATGTTGCATAGAGTTGTGATATCTCATGGCTCTAGTTGTCCCAATGCCGATGACATGCAATTAGATGAGGGTGATTCAAGTGCTACGAGGCTCACTTATCTCAAGGGGTTCTAATTTACTATGTTCTAGTTTGCCCGACGCTGTCAAACCAGTTGTAGGTATGCAATATAGTATGGTAGATGAAGGGGATGCATTTTACAAAAAATACGCGTTTGAATGCAGATTTGACGTTCGAAATGGATGTTTGCATAAAAAGACACAATCGTCGTCGACAACCATAGGAAGTTTATGAAGATGAGTAGGAAGATGGATGTGGGACAAAAGAAGTTTGTTATGAATTGTGAAAGAGCGAGCATCGACCCAGTGAGGTGCCATCATATATGTAATAACCCTCATTTTATCATAAGGGTATTAATGTAATTTCTATTTTGAGGATAATAATAAAGTTTATGGTATTTTTTCTTGTAAAAGAAGAATAATTTAAATCAACCTTAACTTAAGTAAAAAATTATGTCTTGAATAATTTTTGTACAAATTATTATAAGGTTACATTAATATAGTAGAGAAGTGTTTAACAAGTAGGATTAATTTTATAAAATAAAGCTTGGGAACTTTATTATAATTTGATAAAGAAAAATGGGCAAATGTGCCACAAATTGGAAACTTGGGACACAAAATTACAAATAATCCAAAATGTGGGGAGGCCATGGGTAATTTTTGAAAAAATGGGCAGATTGCACGCAGTTGTTGCTCTGCTCTTGTTCGGTGTTCGTGATTTCACTAGATATGTCAAATTCGCTCAAATCCTGATGGAATAACTTCATTCAATATTTCCGGGTTTTTACCCAAGTAACTAGCTACTAAACCCTCAAATTTCCGGGGTAATTAACAACGTTTTGACCCGAATTATCCAACTTTTAAAGTAAACTAGAAATCAAAACTCGTGCGAATATATGTTGTCGTGATTTAAAGGTGAATTTATAATATATGGATTGTTGTTGCATATTTTATCTTAAATGATATATTGTGTGATATGTATTTAATGTAATATCTAAGTATTTTAGGTATAAAATGCTATGATTGTACGAAGTACAATTTTATTTATTTTTTTGGTAAAAAGTTCAATTTCAATTTTGAATTAAGGCGGTAGTTGTTTTTCGTAGGGATGCATTTTTTCCTTTAAATATATTTGGGGAATATTTTACAATTTTGTATCTAATTATATGTTGTATATGTTGTGCTTGAACATGAGTATTTGTAAGAAACTTCGTACAACAACTCTCATTTCATGCTCTACTACCCTCCACATTTCTAACTTTTGCCTTTATCTTACAAATATATTGCCTTTTAATAATGTTTTTTGTTACGCTTTTGTTTTTTTTTTCGCCAAATGTCCAACGATTACATAGGCTGCTTGAAATGATAGAAGAAATGGAAAAATAAATATTTTTCCGAGCAAAATATGTTCTAAAATGCATCCCAAAAGAGGCCTTTCTCCCTCATGAGAGTCATGATTACAGAAGGTGTAAAATACATGATACAGTCTTGGATCAAGAGAATGTGCAGTTTTCTCAGTGCAAATGCAAGAAAATAATAATACTATACCTGTATAGCCCTCCCACCATCAAGGCATCCCACTGGAAGCATATTGAAAGCAGATGTTATTAAGCCACACCTGCAATAGCAATACTGGTATACAAGGTTGTTGAAAGTAAAAATATTATACAAGTGAAAGGGACAGAAAAAGCTTACCAGCCAGTAATTACAAGCGGATGGATTGAAATCGTAGACGCATGCATTGCTCTGCATTAGAAAGAGAGAGGCACGTTAAACAGAAGTAAAACTGTTTACAGAATAATACAAGTCATGAACTCAGGCAGGTTCTACTGCTTGAGGCTTTGAGTTGTGGCTGTTGTGTTGTTTCTTCTAGATAAAGGTCTTTTCTCAATAATGAATTACCATTTCTTCTTTTTTTTGGCAATTTGTGTACTAATCATTTCAAAAAGGAAATCCATCGTTATATTCTCATCTGATCTGTTCAGAAACAAACACAGAAGGCCTTTGCTCAAGGGGATATAGTGTAACACCCCCCAATTGTATCCTTGAAAGGTATTACTGCCAGTGACCTCACACGTTATGTCCGATGTCACCCAAGGCTTAACCAGTCGATACAAATCGTAAAACAACAGTTATAATACAAATATCATAACTTTCATTCAAACCATAGTTTCAGAATTTCAACATAAATTCCAAATACATCAGAAATACAGCGGAAGTCTTTTAAAAATAAATGACACAAAGTCTTGATCACAGCGATCACCGCCAAGGATCTCAACCTGGATAAACTTGTCAAAAACACCATTTGCCTTCATAGTCGTTCTAGCCTTCACGAAACTGCAATCTAACTGATGTGCTGAATCAAACGGATGACACCAGCCAACCATGCAAAGAACAAATCCGGTTGGTTAGTCTTGCGAAAGACTATGCAAGGGTTATAGGCAGAGTGGTTCTAAGTAGTCGTATTAGGTTAGACTCATCGCTTCTCGAATAACAACCGATGACGATAGTTAACCATTATACTCCTACTGGAATATACGAAAAAGGCATGATCAAAAGAAGATTCTTAAAGACCGAGTCTTATAGCAATCAACCCAGAGAAAGACTCCAATGAATTGAGTCTTAAAGGAAACATGACAAATGTTGGGGAACATATATTCTCACACAAGCGTTCAAAATGACTTGATATTTCGGTTCTCGACCAACCTCACCGCACAATGCGATTCCAGATTGGAAAGAGAACTTTACTCTGATCAAAGTCAAGACGAGCTTTCCTAGCTGCACTATTTCCTAGCTGCACTACTCGCCTGGGGGTATATTAATTATGTGCACCAACGGCACTTATCTCATTTAAGTCCAAAACACGCATCACGTTATAAGCTTTTATTATGATCATCTCGTCCCGAGACGAGAGATCTTTTGGGAGCAACTCCCAGGTTTGTGACACTGGCTAAGTACACCACCTCTATACTCGGATAGAGGAAGGTCATGACCAACAAAATGGCGTTCCTACGAATACTCATGCTATAATAACGATTGTACCTCGCAAGGTACTAAGTAGCGTTCCTACGAATACTCGTGCTAACTAAACAGTTCAAGCACGCAATAATCCACATCAATGCCCTCAAGGCAATCATCATAAATATATATCTATAATAGCGTTGTTCTAGCAGATATACAACCTATTATAATATCATATTTTAATCATTTCATTAATCAAAACTGTTCCCAACGAAAACAGTAAATCATCCCAAATTAATTAGCAATTCAACAATTGATAATTAATGGAAATATGGAATGATAAGCAAGAGCGAACCGCCACTTGCCTTAGATCAAACGAAAGCTTAAACAAAGCTTAGATACGACGGGTTCCTGGGTCTGAAACAGGGACAGATCTCGAATAACAAATCCCTATAAAACGGCCCATAACGAGACCCTAAGTTAGATTTGATAACCAAATATACGAATCTAAAAGAATACGAGAAGAATCGAAGGAGCCAAGCCTCGCCCAAGACCACAACACTCAAGAAACACACCACGGACCCAGCCACCGCGGGTGCGGTGGGGTGCTTGTCGCGGGTGCGGTCAGGTGACAGGGGCGAGGGGAACGACAGCGACAACGAAGAACACCCACCGAATTCGATTCGTTTGGCCTCGATTTGATTGGGGTTTGATCTCCAAATTCCTTATACCTTCAAACACCACTTAGGAGGATCTTCACCACTCAAAGGAAACTCCGGCAACACTCCGTCGAAGCTTCAATACTCATACAACAATGGAGGAAGGAGAAAATTCAGAGGAGGAAGAAAGAGATCAGATGGGCAATCTCCTCCTCAGATTTCTCTCCATTATATAGTCCAAGCAAGCAGCACACACGCAAGTGGATCAAGGTAGGCGCCTACAGACACGACGGGACAAGCAGCTCAGGCGAAGGGATGGAGTTGCAGGCGGCTGAACTCGACGTTGTAGAAAATCATCATGGCACCGTGGGGTGCGGTGGAGTGTGGTGGCCGCCTCACTGACCGCCTCAGGAAATGGCCTCCACCGCGGGGTGCGGTGGACTGACCGCGGGTGCGGTCAAGGCCATTTCTGGGCCTTTTGTCCTTTTTGCCCTTTGTCCGGTTTTGACCTTTGTCCTTTATACATGTGGTTAAATATTTTTAACCCCGGGTTAAATATATTCATACACGAACGACTATTTAACCTCGAAAATACATCAATTGTATTTTATACTACTCAGAAAAATATTACCGAGATCAAACATTTTACAGAATGTCCGAACTTCTCTGAAATTAATCCGACTTGTAGTACGGGAGTTGGAAAATTTCCAAAATACCCTTACAAAATGAGGGATATTACATCACCTTCCCCTTAAAAGAAGTTTCGACCCCAAAACTTAGGCCGAAAACAACTTGGGAAAGTGTCTAAGCATATCCTCCTCAGTCTCCTAAGTCTTCCAAGTAACATTTTATGTTCCTGACTTGGACCACAAAATCCGTACCAACGGTACTACCTTGTTGCGTAAGTGCTTTTCACGGCACTCGAGAATACGCATCGGTATTTCCTCGTAGGTACCATTTGCTTGAATTTCGATGTCTTCATAACTCAGCACATGAGATTCATCTGGCACGTACTTCCTCAACAAGGATACATGGAACACGTTATGCACTGGATGTGCTGATGGCGGTAATGCCAAACGGTACGCTAGAGATCCCACCCTATCAAGGATCTCAAATGGTCTTACGTAGCGAGGGTTAAGCTTCTCATGCTTACCAAATCTGAACACTCCCTTGGATGGCAACACTTTGACTAAGACTTTATCGCCAACCTCAAACTCAACATTCATACGCTTCAGATCAGCATAAGACTTTTGTCGACTTTGAGTTGTCAACATCCTTTGTCTTATCAAGGCAATGTCTGAAGTAGTACTTTCGACTAGATCTGGTCCGAGCAGAATCTTGTCGGCATTCTCATCCCAACAAATCGGAGATCTGGGCACCTTCGACCGTACAAAGCCTCGAATGGAGCCATTTTAATGGTAGCATGCCAACTGTTGTTGTATGTGAACTCAATCAGACTCAGGCTGGTCTCCTAGCTAGTCGGACGATCGAGCGTACAAGTTCTTAGCATGTCTTCCAAGGTCTGGATGGTTCTCTCAGACTGTCCATCCGTCTAAGGATGAAACACAATACTGAACCTTAACTCGGTTCCCATGGCTTTGTGGAGTTCTTTCCAGAATCTTGACATGAATCGGCCATCACGATCCGATACAATGGTCTTTGGAGTACCATGCAAACGGATAACCTCGTGTAGGAATACTTCCGATAGCTTATGGGTTCCCCATGTTGACTTAATAGCCACAAAGTGAGCACTCTTCATGAGTATGTCAATGATTACCCATATAGCATCCTTCTGACTTTGAATCTTTGGCAGCCCTGTGACGAAATCCATTGCAATGTCCTCCCATTTCCATTCTGGAACTGGAAGAGGTAGCAATTCACCACCTGGTCTGCGGTGTTCTATCTTGACCTTCTGACAAGTCAAGCATTTCGCCACAAACTCTGCTACATCCCACTTCATGTTGGGCCACCAGAACTTCCTTCTGAGGTCCTTGTACATCTTGCTAGAGCCTGGATGTATAGAATAGGCCGACGAATGGGCCTCCTTCATCACCAACTGGCGAAGACCATCCATGTCAGGTACACAAATCCGGTCCTGAAACCAGAGTGATCCATCTTCTTGAATCACGAAACCGAGAGCTTTCCCGACCATTACTTCACTACTTAGCTTCACCAAGATCACATCATCAACCTGCTTCTCCCTGATCTGATCAAGAAGCGTAGCTTGAATCTCAAGCATACTCAGCTACCCTCGACATTGATCGTACAAGACATCAATCTCGCACAATTCTTGGTTCAACTTGGTTTGAGCAGTAAGTAGAGCAACTACAGTCTCGTGCGGCGTCTTCCGGCTCAATGCATCGGCTACTACATTAGCCTTGCCCGGATGATACAGCAACTCGATATCGTAGTCTTTGAGTAGCTCTAACCAACGACGTTGTCTCATATTCAACTCCTTCTGAGTGAATGTATACTTGAGACTCTTGTGATCGGTGAAGACTTGGCATCTGACACCATAAAGATAGTGTCTCCAAATCTTTAGCGCAAAAACTACTGCTGCTAACTCTAGATCATGCATCGGATAGTTTTCTTCATAGGTTTTCAGTTGTCTAGATGCGTAAGCAATAACCTTGCCCTTTTGCATCAACACACATCCCAAACCACTCTTTGAAGCATCACTATAGACCACATAACCATCATTCCATTCTGGTAGCGCTAACACTGGTGTGGAGGTCAGACATTGCTTCAACTTCTGAAAACTGGCCTCGCACTTGTCATCCCAGACAAATTTCTTATGGACCTTGCGGAGCAGACCGGTCATAGGTAGAGCGATCTTAGAAAATCCCTCCGCAAACCGTCTGTAGTATCTAATAAGTCCTAGGAAACTGCGCACCTCCTTCACATTCTAAGGCCGCTTCCAATTGGCTACCGCTTCAATCTTCTGGGGATCAACCATAACCCCATTCTCATTGATCACATGGCCTAAGAAAGCCACTTCCTTGATCCAAAAGTCACACTTAGACAACTTTGCATATAGCTGATTTTGTCTAAGGACTGACAAAATAATCCGAAGATGTTCCTCATGAGCTTCCACGCTCGGGGAATAGATCAAAATGTCGTCGATGAAGACCACCACGAACTTATTCAAGTACTGGTGAAAACATCAATGCATCAGATCCATGAAAACTGTTGGAGCATTGGTAAGTCCAAATGGCATAACTACGAACTCGTAGTGACCATATCTCGTCCGGAATGCAGTCCTCGGAATGTCTTCCTCACGAATCCTGAGCTGATGATAACCAGATCTCAGATCGATTTTGGAAAAGACTTTGGATCCCTGCAGCTGATCCAACAGATCATCAATTCTTGGCAATGGGTACTTGTTCTTGATCGTGACTTTATTCAACTCTCGATAGTCGATACAAAGTCGAAACGATCCATCCTTCTTCTTGACAAACAAAACCGGAGCACCCCAAGGCGATGCACTCGGCCTTACATAACCCTTGTCAAGAAGATCCTTGAGTTGCTTCTTCAACTCTTGCATTTCAGCAGGAGCCATCCGGTACGGTGCTTTAGAGATCGGCGCAGTACCAGGCTCGAGATCAATAGTAAACTCCATGTCACGATGCGGGGGTAATCCAGGAATCTCTTCCGGAAAGACATCCAGAAACTCACTAATCACAGGAATATCAAGAATTGATGGTTCATCTTTCATGGGCGGATCCAGATAGCAAAGGTACCCGACACAACCTTGTCGAAGTAGCTTAAACGCAGCCATCACATTGATAAGTCTGCCGTTATCAGCATCATTCCGACCCTTAAATTTGCATACACACTGGCCCCCTAACACCGTCATAGTTCTTGAACTAAAATCGATCACCGCCCCATGACGCGTCAGCCAATCCATACCGAGAATAATGTCGTATGGAGCCATGCCTATACAAACCATATCTGCTTTGAACTTCTTACCCTGAATGGTAATCGGAAATTCTGACAGACGCTTGGTTCCTACTAAATGGTCACCATTGGGAAGATTCACAACAAAAGGTTCACAAACCTCGTTGCTAACTAAGCCTAACTTACTAACACAACTTTCCGAAATAAAAGAATGGGTAGCACCCGAATCAAATAATATACACAGAGGCACAAAATCAAGGTATAAAGTACCTTGAGCAATTGGTGTATTTGGTCCATCCGCCTCACGCATCTCGTAAAGGCGCTGACCTTGACCTCCAGAAGCAGCCGGGGCTTTCCCCTTATTCTGTGCAGATGTCTGCATCGAAGGACTAGGAGCCTCCACCGGTTTGAACCTGGGTCGATTGTTCTAATTAACAGACCCTTGTTGGGACTCCGCTCCTTTCTGCTTTCCCTGTCGACAGAACTTCTGTATGTGCCCTTCATTTCCACAGTCAAAACATGTCTTCTTTTCCTTTAGACACGCATTGCTTTTGTGCCCAGTTGTACCACAATTGTAGCATTGGATCAGACTCTTGCCCTGACCCGACTGCTGTGTTGACCCTCCTTGAGTCATATCCGTCTTTGCTTTGCTAGACTTGGCAAAATTAGACGGTGGCGCAGGACGTTTGAATCCACTCGCCTGAGGTTGATTTTGCATTGACCTTTGGTGATTACGTCTCTTGGTTGACTCCTCCAGAGTCACTTCCAACTTATAGGCTGCATCCACGTACTGCTCCAAGGTAGAACATCCGTGACGCACCATCCATGGCTTAATATCTGGGCTCATCCATTCATGGAAGTGCCAGATTTTCTGCTCCTCGCTGGACACATCCGACCCAGCGTATTGCAATAAATGATTGAACTTGGCCGCAAGCTCGGTCACTTTCAATCCATCAGTCTTTGGGTAAAGAAACTCCTTGTGCTTCTCTTCCCCCATAGCCCGGGAAAAGAAACGGTCCATCATTTTAGCCTTGAACATGCCCCAATTTAGATCGGCATGTTCAGCTAAGCCAGTACATTCCCACCATTCACTAGCTACTTCATTCAACTGAAGGGAAACAATCTGCACTTTCTCAGCTTCAGTGCACTCAACATTGCGGAATAACCGCTTCATGTGGGAAAACCAATGAGCCACTCTGACTGGCTCTCTTTTTCCATCATAACTGTCAGACCTCATAGAGTTAATGGCCTTTAGTGCTCGGCCATAATCACCTCTATTCCTGACTGCTTCATCTCAGTGTACATGGATATTTGGCTCCTCAACTCTAGGAACCACTGGAGGAACTGGCACGTCTTGTGCCTGGGGTGTGACTGGTCGCATAATGTCGGTGAATGCTTGCATAACAATTCCCCGAATAGCCTCAATTGCGGTTGCATCAAACACCACTGGAGCGTTGGCCGAAACTTGGTCATTGCCCACAAGGTTGTTGTTAGAAGCAGACTCGTTTACATCCACGGGATTTGCGACATTCCTCATGTTTGGTCTAGGGTCGTTACTTGGCCCAGCGCCAACATGGATAGTGTTCCTTGTGTTCACCATCTGATTACCGATCAAATTCCAAGTATTTTATACATTAATATAATTCCAATATACTTAATGTAGTAAAATTAATTTAGAATATATCAACTTAGTAATTTCATAGATGAACTTGAACTGATTTACAATGGTTCTACAAAAGGGATCTCCCAAGCAACAAGACAAAAATTGCTCGGAGATTTTTGTATTTCACCGTATAAACATCAGGATATTAGCAAAAGAAAACTACTACAGTCAACGTCGACCCATAACAAGGAGCCCTAAAAACGTTTCTTGTAAGGCAGACTGCCCATACAAGGCTTCTTCGAGCGGGGTTCTTCATCGGAATTAAACGATGGACTTCTGACCCTGCTCGGCCCGGGAACACATGGTTCATCCCTTGACCCTGGTGTCCTTGGCCTTATACTAGACACGGTAATACCCTGATCATCCTCATTTGGCTCTCCTGGCCTTGCCCATCTTTGAGCACGATCAACCATCTCGTCCATCAGACGGTGCTCTTTAAAAGAGATCCTCTGACTTTGGCGAAGTATTTCTCGCAATTCAGAACTCGACCTCAGGCTTCTCCGAACAGGATTAGACTGTGAGTCTTCGGATGCATCTCTTGGTCCACTTCCTCTAATGCCATACTCAGCATAGAGTGCTTTCCAATCGGTAGAAGATAATGGTGAGTACACTCGTTCAGGTGGCGGACTTGGGTAGATAAACTGCATCCTCGTGTCCTCATTATTCACCAATAAGTGTCTAAAACCATCGGTCTCTTGGCCTTGCTCCTTGAGGTCTTCCTCGGGGTTCTCTTCGAGATCCTCTTCTGGGTCTTCTTCTTCTTCAGGATCTTCTTCTTCCTCAAGATCTACCTCAAGAATTTCCTCCTCTTCTTCTTCTTCCTCGTTCCCTCCAGGAATCATCTCGATCATGAAGTCGTCGTTATAGTACCCTCTAGCGTACCTCGGCAACTCATTTTCTCCCTCCAAGTTCTCCCTTGGTTGCTCTGTAGATTCCACCATAGGAATTACGGCATCATCGGACATTAATACCATCGACTCAGGGAGTACATGTTTCACTTCCTTAGGTGGACTACTGGGTCCACCGACCTCAAAGCGTCTCGGGGGAACAGGGAAATCTAGCCTTACTAGAGATGGCGGAGCCATCTCGGCATTTTCCAAATCCCTCTTGAGAGAAAGGCATGCACCCATATCCTACGGGGCAACAAGAAGAGAGTTAGTCTTTCTAAATATGGAAGTTCGTTTCCATATCAGACTAAAGAGAAGGCACGACTAGAATGGTTTGAATTTTTTTGTTGCCGTTCCTTGGAAATTCAGAGCCTTCGAAAACATTTCTCAGTTTAAAACGAGTAAATGGTTTATAAATTCCCAACCCATTTTAAAAACTTTTGGCTCTGATACCAGATCTGTAACACCCCCCAATTGTATCCTTGAAAGGTATTACCGCTAGTGACCTCAGACGTTCTGTCCGATGTCACCCAAGGCTTAACCAGTCGATACAAATCATAAAATAACAGTTATAATACAAATATCATAACTTTCATTCAAACCATAGCTTCGGAATTTCAACATAAATTCCAAATACATCAGAAATACAGCGGAAGTCTTTTAAAAGTAAATGACACAAAGTCTTGATCACAGCGATCACCGCCAAGGATCTCAACCTGGATAAACTTGTCAAAAACACCATTTGCCTTCATAGTTGTTCTAGCCTTCACGAAACTGCAATCTATCTGATGTGCCGAATCAAACGGATGACACCAGCCAACCATGCAAAGAACAAATCCGGTTGGTTAGTCTTGCGAAAGACTATGCAAGGGTTAAAAGCAGAGTGGTTCTAAGTAGTCGTATTAGGTTAGACTCATCGCTTCTCGAATAACAACCGATGACGATAGTTAACCATCATACTCCTACTGGAATATACGAAAAATGCATGATCAAGAGAAGATTCTTAAAGACCGAGTCTTACAGCAATCAACCCAGAGAAAGACTCCAATGAATTGAGTCTTAAAGGAAACATGACAAATGTTAGGGAACATATATTCTCACACAAGCGTTCAAAATGACTTGATGTTTCGGTTCTCGACCAACCTCACCGCACAATGCGATTCCAGATTGGAAAGAGAACTTTACTCTGATCAAAGTCAAGACGAGCTTTCCTAGCTGCACTATTTCCTAGCTGCACTACTCGCCTGGGGGTATATTAATTATGTGCACCAACGGCACTTATCTCATTTAATTCCAAAACACGCATCACGTTATAAGCTTTTATTATGATCATCTCGTCCCGAGACGAGAGATCTTTTGGGAGAAACTCCCAGGTTTGTGACACTGGCTAAGTACACCACCTCTATACTCGGATAAAGGAAGGTCATGACCAACAAAATGGCGTTTCTACGAATACTCGTGCTATAATAACGACTGTACCTCGCAAGATACTACGTAGCATTCCTACGAATACTCGTGCTAACTAAACAGTTCAAGCACGCAATAATCCACATCAATGCCCTCAAGGCAATCATCATAAATATATATCTATAATAGCGTTGTTCTAGCAGATATACAACCTATTATAATATCATATTTTAATCATTTCATTAATCAAAACTGTTCCCAACGAAAATAGTAAATCATCCCAAATTAATTAACAATTCAACAATTGATAATTAATGGAAATATGGAATGATAAGCAAGAGCAAACCGCCACTTGCCTTAGATCAAACGAAAGCTTAAACAAAGCTTAGAGACGACGGGTTCCTGGGTCTGAAACAGGGACAAATCTCGAATAACAAATCCCTATAAAACGGCCCATAACGAGACCCTAAGTTAGATTTGATAACCAAATATACGAATCTAAAAGAATACGAGAAGAATTGAAGGAGCCAAGCCTCGCCCAAGACCACAACACTCAAGAAACACACCACTGACCCAGCCACCGCGGGTGCGGTGGGGTGCTTGCCGCGGGTGCGGTCAGGTGACAAGGGCGAGGGGAACGACAGCGACAACGAAGAACACTCACCGAATTCAATTCGTTTGGCCTCGATTTGATTGGGGTTTGATCTCCAAACTCCTTATACCTTCAAACACCACTTAGGAGGACCTTCACCACTCAAAGGAAACTCCGACAACACTCCGTCGAAGCTTCAATACTCAGACAACAATGGAGGAAGGAGAAATTTCAGAGGAGGAAGAAAGATATTAGATGGGCAATCTCCTCCTCAGATTTCTCTCCATTATATAGTCCAAGCAAGCAGCACACACGCAAGTGGATCAAGGTAGGCGCCTATAGACATGACGGGACAAGCAGCTCAGGCGAAGGGATGGAGTTGCAGGCGGCTGAACTCGACGTTGCCGAAAATCATCATGGCACCGCAGGGTGCGGTGGGGTGCGGTGGAGTGCGGTGGCCGCCTCACTGACCGCCTCAGGAAATGGCCTCCACCGCGGGGTGCGATGGACTGACCGCGGGTGCGGTCAAGGCCATTTCTGGGCCTTTTGTCCTCTTTGCCCTTTGTCTGGTTTTGACCTTTGTCCTTTATACATGTGGTTAAATATTTTTAACCCCGGGTTAAATATATTCGTACACGAACGAATATTTAACCTCGAAAATACATCAACTGTATTTTATACTACTCAGAAAAATATTACCGAGATCAAACATTTTACAGAATGTCCGAACTTCTCTGAAATTAATCCGACTTGTAGTACGAGAGTTGGAAAATTTCCAAATTACCCTTACAAAATGAGGGATATTACATATAGAGTGTTGTCCAAGTGCCCATTTTGTAGTAAGCCAAGTGCATCAAAAAGCTCTTTCTAGGATGAGGCCAGAAATCCTCCACTTGATATTGATCCAAAGATAGTCTTAAACTGGCTCATTATTAAAGATTGTAGTGACATATTGTCAAGCCTATTTCATCCAAGTTTCTCATATATTTTATGGCAATCTGAAATTATCACTGGAAAATGAGAAATTTATTGTGCAAAAAGTCATGGTAATTAAAAAGAAAAAAGTTGAGCACATACTATGGCAAAAGAAAGACATAACTCCAAGAAGCAAAGAGCCTTGAAATAGGGAGCTCGGGTCTTGTACTAAATCTCCTGCAGCATCTGGATTTGAGGAGAGCAGAAGGCCAACAACAAACATTGATAAAGCGAGTGCACCACCAGCAAGCGGACCAGCAAGAGAAATGTCGACTTTAGCTCTTTTATCAGGAAGGATAGACTTGAACTATATAAGATTAAAAATTTGATTAGCACCATGGTACTTCTACAATGTTCTTAAGAGTGGAGAAATACAGATTAGATGCACAAAGAACTGCAAGCAAAAGTAATATACAAGCACTGGTTTAATTCAAGGATGATTAGCATTTAGCAAGTAGTAACGCAGTATACTCAGAAGAAACTGCAAAAGGATATCTAAAAAACTTCTCTGGTAGCTTATTGAGCATAAACAAAATTTCTTATTTAACCAGTCACCATAGCATTAAATAAATAGGATATCAGGGGAGTTTTAACATGATTTCTTATTTAATCAGTCACCATAGCATTAAAATAAATAGGATATCAGGGAAATTTTAACATGATACCTGCGTGATTGCACCAAAGCTACCAAGAGTTATGTTTGGGATAAAGAAAGGAATGCTAAGCTTTACTCTCCTTGCAGAAGCCGCCAAAAAATGTCCAATTTCCTATAGAAAATAGTTATTTTATTATGAATCATAAGATAAGAGATACACATGCTCAACTATAGATGTTAGTATATTTCTTGTAGTTTGTAGAGGAGTACATATTGATTAAATATGAGATACATACGGAATAATAGATTCACTTCGCAGATTGAGACATAAATTACAAATAGCATATAAGGACTGGAGTTCCATACATGAAATAGCTGAACTCCGAGTACTCCATATGCAAGGGGCAGCGCGGAATCAACAAAAGGGAGTAGTAATTGCATATCCGGTGGTTCAATTGCATTTGGATCAGTAAAGTACTTGACATCCTCAGGTGGAAGTCGATTTATCTGTCAAGCATTTAAATGCTCTGGTTACACATTCAAACAACTTTCGAAAAAAATCATGGCTTCTACTTCTCTTCTTCTCCTCTTGTTCCTCTTCTCCGCCTTCCATGCCACCCTCTCTCTCCACCTCCCCATCTCCAAACACCACGTCACAAGCAAGTACTTGACCCGGATCCGCATCAGATCTGAACCCGTACCCGCCACTCTCGTCGTCGACCTCTCTAGCCCTTCTCTCTGGCTCGTCGACTGCACCTTCGAATCCCTCGTCCCTTCCCTATCCATCCCCTGCTCCGCCATTGGTGACCCCGCACAACTGCCGACCCCGCCGGCGACCACCTGCACCATTCTATTGAACAATCCCATCTCCAAATTAATTAGTCGGGAGAGGCGAGGCCACTGTTGCTGATTTGAAGATTGATGAAGGTTGCTAGATACCACACAGATTGCAGTCAAATTCAAGTAAAAGAACAACTATGAAATTGAGTGTAAATTGAATTAGATGAGATTAGATCTAAACTGATGAATCAATTGGTCTTCGGATCAAGCATGGAGAAGAGTCCGACATTGTCGGCCTCCTGGGGGAGAAAACCCTAACAACTCCTGGAGGGAGAGATCGCCACTGGCGTCCTTGAGGGAGTTCTTAACGCGATCGAGCTTCTTTGTCTTGGAGGTGAAGGAGGATAACTTCTTCATTTAATCGAGCTTGGATCTGTCAATGGCGGGTCGGGGGGACTTGTAGAAGGCGGTGCGGTAGATGAGAAGCCAAGTAATGGCTTCGCAGACAAACGCTTCTTCCAAACGCTTTGCTCTCAACAACTCCATCCAGACTAACTTTGATGTGACCATGCCACATCAAGGTCAAGACACCGAAGACAACCTAGGCGCCGCCGAGGAGCTCTCCGTGGGCACTATTGAGGACCAAGAGCTGGATCAAGGCACGGAGCATATGGATGACACACTTAGAGCTGGAGATGACCAAGACATGCATGGGAGAGCCAAAGCCAAGCCAAAGGGAGACATTGGCCAAGTCAAGGCCAAGGCGCCGGCCGCGCCGGGCACAAGAGCCTCCAAGGCCAACACTCAAGATGACGAGGCAATTCTTGGCGCCATCACGAGGTCTAGGGCTAGGAAGCTTCTCCAAGACCTCCACAAGGGCTTGACCTGCCAAGCTACCCTAAGCCATGCCGAGCCAGGCTTGGTTCTTTGCCTTCATCAAGGCGTCGGCGAGCCCGGCGCTAGCGGCAAGTGAACATTCAAGGGGGGGCGCCGAGCCACTTGGACCACTTTGCTCGGCACTCCCACCATCATGGGCTGGCCCAAGTACCCCACTATCATGGGCCCAAGCCTTGGCCGAGATAATATTTGAAGTGCTTGAAGACATTTACCTTTGAAGTTAATGACTTACCTTTTTTGGACATTTTCGGTATTAAGACTAGGGTTTAATTTTGTGCTGGACATTTTGACGTTTCCTTAGGCATTCTTGCCATATTTGTAAGCCTATATAAGGTCTCTTTGAGATCTGAAAAGGGCACGTAAGAATTATAAAAAATTGCTTGAGCAAATCTCTCTCTCTTTCACCTATCTCTTCCTTGCGTCAAATTCCAAGTGTGCCGAGTGAGTTCATCTCTCACACTTCCTCTTCCCTTTCACTTCTGCAACCAATTCTTCTTCCCTCTATAAGAAGACATTGAGTGCCAACTATCCACCACAACTCCGCCTACAAATCACCCCCGAGCCTCCGTCCCGCCGCCGTCCACCGAGAAACCCTAATTGGCGATTCCAACTCCGACGACGAGCAAAACTTGCACCGTGGCTGCACGATCCTTTGAATCTAACATTTGGTATCAGAGCACGTAAGTTTTGCTCAAATTCCTCTTTTAAATTCAAGGTCCGAAGTCCTACAAGTTCTTTGTTTTCGTGCCTTTGCATGCGTAGTTGTGAGTTTGTTGTCCGAATCTTGTTCTTTCTTTGTTCTTGATTTTCTTTGTGTTTGTGTCGTGTGTCTTGCATCTAGGTTAGATCTAGAAATCTGATTATCCTATAGGAAGTGGACGTTTAGAGTGGAAGAATTAAACCTTCAAATTTGGCTTTATTGTGTGCTTTAATTGCATTTAATACTTGTTGAATTTGAAAAGTTGTAACCTTAAACCCTCTTAAAGCCCATTTAGTTGTGCACTTAGTATAGGATCTTTTGAGTCTTTTCTTTCCTTATTTGGCACATATACAATCCGAGTTTAATTGTTTACGTAAATTGCAAACCGAACCTCTCTTGTGGAGGAACGAATCCGAAGTGCGTACGCTTTTGTTACTCGAGTTGTATTGCAAGCTTAGTTCTCGTTTTCTGCATTCCTTTACAAAAAAAAAAAAAAAGAGAAAGAAGACTCTTAGAAAAACTCGGCTTGATATTGTACAAAAGAGAAAGCCAAAACAAGTCAAAAAAAAAGAAAAAAAAAGAGAAGAAGTCGTACCTTATCTTTGTGATTGTAAGTGAAGTTGTAATTCCTTTTGCTCGAGCTAACATTAGTAAGTGGTAATAGGAAACAAGTACTTACAAGAATTGTTTGAGTTGTGAATTACTTAAGCTTTTGACAAGGATTGTGGTGCACTTTATTTTCGATTTTTGTGAGTCTTTGCATATAGGAGCCACCCTCACCCGAGAACTTGTTGGATTCCGAGTCCTAATTTAAATTAGGCAAATTTGGCAATCTTACTTGTGACGTATCTTTGTTGGAGTTTCTTTGGGTTTTTGTTGGCTCTCGTGTGTTTGTTTTGTGAAGGTTGGAGATGGTGAATCCCAAAGACAAGCAAGCGGTTAATGAGGACCCCACTGAGGTCTCGGCTCTCACCATGGAGACGCTTCTCAAAGCCCTTCAAGATTCTAGGGAGGAATCCGACGAGCGCGCCCGACAACAATGGAGCGCCATTAGGGAGGAACAAGCTGCCTTCATGCGCACCATGGAGGAGAAATGGAGGACCATACAAGGTGCCTCGTCCGTCCAAGGCCAAGGAGGGTCTTTGCCGCAAGCAAGTGCCGGCACCTCCTCCCTTCTAGGCATTGCGCCACCGGGAGATCAACTTTCGGCGCCCCTAACTACTTGGCCGTTGCCACCTCCGGTTGTGCCCACTCAAGCTATGACCGAGGGCTTCCAAGGGCATGCGCATCACATGAGCACTACAAGGGAAGAATATGCTTCTTCTAATTTTTCATTGCCTTTTGCTTCTTCTACTATGCCTTTTAGAACTAACCATGCAGATCCCGGATTAAGGCTTGGAGAGCAATCAAGAATGCAGCCCCATGACGTCCCTAGGTCTCAAAGACCCTTGCTGCATCCTCTAAGGAATGCACCAAACCGAGGCGGAGCGTCCCAAGGGCAAGGACAAGGCGGCTATACGGCCTACGAACCACGCGGCACCGGCGGCTATGGCAACCAATATCCGGCCAACTTGGAGCAGCCACGGCCCCATGGAATAAAATTGGAGGTACAATGCTTTGGTTTAAATTGTGAGCCTGAGGTATATCTTGATTGGGAACAAAAGACCGATCAAATATTCCAGTACTATGACTACTCGGAAGCTCAACGAGTAGCTATAGCTACGATCAAGTTTGAGGGATTTGCCTATCAATGGTGGCTTGGGGACAAAGAGGAACGAGAGTTCCATGGACACCCCCAAGTGACTACATGGCAAGAGCTCAAACGGGCTCTTAGAGATAGGTTTGTTCCGGATGACTATGCCGAGCGAGTTCATGAAAGATTGGAACAACTTGAGCAAGGGAATAAAACCCCGGATGAGTTCTATACGGAACTAAGGACCTTGGTCTTTAGGTCCGGGCTTAGAGTTCCCGAAGGGTATCTTATTTCTAAGTTCATTAACCATCTCAACGATGAACTCAAAGCGGTCGTGAGTAAGCAACATTTTCCTCGTGGGACGCCTATGGAGGAAGTGCTTCATTATACTAATCGTATGTAT
The DNA here is from genome assembly GCA_027886185.1 of Rheum nobile. Lineage (NCBI taxonomy): Eukaryota > Viridiplantae > Streptophyta > Magnoliopsida > Caryophyllales > Polygonaceae > Rheum > Rheum nobile. The sequence goes on along the minus strand of WOAB01000595.1, from coordinate 4,185,416 downwards.
AAAGCATTATCTTCTAGACGCCCCCAAGGGAATAGCTCACGCCCTTGGCAAAGTCCCAAAGGAGCACCACCTCCACCTAGACGCTTGGAACCGACTAGGGGTGATAATCCTAATCACCCTAGACGAGAGTTCCCTAGTAGAGTCCAACCCCAACGAAAGGAGGGCGAGGACCGAACAAGGGACATCAAGTGTTACAAGTGTCTAGGAAGAGGGCATTATTCCCGAGATTGCCCCTCAAAAAGGCAAGTTCTACTTAATACTCAAGGAGAGTACGAATCCGAGGATGAGCATGAATATGAAGTAGAGGTTGTTGAGAATGAGGAGGCTGAGGAGGAAGAGATGCATGTTGTTGCAGCCCATGGGGACTGTTTTGTGGCTAAAAAGGTGCTTATAGCCTCGGAGGGATCAAGTATGCCTAGCCAACGGGAGACCATCTTCCATACTAGGTGCACTATCAATGGCAAAGTATGTAGTATGATAATTGATGGGGGGTCATGTTGCAATATCATTGACCAAGAAGTAGTGTCTAGGTTCAACCTAAGCACTACTCCTCACCCACAACCCTACACACTTTGTTGGTTGAATTCCGACACCCCTTTAAAGGTTAAGGAGCAAGCCACAATCAAGTTCTCAATTGGTGGCTATGAGGATGAGGTTTTGTGTGACGTGTTGCCTATGACTGCGTGCCACCTTCTCTTGGGAAGGCCATGGCAGTTTGATAGAGGCGTCATACATCAAGGGGTGAGCAATGAGTATTCCTTCCATTTACGTGGGAAAAGGATTACTCTCCATCCCTTAGCTCCTCATGAAATCATGGCTGACCATGTGGCTAGGGAGCAACGCAAGACCCAAGCTAAGGAGCATGCCAAAGGTAAGAAAATGGCGATTGGGGGCAAGGGAAGTGCCTCTAGTCATATGCTCTTAGCTAAGTCTAAGGAAGTCGTTCAAGCATTCAAGAGTGGGGAGTCATGTCTTTTGTTCATTCGTAAGGACATACTCCTCAACGTGAATGATCTTGAGGGACTACCGCAGCCCATCACTCGCCTTTTGTTAGAGTTCGATGATCTCTTTCAAGAGGAAGTGCCAAAGGGGTTGCCTCCGATAAGAGGTATTGAACATCAAATTGACTTCATACCGGGGGCAACACTACCTAATAGGGCTGCGTACCGCGCTAATCCCACGGAAACAAAAGAGTTGCAACGTCAAGTCCAAGAATTGCTTGACAAGGGCTATGTGAAGGAGAGCCTTAGCCCTTGTGCAGTTCCGGTCATCTTGGTACCAAAGAAGGACGGTACTTGGCGGATGTGTGTTGATTGTCGAGCGATCAATAACATAACCATTAAGTACCGCCATCCCATACCAAGATTGGACGACATGCTTGACGAGTTGCATGGAGCGAGTGTGTTTTCCAAGGTTGATCTTAAGAGTGGTTATCACCAAATTCGCATGAAAGAAGGTGATGAATGGAAAACCGCTTTTAAGACCAAGCAAGGATTATATGAGTGGTTGGTGATGCCTTTTGGACTCACCAACGCTCCTAGCACATTCATGAGGCTCATGAACCATGTTCTAAGGCGCTTCATTGGCAAGTTTGTGGTTGTGTACTTTGATGACATCTTAGTATATAGCCATAATCTTGATGAGCACGTGGATCACCTTAGGCAAGTTCTTGAGGTCCTTAGGAAGGAGAAGCTATATGCCAACTTCAAGAAGTGCCACTTTTTCTCGGATCATGTGGTATTTCTTGGATTTGTGGTATGTAAGGAGGGCTTGAGAGTTGACGAGGAGAAGGTGAAAGCTATTCATGAATGGCCAACACCTACTACTATGACTCAAGTCCGAAGCTTCTTAGGCTTGGCTGGCTTTTACCGCCGCTTTGTGAGGGACTTTAGCACATTGGCTGCGCCCCTCACGGAGCTCACCAAGAAAGGTGTGACGTTCTCATGGGGCGCCACACAAGAGGCGGCCTTTGCTAGCCTCAAAACCAAGCTCACCCAAGCACCACTTCTATCATTGCCTAACTTTGACAAAATCTTTGAGATAGAGTGTGATGCTTCGGGAATAGGCCTTGGAGGTGTCCTCATGCAAGAGGGCAAACCCATTGCCTATTTTAGTGAGAAACTTGGGGGTGCCGAGCTCAAATACCCCACCTATGACAAAGAACTTCTCGCTTTAGTACGTGTGCTAAGAGTTTGGCAACACTACTTATTGCCTAAAGAATTTGTCATACACTCCGACCATGAGGCATTGAAATACTTGAAGGGCCAAAGCAAGCTCAACAAGAGGCATGCCAAGTGGGTGGAGTTCATTGAGTCTTTCCCCTATGTGATAAAACACAAAAAGGGAAAGGACAATGTGGTGGCGGATGCCCTATCAAGGAGGTACACTCTATTGACCATATTGGATGCAAAGTTGCTTGGTTTCACTTTCATGAAAGACTTATATGCTCTTGATTCTGATTTTTGTGCTATAGTAGCCGCATGTAAGTCTAAGGGAAGTGAGGGGCAATTTTACTTGCATGATGGATTTTTGTTCAAAGGTCATAGGTTGTGCATCCCTAAGGGCTCCATTCGAGCTATACTTGTGCAAGAAGCACATGGGGGTGGGTTGATGGGGCACTTTGGTGTCCTTAAGACCTTACATGTGCTTAGAGAACATTTCTTTTGGCCTAAGATGCTAAGAGCGGTTGAGAAGCTTTGCGCTTCTTGTACTACTTGTATGCGTGCTAAGGCCAAAATGCAACCCCATGGTCTCTACTCTCCATTACCAATCCCTAAACTACCTTGGGAAGACATTTCCATGGACTTTGTTTTGGGATTGCCCCGGTCTAAGAGAGGGAGAGACTCCATCTTTGTAGTAGTAGATAGGTTCTCCAAAATGGCACATTTCATTGCATGCCATAAGACCGATGATGCATCTCATGTTGCTAACCTTTTCTTTGATCATGTTGTGAGATTGCATGGAGTTCCTAGGTCCATTGTGTCGGACCGAGATGTTAAGTTCCTAAGCTACTTTTGGAAAACTCTTTGGGCTAAGCTTGGAACTAAGCTTCTTTTCTCTACTACTTGCCACCCTCAAACGGATGGCCAAACCGAGGTGGTCAACCGTACTCTTGGTGTCTTGCTTAGAACTATCTTGAGGACTAACTTGCGCAGGTGGGAGGATAGCTTGTCCTTCATTGAGTTCGCCTACAATAGGACGGTCCATTCGGCAACAAGGAAGACACCCTTTGAAGTGGTCTATGGGCGCAATCCCACCACACCACTAGAGCTCCTACCCTATGCTATCAAGGAGCGAGAAAGCCAAGAAGGTGCGGATGCAGCTGCAAGGATCAAGAAGTTGCATGAAGACACACGGTTGCAACTTGAGAGGAGGACCGGCCAATACAAGAAGCATGTGGACAAGGGGCGAAAGGAAGTGATTTTTGAACCGGGTGACCTAGTATGGTTGCACCTAAGGAAGGAGCGCTTCCCATTGCTCCGCAACTCCAAACTCAAGCCAAGAGGCGATGGACCCTTTCAAGTGCTTGAGAGGATCAATGACAACGCCTACAAGCTTGACCTCCCTCCTAACTTTGGTGTACATGATGTTTTCAATGTCTCTGATTTGATGCCTTATTGTGTGCAGGAGGAAGACGACCAAGAAGAGCTAGATTCGGGGTCAAATCCCTTTCAAGAGAGGGAGGATGATGTGACCATGCCACATCAAGGTCAAGACACCGAAGACAACCTAGGCGCCGCCGAGGAGCTCTCCGTGGGCACTATTGAGGACCAAGAGCTGGATCAAGGCACGGAGCATATGGATGACACACTTAGAGCTGGAGATGACCAAGACATGCATGGGAGAGCCAAAGCCAAGCCAAAGGGAGACATTGGCCAAGTCAAGGCCAAGGCGCCGGCCGCGCCAGGCACAAGAGCCTCCAAGGCCAACACTCAAGATGACGAGGCAATTCTTGGCGCCATCACTAGGTCTAGGGCTAGGAAGCTTCTCCAAGACCTCCATAAGGGCTTGACCTGCCAAGCTACCCTAAGCCATGCCGAGCCAGGCTTGGTTCTTTGCCTTCATCAAGGCGTCGGCGAGCCCGGCGCTAGCGGCAAGTGAACATTCAAGGGGGGGCGCCGAGCCACTTGGACCACTTTGCTCGGCACTCCCACCATCATGGGCTGGCCCAAGTACCCCACTATCATGGGCCCAAGCCTTGGCCGAGATAATATTTGAAGTGCTTGAAGACATTTACCTTTGAAGTTAATGACTTACCTTTTGGGACATTTTCGGTATTAAGACTAGGGTTTAATTTTGTGCTGGACATTTTGACGTTTCCTTAGGCATTCTTGCCATATTTGTAAGCCTATATAAGGTCTCTTTGAGATCTGAAAAGGGCACGTAAGAATTATAAAAAATTGCTTGAGCAAATCTCTCTCTCTTTCACCTATCTCTTCCTTGCGTCAAATTCCAAGTGTGCCGAGTGAGTTCATCTCTCACATTTCCTCTTCCCTTTCACTTCTGCAACCAATTATTCTTCCCTCTATAAGAAGACATTGAGTGCCAACTATCCACCACAACTCCGCCTACAAATCACCCCCGAGCCTCCGTCCCGCCGCCGTCCACCGAGAAACCCTAATTGGCGATTCCAACTCCGACGACGAGCAAAACTTGCACCGTGGCTGCACGATCCTTTGAATCTAACAAACTTTGGCAACAAAAATAGGACAGCTCTTGCAGGCGTTGCTAGTTTCTGAAGGCCAAAAGATAGGTTCATAATTGCAGACATGGTAATTACATGCGTTGGGGTACACCAACAGTTAATCGACCGGCCTGTTGTAATTGCATATATTAGTTCAGTTCAAAGGCGATTGTGCAGATGAAGGGTTACCTGATGGGCCTCATTTAATTACACATATTAGTCTCGTTCTAGGGCTAGGCCCACCTGCACATATGCTTGGCCCATGTATTATTTTTCCCTTTTAGCAAGCTGCCAGAAATCGGGTTTTTATCTCTACTTTACCATCCCACTTGAACATATCAGGCTAGGCCCATTTCAACATATTATTGGGTCGATTTCTCCTTTATCATGTATTACGATTTTGCCTTTATCATGTATTACGTGTGCAATTTCTTAGGCATGGCCCATTAAAGCATTAAGTTGTTTAAATCTCTTTCATTTTACGGGTTTAAAAGTTAGCTTTGAATGCACCACAAAGCTAACTTTTAAATAGATATTGATGTGCGGTTTAAGAGATTTTGATCGAATCTTAAAAATTCGATCCGAATCGAATTAATCAGATGTCGATTCAATTGTTGGAGTATTTAATTGTATCCCCTCATCCATGCCGATCCTTTACCCTATAATTTGGACTCGAAGTCGAATTTGGCATCCAAAACCTATCGAAGTTCCCTTATCATATGTTTTTCAGTAGCCACTGTTGTGGTGATTTTCCGAATCCGGTGGTCTTTCTCCGCCATCACCAGTCATCCTCGATGGTAGCCCACATCGCCATGAGTCCATAGCCGCCAACCCCGTTCCGTTTGGACCCCGAACGAGCCTTCGCAAAACTGACCTCAATGCCTCTGTTTTGGGTCGTGTAATGTCTGTTTCTGGCCACTAGTCCAGCCAACCGCCACTAACGCAGCTCGTCGCCGCCGCAGACCAAACACGCCATCACCCCGACACCGCACCCGCGCCGTCGAGCCGCCTCCAATTGCACTGTAAGAGGCGGATGTGTAGCCTAAGTTGTTGTACATTAGGTATTGTACGTAATACAAGACTCATGAGCAATGATAGATTATTTTGCTTAGTTTTGCTAAATTTAAATTAAGCATGATTAGAGTATTAGATTAGAATAATAGATATTATTTTATTTCGGTAAATAAAATAATATTGTATTATTTTATAGCAAAAAAAATTAACAATTAGAATTCATAATGATATTTATAAAAAAATTGGAATGGTTCATGAGATTATTAAAATAAACCGACTAATGATAATTTATTTTTGGGACATCTCGGAATGACTATTGGATCGGAATTGAAGCAGAAGTCAAGATGTGAGTTAGAGCAAACATCCATTGTTATGTCGTTTTAACGTCAAAACGATCTAAGGAAAATGGCGGTTCGTTCTTGCATTTATTCCATACTTTCCTTAATTTATAATTAATTAATTGTTCTAATTAAGTTGGGATAAATTTTGATAAATTGTGTTTGGGAACTTATTATTATTATTATTATTATTATTATTATTATTATAGGGTGCTAGTTGGACTTTAGTGTGGAAATTGGTGTGGACTTGTATGCTTAGTTAGCACGAGTATTCCTAGGAACGCTACATACTTTGCGAGGTTTACTTTTTTCTTTATAAATTTGTATTAGAATTATTGCCCTAATACTTTTGGTCATGACTGATGTAACCTTGCCCGTTGGGAAGACTATAAATCGTTGTCAAAGATCCGATGAATGCGTATTGGGGCGCATGCAACTCTTCAGAAAGGAAAAGGAAGGGGGCAGCGGACTGTAGGAGATCGGAAGGACGACCGGCGGTGTGGTGGTGGTGCGGTGGCGACGGAGGAGGCGCGACGGAAGTGGAAGGAGGGGCGGCAGCCATGAGGGATGATGTGGGCGGCGGCTGACCTAGGGTTCAAGGGGAGACAAGAACTAAGGTTAGTTCTTCTTGCGGGATTGCGGATAGTAACTGGATAGCTGTAATTGATTTAACGCGCCAGGATAGTTTGACTAGAAACGCGTTAATTGTTGACGTCAGGGCCCGACTCAGAATTAGCTAATTCAGGGCTCTATTTTGACGTAACTGAAAAAGAAGACAAGAGTTCCTATATATACTAGAGAGTTGACCTAATGGGCCGGACTCTCTAGTTACTAAATCTGTCGGCCCATTTAACATAAATGGAAACCACCCAGAATTACCAGTTACTAAAAATAGAAATATTGTTTATAGAAATGTCCAGAAATAGTAAGTCTCCTAAATCGAGCTCAGACTGGATGTAGCTGTAGAGGAGTCCCAAGGTGGGCGTCTCATGGCGTCTTCCTCCTCTGTAGCTGACATGGAGGGCAGGGTCACATCACCCTCCCCCACTTGGTTGTGAAGCGTCCCCGCTTCACCCTCATCATGTTTGGGCTCAACATATGGTGCGAAGTCAGCGACGTTGAACGTCGGATGCACCCCATACTTGTCCGATAGCTCGAGCTGGTAGGCATTGTTGCTAATGGCCTTGACGACTCTGAAGGGACCATCACCCCGTTGGTCGAGCTTAAACTTGCGGACGGAAGGGAACGCTCCTTCCGCAAGCGTAGCCAAACCAAGTCGCCTGGGTCGAAGATCAAGCGTCGCCGGCCCGTGTTCTTCTTGGTTGAGTACTGCAGCGCACGCCGTGCTAGCTGTGTGCGAGTCCTCCTGTGCAGCTCCTGAACGTGCTCAGCCAACTTGCCAGCAACAATGTTCTCCTGGTCCGACAGCGGGTATGTCATCATGTCCAGCGGCGTCAGCGGGTGCCTTCCATAAACAACCTCGGAAGGAGCCAGTTTCGTCGCAGAGTGCTTGGACCTGTTATAGGAAAACTCAACTGTAGCAAGTAAGTCCTAGCTCCCACCTTCGTGGGTTCGCCTTGAGAACCGTCCGAAGGAGAGCTCCCAAGGGACGGTTGGTCACCTCCGTCTGACCATCCGTATATGGGTAATAGCTAGTAGAAAATAGAAGCTTGGTGCCTAGCTTACCCCACAAGGTTCTCCAGAAATGGCCCACAAATGTGGTATCCCTATCACTAACAATAGTTTTAGGGACACCATGCAAGCGCACCACATGCTCAAAAACAATCCAGCGATGTCTGTAGCATTGTTGGTGTTCTTACAGGCAATAAAGTGTGCCATCTTAGAGAACATGTCGACCACTACAAAAATGCAATCTCTACCACGCTGAGACATAGGCAACCCTGTGATAAAATCCATGGAAAGATCTTCCCACGGGGCTGCGGGAATGGGGGGGGGGGGGGGGCGTGTAGAGACCATGTCGACTCGAGCGTGCCTTAGCCTTGTGGCATGTCACATAACTCTTGCAATACCTGGTAACACAGTGGGCCATCTTTGGCCAGAAAAAGTTCTCCCGAAGTGTTGCAAGCGGCTTAGACACCCCAAAAAGGCCACGGCTGTCATGTGCTTCCTGGAGTAACAAGTGCTTGACAGAAGACGTAGGAAAACATAGTTTCCCAGCCTTGCACAAATACCCATCATCCAGGAAATACGTGTCATGCTCTCTGCTGATTTTACATTGCTCAAAGATGTCCTTACAGAAGACATCATCAGCATACAAATCCTTGAGCAATGCAAAACAAAGTAAACGAGACTGGAGATGAGTTATGAGCACGTACCTGCGAGAAAGGGCATCGACAACCACATTCTTCTTACCTTTCTTGTGCATGATCAGGTACGGAAAGGTCTCCATGAACTCGACCCACCTAGCATGCCTGCGGGTGAGGGTCGTCTGACTCTTCAGATAGGCCAGGGCAGCATGGTCTGAGTGTATCACGAACTCACTTGGCCAGAGATAGTGCTGCCAAGTCTTCAGAACCCGGATCAGCGCGTACAACTCCTTGTCATATGTCAGGTAGTTCAGCTGAGCACCCGAAAGCTTCTCCGAAAAATAGGTGATCGGAGGCCTTTCCTAGAGCAAGACACCACTGATGCCAAAAGGTAAAGACGCAAGAAGAGAACGCATACGTGAGGGTACAAAAGTCCTCCCAGAAGCTGTAGAAGGCGAAGACGCAAGAAGAGAGGCTGACGACGCTGACTCGGCCGAGTGAAGGGCCGAGTTGTTATCTGTGCTCCTGACTCGGTCCACAACTCGGTCGAGTTGCTGGCCGAGTTGTTGTCTTCCGTCCTGACTCGGGCCAGAACTCGGCCGAGTTGTTGTCTGGGGCCCTGACTCGGTCCAGGACTCGGCCGAGTTGTTAGCCGAGTTCTTGTCTGGCTCCATGACTCGTTCTGGAGCTCGACCAAGTTGTCGTCTGGAGGTCTCCGCGGTGGATGCCGTTGCAGGCAAAATCCCGGCGGCCTCCAGAGCCGTCTGGCATTGGCGCTCGGCCTGGTCTTGTAAAATTTCTTACGGGCTCATGGGTAAGAGAATCATGAGCCTCCCATGGTATTTGAACATGTAAGTGTTCAAATACGCGTCGTGAAGCACGCGACGATCATATTGCCATGGACGACCCAAAAGCAGATGGGTTGCGTCCATAGCAGTAACATCACATAGCACAGTGTCGTTGTAAGGACTAATAGAAAATGAAATAAGATTCAGGGGAGGAATTGTGTTACTTGACCCTTCAGAGATCCACTGGAGGTCGTAGGGAGTGGGGTGTGTTGTAGTCGAAAGGTTGAAATGGCGCATAACCTTCTCATTGGTAATGTTGTAGCAAGAACCCCCATCAATGATCACGCTCAGCGATGCATTCGGAAGTCTGCATCGAGCATGAAACAAATTCTCCCGTTCGTCAGTAAGGGCTCCCTCCTTGACGCTCAGCACGCGTCTAGAGAGCAAGGCAAGGCGATATGCCTGGTCATCATGGTGGTCGGCAGTGCTGACCACACAACCATCATCATTGGCTGTAAAGACGCATGCAAGGTCAACCTCGACGTCGTCATCATCTGTCTCTACAATTGCAGGGTCTTCCTCCTGGATCACCATCTGCGCAGACCGTTTTAGTTGGCATGGAGTCGATGTTGAGGTAAGCATCAGGGCTTTACCCTTTGCCATTTCCAGGGCTATGGCGCTCAACCCATCTTCTTGTAACTGACCCTGATCAGAAGCTACCGTAGCAATCGAATGCGATTGCTGGCAAGATAAGAGCTCTGCATTCTCTCGCTGGAGTTCTGCTAACTGGGCCTCTCATGCATTTTTGTCAGCAAGTAGCTCTCGGAGCATCTTTTGGTCAACAGTCTAGAAAACGGCCGCGTTCGAGCTAAAAACTCGTTAGTCTGACGCAGAAGCTCGTCCAGCTGCACAGCTCGTACTTTGGAATCAAGCAACTCTCGTCGGACCATCTGTTCAAAAGTCTCGGTCATGGTACCTGACAACAAAATGTAGCAAACAACAGGATCAAAGCGAACAACAACAGCAATAGAGAATCAACAAATAGGTAAGCAGAACCGAACTCAACAAGCAATCACTCGGGGAACTAATCTGGCTGGCCGTATGGGCGGTTACGAGCAGGCTTAAGGCAACTCACACAACAATCAACAAAATCAAGGTGATGCTCAGCAAAGAAAATGTCGACAGTAGATATGCAAGGATATAAGCACAGAAGTAAGCACAACACATTCAACCAAGATATGCAACCCAGACTGTGAGAGATATAGAAGACGGTAAATGAATCACTGCGATGACGGTATTGGGAAGGTGCCGGATTCAAGACCGGGTTCAACCTTCATGCACTGTGAAGAGACGCACTTGTCTTATTTTGGCTTGTGTGGTCTCAGATTTTTTTTATTTTTTTTTTATACAGCGAACAATTGCTGATTTTTTTTTTCAAATCTGCGAACAGCTACAGTACTGTCACAGAAACACACAAATTCAGCAGAACGGACAACAGCAAAATGAATAGCAGATTCAGTTCGGCACTTCAAAGTTCAGCAAAAGGGCAGCAGAACACGCACAACAAACATCAACAGTGCAGTAAAAAAAAGAAAAATTATGTAGTGCAGTGATTCAAGTGTGAAGAGAAGGAGATTGAGAAGATGCAGATTTTTGGCGCAAACAAGGCAAATACAGTTACAAGCAAACTATCTAAGCCGATATGCAAGCGGATCTACAATAAACACAATCAAAACCAAGCAAAAACACATGAAAGTGCAGAAAAATTGTGAGTAGGTTCGGATCTGTCCATAAATTATTATTATTTTTGGTTTTTGATGATGGCCGAAGTTATCAACCACCAAACCTAGGTTTTTGTTGTTTTTCAGATTCAGATCTGGATGGCGATTTTTTTTGGATCCTAGAACAAGATCTAGGTTTTTTTTTATATATGTAGGAAGGGATATGCGGAAGCGAAAGAGTGATTGAACGAAGAGTTGGAACGACTTACGCGATTCGCTCGCTCTAATGCCAGTTGATGTAACCTTGCCCATTGGGAAGACTACAAATCGTTGTCAAGGATCCGATGAATGCGTATTGGGGCACAGGCAACTCTTCGAAAAGGAAAAGGAAGGGGGCAGCGGACTGTAGGAGATCGGAAGTATGACCGGCGGTGTAGTGGTGGTGCGGTGGCGACGGAGGAGGCGCGGTAGAAGTGGAAGGAGGGGCGGCAACCGTGATGGATGATGTGGGCGGCGGCTGACCTAGGGTTGGAGAGGAGACACGAACTAGGGTTAGTTCTTGTTGCGGGATTGCGGATAGTAACTGGATAGTTGTAACCGAATTAACGCGCTAGGATAGTTCGACTAGAAACGCATTAATTGTTGACGTCAGGGCCCGGGTTTTAGGAGATTACTCGACTGGAAAGCAAAGCTCTATTTCGACGTAACTGAAAAAGAAGACAAGAGTTCCTATATATACTAGAGAGTTGATGTTGGGCCCAGCACCTCCTTTGCAAGACGGATCGGGCAGGATAGGCCCAGGCCCAAGACGAGTCGGAAGAACAGAGGAAAAACGCAGAAAAGTCGTCGAAGCCTTCCCAGTCGAACGCTATCCGACAAATCACGGAGATCTCGTGGAGCATTAAATCCTGGATCGACGAAACGGTAAAAAGCATTCAAGCACCAGAGTAATGGCAGCATTAGAAGCAAAATCCCAGAAATCACACTCGGCATTGAAGGCAGGATATGGCTGAATCATAAGAAAATGGTCAGAAAAGGCACTTACCATATGGGGATTCGGAGGAGATAAGAGGGGAACATGAGCTGGAAAAGAGAGGATATAGCGCATTCTCGCGCATAATCAACTCTGAAAATACGCACATATAAGCTCTGAATCGCCACCACTTACTCTGCCCGGAACGCCGTTTCACGTCCATCAGTCGAACATCATCATCCCCGGTCGAGTCTGCTTCGACCTACTTCTCTCTAAGGATAAGTTGTAACCCGACTTGTTTCAATCATCAACGTGTTAATAAAATTACATTGTTTCCTTGCATTTCTTATCTATTGGTTGATTATCTATTTGAATTGGTTTGATTTCTACTATTCGATCGACTAGTTACCCCGTCTAAGGCGATTTAGATCGTCTGGTCTTTTCGCCCCAAAACAATTTGGCGCCCACCGTGGGGCAACTTGCCGATCACTCTCTTGAAACCTTTCAAACATGACTATCGACCCACCTACCAACACCAAAGAGCCAAGCCTCGGGGACAACATCCAAGCTCAAGGAAACATGACCCCTACCGGAAATCCTACTCTAACCCAATTCCAAGAGCTTTCCCAAAAAATGACCGCCCTCCAAGAGGAACTAGCCCAGCAACGCCAAAAGACCGAAACCCTAGCCACCTTGTCGGCCCAATCCGAAGCCGAGATCGCACAACTAACCCGTGAAAATGAGTCTCTTAAGTCGCAGGTACAATCAATGGCCTCAGGGTCTAGGAACATGCCTATCCACAGCAGCGTCCGAACGCGCCTCAACATGGATAGCATCGAGCCGACACCTCCGAGCATACGTCGATCCAGACACATAGAGGGTACATCTCGAACTCATTTTGCTAATCCGTTTTCGACTAACAATGTCACTTTTTCCACACCGATCGGGTTGGCAGGGACCCGAATCGATGAGCCGCAGGTTACCAATCCGCCAGACATCCTCGCTCTTGTCCAGCAGACACTCGACCGACACATGAAGACGATCGACGATCACTTCACCAGGCTTCCAGGGGTCCCGCAACCAATCGAGAAGGAAGCGTCCGGCGGATTCGAAGAATCCCCGTTCGTCGAAGAAATCGCTAGGGTCGAGATTCCCAAGAAGTTTCATCTCCCCAACATGGCGACATTCGACGGCACCAGCGACCCAGATGACCATATCTCTCTCTATAAACAAAAACTAATGGCTGCATCCATTTCAAGGGAGAGCCGCGAGGCTGTCATGTGTAAAAGTTTTGGCACAACCTTCGCGGGTCCCGCACTAACTTGGTTTATGCGTTTGCCTCAGGGAATGATTGCATCGTTCGCAGATCTGGTCAACTCTTTCAAGAGTCAGTTCGCCAGCAGTCGGAGGCTCGAGAGACAATCAAGTGACCTCTACCGAGTCACACAAAGGTATAACGAACCTCTCCGAAATTACCTCAACAGGTACAATAAAGAGAAAGTGGTGATCCCCCATTGCGACGTCACCACCTCCATCGAAGCCTTCCGACAAGGTCTGATCCAAGACAGCAATCTCTACAACGAGATCACCAAGTACCCGTGTAGAAGTTTCGAAGATGTCCAGGCCAAAACCATGGCCGAGGTAAGATTGGAAGAGGACCGTGAGTCACGGAAAGCCTCACACGGATCCGATCCATCCAATCGTAAAAACCCCTCCGACAACCGTCGAGACAGACGTCATCATCCCTATTCTCGTAATCGAAATGAGCCGAACCATGTAAACTCTTTCTATGACAGATCACAGGATTGGAGAGACGGTCCGGCGTTGCCTCTCAGGGTCCAATCTTATAACTTCAATGTTTCCGTGTCAGAGCTCGTCAAGAGTTTCGACAAATATGGGAAAGAGGTAAGATGGCCCCGAAAGAGCGACCGACCGGACGTCAAGAAGGACATGAGCCGATGGTGCGAATTCCACGGCGACCACGGTCATTCGACCGACGAGTGCATCGCCCTACGAAAGGAGGTCGCTAGACTACTCGCGCAGGGGCTCTTGCGTGACATAATCTCGGAGCGAGCAAAAGCCACCATGGAACGGCGAGACCAGGTAAAGCAAAACAAACCCCCATCTCCTGTCCATATGAAAGTTGTCAACACTATTTCAGGTGGTTTGGATATATGTGGAAACACATACTCCGCGGCTAAGCGGCATGCAAAGGAAAGCAAGGGCGATAAGCCCGAAGCGTCGGAATTCAAGCCAAGAAAGGTCTCCGACCTTCCAACGGTCACATTCGATGAGTCCGACTCCGACGGATCAGAAGGTCATCACGACAGTCTGGTAATCTCTTTGTCCATTGGCAATTGCTTAATACGAAGAGTACTAATCGATACAGGGAGTTCAACCAATCTTTTAACCCTCGACGCCCTTAAAGAAATGGGTCTGACTGAAAACGACCTAGTCAAAAAATCAACTCCATTGGTCGGGTTCAGCGGTGAAGTTAAACATACGACTGGCGAAATCATCCTAACTACATACGCTGGGGGAATCAACCAACAGGTGAAATTCTCAGTCCTAGATTGTTCGTCTCCCTATAATTGTATTCTTGGCAGGCCATGGATACACGCTATGAAGGCGGTACCCTCGATGTACCATCAAGTCATCAAATTCCCCACTGAATGGGGAGTCCAAGAAATCAAGGGAGATCAAAGGACCGCTAAGGAGTGCTACGTCGCCTCTATGAAAAGCACCGTCGAACACAAGACCGCATAGCAACCACAGAGCGGCGAAGGACCTAGTCGGTACATTGAACCAGAAATGGAAAAGCTCGATGAGATCGTACTAGATCCTTCAAAGCCAAACCAAACGGTAAGGGTCGGGTCGGACCTGGACGACTCGACCAGGCAACAACTCCTCGATTTTCCCAAGACCAATGCCGACTGTTTTGCATGGTCGCATGAGGACATGGTCGGAATATCTCCAAATATTATTACTCATAAATTAAATGTAGATCCATCTCATCCCCCTTTCAAGCAAAAACACAGAAAGTTCGCCCCCGAGCGGAACAAGATAGTCGACGACGAAGTCAAAAGCTTATTAGAAACAAGGAAGATAAGGGAGGTCCACTACCCCGAGTGGCTAGCCAACGTAGTCGTAGTCCAGAAGAAGAATGGCAAGTGGAGAGTTTGCATCGACTTCACAGATCTCAACAAAGTTTGTCCTAAAGACTCGTTCCCGCTACCCCACATCGACGCCATGGTCGATGCTATGGCGGGACACGAAATGCTTACCTTCATGAACGCTTTCAGTGGCTACAACCAAATCCTCATGGAACCAGAAGACCAAGAAAAGACAGCGTTCGTCACTAGCCAAGGTATCTATTGTTACAAAGTAATGCCATTTGGTCTAAAAAATGCAAGGGCTACGTATCAACGACTAGTCAACAAAATGTTCAAAGACCAGATTGGGGACACGATGGAAGTCTACATAGACGACATGTTGGTCAAGTCAAAAAGGAAAGAAGATCATATAGACCACCTTCGTGACAACTTCGAGGTGCTAAAAAGGTACAAAATGAAACTAAACCCTACTAAGTGTTCCTTCGGAGTGTCGTCAGGAAAGTTCTTGGGGTACATGGTGACACAAAGAGGAATAGAAGCCAGCCCAGAACAGATCAAGGCTCTCATCAACCTTCGATCCCCCCGATGCATCAAGGACATACAGAAACTTACGGGTCGGATAGCAGCCCTGAATAGATTCATCTTAAAGTTGTCCGACAAGTGCAAACTCTTCCACGACGCTCTCAAGAAGAATAAGTCCTTTCAATGGACGGAAGAACACGAAACAGCATTCCAGAACTTGAAGGAGTACCTGGCCAGTCCCATGTTATTGACCAAACCCAAAGGCGACGAGCCTTTATTTCTATACCTAGCAGTGTCACAATCGGCCGTAAGCGCAGTACTGGTCAGAGAAGAAGACGGCAAGCAGTCACCGATATACTACGTCAGTCGGACGCTATTACCGGCAGAAACAAGGTATTCGTCGCTTGAAAAGCTCGTACTATCATTGGTAATGGCCTCGAACAAACTCAAACCCTATTTCGAATTCCATACTATTATTGTCCGCACTAATCATCCCATGAGAGCGATCATGAGGAAGCCCGAGTTCACAGGACGAATGACCAAGTGGGCCATACACCTCAGCGGTTACGACATCGAGTATGAACCCAGGACGACAATCAAGTCGTATGCCTTAGCCGACTTTGTAGCAGATTTCAGCCCGACCCTAGAGCAAGAAGCCACAAGAGAAGCAACACAACTGCTCGCAACAGAAGAAACAGGCACATGGGAACTCCACACCGATGGTGCATCGAACGCCAGAGGATCGGGGCTAGGGGTCGTGCTGAAATCGCCACAAGGGGACAAGATAGCCCAAGCTGTAAGATGTGAGTGGGACGCAACTAACAACGAAGCTGAGTATGAGGCACTCATATTCGGACTCATCCTAGCTCACGACCTAGGGGTTCGAGAGATCGAAGTCATTTGCGACTCCCTGCTGGTCGTGAACCAGATACAAGGGTCGTACAGCGCCAAAGACGTCAGAATGATAGCCTACCGAAGTAGCTAAAAAGCTGATCAGATAGTTCCAAACGTTCGACATCAGACAGGTACCCAGGGATCTTAACTCCCAAGCTGACGCACTTGCCAACCTAGGATCCGCCTTGGACCCGAAAGAATTTCCATACATACCATTGGCACACATCATGACACCAGCCGTCCCAAGGACATCCGTCGAATCGACTACACTAGTAGAAGAGCTGGTCGCTGTGGAGATGGGCGATCGACCAGAAGAAGACATTCTCAACACCGACAACGATTGGATGCTACCCTACGTCAAGTGGTTAAAAGACGACATCCTTCCCGACGATAAAACAGAAGCAAAAAGGCTCAAGGTACAAGCACTCTCTTTCGATATCCTAGATAACATCTTGTACAAAAGGTCTGTCACAGGAATACTCCTGCGATGCCTCAAGACTCCGGAAGTCGGACGCATCCTACAATCGCTACACGAAGGAGAATGTGGAAACCATACCGGCGGACGAAGCCTCTCAGGGAAAGCCCTGCGAAACGGGTACTACTGGCCCATGATGAACAAAGACGCTATGGAGTACACCAAAATATGCGACGCCTGTCAGCGACACGTGCCCGTCCATCATCAACCTTCAGAGCTCCTCCATCGGACTCTGGCTCCATGGCCCTTTATGAGGTGGGGAATGGACATTGTCGGGAAGCTCCCACCCGCGTCGGGTCAAAGAGTCTTCTTCCTTGCCATGACGGACTACTTTTCTAAGTGGATCGAAGCCGAAGCCTACAGAGAGGTAAAAGATCAACACGCCATTTCATTCATAAAACGCAATATCTTGTGCAGATTTGGCGTCCCATCAGAAATCGTGTGCGACAATGGTTCCCAATTCATTAGTCATAAGACTCGAGCCTTCTGCGACCAATGGAACATCAAATTGGTCACGTCCACACCTCGGTACCCATAATCCAACGGACAAGCTGAGTCCAGTAATAAAATCATCATCAACAACCTCAAGAAACGTCTCACTGGGGCTAAAGGCAAATGGGCAGACGAACTCCAATTCATTCTCTGGTCAGACAGGACTACTCCAAAAAATGTGACCGGACAATCACCTTTCTCTCTCGTCTACGGGAGTGAGGCAGTCATTCCGGCCGAGTTATTGGTTCTGACCGCCCGTTGCAACCTTCAGACAAACAAGCAAAATGACGTCGAACTAGCACACAACCTAGACACGGTGGACGAGATCAGAGAAAGAGCCTGAATTAGGATGGTCAGGTTCCAACAACAGGTCACAAGGAGTTACAACAAGAACGTCCGGATCAAAGCATTCAAAGTCAGAGATTGGGTCCTCAGAAAAACGTTCCAGAATACCAAAAGTCCATCCGACGGAAAGCTCGCACCACAATGGGAAGGACCCTACTTAATCACCGAAGTAGTGGGACAAGGAGCATATCAGTTAGAAGACAAAGATGGACGACCAATCCCAAGAAGTTGGAACGCGACACATCTGAAGCTATACCATTTCTGAATCAAACGAGGTAAGACATCTCATAACTTCATACATCGTTTATTATCGCATACACATCTCAATTCATTAAAAAACTAGCATTCGACACTAAGTGAGGACCTCCTCCTTACAAAAACATGAATGCATAACATCATTGACACATACATTGGATCCAGTCATCCGCGAAAAGCGCTTACATTACATCTACACGATCGATCGGAACACGGGGAGATGAACAACACAGGCACGTCGGCACACCACCTGCCTTATACAAAACATAAGGTAAGACACCTTATTACATTCACGCAATAGAGACATATTGCTTACCTCCCCGGCATAAAGTCATGACTAACACATACACAAACATTTACAGGCCTTCTTTAAACACATACATACGGCGAGCCCCACTCGACGGAGCACACAGGCGAAACCGACATACAAAATACACAGCGTCATCGACAATTTCCATGAAAGTCTGACAACATGTACGAAGCAAACAAACATACAATTCTATGTGTAGAAACAGATTGCATCAAATAAAATTACGAGCATTTTTATACAAAAATGCGACCCGCGATAGTAGACGGGTCGCCAAAACACATTGTTTGCCTACGCACACGTAGGACTTCAGAAACATCTGTTAAAAACATTATGTGACCCGCGATGGTAGACGGATCGCCAAAACACATAATATCCAAACCCACACACAGGTGGGGCAACAAGTCAGACTACATAAGAAAGATAAATCAGGCATCAGGAACGACGGCACCACCTTCGACAGGGGCTGGCTCTAGAGAAATCTGAGGATTAACTGGCTCAACATTGCCGGAATGGACCTCATCTTCGCCATCACTCCCATCCGCAGCTTCCTCTCCAACGCCAGCCAACTGGAAAAGCTCTTGACCAGGATTCCCCTTTGGGAACATGGAGTCCAAGGTCTTCTTCTCCGCCTTCAGATCCCAGAGCTCATGCTTACCTTCATCAAACTCCTCTATCATCTCAACACGCGACTTCAATGCATAAAAAGCACCGACGTCGCCTGCGATCTGGCCAGCTGCGATCTAAGCCTGCTTCACCTCCTCCTCGACACATGATCGACTCTCGTCAAGCTCTTTCCGGCATATGACTAACTCCTCCTGACAACTCTTCAGCTCCCTAGCAAAGCGATGCTCAGCCTCACGACAACGACTCTCCGCCCCCTCTAGCTTGCTCCTCAAAGACGCGAGGGCGGACTCCGACTTAGCAGCCCTTTCCTCGGCCTTGACAACCATCATCTTGATGCCAGAGTATGCCCCCAAGAGATACTGAAAGGTCTACAAAAAAATGCATAACAACAATCAGAGAACTCAGTCGACAAAAGGGAAGGAAAAACGAAAACAAAGACGACTTACCCTCCACGCGAAACACCCCGCTTCACCAATACAGTCCAGGGGAGAGATGTCGTCGACTTCCGACTTCAGAGTCGGATCCTGGGCATGAAAGAGGTCGGCAATCGATTGACCGACCGCACCAATCTTGTCGATCCCTTCAACGGTCGCCTCTCTCTTCCTAGGAACCTCATCTGCCTTAACATCACCAGAGGGAGCGCCCGCTTTCCTCTTGGAGCCAACTCTGACTTGAGGCGTCGGGTCCATCGGAACTGACTTGTTCGATGTAACTTTGGCTGCCACCCTCCTCTGCTCAATCAGACCCTTTCCAGACACTCCTCTCAAACGAGCACTTGTTCGACCACCAGGAGAAGCTGACACGACAGACGACATGAAAAAGTAATGAAGCATGCGAAGAAGTAAAAAAGGAACAGAGAGGACTCCAAAGATCGGAAATTTACTCTTGACACGAGACGACGAGACAGTCGACATATCGTCTTGAGCGGCAGGGGAAGACGATAACAGATTAACGTTGACAAAACTTCTCTCCGATGCAGAAACGCTAAGGACAATCCTTGACAAACCCTCCGACTGAGTATCCATCTCCAGATCTTCCGCCTCAGGAACTACAAAAAAGAAAAGTTAAAGCAAAAAGTTAAGACACACAAATAAGCAAAAGAGAGGATAAATACATACTCTCTACTCGCCACTCCGTCAACAAGAACGAGCACTCTCCCCCCTTCTCCAGAGATGAACGCTCGACAAAAAAGAACTTCGACCCCCATCCGCGGTCATTTACGTCAAGATTAAGCACCAAAGGCTTCCGACCCTGTCGAATACGCAACTGAACACGGGAAGAACTCTTCGACCCAAGGAAGTAATTGTACCACAAGGCGTCGAAATCGAAACCAGCCCCAGATCGAGCGTTTACAAGATCCAGAACCCTAAGAACCCTCCATGCCTGTGGCATCACCTGACATGGCGCCATCGCCAAAGTAGCCAGGAAGTCCCTGACGAGAGGAGAAAAGGGAAACCTGTGACCAATCCGAAACGGGTAAGCATAGAAGCAGACCCAGCCATCGTACCGAGCATCGGCCCTCTCGTCTGGGTGAGGCAGCCTTGCAACCGTCTCCGGAGGAAAACCCCCAACTTGAAGGACCTGCTCTAGCTCCATCTAGGACAGAGTACTTGTCAGAGCGTCGGACTCCTTCAGAATGAAAAGGGGAGGAGCCTCGTCCTTGCGCGAGTCCGAGTGAGTCGCCGATGACTTCGAAGATTCGCTAGACACCATGTCTAAGACAGAAAGAGGAGGAAATCGAAAAGCTATAATGGGAGAACGAAAGAAACCTACCAGAGAAAACTTGCAAGAGAAGAAGAGTGAAGTCAAATCGCCAAAGGTCTGCTCCGAATTTATGGAGGGAGATGATGAATTTGCAGAAACGTCGCGTCACTCCCGCCACGTAGCCCTGGGCAGCCACGCCAAAAAAGGATGGTAGAGATTATGGCTTAGGAAGTTCCCTTGGATTCCGCCCACTAGCCTTGTCGAATCCCAAAGCAACTTGGGGCTATTGTTGGGCCCAGCACCTCCTTTGGAAGACGGATCAGGCAGGATAGGCCCAGGCCCAAGACGAGTCGAAAGAACAGAGGAAAAACACAGACGAGTCATCGAAGCCTTCCCAGTCAAACGCTATCCGACAAATCACGAAGATCTCGTGGAGCATTAAATGCTGGATCGACGAAACGGTAAAAAGCATTCAAGCACCAGAGTAATGGCAACATTAGAAGCAGAATCCCAGAAATCACTCTCGGCATTGAAGGCAGGATATGGCTGAATCATAAGAAAACGGTCAGAAAAGACACTTACCATATGGGGATTCGGTGGAGATAAGAGGGGAACATGAGCTGGAAAAGAGAGGATATAGCGCATTCTCGCGCATAATCAACTCTGAAAATACGCACATATAAGCTCTGAATCGCCACCACTTACTCTGCCCGGAACGCCGTTTCACGTCCATCGGTCGAACATCATCATCCCCGGTCGAGTCTGCTCCGACCTACTTCTCTCTAAGGATAAGTTGTAACCCGACTTGTTTCAATCATCAACACGTTAATAAAATTACATTGTTTCCTTGCATTTCTTATCTATTGGTTGATTATCTATTTGAATTGGTTTGATTTCTACTATTCGATCGACTAGTTACCCCATCTAAGACGATTTAGATCGTTTGGTCTTTTCGCCCCAAAATAGTTGACCTAATGGGCTGGACTCTCTAGTTACTAAATTTGTCGACCCATTTAACATAAATGGAAACCATCCAGAATTAGCAGTTACTAAAAATAGAAATATTGTTTATAGAAATGTCCAGAAATAGTAAATTTCCTAAATCGAGCTCAGACTGGATGTAGCTGTAGAGGAGTCTCAAGGTGAGCGTCTCATGGCGTCTTCCTCCTCTGTAGCTGACATAGAGGGCAGGGTCACATCAATGACCTACCCTTATTCGAATATAAGTGATGGCACACTTAGCTAGTTTTGTTATTCGGGATTCGTCCCATGATATTCTTGTATGAAGATGATGTGGATTAAAAGCTTTAACGTAATGCACGTTTTGAAATTAAAGAAGATAAGTGCCTCTATGCACATAATTAATATACTTCGGGCGAGAATTACAACGTGGAAACCGCTCGGACTCCTGTCTAAGAAGGTCATCTTACCAATATGAATTTACACAACACGCATGCGATGAGGTTGGTTAAGGATCTGATTATTCAAAGGAGTCGTTTTTAAACCTTTTGTGATAATTATAAATGTTCCCAAACAAATACATATAATTCCCATAAGACTCAAATTCATTGGAGTCTTCTCTTGAATCATGCATATTCCTTTGTTTGAGTGAAAGTATATTAGTTATATACCATTTATCGAGTATTATTCAAGAAACAAGGGTAGTAACTATATAGGACTACATAGAACCTCACATAAATACCCTTGTATAGTCTTTCATTAGACTAACCAACATTTCTTTTTCCTTACTTGGTTGGCTGGTGTCATCAGTCCCATACGACACATCAGGTAATTCCTCCAAGTGTGAAGAAGCAAGATACCGACGTTGAAGGCAGCTGTTGTTTTGATATTTTGTTTACAATAAGGTTGAAGATCCTGAAGTTAGATTTTAGGTTTATCAATTATTATGTAATTTTGGTAATTTCTATTAAGTCATTCGCTACTATCTTTGATATCTTATTTAGTTGTCATTTTTTGCAACGTCGTTTGTAAGACATTTTGATTAATTTATGAATGTTTACGTTTTACTTTATATTTACGATCAATACTGTAAGTCTTGGGTGATTTCGGATATACTTTTGAGGTCATTGGTGGTAATATTCCTAAGGTAATTTAGGGGTGTTACAACATATTTAAGAAGATTGTCGACATCTACTCACATGTTGGTGCTTCTTTCGTTGATTTCAAGAACCACTGATGAGATATGTTGGCTTACATCGGCGGCTCCGATGCACTGATGACGATTAACAGATTTTTCAAAAAAAAAGGAGCTATCCTATGCATTTTCTTCGATTACGACGTCGATTCGACAAACCGCTTGACCCGGTTGTTTTGGTGTGATCCTGTCTCATGCAAGAACTTTTCCTCATCAGTGATGTTGTATCATTTGACGCGACCTACCACACCAATAGGTTTCTTTGTACATTTTTGTTTGGTGGTCCCTCGCCTTGTACTTTTCATTTCATTTCTTGTAATTCTTATTTGTTCATGAACATGTTCTACATTTTTATGAGCCTACAACATGTATTCATTAACCTTATCATCACATTGTTAGTTGTTGCTCTTGTCATTTTATTATTAATGAACATGATACATACTTCTTATGAACCTTCATATCGGTGTTTATGAACCTAGTTTTCAGCCACGTTAACACGTTTCTTAGATATTGATTTCTTATCCATCAACACTATGCAAGTACAATCTGATATTTGTTCCTTTCACCAAGATGGATCACCACAAGACGAGTGTTACATGTGTTGTTGGATTAATATTCAAAGAGGACTCTGGGTCGTACGTGTGGTCATTGGAAAAATTCAAGGAAGCTATGGTACATGAGCCTAAGATTATTGTGACGGACCAAGATGCGTCCATGAAGAGTGCGATTGAGAAGATTTCCCACGATCTCGCCATCGGCTTTTCATGTGGCGTATCCTGAGAAAAGTACCCGAAAAGATGAAATACGATACTACCGTAGGGGATGTGTTCTGCAGTTCAACAATATCGTTTGGAGCCATGATTTGGAACCAACAGAGTTTGAGGCGTGATGGACAACCTTGTTGGACGAATACCCATTGTTAAATCAAAGGTGGTTGGACGACATGTTTGTGATCCGCCACTACTGGATCCCGACTTAATTCATAGACATCATGTTTGGTGGTTTGATCAGGACAACATCCATTTTCGAGTCTGCGAACAATTATTTCAGACACTTTACAGACATATATTACTGTCTTGTTGAGCTAGCTAATGCATTTCGATATCGCTATGGACAGTTAGAGACACAATCAGGCAAAGTTGCACCACGAATATTTGGACATGCGCCCCGAACTGAAGACATTGTTGAGTTTAGAGAAGCACGCTTTTGAGGTGTACACATTTTCTATGTTCTTACAACTTCAGCAGGAAATTTGTGCTGTTGGATACTCGTGTCGCATGGTCACCATGTCCGACATCAATGGTACGAAAGCATATGGCATCAAGGAAGGATATTTAAAAGAAGTGGAGGTAGAGCATTTGGTAACGGATGATGACTTCTCATGTAGTTGGAGGATGTTTCAACGCCTTGGATTGCCTTGTCGTCATCTGATTTTTGTCTTCAGAAACTTTGATTCGGAGAGGATCCCGACCATATACGTCCTCTCGCGTTGGACAAAGGATGCAAATATAACCCCTATTTTCACAATCGATGATACCGTTGTCAATCAATGCGTGGCCATGGAAGAGAGGGAGGTGCTAATAAGTGGGATGATTTTCAACTCTTACAACTATGTTGGGCTTCTAGAAGACAAGTCGGAGCTGCTGAAACAATTTTCATCATTTTTGAAGGAGAAAAAGGCATTCTTTCTTTGTGTGTGCGGGGATGATTGTAGCGATGGGACTTGGAACCGACAGAACCTGGAGTCGTACACAAGAGTTGAAATCCCTGCTGAGGTTAACATTATACCACCGGAGCAAGCTAAGAACCAGGGAAGCGACCAGCATATCCGTAGTGGTAGATAGATATTCATGGATGCTAGTCATTACGACAAACGACGTTGCGGGAAGTGCAAGAAGTATACCAATCACAATAGTCGCACTTGTAATGAAGTGCTAGATTCTTAGGAGTTTTTAACTACATTTTTTTAGCATTTTACTTGGTGTGTGATACAAGATTCTCTTTTTAATTGTTTTGCTCTTATGGATTATAAATTTTGGGGGCATATGTTCATTTTTACTACACCTTATACAACATTTACTTTAACTCACAGTCCACACATGTTAATTTATATGAACCTTTAGGTTCAACTTCATGAACCAACAAGTAAAAACTCGTGAACCTACCATACTATCTACTTGAACCCACACTTTTTATTATATGAACCTTTAGGTCACATGAACTGGCAGTTAAAAGCACATGAACTTGAAGACCAAAAAACATGAACTTCATACATTAACTACATGAACCTTCTAACACACTTACTTGAATCCAGTCCCCACGTGCTAAATTATATGAGCCTTTAAGTTCAATTTCATGAACCATCAAGTCAAAACATATGAACCTTCAAGTTTAGTTTTGAACTAGTTTAAACACAATTCTCAGCATTTAAATTCAGTTTCATGAACCAGCAAGTCAAAACATATGGATCATTCTCAGGACCCATGTTGAAGTTATTCATGTAGTTCACTTCTCCCTGAGACTCGTTTTGGGAAGCAAAAAGATAAGAGGAATAAATAGTGTTATCATCTTCTTCACAAAACCTGACAAGCTACACCAGAAACAATCCGTGTGGATTGTCCTACACCCTGCCCTTGAGACTTTTGCATCAATTGACTCAATCTTTTGATCTCATAAGCCATAGAATCTATATGAGCTTGGTGGTGTGTATGTGAACTGACCTCATACATGCCTATAAACCTCTTGGAACTTGAAGAAGAGGAGAATTATCATAATAATGAGAGTGTTGAGCAGTACTCTCAATCAAGTTCCAAGCATCATCAATCTCTATATTCATAATTCTGCCACTTGTTAAAGTATCAATGATTAACCTAGTAGAACTATCAAAAGCATTATAGAAGACATGAAGCATACTCCATGTAGGGTGCCCGGCCATGATGGGGGCACAACATAACCAACTCTTTGAATATCTCCCATCCTTCATACATAGACTCTCCATCCTTCATCTGGAAGGCAGTAATCTGATTCATCATCTCAGCAGTCTTCTTGGGTGGGAAATACTTGTTCATGAAGGCCTTGGCTAACTCATCCCAAGTCGTTATGGAACCTTGAGGCAGTGCCTTGAACCAAGCTTTGGCCATGTCTCGTAGAGATAATGAGAAAGCGCGTAGCAGAAGCACATCCTGGGACACCTCATGAATCTTCACTGTGTCCATCAACTCTTGAAAAGTATTCAGATTTTGGTGTGGATTCTCAAATGGTAGACCTCCAAATTGATTTTGCTGAACCATGTTGATCAGCAAAGGTTTCAGCTCAAAATTTCGGGAATGCACTGGTGGTCGGACCACACTAGAAATAAGACCAAGGTGATTTGACATCAAATAATCACCAAGCGTCATGCGTGCAAGCTGAATTTCCCGAAATCCGTAAGAAGAGAGATTCGTTTGATTAACAACTAAGAAACAAGAATTGTAAAAGATGGTTGTAAACAATTGGGGAGACAATTCTAGGACTAGGGATCCCCACAATAATGTCTTGGTAAACTTACAAACTTCTGTCTGAAAATAGTCTGAACCTGTCTGAAGGTAAGCTATCTAAAGTCTCTACTAACTCATTTAAGACGATAAAAGATGTTCCTAAATTCCAACTAACAATCGTTGTCATGCAGAGCTACTCAGATCTAGACCCTTTGGACACTTAGAATCTAGGATCAAACTGGGTTAACATCCGTTATCGCGCTCCACCAAGTCCAAACAAGCATAGGGTTTCTATGATAGCTTAGGATTCCACAAGAGTGATTAGGTTGATGTCGCACAAATAATACTAAGGTTCAATTCCTAGCGATATGATAAAGTAATCTCATTTCAGACTCATATCATATATGAGTCATCTATTAAGGTTATCTCCTTTCAGACCCAAACCTAATAGAAATCTAATCAACTTTCATCAATTGCATTAAGAACTCTAGGATTGAATCAAACAAGGTTTCAAATTTCAATTTAGACTAATATCATGCATAAGTCTACCAATTCATTATTGGGATCACCCCAACCCTAGAATTATGGAATTAGCCAGACATGCTTGTAGAAAAAATAAAAAAACATCATATGAATAAATTAAATCATTCAACTAGATTAGAAGAAGAGAAATACTTGATCAAATCCAGTGAAACAATCTCCAATCTTCAGAAATCTTCAAAAGAACTCCAAAAAATACCTAGGGCTAGAAATAGTCGCAAAAAGTGGCAGCAGAGGCTGCCAATAAACCCTAGAAAAAATACTTATAGCATCAAAAAATAATAAGGGGCAAAACAATAACAAGTTCAGGCAGCGGGCAACATGACACGATCGGTGACAAACCGTGCACGGTTTGTTACTAACCGTGCACTTTAACTAAGAGGGGGTTGTCGCTGACCGACAAGTTTTGTCACTGACCGTGAAGATCTCCTTACGTTCGTCATGGTTGGTGTCAGACCATGCACAGTCAGTCACTAACCGTGCATGTCGTCTGAGTGTTCGACACAGCTTGGCATTACGCGTTACTGGCCGTGCATCTAGTGTAGATGGTCGTGCACTTCTATAATATTCCTCGAGGGCATGAATAGTTCATCTTCTTGGCATTCCTCGGCACGGTAGCTTCCCCCAAAGATGTCCAGACCGTGTAGCATAACTCCATTACCCACAAAACTACCTGAAAACATGCAAAGACTCGTGTAGACATCCAAGCTAAAAAAATGATGCAACTAACTAAAAATGCAATATAATAACATGAAAAAGCCTGAAGGTAAAGCCAAAATCATGTCCTAAACATGTATAAAATGGATGTTGTCACTCCTCATTCAATCTTGTTGTACCTGATCCTATGCATCGCCTCAGTCTTCATGTTATTGACATCCAAGGTAATAATGGCATGTACGTATTTGGTCCTCAATGTTTTGATGCACTTCTTCTTGTTTTTCTTTGTCATTTCGTCCTCCCATGACTCAGCTGGTGTTCGTGTGAACATCTCCACCTGCCTCATTGCATAAACTCCAGAGTTTATCTTGTCGCTCGGTTGCGCCCATGGTAGCCGAACCATTGATGCTTTTTTTCTCAACAACTAAAATCGACTTGGCTCTCTTATACAACCTTGTCGTGCTTAGGAAATTCGCAACTAGCGTCGCCTGAGTAAAAGAACAACAAATAATTTGTGGTATTTAGTTC
This sequence comes from Rheum nobile, assembly GCA_027886185.1. Taxonomy (NCBI): domain Eukaryota; kingdom Viridiplantae; phylum Streptophyta; class Magnoliopsida; order Caryophyllales; family Polygonaceae; genus Rheum; species Rheum nobile. Next base: position 4,157,541 of record WOAB01000595.1, on the reverse strand, counting down.
ACTTGTATCGTTAGACAAACAAAAATGATAAATTAACCATTCGAATGTTCTTGCGCCCTTACCGACTTTTGTATTGTGTCTGCATAGAGTTTCATCCCGCCGTCGTTGTGCACATTGTCTACCAAATGTATTGTACCATTTTTTATGTCGAACGAAATCACATAATAGTGATCATTGTTCAACACGACATGTACAAGAACCTACAAGCACATCATTTATTAGACAAATATATGTTTTACAGGAAAAATAAATATGCATTTTCTTGTGTTAATGATTACCATGTTGTTGTCTTTGATCATCTTTCCATGTATCAACCCCACAATTGATCCATATTTGTCATAAAATTGAGGAATGCGTTCTTCATCTGTTTGCATGTTTTAAAATGCACATGTTTGGTTATCATTTTTAGCCACAAATTCATGAACATGGAGTCCATCACATATGAACCTCTCATGTGTATTGCAATCCTCCAGATGCCATGCAAACATGAGTTCATGAACCTACAACTCAATCCATGTGAACCTTACATAATAAGTTCTTGAACCACACATGCAAAAAACATTCGACAATCCAACAACTTTACTAAACCACAATTTTCCAATTTCCTATTTCAATATTTTCACAAGCCATTCACTTTCACCATATCAACAAACGCAACATGAATGCATATATATGAACCAAATAGAAATATTTGAATATTTGTTAAAGGATTACTCTATACAAACTCTTACCGTGTGGTAGACGTATAGAAAGATCCCATTTGGCTTGTTGCTGTTTCTTGCTTGTTCATTGTAGTTCAAAACACTAGTCCATGCATCAACTACCTTGTAGTGCATATCCAATTCCATGGTATTGAATTTAATCCTCGTAGTTTTACACATCCCGTGCTTGAACATGACCTCAATATTCAAGTATTGAAGAAACAAATTATTCCTTATATTAGTCTTCAATAGTAAAGTGTAAGCTGTAGTAATTGAAATTGAGGCAAGCATTAAGAAAAAAAACTCACCAATCATCGGAACACTTGCGGTCCACATACTCCCAAACAAATTTCTACTTCTCATTTGGCTTCACCAAAAATGTATACGGTTCTATTTTTGTACGGGCTTTTTAGTGTTTCGGTCAACTTCTTATCCCTAGGCCTTGTAACCGCGTCAACTTGCATCTTTGTACTTGTGAGTTTGCTTTTCCCTTTCACTTGCATCATGTTATGTGTTTAAAGCTAATAAAAATGATAATGCACACTAATAAAACATGTTTTTTGTCTGTGCTTCACCAACCTTTTGTTCTTTATTCTTTTCCATTGGTTGTTCGTCTACTTCAGCTACTTTCTCCTTTCCCTTGCCGTTTCCTTTCTCATTTTAAGAGAACAACAAGTTAAATAATGCATTATGATATTGTAGGGGAAAAATACCCATTTTATAGTTTTATAGTATGAACCTCAAAGAATACATTCATGAACTTCATATTTGCAATATATGAACCTTATTGACCTTGGTGCTACCTATTGTTTTCATCAACCTTTCCTTTTTGCTATCACTCACATGCACTTCATAAATAGATTTCATGTATTCGTATTTTTAATGGATATGGTTATATATTAACTATAAAAGAAAATTCATTACTTGATCCCTATCTAGTTCATCCTTTTCTTGTGTTTTTTTGTGGTGGCTCCACATTTCCTGCCGTGACGCCTTCCTCCTGATTCATCGTCCATATTTCCATGTTATCCATCTCATCTGAGCTAATGAGCTTGAAACCGAGAGGCGTGAAATCTCCACATTCTTTGCCTTATTTTTAATCTTTTCTCGTTTCTTGCTCAGTTGTTGGAGTCCTTTCATTCCCCTAACTTCCACCCTCCTTTGTCTGGTCTTCAACAACCACCTCTTCTTCATTTTCATTGGTGTTCCCCTATTGTGATTTGGTCGGTTGCTCAGTTACTCTCATCAAATCTCCCGCTTCATCGTGTTGTGGCTTTTTTGCCATACTAATTGCCTGCTCTTGTCCTCCCCCAGTTGTGTCATCTTGCTACTTTTGTGTATTGATAAGCACTACTTTATAGGGCTTAACTAAGAGTTATTAGAGGGTTTTATTGGTGCCATCCAGGTAGAATTAGACACATTCTTGTGCATGGTGTTTGGGGGCGAAGTCTGGTGTTTTTGGAGGTGTATGAGCTATTTTGGATATCATAGGAGACACTGAGGAAGGAAGCCACCAAAAGAAGACGCCAAGGAAGTGAAGACTAGAGGTTATGAGGCGAAGCCAAGGAGTGAAGGCCGAGCATTAACCGCGACCGCGGGCAAGGGTGTCGCGATCGCGGGACTTCGGGGCATTCAGGATATTTCTACAGGCACGGAAGAATGCGAAGAGCGCGGAGCTACAAGCAACCGCGATCGCGGTCCATTACCCGCGATCGCGGGTCATCACGGCAGACTTATTTCGGGATTTCCCGAATCTATTTTTCCTAATTTCTTTATTTCATTTTAATTATTTTCGTTTTCTATTTTCAGTTGGGCTAGGTCATTTGTTAAGTCCACCTATTTATACTCTCTTAGTTTTAGGTTTTGAGAGAGAGATCTAGAGTTTTACATTTTTCAACTTTTCATTCTATGTTTATGAAGAACATGAGGAGGAACTAACCTTCTTGGTTCCGACTGGCAATTGAAGCATTCATTGGATTTTGGTTGTGAGACTATTATTCGTATTCGAGTTCCTTTGGTTTGTATTATCTCTTTTAAGCTTATTCTTATTGAATCTTACTGATTTCACTAGCCTGCGTAACTAGTTGTTATTGGTGATTTTCTGATTGCTAGGATTAGGAAACTGTTGGGCTAACGTCCTATTCTGTTGTAGCAACTGCGATTTGCATGACCTGGTTGAGATTGTTAATCGTAGGGAGAGATAATTGTATGTTGAATGCTTTTGGTTGAAGTGTTGCATGCATCCTGGTAATTCTTATGTGCAAAGCTGCCTTTGGGTTGAATCACTAGTGGTGCTAGGGTTATTCATTGGTAAGGGTTCTTAGGTCTGGTTGACCTATTAATCTACTCACGATCGGGACAGGAACAACCTTAGGAAGGAAGAAGAATTTGAGATAGTCTATGATTAACCATATTCTGTGAATTGTGGATATTTGCTAGAAGGAACGATTTTCCTTTATTTGATCCATCTTTAGATTTCGCAAAACCAAACCTCAAAACCCCCCTTTGTTACTACTGTTTGATTGGTATTTGATTTGTGACAGGAATACAGACACTTGTGATTCTCTTGGGATTTCGACCCTTGCTTACTTACTATACTAGTTTGGAAGTTGAGGTTTACTTTGATTTGGCATAACGACCTTAGGCCACGTCAAATTTGGCGCCGTTGCCGGGGAATCATTATCTGTTTTCTTGTGAATAGATTGAATATTGATCTTGTAGGGAACCTATCTTACGGTTCCCTCTAACATTACTAACTCTTGTTTTGTCGAGTGTAATTCACAACTTAGATAAATTCGGTGAAGAAATACAGTTATGGCACAAGGAAACCGAACATTGAGGCAATTAACAGCGCAGTACCCAGAGGAGCAACCTCTGGCTATCCAATTTCCGGAAATTCAGGAGGGCATGAATTTTGAGCTCAAGTCGGGATTGATCAATTTGTTACCTCATTTCAGAGGAACCGATGAGGAAAACCGGAACAAACACTTGCATGAATTCAATTCAGTCTGCACTAGTATGCAACCCCGGGGAGTTACTGAAAACCAAATCAAGTTGAGAGTCTTTCCTTTTTCTTTAAAAGATGCAGCAAAGGAATGGTTCTATTACTTGACCCCAGGCAGCATAGACACATGGGCAAAGATGAAGCAAACCTTTCTGGAAAAGTACTTTCCGGCAACAAAGCTCAATAGCCTGAAAAGAAGCATCAACAATATTGAACAATCTCAGGGCGAGCAGTTGTATGACTATTATGAGAGGTTCAGAAGGCTGGTGGTCAACTGTCCATTTCATGGGTATTCAGACCAAGACTTGGTGCTATATTTGTTTAGTGGATTGTTAGAAGAAGACCGTAGGTTGGTAAATGCCACCTGTGGGGGAAACATCCTGAACAAAACCCCCGTTGAAGCCTTCGAGGTCTTTTCCGAACTTTCTGAGAGTTCAAGGCAATACCGCTCAAGGGGTAAAGCAAGAACCACAAACATTCCTAAACCAGAAGTGCATGTTGTGCAAGAGGTGAACACCACAGAAATACAGTCTCAGCAACCACAGCCGGTATCTAATTAGAGCACACTGATGGCTCTCACCCAGACACTTCAAGCGTTAACACAAGTGGTGATTCAGGCCGGTGTAAACAATGCACAAGTAATGAAAGAAGGATTCTCTCAGCTCTCCCAGCAAAATTATACTCTGCACCAATCCTCTCAGCAATCTATATTAAGCTTGGGTGCATCACTGGGACAACCAACGCATTGGCCATCTGCAATGGCGGAAACTCAAAACAAGGACTGCGAACATCAGCAGGAAGCCAATGCAGTCACCTTGCGAAGTGGAAAAAGGGTGAATGACCCCTATGCTGTGGAAAAGGATGAAGCGCCAATAAGGGTTGCATGCTGGGAAGAACCGCGACCGCGGGGTGAAAACCGCGATCGCGGTTATATCACGGAAAAGGCGAGAAACAGCGAGGAGGAACCGTAATCGCGGGTCGAAAACCGCAATCGCGAGGCGGAAGATCGAGAATCAGAATATGTCGTCAGCGAACCGCGACCGCGGGGTGAAAACCGCGATCGCGGGTTGAACACGGAGGATTACACAGATTATATCCAGCCAGAATTTCCCCCGCTCAACCCTGAAAATCCGTCTGCACCATTTCCCGAGGCATTGAAGGAGAAAAGAAGGCCAAAGACTAACCAGGAGATCTTTGACATCTTCAGCAAATGTGAGGTAAATATTCCTCTCTTAAAACTAGTAGAGTCTGTGCCTAGTTATGCTAAATTCCTGAAAGAACTGTGCACAAATAAAAGAAGACAAAAGCTGAAGGGAAACCAAAAGATTCAGGTTAGTGAGAGAGTTTCTGCAGTTTTTCAGCAGTGAATGCCTCCCAAGTGCGGTGACCCTGGCATGTTCACTATTCCCTGTACAATAGGAGCCACCCATATAGAGAAAGCCATGCTAGATCTAGGCGCATCAATCAATGTGTTGCCATATTCTATATACAAAACCATGGGATTAGGACCACTTCAAGAAACAGGGATAGTATTGCAGTTAGCAGATAAGTCCAATGTTTATCCTAGAGGGGTAGTAGAAGATGTCTTAGTTATGGTAGACAGGCTTATTTTTCCCGCTGATTTCTATGTACTTAATATAGAGGATGACCCTCATGGAACCCCTATTCTCTTAGGACGGCCTTTCTTGAAAATCTCATGTACTAAGATTGATGTGAGCACTGGGACACTTAGTATGGAATTTGATGGGGACGAGGTCAAATTTAACATTCACGAAGCTATGAAACACCCCAATGATGAACATTCTCTTTGTACTATTGATGTGATTGATCCTATTATTCAAGACGTTTTTGATATCACATGTTTAAAGGAACTATATGCCGACTTAGAGAGTGACACTGTTAGTCCCTATGCGGAGATTTCTTTGCCTACTAACATGCAGGAGAAGGTAGCAGATTTGGACATGTGTGGGGGGAAGTCCCGTTCATAGTACATGGGGCGATGGCCCCCTTCCACTAACCGTACCCAGCGAGAAGCTGCTTCCTTCTATTGTGCAGGCACCCCCAAGTGAACTCAAGCAGCTACCAGATCACCTCAAGTATGCGTTCCTTGGAGAGAATGACACACTACCAGTCATCATCTCGAGCAAACTCTCCAAGGCACAGGAAGACAAACTGGTAGGAGTGCTCAAGGAACATAAGACGGCCCTGGGATGGACCATTGCAGACATTAAGGGACTCAACCCATCCACATGCATGCACAGGATTCTACTTGAGGGGGAGGCCAAACCATCTAGGCAACCCCAAAGGAGGCTCAACCCACCAATGATGGAGGTAGTGAAGAAGGAGGTGCTGAAACTCCTACAAGCTGGAATAATCTACCCCGTCTCCGATAGAAAATGGGTAAGCCCCACACAGGTGGTCCCAAAGAAAGGCGGCATCACTGTGGTAGAAAACCAGGACGGTGAGCTGGTCCCGACCAGAACACAGACAGGATGAAGGGTGTGCATAGATTACCGCAAGCTGAATGCGGTAACCAGGAAAGATCATTTCCCCCTCCCATTCATTGACCAGATGTTGGAGAGACTGGCAGGGCGACCATACTACTGTTTCCTAGATGGATATTCAGGCTACTTTCAGGTCCCCATTGCACCAGAAGACTAGGAGAAGACCACATTCACGTGTCCATTTGGCACATTTGCATACCGCAGAATGCCATTTGGCTTATGCAATGCACCTGGCACCTTCCAACGGTGTATGGTAAGTATCTTCTCTGAATTTGTAGAAGACTTTATTGAGGTTTTTATGGATGACTTCACAGTTCATGGAGATAGTTTTGACCTATGTTTAGATCACCTTTCCCGTGTCCTACAAAGATGTGTGGACACAAATTTGTGTCTAAATTCTGAAAAGTGTCATTTCATGGTAGAACAGGGAACAGTTTTAGGTCATATTGTCTCCGCCAAAGGAATTGAGGTCGATAAAGCAAAGGTTGATGTCATTCAATCTCTGCCTTATCCTACTAACGTGCGTGAAGTGAGGTCCTTTTTAGGCCATGTAGGGTTTTATCGCAGGTTTATCAAGGATTTCTCCAAGATCTCATCCCCTTTGTGCGAATTGATGAAGAATGATGTACCTTTTGATTGCAGCGAGGAATGCCAGAAGGCATTTGATGAGCTGAAGGCTCGCCTCACCAGTGCACCAATCATCCAGGCGCCAGACTGGGATCGCCCCTTTGAGATCATGTGCGATGCAAGTGATTATGCGGTTGGAGCAGTCCTGGGGCAGAAGGAGGGAAGAGCCTCCCATGTTATCCATTATTCATCCATGACCCTGAACGGAGCACAAAGGAACTACTCCACCACAGAGAAGGAGTTGCTAGCCGTGGTATTTTCACTGGAGAAGTTTCGGCCATACCTCCTAGGAACTAAAGTGATTATATACATTGATCATGTTGCACTTCGTTATCTCATGACGAAGAAGGAGGCCAAACCCCGGCTAATTCGATGGATTCTCCTACTTAGCGAATTTGATATAGAGATTAAAGACAAGAAGGGAGCGGAGAATCTCGTCGCTGATCATCTAAGCCGATTGGTGCATGAGGAGGACAAGCCAGAATACCAAGCACCCATTCGGGGAGACTTCCCAGACGACACGTTGTTCAGCGTGCAGGTCGAGAACAAACCGCGATCGCGGGGAGAAAGCCACAACCACGGGGCGTCGACCCAAAAGCAGGAGTCGGTCTGTAGCATGCTCGTGGTCGAGAAGAAACCGCGATCGCGGGTCATTAGCCGCGATCGCGGCACCCCAGTTCAACACACCGAAACTCTGTGGGCCCTGAATGGGCCTACACCATGGTATGCCCACATCGTCAACTTCCTCACCAGGGGTGAATTTCCCTCACGCTTCCCGAAAGCTCAAAGGGACAAGCTGCGAAGCGAGGCCAAACACTTCGTCTGGGATGACCCATACCTTTGGAAGCATTATGATGATCAAGTAATTCGACGATGCTTGCCAGACGATGAAGTGCAATCGGTCCTAGCGTTCTGCCACTCACATGCCTGTGGTGAACATTTCGGGCCCTCCAAAACAGCTCGGAAGGTGCTAGATTCAGGTTTCTTTTGGCCGCATATATTCCGGGATGCGCATTCCTTCTGCAAAGCATGTGATAGATGTCAGCACATGGGAAACATTTCCAGAAGAAATGAGATGCCACACTCACTCGTGATCTTCTGCGAGATTTTTGATGTCTGGGGGATCGACTTCATGGGTCCCTTCCCCAGCTCTTTTGGAAACCTGTACATACTGTTGGCCGTCGATTACGTCTCAAAATGGGTAGAAGCCAAGGCCACCAGGACAGACGATTCCAAAGTCATGGCGAAATTCCTCAAAGCAAACATCTTTGCACGCTTTGGAATCCCAAGAGCACTCATCAGTGACAAGGGTACTCATTTCTGTAACAAGACAGTCAGTGCATTACTCAGGAAGTACCATGTCACACAGAAGATCTCTACAGCATACCATCCCTAGACAAATGGCCAAGCAGAGATATCAAACAGGGAGATCAAAACTATTTTAGAGAAGACAGTCTCCCCGAACCACAAGGATTGGAGCCTGAGGCTGGATGACGCTCTATGGGCCTACCGCACAGCCTACAAGACACCCATTGGAATGTCTCCTTACAGATTAGTGTTCGGAAAGGCCTATCATCTTCCTGTGGAGCTAGAGCATAAGGCCCACTGGGCTGTGAGGAACTGCAATATGAGGATTGATGAGGTGGAAGCGTTCCGGAAACTGCAGCTGCATGAATTAGAAGAGTTACGCCTGGAATCATACGATAACGCAGTAATCTACAAAGAAAAGACCAAGGCATGGCATGATAAGAACATTCCCCGAAAGGAATTCAAGGCCGGGGACAAGGTCCTCCTCTTCACGTCACGCTTGAGGCTCTTTCCGGGAAAGCTTAGGTCTCGTTGGACAGGTCCCTACACGGTCGCTCATGCATAGCCCTATGGAGTGGTGGATCTGTACAACCCAACCAGTGGTTCCACGTTTAAGGTAAATGGTCAACGCCTGAAACCTTACTACGACAGACCACATCCCACAGAGCAGGAAGATCTCACCTTGGAGGATCCGCCTGACGTAGATTAGAGAAAAAGGAATTACGTCAAGCCAGGACGTTAAACAAGACGCTGCTCGGGAGGCAACCCGAGGTACACATCTTCATAATATTCTTTCTGTGTTAAGTTTTTCTTTTCTTCCCGCCATATTTTTCCTTGTGAACTAACCCATCGCAGTAAGCCGAGACCAAACCGCGATCGCGGTTTTGAACCCGCGATCGCGGCCCATCAGACGGTGCAGCAGCTTTTCTATTAGTTCAAAAAAAAAAATCTTCGGACATATGGCAGCAAATCTTTTCCCTTTGGTAATTTCCATTCCCCCAACTTTCACCTTTTTCACCTCTTTCTATCTTTCCAAACCCTAACAGCACCCCTCTTAACCATCACCCATCCATTTTCCCCATCATTCTTTTCTTTTCTTCCCAACAACCGCCGTCGCCGTACCAAGCCCCTACACCCCGCGATCGCGCCAATAGTACCGCGATCGCCGAACCACCCTCCTATTGTGCCCCGACTATCGAGAGCCACCGCGACCGCACCCTGAGACCCCGCGATCGCGGCATCTACCGGCTACCGAATTTTTCGCCAAGACCCCGAACAGTAGCCATGGCCCAACCCATGCCCCGGAAGATGTCCAAACCGCAGATCAAGATCTGGAAGGATCTACAGAGGAAGCAAGTGATCCCAACAAAGTTCTTCGATGTGGCAGCCCTAACAGTTCTCCAACTTTGGGACTGCACCAAGCAACTCCTCGATCATGACGGACTGGGAGGATTCATGTGGAAGAAGGTACCAACCTATGACTCTCTAGTCTATGAATTCGTTGCTACTTTCGAACCACAGGACAAGGGCAAGGCCTTCTCCTTCCAGTTGCGGGACAAGAAGTATACCCTGACCAAGGCAGACCTTAGAGAGCTTTTTGGTATCTCCGCCCCTCCTACACATGGGTGGGAGTCCACCAATGGCAAACACTTGGACTTCTGGTCGCAAGCTATAGGGGAAGAGTTCGACACTAGAGGAGAGTATAACTACAAGATTACCCATCATTGCCTACGTTTGATCCACAAAGTGCTTGCACTCGCATTCTTAGGTCAAGGGGAGGTGAACAAGATTTCATGTGTCTACTTGGCGATCCTATGGTGTCTCACCCCAGAAAGTGAGGCAGTTCTAGACTGGGCGGATATTTTCATGTATTCCGTCCAGAAGACGCAAAAGAAGGTCACATGAAGAATTGGTTTTGGGGGTATGATCACCCTTATCGCTTTAAAGTACTTTGATCCCGAAGAAACCACACTGGAGCAGGTCCCTGGTTCTTTCATTTACAACATTGACCAATTGAGGAAGTCCATGCTCATCTATGGTGATCGTAGGGACGGATTCGTTTGGTTATCTCATACAGCAGGAGACCACAGGATGAAGCTGCCGCGACCAATACCCTTTGGTCCGACAGCAAGAGATTTTTCCCTACCTTCGGATGAACCTAGAGTACTGCCAGCACCTGCCCGACCACCCACGAGAAAGGAGGTTCCAACGTCTAGTTCACACAGCCTAGTTCTGGACCACCTAGCTCACATTTCGGCCAGGCAGGAGGAGATCTACACCCAGCAGACCACAATAGCAGCAACTGTGCAAGCATTTGCGCATGACTTAGACCGCCTACACCAGTATTCGATAACGCGCTTTGATGATATTGAGGGACAAGTGGCACTTCTATGCCACAGACAGGAGGCCGTCTTCAAAGGACTTGGTTCCGCGGCACCATCCATACCTCCAAAGTGAGTGTAATTCTTTCCCCCCAATCCTTTTCTTTGTCTTTTCTACATTGAGGACAATGTGATCTTTTAGGGTGGGGGAGGAATCTATATTTACTTTCTATCTTTGTATTCAGTTTTTGCATTCATTTCAGCACATTTGATTCAGTAGTTGATTCAGCATTTTCGTATTTCAGTATTTTGTTTTTTTTTTTTAATAAAAAATTTGAAAATCCTGGGATAAGTCAAAAACCCGAAAGGGCGGCTTGGGTAATAAGCAGGTGGCCCAGACCAGCGCTAGGCTGGGGTAAAAAAGTGTCTGAGTGACGTGAGCATATGTGAGCACCTCTATGAAAAAAATACGAGTGGCTAGGATGAAAACCCGAAAGGGCTCCTAGGCAAAATGAGTGAAAAGAAGAGGAGTGATTTTAGGATCTCATTTTACCTGGAGGGGCGACATAAGAAGAGGAGACAAAGAAGGATTGTCGGGTAGGTCACTCTGGGAGACATAAGGAGTCATAGATGGAGGCTAGGATTAGAGGTCACTTTACACTATTGGATGTCCGGGCTAAGCTTGGGGGAAGTACTCTGCTTGCCCCTTAAGCTTGTTGATGGAGGATGTGTTGTGAATGAGATTGGTGCCAGGAGCTTGGCATGGGTTAGGTGACTCTTAGTACATTGTGTTTGGAGAGATGCTTCCTGAGGCCTTGGGTGTTTCATTGGAGGAGTAGTATCATTATTAGCTTACTCGAGGGCGAGCAAGGTCTAAGCATGGGGGAGTTTGATAAGCACTACTTTTTAGGGTTTAACTAAGAGTTATTAGAGGGTTTTATTGGTGACATCCGGGTAGAATTAGACACATTCTTGTGCATGGCGTTTGGGGGCGATGTCTGGTGTTTTTGGAGGTGTATGAGCTATTTTGGATATCATAGGAGACACTGAGGAAGGAAGCCACCAAAAGAAGACGCCAAGGAAGTGAAGACGAGAGGTTAGGAGGCGAAGCCAAGGAGTGAAGGCCGAGCATTAACCGCGACCGCGGGCAAGGGTGCCGCGATCACGGGACTTCAGGGCATTCGAGATATTTCTGCAGGCGCGGAAGAATTCGAAGAGCGCGGAGCTACAAGCAACCGCGATCGCGGTCCATTACCCGCGATCGCGGGTCATCACGGCAGACTTATTTCGGGATTTCCCGAATCTATTTTTCCTTATTTCATTATTTCATTTTAATTATTTTTGTTTTCTATTTTCAGTTGGGCTAGGTCATTTGTTAAGTCCACCTATTTATACTCTCTTAGTTTTAGGTTTTGAGAGAGAGATCTAGAGTTTTACATTTTTCAACTTTTCATTCTATGTTTATGAAGAACATGAGGAGGAACTAACCTTCTTGGTTTCGACTGGCAATTGAAGCATTCATTGGATTTTGGTTGTGAGACTATTATTCGTATTCGAGTTCCTTTGGTTTGTATTATCTCTTCTAAGCTTATTCTTATTGAATCTTACTGATTTCACTAGCATGCGCAACTAGTTGTTATTGGTGATTTTCTTATTGCTAGGATTAGGAAATTGTTGGGCTAACGTCCTATTCTGCTGTAGCAACTGCGATTTGCATGACCTGGTTGAGATTGTTAATCGTAGGGAGAGATAATTGTATGTTGAATGCTTTTGGTTGAAGTGTTGCATGCATCCTGGTTAATTCTTATGTGCAAAGCTGCCTTTGGGTTGAATCACTAGTGGTGCTAGGGTTATTCACTGGTAAGGGTTCTTAGGTCTAGTTGACCTATTAATCTACTCACGATCGGGACAGGAACAACCTTAGGAAGGAAGAAGAATTCGAGATAGTCTATGATCAACCATATTTCGTGAATTATGGATATTTGCTAGAAGGAACGCTTTTCCTTTATTTGATCCATCTTTAGATTTCGCAAAACCAAACCTCAAAACCCCCCTTTGTTACTATTGTTCGATTGGTATTTGATTTGTGACAGGAATACAGACACTTGTGATTCTCTTGGGATTTCGACCCTTTCTTACTTACTATACTAGTTTGGAAGTTGAGGTTTACTTTGATTTGGCATAATGACCTTAGGCCACATCATGTATCAACACCCGTTTCTTCTCTCTCAGTCGCTCTCGTCCTTTCATCCCCATACCCCTTGTAATCTTATTCAACCCTCCCGATTCTCTACATTTATAGATTTGTTGGCTGGTGCTGCGACACTAGCAGAAAACCTCATCGTCGCCTTTGATGCTTCAACTTTTTCTATCTTTATAAGGCACTCAATGAGATGCAGGTTAGACCAGAACGGATGTTTTGAGTCTTCCCAAACGGTTGCAAAGTCTGCCTCGAGCTCTGCTTGCTCCTCCTCCTTCTCGATGAGTGTCTGCATTGTCTTAAGCACGCTCTTAAGCACCATAGTTTCCTTGAATTCTTCCGGCATCTTCTCCACCATAGTGCAAGCTCAAGGATCACAGTTGCAACATTCATTTACTTTTCAACGAAGGTTTTCAACCACTCCTTCATTTATGAAAACAATACACCACGTTAATCACACGAACAAGTCAACAACTATAAGTAAAACCATCTTATTATTTTCATCCTTGTTTATACTACAACATATAACCTTATTCAATACAAATATGAACCTACAATTGAGAACATATGAACCTACATTCAAAACCTTGTCACTCCATATTGCAAATGAACCTTGTACCATTGTTAGTTGAAGCATTGTCTTAGAATATGTGTGAACCGCTAGGTAAAGTTACATGAACCCACACATGTTATATTATATGAATCTTTAACTTTAGCTTCATGAACCAACAACTTAAAACCTATAAACCTACCACAATATCTACTTGAACCAACACATATTTTTTTATGGACATTTAAGTCACATGAACCCACAATCAAAAGCACATGAACCTGAATTCTAAAATACATGAACTTCATACATTAACCACATGAACCTTCTAAGACGCTTACTTGAATCCAGTCCCCACATGTTAAATTATGCGAACCTTTAAGTTGAATTTCATGAACCAACAACTCAAAACATATACCACAATATATATTTGAACCCACACCTTATAGTATATGAACCTTTTATTTTCATGAACCAACTGTTGAAAGAACATGAACTTGAATGTTAATAACCATGAACTTCCCGAACTAAGCACATGAAACAGAAAAAATAAACTATTTGAAATTGTTTTCATATAGTTGTGATAGTTTTTTATCTTACTCGTAGCTACTATAACACCTAATTTATACATATTTTAGGAGTCTAATTGCATATTAGATTAGATCATTTTCATGTATATTTATATTTTTTTATAATTAATTTTGCAAGTTGGAATGATAGGAGACTATTGTTGAAGATGCCAAATAAAGGCCTGACCCTATTGGTAATTCATATTAGGCCCAAGTGGACATAATCTCGCAATGCTGAAATGAGGAGCTGACGGTGGATTGCAAGGAGGGGCGAGAGCTACTGATGTTGTTGTTTCACATGTTGGGCCGGCCCACTTAAAAAAAAACATGGAGGCGGCAGTGCATTTGTGGAGGAGATCGAGATTTAGTTTGGGGAATATATTACGCAACCTTAGGAGAATTTTTAGTGTAGTTTTTTACGTTAGACTTAGTTTAATTTTAGTTTTGAGTTTTGTGTTTTAGTTTTGGAGGTTGTCGTACAGGGAGAATATTCAAGAGGGATTATAGCCTTTGCACAATTAGTAAGACTTGGTATTATTGTTTCAGCTTTTGTCAACTTGGATTATTTTCGTTATTGAGACTAAGTTTTCGATCTTATCTCCCGTATTTATTGAATAATTCATATATGTTGATGGCTAGTTTAAATCTATTGAATATGTCTTCAATTATGCTTGGCTAAATTCCTAGTTCTAAGGTTGGGGTGATCCCGACGATGTATTTGTAATTATAATTATTTCTTTTCCTGAATTGAAATAATATTTGATTCATTCCTACATGCTTAATGCCCATATTAGCCTATGCGAATTGAATCCTATTAGGGTTTGCAACCGAGAGGTAAAAATGTTAATAGGTAATCAGATATGGTTTGAGACTGAGAGGTAATAACTTCTATTGGAATCCTAGGAATTGAACCTGAGATTTTATTATTGCGAGAGCGTCTTAATTTCTCTTGTAGATTAATAACTATCATAGAAACCTTAAGATTAAATTGGATTTAGCAAGTCATGATAGTGGATGTTAGTTCGGTTTGACCTTAGATTCTAAGTTCCCAAAGGGTCTAGATTTTGATTGGCAAGTCGCAAGAGTGGATGTTAATTAGATCTAGGCACATTTACTATCATCCGAGAGGAATTAGTAATTACCTTAGATAACTTACCTTCAAATAATTGGACTAGATTCAGGTGAAATGTGATTTTATTTACAGAAACATCATTGCGGTGATCCTTAACCTTAGACACATTTCTCCCATTGATTTCTATCTCTTTTATTTCATTTATTAGTTATTAGTTTATTTACAGATTTCATCATTTCCTTATTTTACGATCTAGTTCACTGATAGTGTTTCAATTGATATTACATTGGTCTCTGTGGGATCGACACTTGACTACTACAACTGATCTGTATACTTACGGGTAGGTTTTAGCCACATCACATACTTGCTTCAAACCTTTGCTCTTTTTGCCTCCTTTGCTCTTATCTTCATTGTTTATTTCCGCCCCTTCTTTGTATGATCTTCCATTGCCCAAACCCTCTCACCTTGATCTTATCCTTTTGTCTCTCATTCAAAGTCCCATCTTCACACCCCAAGAAGATCAGGGTAGTGCTTGAGTTATGCTTTCCTAGGATCGATACCATGTCAGCATAGAGCAATTGTTTACACGGACAACACACGCAGTTCATACGGATATATGAAGATAATAAGGAATATTAGAGCGGTTTCTAGATGTCGGTACTTACCACCAGGAATAGAATGGGTCCTTTGAAGAACTTGTTCTTCTTTTCACTCCATTCCAGCTTAGTGTGTATGAAGTTGTTGACTACAAATTGACACCATTTTATGCCTTGCACATTTCTGATGTAGTTAATCATCAAACTTTGCATGACAGTGCCCCTCTGGTTGCTCTCAACAAGCACAGACATGAAAAGCATCAAGAAAAGCCTCTTGAACCATGGCTCGAATGTGCACTCTAGCACCATCATTGTCACATTCGTTGGCCGAATATATTTGTAAGCCTTGAAGTACGCCTTATAGCTATCGATGATGACATCATCATGTTCCTCCTTCCCTTGCCTGACAAAGGATGCGTCTCATCTAGGAATCCCAAGAACCCGATAGACCTCTTCCTCATTCACCTCTATATATCCCACATCTTCCATCTTCTTCGCACACTTGACCGGATCAAAATGGTCAAGCACCCAATAGGCGAGTTGTTTAGGTATTTCCGTCAACTTCAAGTCGAGTAGACTACAAACCATGCTTCTGATGCAATCTTTCTTGTTTTCAGGGATCTTTTCTAGCGCATCCACAAACAGAATCGGCACGTTCCTCGTGCTCAAGCTCTCAAACTTGTTTTCTTCCTTCATGGCTTGACTTTTCTTACTCTTCGTAGGGACTAACTACATATTTTCCTTCTTCTTCTGACTTGGCAGCTGCTCCTTCTCCTTTTTCTTTGAAATTACCAGCTTCATGATGGCTTTCTCCTTGCAAGTTAGTGCCTTGCTTTTCCCCTATTCCTTGTCAGTGTCCCCCTCTTGAACCGATATAACCTCTTTCCCTTTTTTCCTTGTGCGTTTTCCCTTTCAAAGTTGTTTCTTTAGCTACTGTCTACAACCTAGGGTTACACTTCTTTGGAGTAGGTTTTTCAACCTCATATGAGTGTTAGGCAAAAATTGTTAAAAGAAAACAACAATGCACAAACACATCTTATTTAGTTTTTTAAGTTCGACCCTTATCTGTATATTCTTACAATTTCAATAACATAGATACATTGGGGATTTTAGGTTTTTTTAAATGATTTGGGTTGCACCCGAATTTTGCGGGTTACCTACGTACCTTCCTAAGAAGGATCAAACCTTACGTAGTTCAGAGTTTTAAACTTGGATTTAGTTTTGAAAATTTTGGCTTGATTTACACGCATCAGAGGTCGAAGTCTAAACCCAACTTCTAGGAAGGGTTGCCCAAACTTCGAACCAACTATCATATGCATGTGTTTTAGTTATTTTCATGCATCACCAAAATAACTTAAACCCACCTTCTAGGAAGGGTTGCTCAAATCACTTCGACTATCATTTGAATGTAAGATATTTCATCTTGATTTTGTTTCATTTTAAGATTGCGATTGAACTCGATGAGCATTTGCTTTGTATCGAGTTTCCTACGTACCCTTTTAAAATGGATCAAATCGTACGTGGTTCTAAGAAAGAACCATTTTTAGTTTGGTTTGATTTAATTTGAGATTTGCGACTGTACTCGATGTGTATTTCAATTTGATATCAAGTTCCTAGGTAGCCCTTAGAGGCATCAAGTCTTCACATAGTTCTAAAGACATTTATTTCAAGGTTTGGTTGAAATTTAAGTTGTGACTGAATCCGATATATATTTGAATTTGATATCGAATTTCCTACGTATCCGTTTAATACGGAATCAAGTCGCACGTAGTTCTTTATAGAACATTTAGTTTATGTTTTTGACTTTATCTTTTATTTGAAAGTCAATTTTAGTTTTGGGATTGAACTCGATAATATTTTGATAACAGGTTTTTGTCGTTCTAAAAACTGCTATGCAAAGTATCCAAACAAACCCTAAACCGTAGTCCTAGGTAAGTAAAAGTCGAATCCACAGGGAGGCGAATTCTATCTAAATATGCAATTCGTATGCCAATCAAACGTAACCAAAGGGGGGGTATGTTTTAGAGGATCTAAGCATGCCAAGGCAAACAAACTAAAGATTATGAATTCAGTAATGGGAAAAGCACTTAGGCAAACAACATTCACTATTCGTATGACAAGTTGATCATAGATACTCATTCAAAATCACATGCAATGGAAATTCCAATTCCTTTTCAGATATAACTAATAGCACAACCAGATACTATTAGCACTAACTAATTAAACAACCCTGAAACTATCAAGATTCAGTCTAACAGCAGCGTTACGGATAGGAATATAGTTGGATACAATTCTAGCATAAAACAACCAGCTTTTATCCTAGAATGTAAATCAATTCTCTTCTGCATAAGACTAGCACAACCAGTTACTAATACGATGCAGTTGCTACTCTAAAATAGATATGCTCAACCAGTAACAATCTAGATCTAGCAATCAATCAATAACAACAAACCCTAGATGCGTCCAAATAGAGATTATCAATATCAATCATAAGCAACTTAAGCAAGAGAAAGATAAAAACCATGCAATAGATTAAGAACGAGAATCTCACAACTTTATCGAAACGAAAGCTTCAGTGTCTGACTAAGCCAGGGAGGCTTAGTTCTTCATAACGTAGAAAAGGGAATTAGGGTTCAAGAGAAAAAACGAAGATTGATTCAAGATTGGCAAACAAGCCTTTTCTCTACCCTAAAATACTAAAGGGAATAAAATCTAAATTAACCTAAAACAAATTAATAAAATAATAATAATTAAACAACCTAAAACAGGGAAATTAATCTCGTAATCTCGGCCTTGAATCTCGCGTTCAGCAATTGCTCTCGGCCTCCTCGTTTGGCACTTCGCTCCAGCAAAGCATCACCGGCCCAACTCCAATTCAGCCCACGCACGCCATGCACATGAATGTGTCTAAATCTACCCGAATGGCACCAATAAAACCTCTAATGACTCTTACTTAAGCCCTACAAAGTAGTGCTTATCAAACCACCCCATGCTTAGACCTTTGCTCGTCCTCGAGTAAACTAATAAAGAGCCTACTCCTCCAATGCAGCATCCAAGGTCTCAGGAAGCATATCCTCCAACTAAGAGTCACCTAACCCATGCCAAGCTCCTGGCACCAATCTCATTCACAACACATCCACAACTCAACAAACTTAAGGGGCAAGCAGAGTACTTCCCCCAAGCTAAACCCGGACATCCAATAGTGAGAGTAACCTCTAATCCTAGCCTCCATCTATTGCTCCTTATGTCTCCCAGAGTGACCTACCCGACAATCCTTCTTTGACTCCTCTTCTTATGACGCCTCGCCAAGAACAATGAGAAATCCTAAAATCACTCTTCTTCTTTTCACTCATTTTGCCAAGGCGCCCTTTTGGGTTTTCACCAAGCCACTCATTTCATTTTTCAATAGATGTGCTCACATAAGCTCACGTCACTCTTGACCTCATATTACCCCAGCCTAATGCTGGTCCAAGCCACCTGCTTATTACCTAGGCCGCCCTTTCGGGTTTTCGACCTATCCCAGGATTTCAATGATATCCTTTTTTCAAATTTTTGGCTCTTTTCATTTTTTTTCATTTTTCTCCTCAACAGCGTAGCAAGTATAAAACCTCACCCCATGCTTAAACATTGCATTGTCCTCAATGTAATGAAAGACAAAAGAATAAAGCACAGGGAAAAGCAAAAAATAACTCACAACGTTGCCGAGTTGGCTTGGACACTTCCTTGTCGCTGGCGGTGTACTCATGAAAGTTCATGTCCTGGATGTCTGGCATCAACGCCATTATCTTCATCTACCGTGAAACCATAAGAAACCAATGTAGGGTGTGGTGTTGATGTAGGAAATCAGGGCTGCACGGCCTTCAACTCCATCAACTCCTACCATGCAACCATAAGGAACCACTCTGGTGAATAGTGGTCAATCAAGGGAACGAGGTTGCATGGCCTTCAAAAATGGGCCCAGATGTCATCGTGGTTGGGCCCTTGTGTATCACCTCTCCAGTTGTCGACTGCAGGGCCATCATCGTTGCCAAGTAAAAGTAGGGTGAATGTAATCGTCCGTTAGCAACATGATGCGCACCTCTCCGTGGAGAATCTGGACAGCTGGGTAATTTATTTATTTTTTGACTTTTTTTTTAACTTTTTCTCCTCGTTTAAGGTCTTTTCGGGGTATCTTATTTTCGTCTTTTGCTCCCCGTTTAAGGTTTTTTCGGGGCCCATTTTTTTCGATTTTTTTTTTTTACCTGAGAAAGTGCGGCGGTCGCCGTGAAGGGTGCGGCGGTCGCCGTAATTGCGGCGGGGCATTTACGGCGGGCGCCCTGAACTTCGCAGCGAGCGCCGTGAACACCATTTTCGTTTTTTCGCGCTTCCTGCAGGTTAGTTCGACACAGAAAGGAAAAAAACAAAAAGAAAAACAACTGAATAAAGACTAAGGGAAAGAAAATAGACTACCTAACATCGGGTTGCCTCCCGAACAGCGCCTTAGTTAATGTCGTTGTAATACCCACACCACATTGGGCCGGCCCATCACAGGGCTGCAGCCCATACACCCCAACCCATCCTTGGTAGCTCCTCCTAATTAATTAGGAAGCTATTTCCAAGAGGTTGTTCGTGAGGCTCGAACTCGAGACCTCTCGCTTTAACAAGAAGTCCAACGCCCTCTTGTTACCAATTGTGCTGCAGCGCAATTGGTAACAAGAGGGCGTTGGACTTCTTGTTAAAGCGGGAGGTCTCGAGTTCGAGTCTCACGAACAACCTCTTGGAAATAGCTTCCTAATTAATTAGGAGGAGCTACCAAGGATGGGTTGGGGTGTATGGGCTGCAGCCCTATGATGGGCCGGCCCAATGTGGTGTGGGTATTACAAAAAAGTACACTTTGAATGAGAGGGGCTCTGACCTTATCGGGCCAGCCATTTCTCTATCCATGGGCCGCAGCCCATGTACCCCAACCAAATCCCCATGGCTGGGAGGTTGTTCGTGAGTCTCGAACTCGAGACCTCACGCTTTAACAAGCGGCCTTACGCCCACTTGTTACCAATTGTGCTGCAACTAGGTAATAGTGCCGCTAGGAAGACTCGTGTTGACTTGAATGTAGTACGTCTTCTTTCCGATCTGGATTCGCTGAAAGGCGGTGAGGTTGGTCGTTGACTGAAGCATCTCAGTCAGTTTTAAATCATTGTTGTATGATTCTGTAACTTTCCAGATTTGTCATACTTCCTTACAGACTCATTTCAGTTGGAGTCTTCTTTCGGATCGATTTCTGTGAAGATTAAGTCTTCCAGAATCTTCTCTTGTGCATACCTCTTGTTTATTCCAGTAGGAGTATGGTGGTTGACAAGCGTACTCGATTATTATTCGAGGGACGAGGAGTCTAACCTAATACAACTGCTTCGAACCATTCTGCTTTGTTCCCTTGCTAGACTATTCATTTAGACTAACCAACCAATATTTCCCTTGCATGGTTGGCTGGTGTCATCCGTTCGCTTCGGCACATCAGATAAGAAGTAGTTCAGAAGACCAGAAGGACTATGGAGTCAACGGTGGTTTTTCAATGTTTTAATTACTTCTTTAATCAGGTTGAGATCTTTTGGACAATAACTTTGATTGTAATATACTTTCTTAGACTTCCGCTGTGTTTGTTTTAAACTCTGTTTTGACCTATTCGGGATTGGGCTGTAATCCCGTAACCCTTGTTTCCTTGACAATGTTACGTTTTGGAATTTAATGCTTGATCATTGTGTATCAATTGCATTTCATAAATCGTATTTAAGTGGTAAAGCCTTGGGTGATCTCGGTAAGGAACACTGGGGTCACTGGCGGTAATACCTTTCTAAAAGGGTTAAGTTTTGGGGGTGTTACAGTTGTGGTATCAGAGCCAAAGGTTTTAAAACGGGTTTGGAATTTTTATAAACCATTTATCCGTTTTCGAAATGCTTTAAAAAGGGCTCTGAATTTTCATTCTGAAAAGATTTTTAAAAACACCGTTCATAGTCGTGTCTTCTTTATAGTCTGATATAGTAAGCTTGCTTCTATGTCTAGAAAGACGCCAAGTCGGACCAGCCGAGGCTAGATTTTCCGTTACCTCAGCGATGTTTCGAGGTTGGAGGCCCGAGTAGCCCGCCCGAAGATGTCAAGCACGTTCTCCCCGAGTCGGTTGTCCTTGTAGCTAGGGATGCTATGGTCCCTGAGGCTATACCTGTGCCGCCACCAAGGGTGGAGGGAGTACAGGAATGGGAACAGGAAGATGAGTTGTCAAGGTATGAACAAGGGGTTTACCAAGACGACTTTCTGCTGGGACCAATTCCCGAGGAGATCGAGTACGAGGAGGAGGAAGAGGAGATGCTTGAGCAAGATCCTGTCGAGGACGAGGATATGATCGGGGATGATTCCGAGGATGAGGATCCCATCGAGGATGATTCCGAGGATGAGGATCCCATCGAGGATGATCCCAAGGATGAGGATCCCATAAAGGATGATCCAGAAGAGGATCCAGAGTTGGACCTTGGAGGGCAGAATCAGGAGCCCGATACAGAATTGCCACCAGTGCCAGAGTATGCACCCATGTCAGAAGCTGATTAGGAGGCACTGTATACCGAGTACGGTATTAGGAGAAGTGATAGGGAATCTCAGCCTATCCCTACTCCAAGAAGATGGAGGTCGGAATCCGAGCTGCAGGAGATCCTCCGCCAGAGTGAGGTAATCTCTGCAGATCAGCAGAGTCAGTGGGTTGAGTTGACCGCCAGTACTCAGAGGAGGGCTAGAATAGGAGGACCAGTCATGTACGACCCATACTTTACCATGACTGAGCTAGGACTATGTGCTTCAGGGTCAAGCAGGGTGCGAAACCCATCGCCAGAGCTCGATGGTGAGCCTAGCCCGAAGAGACCATGCACGAGTAGCCAGTCGTATGGGAGACATTTTGGAACGCCTTGAGGAGGAGTGGCATTGCCTATCGCAGTTGTTTCGTTTCTTAGTATTCCAAGTTGTACTTTGTGTAATATTTCAGTATTGCGGCAAGTACTCTGAGAAACACTTATATCTTCGAGCAATGTTGTCCAAACGCTCGAATGATAAACTTATGTGTAACTTGTGTAAGAATTCGAAGGTTCATCTATAAAATGCCAAGTTGATCTATTCTGAGTGATTTATTTACGTTGATATATTGCATAAGTATATTGCATAATATTAATGTATTGAATGCTTGGAATTGGATCGGTAATCAGATGGTGAACCCAAGAAGCACGAGGAACTCGACTCGAGCCGATGCTGGGACTAGCCAAAACCCCAGGCCAGCAGGAAGAGGTGTTCAGGATGAACACGAGTCAGAGTCTCGCGTCCAGCAGACGCGTGAAGGTCAAGATTAGACCCAAGCGCCGACGCTGTTTGACGCCGCAGGTGTGGAGGCGATTCGTGGAATCGTGATGCAGGCTATTGCAGATGTATTGAGACCAAGTGCGCCTCAGGCACAAGGAGTGCCTACTCACGCAGCGGTTCCTGATGTTGTGGAACCCAGAAACCCTGTGATTCAGGAGACTGCCGTCAGGACAAGAGACAGCTATGGTCGCGCCCTTAAGACCATCACTTCCATGAGGCCTGATTCCTATAACGGGAAAGGGGAGCCAGTGGCAGTGACTCATTGGTTCTCCCATATGGAGAGGCTGTTTAGGAACGTGGAGTGTACGGAGGCCGAGAAGGTCCATATCGCTTCTCTTCAGCTGAAGGAGGAGGCTAGCGAGTGGTGGGAGAGCACTGGTTTGGCTGAGAGCCCAGTGTTGACTTGGTCGATGTTTAAGACCAAGATGGTTGATCGTTTTTTCTCTCGTGCTATGAGAGAGGAGAAGCATAAAGAGTTCTTGTACCCTCAGACTAATGGTCTGAGAGTGACCGAGTTGGCATCTAAGTTCAACCATCTTCTACAGTATGCCACTGCCGAGATTACCAGCGAGGCCCAAAAGATCTGGTACTTTCACGAGTGGATGAACCCGGATATCAAGCCGTTAATGGTGCACCACACATGCTCTACCTTGGAGCAGTATGTGGATTGTGCCTATAAGCTGGAGGTAACTCTGGAGGAGTCGACCAAGAGGCGCAACCGACAGAAATCGATGCAGAATCAGAACCAGGGAGGTGGTTTTAAGCGCCCTGCGCCACCGTCTAACTTCACCAAGTCCGGCCAAGCTAAGACAGAGATGACGCAAGGGGGATCGACTCAGCAGTCAGGGCAGACCAGGAGTACAGTTCAGTGTTATAACTGCGGTACTGCTGGGCACAAGAGCACTGAGTGTCGGAAGGAGAAGAGGCCATGCTTTGGGTGTGGACGTGATGGTCATCTGCAAAAGTTCTGCAAGCAGGGGAAGCAGAAGGGAGTAGAGTCGCAGCAAGGGTCAGTTCATCAGAGCAACCGACCTAGGTTTAAGCCTGCCGAGACTCCTAGCCCTTCAGTGCAGACGACTGCTCAGAACAGGGGAAAGGCCCCAGCTGTTTCTGGAAGTCAGGGCCAACGCTTGTACGAGATGCGTGAGGCAGATGGACCCAACGCTCCGATTGCTCAAGGTACTCTATACCTTCACTCTACTTCAGTGTGCATTCTGTTTGATTCTGGTGCTACGCATTCCTTTATTTCGGATAGCTGTGTTAGCAAGTTAGATTTAGTGTGCAACGATTCGTGCGACCCTTTTGTCGTTAATCTTCCTAATGGAGAACGTTTGGTGGGAACCAAGCATCTATCCGACTTTCCGATTACCATTCAGGGTAAGGAATTTGAGGCAGATTTAATATGTATAGCCATGGCTCCATACGACATTATCCTCGGTATGGATTGGCTGACGCGTCACAAGGCGGTGATCGACTTCAGTTCAAGAACGGTGACGGTGTCATCCGGGGGCCAGTTCGTGTGCAAGTTCAAAGGTCGAAATGACGCTGATAACGGCAAGCTGATCAATGCGATGGCTGCGTTTAAGCTACTACGACAAGGATGTGTCGGGTACCTTTGTTACTTGGATTCGCCTACGAAGGATGGACCTGAGGTTCTTGATATTCCTGTAGTTAGGGAGTTTTCGGATGTCTTTCCAGAAGAAATTCCTGGATTGACCCCAAATCGTGACGTAGAGTTTTCAATTGATCTCGAGCCTGGTACGGCGCCGATTTCCAAATCCCCGTATCGGATGGCTCCAGCTGAGATGCAAGAATTGAAGAATCAACTTGAAGATCTTCTTGACAAAGGTTATGTTAGGCCGAGTGCATCGCCGTGGGGTGCTCCGGTATTGTTCGTTAAAAAGAAGGACGGATCGTTCCGACTTTGTATCGACTATTGAGAGTTGAACAAGGTGACGATCAAGAACAAGTATCCTTTGCCTAGGATTGATGACTTGTTGGACCAGTTGCAGGGAGCAAAGGTTTTCTCCAAGATCGACCTAAGATCTGGATATCATCAACTCAGGATTCCTGAGCAGGACATTCCTAGAACTGCGTTCAGGACCAGATATGGTCATTCCGAGTTCATAGTAATGCCTTTTGGGCTTACAAATGCTCCAGCTGTCTTTATGGACTTGATGAACCGATGCTTTCACCAGTACTTGGATAAGTTCGTGGTGGTCTTCATAGACGACATCCTGATCTATTCTCCGGATGAAGAAGTCCACGAAGAACATCTACGGATTGCCTTGTCAATCCTTAGACAACATCAGCTTTATGCTAAACTGTCCAAGTGTGAATTCTGGATAAAGGAAGTGGCTTTCTTAGGCCACGTGATCAATAAAAATGGGGTTATGGTTGATCCCCAAAAGATTGAAGCGGTGGCCAAATGGACACAGCCCCAGAATGTGAAGGAGGTACGCAGTTTTCTTGGACTTGCCGGGTATTATAGAAGGTTCGTAGAAGGATTTTCAAAGATCGCTCTACCTATGACCAATCTACTCCGCAAGGTCCATAAGAAGTTTGTCTGGAATGACAAGTGTGAGATCAGTTTCCAGGAGTTGAAACGACGGTTGACCTCGGCACCCATGCTAGCACTCCCAGAAGGGAATGACGATTATGTGGTCTATAGTGATGCTTCCAAGTGTGGTCTTGGTTGTGTTTTGATGCAAAGGGGCAGAGTCATTACTTACGCATCTAGACAACTCAAGACTTACGAAGAAAACTATCTGACCCATGATCTTGAGTTAGCAGCGGTTGTCTTTGCGCTGAAGATTTGGAGGCATTACCTCTACGGTATAAGATGCCAAGTCTTCACCGACCAAAAAAGTCTCAAGTATATATTTACTCAAAAGGAGCTAAATATGAGACAACGCCGCTGGCTAGAGTTGCTCAAGGACTACGACATGGAGTTGTTGTATCATCCGGGCAAGGCTAATGTAGTAGCTGATGCACTAAGCCGGAAGACAACGCATGAGACTGTAGTTGCTCTACTTACTGCTCAGACCAAGCTAAACCAAGAGTCATGCGACATTGAAGTCTTATATGACCAGCGTAGAGGGTACCTGAGTATGATGGAAATTCAGGCTACACTGCTGGATCAGATCAAAGAAAAGCAAGTCGATGACATCATCTTGGTGAAGTTAAGCAGTGAAGTGATGGATGGGAAAGCTCCCAGTTTTGTGGTTCAGGATGATGGATTACTTTGGTTTCAGAATCGGATCTGTGTGCCTGACACAAAAGGTCTTTGTCAGTTGGTGATGAGAGAAGCTCATTCATCTGCTTACTCTGTGCATCCTGGCTCTAGCAAGATGTACAAGGATCTCAGAAAGAAGTTTTGGTGGCCAAACATGAAGTGGGACGTAGCAGACTTTGTGGCAAAGTGCTTAACTTGCCAGAAGGTCAAGATCGAACACCGCAGGCCAGGTGGTGAGATGCTACCTCTCCCCGTACCAGAATGAAAATGGGAGGACATTTCCATGGACTT
Source organism: Rheum nobile (assembly GCA_027886185.1). Lineage (NCBI taxonomy): Eukaryota > Viridiplantae > Streptophyta > Magnoliopsida > Caryophyllales > Polygonaceae > Rheum > Rheum nobile. Next base: position 4,131,192 of record WOAB01000595.1, on the reverse strand, counting down.
CGTCACTGGGCTACCCAAGACTCGAAGTCAGAGAGATGCTATCTGGGTAATTATGGATAGGCTTACGAAGAGTGCTTATTTCATAGTCATCAAGACCACATGAGAAACCCAGAAGTTAGCAGAAGTCTACCAGAAGGAGATTGTCCGCTTACATGGCATTCCTAAGACCATTGTATCGGACCGAGATGGCCGTTTCATGTCAAGGTTATGGAAGGAACTTCATAAGGCTATGGGAACCGAGTTGAGGTTCAGTACAGCTTTTCATCCTTAGACAGATGGTCAGTCTGAAAGGACCATCTAGACTCTGGAGGATATGCTTAGAGCTTGTGTGCTCGATCGTCCGACTAGCTGGGAGGACAGCTTGAGTCTGATTGAGTTCACATACAACAATAGCTGGCATGCTACAATCAAGATGGCTCCGTTTGAAGCTTTGTATGGTCGCAGATGCAGATCTCCGATTTGTTGGGATGATAATGCCGACAAAATTCTGCTTGGACCAGAGTTGGTCGAAAGGACGGCTTCAGACATTGCTTTGATCAGACAAAGGATGTTGACCGCTCAGAGTCGACAGAAGTCCTACGCAGATCGGAAGTGCAGGACTGTCGAGTTCGAGGTCGGTGACAAGGTTTTTGTCAAGGTATCGCCATCCAAAGGAGTTTTCAAATTTGGTAAGCGTGGGAAGCTTAACCCTCGCTACGTGGGACCATTCGAGATTCTGGATAGAGTGGGATCTCTAGCGTACCGCTTGGCGTTGCCGCCATCGGCTCACCCGGTGCATAACGTGTTCCACGTATCGTTACTCAGAAAGTATGTATCAGATGAATCTCATGTGCTTAGTTATGAAGACATCGAGATTCAAGCTAATGGTACTTATGAAGAGTTGCCCGTGCGTATTTTGGAGCGTTGGGAGAAGCATTTGCGCAACAAGATCGTGCCGTTGGTACGAGTGTTGTGGTCCAAGTCAGGGACCGAAGAAGTTACTTGGGAGACGTAGGAAACCGAGTCAGATATGCTCAGGCGTTTTCCCGAGTTATTTTCGACCTAAGTTTCGGGGTCGAAACTTCTTGTAAGGGGGAGGAGATGTGATACCCCGTATTTTTGTAAGGTTATATTGGGAATTATGGAATTTTCCCGAGTACCCGTTGTGTACGTCGGATTTAATACAGAGAGTTTGAGACATTCTGTAATGTGCTCTGTATCTGTAATATTTTTCTCAGTGAAATAATATACAGATAACATGCCTTGGATTTTAATTGTCATTCGCGTACGATAATTTTTATCCCGGCTTAATGTCATGTTCGTTCAAAGCTGAACGGGTGGGAAAAAGGTGTCACGGCGACCGCTGTAAAGTCGTGGCGACCGCCGTAGTGAGACCCAAGCACGGCGACCGCCGTAAAGTTACGGCGCCCGCTGTCCCAACGCTCGAGGAGGCAGCTGGTGTGTCATGCCGCGGCGACCGCCATAAATTACGGCGCCCGCCGTAAGTGCCGTCATCGTTGCCCAGCAGTCGTTGCCCGTTGGTCGTCGGCGTTATTTTGGCGAGCGCCGAACTAGCTCTAGGCCCTCTTCTTCGAGCTCCAGATGTTTTGGCTATAAAAGGAGGTGTTGGGGGAGAGGTTTTGAGCCATCCAAGCACCAAACCTCTGCCAAATTTGCCTCTCGCCGGAGTTGTGCCTTCGCCGGAAATTTCGAAGCTTTCGTCGGTGTTGTTGGTGGTGTTTCCAGCAGCTCTTTTGAAGCTTTGTGGTTGCCTTTGAAGGTCAGAAACCAAGCCAGGTTGAAAGGGGTCGAAACGCGCCTTGTTTTGGTGAGATTTCTCTCATCTCTGTCGACCGTGTTCTTCACGGCGACCGCCGTGTTCTTCACGGCGACCGCCGTGATGAATGCGGCGACCGCCGCCAAGAACAGCGACCGCCGCCAGTGCCCAGAATGCCTTCATGGATTTGGCTTGGTCGGTTGTCGTCGTGGCATCTTTCCTTTCGTGTTCTTTCGCCGTGTTTAGATTTGTACTGTTTATGTCGGATCTAACTTAGGGTTCCTTTTATGGGTCGACTCGAAGGTTGTTGTGCTGTCGGAACTATACCGTGTCGAGCCTGGAATCCAGTTGACGTCTTTAGACTATTCTACGGAGTAAGGCAAGTGGTGGTTCGCTCTTGCTCATTCGTTCCATATTTACATTAATTATCAGTAGTTTATCTGAGTAATTCATGTGGAATGAATATTCTATTTGTCTGGAAACGGTTTTGATAAATTGTTTTGAAAATCATATAATAGGTTGTATATCTGTTAGAACAATGCTATTATCTGTGATCGCCTTTCGGGCCTTTATATGGATTTATCCTATAACTGTTGTGGTGCTGTAACTGTTTAGTTAGCACTGTTAAATAGGAACGTTACTCGGACTCTGTCTAGTCGTTTCTTTATAATCTGGTATCGGGGTGGCTCGTCCCCATCTGGTACTATTCTAAGATCATGATCGATCTCTTTCACAAGTGTGTAGAGACAGGACACTTAGCTGGTGTCACAAACCTTTCGGTGTACGTCACTCTCGACGAAACGTATACTAAGATGTGTCGTCCCATTGGTGGGGTACACATGTAAAAGTCTATAATGTGATGTGTGTTTTTGAAACATAATCAGATAAGTGCTACCTTGACGCACATAATTAATGAACGCTCAGCGAGTAGGGCAGCTAGGTAATAGTGCCGCTAGGAAGACTCGTGTTGACTTGAATGTAGTATGTCTTCTTTCCGATCTGGATTCGCTGAAAGGCGGTGAGGTTGGTCGTTGACTGAAGCATCTCAGTCAGTTTTAAATCATTGTTGTATGATTCTGTAACTTTCCAGATTTGTCATACTTCCTTAAAGACTCATTTCAGTTGGAGTCTTCTTTCGGGTCGATTTCTGTGAAGATTAAGTCTTCCAGAACCTTCTCTTGTGCATACCTCTTGTTTATTCCAGTAGGAGTATGGTGGTTGACAAGCGTACTCGATTATTATTCGAGGGACGAGGAGTCTAACCTAATACAACTGTTTCGAACCATTCTGCTTTGTTCCCTTGCTAGTCTATTCATTTAGACTAACCCACCCCACCAATGGGACGACACATCTTAGTATACGTTTCGTCGAGAGTGACACACACCGAAAGGTTTGTGACACCAGCTAAGTGTCCTGTCTCTACACACTTGTGAAAGAGATCGATCATGATCTTAGAATAGTACCAGATGGGGATGAGCCACCCCGATACCAGATTATAAAGAAACGACTGGACAGAGTCCGAGTAACATTCCTATTTAACAGTGCTAACTAAATAGTTACAGCACCACAACAGTTACAGGATAAATCCACATAAAGGCCCGAAAGGCAATCACAGATAATAGCGTTGTTCTAACAGATATACAACCTATTATATGATTTTCAAACAGTTTATCAAAACCGTTTCCAGACAAACAGAATATTCATTCCAAATTAATTACTCAGATAAACTACTGATAATTAATGTAAATATGGAACGAATGAGCAAGAGCGAACCACCACTTGCCTTACTCCGCAGAATAGTCTAAAGACGTCAACTGGATTCCGGGCTCGACACGGTATAGTTCCGACAGCACAACAACCTTCGAGTCAACCCATAAAAGGAACCCTAAGTTAGATCCGACATAAACAGTACGAATCTAAACACGGCGAAAGAACACGAAAGGAAAGACGCCACGACGACAACCGACCAAGCCAAAGCCACGAAGGCGTTCTGGGCACTGGCGGCGGTCGCTGTTCTTGGCGGCGGTCGCCGCATTCATCACGGCGGTCGCCGTGAAGAACACGGTCGACAGAGACGAGAGAAATCTCACCAAAACAAGGCGCGTTTTGACCCCTTTCAGCCTGGCTTGGTTTCTGACCTTCAAAGGCAACCACAAGGCTTCAAAAGAGCTGCTGGAAACACCACCAACAACACCAACGAAAGCTTCGAAATTTCCGGCGAAGGCACAACTCCGGCGAGAGGCAAATTTGGCAGAGGTTTGGTGCTTGGATGGCTCAAAACCTCTCCCCCAACACCTCTTTTTATAGCCAAAACATCTGAAGCTCGAAGAAGAGGGCCTAGAGCTAGTTCGGCGCTCGCCAGAAATAACGCCGGCGACCAACGGGCAACGACTGCTGGGCAACGATGACGGCACTTACGGCGGGCGCCGTAATTTACGGCGGTCGCCGCGGCATGACACACCAGCTGCCTCCTCGAGCGTTGGGACGGCGGGCACCGTAACTTTACGGTGGTCGCCGTGCTTGGGTCTCACTACGGCGGTCGCCGTGACTTTACGGCGGTCGCCGCGACTTTACGGCGGTCGTCGTGATACCTTTTTCCCGCCCGTTCAGCTTTGAACGAACATGACATTAAGCCGGGATAAAAATTATCGTACGTGAACGACAATTAAAATCCAAGGCATGTTATCTGTATATTATTTCACTGAGAAAAATATTACAGATACAGAGCACATTACAGAATGTCTCAAACTCTCTGTATTAAATCCGACGTACACAACGGGTACTCGAGAAAATTCCATAATTCCCAAAAATACGGGGTATCACAATCGTGGCTCGACATACTACTCGAACAACCTCAATCCATATCGTCAGGTTCCTTGAGAACCTTCTTAATCCATACCTCCTTTCTGAACCAGTCATGGAAAGGTTTGAACCTTAGACCATTCTTCTTCTTCAACGACTTCTCCATCTTGACCTTCTTAGTCGCGTCTCCCCCATGCTTGGATCGATCCGGGGGGTGTTTAACCTTAACTTCAGGGACCTGCACCAAAGAGGGAGCGAGCTTCTCGCTCGGAGTTAGCAGCAAAGGTGATTTACCTGGTAGCTCTGGAGGGAGCTTATAGCAAGCGTCCCACTCAGTAACACCTTTCTGCAAGTCAGTAGATATAGCAATATCCAAGCTAGAATCAACAATAGGTGGTGTGTCATCTAGGTGGTCCTCATGAAAAACATCTTGCACCACAGGCTCAGGGATATCAATTGCACACAAAGAATGGGCATTAGCAGGGGGGAATTTCATGGCTTCATAGATGTTATAAGTAATGGTTTGGCCATCAAAATCCATAGTCAAGGAACCAGTACTCACGTTGATCTTAGTGTTTGCAGTTTTCAAGAAGGGTCTCCCTAACAGAATAGGGGATGCATGCATATCATGATCCATTTTGAGCACATAGAAATCAGCAGGAAAAGTCAGATCACCAACCCTAACCAAAACATCCTCCACTATCCCTATAGGCCGCACACTAGATTTGTCAGCTAGCTGAATGGAAATTTTGGTCGCATGCATGGGTCCTAATCGTAAGGATTCACAAAGAGATGAAGGTAAAACATTTATGGAAGCACCCAAATCTAACATAGCTTTATTGAACTTGGTACCTCCAATGGTGACGGGGATGGTGAACATACCTGGGTCGCCACATTTTTTGGGTAAGCATTTCTGAAAAATCGCAGAGACATGCTCGCTTACCTTCAGCTTCTTCTTGCTGTTTCTATCCTGATTCCTCTTTGTGGTGCACATCTGCTTCAAGAACTTGGCATAACGAGGGACAGACTTGATCAAATTTAGGAGAGGCATGTTGACCTCAACGTTTCTGAACATCTCAAACATGTCCTTGTCCTGCGCAAGTGGTTTGGTACGCTTCAAAGCAGACGGGAACGGTGCAACAGGCTTCCACTCAGGAAAAATTGGGGGTACATACTCCTTCTCAGCGTCGGCTTCAGAGGGGCGGCGGGCGCCGTAAGAAGTGTGGCGGGCGCCGTGAATGTCATCAGGATTTCCGAGAAAATTTTCACCGTCACGGCGGTCATCGTAATTGTTGTGGCGGTCGTCGTGATTTTTTTCTTCCAGGTCGAGAGCAGCGTCCCTTTCGCGGTGGGCGCCGTGAGTCTCGCGGCGGTCGCCGTTTTCGCGGTGGTCGTCGTCACTATTCTGCTCCAAATCCTCGTGGTCGTCCTTGGTGACCTCAGACCTATCTTCCTCAAGCTACTTCCCACTTCTCAAAGTCACAGCACTGACATTCCGAATATTCGGGTTCACTTCCGTTTGAGATGAAAGTTTACCAGAATCCTTCGCGTCCAGTTTATTCACCACTTGAGAGATTTGACCAAATTGTCTTTCCAGGTTCTGAATGCTAGCTTGTGTACTCTGAATGCTTTCCTGGAACTGCATGTGGCTCTTGGTCAACTTGGCAACATTCTCAATAAGGTTCATGTTGCTCTGCATCATCATCTTCATCATGTCATCCATAGAAGGTGAAGGATTACCCTGTTGTTGGTTTGGTTCTGGGTAGAACTCCTGGTAGTCATGATCATATGAAGGGTATTGCAGGTTTCCATAACTCGAATTGGGGTGATATCTCCACCCTGGAGTGTATGCGTATGAGTATGGGTCATATTGCGGCTCCTGCTGGAATTGGGGAAATCTATCCATCTCTGTAACAAAATCAAAAAGGAAAAACAAAAATCAATAGCACGGGTGTGGACCGTAAGATAGGTCCACACAATAGTTGACACACAAATCGCACACAAAATAGATTATTGCCTCCCCGGCAACGGCGCCAATTTGATAACAGGTTTTTGTCGTTCTAAAAACTGCTATGCAAAGTATCCAAACAAACCCTAAACAGTAGTCCTAGGTAAGTAAAGGTCGAATCCACAGGGAGGCGAATTCTATCTAAATATGCAATTTGTATGCCAATCAAACGTAACCAAAGGGGGGGTATGTTTTAGAGGATCTAAGCATGCCAAGGCAAACAAACTAAAGATTATGAATTCAGTAATGGGGAAAGCACTTAGTCAAACAACATCCACTATTCGTATGACAAGTTGATCATAGATACTCATTCAAAATCACATGCAATGGAAATTCCAATTCCTTTTCAGATATAACTAATAGCACAACCAGATACTATTAGCACTAACTAATTAAACAACCCTGAAACTATCAAGATTCAGTCTAACAGCAGCGTTACGGATATGAATATAGTTGGATATAATTCTAGCATAAAACAACCAGCTTTTATCCTAGAATGTAAATCAATTCTCTTCTGCATAAGACTAGCACAACCAGTTACTAATACGATACAGTTGCTACTCTGAAATAGATATGCTCAACCAGTAACAATCTAGATCTAGCAATCAATCAATAACAACAAACCCTAGATGCGTCCAAATAGAGATTATCAATATCAATCATAAGCAACTTAAGCAAGAGAAAGATAAAAACCATGCAATAGATTAAGAACGAAAATCTCACAACTTTATCGAAATGAAAGCTTCAGCGTCTGACTAAGCCAGGGAGGCTTAGTTCTTCATAACGTAGAAAAGGGAATTAGGGTTCAAGAGAAAAAACGAAGATTGATTCAAGATTGGCAAACAAGCCTTTTCTCTACCCTAAAATACTAAAGGGAATAAAATCTAAATTAACCTAAAACGAATTAATAAAATAATAATAATTAAACAACCTAAAACAGGGAAATTAACCCCGTAATCTCGGCCTTGAATCTCGCGTTCAGCAATTGCTCTCGGCCTCCTCGTTTGGCACTTCGCTCCAGCAAAGCATCATCGGCCCAACTCCAATTCAGCCCACGCACGCCATGCACATGAATGTATCTAAATCTACCCGAATGGCACCAATAAAACCTCTAATGACTCTTACTTAAGCCCTACAAAGTAGTGCTTATCATATTTGTATCAAGTTTCCTACGTAGTCCATAAAAGAGCATCAAATCAGACGTAGTTCTAAAAAGAACATTTTTAATCGAATTAAAACCATATAATTTGTACGGTCTTAAAACTTTTTCCTTTTGTAGGATAATGATGTAACAAGAAATTTTAACATCTTGTTCATGGGTTACAAATGGCCGTGAATATGGTGAGCTAATTCGTAAACCATGATTAGCTAATACTAGTGTAGTACCCGTGTCTTGCACGGGATTTGTTTATTTTTTCTTACATTACTAAAATTGTATATTTTATTATATATTTCATTGATATATAAATATATAGATAATGATTGTTATAGAAGTAGATAAATTCTTATATAAAAAATTAATAATCGACTAAAAATATTCAACATATAAAAAAATTATATTATATAAAGAGAGGCAGAACTCTCCATAACTTTATTAATAATAAAGTTTGGCTAAGTAGTCTTTGAAACGGTGATAGCCACACCCCTAACATCAATACTACTAAAACGATAAAACATAATAAAAATGTTCATCTAATATATGAAAATGAAACACTAAACATAAAATCTGGCACGATGTTCAAAACTGCTACAAATTATCAAAAACTTCCTTGTATACTACATTGGTTGTAGTATTATATATCTTCTTGTCTTTGTCGCAAATCAATATCTTCAAACCTTTCTTGCTAGTCACCCTTGATGATGCAACATAAAACTAACCATGATTGAAAACAGGGCGTGGACGATACAAACCGACATTTGCAAGAGATTGGCCATGGCTCTTGTTTATGGTCATAGCAAAACAGATACTCAAGGAAAATTGTCTTCGTTGAAACTTGAAAGGAAATGAAGTGTCTAATGGTGACATGATCATGCGAGGAATCAAAACTGTATGTCCAATATTGTTGCCTGAAATAATTCTCCCTTGTATGACATGACTGCCAAGCTACGTGTTTATCAATCTCGTCCCGTTGCATAAACCTGAAGACTGATCAATATTTCGAAGCAGCATAATAGGGACCCCAACCTTAAGTTTCAGTACATGATTCATCAGACCAGAATATCTAATATCGTTCAAGTAGTCAGACGTATAAATACTCGCATCACTATCTTTAGCAGAACCTGCCTTGCACAGACTATCCGAACTGAGATAGACCTTTTCATCACCAGGTAACGAAGACAGTATATACTCATTAACTTTATCTACCTCTTCGTGTGTTGGAGCAAGAATCGCTCGTTCTTCAAAGTATGTCGGAGACAACTGATCTTCCATAAGAGAGGGATAAACAGATTTAACAATTGATGGAATCAGATCTAAGTCATAATCTGTCACCAATAGTTCATCGAGAATTTCTATTTGCGCTTCCCCATCATTGTCAACACCTACAGTCCCATCTTCGATGCTTAATACCCATTTAGAAAATTCATTTGCTTCTTGGATCTCAGAATCAGATATACCTTGTTGAATCCTCATGTTTCTTGTCAGAGTAAGAACTTTGCAATGGTCCCACAAATAAGAGGAATTAATGGTGGCAAAAACAACATCTTGTATGCTCCCTTTTTGAGATAACGGGTAGGATTTGCCTAAAACAACATCTTTAGAGGATTGCTCAAACTTTTCAATCAAACTTGAATTGTCGGTCATGTTTGTTACTGTATATGTCGAAGGTGATGGAAGTCGGCTAATATTGAATTGTGAAATAAGAACTCTAAACCATTTTTTTTTAGTTAAACAAAACATTTAAATCGTTCGGAATGCTACTAATGTCCTGATCCTGAAAATAAAAATGAACGAAAATAAGAATTTAATAAAACTGCATTTGATATACATATAATAATTTTAAATGATATATACTGAATTTAATAATAATAATTTATCTTATCTGTCGACTCGAGAATACTTGTAACAGATTTCTTCAAAAATTGAGCAACTTCCCTATCAAATATAGTAAATTGAGTAGTACCTGATCCATCAATGACATTCACTTGAACACTAAATCTGCACCCAAAAAATACAATTAGAAATATCTCAATAAACATTATCATCAATTTAGTCATTATGAATTACCTAGGGATTGCGTAGTTGGCCAATGTTTCACATTTCTTGCACCAAAATTGTCCTTCTTGTGGTTGCATCTTGTTTTTACAACATTTGCAAGAATTATAGTACCATCCATATGAATCTTCGATATGATCAATGGTCGCAAGTGTAATAGCTTGGAGAACCTGTAGAAAATATTAAAATTTAATAGTAATATAATAACTTGAAACTAAATCTTGACAAAAAATATTTAGCAATTTAAAATTTCTCAACTAACCGTTCCACGATCATGAAGATGTTCGTAAAGTTCGTCCAATGTTTTTCTAGCATGCACATCTAAGAAAAGATCAACCGGAGAGTATGATGGCTCACTTGATAGTTGTACAAAACACTGACCACCTTTTGAACCCTTATTTTTTTGATATACTACAATTTAAGAAACATTAGCACAACCTAATAACAATTAATATAAACTGAAATCTCAATAATAGTTTCAGAATATACCTTTGCATGAAATCAGAAATCTCAATTATACTTTCATCATCAAAATAAAGCCTTGTGCCATAATAATCATTTGACACATTAGGTGCATTATTCCATTTCCCTACCTTTGCAAACTGAACTATCACAGCGACCATATTATGAGTTGAAGTGCCAATAAATGGACGACATAATTCAGCATAATCATCTGATAGTGTACAGTTGATGACATTATTCCTAGAAATATTACACAATATAAAACATAAGAAAGCATAATTTAATTTAAAAAAATAGTACATTTTAATCTTTATAATGACATAATTTTTTTTGCAAGAAAACATAATCTACTTAATTGACATTACCTATGAAATCAGAACTTAATACGTAATTAAAGAGGTAAAATCTAAAGTTTTGATATGAAAAGGGAAAATATAATACCTTGCATCCATTAACTGCATATTGATCCTTTTACCATCTTTCCCATTGTGGTTAGTAAAGGTGACAATTTTATCACCAATTCCAACCAATTGACCAATAACATCTACAAAAAAAATATAATGTTTAAAATAGATTAATAGACATATCAAAACAATAATAATTAAAAGAATTTCATATGAAAAATTTAAACAATTACTAACCATAAACATATCCTTGATCCAATGACTCATCGAGGATTTTTTTCAAATTCAGCAAATACAAATCCATGAATAGGAACAGAAATGGATGAACATGGCTTAATTGTAGTGTTGCGATAAAATATGACATTGTACTTATGATTAGAAAACTTAAAAAGTATAACATAAAGGGCAACTCCGAAGTTTGACATAAAATAAGCACCTCATTCCTTTAATATTGATAAGTTTACCATAAAAGCTTTTTTAATGACTGCATGGATTTTATCACCCTAAAAATAGGAAATATAATAATAATGCATATATCTAACTTGTATGACAATATTAGCCACGAAATTCTGTAAATACTACAAAAATAATGTTAAAAAAATGCAAATCAATACCTTTTCATCCATTAATATTAGTTCAGTTGTACCATATTGCGTAGGATCTTCTTTCTTTGGAACTTTAAATAAGCGAATTACGCGAACCTTTAGCTCGTAATTACCTCGGGTACCTGTAATGTCCGTTATTTCTAGTAGTGCTTTTGACATACCTATAAAACAATATAGAACAAACAAAAACAGTTAAAACCAAGAATACTAATTATTATTTGTAGCAAATTCCTAATCAGTCGGTAAAACTAATAGTTCATAAAAAATACATAAACGGTCCTATCTCAGAGTGGGTATTAGTTTGTGCAGAGTATGCTCAAGGATGTTATTAGTTTCATCGGCAAAAGGACTAAACTAAAAGCCTCTCTGAGCGTATTCCGCACAAACTTTCAAGTAATCATGCCTGCTAGTGAGAGACTGAAAACATCAAGAAATAAATTGTAAAGACGAACAAAATATCAGCATGTAGAATCAATATCAACATATATAATTTCTTGGTAAATTACAATGAAAGACGAATAATATTGAATGAAAGACTGTGGGGCTGTGGTTTTAATTTATGTGTGCATGAACAATCAATATCAGCATGTTACGTGGTAATTGACTGTGGGGCTGTAGTTTTAATTTTTGGGTGCATGTATAATCAATATCAGCATGTGCAATGAAAGACAAACAAAATTATAAAGATGTAATTACCTGGTAATTGATTGTGGGATGTAGTTGTAAAATCTTGTAAGAAAAGTTTGGCTATGGTTCCAATTGTATGTACTGAATTTGACTGCGGAGCTGTAGTTTTATCACCCATAAACCGTTTCATTTATTCTGTAATATTCTGTAATATTGTACTGAAAGGGAAAAAATATTTTCTTTTTTAATTTTGGAAAACATGGATTTTTAGTAGCAGGTCTTCCATTTGGAATCAATATGCACAATTGTGAATGATCCTGAATATTTATGGTATTATTATGCAGATCTTGCAATTGGAATATTTTTTAAAGATAATATGCATGGTTGTTTATGGACTGGTTGGATGTATTTTGGTTTGTCATTAGGAGAAAGTTTTGCAGAATGTCAGTTTTGAGGCAGCTTTGGTTCATTGTGTATTTTTTGTGCCAGTTTTGAGGCAACTTTGGTTTATTGTGTATCTTTTGTGCCAATTTTAAGGCAGCTTTGGTTCATTGTGTATTTTTTGTGCAAGTTATTATTGCAGGTTCAGTTTTTATATTGTGCAGGTTCAGTTTTGAGGCTCATTTGTGTATGTATGCTTCAGGTTTAGTTCTTGCATAATGTCTTTAGCATGTTTATTTTTGTGCACTTTTTTTGGATCACAACACGTCTATTTTTATTGCATGTTGTAATATGGTATCATGCAGGTTTTCTAAGAAATGTGCATTTACATTTTGATAATGCCATTGCATAATGTCATTAGCAGGGTTTTTTTATGCACTTTTTTTGGATGACAGTACGACAATTTTTATTACATGCTGTAATAAATTGCATGTGTATATGGTTTAATGCGTTTTGGCAATTATTGATGATTGCAGATTTGATTATGTACAAAAATTATAGGGTTGAGAATAATACCTAGTAAATTTTTAGAAAGATTTAGACTGTACATTAAGATAACAATTATTGGGGAGCGTGTGTAAATCCGGCTATTATAGGAAGTAATTTTATTTTCTTTGTTTTTATTAGTTTTTTACATAACTCCTGAAAAAATAAGAGTGCAACATATCACAAATTGAATACAGAGACGCCACGTGGCAACATAAATTTTGGTTCATTGTGGGGGTACCACGTGACTCAGTCAGTATTCTGCTTTAGTAATTATATAGTAGATTATAAGAATAAAGAATTATGTCCGGATGAAATGTGAACACAATCTCTAATTATTGGATTAATATTTTTTGTACATATAATTTAATACGTTCAACGCACAATATTATCTATAAGTGATTCAGTGTTGTTTACAATTTTTTTAATTAAATTTGAATATAAGGCAATTATATACAAAGAAAAGTTTATATGTTTTGCAAACTCGCGTTTATTATAAGGGGCCCACTTCGCCCTTTGGTATTCTTATGTTTTCAATATTCTTGTCCATTTATTTTATTCTATTTAATGTTCAATATTCGTACTTACATTACACCCTAAAATTATATTTCATCACGCCTAATTAAGAATATATACACACTACGTGATTGTTTATAAAATTTAACAATCCATCTTCTTAAGTTTGAAGTGTGTCGAAGTTAATCGGGAAGTGTTAATCTTGATTGCATCATTTTTTTTAAAAAAAATTTATGACTTATTCGTCTTCTATTAATCTAAAAAAATAGGTAATGTTTAGGTGTTTTTCTATTAATCCAAAAAAATAGGTATTGTTTAGGAGTTTTTTTACTTTAGATATTTTTATTTTTCAATCAATTCTTGATATGGGACTTTTGTCCAACTCTCAACATATGTTTGAATTTATCCTTAAGGCTAGCTAGCCAAATATAGCAGTAACAAATGGATCTTGATATGTTCTAATACCATTTAAATCTTTTGACAATTGTATATATATAATCGTGGAGTGATGAGGCCATGGTAACGTCAATTTTTTTTTTCTAATATAGGATTTATATTGCAGCACAAAAATTTAGAAGGTATTGTGTAAGGCTTCATTGTTTTGGCAATTATTGATGATTGCAGATTTAATTATGTACAAAAGTTATAGGGTTGCAAATAATACATAGTAAATTTTTAGAAAGATTTAGATTGTACATTAGGATATAAATTATTGGGGAGCGTATGTAAATAATCCGGTTATTATAGGTAGTAATTTTATTTTCTTTGATTTTATTAGTTTTTTGACATAACTCCTGAAAAAATAAGAGCACGACACGTGGCGAATTAAATATAAAGACGCCACGTGGAAGCATAAATTTTGATTCATTGTGAGGGTGCCACGTGACTCAGTAATCTGCTTTAGTAATTATATAGTAGATTAATTTTTTTATTGATGAGAAATATTAGCACAATCAGCCGTGAATATGGGCATGCATGGATTACGGTACATATATATGGAAATGGAATTTGGCCCTATCAAGTTTTTGTTCGTTTTATTAACATGTATATATAAACTGAGTGCGGTTCCGGTGCGGAGCACTCTTCCTGTGCGGACGTGCGAACATGCACTATAGGGCCTTATTTGTGCAATTTTGGGCCTTATTTGTGCACTTTTGCAAAAAATTTGAAAAATGCTTGGAAAAAAAAAATGAAAAAGAAATATATTTTTTTTTTTTTTGAAAAAGTGCACAAATAAGACGTTAAAGTGCACAAATAAGACCCAAAAGTACATACTCCGTACGTCCGCACGGGAAGAGTGCTCCGCATATGATCCAAACTCTATATAAACTTGGACCATACTCATGGGATATAATTCATAAAATAACAATTACACCCAAAGTTTATAATCAATTTGCAAAAGTGAATTCCAATAACTTAGTCTTCCCTAGTATATATATACATTTGATGAATTTATGAGAGAACAACCCATTTTTGCTTTTGCCTCAGTTCATCTATAACAAAGAATTTGAACTGTTAGAATCATTCTACCAAAAAACAATTCAGGCACGTTAACATGTTATGCTAATGTATTGAAAATACTTTTTATAAGCTTAGCATGGATTGTCCCGAATTTAGCCTCTGCTGCTATATATATGTAGGGAGTTTGTCCAATTTCAACAACTTGATTTTTATGTTGATCTTGTGACCATTTAATATCACGTTTGCTTCAGTTTTTTTTTAACAAACTTGATTAACTTTCAAATCTACCGAATCCCAATAAGAGTTTAGCTTTCAAATCCATTCGGATTTTGCCAATTATATGTTTTTTATAGTGGTTGGATCATTTGAATCCTCCCAACTATTGAATCCTCACAACTACAAGAGTTTGGGTAGTGTTCGAATCCGTTCGAATTCTTACAACTTTGGGACTTCTTGTAGTGGCAAAACGATCGATGTGTTTCAAGTCAATTACGGGTCTTCTTGTAGTGGTGAAACTAAGCGTTTCGAGCCAACTACAAATCTTCAATGTAGCGGCGAAACTATGTGTTTCAAGCCAACTACGGGTCTTCGAGATCTTACAAGTGCATGAGTTGGTTAGCATATGAGAGAAATTCAACAAAGAAAAGAGATATACCTCTATGTTGATCTTGAACATAAAATATAATCAAGAACACAATTTTTCTCTCTATTCTTTTCTTTCTCTCGGCTCTCTTTCTTATATATGCCCGCCTCTTTTTTTTTTGAGATTTTGCCCTTCTATTTTTGTTTTGGGACGAGCTGCTCTTCCATCTCCGAAGTCAAGTCGATCCAAGGTATTTTGCTTGAAAACTTGCTTTTAACCCCAATTTCGACCCACTTTAAGCCCGGATTTTGTATCCCCCAATTTTTTTCATGTGTTGTTCTAAGATTATTGATTTAAAACTTGCTCTTCCATCTCAATTTGTGGGTCGAGTCGATCCAAGTTGCTCTTTAGTCTCCGAAGTCGATTCGATCCGAGGTAATTTTGCTTGAAAACTTGCTCTTCCATCTCCAAAATGAAGTCAATCCAAGTTGTTCCAGGATGATTGAATTCCCTTCCTTTGTGGGTATTCTGAAAATTAGGGGGTTTTGTTGAGTTTAGGGTGTTTCCTAACTAGAGGGAGGTTCGGGTGCGAAATATGCTTACCGTGCGAAATGCGAAACGGTCACGTTCATTCGCGTTCATAAATTGACACCAAATATTCATTATTTGTGCGGTAATGTTCATTATCTGGGGGGTAATATTCAAGGGACGGTACTGTTAAAAAAAGGGGGAAATAGTGAATAGTGATGCGGTGGCATAACCGTAAATACGGCGAATTTTTTTTTTTTTTCGATCAACAATTTTTTTTTATTGTCTCTGATCGTTCTGTAATAGACAATTATTGACGTTCACATATAAGTACTACATGTTCATTATTCTATGCCGTTAAGTTCATATATAACATGTTCATGTGCAAACACATGTCCTTGAACATTCAGTGCTTATTTGTGAACTTCAGTACACAAATAAATGAACATTTAATGCTTATTTGTGAACCTTCTATATAGGCTATTCCAGGATGATCAGTGTACGAAAACGGAAAAAAAAATTGTTGACCAAAAAAAAAATGTGCGGCCAAAATCGCTTCGCATTTCGCACGGGAAGGACATTTCGCACGGGAACCCAAATCTTTCTAACTAACCCAATCATTTATACATGCAACCCATCTGCACTTTAGGTGTTTGATGAATTGCTTGTATATGTTTGTCTTGTTTTGAGGTGAGAATATGTCAAATGGTGGTCTTGAGACGCTTGCCATTTTTTACCTGGTTGGTTGTGGATTGTTGAAATGCTCGTGTTTTGTATGTGTTGATTTGAGGAGCAATAAAGATTGAACAAAGAATTTTCGGTGATGCTATAATTATTAGCCACTTCATCTTTACCAAAACCAAACATGACTAAAAATGTGCTAATTCTGAATTATCTAATGGGAGATATTCCGTTGATGGTTATGAGTGTTTGTGTTTTATCGGTGATAATATAACAAGTTTTGTTGTCGTTTTGGGGTCATGAAAGGTTAGTTTGTCAAGTAGGTTCTCCCCGGCACTTGATTTCTTATCCATCCAGCTTATTCTCTATGCAACAATGGCTAATAATGGAGTGAATAATTTGGCAAATGAAGATGAGTTTAATGTTGGGCTCCCAAGAGAGGTGCTAGAAACACTCACTGATTACCGTCCCAATAGCTCTAATGCTAGCACCAGAGGAGCTTCAGTGGTGGCGGGTAAAATTTTTATATCCATGTGATGTGATTGATCAAACAAATTTCAAATTATAGGAACAAAAGTTATATAGATGATGATGCAAACTTTGTTATATATATGATGCAAACTATAGATGTATTGTGTTTTTTCCTAAACTTATGCATAAGACATGATGTCTCAAAACCATATTTGTAGGAATATGATGTTACATGGTTTGATGACCTTATCAATGGAGTAGAAAACTCCCTGCGTGCACGGTTGATGCAACAAGCTGCCAGGGCACTCAGAGGACATGTGGCGGAGCTTCAATTGGATGTTAACAATGAAAGGGTCATACATGAACAACTTAGCATTCAACTACAAGAAGAGCGTGGGAATGTGGCGCATCTGTGATGCGCCCCTACCCAACATGAATGCCAAAGAGGAGGAAGAGGCTATGCGTGCTCCCTCAGAAGGACCAGTCACCAGGGCACGCGCTAAAGCGATAGCCAACGCGACACAATCCATGGTTGCTCGCGTCGTCTCAGGCCAAGGCACAATGGAGACCGCATTCTCTCTGAAGCGTCTCCAACAAAGTCCAGAGACCGCGTTCTCTATCTGTCTCCTTTCAACCATCGAAGGAACGCGTTCTTTTTGAACAGATCATGATCTTTCAACATTGATTGTAATCTTTTCAAATTGACCGTAATCTTTCCGCATTGAATGTAAATCTTTAGTCTTTATTATTTAGATTTGGGGTGTGTGCTCCACGCATGTCGCGTGGGCCGGCCCACCAAGCGAGACTCGGCCCATCCGAATCACACGAGCTACTCTATAAAAGGATTTCTCGTCCTCTATAGTCCGGTTACGTCTCATTTTAATCTAAGCTTTTGTTGAGAGCCTTTTTGCCTCCATCCTTAGATCTGACGTCAAAACACCTCTCTCACTTCTCATCTCCATTATCTCGCCGTCGACGCTTCGACAATCACTCGAGCCTCTCGAGATTATCCCGATGCCGACGCTACGGCCTCCAACTTGATCTCTTTTAAGTCGTTACTACCCGCTGCTGCCGCTTCCACCGCGTTCCATCCCAACAATCATCACCCCATCAACGGCACGCGACTCCCATTACAAGATCGTCGATCCTTCATTCCTTGTAGGAACGCATCAATCTGGATGATGAGAACCAAGAACTACCTGAGCATGTATCTACACTAGCAACTTCAAACATTCAGCTAGCGTTATACCGTGACACCCTCCTCACTACAAACATGGAGCTCTCTGATGCTTCAAGGATTAGGCTATATTACGCTTGGGTGGTTACTATTTTCCTTTTAGTGGTTGTTATGTATGTTATCATCCATTATGTCATTATGTAATTGATCTATGTTAAAGGGAAATGTTCGGAGAATCACCTTTGTTAACAATTGGGTGATCATTTTGCTACACTATACACCTCAAGGAATTTCCCTTAAAGCTTTTATAGTGTTTATGTATGTTCGGGTCTATGTATTGTAATGTTTATGTATGTTTGGGGCTTTTATACTAATGGTCGAGACCTTATAAGTATGTTGGTTGCAATGACTTTGATGGTTCTTGTAATATGTGCTATGAGTGGTTTGTTGTGATATAAGATTATTTTATAATATTGGTATAATAGTAAGCATATTTACATATAGTTTATACTTTATAGTTTATATGAAAAGAGATATTCACCAAAAAAACTAAAAAAGCCTATGTACAAAATGTCAGAAGCTCTCGGCCTCACCTTTCTATATAAGGCCTTTCATCCATTTGTATTCCATGAAACCCACAAGTAAGGCAACAAGACATCTCTACTTTACAACATACAAGCATACTAGTAGAAGAATGTCAGGTAAGATTTCTACCTCTAGTTTTTAGTAAAATGTCACGTGTTTATCCATAAGATTTCTACCTCTAGTTCTTTTACATGTGAAATATTGTTTTTTGCGCATAGGAGCAAGGAGGACGATTGTTTTTCCATGGAATGATGAAGACAGTCAAGCTTTGCTCCAGGTGTGCATACGACACAATGAACGATATGGGGCCTACGAGAGTTTTGCATGGAATTTCATACATTATGATTTTAAGGGTGCTACAGGCCGAGATGCTCATGTTACAGTGTTGAAGAACAATTTTGAATTTTTGAAGGAAAAATGGAATTTATGAAAGAGCCTTAAACGGTTTGGCGATGTTGAGTGTGACAACGTAACCGGTGCTATAATGCGATATGACGATTGGTGGGACAATAAGTTGAGGGTGAGTAATTTCAATCTAGATCGAAAATTATTGTTGTGATCTTAAGAAATGCATTTGGTAATATTTCTTAGCTGTGAATGCATTTATTTTAGGTGGACGAATATTTTCGCACGTTTCGTGTTAAGCCGATGACTCCCACCATGAAGGAGTTCCGTGCTTGACTCTTCTACGCATAAGACATGATGAATCCCACCATGAAGGAGTTTTGGGCTCGGCTCTTCTACGCATAAGGAGTTGTTTCCTCGGCTCTTGTATGTTCTCTATCCAAATTATGTTCTCTATCTTAGAATATGTTACTTAGCTTATGTTGATCACCCGTTTATCTTTATGTTGTTTAACTTATGTTGATCATTCGTTTATCTTTATGTTGTTTAGCTCATGTTGTGTAACTTTTGATTCGGATGGAAGATCATTTGTTATGGGACTAGTCGTATTGTGTAAAGTCTATGCTTTGTATAACTAACAAAGTGGTAGATGCTCGTATTCATGAAACTTGGTTCCTTAACATCGAGAAGGTGCATCGAGAAGGTTCATGCATGGACGAACTCATTACTAATCAAAAGTGCTCAAAAGGTGTTGTTGATGTGCTCCTTATTAACAAAGTTGCATACATATTAGAAATGTTGCATCATTCACATGTTAAGAATTAGGGTTTAAGGTTATAACCAAATGGACTGTATTAAACCTATGTGTTTCAAAGTAGTAAATAACCAAAAACTTATTCACAAATTGAGTTTTGAACTATATTATTCTAATATAACCTAAATAAGAAATGGAAATTCTGGATTTGCATGCTTTTGTTGGGCATGCCTCTACATTCACGTCAACCTATAGTGTTGCATGCTTATTTTGCATGCTTAGTTTGCTTATGAGTGTTTGTGTTGAAAATGTGTTTCAAACTTAATTAACCTAAATCTTAAGTATTAGGGTTTAAGGTTTAAATAAGGTAAATTGACTATATTATTCTAATATAAGCTAAATAAGAAATGGAATATATGTTTTGCATGCTAAAAGACAAACACATGATTTGATAGGTATGAATCACCAACATCATCCTCTTCCTTTTTAGCTAGTTGTAGCCTACACTCTCTTCTTTTTCTTGTTAGCTGCATCTTCACATGATTTTATGTTGAAAAGGTCTCACTAACACTTGATAACATAACTCACCAACACCAACATCATCCCCTTCCAACATCATCCCCTTCGAAGCATCTTCTTCTTTTGTGCTTCACGAGACATTGGCATGCATATTCACTTCCAAGTGCAGCCACTCCATTAGTGCTTCACGTGAACTTTTGGGCATCAAATGTATTGTCTACACTTCCATTTTTGTTGCACTATAGAAGCTAGACTATCCACTCGGTTGTCCTTTAGCAAATGTCTTGTCTTCACCCTATGCATAAGAGAAGTTAGCAAATGTCTTGGCCGAGAGTATTTTCTAGTGTTTATGGTTATGGACATTTCTATTTAAAGGTACAACCCACACACAATTGTAGCCACTTGGGATAGGGATTGCTAAGCAAAGGGCCAAAATGAGGTGACAAAGCTTCACAAATCTGGTAAGAAATCTGGTAAGATAAGTAAGTTTTGTCACTATATATAACATTGTCTTATATACTATTGTATTTTTTTAACATGTCTTACTATTGTGTAATGTTTTTAGATTTCCTAAATGGCAAGACAATTTAATTTAGGGGAACGAGTTGAAATCATTGGAGCAGAACATGGATTGCTCGGTTCATATCACATCGCCACGATATCCTTAGTCTTACCATTGATTGGATTTTACCTTGTTGAATACGAAACATTGATGACTAACGACCGATCGGGTCCCCTTGTAGAAAAAGTCCAATAGGGGTTGTTGCCCCATACCTCCTCATAGAACTCTAAGCTATTACGAGATATGGCAACACGTAGACGTATGGAATCATGACGGATGGTGGTATGGAACTGTTCTACGACACCCAGACTTTGGTATTTATGAAGTGAGTTTTGGGGAATTCAACTACGAGAATATCATTGTCGGTTATGATCATCTCAGGCTACACGTTCACTAGAACGGTCATGTTTGGCTATGTCCGAGACCCTCTATCATCCAACTAGATTAGTTTCCATGAGGACCTTTACCAGTATGGTAATGGTAATGGTAATGGTAATGGTAATGGTAATGGTAATGGTAATGGTAATGGTAATGGTTGTATTTTTAACTAGGAACTCAATGTGTGGTACTTGTCAGTATGTCATTGTTGGTGTGGTGCTCTTCGCTTTATTTTGTGGTACTCGTATCTCTGAAGTGTTTGTAATGTACTTGATCATCTCGTTGTGCGTTTGTATCATAGTGAATGATCATCTCGTTTGGACGTTTTTAGTTATGTTTTGTAGTAAATGGTCATCTCATTTTGTTTTAGCTTGTGTATGTTTTTAGATATGGTCACAAACCAACATTGTGGTACCCTTCCAATAGGATGCTTCTTCTTTTGCTTCTTTTGTGGTACACCATGTCTCTTAAATCCCCCAAACAGTACTCGGACACTCAAACCCATCACACTCCATCTACGGTTGATATAATTGGTATGCAAGATCGTACTCGTACTATAGCCATGCAATCCTGATACTATCTTTCAGGAGGGACATGAAGACCTCACGTCTTGGTTCTTGATCAAGCAGACTAGTTGCAAAGCAATACAACTTTGAATTCTCTTGGAGAAGCCCATCAGTTATAAGGCTTTCCAGCACAACAACACATTCTGAATATTCATATTTCTTAACTTCCCCTGCCAGATCATTGGTACTTCCAATATCACCCTCCATCATAGTAAGCATTTTCTGACTAGCATCACCCACATCAGCCATGTGTTCGTTGAATGTCGTTGAAGCGGGACTTGGCCTTCTCCTTTTTTTTTAATGGACTCAATAGGTGTAACTACAAGCCTGGTGCTCTTCCCCTGACATTTGATGGACCAGATTGTAACACCCCCAAAATACCCTTTGGAAATATTACCGCCAGTGACCTCAAATTACACATCTGGGATCACCCAAAGCTTAACCATATTATAACAAACTATATAATAACAAACTTTATTAAATGACATTCAACTGTCCAAATAATATTTTATTACAAATGTTGAAATTACAATTCGATAACAAAATCGAGTACAAATATTTATTACAGCGGAAGTCTTGAAATAAAATGACTCATCGGGTCTTGACCTTGCGATCTCACGCCTAGGATCTCAACCTTGAAAGGTAACACACAAAATGCCGACTGCCCTCACGTCGAGTCCTTGCCTTTACTGATGCGGAAACTTATCTGATGTGTCGTATAAAACGGATGACACCAGCCAACCATGCAAGGGAAAATAACCGATTGGTTAGTCTAATGAAAGACTAAGCAAGGGTAGAAATAAAAAGGTTCTAAACAATGCTTTCAGTAAACCTAGATAATAAGCATAAACATACTCTTTTCTATTGGTTTGGGGGAATGGTGGTGAGTGGTTATACCTTGAGTTCAAGAGCAGTATAGGAAAGCATTAGTTTCCTCAAGTCCATCTCCAAGTGACTAAGAGAAGAGGGCAACTTTTTCCTGGACATGGAGAAGAACACGAAACTCTTGAGGATCTTCTCACCGGTAACTTGATCAACAGTCGGTTGCTTGTTCTTCACAATTGGAACTATCATCTTCTTCCTCTGTTATTACGTTCATTTCCCATCAAAGGTCCAAAAGCGAACACGAGTACAGAATATTAACAGATATTCTACTTGGCGTACGGGACAATGAACATGAAGTAGAAAAGGGGCCGGCTTCTACAATAAAAACCAAAACTTACATTGCGAATGCGACCCATTTCTGCTAACACTCCAACGTCTCCCAACGACTGAACTATAAAACAAGAAGTCTAGTCAGTCGATCTTAAGACGAACCAGAGATGAAAGCATGTAATTGGATAGACAATATTGGAACGTACTGAAACAGTGAAAGTAGAAAGAATATATAAACAAGAGAATTTTATAACAACAGAACATATACAAGCATCCTGGAACAAAAAACAATTCTGCACAACCAAAAAGTGCCAAGATGATGAGCCAGCTGTTATTAATGAGCTTCCAAGAAAATAAGCATAGTAGTTGGATTTGCAGACTAACGGTATACTAGAAGGTTAAGGCATTAATTAATGAAAGAATTAACAAGGTGTCCATGATTTGGCTACTTTTAGAAGCTTTCTGCTGCACAACAATGCTAACTTCATTGTACACTAACCCATGAAGAGGAACAATATAAAAATGTTTTATTTGTGTACAACACCGATGTCAAGTTGTTCCTCTTCTTGAATTTGGCTTTAACAATATTGCTAATTTGTTTGAAAATGCATGTCAACTATATTATACTCATAACCAGGCAAGTATCAATGCACATGAATATGAGTGAAAAAAACGGATCCCCCATCTTCATTTTAATTGCCTTCCTTTTGGACACCATTTAAAACTTCTGAAAACCAAACTAAAAAAAAGTCCATCCTTTACAAACAGACCTATATCAACAACACAAATGCAAAACTACACAACAAAATCAAAAGTAACATGGACTGATGAACATACATTAACTGGCATCACTTTTTGAATTGCCATCAGCCGAGCTATCAAAATTAAATTGCCCAGTACCAGCTTCCAGAAAATGGCTTAAATGTCTGTCCTCTAAGTGTTCCTGTAGTTGACAAGTGCAAAGAACAACCACATGAGCATTTTGAAAACTTCACAATCATGAAGACGCAAGCAAGCAAGTTAAGCAAATTACAGAAAGACAAGCTCTGTATTTCTGCCATTCAGTGACACATTCTTCTTTGTCCCACTGACCCTTCAAAAATTTCTCAGAGTACCACCTATAAAGTACCACCACCATAGTTAAGAGACAGTTGACAGCTTTTCTCCAAGTGCAAAAATGAAAGCTACAGAGTTCAATTAAAGACGTAAACAACAACTTCAGAACCTATCCGATAGAAGGGTTTAAAGAAGAAGTGAAAACACAAGTGGTCACAATCATGAAAAAGAAATTGTAACTAGATAGATAAACAGTTTGGGATCCTTGAAAAGCCACCATTTTCAGCAACTATCCTTTGCCTAAGAAGAAGAAGAAGAAGAAAAAACAGGAATTATATTCAATATACATTAAGGAGTAAGGAGACAAAACCTGTTGAAACAATGTTGATAGGTGGTTCTGAGATGAGCGCAAGGAGAAGTGGAAGAAGGGATCCGTTTCTCTTTCCTAAAGCCCATTATTGTTTCCAAATGGTATAAATGATTTTTACAGCGGAGTAGCTGAGACACACAGACACAACCAACACACTGAGACGATAGGAGAAGTATAATCAAATTTTATATCTTTGAATTATCAACAAGATAAAATGATTTTGAATGTCTCAATATGCAACTGTAAATTCTACTAATATTAACCAAATTATCCACATCAAGCAAAATACTAGGATGAGAATGCAAATGAAGAGAAAAAAGAAGAGAAGATGCAGGCTGAAATAGAGATCAACGAGAGATTCAATTCAAGTGAAGAGAAAAAAGAAGGCAAGATGCACGCTAAAATTAAGATCAACTGAGAGAAATTATTCCTAAGCACTCATTACAAAATAAAGAGCAACCATTCATCCTTACATAGAGAAGTACAAAAAGGATACATCAAAGACTAGCAGAGATTCACAAGAAGCACTCACTCCTCTGGTAAAGATCTTCTTTTCCTCTTACTCGGATGGATCAATTCATCATTTTCTTGTTCATTGTTCTCGAAGCCTAACCTTGGGGGTTTACTGCGTTGGCAGGTGGCTGTTGCTCTAAAGCTTTGGAAGATGCAGCAGTTCAGTGGCCGATTTGCTCCCACCGTTATCACATAAATCAAGCAATGCTACTGCGGGGGAAAATATATCAAAGCTTTAATATTGTGATAGATGAGTTTCTCTTGATACACATGCATTACTTGACTAAATAAATAAACAAACTTTGCTCAAAGTGTGGAAGAAAAAGATAGCATGTATAGAATTGTAGTGACAAGTGAAGTAAGAAAAATATCAAACAGATGAACCAACCTCCAGTAATTCTCCAGTCAAGGATTAGCATATTCTTGTCAGTATATGTGATAAATATCCTGCCATGTGAAAAATATCAAACTGATGAACCACCCTTTTTCCTGACAAAACAATACCTATACTACATGTTAAATATCCTGCCATCAAATTAGCATATTCTTGTCAGCTTACAGAAAATAATAACACAAACAATGATTATTAAAAATTTCCAGTCACATATCAGTAATTCTCCAGTCAAGGATTATTAAAATTTAATGCTTGAAAGCCAAATAGGTTGCCTATGAAGAACTGATACTGAGTTGAGATCATAAGATGACACATATAACAAGTTGCCTATGAAGAGAACGACACTACTAAACACAAGAGGCTTGAAGTAATATCTATTTGACCATGCACTAAAGTAGAAAGAGGAGAACATCTGGCAACCGCCATCAATTTAGGGGAGAACACTAGTTGTAATCACTTCATAAAGTTTAGCATATACTCTACCAAATTTTGTACAAACATCGATATTAGAGCAAGATTTTACCTGGAGAGGAAGAACATGATGATCATATATTGACAATGGGGTCGGGAAAAAGACATGCATTCTTAAATTCTATTTCCTCTCGAAACCAATTGTCTATCGAAAATACTGTGTGATCTCCTAATTCTGCAGCCTGCACAGCCCTCAGATCAACAATGAATTCTTTAAGTTGAAAATTGAAGACAATTCACTGAAGGAGTTGAATTTGTTTCCTTATAACACACAAAACCCCCAAAGAAAACCTCCTACCACCCAAAATCGTGCAAATAGGGTTAATCAATGAACGCGGCAGCAAGAACAAACCAATTGAAAGAAGCCTGAAAACTCAGATCCAATTTCCTTGTTCAGAAAAGCATTCGCAAATCGCATAACCCTAAATTTTGACTTGCGTAAATTGATTGTAGACAAAGCCAAAGTGCATACCTTTTAAAATCAAGCAACGCAGAAATTAATCCCAGCCACAGTGAAAATCATCTCCACTAAATCGATCAACAACACAAGAGAAACAAAAATAGGCATCACTACACCCAATATCGATAAAAGAAAACCCTAAAAAGACAACCACGACAAAATTCAAACTAGAAACCTCAATCACATCCCAGATCGACACCCACTGAAGAATAGTAGAAAAGAGGAATTCGTCAATCAACGACGAAAACACGTCCGAGTAGCATTACACGGTGTGGCGAAACCGCGACGACGACCCAGTTGAGGGAAAGACCCCTGACGAAGAAAATGGGGATTCCGAACGGTGCACAAAGACAAAGAAGAAGGCAAAATCGGGGGTTGAAGAAAGAGATGGGTATAACCCGGGCTGATTTTTTTTTAAATTCCTAAATAACCCGGTAATTTTACGGCATAGATTCTAGTACTAGTAAAACATTCCGAGTAAAACGAAGGTACAAATTAGAACCTTTAGATTAAATAACAATCAATGGTCCTGATTGAATCCCAAAGGATGCATGTTTCTAAAATGGAGATGCACATACTAAAATTTTTTTTATTAACGTGATTTTAGGGATTTTATCCCACGATTTTGGTAAAATCTATCAGTTACCTTTTACAATTTCATTGCTTCCTCTCTCTCATTCAATCCGATCGTCTTCAACCCAACCTCCAAGGTCGTCTTCAACTCCCACGATTCGACCTCGCTTCCGATTCTTTCCGATCGTCTTCAACCCACAATTTCATCGCTTCCTCTCTCTCATTCTTTCCGATCGTCTTCAACCCAACCTCCAAGGTCGTCTTCAACTCCCACGATTCGACCTCACCTGGACCGAATCGGCCGAATCCGACGTCGAAAACCGCTCGTCGTCGAGGATATCGAGGCGCTCGGTGCTCGTGGCCGCCGGAAGGCCAAACCCGCCCTGATCTACCCGATCAAACCCAAATATGAGCCTAGCCGAACCCTTACCCGCCGTGAAGCTTCTCGTCGCCGCCGCCGTGAAGCCTAGCCGAACCCTTACCCGCCGTGAAGCTTCTCCTCTCCCCTAATCTGTCTTCGTCTTCAACCCTCGGTTTCTCTCTCTTTCGTCTCCCTGTTCTTCATCCATAGGTCGGCACCATTGATGGAAGCAGCGAGGAGTTGAACCCAAAGCACAACTCTGATCGTTGCCGCCACCGCCACTGGATGCATATCCGACCGCTCCACACAGAGCACCGTCAGCCCGGCGTCGCAGATATCACCGCCAGCCCCACACTAGCCGATTCGACCTCGCCTGGGCCGAATTGGCCGGATCCGACGCCGGATTCAAAGATCATTCTAGAATAAACAATCTGACGCCGGATTCGACCTCACCTGGTCGCCGCTTAACCACCAACACCGCGCTTCCCCCGCCTTCTCCGACGTTGTCCTTGTAGCCGCCGACGAGTCCCACACCAACTCTGTCCCCGCCCACGACGGAAGAAGACAGCGAATCGCGGTTTCTGTTCTTGAACTTTGTATAGTGTTCTGAAATTGATAAATTTTGCGAATTTGTGTTGAATTTGGTTCAATTTCGACGTTTTAGTTGTTCTGAAATGAGGATGTTGTAACCTGATCTAACAGATACTGGAATGAGATCGTGATTGGTGTCCAGATTTTGGTATTCACAGAAGACAATCAGGGCAACGCCACTCTAGAAGGACGATGATAAAGGCGGTGATTGTCCTCAACACCCAAGGGAAGCCTCGCTTGGTCAAATTTTACGATTTTCGGGTTTCTTTCCCCTTTCTCGTCTTCCTTGTCCAATTACTCTCAATGCCATTCTTTTTGATCCAAATCCCTTGAATTTTGATTTTGTTTTTTCTTCTTATACTGGTTGTCGATTTAGCCTCCTGAGAAGCAACATCAACTCATTGTATGATGTTGAGTATGTTGAGTATAAAATACGTGAATATCATCACATATGGAATGAATATCGCTATTATAGTATTCAAATTGTTTGTTGATGGTGTTGTTTGTACTATCTGGACATTTATGTTTGCATCTTCTAACAGCTGTAATGAAGTATTTCGTTATAAGGCCACCAGAATCTCCCAGCAGCATGGCTGCGGGAATTTCCGATCTTCACCAAGCATGAAACGTATTGTTAGAAAAGCAGTTGAAATCATGACATGATTTAATTGATAATTTTTTTCCCAGCTGTCAATTAATCACATGATGTTCATGATAGAGTCTTATTCGATTATAGGATTTTACAATACGATGCTACTGTGACGGAGAAAGTTGTGAAGCCTCCGAAGCAAGCAGTCTTGGGTTTCGCAATATGATGCTACTACAACTGATAAAGTTCTATAGGTGGAACAAGTATAATGTTTTACGAGTCCTGAACTGAACTTGTTTGCGAAAAAAAATAAAACTACATGTCCTCATTACATTTAACGTGTTGTTACTACATTTAGCATATCAACTATTAAGAATACTACAATTTTAAAATTACATCTTTGCACAGGGTCAACAACAATAAAAAATCATTTAACAATCTCAACATTCAAGTTCTTAAATCAAAGATTATGGAAGAGAGATCGAATTGAAACTCTTTGCATTTATGGAAGAAATATTGGTTTCGGTATTTGGTGCCATAAGATTGATGGGCTTCAACTACATAGTGCTCTATATATTTCATCAAAAACTAAGAGAGCAAATGTCGCAAGATTAGGAGAGACACAATTTATCAAGGCAATAGAGAAACCTACATATTTTCTACATGATACTCTGGAGGTGAAAAATCAAAGAGGAAAACATACATGAAAAAGGTATACCATTGTATCCCTCTACTTTTGGTTGCATGCAAACGGTATGCAGTACCGGTCCTAACATTTTCAAGGCCCGGGGCGAAATTTAATTAGGGGCCCTTATATAAGTTCTTATTTTTTTTAAAAATAAGACAAAGATGCAAAATTTTGGAATCGAATCCATGACCTATTGGAGAAAGGTGTGCTCTAAGACCACTAGACTATGCTGGCTTTTTGTTACCCATATTTAACACATATATACATACCTAAAAAAAAAATTTGAGGCCCCAAAAATTTGGGGGCCCTGGGCCGGCGCCCATGCTACCCCCCCCCCCCCCCCCCCCCCCCCCCCAGGCCAGCCCTGACGGTATGAACCCTATCTACCCTTACATATATAATAGGTGTAACATCACTAGCTTATTTACTTATTGTTGACGATAAGAGATATTAAACATTGACAAAGTCGCCCAAAAGGTTCATCCAGGAGCAGTACATGCTGAATTTAAACATTACCAGTGAATCTATTGCAATGATTAATTGTCAAAGTATTCCATGCTGAATTTAAACATTACTAGTGAATCTATTACAATGATTAATTGTCAAAGTGTTCGATCTTTATGTTACTTTAGTATAAGCATTTTTTTAAGTAACTAATGCTACTAAGGAAGCACTTGCTCGCTGATCTTGTTAATCCTTCTTATCAAGGGATTCTAATACTTATCAACTATTTTTCTTTTATCATATTATATCACAAATTTTACACATATAAAGTCGCCTCATTAATAAACAGATGGTACATTTTTTATATAACTTCTCATATCTCTTAATATAAACGTGCTCCTACGGAAGCATGATCCTACAAAATATGTGCTAAATAATGTATAATTTCTTTTAATTATATATAAAAAACATTGTCAAAAGACAATTCTAGCTTTTCTTAGAGATATTTTACCTATTATTTCATAGGCAAATCAATTAAATATGGTATTTTACGATCCTAATTAAACTCGTGCACGAAAAGAAATAAAACAACATGATTTAAACACACTTAGCATGTTGTCGCTACATTTGACATGTCAACTACAAGAAATACCACACTTTTAAATTTATGATGGATGATGTATATATATGATGGATGATGTATGTGAAAGCTCCGAAAAGTAGCAACAATATGAATGGTGGTGATGATGTTCAAACAAAGAGGAGTAGTAGTGGTGGTGGTGCACTACTACATTTGAACATTATTCCTAGTAACGATCTCCAACTGAAAGTGGTGCATATCATTAACACACTCCGAGGGGGCTGCGTTGGCTACCTTCTCCTCGTTCAGGCAGGTTGCTTCGCCCGTTGATTCATTACCATTATCATTGAATTTATTGACACCTTGTGTATATATATAGATTTAGGCTCTAGTAAAACAGCCTATTAGAGTAAAATGAATGTACTAATTTAGGGCATTAGATGAAAAGAGGATAGATAAATCTGATTAAATGACCAGGATCTCCAATTTTCTATGGTGGATGTGACCACACCAGATTCCCTAAAATCCTAAAATCAAGGAATTGCAATATTCACCAAATCCTCTCAACTTTCTCTTTCAATCTTTCTCTCTTTCTTGTTTCTCTCAACTTCTTCAACCACCATTGTCCTCTCTCTCTCTCTCTCTCTCTCTCTCTCTCTCTCTCTCTCTCTCCGTAGGAACCACCATTGATGACCTCACCGAGCTTTGTTTCTCCTTGTTGATCGCGCCTCCTTGTCGCCTCCTCGTGTTATCGTCGGCGTCCTCTCTATCTCTCGTGTTCCTCTCTGCCGTAGGAAACCGCCATTGTCGACTTCGCCGGATCTTTGCTTCTCTTCGTCGCCTCCTCGCTTTATCATCATTTGCACCGTCTTCGAATTCGATTATCCTCGTTACTCGCTTCTCCACGGGTATCTTACTCTAATTTTTTGAACCCTATACTTTTGAACCCTAAATCCTTTCGGTTTCTCAATCTTTTCAATTTTTCAATGTTAGGGTTTGTACATGGTAGGGGACTGATGGGAAAGGATAGAATGTCCCTGAAGAGAAAGCTTGCCAAGCGTAGAAAACTTGTTAAGGGAACGTTTTGATGCTATTATTAGTTGATGTTCATATTTTGCGTTATGATATTCATGTTAACAGTATTGTTATTCATAGTGTTACAGTTTGTGTGTTTTGATATTTATGTTTCGGCTATTGTATATTTGATTCAGTTTCTCTGTGGTGTTATTCATTATATTATTGTTGATATTCATGTGGATTCGGATTCTGTTTGTTGATGGTGTTGTATAAGTTGTTAATCATTGATATTCACGTTTTTATATGTGATATTCAAATTGTTTGATGTGATATTCATACAAATGCTTTTGATATTCACGGGGCAGGATATGCGTACAACCTCTGCAATGTTGGGAAGAGAATTCTTGAAGATGACAACTGCGGTCATGGATACGAAGGGTGATCCGCTCACAATGAAAGGCAGAAGGAAGGGGGTACAGTCGTACATGAAGAGGCACCCCCAGATTTGGAACCAAGAAGGGTGGTCGCTGTAAGCGATCCGGGATGAATAGAGAGCACCATGTCGAGCCACGATAGTAACCAAGGCGCTGCTCGGGAGGCAACCCGAGGTAAGACTTTCAACTTAGTTTTTCTTTCAGAAGCTTAGTTTTCCCTTGTTTTCGAAATTTTTGCTCTGTTTTTGTTCGACTAAACCACGCAGAAAAACCGAGAAGAACCCGCGACCGCGGCATAAAACCCGCGATCGCGGTCGGAGAAAGTCGAGCAAAAACCGCGATCGCGGCCCCATGGCGCGCCGCGAATTAGGGTTTAGTCTGACAAAAAAAAACGCGATCGCGGGGTTACTGTTCATCGATAAAAAAAAAATCGTATGTTACCCGCGATCGCGGCTTTCACTGCCGCAATCGCGGTTCCTCCACGGTGTTCCTTCCATGGCGATTCTTCCACGACGGTTCCCTCCTTTATGGCGGTTCATTCATGGCGGTTCTGAGGCGGTCCTTCTTCATCTTGTTCGCGAGCAACAACCGGTGTACCCTTGATCCATCCATTGTTGTTGTCCCCTGCGGTACGTCTTCACATGTGCGTCACCACCTGTGCATACTGAGTTCGGAGTTCCAGCATTCCATGATCTATCTCTTGGGAAGTTCGACTATTGAAGTGGTGATGAAGTTTATGGGGATCCCTACATCCCTGAGTACCTTCCTGGCGTTATTGACGAAGACTACCACCCCGGCGTACGCTCAGTGAGTACTTCCTTTCTTCCCCTCATATTTTTCTTTGTCTGAGGACAATGCATGATTCAAGCATGGGGGAGTAGAAAGTACTTGCTATCTATCTTGTAAATCAGTTTCGATTTCAGCATTGTTATTTCCATTCAGCATTGTTCATTGTTCGCATTCCCTAAAAACAAAAAAAAATAGAAAAAGTCAAAAAAGCAAAAAAGACATACATGGAAATCCTGGGACAAGTCGAAAACCCGAAAGGACGGCTTGGGTAATAAGCAGGTGGCCTGGACCAACGCTAGGCTGGGGTAAAAAGGTGTCTGAGTGACGTGAGCATATGTGAGCACCTCTATGAAAAAAATACGAGTGGCTAGGATGAAAACCCGAAAGGGGCTCCTAGGCAAAATGAGTGAGAAGAAGATGAGTGATTTTAGGATCTCATTTTACCTAAAGGGGCGACATAAGAAGAGGAGACAAAGAAGGATTATTGGGTAGGTCACTCTGGGAGGCATAAGGAGTCATAGATTGTAACACCCCCAAAACTTAACCCTTTTGGAAAGGTATCACCGCCAGTGACCCTAGTGTTCCTTACCGAGATCACCCAAGGCTTTACCAAATAAATACAATTTATGAAATGCAATTGATACACAAAGATCAAGCATTAAATTCCAAAACATAACATTGTTGAGGAAACAAGAGTTACGGGATTACAACCCAATCCCGAATAGGTCAAAACATAGTTTAAACCAAACACAGCGGAAGACTAAGAAAGTAAGTTACAATCGGAGTTATTGTCCAAAGGATCATAACCTGATTAAAGAAATAATTAAAACATTCAAAAACCACCGCTGACTCCATAGTCCTTCTAATCTTCTGAGCTACTTCTTAACTGATGTGCCGAATCGAACGGATGACACCAGCCAACCATGCAAGGGAAAACATTGGTTGGTTAGCCTAACTGAATAGACTAGCAAGGGTACAAAGCAGACTGGTTCGAAGCAGTCATATTAGGTTAGACTCATCGCTTCTCGGATAATAACCGATAACGGTAATCAACCATCATACTCCTACTGGAATAAACAAGAGGTATGCACAAGAGAAGATTCTGGAAGACTGAATCTTCACAGAAATCGACTCGAAAGAAGACTCCAACGGAAATGAGTCTTTAAGGAAGCAAATGACAAATCTGGAATAATACAGAATCATTCAACAATGATTTAAAACTGACTGAGATGCTTCGGTTCACGACCAACCTCATCGCCTACAGCGAATCCAGATTGGAAAGAGAACGTACTACATTCGAGTCAAGACGAGTTTTCCTAGCTGCACTGAACTTAGCTGCACTACTCGCCCAAGGTGTATTAATTATGTGCGTCAAGGTAGCACTTATCTGATTTATGTTTCAAAAACACACATCACGTTATAGACTTTTACATGTGTACCCCACCAATGGGACGACACATCTTAGTATACGTTTTGTCGAGAGTGACGTATACCGAAAGGTTTGTGACACCAGCTAAGTGTCATGTCTCTACACACATGTGTAAGAGACCGATCATGATCTTAGAATAGTACCAGATGGGGACGAGCCATCCCGATACCAGATTATAAAGAAACGACTAGACAGAGTCCGAGTAACGTTCCTATCTAACAGTGCTAACTAAACAGTTATAGCACCACCACATTTACAGGATAAATCCACATAAAGGCCCGAAAGGCGATCACAGATAATAGCGTTGTTCTAACAGATATACAACCTATTATATGATTTTTAAAACAGTTTATCAAAACCGTTTCCAGACAAACAGAATATTCATTCCAAATTAATTACTCAGATAAACTACTGATAATTAATGTAAATATGAAACGAAAGAGCAAGAGTGAACCACCACTTGCCTTACTCCGCAGAATAGTCTAAAGACGTCACTGGATTCCGGGCTCGACACGGTATAGTTCCGACAGCACAACAACCTTCGAGTCGACCCATAAAAGGAACCCTAAGTTATATTCGACATAAACAGTATGAATCTAAACACGGCGAAAGATCACGAAAGGAAAGACGCCACGACGACAACCGACCAAGCCAAAGCCACGAAGGCGTTCTAGGCACTGGCGGCGGTCAATGTTCTTGGCGGCGGTCGCCGTGAAGAACACGGCGGTCGCCGTGAAGAACACGGCCGACTGAAACGAGAGAAAACTCACCCCAAAACACGAGCGGTTCGGCCTCCTTCGACTTGCTTTGGCTTCTAACCTCCAAGGCTAACCAAAAGCTTCACAAAGGCACTAAGGAACCACACCAAAGCAACACCGGCGAGACCTCGTGCGAGCACAAGAAAACCGGCGAAAACAAAACTCCAGCGAGAGGCGAATTTGGCAGCGATTCGGGGTTGTAGATGACCCAAAACCCATGCCCAAGCTCACCTATTTATAGGCAAACCCTCAGACGCGGCAAACGACGCAACGGCGTGCCTCGAACGACGCCGGCGACCGGCGGGCAATGCCCACTGGACAATCACGGCGGTCGCCGTAATTTTGCCTGCGGTGGTCGCCGTAAATGCGGCGGTCGCCGTCGTTAGGCATGTCGCGGCCAGCTAGAAGCTGACACGCTGACATCTCGGGCCCAACCACGGCGGTCGCCGTTTCTGAACGGCGGTCGCCGTTTCCCCCTTTTCCTGCCCATTCGGCTTTGAACGAGCTTGACGATAAACCGGGATAAAAATTATCGTACGCGAACGACAATTTAAAATTCAAGGCACCTTGTCTGTATATTATTTCACTGAGAAAAATATTACAGATATAGAGCACATTACAGAATGTCTCAAGCTACCTGAATTAAATCCGACGTACACAACGGGTACTCGGGAAAATTCCATAATTTCCAAAATAACCTTACAAAAATACGGGGTATCACATTTCCTCCCCCTTACAAGAAGTTTCGACCCCGAAACTTAGGTCGAGAATAACTCGGGAAAACGCCTGAGCATATCTGACTCGGTTTCCCACGTCTCCCAAGTAACTTCTTCGGTCCCTGACTTGGACCACAGCACTCGTACCAAAGGTACGATCTTGTTGCGCAAATGCTTCTCCCGACGCTCCAAAATGTGCACGGGCAACTCTTCATAAGTACCATTAGCTTGAATCTCGATGTCCTCGTAGCTAAGTACATGAGACTCATCTGGTACATACTTTTTGAGTAAAGACACGTGGAACACATTATGCACCGGGTGAGCCGATGGTGGCAACGCCAAACGGTACGCTAGAGATCCCACTCTATCCAAAATCTCGAATGGTCCCACGTAGCGAGGGTTAAGCTTCCCACGCTTACCAAATCTGAAAACTCCTTTGGATGGCGATACCTTGACAAAAACCTTGTCACCGACCTCGAACTCGACAGTCCTGCGCTTTCGATCTGCGTAGGACTTCTGTCGACTCTGAGCGGTCAACATTGTTTGTCTGATCAAAGCAATGTCTGAAGCCGTCCTTTCGACCAACTCTGGTCCAAGCAGAATTTTGTCGGCATTATCGTCCCAACAAATCGGAGATCTGCATCTGCGACCATACAAAGCTTCAAACGGAGCCATCTTGATTGTAGCATGCCAGCTATTATTGTATGTGAACTCAATCAGACTCAAGCTGTCCTCCCAGCTAGTCGGACGATCGAGCACACAAGCTCTAAGCATATCCTCCAGAGTCTGGATGGTCCTTTCAGACTGGCCATCTGTCTGAGGATGAAACGTTGTACTGAACCTCAACTCGGTTCCCATAGCCTTATGAAGTTCCTTCCAGAATCTTGACATGAAATGGCCATCTCGGTCCGATACAATGGTCTTAGGAATGCCATGTAAGCGGACAATCTCCTTCTGGTAAACTTCGGCTAGCTTCTGGGTTTCTCATGTGGTCTTGATGGCTATGAAATGAGCACTCTTCGTAAGCCTATCCACAATTACCCAGATAGCATCTCTCTGACTTCGAGTCTTGGGTAGCCCAGTGACGAAGTCCATGGAAATGTCCTCCCATTTCCATTCTGGCACGGGGAGAGGTAGCATCTCACCACCTGGTCTGCGGTATTCGATCTTGACTTTTTGGCAAGTTAAGCACTTTGCCACAAAGCCTGCTACGTCCCACTTCATGTTTGGCCACCAAAATTTCATCCTGAGATCCTTGTACATCTTGCTAGAGCCAGGATGCACAGAATAAGCAGATGAATGAGCTTCTCTCATCACCAACTGACGAAGACCTTCTGTGTCAGGTACACAGATCCGATCCTGAAACCAAAGTGATCCATCATCCTGAACCACAAAACTGGGAGCTTTCCCATCCATCACTTCACTGCTTAACTTTACCAAGATGATGTCATCGACTTGCTTTTCTTTGATTTGATCCAGCAGTGTAGCCTGAATCTCCATCATACTCAGGTACCCTCTACGCTGGTCATACAAGACTTCAATGTCGCATGACTCTTGGTTTAGCTTGGTCTGAGCAGTAAGCAACGCAACCACAGTCTCGTGCATTGTCTTCCGGCTTAGCGCATCAGCTACTACATTAGCCTTGCCCGGATGATACAACAACTCCATGTCGTAGTCCTTGAGCAACTCTAGCCAGCGGCGTTGTCTCATATTTAACTCCTTCTGAGTAAATTTATACTTGAGACTTTTGTGGTCAGTGAAGACTTGGCATCTTATACCATAGAGGTAATGCCTCCAAATCTTCAGCGCAAAGACAACCGCTGCTAACTCAAGATCATGGGTCGGATAGTTTTCTTCGTAAGTCTTGAGTTGTCTAGATGCGTAAGCAATGACTCTGCCCCTTTGCATCAAAACACAACCAAGGCCACACTTGGAAGCATCACTATAGACCACATAATCGTCATTCCCCTCTGGGAGTGCTAACACGGGTGCCGAGGTCAACCGCCGCTTCAACTCCTGGAAACTGACCTCGCACTTGTCATTCCAGACAAACTTCTTGTGGACTTTGCGGAGTAGATTGGTCATCGGTAGAGCGATCTTTGAAAATCCTTCTACGAACCTTCTATAATACCCGGCAAGTCCAAGAAAACTGCGCACCTCTTTTACGCTCTGGGGATGTGTCCATTTAGCCACCGTTTCAATCTTTTGGGGATCAACCATAACCCCATTTTTATTGATCACGTGGCCTAAGAAAGCCACTTCCTTCATCCAGAATTCACATTTAGACAATTTAGCATAAAGCTGATGTTGTCTAAGGATCGACAAGGAAATCCGTAGATGTTCCTCGTGGACTTCTTCATTCGGAGAGTAGATCAAAATGTTGTCGATGAAAACCACCACGAACTTATCCAAGTATTGGTGAAAACATCGGTTCATCAAATCCATAAAGACAGGTGGAGCATTTGTAAGCCCAAAAGGCATCACTACGAACTCGTAATGACCATATCTGGTCCTAAACGCAGTTCTAGGAATGTCCTGCTCCCGAATCCTGAGTTGATGATATCCAGATCTTAAGTCGATCTTGGAGAAAACCTTTGCTCCCTGCAACTGGTCCAACAAGTCATCAATCCTAGGCAAAGGATACTTGTTCTTGATCGTCACCTTGTTAAACTCTCGATAGTCGATACAAAGTCGAAACGATCCGTCCTTCTTTTTGACGAATAATACCGGAGCACCCCACGGCGATGCACTCGGCCTGACATAACCTTTGTCAAGAAGATCTTCAAGTTGATTCTTCAACTCTTGTATCTCAACTGGAGCCATCCGATACGGGGATTTGGAAATCGGCGCCGTACCAGGCTCGAGATCAATTGAAAACTCTACGTCACGATTTGGGGGTAATCCTGGAATTTCTTCCGGAAAGACATCCGAAAATTCCCTAACTACAGGAATATCAAGAACCTCAGGTCCATCCTTCTCAGGCGAATCCAAGTAGCAAAGGTACCCAATACATCCTTGTCGTAGTAGCTTAAACGCAGCCATCGCATTGATCAGCTTGCCGTTATCAGCGTCATTTCGACCTTTGAACTTGCACACGAATTGGCCCCCGGATGACACTGTCACCGTTCTTGAACTGAAGTCGATCACCGCCTTGTGATGCGTCAGCCAATCCATACCGAGAATAATGTTGTATGGAGCCATGGCTATGCAGATTAAATCTGCCTCGAATTCCTTACCCTGAATGGTAATCGGAAAGTCGGACAGATGCTTGGTTCCCACCAAACGTTCTCCATTAGGAAGATTAATGACGAAAGGGTCGCACGAATCATTGCACACTAAGTCTAACTTGCTAACACAGCTATCCGAAATAAAGGAATGCGTAGCACCAAAATCAAACAGAATGCACATTGAAGTAGAGTGAAGGTATAGAGTACCTTGAGCAATCGGAGCGTTGGGTCCATCTGCCTCACGCATCTCGTACAAGCGTTGTCCATTGAAGTGGTGATGAAGTTTATGGGGATCCCTACATCCCTGAGTACCTTCCTGGCGTTATTGACGAAGACTACCACCCCGGCGTACGCTCAGTGAGTACTTCCTTTCTTCCCCTCATATTTTTCTTTGTCTGAGGACAATGCATGATTCAAGCATGTGGGAGTAGAAAGTACTTGCTATCTATCTTGTAAATCAGTTTCGATTTCAGCATTGTTATTTCCATTCAGCATTGTCCATTGTTCGCATTCCCTAAAAACAAAAAAAAAAACAAAAAAAATTAGAAAAAGTCAAAAAAGCAAAAAAGACATACATGGAAATCCTGGGACAAGTCGAAAACCCGAAAGGGTGGCTTGGGTAATAAGCAGGTGGCCTGGACCAACGCTAGGCTGGGGTAAAAAGGTGTCTGAGTGACGTGAGCATATGTGAGCACCTCTATGAAAAAAATATGAGTGGCTAGGATGAAAACCCGAAAGGGGCTCCTAGGCAAAATGAGTGAAAAGAAGATGAGTGATTTTAGGATCTCATTTTACCTAGAGGGGCGACATAAGAAGAGGAGACAAAGAAGGATTGTCGGATAGGTCACTCTGGGAGGCATAAGGAGTCATAGATTATAACACCCCCAAAACTTAACCCTTTTGGAAAGGTATCACCGCCAGTGACCCCAGTGTTCCTTACCGAGATCACCCAAGGCTTTACCAAATAAATACAATTTATGAAATGCAATTGATACACAAAGATCAAGCATTAAATTCCAAAACATAACATTGTTGAGGAAACAAGAGTTACGGGATTACAACCCAATCCCGAATAGGTCAAAATATAGTTTAAACCAAACACAGCGGAAGACTAAGAAAGTAAGTTACAATCGGAGTTATTGTCCAAAGGATCATAACCTGATTAAAGAAATAATTAAAACATTCAAAAACCACCGCCGACTCCATAGTCCTTCTAATCTTCTGAGCTACTTCTTAACTGATGTGCCGAATCGAACGGATGACACCAGCCAACCATGCAAGGGAAAACATTGGTTGGTTAGCCTAACTGAATAGACTAGCAAGGGTACAAAGCAGACTGGTTCGAAGCAGTCATATTAGGTTAGACTCATCGCTTCTCGAATAATAACCGATAACGGTAGTCAACCATCATACTCCTACTGGAATAAACAAGAGGTATGCACAAGATAAGATTCTGGAAGACTGAATCTTCACATAAATCGACTCGAAAGAAGACTCCAACGGAAATGAGTCTTTAAGGAAGCAAATGACAAATCTGGAATAATACAGAATCATTCAACAATGATTTAAAACTGACTGAGATGCTTCGGTTCACGACCAACCTCATCGCCTACAGCGAATCCAGATTGGAAAGAGAACGTACTACATTCGAGTCAAGACGAGTTTTCCTAGCTGCACTGAACTTAGCTGCACTACTCGCCCAAGGTGTATTAATTATGTGCGTCAAGGTAGCACTTATCTGATTTATGTTTCAAAAACACACATCATGTTATAGACTTTTATATGTGTACCCCACCAATGGGACGACACATCTTAGTATACGTTTCGTCGAGAGTGACGTATACCGAAAGGTTTGTGACACCAGCTAAGTGTCCTGTCTCTACACACATGTGTAAGAGACCGATCATGATCTTAGAATAGTACCAGATGGGGACGAGCCATCCCGATACCAGATTATAAAGAAACGACTGGACAGAGTCCGAGTAACGTTCCTATCTAACAGTGCTAACTAAACAGTTATAGCACCACCACATTTACAGGATAAATCCACATAAAGGCCCGAAAGGCGATCACAGATAATAGCGTTGTTCTAACAGATATACAACCTATTATATGATTTTCAAAATAGTTTATCAAAACCGTTTCCAAACAAACAGAATATTCATTCCAAATTAATTACTCAGATAAACTACTGATAATTAATGTAAATATGGAACGAAAGAGCAAGAGTGAACCGCCACTTGCCTTACTCCGCAGAATAGTCTAAAGACGTCACTGGATTCCGGGCTCGACACGGTATAGTTTCGACAGCACAACAACCTTCGAGTCGACCCATAAAAGGAACCCTAAGTTAGATCCGACATAAACAGTACGAATCTAAACATGGCGAAAGATCACGAAAGGAAAGACGCCACGACGACAACCGACCAAGCCAAAGCCACGAAGGCATTCTGGGCACTGGCGGCGGTCGCCGTGAAGAACACGGCCGACTGAAACGAGAGAAAACTCACCCCAAAACACGAGCGGTTCGGCCTCCTTCGACTTGCTTTGTCTTCTAACCCTCAAGGCTAACCAAAAGCTTCACAAAGGCACTAAGGAACCACACCAAAGCAACACCGGCGAGACCTCCGGCGAGCACAAGAAAACCGGCGAAAACAAAACTCCGGCGAGAGGCGAATTTGGCAGCGATTCGGGGTTGTAGATGACCCAAAACCCATGCCCAAGCTCACCTATTTATAGGCAAACCCCAAGGAGTGAGTTGCAAACCCTCAGACGAGGCAAACGACGCAACGGCGCGCCTCAAACGACGTCGGCGACCGGCGGGCAATGCCCACTGGACAATCACGGCGGTCGCCGTAATTTTGCCTGCGGCGGGCACGCGGCGGTCGCCGTAAATGCGGCGGTCGCCGTCGTTAGGCCTGTCGCGGCCAGCTAGAAGCTGACACGCTGACATCTCGGGCCCAACCACGGCGGTCGCCGTTTCTGAACGACGGTCGTCGTTTCCCCCTTTTCCCGCCCATTCGGCTTTGAACGAGCTTGACGATAAACCGGGATAAAAATTATCGTACGCGAACGACAATTTAAAATTCAAGGCACCTTGTCTGTATATTATTTCACTGAGAAAAATATTACAGATATAGAGCACATTACAGAATGTCTCAAGCTACCTGAATTAAATCCGACGTACACAACGGGTACTCGGGAAAATTCCATAATTCCCAAAATAACCTTACAAAAATACGGGGTGTCACATAGATGGAGGCTAGGATTAGAGGTCACTTTACACTATTGGATGGCCGGGCTAAGCTTGGGGGAAGTACTCTGCTTGTCCCTTAAGCTAGTTGATGGAGGATGTGTTGTGAATGAGATTGGTTCCAAGAGCTTTGGCATGGGTTAAGCGCAACTCTTAGTACATTGTGTTTGGAGAGATGCTTCATGAGGCCTTGGGTGTTTCATTGGAAGAGTAGGCTCATTATTAGCTTACTCGAGGGCGAGCAAGGTCTAAGCATGGAGGAGTTTGATAGACGTTACTTTATAGGGCGTAACTAAGAGTTGTTAGAGGGTTATTGGTGCCATTCGGGTAGATTTAGACACATTCTTGTGGCATGGTGTTTGGGGGCAAAGATTGGTGTTTTGGTGGTGTTTTGAGCTTATTGGAGTATATTTGGAGATTCGGGATATGGAGCCACTAAGGAGCGGATTAGGAGCTGAAGAAGTGATGAGGAGAGGAGCAGTGGCTACACAACGTAACCGCGACCGCGGGCCCATAGGCCCCGATCGCGGGTCCAGGCGGATCCCAGCCGGGAGCA
The DNA here is from genome assembly GCA_027886185.1 of Rheum nobile. NCBI lineage: Eukaryota > Viridiplantae > Streptophyta > Magnoliopsida > Caryophyllales > Polygonaceae > Rheum > Rheum nobile. Next base: position 4,088,837 of record WOAB01000595.1, on the reverse strand, counting down.
GGCCAAGCCGAGATCTATCATTTTCTACTTTTTAGTATTTTATTATTATCTATTCTTTTTCTTTAGGATCATTATTTCCTATTTTCTATTTATTTCTTTTTCCTTGTTATTATTTTCCCTAATGGGCTTAGGAACTTGTTAGGCCCATATTAGTTCTCTTTTCTATTTAACCTAGGAAGAGAGCTCATTCTAGGGAGACTCTCATATCAGGTTTTAGTTTTACATCATCGTTGTTTTCTCAAGACTATGGAAGGATAAGCACTTTTGCTTAGTCTGGCAATGGAAGCTTAAGTTTTGATTATTGGTTGTGAGGTTATGTTCCCTTTCTTAATTCCTATTGATCTATATCTCTTCTCTTAAGCAGAATATCATTGAATAATTATTGATTTGTCTAGACAGGCCATCTAGGTTTATTGATTGTTACTCATATTGCTATGACTAGGAAACTGTTGGGCTAACGTCCTGGTCTGGAGTGGCAAGCATAGGTTTTATTTGCTTTGGTGGATTTTATCTATGTAGAGATTTGATTACATGTTGAATGCTTCTGGTTGAGGTGTTATGTGTATCCTGGTTAATTCTTATGTTCATTGCCGCCTTTGGGTTAATCACTAGTGGTGCTAGGGTTATTCATTGGTAAGGGTTCTTAGGGATGGTTTCCTTATTAATCTACACAAGATCGGGACATGAATAATCATAGGAAGGAATTGGAAGTAATCTAGGATCAACCAACCAAAACTTAAGTGGAAATTGCCTGACTAAGTGTTTTCTCACATTTGATTGCATACTATTTATTCTGTTTTATTTTCTACTTGATTAAAACCTCAAAAAAAACCTTTTGTTACTATTGTTCGATTGGTATTCAATTTATGACAGGAATATAGACGCTTGTGATTCTCTTGGGATTTCGACCCTTGCTTGCTTACTATACTAGTTTGGAAGTTGAGGTTTACTTTGATTTGGCATAACGACCTTAGGCCACGCCACAATTCCTTCCGGTCTACAAAATATTGGGGCAACAACCCAAAGAGTCCTTATTGACAAGGAGAGCTATATCAAAACAACCCAAAGAGTCCATATTGACAATGAGAGCTATATCAAAAAGAGGGAGAGAAAATGCCCAAATATGGCATCAAGTTATGGGTGACCAGAATCATACGAAGGAGCTTGACATCATAAGCTAAAATGATAAGCGTAACAACTAAGTTCTCAACCCTAGTTTTTTCCCCTTGTGGTTCTTGTCAATTTTACTAACATATAATATCTCCAATGAGGCAATATATGTTTCTTTGCAATAGATGTTGATCTTGCAGATTTGGGTTGAGCAAGGGCGACCCGAAATAGGTGGGCACGAGCTGCCATCTTATTCTATTAGCCTACGGGCTGTAGGGGCACGAGTTGTCATCTTATTAGCCTACAAGCTGCAAGGGCACGAGCTGTCATCTTATTAGCCTACGTGCTGCAAGGGCACGAGCTATCATCTTATTAGCCTACGGGCTGCAAGGGCATGAGCTGTCATCTTATTAGCCTACGAACTGCAAGGGCACGAGCTGCCATCTTATTCTATTAGCCGACGGGCTGCAGGAGCACGAGTTGTCATCTTATTAGCATACAGGCTGCAGGGGAATGAGCTTCCATCTTATTATATTAGCCTACGGGCAGCAGGGCACGGACGTCATCAATCTTTATTTCATTAGCCTTGGGCTACAAGGGCACGAGCTGCTGGACAAGACCAGCACAGAACAAAAATTGTACTAGCTTTCACGCTAATTACAACACTATGAGAAATCTCACTAGCTTCTACGTTAGCTACAACGCCAAGAAAGCACAGAGAGGAACTCCTAAGTACAGGAAGCGAAGTTTGGCAGATGCAAGGGGCAAAGAGTCAGCTAAGTGCCTAACAACCAAGACCCTTGGCACGCCGAGGGCCGCTAAAGAGCGTAACCGAGTTTGCAAGTTGCAACTCACCTAGGCCGAGTCACGAGCTACAACGAATCAGTAAGTTGCTGCTCTCCTGTAATCATCTCAGATTACAACCAAGCCCCTTGGCACGCCAAGGGCCGCTAAAGAGCGTAATCGAGTTCGCAAGTTGCAACTCACCTCGGCCGAGTCACGGGCTACATCGAGTCAATAAGTTGTTGCTCTCCTGTAACCGTCTCGGATTACAACCAAGCCTGAGCCGGCGAGTGCCGCTCAAATAGGCTACGACGTGGGCCATGGCGGGTCGGTAAGTGCCGCATCCCCATGACCACTCCGGATTTTAACTCAACGTTCAAACGGGCGACGAGCAAACGGCCCGAATAAGGAAAAATAGCAACTGCACAGGCTGTGCGGTAAATTTCGCACATGTCGTGCGGTGCTCTCGGCTTTTCAGCCAGAAAATAAAGTACCGACCGCACGGCCGTGCGTTTTTCCGCACAGGCCGTGCGGTGCTCTTAGCTTTTCAGCCAAAAAATTAAAAGTGCCAATCGCACGGCCGTGTAGTGCACTCGGCTTTTCAGCTAGAAAAATTAAATCATCAACTGTACGGCCGTGCATTTGTTCGCACATGCCGTGCGGTCCCCTCAAACTTTTCCGAAGAATTGGATCACCGCCCGCACGGCCGTGCGTTTTTTCGCACAGGCCGTGCGGTGCTCTCGACTTGTAATTTTTGATTGGGGCCTGAACAGTTCACTTTGTCGGTTCTCTGGACCCGGAGCCTCTGAAGATCCGAGGGGAAAAATGATGAGGGAAATTTCACCTTTTCCTATTTATCTTTAATTAACTATTTTCCCCTAAAAAGGATAATCAATTATGGATAAAAAGCATATTCAATAGCAGCTTTTTATTCATTAAAAGGCTTAACGGGCCTATCAATTAATAAGCCCATAACGAATCTAGCTTATTTAAGCCTAGGTACAAATACCCTAAATCTAGCTTTCTTTCTCATTCTCTACTACGTTTTTCTCCCTCTTTGGCTGCCACCATTGATTATGGAGAGCTTTTGGCCTGACTTGAGCGTCGGAGGGTCTTTTGGGGGAGAAAGCCCCCACCCTTTGACCTTTCTCTATGTTTGCAGGCTACGGGAAGGATGATCGGAGGGTACCGGAGATTGCCGGAATTGCGGGTTCTCATCGTCGTCATCAATACTTATTATGGTACAAATTCATGCTACCACACATCTTATGTCTTGAACATAGGTATGAAGGTGTCAAAAAGGGATCAAACCCTAAAATGATTCGCAATGATATGAGATATGAGTTCTATTATGATGTAAGCTACTGGAAAGCTTGGAAAACACAAGAATGGGCACAAAACTTGATAAGAGGAACACCAGAACAAAATTATGGAATGCTTCCCGTATACTGTCATATGATAAAACAGGTCAACAATGAGACATACACATGCCTTGAGATTGAAAGTAATAATCGTTTCAAGTATGTGTTTATTTCAATTGGAGCATCGATTAGAGGTTTTCAAGTAATGCGAAAGGTATAAACCAAAAATTCAATGATGATTGCAGTTCAACCAATGCATCTATGGTGATAGTGAGAAACTGTCACAATAACTCATTGGTTGATGGCAGTTGAAAACTGCCATCAAACAATAAATTGTGGCAGTTTCTCACTGTCACCATAGATGCATTGGTGATAGCAATAGATAATTATCATCAACTAGTGCAAGTATGGTGACAGTGAAATACTGTCACCATACTTGCATTGGTTGATGACAGTGTAAACTGACATCAACCAATTCATTGGTGATGTCAGTAGGTAACTGTCATCAACAAATGCATCTATGGTGATAATATTACACTATCACAATACTTGCATTGGTGATGTCACTAGATAACTGTCATTAACAAATATATTGGTGATGACAGTTGTATGAACAAATAAATTGTGATAGTATATAACTATCACAAATAATGCATTAGTGATAACAGTAGTTAACTGTCATAAATGAGTGCAAGTATAGTGACAGTGAGGTACTGTAACCATACTTGCATTAGTTGATGACAGTTGTAAATTGGCATCAACCAATTCACTGGTGATGTCAGTAGATAACTGTCATCAACCAATTAATTGGTTGATGACAGATGTAAACTAGCATCAACCAATTCATTGGTGATGTCAGTAGACAACTGTCATCAACCAATTGATTGGTGATGTCAGTAGATAACTGTCATCAACCAATTGATTGGTGATGTCAGTAGACAACTGTCATCAACCAATTGATTGGTGATGTTAGTAGATAAATGTCATTAACCAATTGCATTGGTTGATGACAATGTATTGGTTATGACAGTAAATAACTATCATCAACAAAAATATTATGATAGTTGTTCACTGTCATCATATATACATTGCTTGATGACAGTTTACTGTCATAAACAATTCATTAGATGACAGCATACACATATAAATAAACTGAATTTCCATTACACTTAATTTTGAAGGTCATCGTGGTAGATGGAACACACCTACATGGAAAGTATGGGGGCATCTCTTGATTGCAACTGCACAAGACGGGAACCAACAAATTTACCATATTGCTTATGCCGTGGTGGACTTTGAGAATGATAACTCTTGGACATGGTTTTTCCAGCAATTACACAATGTCATCCCTTCTTCAACATAGTTAGTATTTGTCTCTGATAGACACTTGAGCATCGGCAAAGCTGTGGGGTTTGTGTACACTACCTGGAAACATGTGATATGCACACGACACCTAAAGCAGAATTTGAAAGCAAGGTTCAAGGAGTGTGGGGTACACAGGTTGTTTACAAAGGCTGCTGACAGTTATACCATGAGGGAATTTGAGAAAAACTTTCAGAAATTTGCGACATCAATGCAGAGATGGGAAGGTACCTACGCGAAGCAAATTTTGAGAAATGGTCTAGAGCACATTACAAGGGAGACAGATACCATATTATGAATACGAATAATTCAGAAATATTAAACGCAGTACTTAAATAGGCTCGGTCGTACTAGATTATTGCCCTCCTAGAGTACATTAGAGATTTGCTATCCAAATTGTTTAATGAGCGATGAGAAAAGACAGAAAAAGGTGTGAACAGATTACCACCAAATGTGACAAAAATACTAGAGGAGAGATATACGTTGTCAAAGAGATATGAGGTAAAAATGCTAAACTCAGTTCAATTTCAAGTACTTGGTGGCAACTTCTACGATGTCGTTGATTTACAGACAAACAAATATAGCTGCAAAGTGTTTGATGTGGATCACATGCCATGTGCACATATAATTGCTGCAATTCAAAAGAAAAAGTGAAAGATAACTAATTTTGTTAGCAAGTACTATCAATATCAGTCTTGGTATACAACATACAAAGAAATCATATATCCAGTGCCTAGAGAATCAGACTATATTATCCCTGAGGATGTACTTGACATAGAATGTTGTCCACCATTTGTGAGGAGGAAGATTGGAAGGCCAAGAAAAAAAGAAGGTTGCCTTCCATAGGTGAATTCACAAATACTGCCCGCAAGAAATCATTTAGGAAGTCAATCAAGTGCAACAATTGTGGACAAACTGGACACAACAAGACTTCATGCAAACACAACTCAACAAGCACAAGCTGTGATGTATTGCAAGTGGAATAGCTTTCAACTTAGCAGAGTGAAATAATACATAATACTTATTAAAAACTTTCCATATGCTTTTTACAGACAAAAAAGTATTGTTTACTTTTGATGTTTCATTTAACTTTACATTGGACAAATACTTGGATCACTTTTGATATGATTTCATATATATTAATTCTCATAGACAAGGAAGTGTCATATATATTAATTCTCATCATCCAGACTATAATAACAGTGTCAACAGAAATAAAATTCATATTTTGTCATCAATAATTTAAACTGTTGTTGACAGTTATAATGGAATCAAGAACAATGTAACCATGACAGATCTATATATGTTTTTGTATATTGGTTATCAAATTGTCATCTAATAAATAGAACACATGGAAGTAACAATGACAGCGATCAAACAGTCATACACAGTTTAGAGTAGATTGTCAACATTAATAACACTGTCATCAACACAAAAAGATTGTGTCATCAAACAAAATATTGATGACATTTAACAATTAGAAAATGACCACACTAACAAAAAGAAAATGAATGTTGTTGACAGTTATCAAAATGATCACAATAAGAAGTCATCGAGATGTTAAACTGTCAACAAAATATAAAACTGTCATCACACTTGCCAAAATCTGTCATCACATTACACTAAGGACAAAAAAGCAAAAGAAGGTAAAAAGTTATGAAAGTAAATTAAAAAAGTCATCGAGAAAATGAATGTTGTTGACAAAATATAAAACTGACATCACACTTGCCAAAAACTGTCATCACATTACACTAAAGACAAAAAAGCAAAAGAAGCTAGAAAGTTATGAATGTAAATTATAAAATTATCACACTAACAAAAAGATAATGAATTTTGTTGACAGTTATCAAAACATGAAAAAAACAAAACTAAAAGTTGATGCGATCAAGCAAACTGTCATCCATAAGACAAATGTTTTGATGACAGTTTTGAATGTTTCATGTACTAGTGTTATTAAAGTGATATATTGTCATCAAATTGTACAAAATGTCATCGGCATTATAAAAACACAGTTACACTGTTGCAATAAAAACTTAGAAGATTATATTCACATGAAAAGCAGCTAAACTGTCATCAGCATAATATCATTACAAATCAATTGTTGTCATCAAAATGTAAAAACACAATCACAATGATCCAAACGTTTACACATAAACGATAATTTGTTCAACGGTAACATCAACACAAAAAGGTAACCGACTAAATGTTTTACATAACATAGAATCTCAAAGACACAATCACAGTTACAAATTATTCCTTCTTCTTTGTAGGAGGCAATGGCTTGAAAATCCAAGTACGCTTGAACAAGTCAATGCTCATTTTTTCTCTATGCGCCTTGATACACTGATCATCCAAATCATCGAGATTACCACCAAATGCAAAATCTTCAATATATTTGATGGTATAAACTCCACAATTGCCTCTATCGAAATAAACAAGAAAAAATGTTAGGACAAATTGCCTATGTCAATTGCATCCACAATTCATATCATTAATAACCATAAACAAAAAATCAGAAAACATGTAATACAAAATGAAAAGATAAGATAAAAACTTTACCTCGGAGTATCTTGGAGAACAGTTCCATCTCTACTCACGGTAAAATCCTCATCAAATGACCCAAGGTGTGAAAATTGATTTGATTTCTTCATCAAAATAGGGAGCATGGCACATAAAGGTCGTAATAATTCTGCAACCTTGGCATCACTGACTACATTGATGTTTAAGTCCAACACCCTCACATGATGTTTAGCAAAATCAATCTCTAAACCCACCCAATGTTTCTCAAGAAAGTTAAACGGGTTGTATACTTTGCTAACACCATCAAACCATGACTTTCCGTATTGTTTAGGATACAGAACAGCGAAATACTCAAGGTAGGAGTTTAAATATTCATCACCACCATCTTTAAAGTGTTGTAGCATAGTATCATTGAATTTACTAAACCAAATCCAATCCATAATGGCTATTCCCTTGAAAGCTTCAGGTTCTTGGGCAACACGCTTCCTCATATGATATAAAGCTTCTGAAATATGCTGGTTTACATAATTAAAAATTGCAATCAGATTCAGAAGTTAAAAATAGGTTTTAGAAAAGAAAAAAAATAATACTTATGACATCATCAAGCCAATTATTCTTGTACACGAGTTTTTTGAAGAAGTCCTTGTCCAGAGGAATATCACAGTCGGGGACGGTAGCCTTGGTATCACTAAAACAATAAAAAATTGTCAGCAACATTAAAAAATAAAGTAAACAAAGAAGAAACATGAGAAAAATGTCATCATTCAAATATATACAATTGAAATTGTACAAAAACAAGGAAGTAGCAAGTTCAAATCATCACCAACTGTCACCACTACCATAAAAACCAAAAAAAAAGCCAAAGAAACCAAAAAGTAATGAATGCAAATTAAAAAATTCATCAAGATGTTAAACTGTCAACAAAAGATCAAAATGTCATCACACTTGCAAAACACTGTCATCACATAACACTAAAGACAAAAAAAAAGCAAAGGAAGCTAGAAAGATATGAATGTAAATTAAAAAGTCATCAAGATGTTAATCTGTCAACAAAATATCGAACTGTCATCAAACTTGCAAAACACTGTCATCACATTAGAATAAGAGACAAAAAAAACCAAAGGAAGCTAGAAAGTTATGAATGTAAAATAAGAAGTCATCGAGATGTTAAGTTGTCAACAAAATATAAAACTGTCATCACACTTGCCAAAAATTGTCATCACATTACATTAAGAAAAAAAAAAGCAAAAGAAAGAAGAAAGTTATGAATGTAAATTAAAAATGTCATCGAGATGTCAAACTGTCAACAAAAGATAAACTGTCATCACACTTGCAAAATATTGTCATCAATTTACAATAAGAGACAAAAAAATCCCAAATAATAAATAAAGTTATGAAAGTTCAAATTGTCACCAACTATTAACATGATACTAAAACAAAACTACAAATAAAGCAAATAATGTAACACTGTCAGCAAGTAAAAATCTGTCAACAAAAAGTTAAAGTGGCAAGGAAAAATACAATATTAACATACCTGCTACGAAACCAATCATAGAACTCTCTACGGTCATTATACTCGTAGAAGGAATAAGTAGGTATTGGAGGCAATGCTTGTTTCTTCTTGCTAGCGGTAAATGGTGAGGTCAAATGAGCACTGATTGTTGTCGCCCTTGTGAACTTCCTTAGCTTTTCATTGTCATCATATGCTTCTTCATTTCCGCTCAATCCTCCCATAACTATTTCTCCTTGGGAGTCAAAAGTGTCAGCATTCAGAACAATAGGCTCAATTGCTTCCTCTCCTAATTTCACTTGAACAATACTGTCATCAACTGAAGTATCTTTAACTAGAGGATTCAAATTGCCATCAATTACTCCTTCTGTAGCTTCTTTCACATTGGCATTACCACCATCTGCCTCATTTGCCTCCACACTCAGCTTCAGTCATATCGGCATTAGCACCATGTCTCTCATATACCTCCACTTTTGAATCATCATTCAAAACATCTTCTTCCACCTCAAATGCTTCTTGTACAGCTTTGCCATCCAGGACATCAGTGCCAACTGCCTCAGGGGTCTCATCATTATGAGACTTATTCTCTATACTGTCAACAACTTCCTTCTCGATGACAGACATCAACACACAAGCCTTCTCCAAAACTTTCAAATTGGAAACAAGTGATTCATCAACATCATTCATCTCATTTCCAATGTCTATTTGAGAATCACTGATGCCGCCACGATGTAAACCTTCCTCAAACTCCTTATCTTTATTGTCATCATTCAATGGAGATGGATGCCTAGCTTTGATCACACTCTTGATGTCATACAACCTCTTGGAGAAACCACACATTTACAGACAATTATTATCAACCTTACTCTCAAGCTCTTTAATAACACCAAAGATAGCAATTAATTACTTCTTTATCTTCTTTGCCCACTGTGGCTCGTCATTTGCTCCCTTGGACAATTCTGGCATATTATTCACATTCGTATTCCCAACTTCAGACTCACCTCCAACCTCGTTGCCTGTTTTAGGCATATCCATATCAGCGTTGACAGTTTTTTCACTGTCAGAATCAACCACATCACCATCCTTCTCAAACACAACCTCCGCCTGTTTTTCAGCCTCAAATGACTTATGCAAATCCTCAATTATTTTATCAACCATTGAAGAAACATCATCATTTTTATTGTACACAATCAGCGCCTTATCATTGTCGATGACATCCTTCACAACCTTTGAAGCTTCTTTGTCTTTTGGTACATCCTTCACAACCTTTGAAGCTTTTTTGTCTTTTGGTACATGCTTCACAACGACCTTAACAGTTGGCCGCCTTTGGTACACCTTTTTATCCTTCTCCTGGACAACCTTCTTGATCTCACCCTTGCGAGCCCTTGTTCTTGGAGCACACTTAATCTCAGCAACAACATCTTTCTTCCTCTTTGAGGCAACTTGTTGCTCTTTTTTTTTTTATGGAGCCACAACAACATCATCTTCTTTCCCCTGCTGCTCCTTTGCAAGAGAAATCATGCGTTCAGACAACTCATCGTAAAAGGCATCTTCACTTTCATATTTGAAACACAATCTGTGAAACCTTTCATGCTCTTCATATGGAGGATATTTACAAGTTTGCAAACGCATCAAATAAAATGAAAACAATAAGAATAAAAATATCATCATTTTTATCTTTGAGACACGTGACAACTGTCACCAACAACTGTCATCGACCAAGACATAAAGATAAGAAAACTATCATCAAAAATAGCTAAAAAATATTTTGATGATAACCCAAAACTTCTTCATACTTACAAGTTGTCATCAATAATAATTGATGACAACCCATAACTTATTGATACTTATCAGTTGTCATCAGTAATAATTGATGACAATCAGAAACTAACATTAAAAATACATTGGTGACAGTTTAAAATTGTCATTGAATGACTTATGACAGTTATAAACTGTCATTAATAAAAACATGATGGTAATTAGGTGAGAGTTATAAATTGTCACACATAACAACTTAATCAATATTTGTTGACAGTTAGAAACAATGAACAATCATATCTTAATTGAGAAACAAAAAAAAAGCATACCAATTTATTTTCTTTCACGAAGTTACAAATGGAATGATACCACACATTCTTCGGATTTGAATTGTACCACCGTGTACATTACGAAATATTTTTAAGACCAGAACTCGCACAACCCAAAACATGGCAAAATTATGGGAATAACTCTAAAATCCATATCTGGCATCAAGGAAATATAAACACTTAATAGAATAGTAAATATAAACAAGATATAAACCACATAAAAATAATATAAAACTGTACCTGGAAAGCAATAGGAAATCCATACAAATTGTAACCAATCCTTTCATCAAACTTTGCTACGCTCTTTTGTTCACGTACTGCCCTACTAACCTTCCTAAGGTACTCTAGGGGAGTCTAGGGTCAATGAATACGCTACCCTACCCCAAGGGTATCTAGAAAAAAGCTCTAAATCAGTTGATAGTTTGAAGTACTCATCTGTAACAGTAATATGGCGTTGAGGCAACAAAACATTCTCAAGAACAACCAAATGTGCAAGATTCATCTTCTTCTCACGATCAGTCTCAATAGCAAACCGACCAATCAGATCATTTATTGCACATGGATCTGTTCCAAGGTACTCCTCCATATCAGCATCATGAAGCTCATAATCTGACAGTTCACCACAATTCAACCCAGTGACTGCAGCAAATTCAGCGATGGAGAAGCGGCATATGTTACCGTCAACGTCAAACCACATTTCATGGGTCTTTTTAGTTTCTACCTCATGGAGAAGGAAGTAATGGACTAACTGAGCACATAACTTCAAACTATCTCCCCATGTAAAAATAGCGCCAAGAGGGCCATCAGAGAGAAGCATAAAATCAGTCACGGGCAAAATGTCCTCAATTTTTTTAATGGGAAATTCCGCATGGTAGTCATGAGGTATTGCGAATTTCGCGTGATACCCAAAGTTTTTAAAGTCCGCGTGGTAGCCTTGAGATTTCACAGATTCCGCTTGGTGCCCTCAAACACTATAAAAAACAAAAAAAAAATTACAACCAGTATTTTAAACTAAATTTAATAAAAACCTCATACCTTTGTGTAAGTTAAGCAAACACCTAAACTTTATCTTTTATAAAACCAAAAAAAAATTGAGATAAATTTAAAAAACCTTCTCTTATTTATACATTTTATGACATCATAATTATTATTATTTAAAAAATCACCCAACATTATTTATTTTTTTAACAATTTCTTTATTAAAAAACTACTTTTATGAATTTTTTTGTTCTCCCATAAAACGTTATCGAGTAACTTTTACAAAAATCTCAAATTTCAAATATTTTTCGAAATAAAAAAGAATTTAATCAAAATACCATGTACTTTTGATTGTTGAAAAAATGTATTATTGAAAAGAGAAATTTGCGGTAAACCACCCGTTAAAGGGCCAATTTTTAGGGAAACCACCCGTTATAGACGAAATTATTTTAAACCACCCTTAACTTGTATTCCGTTAGCAAATCGCCACCCATGAGCTTTTGCCGTCCAAAATTCTGTTAAAATGCATAAAATGACCCTTTTACCCCTTGATTTCCCCCCAAATTACCGGTTTAGTCCAACTTTTCCTAACATTTCCCAAACCCAATCGAACCCGAATTTAATCAAACCGACCCGGCTAAAATTAAACCAAACCCAAACCCAAATTACCGGTTTACCCTGCTTTTGTACCCCTGTTTGTTCTCTGCTCAGTTGGATACCGCCGAGAAGCGATTCCGTGGTTGAACAGAAACCAGACCAACTTTCAGCGATTTCTTCTATGGATTCGCCGGTGAGATCGTCTATAATTGCGAAATTGGGGTTCATTGTTCCGGTTTTTCAACAGCTAGTGACAATTCGAGATTCAGAAAACCCTAGGCTGTTAATCGGAATAGCCATTAAGACGTCATTGGAGGAAAACACGTTTGGGTTTGAGTGAGGGTTTTTGCTGAACTTTTAGCTACTTGAGATTTGGCGCCACTCCAAGAATTGATGCGGCTTATTTGCAAATGTAAAATTGTTTTAAATCTTCAATAGCTGGGGAGCTTTCAGGATAGTCCACAATTATCTCAAATAGTTTTCTTAGAGAAGGAAAATCACAGTAGTGGACGCTGCAGGGGAGACGCCTTCAGCGGCGGAGCATTTATCCATGCTTGCTTCTCCCCTTTTATTGTCAATTCAAAAAGCTCCCAACCTTTACTATGGCTACTAACCTCAGAGTTTTAGCTACCCCTACAACAACAAACAAAATTTATTTAAAATTCGAGTCATTTTTCAAGAAAAACAGAGACTAAAAAGAGCAATGAAACTCACAAGGTAATTCCCATGGCTCCAGTTTCCTCAAATCAGCCTCTCTAATGGCGAGAGAGACGAACCCTAGATCGAGAGTCTTAGGAAGCAAGTAGTAAGTGATGAGCTCTTCGTCGGTCGGGTGGAATCTGAATCCGGAGGGGAGCTTAATCTCCCCAACCCCACTTCCATCCTCCTTCAATTTTGAAGATTCAGACCCAAATCAATCTCTCCAAACTTCTACTGCTGCCATTCGATCTCGGTAACCCTTAATTGCAGATAAACGCAATGAATTTGATTCATTTTTTTCTCTTGCAAAAAACCCTAATCCCTGATTTCATTTTTCAGAAAAACCCTAATCCATGGAGATTTGTTCGATTGGGAACCCGCCATTAACGCCATTGCTGCTGCTCTTCTTCTTCACTCTCCTCTTCTCCTCCTCCGCCGCACAATCGCCGCCTCCATCTCTTTCGATTCTCAATTCATCGGATCCATCAACGCCGCCTCCGCCGCAATCATTCAACTCATCGGAGCCACCTCCACCTTCTTCGCCGCCGCCTCCTCCATGGACACCCCCCACTTCCAAACCCGGCTAAAATTAAACCAAACCCAACCCAACTAAAAACCTAACCGTAACCGAAGGTCAAGGAACATCCATGGCCGATGGGAAGCAAAGGCTCGGAGGAGCATGCTAAAAAAAGTTGGGTTTGGTTTAATTTTAGTAGGATTAGATCGGGTTTGGAGTATGTTAAAAAACGTTGGATCAAACCGGTAATTTAGGGGGAAATCAAGGGGTAAAAGAGTCATTTTACACATTTTAACAGAATTTTGGACGGCAAAAGCTCATGGGTGGCGATTTGTTCTTGGAAGGCAAGTTAAGGGTGGTTTAAAATAATTTCGTCTATAATGGGTGATTTCCCTAAAAATCGGCCCTTTAACGGGTGATTTGTCGTAAATTTCTCTATTGAAAAAGATATTTGAATAAGGGTGTATTTTTAATTTTTATACAAATAAATAAATTATATTAATTCTTTAAAAATAAAAAACTTATGGTGTAATGAAGAATATGTAAATAAGAGTAGCTTTTTAATATTTCCTTGCAAAAAAATATAAAATTTGGTGGTCTTATAAAAAAAATAAAAATGATGTGTTTTTTTCAATGCTCCAAAAGTATTATGATTTTATTAAATTATATTTAATATATAGATAACTTGTAATGATTTTTTTATTTATAATGTTTGAGGATATTAGGCGGAATTTGTGAAACATCGTGGTTATCACACGATTTTTTTAAAAAACTTTGGACATCACGCGGAATTCGCAATACCTCGTGGTTACCACGCGGAATTTCCCTTTTTGTAATGACTTCCATATGCGTGAAATAGTTGCATTTGCATGAAGCTCTTTTCGAACAATAAACCTACATTGGCTTGCATCCATGGCCTGCAACAAATAAAAAGAAATTTTAAGCTGTCATCACACAAATTAGTGTGTAATCACACTTGAATAACACTGTCACCACACTACGCCTACTGTCATCTCACATATTAATGAGTATTCAAACCTCATAAACATTGTCATCAAATTAAAAAGCAAATAAGAACATAAACACTGTCATTACATAAATATTGTCATCAATATTAACAAGTAAACAAGAACATAAACACTTGCAACATACTGTCATCACATTATTACTACTACAAATCACACATACTAAAGTGTAAACACTTAAGAAACACAGTCACCATTTAACTGCTACTGTCATCAAACAAACTAGTGTGTAATCACACTTGAATAACACTGTCACCACACTACTAATACTGTCATCACACATAATAATGAATAGTCAAACCTCATAAACATTGTCATCACACTACTACTACTGTCATCACACATGATAATGAGTAGTCAAACCTCATAAACATTGTCACCACACTACTACTACTACTGTCATCACACATTAATGAGTAGTCAATTGGTGATGGCAGTGTATTGTTGATGACAGTTTTCTACTGTCATCAGCAAAAATATTGTGACAGTTGTATCAAAACAATGCAAATCACACATACTAATGTGTAAACACTTAAAAAACACTGTCACCATTTTACTGCTACTATCATCACACAAACTAGTGTTGTAATCACAATTAAAAACATTGTCACCACACTATTGCTACTGTCATCACACAGACTATTGTATAACCACACTAGAATAACATTGTCACCACAACTACAACTGTCATCACACATATTAATGACTAGTCAAACATCAAAAACATTGTCATCAAATTATCAAAATAAAAAACACTGTCAGCACACATGTGTAATAAAAACATGTAAAACACTATCATCACACGAATATTATTATAATGACACATACAAGTAACAATCTGAACACAATATTACTACTGTCATTGATAAATCTCATAAAAACATAATTTGGGGACAGTTGAATACTGTCTAATATAACTACTTCATCAAAATCAACTAAGAAGTGTTGATGACAATCAGGAAAATCGAGCAGGCAAACAAAAACAATCAAGAAAATCACAATATTTACAACAACATATACAAACAACTAAAAACGAAATGAGAAAACAAAGAAGCATTGATGACAAACCCTAGACAGTACCAAAAATCGGGAAAAAAGACGCAGAGGAGCACTTACGAGATCAATACAGCGATAACGGAGGACGGATGACGCCGGAACCACGAACAAAACCGACAACAAAGAGAGAGACGACGACGACGACGACGACGAAGGACGATCGAGCAGTTTTTGCAAAGAGAGGTCGAGCGAGAGGTAGAAGAAAATGAGCGGTTTTTTACGGGAAGAAATTTGTTTGAAAGTGAGGAGAGAGAAAATCTAAATAAGGGAGTTTATAAGGGGAGTTAATTTGTAAAAGAATTACTTAAGGGAGTAGTTATCAACTATTATCTAAACAATGGGGCAATGGATCTCATTGTTTTTTTATTATATCTATATATAATGTAAAATGCAATCCTAGGTCATTAATGACCATCTCATTTATTATAGGTTTAAGATATTCACAAAATCACACAAAAGTTAAACATCTATATATTTATATGTAAATATATACTCCTCTTGATAAGATTTTGTATAATTTGATTTAATTTACATGAATTGTTATATCAAATTTGAAATATATTATATAAATTATAAATTTACAATGTAATTTAAGTGAGACTGACTCATATATAATTCTCAATATATTACAAAACAATGAATACGCATGCCATCAATTTTAATAAGTATAATTATAATGTGAATATTACTGAAATGTCACTTCTCAATCACCCTTAAAAAATAAAATAATGAAATCATAACGTTCAAGATTGCCAATTTTTTCTTTATTTTTAGTAAAAGGATAGATATAAATGTGTTGACGTACATAATGAATAACATACATATAAACATGCAACAATTCAACGAATTAAACACCACCATATTGTATACTACCAATATTTATTTAAATTTGAGAAACATCCCATCCATGAAACAATTGATAATTAAGTTGTAAAAAAACTGATAATTTTTAATTGTCAATAAAGTTTTGTAGTACAAGTATTGATAAATATATATTGTGTTTTAAAATAAATATGTTATAAATTTATTTTTAATAATTCAAAACAAATTAACTAATAAGGAATGACAAAAAACCCATAATATAAAAAATTCTCATATATGTAAAACATGATTGAAAATGTCTTACTATATGTAAGTTGTATCATAGACAATAATTTATTATCTCACCCCCAAATTTATCAATCTCACCCAACTTTAAAACATTCAAACTATTGTAACACGTACATGTTTTTTAGAATTCTAAATGCTTAGTATTCTTTTGAGCTAATCAATTCTATTGTTCAATGGCCACAATTATTAACTTTCAAACTCAAACAACCATGCACATTCAAAAATCCACAATTATGTTCCTACTAATATTACATATACATAGCAAAGCTTCTTTCCATACATCCATATTCCACATCGGAAGTATCAGAAACCATATAAATAAGCATAACCTAGATTGCATATCTTTGTCTACCGTATGGAGGAGCCATATAAAAACATCTTATACACCAACTTGCTACAAGTTTGGTTGATGGAGTTATAAGGAGAAGTTGTATCAATCGTTTTTTTCTTTCAATCTATTTTTGTCTAATTAATTGCTTTGAATTTGTCTTGAGATTGCAAGTGTTTGTAATCTAAAATAATAATTTTGAGTTTTAATTATTATTTATTTATTTGAGGGTTTCATGAGATGAGTTTGTTATTATAAGGTATTTCGATTTGTTTTGAGATTATGGTTTTTTTTTTCTCTGAGGGTTTTGTAATGGTGGAGCATTGTAATTTAAACATCAAAGATATAGTCATACTATGCCTTCAATCTATATTGTAAGCTAAAAAAGAGTTAATTCCATGAATAATATATTTATGTAAAAAGATAATTATAAAAAGATTTCATTAAAAAAATCTTCCATTCCTAATAGCAATTTTAAAGTGGAAAAATTTAATGTCACTTAGTGATTTAAGTAGGTAAAAAAAAACTTGAAAAACATCTACATCAAAGAGTAAGGAGATTGTAAGTAAAACCTAAATTTAGATAAATATTTTCTTTTATGTAATTTTATTGACTTAAATTCCCTTTTTTTACGCTTTAAAATTTTAACAAAAAAATATCATTGTCTTAATAGACGGTGAATCGACGATATATTTGTAGAAGAGTTAACAATACGTTCATATTACAATATCCAATAAATAAGTAAACAAATAGAATAATTGGAGAATAAAAGATAACATCTATATAAACTACTCTCTTTCGTTTCATAATAATTGTACAACTGATTTATTACTTTTTCAAAATCGCAACTAATAATTTTTTTATTAAAAGTGCTAAAAATTATGAAAGGATATATGTAAAAGGATAATTATTTTGAAGCATAAATACATGGTTAGGAAGGATAATTATTATAAAATGGATGGAGTATATTATAAGATATATATAAGATAACTTTAAAAAAAATTAGTTTGTGTATATAAGAACAAAAAATTAGTAAATGAATACAATGGGTAAATTTGGTCAACTTTGGCTAAAATAGATAAAGGACAAATAAAACTACACAAAATTTTAAGTCTAAAAGAATAATTCAATCTTAACGAAAGGACTATTATATCATTTGAATAAGTACATCGTAATAAATAAACTGCGAGTTCGTAGTTTAACAACATTGGTGCACTTTTAATATGAGAAGTTTGCTATTTGATATCAATTTGTTTTCCACCGAAAAATGATGCAATATTGCTAAATTGAGAAACGAATAATATTCTTATACAATTAATACTATTATATTTTTTGAGAAATTATAAGCTAGATAAAATGTAAAAAAAATTATACTGAACTTTATAACCAATAATGGAAATTATAACTTCCAACCTAAGGTATATAGTTTTTTGGAGTTTACAATAAACTACTAAGAATTCAATTATTTTTTTATTTTTATTTTATGTGACTCAATAGTATTCTTAGCCTATTGTACATCTATCTCAAAAAATCACACAAAAATGGTTAGAAAACGAGATTGAACTGAGATAATTTTTTAGTACATAAATGTACTTCTTTACTCCCGTTTTCTGTCCCTTTTTTTTACATTTTTTAAATAGTAATAGTTATAATATCATCATTGAAAATGCTATTATAAGCTGCATTAATATTTTGGTTTCAAAAAAAGAAAGCTTTATCATTCAAATACTAAGGGATACTATACAATATAACATTTAATTTGATCAGTTTTTTATTTTCACTTCTTAAGATAACTTTATGAACAATTAATTTAAAAAGTAAGCCAAAAGCCTTTAACATTCTAAGAAAACAAACGGTTGTTTTAACTTACTTCTTCATGGTAATTTTCAAATGTTAAAATTTAGAAAGGGTCAATATAAATCGAGAGCATAACACTTTTTGAAAACGTCTGTCTTAATTATTCATTCACATTATGCCCCAATATATTTAAACCAAAACTTTCACTATGTGAAAATGGTTGATATATATATATAGGGGCACGCTCTGGTAAAACGGGAATTGTGGTAAAACGGAAGTACTAATCTGGAGCGTCGGATTGATGTTGATGGATGGTTGGATTAATGGGTTATAGGAGAGATATGATAGAGCCCTAACCATCAAATCTAACCAAATAAAGATATTATTAATATAAAAAAAATTAATTTTGGTTGTTACATGAGAGAGAAATTAAGATAATATTCTCTTTCCTAATCGATTTTGCTCACATTCAAATATTTAAAATTTGAATGGGAAGAACACTTTAAAACGTTCGTGAATATCGTTAGTGTGTTCACGAATATCAATCATTTGTTAATGAATATCGTTCATGTTTGTTTGAATATCGATTTCTATTTAATAAGTGAATATTTAATATCTTAAAAATGTGAATATCATCACTTAAATCATGAATTTCACAACTTTATAATATGAATATCACACTAAGTTACATGAATATCTCAATTAATCACGTGAATATCACCACTCAATTTGTGAATATCACTACCCATTTTGTGAATATCGCCCACCGCCCACCACCCAATTACATTAATATAGTCACCAAGTACATGAATATCATCACCTAACTACACGAATATCACCACCCAATATCTTCGAAGCTTCGATTCATGGCGATAAGGTTTAACAATGACATTGTCGCATCGATTTTGGGTCGCACAATCACACGATCAACCTGAATATCAACATTATTATAATGAATATCAACAACATTATATTGAATATCATATCATAAAATTTGAATATCGACTATTCAACGCATAAAACCTCATGAATATGAACAACATTATAGTGAATATCACATCATACAATTTGAATATCAATTGCAAATAGTACAAACAACACCATCAACAAGCAATTTGAATACTATAATAGCAATATTCATTCCATATGTGATGATATTCACGTATTTTGTACGCATAGTCATACAAGTAGTCAATATTCATAAAAACAGCAAATTGCACTAAATCCAGTTTCAGCAATATTGAAATGTAACCAAAATCAACAATGAAAAATTGGACAAATTCAAGGTTCAAATCTAGAAAAAAAATCCAAAAGCCCTAAAATCGATGCCAAATATGTCAAATTCTCATCAAAACTCTAATTTTGTACGTTAAAAGGAAACGGCGATTTGTTGACTTAGAATGAAAAAGTTTTGAAGAGGTTCAAGTACCTGGCGTGGATGATCTTGACGCTGGTGCAAGGAATTGCTCTTCAACTTCTGTAAGAATTGACAACAAATTTTCAGAAATCCAGCGTGACTTCAACTGGCTTGTTCTCTTTCGTATGGAATTGGAATTGGATGATTCCAACTCTCAGAGTTAGATCTGGAAGTCTAATTTCGTCCCTCAAAATTTGAGAATTTTCTGAGTTGTGAATCAAAAGATATGGCGTTTTAACTGAGAGGTCGCTGAGATTTTCGGGAAGGAACCCACCGTGACTTCAACTGGCTCGTTCTCTTTCGTCTGGACTCAGAATTGGATGATTCCAACTCCCAGAGTTAGATCTGGAATTCTAATTTCGTCCCTCAAAATTTGAGAATTTTATGAGTTGTGAATCAAAAGATATGACGTTATAACTGAGAGGTCGCTGAGATTTTCGGAAAGGAATCCACCGCTGCGAGAGGCAGCTCGAGAGGCAACGACAGCAGCAGAGGGGCTCCGATTCTACCCAGATCCACCATGGGGTTGGCGACCATTGTCCCTTGCTGTTGTGCGACCGCCAGATCCGAACCCAGGTCCACCGCAGGGCTGACGTCTGAGTTGTGTCGTGTCCGTGGAGGATGGAGTCGGTTGGTTGGTCCGTGGTCGCTGACCCGGCGACCCCCCGGTGGCGGTGGTCTTTTCCCTTTGGAGGAGATCTGGAGAGAGGCCGTGAAGTGGGACGTGAGAGGAAGATGATAGAGGTTTGAGAGATCTGGAGAGCGGATCTTTGAATCTGGATGTGATTTTGGAAAGTCCAGATTTGGTAAATCAAATCCCTATAATTATGTTAATTTGAGTCGATTAGGTGTGTGCATTCTATTTTCCTTAATGTGCACCATCTTACATTCAATATGGACCATTGATTCGATTTTAATCTAAAGGCTCATATTTGTACTCCCGTTTTACTCTAAGAGCCTGTTCTACTTGATCCTAAATCTATATATATATATATAGGACGCGGTTCGGGTGCGAAAGCCGCTTAAGATACAAAATATGAAAGAATATTAGCCGTCCACGGTGGCGAGATCCACGGCAGGAGAGAATAGGAAAAAAACTTTTATTTATTTACACGCGCTTTATTCGTTCAGTGTTATTCTCTTGCCTTCAAATACACCTTATGTTTATATGCTTGCACTTCCTCGTTTATTTTCTTGCACTTTATTTTTATTCGCTTGCACTTAGTGTTTATTTGCTTGTACTTTATATTTTTTTACTTGCACTTATTCTTATATGCTTGCACTTTATATTTTTTTACCTGCATTTATTCTTATATGCTTGCACTTTATGTTTTCCTGCTTGCACTTTTGTTTATTTGCTTGCATTTTAAATATTTTTTAATCTCATATGTACTTGCACTTTCTGTTCACTTGCTTGCACTTTACTCTGTATTTCCATGCACTTTCTTCCTAATGGCTTGCACTTTTCTGTTGTTTAATCCTTTGTACTTTTTTTAAATTCATTTGCACTTTCTCTTTAACAACTTGCACTTTCATTCTATTCGCTTGCACTTATTCATTATTCTGATGCACTTTATGTTCGCTTGCTTGCATTTTAAATATTTTGTAATCTCATATTTGCTTTCACTTTCTGTTCACTTGCTTGCACTTTACTCTGTATTTCCATGCACTTTCTACCTATTGGCTTGCACTTTACTCTGTATTCATTTTTCTTATATGCTTGCACTTTAGATTCAAGAGATTAAATAACAGAAAGTGCAAGCCAATAGGAAGAAAGTGCATGAGAATACGAAGTAAAGTGCAAACAAGTGAACAGAAAGTGCATCAGAATAATGAATAAGTGCAAGCGAAATAACGAAAGTGCAAGCCCATAGGAAGAAAGTGTATGTAAATACAGAGTAAAGTGCAAACAAGTGAACAGAAAGTGCAAGCATATTTGCTTGCACTTTAGGTTCAAGAGATTAAATAACAGAAAGTGTAAGTCAATAGGAAGAAAGTGCATGAGAATACGAAGTAAAGTGCAAACAAGTGAACAGAAAGTGCATCAGAATAATGAATAAGTGCAAGCGAAATGACGAAAGTGCAAGCCCATAGGAAGAAAGTGCATGTAAATACAGAGTAAAGTGCAAACAAGTGAACAGAAAGTGCAAGCAAATATGAGATTAAAAAATATTTAAAATGCAAGCAAGCGGACAGAAAGTGCATCAGAATAATGAATAAGTGCAAGCGAATAGAACGAAAGTGCAAGCTGTTAAACAGAAGTGCAAGCCAATAGGAAGAAAGTGCATGAGAATACGAAGTAAAGTGCAAGAAAGTGAACAGAAAGTGCATCAGAATAATAAATAAGTGCAATCGAAATGACGAAAGTGCAAGCCAGTAGGAAGAAAGTGTTGTTAAACAGAAGTGCAAGTGGTTAAAGAGGAAGTGCAAATGAATAAAAAAAAGTGCAAAAAAAAGAATTAGAAAAGCTGGAGCGAAAAAAAGAAGGCTGGAGCGAAAAACTAGAGCGAAAAAAATAATAATTAGAAAGCGCGTGTAACAATGCAAAAAACTGAAGCAAATCGAACGGTTGAAAAACTTTCGTATTTTGTACGTTAAGCCGCTTTCGCACTTGACACTTTTCCATATATATATATATGAATGCAAAACATGAAACTCGATGACAATGCATGCATTTTAAACTATTATAATTAAAAAATAACTTTTACAGATGAGAACCAAATTATTAGTATAAAAGAACATATATAGTGATATTCACAATCTTTACCCCAATTTTACAGAATCTAAAATTCTCTATTATAAATAATATTATCAAAAAAATGAGAGAATTGTTGTTTTAGATATACTAGCCGGATTTCGTTAATTCAATTGTTTCTTTGTCAATTATAAATTAAGCTATAGTTTCATATTAATCACCTAAAATTTAAATAACATAAATAATTACAAAAAAATTAAGCCTCATAATATTTAACATCCGAACTCATACATAATATTTTAAAAAGAAAAGAAAACAAAAGCTCCTAAGGTAAAAATGAAAAGTTGAATTTAAATAATAATGTAGATTTATGCAAAGATAACATGTAACATATAAAATTTTCATTACAAAAGACATACAAACATATTTGATTATGAAATTGTGCTAACTTTTTATTTATCCATACTTTTGTTTAAAATATAAATACTATAAACTATTACTCCGTATTTCATTAACCATTATATGTATGCCCATAGGGTAAGTATTCAATTATCAATTCAAGTTGTTATCCGAGTATTTTTTTTGTTTGAAATATGCAAACTATGTCTAATTTGAAAACTTTAATTTAAAAATTAACACTACTAGCTCCTTTTGTAATTAATTCCAACAATTATATATTGAACCCTGAAGTTTAAAGCTTAATATATAATAAAACATATCTAACATGATTTAATATGTATAAAGTAAAAATATTTAAGACAACAATTATATATATTGATAAAATATCAAATAAAATAAGTTTAATATAATTTAATGCACGGGCATATATTACTAGTTTTACTAAAAGACTCATCTAAAAGCCCTCGGATAAAATTGCCCTTATAGGGCATGTTTAATGGGGGCTTTTAGGTGGGGCTTTTAGGAGGATTTGAATGTATTTATTTGCTAAAAGTCCCATGATATATTGGTGGCTTTTAGTGGAGGGCTTTTAGATAAGTTTTATGTACAATTATATCCTTGGTTTGGATTGAAAATACAAAAATGCCATTTACTAAATTTGGGATGTCATCTTGGTTTGGATTCATGATGAAATAATAGAAGGAATGAATGAGAATAGAAGGGAGGAATGAGAGGTTACAAGAGATAAGTGATAGAGGAGTGTGTGAGTTGTGTAATTGCAACCATGTCTTATTTATAGACAAAAAAATTCATTTACATTATTGAAAAATAAAAATACACCTACCCTTAATTATATTAAAAGTTATAAAAAATACATTAAATTTCTAAAAATTAATGTATAAAGTAAATTTCATTACCCTGAAATTACATTGTTATTTATTTTATTTAAACCCCCAAGAATAAATAATAAAATGATTTATTTTCTCTTAATGATACCTAAAAAAATTAAAATCCACCAAATATATCCAAAATGCATGTCTATGGATAGAGAAAAATATAACTAGAATTATGGTATTTTTATTTTATTTTTTTATCCATCCAAATTTCAAATAAACTAAATTTTAAAAAAAAATAACGACGCCGATCTGTCCGTCCATTGCGCGCCTCTCATGTGTTGACGCGTGGCACTGTCTGCGTCAGAAATGAAAGTTGAAATTGCAAGGGAGCGTTTGGCTATTGTTGTGGGATTTTGTATCTGCCTCACACGCACATTAGAAAATCAATACAGCCATCAAACAAAGCCTAACTAATTGAATGTTTGGGACGGTCCCTAAAAACCATTCAATCTTGGGACTTCATCAGGGGCTTTTAGCCCATTATCCATTTTTTAATATATTTTATACTAAAAGCCTGCTAAAGGCCCTCCGTTAAAGGTGGCCTTAGAGTCGTAAGGGAATTGGAAGAGTCACTTAATTAATGTTTCATTCATCTTGTATAAATAATTAATTAGCTTCTTAGCCTCCTTTTGACTTAATTAATTAGTTATACTCCATTATAGAATTTGGTTCTAGTAAAACGGCTTCTTAGAGTAAAACGGAAGTACTATTAAGGGCCATTGAATTACAAATAAATGAATGGTTGTGATTAAAAGTAATTGGATGCATGTTTATATGGTGGAATTAAACACGCATGATTTCCATTAATTTATGGATTTTTTTACCTAAATTATAAGAGATTTTACCCTTCCTTTTTTATTTTATTCTCTCCCTCCCAGTTAATATCGATCTGGATTGGAATCCTCTTCGACCTCGACTGAAATCGTCTTCAACTTCCGACTGGAATCGGCCACAGAGGAGGGCTTCAACACGCCGCCGGGCTTCAACACGCCGCCGCCGCCTTCGACCTCGACTGAATCGTCTTCAACTTTCGACTGGAATCGGCCACATAGGAGGGCTTCAACACGCCGTCGTCTTCAACTTCTCTCCCTCTATCAATCCATCCCCATCTTCACGTCCTTCACCCATAAACTCATCTCGCTGAATTCCTTCTCGAAAATCTCAGCGACCTCTCAGTTAAAATGTCATATCTTTTTATTCACAACTCCGAAAATTCTCCAATTTTGAGGGACGAAATTAGATTTCCAGATCTATCTCTGAGAGTTGGAATCACCTAATTCCGAGTCCAGACGAAAGAGAACGAGCCAGTTGAAGTCACGCTAGATTTCTGGAAAGTTGCTGTCAATTCCTTCCCGAAAATCTCAGCGACCTCTCAGTTAAAATGCCATATCTTTTGATTTACAACTCAGAAAATTCTCCAATTTTGAGGGACGAAATTAGACTTCCAGATCTAACTCTGGGAGTTGGAATCACCCAATTCCGAGTCCAGACGAAAGAGAATGAGCAAGTTGAAGTCACGCTGAATTTCTGGAAAGCTACTATCAATTCTTGCAGAAGTTGAAGTGCAATTCGACAGGACACTCCGTGGTATCTGGGTTGAAACTTTCAACATCAAAGGAGAATCATGAATGTAAGTTCTTACTACTCTGAAGAAGGTGTTATTGTGTTTAATTGACAGCTTTTTCTAGGAAGTTTCAGTTTTGGTGTTTTGGGGTATTGTTTGTAATTAATATTCAAATTGTTTAATGTGATATTCATACAAATGCTTGTAGGTCTCATGCATTGAATATTTGATATTTATGATGTGATATTCACCTAAACTTTGAATAATTATCATGTGCGAATTAAACTCTGAATATTGACATTGTTTTTATGAATATCGACTACTTACTTGTATGACTATGTGTATAAAATACGTGAATATCATCACATATGGAATGAATATCGCTATTATAGTATTCAAATTGCTTGTTGATGGTGTTGTTTGTACTGTTTGCAATTGATATTCAAATTGTTTGATGTGATATTCAGGAGGTTTTATGCGTTGAATAATTGATATTCAAATTTTATGATGTGATATTCAATATAATATTGTTGATATTCATTATAATAATATTGTTGATATTCATTATAATAATGTTCATATTCAGGTTGATCGAACGACTGTACGACCCAAAATCGACGCGACAATATCATTGGTAAACCTTACCGCCATGAATCAAAGCTTCGAAGATATTGGGTGGTGATATTCGTGTAGTTAGTTGATGACATTCATGTACTTGAGTGACTATATTAATGTAATTGGGTGGTGGGCGATATTCACAAAATGAGTAGTGATATTCATAAATTGAGTGGTGATATTCGTGTAAGTAAATTTGATATTCATGTGATTAATTGAGATATTTATGTAACTTAGTGTGATATTCATATTATCAAGTGGTGAAATTCATGATTTAAGTGATGATATTCACATTTTTAAGATATTAAATCTTCACTTATTAAATAGAAATCGATATTCAAACAAACATAAACGATATTCATTAACAAATGATTGATATTCGTGAACATATTAATGATATTCACGAACGTTAATGGAAGCAAAATCGATTAGGAAAGAGAATATTGTATTATTTTCTCTCTCCTGTAACAACCAAAATTAATTATTTCTTATTAATAATATCCTTATTAGGTTAGATTTGGTGGTTAGGGCTCTACCATATATCTCCTATAACCCATTAATCCAACAATCCATCAACATCAATCCGACGCTCCAGATTAGTACTTCCGTTTTACCACAATTTCCGTTTTACCGGAGCGTGCCTCCTCCATTATATACTTGTCTTATTTAGCTTGTACTCTCCCCATTATATACTTACAAGATAGGGGGAAAAAGGCTAAATCTTTATCAACTCCGATATCCATGGACGTGTCTTTGATCATCGGGTATAGTTAGTGTTCTAAAAAAGAAGTATGGGCAACCGCCTAGGCCTAGGCGCTAAGCACCCCCTGAGCATCCTGTTTTGATCATAGGCAGTTGATTGCAAGTAGCGTAGTAGAAGAGGTGCGATTGGATCGGTATTTGAATTTTTGATTGCAAGTTCAAGTTCAAGTTCATGATAAAGTATTGTTAATCTGTCTAAATTAATCAAGTCCAGCTAGATCAATGTAAGAACTAGTTAAGTGAGCAAAATAGAGCACCAAATCAAGCAACGCAACAACATCCTCATGGATCGAATGCACAATACATGAGCAATACCAACCATATATATACAATAAGCTTCGAAAGGAATTGAAGGCAAGCCAAACTTTACAAGTCAGTTACATGAAACGATACCATACCATAATATGCCATTTAGTTTTGGCATTCTAGCAACAGCAAAACAAAATAATAGGCCAAGTTTCATGATGAGGAGGAATAAGTGAGTTGTTAAATATAATAGTAGCAAAACAAAGCCTCCTCCTAGTGATGAGGAATCAACAAAAACAGACGCTCAGCTGATGCATCTTGGGCCCCCTCTAGTGACCGTGCTTCCTCAGCAGTCGGGCTTTCCGCAGGGCACTCATGCATGGAGCTAGGAACTCACCCTTGAGAGCTTCCTTTGCACTGATCCTGCAGCGTGGATCGACAGCCAAACACCTGTCCACAAGATCCAGCAGTGGTCCCGGAATGGCTTCCATGAGAACTGGCCTCCTAGTGTTGGCCTTGCACCACTCCCTGAGCTCCATGGGCGGGCAATCACAGAGGTCCTACGCGCAACCAAAACCCATTTTAAAGAAAGAATGAGGACTCGTCTATTCAGGATGGTGATGTGTACTTACTGCTGGGACCGATGACTGGCGACCATGCATCTCGGCCAATTCCAATACTTGCCCAGAGCCTCTGAGTTTGGCTATTTGAATGATGTTACTGGCAGTGGCATGGGACAAAGAGAGCAATTTAATTTGGATGAATGTTTGTTTGTTACAAGCAACTTAGATTAATGAAATTACTTACTGCTGAGTATTGCCAATGAAGGGAAGGTTTCCCATCAACAAAAAGAGCAGGGTAGCACCAGCTGACCACACATCCAGCTTCGGACTCTGGTGGATGGATCGAAGCAAAACCTACAAAACCTCAACTTGAGCATTTCATTTGTGATTTGTCATATATGTCATGCTCATTGCTCATACAGAAACACAGAGGATATGATGTACCTCGGGAGCATGGAACCCCGCTGTTCCGGTACAGGAGCCTTCCTTTTGCGCACTCCCTTCACCTCGCAAACAAAATCATTTTATTGTTCAACGTACAAACTGTTTATATTTATGCTCCAAAGAAAGAGAGTGCTCAGCAAGGAACTTCACCTATAATTGTTCCATTACCAAGTATGAGCTGAAAAGAAGATCAAGTAGAAGAATCATCAGGCCAGGGCACTCCTCTAATCATCAATCACACATAAGAAGAGAGAGTGATGGCACTCACCTTTGCAAGATCGAAGTCAATTAAATAGCCTATACAAGATTTCCGTGAAAAGAGGATGTTTCCGGGCTTGACATCCCTATGAACAACTCCCTGCATGAACAATAACAGCATTTCAAGAAACAATATATATATATATATATATATATATATATAAACTCTGGAGCAGTCGATCTCTTTAATTACCAGCTTCTGGAGGTGGGCTAATGCAGTGAACATGCACACGGCGTACCACCGAATCTCACTAATAGTTATTTCCTCCCTCAACACCTTGTCAAGACAAGGTACAATTGATGAACATCCAACTCTAGCAGGTATAATATTAATATAGAATACTACTCAGTAGTAGAGGATGTAAGAATTAATGTAGATATCTAGCTGAATACTTACCTCTGGCCTGTCATGCTCAACATGCTTTAGAACGATGCAATCTCTATTGTCAGAACTCCTGCACCAACCTTGGTATTTTATGACACAGTTCTTTCCCCTGAACGCATATATGGGTCAATTTAATAATGCGTAAGCCAAAAAGGAAATCACAGCAACTAACATACCCAACCCTTCTAAGCAATAGACCCTCTTGAAGAAGATTATATTCGCTGGTACGGTCGCGGGGATCTGCACAACAGATTAATCAATTCAAGTCCCCTAATATTAAAGCCCGGAATAGAAAAGAAGACAAGGTTACATTTTACTGCAAACTTGCGACCGTCAGTGGTGCTTCGCACTCGGAAAACTACGCCACAACTGCCTGCATATATGCACATATTACAGTATTAAGTTTGTTAATTTTAGAGGACTGGAATATATATATATATATATATATATATATATATATATATATATATATATATATATATATATATATACAGATTTAAGTACCTGAGCCTTCTATGCCCTCTGTGATATACCTCCCCTGCTCCTGCTTTACAAATCAAGAATTCTCGTTCAATTAACAAACATAAATTACTCTACTTTATCTTATTCAGTTAATACTCACCTCCTCCTCCAACTGATTCTCTGGAATTCCACCACCGCCAACTGCAACTTCGGCCTCACCTTCTCCTTCTCCTGCACGCCTCTTCCTCTTCCCCATAGCTACCTACTACTATCAATTTAGAGTGTGGGAGTCTAAAAGGCGTGGGCAGATTACAGAGGAGAGGAGCGCATATATATATTACGGACAAGGCAGCTTAATTTAGAGGGTGGGAGTATAAAACTACAAGAGGTGTCTTCTATTTTCCCGCCATCTTCTAAAACTAAAAGACTCTTCCTCTGGACCTCTTCCATTTTTACATTTCACCCAAAAAAATAAAATAAAAAGACTCTTCCTCTTCCCATCTCCTATATATATTATTTATTTTTCTCTCTTAAATCATAAAATATTATATTCCTTTGCAGACAAAATGTATCATGCTTATTTAGTTGCTTATCTCTTTTCAAAAAAGCTTCTTTTCAAAATAATGTGAAAATAAAAGTTTATAGGTAGAGGGGATTGATTAGCGTTTTGCTTGCATCCGATTTAGATCAGACCAGAATTTGTTAGATGCTTGAACTGTAGATCGAACCATATTAAAAATCTAAATCTTAAAATATATAGACTATGAAATGAACCGAAATACATCCGGTCCTGACATTTTCACTATGTTTCAAATTTCTAATCCGGTCTAATTATGCACACCCTTAGGAGGCTAGGACTGATAGGAGGCTAGGACTGATAGGTGTGTACCCGTGTGTACAAGGTGTATAAATTAGTTAATATTGGTACATATCTGAATTTGGTGCATGTTGTTTTCTATTTATTTATATAATGGTGTACATTAATTTTTTTATAACTTTGTGCACATTTATTTATTTGAAAGATAATATACATTCATATGTCGATGTACATTTTTTTTAATTCTGGTATACATTTATTTATAACATGGTTTACATTTTAGTACTGTATGATATTAGTGCATATCCAACTCAGTCCACGTTTATTTGTAAAATGATGCACATTTATTTTTGTAACTTTATGCATATTTATTTATAAAATGATATACATTCTTATGTCACTGCATACTTATCTATATACATATACTAGGGATGAGCATAATTCGGTCCAGACCGGACTGATTCGGTCTTGACCAGACCAGACCGAATGAAAACTGGTCCCGTCTTCGGTCTGAGAATTTTGAGATTTCGGTTCCGGTCCGTTCCAGTCCAAAAACCGGTCCGGACCGATTTAAAAAAAAATAATATTTTTTTAATAAAAATGCTTATATAATTTAAATTATATGTATATTATTAATAAATTATAAAGTAATTATATATTTCTTTAATAATATAGTACTATATATAATAAATATTTTTAATTTTTTTTTACAATTTTTTTAAAATAAAATAAAATTCGGTCCAAAATCGATCCGAGGTGGACCTGACCGATAGTTTCCGGTCCGGTCTTCAGTCTATACTTTTCCCTAATTCGGTTTTCGGTCCAGTCTGATCCGGTTTTAGACCGAAGCTCATCCCTACATATACTAAAGACACAATTATCTCTCATATGTGTGACTCTCTTAAGTATGTCACATCATTAAAAAAAAAATGTACATTTATCTATTTACCCCTCTATTATTTTACAATTTACTATCTATACAAATTTCCTTAATTACAAACTAAATATCTATAATTATATATAATAATATATTACTTTTCTTTAAACATATCCCAACTTTTAATTATGTTGATTCCTTAATTATCAACTAAATATCTCCCATTACATATAATAACAGATTACCTTCCTTGAAAGATATCCGAAGTTTTAACTATGTTTATTATATGGAAAATAATAATTTTATATAATTTTATATTTTAAAATTTTCTTATTTAATATTATTATATGTTTAATTGATGATCGAAAGTTTTTAACCAAAATTAACTTTGGGATATGTTTAAAGATAGCGAACCCAAATTATTATATAAATACCAAAATTAACTTATTCTATGTATATAGATACTCTAACGCTTCCAGTCAATTGATGATTGGAAGTTTATTTTTTATTTTTATCAAAATTAACTTATAATATGTATATAGATACCAAATCCGAATTAGTAGATGTGTTTATGCCAAATTCCAATTCTTTTCTTTCGATATAAATACACATGTTTAGGTCTCATTATTATTATCACCTTATTATTCTTCAAGTGAAGAATTTATTTTTCAAAACATCAGGTTATTTCTTGTAACACCCCCGACTTATGTCGGTAGTGCCACACGCTAGTGACCTCATACGCTAATATCAAAAGTCACCATAGGCTTTAATCGGAACAATTAAGCTTAAATAAATAACTAAATATTGAATAAAAACAGAGTAGCGGAAGACCTTTGTAATGAACACTTAATACTTTTATTAAAATTCCTATCGTAAAATGAGAAGGACGGTAATACAACAAAGTGAAATTACATCGGAAAACTTTTTAAGTTACATCGGAAGACTTTTGAACAATTTCTAAATACATGACTAAGTATTACATTTATTCAAAACATACACACCTTTATAGTATTACTTCTTAAAACGCAACATTCAACTAAGCCTTCTATTCGATTGGTTACTTCAAATCGTCGGGGACCAACCTCTGATGTGTCGTGTAGGACGGATGGCACCAGCCAACCATGCAAGGAAAAGGGAAGGTTGGTTAGTCTAATGAAAGACTATACAAGGATAAAAACAGATTGATTCTCGTAGTCGTATATAATCACTACCCTTGTTTCCCGAATAAAACTCGGTAAACGGTACATGACTATAGACTTCTAACGAAAAGAATGAAGAAATATGATTAAAGAGAAGACTCCAATGAGTTGAGTCTTATGGGAAATTACATGAATTTGTTTGAGAACATTATGTTGTCACACAAAGTTTTAAAAACATCTCGTTGCATATTTGGATCATCGACCAACCTCACCACGTAATGCAAATTCATATTGGAAATGGGACCTACTTTAGACAAGAGACCGGACGGGTTCCACGTTGTACTTCTCACCGGAGGGTATATTAATTATGTGCAAAATGACACTTATCTTATTTAATTCCAAAACTTGCATTAACGTTAAAGCTTTTAATTCACACCAATCTCGCAATGAGATATATAACATGGGATGAATCCAGAATTTAGGCACTAGCTAAGTGCACCACTACTTATATAAAATAAGGTTAGGTCATGACCAAAAGTATTAGTGCAATTATTCTCCTAATACCAAGTTATAAAGAAACAGCTAAACCTCGCAAGATAATAGCGTTCCTACGAATACTCGTGCTAACTAGCAATTATTATCCACACCAAAGCACAACAATCCACACCAATTATTATCTAGCACCCTATAATAATAATAATCTATAAATATATAAATTAGACTAAGGGTGTAATTAATATCCAATAAATATGAGATATCATCTCTTATTTTTTTGTTGATCTTTCATTACAAATTACATTTTCTAATATAGCTCAATGGTTAAAGACACTCTCATAATACAAGAGGTCTAGGGTTCAACCCCCCTTCTTAACAACTTTGTTTTACCATTTTATTTTTCATTATTTTTTTGTTTATATTAATTCGTTACTCAAATCTTTATATTTATATATCTATCTATAAATAAATAAAATAGACTTTTGTCCATTAATGCCCTACAACTAATTAATATACTTTTTCCCTATTTTTTTACTTTCATCTCATATTAATCTACATACTCCGTATAAGATAAAATATAGTATAGACAATAAATGACAATCCTGTAAAACTCACATTCAAAACATACAAAAAAATTAACACATACTCAAACGACAACTTAGAAATAAAGACTCTTCCATTTCCTAAATATAGGATACAACCATGGCACTTAATGCCCATATGCGTAATTTTGGATAAACTTACATTCAGGACAATCAACAGTCAAAAAATTTAAACCACAAGCAATCGACTATTTCAAAATACAGACTTGGGAATAAGTGTCTGCCTCCATAATTCCATCCTGAAACTCACATTCATCAAAACAATAAAGAAGAAAAAAAGAAAACAAACTACGATTATTCCAATTGTGAGATTGAACATATTTAAATGACCATGGCTAGAGAAAATGCATAATATTTAAACAATTGTCTCTCTTAACTCAAAAGATACTCCATATATAATTTGCAATCAAACGGCTGTTGAAAATAAGGCAATCAATTAGGCTAAAAAAATGCACAAACGGTTTTCTCTCTTAACTCAAATATACCAATAAAATACTAGATCTTCCCATCTATTCACTTGGTGTGCCACTATTATAATTGATCTCTCTTATCTTACTCATTTATTCCTGCACAATCATTGAAATCATGGCTGGAAATATAACAGGGGAAAGAAGATGCATTACACTTAACTAATTGCTTAAAGATATAAGCTCTGAGATTAAAGTCATGATTTTTCGCAAATGAGATGTTTTTAATTGGCTCTAGACATACAAGTCCACATATCTCATTCTAGCAGATTATATGGTACATCAATAATTTTAATTTTTAGTATTATTTATTTTAATATTGATTTGTATATGTATATGCTTAATAATACAATGAAAATATTTCATTTATTAACTTACACAGGGCCTCTAGAAACAAAGCAGGCCGGTAGACTATATAAATAAATTTTAGATTTCAATGTTATTCTCCAAATTTCAGACATATAAGGTACATAGTTTTTTTTACTCTGTTCCAGACACTCATGTTCTATTTAATTTGTTTAGGAGTGGCATTCAGTTTGTACGACTTAGTTTATATGATTTTCTACTTATATTCATACCTGCAAATATATATGGGATAATTCCATAATCTGAGGCATCCAAACACCAAACATTTAAATATATGTAAATTTACAAGAATTGCATGTTTAGTGTTCTCACCTTAGTTAATATGGTAAAGATTTTCACCATTTTGGTTAATTACATCTTCTTTTAGCCTATTTTTATATTCTTGGTCATTAGATGAGGAAATACAAAAAATATTAATCTTAGTAAAATAGACTATATGGTTAATACCTTAAACTTTGAGATATATTGTTATGGTGACAAAATCTTATAGAATTTCTTGTGTTTGGTGTTTTTATATTTGACTTTTAGGCTATGCGTTTCAGACTTTCATAAAAAAAATATAAGTACAAATATAATTAAAAAAATTTACATTATTGTCCAAGAATTTGTATACTAAATTATATAGTATTCTAACATTATTTTATAGTATGAAAAGTGCATTGTTAATTAATAGTGAAGATTTCCATGAGCAATTTAAGTTTGATATTTCATCTAATTTCAATTTCATACAACAAAATTATAAATTCTCAATGTATGAATATTTTAACCAGTATCACTTCAATAATATGGTTTGCATATTATAAGTTTTCAATATTAGCAGCCAAATGCAAGTCCAGTTCCCACTATGACCAAGACATGATAATTGGCAATCAACTCTAACGGTTAACAAAAAATCATTGTGAATCCAACCAATAATAGAGGAATGAATAAATTTCAGTTAACAAAAAACTATTGAAATGATAGCATAGTACCAAAGTCGCTTTCACTATGTAATTATAGGGTAAACCGTAGAAAATTATCCATTAAGGGGCAAGTTTTAACAAAAAAATACAAGAAAATGAAAAACAAATGCTTCTAAAATTTCAAGTTTATAGAGAACCATCCCATGTTTTTTTTGTAACTAAGAATCACCCATGTTAGGAAAATCATTAATCTTGTGTTAAATACATAATTGGAAATAAATTAATTTTTTTAATAAGTCATTCTAAAATAGCTACTCCAAATTGGAAAATTTTAACTATATGTTCAAGAATATGGTTTGCATATTACAAGACTTACGGGTCATGAATTTAACTTCCAATTCATATTTATTTTGAATAACATATGGATATAACAAAATCACCACGAACAACCAAAGATATGGAGTTACAAAGGAAAAAATTGATAAGTTAGATAAAAATTAGGGTCAACAGTTGTACCATAGATGTTCGATTCGCAGCAGAGTTAAAAAAGGGCTTCAGAAAAGTTACATGTCGAGTTACTTGAGACTTAAAGCAACTAAAACGAGGCGAGTACTGGAATTATCGTCCATCTTCCAACCAAAAAACCTCACTCTTTCTGGATTTCCCCTCAAATTACAATGAGATTCAGTCGATTAACAACCGTATAACCTAACTTAACCCTCGAAGAAGATAAAACGTTTGAAAATTTTCCAATATGATTAAAAGATAAAGAAAAAGTTATACAATCCTGCTCTCCTAACATAATTAAAATTAATGATACCTTATATTATATATTATAAAATATAATCCCTACTGTGAAAAGTGTAATGAAATAAAATCATGTGTAAGGAGTATAAATAATGAATAGTTTCGACAATAGAGTATGTATAGTGGTTGTGCAATATTACTATACATAATCGAATGTGAAAGTTATTCATGTTTAGTGATACGCTCTACTTTATAGTGCGTAACTAGGAGTTGTTATTATGCTATTAGGTACCATTTGTGTGGGTTTAGGAGATAATTTAGGATGATGGAGCTGTAGAGAAGAAGTGGAGAAAGTGATGATTTTAGTGAGTTTTGGAGCTTAGAGGTGCGGAGAAGGCAAAGCTGCGGGCGCGGAATGGAAGCCGGGGGCGCGGCCAAGGAAGAGTTTGTCAGAGGTGATGAGAAGGCAAAGCCGCAATAGCGGCCAAGGAGCCGCGGGCGCGGCCATTGAAGAAAATGCTGAAGTCAAAGACAAGCAAAGCCGCGACCGCGGCCTAAAAACCGCGATCGCGACCATTGAAGAAAAGTCAGCAGACTTGCTTTTTCGGATTTCCTTAGTTATTTTATCAGTTTTTATTAATTATTTTAATTACATTTTTTTTTTGGAAATTGTTATCTTTAGCCTAGGATATAAATACTTTGCTAAACCTAGTTTTCATTATGTTGTTTTTGGAGAACGATCGTTTCTATTGTTTTTGGAGTTTTTGCAAGACTATGAAGAACTAAGTTCCTTTGCTTAGTCAGACAATTGAAGTCTTCGTTTGATTTGGTTGTAAGATTATAACTCTTGTTCTATTCCTTTGAATGTTATTGATTCTCTTGAACTTAATCCCTTTGAGTTTTGCTAATTGGCCATTGGTATTACTCTTATGCTAGAGTACGTTGGATTATTTCTAGTTGAAATATCTGATTTAGAGTAGCAATTACGATATTCTAGAACTAGTTGTGATAGTTTATTGTAGAAGAGAATTGATTTGCATACTAAGTAAAACTAGTTGTTTTATGTTGCATGTATCTGCTGAAATTCCTGAACTTACTGCTGCTATTGAATTGAATCTCGATAATTTTCTGATTGTTTGATAGTTAGTATTATCAGGGTCTGGTTGTCCTGTTAATAAACTTAAGAAATGGAATTGGAATATTCATTGGGTTAAAGAACTAGAGATAATCGATGATCAATCAATCAAACTGAAGTGTGGATATTTGTATGGCTGAGTTCTTTCGTCAATATCTGTTTACATCTTTGTTACTTCTGTTAGTTAATTTCGTAGTTTAGAACAAAAAGCCAAAAACCCCTTTTGTTACTGTTGATAAACGATTTCTGCAAACAGGATAGATAACTTGATTCTCTATGGGTTCGACCCTTACTTGTCAGACTACATTGGATTTTAAGATTTCTTTGATAGGTACATACGACAAAAGCCTTGTCACTTAGTTATAAAACGTTTGTTTTCGGGAATGAAGCTATAAAATTAAGCACTTACTACTAAGTACTAACAATGAAATAATTTTTTTGACAAAAAAACACTGAAATAATTTTAACAAAATAATAATGTAGTATCGATATATAATATCATAACATATTTTTGTTTTGTTCTAATAAAAGATGACATAATCATAAAAGATAAATATTATTTCATAGAATAAAAAGAGTAACCCATATTTATATTTAAACATTTAAGACATAATAAATATATAATAATAATAATAAAAATAATAAAAATTGTAATATTGTACCTTAAAGGTGAGTAAGAAAAATAGAACCAAAATCACGTTTGTTAAAATTCAAATTGTTAAGGGATGACAAAAATTATTAATTAAATTTGTTAAGTTGGTTAATCATTGCTTCTCCATAATTCCTTATAACTATTAGTATTCTAAAAGAAAGTTATGTGATAATTCTGTAGTATACAATATTTAAAATATATAAATGTAAAAGAACGCACATCATAAATTGATATAAAAAATTATTCTCATACAATGTTGTAAACAAGGTCAAACAAATAAAGCATTACGTATATTAATAATTTAACCAATCACTAATGGAATGAACGAAACATAGTACCAAATTACAAATTCGCATGATAAAATCAAAATATAAGTGCACAATGTTGATTACATGGTACAAATATGCATACACAAATTACAACTTCAAATCAAAATAAATTGATACTAAAATAGATATTTTTTTAAAAAAATATTGAAAACAATTTACAAATCCATCACTAGGTTCACTATAATTACCCATCCCTCGCTAGCGCAGCCGGCATCGGGGCTTCGCTGCTTGCCTCCCAAAGGTCTCGGGTTCGAGACCCGCGGGTGGAATGCAGAAGCGTTGGATGGGGAGGGGGTTGTGGGGCCCAAAGGGGGCTTGCCATCACCGATCATGCCCCGGACCCGAACGTAGGGCCGTCTAATGGACCCGAACCGGGGCTCGTCATAGGACCAAAAAAAAAAGGTTCACTAAAATTCATTAACCAAATTTAAAACATATGGCTCCCGTGCATATATAACACATGTATGTATACTAGTGTATATATATAAGGGTTATAGCTAGCATATATACAACCTAATAATAATGTTCATTTTACACAATACTTTAACACACAAGTTCCCAAACGAGAAATTAAGAATATTTATCCCAACTTAATTAAGACAATAAATTACTTGTCAATTAAGAAAAATATGGAATAAATTATCAAGAGCGAACCATCATTTGCCTTAAATCACGACAAAGGTTGAATGGTATTTCAGAGATGGTTGCTTTCGGAAAGCAAAACAGCTCCCAGCTTTCTCGTCCCAAACGCAATTCCGAGACGTACCCAAATCATACAAAATGAATAAATTATATTAGATAATTTATTCAATATCACAATTTGAAGGATACACTGTCTCGATTTCTAATTGATTTTATTTAACTCATAAATAAATCAATTTTAGGGTTTTTTGATTAAACGATTATTTATAGATTAACAATTAATTAGTCGTATATTATAAATAATCATATCATAAATAAATTAATAAAATAATTTATTTATAATCCTCAAATTTTCTAACTCAAAATATTATCTAATTGAATAGTCCTTATTTACACATTCATAATATAAGATAATTTATAAAAATTATAATTAATTTAATTTCCAAAAATTCAAATTAATCCTAAAATATTTTTCACTAATCTAGATTAATTAATTTAACCAAGATTAAGACAAAACAAATCAAAAATACCCCAAAAATTGCAAATTAGGCACAAATTCAATCCCGCCGGAATACCTTCTTGACACCTTGTCGAAAAAACTCCAAATTGAACGGCAGTGCTTCCAAGTGCTCGAATTGTGGCCAAGAACAACCGGTAACAGGATGTAGGGTTCTTGAGTTTTGACTTCGAAATTGGATGAATTGGGCAACGATTGAAGGGTCTTTATAGGCATTTTTAAGCTTCGGATACCCTAAACAAGGCCTTATGGTCCATGCCCTCTAATTGAAGACAATTTGATCCAATTTTGGATTTGTTCAAATCGGCCCCTTGGACGACACAGTGGATTTGGGGATAAAATTCTACGATTTTAGTCGACATTTAATCTGATTAAATGATGAATTACGTGTATGATAAGGTCCTCTTAAATGCCCAATAGTTAATGGCTTCAATCAGATCCAATAAATTTGTCAAATCCTCCATTAAAGCTTATAAAAGCTTACGGATGGGCTGTTGTTCAAAGGAGGAGGAAGAAGAAGCCATTTCTGGGTATTTATACACGCCCCCCCAATTTTTGCCTATTTGCACATTTTGCCCAACTTTTCAAAGTTGTGGCAAAATGTCCTTATTTTAACTTTTAAAAATTATAAAAATTACCCAAACTTATTTATTTTAATGTTCTAAGTTTATAATATTGTTTTAACCCAAAATTAAAGTGTAGAAAATTTAACTTAGGTTAAAATAAACTTAAGCTAGGTTTCTTATGAATTTGACCATACTTAAATCCTTAACAAAAATTTGTTAAACTTGATTTAAATATTCTAAGTCAAAATTAAAAAGTTTTATCTAAAATATAATTAACATAAGGTTAATCATAATTTAGACCATTCATAGCTTAACGAAATAACATACTTAGGAGAATTATTACTTTATCCCTTTATGGATAACATAATAATTCTTATGACCATTATTATTATTTAAAATTCTAAAATTACATTCTTTGTTATATACTCATTTATTTATTTTAACACCATATTATTATTACTCATATGATAATTTGTACCAAAAATTATCATAACCCAACCTTTGACCTAAGTTCATGAAAGTTTAAATTATTCCTCTAAAAGAAATAAAGTAAATTTCATAACTTTTAATTGTTATCACTTTAAAATTATCATTTTACCCTTCTATTTTAAGTGGGATATTACATTTCTCTTGCATATTCACTTAATTTTTTTTATGCTTCGAGTCTTTATACAATTCTATGTTTACATTTTAACAAGCATATATCTCTTGAACTCGGTTGAATTTTTCTTTAGGATTATGTCTCAAACAATACCGATTGGAATGAAGATGGAAATCATAGAAACAAGAGACAAGTTGGGATCATTCTATGATTTTGAGGTCGTCGACTATGTTTCACACAACATTATCGCATCAAATTATGCACTTTGAGAGCAAACCGCGACCGCGGCCAAAAGGCCGCGACCGCGGCCATCAGCGGGAGTCAGCCCGACGCGCTCCGAACTTCTGTTTTCTTTTTCTGTTTTTCCTTTTTCGTTGTTTTATTTAATTCCGAATATTAGTATTTTTCCTTTTTAGGGATGATGTTTGTGATCTTGGGCTTTAGGTTAACTTATTTAACCTAACTCTCACAGCCTCCATTCATCATATATGAACCCCGGATTATCGTATGTTCAGTATTCAGAGTTTTTCCCTTTCAACAATTATGTCTTTCAGTACTATGAGTAGCTAAGCACCCATTGCTTAGCCCGGCAATTGAAGCTTTTTCTATGGTTTGATTGTGAGGTTAATTCCCTATTCCTATTTTCTTTGGATTTATATCTTTCTTCTTGAGCTTCATTCCATTGAGTTATATTGATTTCTCTAGATTAGTTACCTAGTGTTATTGATATTATTCATACTGCAGGATTAGGTTCTTGAATAGTATTGGTTGGATCTAACTCATCAGTTGTGGTAATTATCATTATTAATATTAGTTTCCCTAGCCTGACAACCTAGTTGAGATTAATATTATCTATATTGTTAATTATTACTTTCTGGTCAACTTGTTGAGATCAATATTATTCATTCCTAATTCAGAAGTAGCATCCATGATTATCTAGGACTGGTAGGACTAGATTGTTATGAAAGAAGAATTGATTGCATGTTAATTATTGCGGGTTGTGATTATTGACATGTATCCTGGTTGATCATATGCTCTATGCTGTTATTGTTCGGTTGTTCAATAGCAAGTGTTGCTAGAACTGGTAGGGCTAGTAACTATATAAGATTTGGGACAGGAATAACTTAAGGAAATGAATAGAGATGACCTAGGACCAATCTATCATAGAAAAAGTGGATCTTGCTTGGCTAGGTGTTTTCCCCATATTTGATTACATCCTTTGATTTGTTTATTTGCCTTGATTGCTTGTTACGAAACCAATCCAAAACCCCCCTTTGTTACTTGCATGCTAAGAAACACATAGATTGATTACTTCCTCCCTGTGAGATTCGACCCTTGCTTGCCTCTACTACTTGTTTAGGTTTGTTAGGTTTTATTTTGACCGGGTTAAGGACGACTAAAAACCCGTTTGTCAAATTGGCGTCGTTGCCGGGGAGGCAAGATTTGATCTTTCTGTGTGTTTGTTTGTGTGCGTGTTACTTTGGTGTGGACCCATCTTACGGTCCACACCAGTGCTACTGATGTTTGTTTTCCTTCTTTTTTTGATTTTGATACAGATATGGATTTCTGAAGAGATTGCCCCAATTCGAGCTATGGGTACCAGCACTACCCTCCTTATGGACAGGGTTACCAAGAGTCCTACCAGGGGCCGCATGATTTCTTTCAGCAGGGCACCCCGCACCAGTATTATCCAGCCTATGAGCAGAGCTCACCGATGTCTGATTCAAGTGCCTCCAGGTCTGATTGGGAGATGCTCCAGATTTTGCAGCACTCGATGGAGCAAATGGCTCAAGCAATGAGTAGTTTGAAGGCCGAGATGTCGGCGCTGTCTTACCCGGTAGTGAACCAGGTGGAGAATGTTTGCGCCATGACTCTGAGAAGCGAGGCTGAGAACGAGGCTATAAGAGTCACTGAGAAGGAAGTCCAGGAGAGTATGGAGGTATCCCACGAAGAAAAGGTACTCGAAGGCGAGAAGGGCGAGGCAGAACAGGAACCGCGACCGCGGCTCAATCGCAGAAGTTATTCCCCCAGAAGTCGAGAGCAAACCGCGGTCGCGGCCCGAAAACCGCGACCGCGGCCCAACAGAGGGGGAAATTTTCGAAAATTTAACGAAACCGCGACCGCGGCCTCCCAACCGCGATCGCGGTTCTTCCCCAGAAGCAGTTGTTCCTCCCGAAAATGACCCCGACCCTCTCAAGGACGCCTATGATGAGTATGTGCGTCTAAACTCCTTCTCGCTTGTCTTGCTGTACCCCGCTACACCCTTCCCTGAGGCTCTGAAGGACACCCAAAAGGTGGAGAACGACAAAGGCTTATTTGACACCTTCAGTAGCTGCAAGACAACCATCCCTTTGGTCCAATTAGCAAACAGTGCCCCGTGCTACATAGAATTTTTAAGGGTGCTGGGCAACATAAAAAAGAAACCAAAGGGGAAGCACAAGAAGGAGGCCTTGATTCAGGTGGCAAATTCTTACATGCTGGATACGGGGCATGATATACATGCAACCCCTGAGATGCTGGGTAGGCCATTTCTGAAGATGGCAAGTGCGTTCATGGATATGCACAACGGTCTACCCACCACGAAGTACAAGAGACTAGGGGCAATGCTCAACATGGAGCACACAAAGAGGCATCCCCCTGATATAGATCTCAGGAGTTCAAGTGCTAGGACCAACCCGAGTTGAGGAGTTTTGAGTAGTATGTCATGCCATGACAATAACTAAGGCGCTGTCCGGGAGGCAACCCGAGGTATGTATTATTTTCTTTGCTTTTCTTTCTTTATTTTTGCATTAGTTTTGTTTGTTTTTGCCTTGTTTTTGTTTCCGACTAACCTGCAGGGAAGAGACCCATGCTTATTGAAGAAGGTAATTACCACCATTGTAAGTCTCTCCTGTCCCTACACTAGTCAACCCCCCCGAAAAAACCTTAAACGGGGGGCAAAAAAAAAAGAAAAAAGAAAGTTGTACGAGTACGAGCTGTCCAGTATTACCATGGAGAGGGGAGCGCATGTTGCCAACAGAGTAAATTTTCGCTACACAATTTATTGGCAACGATGGCGGCCCCACAGTCGACAGCCGCGAAGGAAGACCACTCATGGCCCACACCACGATCATATCTGGGCCCATTTTTTTTGTGGTATTTGAAGGCCGTGCAACCCCGACATCATTGTTTTACCACTACTCACCAAGTGGTACATTTTGGTTGCATGGTAGGAGAAGATGCTGGAGTTGATGATGACACCCACCCAACACTAGCGACCGGTGCATATTATGCGGACCGCCAGCAACAACGGAAGTGTCCAAGCCAACTCGACGACATTTGTGAGCTTATGCCTTCTTTTCCCTATGCTTCTATTCTTTTGTCTTTCATTACATTGAGGACAATGCAATGTTTAAGCATGGGGGAGGGTTTTATATTTCTATGTCGCTGAGGAGAAAAAGAAAAAAGAAAAGAGCCACAAAATTTGAAAAAAGGCTAAAATTAAAATCCTGGGATAGGTCGAAAACCCGAAAGGGCGGCCTAGGTAATAAGCAGGTGGCTTGGACCAGCATTAGGCTGGGGTAATAAGTGGTCAAGAGTGATGTGAGCATATTGTGAGCCCATCTATTGAAAAATGAAATGAGTGGCTTGGTGAAAACCCGAAAGGGCGTCTTGGCAAAATGAGCGAAAAGAAAAAGAGCGATTTCTAGGAATCCCTATTTTACTTGGCGAGGCGTCATAAGAAGAGGAGTCATAAGGAGGTTTCGGGTAGGTCACTCTGGAGGAATAAGAAGATAGATGGGAGATAGGATTAGAATTTTTTCCACTCTATGGTGTTTGGGATAAGCTTGGGGGAAATACTCTGCTTTCCTTTTAGTTTGACTGTGTGGGGTGTTGATTTGATGTTGTAGTTATTGTGCTGAGCTTATTTTGTATGGTTGCCTGGAGTTTATTGTTTGGTGTAATTCTTGGAGATTGAGTTTTCTATGCTTCCTGAAGCCTTGGGGATTTGATTGGAGGAGTAGGTTTACTTTAGCTTACTCGAGGACGAGCAAGGTTTAAGCATGGGGGATTTGATCAGTGCTATTTTGTAGCACATTTCTAGGGATTATTACCAGGTTTGAGGCGCCATATGGTGGGATTTTATGCACAATTGGAGATTATGGAGTTGGAGCAGAGAAGTATGGTTTTGGTGGTCTAGAGGAGCTGATTGGAGACATCCAGAAGAAGAGAAATTGACCACCTGAGGAGACAAGCAAGATTCATGAAGAAACCACGCGAGAAGGAGGTGAAGTGAAGAAACCGCGACCAAGCCGCGGGGAGCAGAAGGCCGCGACAAGACTTCCGAAGGAGATGGGCGATAGCGAGGAGACCGCGCCCGCGGCCGAATTATCGGAAATTAATTATGCACTTCGAGAGCAAACCGCGACCGCGGCCAAAAGGCCACGACCGCGGCCATCAGCGGGAGTCAGCCCGACGCGCTCCGAACTTTTGT
This sequence comes from Rheum nobile, assembly GCA_027886185.1. Lineage (NCBI taxonomy): Eukaryota > Viridiplantae > Streptophyta > Magnoliopsida > Caryophyllales > Polygonaceae > Rheum > Rheum nobile. Next base: position 4,043,963 of record WOAB01000595.1, on the reverse strand, counting down.
TTTCTTTTTCTGTTTTTCCTTTTTCGTTGTTTTATTTAATTCCGAATATTAGTATTTTTCATTTTTAGGGATGATGTTTGTGATCTTGGGCTTTAGGTTAACTTATTTAACCTAACTCTCACATCCTCCATTCATCATATATGAACCCCGGATTATCGTATGTTCAGTATTCAAAGTTTTTCCCTTTCAACAATTATGTCTTTCAGTACTATGAGTAGCTAAGCACCCATTGCTTAGCCCGACAATTGAAGCTTTTTCTATGATTTGATTGTGAGGTTAATTCCCTATTCCTATTTTCTTTGGATTTATATCTTTCTTCTTGAGCTTCATTCCATTGAGTTATATTGATTTCTCTAGATTAGCTACCTAGTGTTATTGATATTATTCATACTGCAGGATTAGGTTCTTGAATAGTATTGGTTGGATCTAACTCATCAGTTGTGGTAATTATCATTATTAATATTAGTTTCCCTAGCCTAACAACCTAGTTGAGATTAATATTATCTATAGTGTTAATTATTACTTTCTGGTCAACTTATTGAGATCAATATTATTCATCCCTAATTCAGAAGTAGCATCCATGATTATCTAGGACTGGTAGGACTAGATTGTTATGAAAGAAGAATTGACTGCATGTTAATTATTGCGGGTTGTGATTATTGACATGTATCCTGATTGATCCTATGCTCTATGCTGTTATTGTTCGGTTGTTCAATAGCAAGTGTTGCTAGAACTGATAGGGCTAGTAACTATATAAGATTTGGGACATGAATAACTTAAGGAAAGGAATAGAGATGACCTAGGACCAATCTATCATAGAAAAAGTGGATCTTGCTTGGCTAGGTGTTTTCCCCATATTTGATTACATCCTTTGATTTGTTTATTTGCCTTGATTGCTTGTTACGAAACCAATCCAAAAACCCCCTTTGTTACTTACATGCTAAGAAATACATAGATTGATTACTTCCTCCCTGTGGGATTCAACCCTTGCTTGCCTCTACTACTTGTTTAGGTTTGTTAGGTTTTATTTTGACCGGGTTAAGGACGACTAAAAACCCGTCTGTCACATCTATCAGAGTTTTCATGACCCATTTAGATCTAGGTTTTGTGAGGATCAAATTAAAAATGTGCATAAAGTTTTTAGTTTCAATAAGATTGGTTTACATGTTGGCTATAATATTTTTTATGCTCAAAGGTAACAACTTATAAAAATACTTAATCGCCTAAAATAAATGTTTTTATTTTTGTAATCTCGAGATTATATATTTTGGCACTTTAGATATGCCTCTGTTATTGATATAAAATCATTCATTTAGTTATATATTATAAAACTTACAAGTAATTACTAAATCTATCTTTAAATTCATAGGTTTTGTGGTATTTCAAACAACAATGTTAAAGAGCCTTACTGTTTCACAACTAATACAACATGTTATACGAGTGCAAAAGTCCATACAATTGTATCGTAACTCTTGTTGAAAACTAATTTTCTAGCAAAATTTACAACATATTTTACAGGAGTGGAAATTCATTCAGTAATATTGTAATTTGTGTTAACACCATTTTTCAACAACTTTACAAGATGCTTTACAAGTGGAGAAATTCATATAGTTGTATCATAATTCGTGTAAAAATACTAACTTATTTCTAGCAATATTTACAACTTGTTTTATTGGCGTAGAAATTCATTTAGTCATACTGTAATTTGTGTTAAAACACTATTTTTCAACAACTTTATAAGATGTTTTACCGGTGGATAAATTCATACAGTCTTATCATAATTCGTGTTAAAATACTAATTTCTAGCAATATTTACAACATGTTTTGCTGGCATAGAAATTCATTCAGTCATACCATAATTTGTGTTAAAATATTATTTTTAGCAACTTTATTAGATGTTTTACGGGTGAAAAAATTCATACAACCGTATCTTAATTCATGTTAAATACATATTTATTTCTAACAATATTTACAACATGTTTTACGGGCGCAATAATTCATTCATTCATACTGTAATTTGTGTTAAAACACTATTTTTTAACAACTTTGCAAGATGTTTTACGAGTGGAGAAATTTATACAGCCGTATCATAATTCGTGTCAAAATACTTGTTTATTTCTAGCAATATTTGTAGCATGTTTTGCGGGTGTAGAAATTCATTCAATCATATCGTAATATGTGTTAAAACACTTTTTTCATCAACTTTTCAAGATGTTTCACGTGTGGAGAAATTCATACAATCATATCATAATTCGAGTAAAAAAACTTATTTATTTCTAGCAAATCTTACATCATATTCTATGGGCGTAGAAATTCATTCAATCATACTGTAATTTATGGTAAAACACTATTTTTCATCAACTATACAAGTTGTTTTTACGGCGTAGAAACTCAACCCACACCGAGCCGCCTCGCTCCAAGCCAAACCCTAGATTTGCTTGCTCGCCTCGCGCCTCGCACCCACCTCGGACCGCTCCAACGCCGAGTCGTCTCGACCCACTCTGCCGGTGCCCAGAACTTCCATGGCCGCTCCACCTCCAAGCCGAAGTTTGCCCTGACCACCATACCACACCATTACTCACACCTGCTGAATCCAGCCTCTGCCCACTACTGCTGAGCCTAGACCCGCTTGCGACCCCCACCGAGCCCGCCTCCCATCTCTTCGCGCGACCCACACCACAAATGCTGAACCACCACCACCAATTCCAACTTGCTTATGCTACGGTGAGCTCAGATCTCCCAAATGAAAAAAACTCTCCCCAATAGTAAAACCCCGCCGGCCCTAACGGAACCCATTTCCAGATCTCCCAAATCTGAAATGAAACCCTAACTCGCGCCGCCTCAAACTTTGCCTCTTGCTGCCTCCCCCAAATCTCAACCACCTGGCCACCGCCCTTAACTACAGATCCACCGGAAAATAGTTGGAAATGGTTCTCCTTTCTTTACGGGGAGACAGGGGTTGAAAAGCAGTGTTGGGCTCCTCTCGATGCTTGCAAAGAGACTCATCTGAACCTCCTTACTCTTTCCTGAAAAATGAGGTGTGTTGGTCTCCACGACCCATTTCACATCCGCTTCACCCACACCAGCCCCTCTGAACCCACGCTTCCTTCTCGAGCCGTCTCTACACGAACCGTCTCGACACGAACTCTTGCTTCAATGCAGCCCCTACTTTGCTCAGACCGAATGCAAAGCCCAGACCGACGAGTGTTGTTTCAAATTTCGGTGACCACCCCCGAGCGAGAAGCTCTGACCACCCTTTTTGAGCCTTTAGATGCACTCTTCGGATGATGGAGTTTTCCTAGGCGGTGAATCAAGTTGTAGTTCCGGACTTGTCAAGGATGATGACGATCCTTCCGGTGGCACAAGGTTGTTTTGTGCTTTACTCACCTCTAGGTTCTTTTGCTTTATCTTCTTCTAGTTTGTATCTTGTATTGTTGTTCTGTTTGTTACTTTGTCGGTTTTTTCGACAGCTGATGTATTTGGCCTCTCAAAGTTACATTCATGTTTGTTTGCAACTTTGAATTCTTACCTTATCAAAAAGGGGGTTTTGTAGGAAACCACCAGTTATATGGCCGGTTTTGCATGAAACCACCCGTTATATCGATATTTATTTTAAACCGCCCAATTATCTATATCTGTTAACGCAAAACCACCCAGATCCATCTGTCGTCCACTTTGCCGTTAAATATGTAAAATGTCCCTTTTGCCCTCGCTTTTTTTAAAAATCTTTTATTCCTTACATCCAAAATTTGGCTAAGCTATGTAAATAACTTAAATTTTATTTATATAAACTAATGGGAATTTTAGATATTAATTTTAAATAATTTTTTTTTAGATTTTAGGGGCAAATTTTACACTTTTGGAAAAACAAGGATGTTTTTGTAATTAGGACCAAAAGAAATCTAAATCGTGTTCAGGCCAAGAACATGAAGAGCATCTCGTGTGAGGTAATCAGCGGTCTTGAACAACATCTCGTGAACGTCCACCGTCCCCTTGGGCATGAGTCCCAGCGCCGACAGCACCACCGCCTCGTTCCCCAACGGACGAGCCCAACCCCTCTCGCCTCCAACCTCGAACCTCGAACTCTTGGATCACCATTAAAACAGAGGCTCCATGTTAATGGAGATTTCACGCCGGACTTTGACTCGAATCTTCGAATTAAACATCGGGCATTGAAGAGGAAGATTTGGGGAATTCAATTCCTCAATCAATTTGGATTAAATGTGGGCAAGATCCCCGAGATTTGTCTGAGAATCCAAAGCTCCGTCGCGAACATCGAATTGAATTTCTTCGAAATTCGATTACACCGGATTGAATTGTGAGGAGTGGATCACGGGATTGTGTCGAGGGCTGTTAATGTTTCAAAAGCCCTATATATACCCCTTCGATTGACCTCCCAATTCATCCAATTTCAACCGAGAATCCACAAACCCTAGAAAACCTCGACAATGGCTGTTCTTAGCGTTTTCCGGCCATCACCGTGCCCCACCGCCGAAATTGGTGCCACCATTGGAACCATCTTGTCGTCCCCTCCAAAAGCCCTATAGTCTCGCACCTGGAGTCGCGCCAACGAGCCACCACCGAGCCGAATTACGTCCGCATGAATAGTTCCAGTCCAAGGTTGAAGACAATGGCAATTTCGTAATATTTTCCATGAGGGCAAAAAGGACATTTTATACATTTAAACGGAAAAGTGGACGGCAGATGGCTCTGGGTGGCTTTGCGTTAACAGAGATAGATAATTGGGTGGTTTAAAATAAATATCGATATAACGGGTGGTTTCATGCAAAACCGACCATATAACGGATGGTTTCCTGCAAAAACCCCCCAAAAAAATTAAAAAATATTTCGGCATATATGCAAATGCAATAAGAGCGGGGTAGATCCAAAACCCTAATGAAAACCCTATTGGAAAAACGCTCTCTTCCCCTTCTTCCCCCTTTCACTCCTCCATACCCAACCCTAATGAGAGCCACCCACCCCTTCAACATTATCTCCCAGATGAATCTACCTTTTGATCGAGTGTGACAAATCACAATAGATCTCGGCTAACCAAAACAGATCTCCACTCTTTGATTTGGTGCCCCCTCCAGATCGTTAGAGAGACCCGACAAATCCCTCACACATGTAATATCCCTCATTTTAGTAAGGGTATTTTGGAAATTTTCCAACTCCCGTATTACAAGTCAGATTAAATTCAGAGAAGTTTGGACATTCTATAATATGTTTGATCTCTGTAATATTTTTTCTGAGTAATATAAGATACAGTTAACGCATTTTCGGGGTTAAATAGTCGTTCATGTACAAATATATTTAACCCGGGGTTAAGATAGATAACCCAAAAGCAAAACGGACAAAAAGGGGGCGAGATTTTGCCTAAACCGCGACCGCGGCCATAAAACCGCGCCCGCGGCCAAGCCCTGAATAGCATCATCGTCGTCATCTTCACAAGTCAAGTGGCTCTGTAAGGCCGTGACCGCGGTTATGGGCCGCGATCGCGGCCAAGGCCAATTTTGAAGACCGCGACCCATGTCGACAGCCGCGCCCGCGGCCAATATCTCGGGTGTCAGATCTGATGCTTTGCCTCGCCGAATTTCTAACAACGCCCCGATTTTCAACGACACGCATCGTTTGATCATCTGGGAGACCTTGGGCTATTTAAGGAGGAGTTGGGAGCTGGTTTGAAGCACAAAACCGAGCCCAAATCTCCCCACAAACTCTCGCCGGAAAATCGAGCTTGTCGCCGGAAAATTCAAACGCTTCGCCGGAGCTTCGTTTTTGAGTTTGGTTGATTCCAAAGTGGAGCTTTGATAGTCCAAGGAGGCTTAGAAATCAAAGTTTTCAAGAAGGAATCCAAACCCGTCGTCGCCGGTGAGCTTTCTTTCTCTCGATTTTCTGTTCTGTTCGTGACCGCGCCCTGAAAACCGAGCCCGCGGCCAAGCCTCTGGGCAAGCCATCGTTGCCCAGATAAACCGCGGCCATTATGTAACTGTTGGATCGTTAGAGTTACGTCTGAGGGAACAAAAGCTTTGTTCCCACAGAAGGCACAACGGATTTAAATAGCAAGAAAGATAACAGAACGAACTCACGATATATAGTGGAAACCCTGATTAGCAAAACTAGCTTCTTAAGGAAAAACCACTACCTTCAAGCTTCCGCTTGAGAGGATTTTGAACTGTGTACTTGTCTTATTAGTTTCTTGCTTGATTACACTTGTATCCTGGACTTCGACCTCTAAACAACCAGCTAGACTCGAAACCTCTTCTATAACGATGAATCAAACTCAACTCTCAAAGACTCACACGCACCTCACTCTCTTTCTCTTCTTTTTTTCGTTCAAAGTCGTTCTAAGCCGTGAAGTCGTACCTAAGAAATGAATCCTCACTTCACTTAAATACAACTCGGCAGAAACCCTAATTGACACAAATTAGGAAATACTAGAATCGGATTACAAAGATATGATTTTGTTTGGAAGATAAGATATCACAACCGATTATATTAATTAAGGAAGGAGTTCCCTAATTAATCCAACCGATTGGATATTATTCTTCTCTCTCCAATTGCCTTATCTTAGGAAAGATTCCTAGGATAACACGATCGGGTCTTTTCTCTCTTTCCATATCTTCGCGCAATCCGGCTTGATCCTTGGAGCCGAAGTCTTCATCCTCTACCGCGTGGCTTCTTGATTTGTTTCCTTAATTCTGCACGCTGTATGACTTCTTTCCTTTTGCAGCCTCGATCTTGGTCTGTCACTTCAGTTCCTGGAGAGGTAACAAAGCACTTGCTAAGTCTTTGTTCCCTCTGAGATCCTCTGCTGCAACGCTCCCTGGGAAAACTCTTCTTGTCCCTGAAACACTTGGTACACATATTAGTTGAGTGTTTATAACCATCAAAACCTAAGAAATTCAACAAATTCCCCCTTTTTGATGGTGACAAACACCCTTAACAATAAAGCATATACCAACTAGAACAAGACAAAACTGACAAGAAGTTTCCTACTAAAAACACCGTTAGTTCCCCCTTAGTTCAGCAATACGTTTTACCTGTTCTGTTCCCCCTCAGACAATGCTACCTGTCATTTTCCCCCTTTTGGCATCATCAAAAACACAGTAAAAAGTTAGAGAAGAAAGAGCAATGCCAGAGAAACAAAAATACCCCTTGTCATTAATTTAAAAAAAACTGGAAAACATGCAAACACAACCAAAACAGACAAAATATCGAACATTGTCAACTGCCACAACGGGCACATAAACCAGATAACAAGAAAACATAACAAGAAGGGGTAGACAGCAAGGGAACAAAAGGGGATAGGATGGCAGGTAAGCGATCAGGCACCACTATGACCAGCCGATTGAGCCGATGCGTGGTGAGAAATAAGCGCGCGCACATCTGCCATGAGGAGAGTCTGCTGAGCCACCAGGTCCTTCACTGCTCGGTACAGACTCCTCACATCCTTTCCCAGCGAGGGATTTGTATTCTGTTCCCCCTCGGAGCTATCAGCTTCAAATCCCTCCATTTCCTCAACATCCTCTACAACCACAGAAGCTGCAGGAGCGCCCTCGACCTTCACCCAGCCTTCTCCCTCTAGAAGAGCAAACTGTATCTTGTGCAGATTGCTTGCATTGAAGGGACGGGAGAAGACACTCACATCCTCCGACGCGTCGTAGACTTTGTGGTACTCCAGAATCTTTTTGACAACATGAGGGAAGGGAAGAGCATGCTGAGTGGTGTTCCGGGCATGGGCCATATGCTGCATCAAAATCATTGGGAGGCAGACGGGCTCCTTTTTTAGTAGAATGGACAGAAGGACAATGTCCAAGATCAGAAGGCGGTTCCTCTTCTGTCCCCTTGGCGTGATGTTGCTGATGAGGAAGTGGTATAGCACTTTGTTGACGGCCGACATCTCTGAGATGTCAAGATCAACACTCCCTGGAGCATCCGCAATCCCAGCTACAGCCAGTACAGTCTCTGAGTAGGCAAAATCTTTCGGCCACCTGCCCTTTGGGTATTCTCCATACCCTTCATGAGGAACACCCAGAACCATGCCCAACTCAATACTTGAGAAGACATGAATCTCCCCATTCATCTTGTATCTCCCCTGGACAGCATGGGACCGCACCTCCATAGTGAATGTGGAGTAGAACTCCCTCAGCAACTCCTCATCCATCTCCACTTCCTCCACAAACAGCCTGCTCCACTTCTGTTCCTCCAAGACGTCAAACACCCCCTTCAGAAAGTTCTCCTTTAGGAACTCAGGGTCCATCAGCAGCTCCCTCACCACAGACTTGTGGCTCATGTCTTTGACATCATCAACCGCCACAGCCTTTCCTTTGGCTTTGGCCGGCAGACGACGCTGGCTTTGTCGGACGAGAGCGGTGGATACCTTGGCTTTCTTCGCTTGGTTCCCGGAGAGGGGTACCGACTCCTCATCGGAACTCACAGTAATCGCCTTTTCAGACTTCTTCTGAGAGCGGGTCTTCCTCTTTGACGAGCATGCAGTTTTCACCCTGCCGGACGGCTTAGGAGCTTTTGGGGACTCCACCACGTCCACTCCCTCTTCGAGCTCCTTGAAGAGGTCTCGCACCACAAACTGAATTTTTTCCTTGACGGCCAGGTGCTCCTCCACCGTGACCAGGTAGCTCCTCTGTCTCCTCCTCTATGCGGTCAGGATGGGTAGGCGAGGAATGTACCTCCTCTGTGTTAGTAGAGGAGATGGCAGTGGGGACGGCATGAGCGGTGTTAGGGTTAGGGTTTTGTGGTGCGGGGTCTGTGTTTGGGTTTATGGGGGCTACGTAGGGGACCATGGCGAGTTGGTCCTGGGATAATGATGGAGGAGGGGTTATGGTGGTGGTCGCCAGAGTGGTGGATGTGGAGGGTAGGGATTGATTGATGACAGCGATGAGAGCTGGATCGGCTCCCATGGCTGTGAGGTTGGAGAGGAGGGTTTGAAGGTTTTCGGCGAAGTTGCTGGGAAGGTTAGAGTTGGAGGCCATTTTTGTGAGAGAGAGGGAGCTCAGGGAAGACGAGAGACAGAGAGGAGAGAAGATACTTGAGGAAGATTAGGAAACAATAAGGAGGAGACTTACCCGGAACACCTCAATATGTAGCCTTCAAAAGATCTTCAAGGGTTTCCAAAGATAAGACCAAATCAATCTGTTTCCAAGAGATAATGAACGTGATCTTCCAACTTCCCAAAAATAATTCAAAATCTCATCCGAATCCAACTGAGCCGGCTGAATTTCTCTTCCCAACTCTCTTCCATCAAATCAACACTTAAATGTGCAACGCGACTCAACACAAAATATCATCATTATACCCTGCAAACACGTCACCTTAACCTACACGCACAGAAGCCGGATCGTTTCCCGCCAATCCAAAAGAGTAGTAGGGTGTGATGCTGGGGGTTAGATACCAGAGAGGGTACAAAAGAGCATCACACCAAAACATATGATTTTTGCGATTGAATTTTACATCATGCATAAGAGGTCTCCAGTTGTGGATGATAAGAGGGGTTCATAGGAGACTTTAAACACGATGGTCTGGATAAGCTGTAGAATCAACTATCATTTGGGCTTATGATGAGGAAACAAAACATCAAGTTGATTCTTTTGGGCCGAAATAGAGCTGATTCATGTGACATATGATAACATAGATGACCATGCAAGACATTCAGTACATAAAGGAAGTTAAAAGCACATAGTCAAGCTTTTCGAAAATTAATACCCAAGGAAGCTAATGCATAATAAGGCATGAAGATTCGACTTTCACAGTTTACCACGTAATCTAGCCAATCATCGAGGGAACACAACACATAGACATGTAGTTAGGGGAACAAACCAGACTTCGTATGGAACTGAATGCAGAGTTCCTCAACAGGTGTTCCAATGAGAAAATTGGCGTTTGATCCCCCGTTTGCCAATCTTTCTCGACACAGTGATGTCCTTCCTAGATGTACATGGTACCTGAAATTTTCACACAAGGTACAGATTAGTCATTAAGTCCTTGTCCCCATCACCTTTACCTCTGACACCAGGCCTTTGAGTCTCAAGTATTCCATGCAGAAGTGAGGTGAGACTCGCTTTGTTCCCTGTCACGTAGCTGACCCTTGTATGAATGACACACTGGAACATTCCTCACTTTTTCTTGCATAGAAAGAGTTAGTTTTTGCGAACCCAGACAAGCTTATGCTTTCTGGGTTTAGGGGCAACATATCTAATCTTGGGAGGTTCAGCTTCTATATGCTCTCTTGTAGTGTGGGCAATCTCCTCATTGTGTTGTTTCAGAAGGCACTCATGCTTGTAATGACCAGAATGCCCGTAATACCAACAGACCCTGTGACACTTCAGATCTACATATTTGCTCTATCCAGGCCAAATCGTTTTGTTAGCAATCCTTGAATGAAAATCAATGTTATTGGACTTACTGCTTTGGGATTGCTTTAGCCAGATTGTATGAGCCTTTTGTCCATGATACCAAGCTTTGCCCTCCTCAGTCGAGTTTGAACAATTTTTTTCTTTGTTCCCTCCAGAGGAACATTTCCCCTTTTCTTTTACAGACTGTTTTCCTTCGACTTTGGAGCCCTTTTTCTTGGTATCATCATCAGGAAGTTTGGGTTGATAGCCGATCCCAAAGCGAGGCACTTCCTTTGACTCAGTCTTCTTTTCATTCTTGGCTGCAACAAAGACAATACCTTTTGGCTTGTCCTTCTGTTCCTCATTGAGTTTGGTTAGATCACTAGAAAGTTTTGCATTTCCTAGTTTCAACATTAAAGACTCAGCCTCGAGTGAGGAAACAATGGACTTTAAAGACTCAATCTTTTCAGTGAGTTTTGGACACTCAGAGCACGTGTTTGGAGAGGAAGATGAACCTTTCTCAAGCTTGAGCACCTTTTCAGCCCAACCTTGATTTTCTTCGATCAGACCTGAGATCGATTCATCTTTCTCTTCGATTTTCTCACTGAAAAGACTGTTCTCGCGAACAAGATTCTTAATGAGAGCAATCAAGCTTTCTTTAGATTTGCATTTTAAACTAGACACGAGTTCAGATTCAATTACCTCATCGTCGATTACCTCACCATTCATCTCGTTTGGAGCTTCTACGGCCATCAAGCAGACATCCTTGGAGTGTGACGAGTCTTCGTCATCTGATTCTGATTCTCCCCAGGTGGCAACCATAGCTTGCTTTCCTTCATTTGCTGGAGGCATTCCTGCCCTCTTTTTGAAGCAATTCTTGGCCATGTGTCCCTTGTTCTGACAGTGGTAACAAACCACATCCTTCATGTCTCTGTTCCCTTCAGAGGAACTGGGCGAGTCCATGTTCCGAGACCATATCTTCCTCATTGCCCTTGTGATAAGAGCAACATCTTCATCGCCATCCTCATCTTCATCACCCATTTGGGACAAATCGAACGCCCTTTCCACCTTCAAGGCAATGCTCTTCGCCTTCTCCTCTCCCTTCTTGTTTACCTTATGATTGTAGACAGAGGCATTACTCTCTAGTTTAGCAACCACCTCTTCCATTGAAAGAGTCTTAACATCTGTCTGAGAGTAGAGAGCAAGAGCGATGGCGTCCCACTGAGTGTTGAGGCCTTGCATGAAGTGATGAGTCAGCTTCCAGTCTGACAATATTTCACCAAGATGCTGAAGCTGACCAACTAGCCCATGAAACCTGGAGTAGTACTCTTGAATGTGTTCATCTTTCCCTTGAGAAATTTGGTCGTACTCCTTGAACAGGGAAAGGATCTTGTTCTTCTTCGAGTCTTCATTTCCTTGATAAAGACGTTTCAGGGCATCCCAGATCTCCTTGGCAGTCTTATAGCTCATGACTTTCTTGAGATCGGAGGGAAGAAGGGCCATGTGAAGGATCTTCTTAGCCCTGCTGTTTTTCTCCAGTTTCTTCCAATCCTCATCGGTGTAGTCGACCTTTGGTTTTGGCTTTGTCTCATCTGTCTCGTTCTTGATCACAAAAGGTCCGACTTCAATAACTTTCCAGAGCTGTCCATCAAGGGAACAAATATGGGACTCAATTTGCTCCACCCACCAGCTATACTCACCAGACTTTAGAGTTGGTGGTTTCCAGAACGAATCACCGATTGCATTGCTGTTTGACGACATCTTTCCTGCAAATTCTGTAACGAAAACAATCTAGAGCACCAGGCTCTGATACCAATTGTTGGATCATTAGAGTTACGTCTGAGGGAACAAAAGCTTTGTTCCCACAGAAGGCACATCGGATTTAAATAGCAAGAAAGATAACAGAACGAACTCACGATATATAGTGGAAACCCTATTTAGCAAAACTAGCTTCTCAAGGAAAAACCACTACCTTCAAGCTTCCGCTTGAGAGGATTTTGAACTGTGTACTTGTCTTATTAGTTTCTTGCTTAATTACACTTGTATCATGGACTTCGACCTCTAAACAACCAGCTAGACTCGAAACCTCTTCTACAACGATGAATCAAACTCAACTCTCAAAGACTCACACGCACCTCACTCTCTTTCTCTTCTTTTTTTCGTTCAAAGTCGTTCTAAGCCGTGAAGTCGTACCTAAGAAATGAATCCTCACTTCACTTAAATACAACTCGGCAGAAACCCTAATTGACACAAATTAGGAAATACTAGAATCGGATTACAAAGATATGATTTTGTTTGGAAGATAAGATATCACAACCGATTATATTAATTAAGGAAAGAGTTCCCTAATTAATCAAACCGATTGGATATTATTCTTCTCTCTCCAATCGCCTTATCTTAGGAAAGATTCCTAGGATAACACGATCGGGTCTTTTCTCTCTTTCCATATCTTCGCGCAATCCGGCTTGATCCTTGGAGCCGAAGTCTTCATCCTCTACCGCGTGGCTTCTTGATTTGTTTCCTTAATTCTGCATGCTATATGACTTCTTTCCTTTTGCAGCCTCGATCTTGGTCTGTCACTTCAGTTCCTGGAGAGGTAACAAAGCACTTGCTAAGTCTTTGTTCCCTCTGAGATCCTCTGCTGCAACGCTCCCTGGGAAAACTCTTCTTGTCCCTGAAACACTTGGTACACATATTAGTTGAGTGTTTATAACCATCAAAACCTAAGAAATTCAACAGTAACACCCCCAAATCTTAACCCATTTGGAAAGGTATTACCGCCAGTGACCTCGGTTTTCCTCACCGAAGCCACCCCAGGCTTTACCATTTAAATACCAATCATGAAACACTTATGATACAAAATCATAATATTATTCATATAAAACATGAGTCCCGGGATTACATCCCAATCCCGAATAGGACAAACACATAGTTTAAACAAAGTACAACGGAAGTCTTTTAAATATATAACAGAGTAAATAAGTTACAGCGGAAGTCTTTCTTGAAATATTACAAAAAGGGTTGTGATCGTAATGATCACCTGCCCAAGGATCTCAACCTGATTAAAAGATAATTATTAAAACATCCAAAAATCACCGTCGTCTTCATAGTCATTCTAGTCTCCTCATATCTTCGCTCTATCTAATGTGCCGAATCGAACGGATGACACCAACCAACAATGCATATAACAATTGCGGTTGGTTAGTCTAAATGAATAGCCATGCAAGGGCACAAAGCAGAAGGTTCTAAGTAGTCGTATTAGGTTAGACTTCTCGTCTCTCGAATAATAGTCGAGTACGCTTGTCAACCACCATACTCTACTTGAATATGACAAAAGGCATGCACAAGAGAAGATTCCAACTGAAGCGAATCTTATCGGAATATCCAAGAGAAGACTCCAAAAGACCGAGTCTTTAACGAAGTATGACAAAGTCTGGAATATTTAAAGAATCACAGTATCGCATTCGAGCGATTTTAAAAGTTGACTTAGATGTTTCGGTTCACGACCAACCTCATCGCATACAGCGAATTCAGATTGGAAAGAGAACGTACTCTAATCAAAAGTTGAGACGAGCTTTCCTAGCTGCACTATTCGCTTAGCTGCACTACTCGCCGAAGGTTTATTTATCATGTGCGATAACGGCACTTATCTTATTATATTCCAAAACGCGCATCACGTTATAGGCTTTTTAATGTATATATATCCCCAACGGAACCTATACATCTTGATATGCATTTCGTCTAGAGTGATGCATACCGGAGGGACTAAATCCCGAGATTTGTGACACCAGCTAAGTGCACCACCTCTATACTCGTGTATCAGAGGTTCGGTCATGACCATAAAATGGTATTAGGTGGGGACGAGCCACTTCTCTACCTGATTATAAAGAAACGACTAGACCTGGCAGGGTCCTAGTAACGTTCCTAACTACTAGTGCTAACTAAACAGTTCGAGCACAACAATAGTCCACAAAAATCCACATAAATGCCCTCAAGGCGATCATAAATATATATTCATAATAACGTTGTTCTAACAGATATACAACCTATTATAATATCATATTTTAGTTTTCCAAAACAGTTTACAAAACCGTTTCCAGACAAACACAATAATCATTTCAAATTAATTACTCAATTAAACAACTGATAATTAATGGAAGCATGGAATGATGAGCAAGAGCGAACCGCCACTTGCCTTAAATCCGCAGAAGCTTAAACGAAGCTAGGTACAATGATAACTGGTTTCCGGGCTCGAAGCAGGGACAGATCTGGCAACACAAATTCCTTCGGATCGACCCATAAAGAAACCCTAAGTTAGATTCGACGATAACGAGTATGAATCTAAAGAGTAACGAAAGAAATCGAAAGGAACGAAGTCCGATCGAAGGCCACAGAAGCCAAAGCCGAACATGGCTAAGGGTTCTGGGCGGCGGTCGCCGCCTGCCTTACGGCGGGCGCCGCCTGTTCATGGAGGCGGTCGCCGCCAGCCTTACGGCGGGCGCCGCTATGAACATCGGAAAATTATTACGAGAAAGAAATTCTCACCGGCGGCGAGCGATTTGGTCCTCCTTTGCCTTGCTTTGGATTCTAAGCTTCTAAGGGCTCCCAAAGCTTCACCTTGCAACTGGAATGGCACCAAAATGAGCTCCGGCGATCGGTGGCAAACACTCCGGCGAGGGCTTGAAATTTCGGCGAGAAGATTTGAGGGATTTGAGCTTCTGTTTGTGCTCAATCCGATCCCCATTTCATCTCCTTAAATAGCCCCAACACAAGGGGATAAGATTGGCCAGCCAAGCGACGTGGAGGGCCAAGATTCGGAGCCTCGTCCGATCGCCGGCAGTTGGCGAAGCTAGCCCTGCACAGAGGCAGCGGTCGCCGCCGTGGTCACCGCCTTTGACTTCCTGAGGCGGCGGTCGCCGCTTTTGGGCAGCGGTCGCTGCTTTCCTAGGCCAACTGGCGATGGTGTCAGATGGGCGGCGATCGCCGCCAAACCCACATCGGTCGCCGCCAGGTCAACTCTTATCCGATTAGCTTTGGATAAACTTGGCCTTAGTCCGGGATAAAAATAATCATACACGAATGAGTATTAAGTCCCAAAATACGTCGACTGTATATTATTTCACTGAGAAAAATATTACAGAGATTGAGAACATTACAGAATGTCTTAAACTCTCTAAAATTAATCCGACGTACAAAACAGGCATTCGGGAATAATCCCAAAACTCCAAAATATCCTTATAGAAATACGGGGTATCACATCACCTCCCCCTTAAAAGAAGTTTTGACCCCAAAACTTAGGTCGTAAATAACTCGGGAAAACGCCTGAGCATATCTGCTTTGGTTTCCCATGTTTTGGGATTAACTTCTAGTCCAAACAGAATCTTGTCGGTATTCTCATCCCAATAAATCGGAGATCTATACTTTCGGTCGTACAAAGCCTCGAATAGAGCCATCTTGATAGTAACATGCCAGCTTTTGCTGTAGGTGAACTCAATCAGACTTAGGTTGTCTTTCCAGCTAGTCAGACGATTGAGTACACAAGCTCTCAGCATATCATATTTCCATATGTTATGCTTGTACTAACTTGTGACCATTCTCAAAGTCATAATCACCACAATCAGTAATACCTCAATCTATGTCCGATTACTTCAACATGATTCACTAATCCATTCCATAGGATTATACTCTTGTCTCACCCGAACGTTTTATACTTATCTTAACCAACGTGGGTTACCTTTTTCCTCAAGTCCACTTGGTATCATCCGTAACCTTATCTCTATATATTTTACCATATAATCATTCTCACTATATCCATAAGGTTCTGACCATTATATACTAACGGTCCCTAAAATTGTCATAATGACATTATTGTACCTTTAATAGGAGAACACGCACCTCCCTCACTATTTCCTTATACACATATTCCCAAAGTTCACATCTTACTTCCTTATAATCCAGAAAAATCAACTCTTAGTAACCTCGAAACATTACCTCCTCAATTTCCTTAAAGGTACCTCTTACAATTCCACCCTTTATCTGGAAGTAAGTCTGACCTTATGCCATTCTAACTTAAATCCTTTAAGATTTCTATACTTTCTCCAAGAATAATCACAACATTTATTCGTATGCTCCTCAAATCAATCATATTGCTAAATGATTCATTACCAACCGAATCAATCACTTGTGTCTTAACCCTTCAATGGATGTACACGAGTAGTATTGTTACCTTACTCCTTAAGCATACATAAACTCAATCTATGTACTAAATCCTTTAGTTTATCGAAATCATCAACATGATCGATCCTCAAACTGTAATCCTTCCAATTAAGTGGCCTCTTCCTAACACAGTAACTTCACAACTTGATCTTTTCAATAAGGGTTGTACCATATGCCTTATGGATGACCCATTTAGTTTTGGCCCTAAATCTCACTGCCAACTCAGGCCTCTAGTTTCCTCGAAACAAGATCGCCATCAATTGATTAGCACAGTTGTGCCTAATTACTTTATTTCCTTAATCGTGACATCAAATCGCCATAAAAGACATCAATCATTGTCTGTCTAATCCTTATATTGTTTCTCTAAAGGAAGCCTCATAACGGACCTCAAAACGAAACTTTGAATAGATCTTCCAAAATAATACCTACGACTTTGTACACTTGACTTTTCAAAAGCAAATCTTAACCATTGGTTCTACACTGGTCGTAATAGAGGAAACAAGTTCCCTATGAACTATCCCTCTTATACATTTTCCTTCTCAGTAGGAACCATCCGGTACGATGCCTTCGAGATCGGCGCGATACCCGGCTCGAGATTAATTATAAGCTTCATGTCACGCTACGGGGGTAAACCAGGAATATCTTCTGAAAAGACATCCGGAAATTCACAACGATCAAAAATCAAGAACTGAAGGTTCATCTTTCATGGGCGAATCCAAGTAGCAAAGGTACCTCACACAACCTTGTCGAAGTAGCTTAAACGCAACTATTGCCTTGATAAACCTGTCGTTATCAGCGTCATTCAGACCCTTAAATTTGCATACATACTGGCCCCCTGATGACACTGTCACAGTCTTCGAACTAAAATCGATTATCGCCCCATGACGCGTCAGCCACTTCATACCGAGAAAATTATTGTATGGAACCATGGCTATCCAGATCAAATTCTCTTCGAATTTCTTACCCTAAATGGTAATCGAAAATTCCGACAGACGATTGGTTCTTAACCAAACATTTATATTAGAAATAATATTTACAACAAAAGGTTTACAACCTTGTTGCATACTTAAACTTACTAACATAACTATCTGAAACAAAAGATTGGGTAACACCCAAATCAACAACATCCAACAAAAGTAGTACAAAGTATTTTAAGCATTTGGAGTATCGTGTCCATCCGCCTCACGTATCCCATAAAGGCGTTGACTCTGACCTCCAGAAACAGCTGGGGCTTTCCCCTTGTTCTGGGCAGTTGTCTGCATCGAAGGACTAGGAGTCTCAGTTGGCTTGAACCAAGGCCGGTCATTCTGATTAACTGACCCTTGTTGTGACTCCACTCCCTTCTTCTTTCCCTGCCTACAAAATTTCTGCATATGTCCATCACGTCCACACCCAAAGCAAGACTTCTTCTCCTTTGGACATTCAGTGCTTCTGTGCCCAGCAGTACCACAGTTGTAACACTGAACTGGATTCTTGCTTTGACCCGTCTGCTGCGTTGACTATTCTTGAGTCGTGTCCGTCTTTGCTCGACCAGACTTGGCAAAGTTAGACGGTGGCGCAGGTCGCTTGAATCCATTTCCTTGATTCTGCATCGACCTCTGTCGATTACGTCTTTTGGTCGACTCCTCCAAAGTCACCTCCAACTTGTAGGCCGCATCCACATACTGCTCCAGAGTAGAGCATGTGTGGTGCACCATCATCGGTTTGATATCTGGGCTTATCCACTCATGGAAATACCAGATTTTCTGTGCCTCATTGGAAATCTATGGTCCAGCGTACTGTAACAGATGATTGAATTTGGTTGCAATCTCGGTCACCTTCAATCCATCCGTCTTTGGGTATAGAAACTCCTTGTGTTTCTCCTCCCTCATAGCACGAGAGAAGAAACGGTATGTCATATTTGTCTTGAACATCTCCCAGTTCAAAACAGGGCTATCAACTAAGCCGGTACTCTCCCACCACTCACTAGCCTCCTCCTTCAACTGAAGAGAAGCTATATGTACTTTCTCAGCTTCAGTACAATCAATGTTGCGGAACAACCGCTCTATGTGGGAAAACCAATGGGTCACCCTGACTGGTTCCCCTTTCCCGTTATAGCTGTCAGGCCTCATGGAACTAATGGTCTTCAGTGCACGACCATAATTATCTCGAGTCCTGACTGCATTCTCTTGGAATACATGGTTATCTAGTTCCACGAATCTAGGAACTGGTGGAGGAATTGGCACACCTTGTGCCTGAGGCGCATTTGGTCACAGTATATCAGTCACTGCTTGCATGACCATTCCCCGAATTGCCTCTAATGTTGCCGCATCAAATGCCATTGGGGCATTGGTATGCTCTTGACCATTGCCTCTAGGATGGTTGTTGGAACCAGACTCCTACTCCTCTTGTCTAACATTTCCTACAGTTGGTCTAGGGTCATTGCTCATCCCAGCACCATCTCGAATTGTGTTCCTTGTGTTCACCATCTGTTTACCGATCAATTTCCAAGTATTTTATACATTAATATCCTTCGAACATACTTACTCAATTAAACAACTAATAATTAATGGAAGCATGGAATGATGAGCAAGAGCGAACCGCCACTTGCCTTAAATCCGTAGAATCTTAAACGAAGCTAGGTACGACGATAACTGGTTTCCGGGCTCGAAGCAGGGACAGATCTGGCAACACAGATTCCTTCGGATCGACCCATACAGAAACCCTAAGTTAGATTCAACGATAACGAGTACGAATCTAAAGAGTAACGAAAGAAATTGAAAGGAACGAAGTCCGATCGAAGGCCACAGAAGCCAAAGCCGAACATGGCTAAGGGTTCTGGGCGGCGGGCGCCGCCTGTTCATGGCGGCGGCCGCCTGTTCATGGCGGCGACCGCCTTTTCATGGAGGCGGGCGCCGCTATGAACATCGGAAAATTATTACGATAAAGAAATTCTCACCGGCGGCGAGCGATTTGGTCCTCCTTTGCCTCGCTTTGGATTCTAAGCTTCTAAGGGCTCCCAAAGCTTCACCTTGCAACTGGAATGGCACCAAAATGAGCTCCGGCGATCGGTGGCAAAAACTCCGGCAAGGGCTTGAAATTCCGGCGAGAAGATTTGAGGGATTTGAGCTTCTGTTTGTGCTCAATCCGATCCCCATTTCATCTCCTTAAATAGCCCCAACACAAGGGGATAAGATTGGCCAGCCAAGCGACGTGGAGGGCCAAGATTCGGAGCCTCGTCCGATCGCCGACAGCTGGCGAAGCTAGCCCTGCACAGAGGCAGCGGTCGCCGCCGTGGTCGCCGCCTTTGACTTCCTGAGGTGGCGGTCGCCGCTTTTGGGCAACGGTCGCTGCTTTCCTAGGCCACCTGGCGATGGTGTCAGATGGGCGGCGGTCGCCGCCAAACCCACAGCGGTCGCCGCCAGGTCAACTCTTATCCGATTAGCTTTGGATAAACTTGGCCTTAGTCCGGGATAAAAATAATCGTACACGAACGAGTATTAAGTCCCAAAATATGTCGACTGTATATTGTTTCACTGAGAAAAATATTACAGAGATTGAGAACATTACAGAATGTCTTAAACTCTCTGAAATTAATCCGACGAACAAAACAGTCGTTCGGGAATAATCACAAAACTCCAAAATATCCTTACAGAAATGCGGGGTATCACACATTAAACCGCGACCGCGGCCGAGCAGCTCTTGGCCATTTTTGGCTTGAGCTTGGTGGCTTTTTTGATCGGGCTTCGTTTCTTTCGATTCCTTTCGTTATTCTTTAGATTTGTACTAGTAATTGTCGAATCTAACTTAGGGTTTCATTTTGGGTCGATCCGAAGGAATCTGTGGTCTCAGATCTGTCCCGGTTTCAGACCCAGGAAACCGTCGTCTCCAAGCTTTGTTCAAGCTTTCGTCGGATCTAAGGCAAGTGGCGGTTCGCTCTTGCTTAATCATTCCATGTTTCCATTAATTATCAATTATTTAATTGTTAATTAAATTGGAGTGAACTGTTGTTTTCGTTTGGGAACTAATTTCATAAATAACGTGATTAAAAGGTGATGTTATAATAGGTTGTATATCTGTTAGAACAACGCTATTATATGTGTTAATTACCGTGATGGTATTGTTGTGAATTTAATGTTAACTTTAATGCTAGATTAGCAAATATTCATAGGAACGCTAATCCAGTTAAGGATTAGCCGTTTCTTTATAACGTGGTACTCATCGGGATAATTTCCGAATAATAATTTAAGGGTCATGACCTATGCTTCCTATCCACCGTTAAGGTAGGAAGTGTTTAAGCGCCTTGCTAGCGCACTTGGATGGGCTTAATTGTCATCCTGTGTATTAAGCACCTGATGTGACCTTGCTATGAGGAAGGTCTCAACATCTATAACACTCTATATCGCTAGAACTAGCTGTACGGCCTGTCTCAGCAGAGGCCGATGGCTTTCGGCGCACAGAAGAAGGGGACGCCGGTCGCGGCGTCGTAGAAGACGCAATACCTGTGCGATCCTGTCTAGGCACAAAACTAGAAGAAGAGTTAGTGCGATAAGAATTGACAGGATTCGAGGTATACCTTGGTGAGAGAGAAGACAAAGACTGCCAAGGCTGCTGTCGACGTCTCTGCGCTTGAAGATAGAGCTTCTGCGCAATATGTACTACGTTGTTGAGATCTCGGATTGGCAGAACGTCAACCTGATCCCTGTACGGCTGTGACAAACCCATTACAAAATGTGTACGTAGAGTAGAGGGAGTAACACTTACCCCGGCCTTGAAGTACATGTCTTCTAAGCGAGCAAAGAACTCCTGTGGCGTATCACGACCCTGAGTAGCAAGTGCAATGGATGTCTTCATATCCTTTCGGTATGTCGTCGGCACGTACTTGCGCGTCATGAACGCCACTAGCTGTTGCCACTCTGTCACAGGTGGCCACCCCATGCATGCCTGCTGTTGGACCAGTCGGTTCCACCAGGTGCGCGCTGCTCTTTGGAAATGCAAGGTGACGATCTCCACCTTCGCATGCTCCTCATATTGATAGTGTTGAAGAACATGGCAGGTACTCTGCAACCAATCTATGAAAGTAGAAGGATCATAAGTACCAAGGAAGGGTTCGATTTTCACCTTAATTTATTGGCGATACGTAGCTGGGGGTGAGTATCGTTGTTGGCCTGCAGCTGGAGCATAGAAATTCTGCTATGGAAGCCCCTGCCGCTGCTGTCCAACTGGTAGTTGTCACTGTCGCTGCGCTCGTGGAGGACCGGCAACCCGCTGCTACTGATATGGCTGTGGATGACCCTGTGCAGCGTAATAAGCAGCCTGATTCTGTGGCTGCTGTGGAGGAGGAACCCAACCTGTACGATGAAACTGCTGTTCTGGTGGGTCCTGTAGGGGCGGGTGATAACCTGCAGAAAACCCATAGGCCCCTTCTTCCTCATCCTCAAGGTCAAATTCCTGGAACCCTTCATCTGGATCTGACTCAACAGGAGAAACAGTACTTTGATGGTCAACAAAAGAATGGACATTGAAGGTTTCAGAATTTACCTAGTGTCGACTTGGACGAGCTGTGGAGGGTTTCCCTTGCTTGCTGGTGGAAGCATGTGGGTCTGTGTGTCTGCTCTGGCGTCTGACGGCACTGTCATCGACCTGTTCATCCTCCTCTGAAGATGACTCATCATCATCCTGCTCGTCCTCGTCTTGAGAGTTGTGTTCAGGAATTGTCAACTGGGTTGATTTGGAGCGCACCTTATTCTTCGACGCGCTGCTTTCTTTCTGTGATCCTTTCCGCTGAGGCTGCGTAGGAGGATCGGATATCAGAACGCCCTTGCCCTTTTTCTGCTTCTGGGCTAAGGTACTCTGGTCGTCATGCTGCTGAGGTGACGGAGACGGCATCACTCTACTGAGCAAGTCACGCATGGCTGCAAAATTGGCTTCGGAACGTTCGTCGGAACGTTGCTGATTGGCCACCAAAAGCTCAATGGCAGTAGCCAGTGGATCGACCCGACCTGTATCCTGTCCGTCATTGGAGTTCACCATTATCCTAAAAAGACAACAGAAACCCCAACAGAGCAAAGGAAAAACAAAAACAAAGCAACAGAAATGAAAGAGAAGTCGAACTACCAAGATATCACAACTGAAAGCAAGGCTGATATGGCCGTGAGGGCGGGATGGCTAAGGATAATCACACAACAATCACAAAATGCAGCGATAACTCAGCAAACAAATTGTAGATATAAATTACAGCAATATAAGCCTAGATATGCCAACAAGACTATAACAACCAAGACAGTGAGAGAGAGAGGAAATGGTAAATGAATCAATAACGATAGGGCAACGATTACCTTATTTTGGCTTTGCGCACCCTATATCTCTTCACCGATGCCACCTAAGTTCGGCTTTTCTCACAAAAAGCTCCTGCACTCTAATACCCCTACAGAAACCTCAACTGCTGTCGCCAGGATATAACGGTAGGCACATAACTTAATCCGGCGTGAACCTAGGCGTCCCGGCTAAGCAGCTGCAAACTAACAAAAGCGGATAACTCACGCCAAAGTCAGAAGGATAACTGTAAAAAGCGAATGCAGAAACCGACACAAAAAGGAAAAATAAAAATAAAAGGACTCAGATCCCTGCAATCTAATACCCCTACAGTAACCTCAACTGCTGTCGCCAGGATATAACGGTAGGCACAGAAATTAATCCGGCGTGAACCTAGGCGTCCCGGCTAAGCAGATGTAAACTAACAAAAGCGGATAACTCACACCAAAGTCAGAAGGATAACTGTAAAAAGCGAATGCAGAAATCAACACAAAAAGAAAGAAATAAAAAATTAAAATACCAAAGACCTTCCGTAGGGTGCAAATTTCGGAACCCACGAAAAGAACCCGGATCAGAGATGTCCGTGGTCGTTGCGCTGGGCGGGGGGGGGGGGGGGGGGCTTTTAACCCGGATCAGAGGCACCTGGGATAGAAGAGGTGTCTGCTGGGTGCGCGCACGGCTTGCTGGGCGCCGACGCTGCGTGTTGCTTGGCTTGTCTTGCGCCGAAGGCCAAATGCCCTAACAACCTTCCCTAAATACTAGGGTTTGATTGCCTTGATTATTTTTTTGATTGATAATTTTTTTGGCAATTCTTCAGATCTGGCTTTTTCTACAAGGAAAGATCTCAGTTTTTTTTTTTTTTTGAATTAGAGAAATTGCAACAAGAACTCAAGAACCCTAATCTTCAAGGGTGAAAATTCTTCAAAGATGCCTCCTTGCGCAGATCGGTACTCAAAAAATTTTAAAAAAAGTATTCTAGACACCAACACACTCAATTGATTCAAGTGGGAAACGAAGAGATCAAAGAAGATGCAGATTAATGGCAAATAGGTCAAGTACATCAATTCAACGTATATGCATGCAAATCTAGATCTATAATTCAATCACCAATTTATCAACACAAGAAGCAATTGTTGTGTGTAGGGGACAAGGTAAGAACTCTAAAAATCAAGCCAACGAATTTTTTGAGGACGAAATTCACTAGAGCCGTGAAGAACTAGAGAAAATCACCCAATTTTTGTTTAGAATCAATTCGGTTTTGAAGGGGAATTTTTTTTTTTCGAATTTTGTTGACTCTAAAAACTGAACTGAATAATAACAATCAGAATTATCAAGAAAAATGCAGGAATTTTTTTTTTGAATTTTTTGACACGAAAATAAGGTTGTGATAAGCAAGGAATCGATTCGACTTACAGATTCGAAGGCTCTGATGCCAGTTGATGTGACCTTGCTATGAGGAAGGTCTTAAGTCCCGGATGAGATCGTGATGAATCCGTAGTGGGGCGAAGCAACTCCTTGAATAGGCGTCTGCGTTTGATGGAGATTGCAAGACGACGGCGAGGCGGAAGCGATTGCGGAAGCGATAGGAATTTGAGGGGATGGCCGTAGAGGTTAAGGATGTTCACGGCCAGTATAGGGCTGGAAAAGATGGAGATTTGGAAGCGGGATAGATGAAGGGAGCACGCTCGACCTAGATCTAAAGGATTTGATGTGAGAATGACGAAGGAGCAAGCTCGACTAGGTGATTCAAGGTGACGTTGAAGGAGCTTCAATGGAGGTTTTCTCTCAACATAAAAGTATAATTATCAACGTAAAAGAGAAAGGAGGCTACAAAGCTAGGTTAAGTAAAAGGAAGACTCTTCCTTTTCCTTAACCAAAACGTTTTAAAAATAAAACAATTAAAACACTAAAAATTACTCTAAGGGGGCTGGTCATTCTAAGTATTAAAATGACCTCCTAAACTCCCTTAAAAATGCTGAAAATAATAATAAATAATATCCGGACTAAAAACTAAAAATGTCATAAATCAGAAATATCGATAACTAGGCGAATAGCGATCAATATTTCTAATCTGTAAGGTCCGGGATCTCTGCAGACTGTGTAGACGTCCCAACTGTCACTAAACTCAGAATGGATCCCTCATCTGTAGTTGGACGTCCATGACCTGCTACGAGTCTGGTCACTAGTGATTGAGTCGCAGCTTGAATAGCTTTGGCTCGTGCTCGAGTAATGGGACCTGAGGACCTAAGACTCATAGCCTCCTCCTCGTCTGCAGCTGTCATGGTAGGCGAGGTCACATCAACACCTAGCTAGTGCAATCTGGGTGGGCATAATTGTCACCCTGTGAATTAAGTTTAAGCACCGTATAAGTGCAATCTGGGTGGCCGTAATGTCACCCTGTGTAATAAACTTTCGTTATTACTCGGAATAATATTAAAAGCCTTAACAATAGTGTGTGTGTTGTAATTTAATAAGATAAATGTGGTTAAGCACATAGTTTAATAAATCTTGTGCGTTGTACTAATTTGGGTGGACATAATTGTCACCTTGAGGTTTAAAGCTTCATAGCTGCTAATAATATTAAAAGTCTTAACGTTAAGGTGAGTGTTGTAAGTAATAAGTTAAGTGCCGTTGTCGCACATAATTAATATACCTTCAGACGAGTAGTGCAGCTAGGCAGTAGTGCAGCTAGGGAAACTCGTCTTGGCGTTAATCGGAGTAAAGTTCTCTTTCCAATCTGGATTCGCATTGAGCGGTGAGGTTGGTCGTGAACCGAAACATCAAGTTAAATTAAAAGCTTGTGTGAAACTTTAAACGTTCCCAAACAGTTGTCATAATTTCCTATAAGACTCATTTCCTTTGGAGTCTTCTCTTCAGTGCATATCTAATAATAATCATTCAGTGAAAGTACCGGGTTATGTATCGTTCTGTTGGTTATTATTCGAGGGACAATGATAGTAAACGGTTACGATCATTCGAACCACTCTGCTTTGTACCCTTGCATAGTCTTTCATTAGACTAACCAACCGTAATTGTTCTCTACATGGTTGGCTGGTGTCATCCGTTCGATTTGGCACATCAGTGGTTGATGCCCGAAGTCAAAGTAACCTGTTGAAGGATAAGAGGCTTGCAGACGAAGATTTAAGTGTTAGTGTTTTAAGTTGTTAAGTGATTTAAGTTATTAAGAATCTTAAAAGTCTTCCGCTGTGTAATTTAAAGTCTTCCGCTGTATTAACACTCTGTTGTAAAATCATCTCCTCGTTTGAAGAGAGATCTTTTAATAAAAGGGTTGAGTTTCATGTATAAATGTCTTCCGCTGTTTAATCTTTCATTTAATATGTTTATGTATTTAAGTTTAATTGTTCCGACCAAGCCTAGGGTGACATCGGACAGCAACGTCTGAGGTCACTGGTATGTGGCACTACCGATGTATAAATCGGGGGTGTTACAACACAAATGTCTCATTCCTGACTGGGTCTGGGTCTATTTTGGGGTTTAATCCTCCTCTCTATAGTTGTTCAATCCTCCTACTGTTAGGGGTTGATTTTGCATCTTGGTTTGGGAGAAAACCCATTCTCCTCTTTATCTCTCGTCTTGCGATTTGGGTTGGAAAGGAAAGTTGGGGTGTAGGTCGATGCACTTCACTTGTTGTTTGAGTGCTTGTAAGGTCTTTTCTGCACTATCAAGCGGATCGGCTCCCTTGGTGGCTCTAGGCGCAAGACACAGGTGCCTTGGATGCTCCATGGTGGATGTTGAAGATGCTCCAGTCTTACCTAAGGTGTATTCAACTAATTCTTACCCTTAGCTATTTACATTATTTATGGCTTATCTACTGGATCCAAAAATTTTGCTTTATCTGCTTGCTTACTAGCACCCTCTGCAGATTCCACATTTACCTTCTCTGTTGTGTGTAATCTGAAGCTATTCTTGGCTTTGATTGTGCTTTTGCTGCAAGACTGGTTGTGTGCTACTGCTTTTTCTTCTATCGGAACTTGCTTTCAGGCTTTTTGAACAATGGCAAAATTTCAGGCTCTATGCCTCCTTGCTCGGAAACCCCGACTAAAAATGCTTCACAAGCAATCAACACTAATAAGTGTATTGTTATCAATATTGATACTAAATTTGCTCCTCTGGCCAATACTACTAACATAAAAAACAATAAGGGCTTAACCCCAATGCTGATACTTCAGGAATCCTTATATTCATTATGGTCACTCTATCTATGACCACTTGGACAATAAGTCTTAGTATCTTCTGCTTTAGCCCTCTTTGTACTCAGGATTTGTGGTCTTTAACTGTCCTAGTGACCACTCCAAATCTACCCCATCTAGAGTCCAAAACCTCTGCAACCGTGATAAAGATTTTCTGTATTATATCTTCCTATGGGAGATCCTTTATTTAGATTTCTAACAGGCTTGCCCCGAATGGGATTCTGCTTCTCTTCATTAAATGGGAGTTTCATCATTGGCTCCTTGAACTGTGCAACCTTAAACTGAGTACCATATACCCTGATTTGGATGGGATAATACTTGATATTCACTATATGTATCCCTTAAACCTGTCTAGCCTCAATCCTAAAGTTAGCAGTATTTTTTAGAGATGCCTTTTACCCCCCTTTAGTTTTCAGATACTAAAAAGTGTACTCATGTTGAATGCTCTAAGATCTGTTTTGGCTCCTTCCCCTCTAGGAATCTCTACCTATATCATACTTATGCATCCATGTCCTCTAACTTTGATGTAACTATCAAGATTAACATTCATTACTTTGGATACCTCTCTTACAAGGTTTTCACATCCATTAAAACTGATATACTTCTGTGTATCTGTTTCAATATGCCAATAGTTTGCTATCTCTGGTTGAATATTATATCTCATTATATTTGTTGTGTTGCTTCTCTTGTATGGGATGACATCTTCAACTTCAAGCATACTTACTGGTTTACTCACCATAGTGTTTGCTTTCCAGGCGGTATGAAGATTGCCACCATCCCCAACTAGATAAACTTTTCTCAGCATCCTTCCTACAAGGGGTTTGCTCCTCTGCTACTAGCATGTCAATAACAAATCAATACTTCTTCCTACAACAACCGATCCATCATTGTAGTAGATTGTAACTATGCTTTTAAAGGCTTGTATAAACATAATACCCTTTTTGCCCTTAACGGCATGGATATTAACATGATCCCTCCCTGTGATGGTCTAACTGGAATTTGGGATGACAAGGCTTCACAAGCCAACTCTCTACTTGCAATAACTGAAGAAAACCTCAACTATATGGCTTCACAAGCCCTCTTATGTGTTTCTATAACCTTACAAAGTAATACTAGAAATCGAATAAAACAGTATATCCCATGTGACAAACAAGGTTTGATGAACTAGTCCGCTAAAACCCTATGGTACATATACCATTCTATCATTAAATTCAACCAATATATTATACCAAATATTCCCAATGCTTTTATCTCTACCAGGAATTATTCACTAAATATATCACAGTTTCCATGGTCACATTGTAGTGTATTTATACTACTCAATTTGACCCCCATAACTATGGTGATATATTATCATCCGCATCAAATAGCAAGACCAATCTACTTGCAAAACAACCCAAATGTGTTTAAATGAAGATAAGCCTATGTAATTGTAGAGGCATTGGACATAAAAACCTTTGAACTGATATCGAGTCATTCTGTAAAATTGAAAAAATACAAATCATGGCCCTTGTTGAAACCATAACAAATAGAGAACCACAACAACATCTATGGAGAAATGCTGGATTTGATAACTTCCACTACTCACCAGCAGTAGGATTTTCAAGTGGCTTATGCGTCATGTGAAAATCATATCAACTTTATAACGAAATTTGTGAACTTACCCATATAGATTCCCGATTTATTGCGGTAAAATACAAAATATTAGATAAATCGATATGTATCATGATTATCTTCACCTACGCTCCTCCAAGAGAAAACGAGAAAGATCAATACTGGTCTATGCTATCAAACTTTGTCTTACAGACAAATCTACCATGCCTTCTAATTGGAGACCTCAACGAAATAAAAAATAACACAAAAAGAATAGGTGGTTCTCATCCTCCACCATCGAAATTTCTTAGACTAATGCATTTTAAAAATAAATGCGATTTCATTGATATTCCAACCCAAGGAGGGGATTTCACCTGGAGAAAAAACAAAACGGAGATTGACAATCAATACTCAAAACTAGATAGAACCTTGGTTCATGACCAAATTTTACAATGGTTCCCAAACATCTTTACAAAAAATCATGCTTTTACAGCTTCGGATCACTGCCTCATATCTGTAATATTAGAAAACCAATCTCATATCAAAGCTCAACCCTTTAGATTTGAGCGAATCTGGACATATCGAAAAGATTTTGAAAACATTGTAAGACAGGCATGGCGTAGTAACATGAGGGGCTCTCACATGTTTAACCTCATAAAAAAAACCTATGCACTTAAAGTAAGCGCAAAACATTGGAATAAAACAACTTTTGGAAATATCTTTAAACAACTTAAAGAAGTGGAGGAATCTTTAACCTCCATCAAAAAAGTAATAATTACCAACCCATCACAAAACCTCATAACTAAACAAAATAGACTAATATCGAAAAAGGAAAACCTCCTCTCTTTCCACAAAAAAATTTAGAGTCAACGTGCTAAAACAAAACATATAAAATCAATCGATACCAATTCTAATTACTTCCACTGCATTGCTACAGGCAGACGGAATCGGAAAATTATTAGAGAAATCCGTACTAATGAAGGCACCATTATAATTGGGTTGGAAAACATCCGTAACGAAATTAGATCAGATTTCGAAAAAAGATTTAAAAAGGGAACAATTAATAATCACAACCTTCACAAGTTGCTTGGAAATATAACCAAAGAGGTCACGGATCAGGATAACTTATCTCTGACAAGGAATGTGACAAATGAGGAAGTCAAGAACGCTATCTTCAACATTGGCAGCGATAAATCACCAGGACCAGATGGAATGTCTGCTCTGTTCTACCAAAAATATTGGCACATTGTTGGACCACTCATCACTAAAGCGGTTAAAAGCTTCTTTCATTCAGGTAAACTTCTCAAACAAATAAATCACACCTTCATTACTCTAATACCCAAGTGTGATAATCTCAACTCAACAAACCATTATCGACCGATTAGCCTTTGTTCCACAATTTATAAGATCATCTCCAAAATCTTAACAGAAAGATTAAAACCCATTTTAAATAAGCTCATTCACCCCCTACAAGGTGCCTTTGTTGCAGATCGTGCCATACAAGACAATATCCTAATAGCACATGAAAATTTCCACTCCTTTCGGGCTAAGAAAGGAAAAGAAGGATGGATTGCCATTAAACTGGATATGGAAAAAGCTTACGACAAAATAGAATGGGAGTTCATTCTGAATGTACTCAACAATTTTGGCTTCTCTCCAACTTTCGTTGCTTGGATTAAAGAGTGCATCGAAACCGTCTCTTTCTCAGTACTAGTAAATAACGGACCAACCGACATCTTCTTCCCTAAAAGAGGACTTCGACAGGGTGATCCCCTATCCCCTTTTCTCTTTATCTTAGGTGCTGAAGTCCTTGCTAGGCAACTTCAACATGAAGCCAACTCTAACACCAAACAACTAGGCTTTAAACTCAGTCGATTGGGCACTAATATCCCCTTCCTGGCCTTTGTCGATGATATTCTCATTTTTGCCAAAGCAAACCAAGCATCTTGTCAGAAGGTTAAGACAATAATCGAAGACTACTGCTCCATATCGGGGCAATGTGTAAACTACCATAAATCGGCATTTCAAACAACACCCAATACATCGAACAATTCCAAATTATTGATCCAATCAATACTTAATATTCCCAGTTCGGTCTCACTAGACAAATATCTCGGATGTCCTATCATAAATGGGAAAGTTAATCAAAATACCTTCCAAGACACTATTATTGCAACAAATAATCAACTTTTCAAATGGAAAGCTAGTTCCCTTTCCCTTGAGGAAAGAGCTACCCTTATCAAATCAAACTTGATCGCGAAACCTAATTACATCATGCAATGCTTTATGCTACCAACTTCCCTACACCAAAAATTGGATAAAGCTAACAACAATTTCTTATGGAACAAAGACCCATCATTTAAACCACTTATCGGGTGGGATAAAATTTGCAAAAATAAAGCAAATGGAGGAATAGGAATCCGTAAAACGGAAGACATGAACAAAGCTCTTCAAATGAAACTCATTTGGAAAATATTTGCAGAACCAAATAACATTTGGGTCAAAATCATCAAAGAAAAATACCTCAGAAATGATAATATTCTTAACTATACTAGGAAAACGAACCATTCTTGACAATGGGGTCACCTCCTCAAACTTCGCAATGACTCAAAGCTGGTTTGCAATGGCTCATTGGCAATGGCCACTGATAAACTTTTAGGTGAACCCATGGACCCCCAATTTTACCCTTAAAGACTATATTCTCCCAAACATCTACTTTGATGACCAAACCAAAGTGAGTGATTTCATCACTAACAAAGAATGGGATACTCCTAAACTAAAAGTTGTGCTTCAAGATGAAGCTGTTGAGTTTATTAACAATATCCAAATACCACAGAACAACATCCTCGATCGACTCTATTGGGCTCCAAATAAATCTGGATGGTTTTCCACTAAAACAGCCTTTGAATTAATAACCAAACAAATAAACCCTTCTACTAATGACTTGTCATGGGTTTGGAAACTTGATACCTACCCAAAAGTAAAGAATTTTTTATGGAAAATATGTCATGATGGCCTACCTACGAAAGCTAGGCTATCGCAAAAACATGTCTCAGTCCCACTAGCATGTGACGCGTGCAATAATCCGCATGAAGACCTAAATCACTTCTTATTCAAGTGCCCCAAAACGCTGGAACAAATCAAGAAACAAAATCTTCCTATTGATTTCATCATTAGAAGATTAAATACTAATAACAAAAAACTTATCGACTTAATCCGTGAACTGTAGCCCCTACTTACTAAAAATGAATGGGTTTGTCTTGCTACCACCTGGTGGGGCACTTGGATCAATAGAAACCAAGTAATCTTCCAAACACCTAACCCGAACAAAATCAAAGATCTTACAATATACATCAAAAACCTAATCCAGAATTGGAACAAAACTAAGGTATCAGATACAGATGAAATAACAACTAAAAAACCCAACCCATCCATTAGGCGTAAGACTAAAAATATTAAAATTGGATAAACCAAAACCATGATTTTGCAAAATAAACTTGATGGTACGAAAATACCAAATGGTAAAACAGGTTCGGGCTTCATCATCAGAAATGAATATGCTGAAACAATCCATATGTCTAACAAACAATACGGATGCCTCTCCGTCCTAATGTCAAAAACCCTAGCCCTGAAAAACAGTATCAAAATAGTTGTTTCCCTTCGTCTCAATAAAATCGAAATCGAAGGGGACAATTTGTGCCTTATCAACTCCATCTTAGGCACTTGGACTTGCCATTGGGAAATTGAAATGGTCATCGCTGACATCCTTATCGATCTCCGTTCCTTTCAGGAAGTCCGTATAAGGCATGTTTTTCGGGAGGTGAACCACGCTGCTGATCAAATTGCTAAACTCAGCTTATCACCTTCGAGATTTGCCTTGGAATCAAACCCAAAACTTCGTGTTCTCATCCAACTAGTGTAGTACCCGTGCCTTGCATGAAATTTATTTATTTTTCCTTACATTTATAAAATAGTATATCAAAATTATATATTCAATCGATATAGAACTGTTATAGAAGTAGATAAATGATAATATAAAAAAGAACTCATTGAATAAAAAATATTAAAGAGATTGACAAACTATTATCGAAAGAGAGGCGAAATTATCCATAAAATTTATATATAGTAAACCACATCCCTAACATTAATACTACTAACACAATAAAGCATAATCAAAATGTTCATCTAATACATGAAAATTAAACCCTAAACATAAAATCTCATAAGATGTTCAAAATTGCTATACATTATGAAAAACTTCCTTGTATACTACATTGGTTGTAGAAAATTTTGGTTCATTTTGGGGGTGTCACGTGGCGTAGTAGGTATTCTACTTTAGTAGATATATAGTAGACTATATACAAAAAATATATGAATGGGAATATTGTTTGCTACGTTTTTGGAAAGAATAGATTATACAAAATATTCATATTGGATGCATATCCGGCTAATATGGGCAGAGATTTTATTTTCTTTGATTTTATTTGATTTTCGAAAAGCCAACGAAAAAATGAGAGCTTGACACATGACAAATTCAATATTGTGATGCCACGTGGCAACAGAAAACTTTGGTTCATTTTGGGGGCGCCACGTGACGTAGTAGGTATTCTACTTTAGTAGATTACGTACAAAAAATATATGGCTGAGAATATTATTTGCTACGCTTTTGGAAAGAATAGATTATACAAAATATATTCATATTGTATGCACATTCGGCTAATATGAGGAAAGATTTATTTTCTTTGATTTTCAAAAAACCAACGAAAAAAGTGAGAGCTTGACACGTGGCAAATTTAATACCGTGACACCACGTGACAACGTAAAATTCAAGCTCATTCTGGTGGCGTCATGTGGCGCAATGGGTATTCTGCTTTAGTATATATATATATAGTAGATTGTTCATTTTTTTTTGTTTTCTTGTGATTTGTATGCTTTTGGAAGACCCAAAAAAAAAAAAACTAAAGACCCTCTCAGTCGGATATCCATTTCATTCCCCATCTCATTCTTTTAATGGAGCCAAGTGTAAGTTTTTTTTAACCCAAAATTTTAAAAACCAATTAAGACCTTAATTTAGATATATTCCACCACCAGATTTCCTTCTGTATAAGTGCTTGCATTTTTCTTATTTATTTTTATTTAAACCATGCCCAATAATGAAAGGAGCTACCTATCATCACATCCTTTTAACCATTTGTAACACCTTTATATGTATTAATTTACAATATTTCCCATTAACATTAACATTCACATATTATATTATTGATTTGAAGCCCTAATTTTTAATTTAGGTTGGATTTGTTTTCTCTTCTTCCTCCCCAGTGTCTAATGTCCATCGCTCTTGCTTTCGTATCTTCGCTAGACTCCAATCTTCACAAGCATCATCAATAAGTTTGTGTATCCACAGTTTAGAGAAGAATAATTACATGCATAAAATTCATCATAAGTTTTAATCCCCTTTTTGTTGGACCATCAAAACCCTTCATTCATTTATTCGATTGATTAACCAAAGCAAATGCAATATATGGAGTCTTATCAATTTAATTATTGATCTTCCTTAGAATTGCAGAATTTTTCATAACTAACTATTTGAAGATTTAATCAACTAAGTACAGCAGGTATGTTACACTTCACTGCATCTATGAGCTATGGCGATATAAGATTTGTTATGGGAATGACCAGGGAAGAACCTAGCATGGGCCCACAGCCCCCACTGGACCCATGCTACAAAAATAATTTTTTTATTTTAATTTGTTTTTTAAATAAAAAATATTTTTTTGTGTGTTTTTCAATTAGAAATTTATAATGCATACCTTAAAAATGTAATTTTATCCAAACTGACATATAGATTCTTCAATAAAAAATGAACTATCTCCTCTATGTATATGCTTATTTGTGTTATAAATTTATAAATTTAAGTCTTATGGGTTTAAAAAATTGAAATTTATACAAATTTGTTGAAATTATGAAGAGAAAGTAGTAAATAATGATGAAATTTGTTTAAATTGTGTAATTGTTGGATCAATTTAAAAAAAAATCATTTGGAATTCGAACATAGAGTTTGTTGTTTAAAATCAGGGTTAGTCGTGTAGGGTAAACAGTAGACATAATGTAAATAATAGTTTTTTATATATCGGCTAAAATATCTCGTTTATAAGATAAATAGAAAATTAATAGAACTTTTTATTTTCATTATCTAAATTTAGCGTGTACAGATTTTTCTCGTTCGAGTAGGACATAGCAATGGAATTTTCTCATTATCGCTTTAATACTTTTGCATTTAGATCAATGATATCAGATGAACAATATAATTTCACTAAAAAATATCTAGTGACTGTTTACTTTTCAAAATTTTAGCCTCCACTGAGCTAAAATCCTGCGTCCGTCCCTGGGTATGACAATATGTAAAGTGGTGATGGACTTACGGGGCTTAAACTGTTTTCTGTAACGCTGCAAAATTGATAGAAATTAAAATTGGACTGTATTTTGCACACGTTTTCCTTATATTTAAGAAAGGGTATTAATGTCATGATACACAATAGTGCGTTGTGATTTAGAATATAATGTGATAATAGGCAATCATGATAATGAATTATCATTTTTAATTGGTAATTTAGGAAGTTTCTAAATAGTGATCTTCATAGATAAAAAAGAAGAAGATAACTCTTATCAAAAAAAAAGAAAAAATAAAAAGATAAAGAATAACAATAAAGAAAACACAATATGAGGTGATGTGAATCGTTACATATACATAATATGTAAGCCATTAAATTTTATTTTCTTTGATTTTTTTAGTTTTTTGACATAACTCCTGAAAGAATATGAGCGCGACACGTGACAAATTGAATATAGAAACGTCATATGACAGCATAAATTTTGGTTTATTATGGGGGTGTCATGTGACACAATCATTATTCTGTTTTAGTAATTATATAATAGATTGAATGTTCTATGCCGTACTTGTATGGTTGTTAGTATCATCTAATTCTTTCCTAGTAAAAAAAAATGCAATAAGAGCGTGTTAGGTCGCAGGTGTATGCAAATCCAACCTCTGGTGGATTCCGAGTTGAGATCGAAGGAAGAGATGAGCTTGTCGCTTCTGCAGGGCTATTCTTCCGCAGAGGAAGAGGAGGAAGGAGGAGGAGGAGCAGAATCCCAATCTGATTTCTCATCTTCTTCTTCCGACGACGCTCACCGCCGCGTGGCACCCTCGTCCAACCCTAACGCCGGATCTCTGCTTCCATCCGCCTTCGACGCCTTCTCCCAAGTACCAACCCCTTTTCTTATGCATCTTCCACGCTTTCACGGCAACTTATAACTCATTTGTGCTCCTCTCTTGCATTGTGGAGGTTTCAGGCCCCCCTCCATTTCTCAACAACTCCGCCCGAGACCAGAGTTCCATCGATGCTTTTCGGGGCCGCCGAAAAGCCAGGGATCTGCCGCCTGGTATAACATCTCTTTCTCCCCCTCTTGTTCATTGGCATTTTTGATAGTGGAATAGGGCAGTAGGCTGATGCCTCCACAGATTGTTGCTCCATTAGTGCCCGTTACTTGCGTTTATCTTGGTTGGTAGTAACCTGGTCCTACAGTTAGTGAAGCCTTGTTTGGATACAAGTGCTTCTTGCTGAGATTGAATATGATCTGCCTATTTTGTCCAGACCATGAGCTTCAGGTCTTAAGACACTTTCTTTGATCCAAACTATCACTCCATCCTGTTGGATTGCAAAGGCTATCATTTTACTAAAACAACTGTCTGCCTCAAGAAACCTTTATAACACCCCCTAAACTACACCACTGTCGTCCTTTGGAGTGAGTGATGTCCCAATTGTATTCAGATGCGAGTCACTATTCAAAAGCTGAAGTTCTTCTCGTTGATATTGTGAGTGATTGTGTGGCATGGCTTTTGGAGTAGAAAGTAGAGACATATCATTTGCCTCTGACAGCAAATGTTCAAGTTGATCCTGCTATATATGTTTCTTCTATATCTGTAGTCTCTCAAAGATCATTATAGGTGCTGTGGTGGAAGCCAAGCCTCAGTTGGTTGGCATACACGAGCGAGTGAGAAGTGATATCGAGGGCAAAGCTCCACCATCATCCACTGATGAGAGTGAGACCAGGAAAGGCGGTGGCAAGCGGGTTGTAACTGCTAGCAACCCAGACGCCAAAGATGCCTCTGAGCTGCTGAGGTACTCTTTCAATGCCTCTCTTGTCAGACATGTAAGATGCTTTTTTTAATGTTGTTTTGTTTGTGGGTGTAGGATGTGCTTGCAATGTGGGGTACCGAAGACCTACTCAAATGCGCGTGGAATGGTTTGTCCAGAATGCGGCGATCGTCCTCCTTCAGATGAAGCCTTGAAGAAGAAGGGATCAACGGTGAAAGACAAAGAGAAAGTCAAGAGAATGAGGGGACAATCATCTCATGCTAGCTGGAAGAGTGAGACTGAGATGCAACTCAGGCAGCAGTTTGATTAGCAGAAGATTCTTTCCTTGTAAAATTATTTCTAGGAAGAAGTTGGAGTTGGAGAGAACTTGGCTTCTTGGTGTTTAGCTTGTTAGAAATGGATTGCTCTTTTTTCGTGGAATGTTAGTGATACAACCTCAGATTATCTACTTTTATTATATATTTTTCCTTTTTTGGTTAGTTTGTTTGATTTTTCAATTTTTCTCTTCTAGTTCTTGGGCATTTAGGCACTTTTTCAACTTCCTCAGTATTGTTTTCCATTATCTAGATGGGAGAACATTATAAAAAGGTTTAGGATGTAAAGTGAGTGAGGAGTAATGATAATAACTAGATTTAAGATAAGAAATGGATAGGTAGAAGTAAAATATACGGAGTTATAAATTTGTAAATATAATAAAAAATTTTAATTTTTAAAATAATTTTTTAAGAAATATATTTTTATATGAAATTCCGAAAATAATTTTATTAATAAATATTTTATTTCAAATATAATTATTTTTACTGAAAATTTATTTATTTTAACTATGTTTTCCCAATATATTTCGGAAATCCCTTGTCCTAAAAAAATAGTTATGTACTTTAGACACCTCAACATCCATACTATTTTAAAAGCAAAAAGTTCTTAAATGAATAGTATATTATTTAACCTTTGTTTTGCTCTTTTATTACAGACTCTACCCTATTCTTATACATCTTTTCTCTCATTTCCACAACATTATCGGGGGCGACTCCTTCTATTTCTCCTGGTTGTTCCCCGAATCTGACGGCGCCGCTTTCGCCTATGCTCAAGTATACATGATATGCTACTGCTCTTACTTGAGATTAACACCGATTAAGCCCATGTTTTATTCTCTTTTTTTTTTTTGGTTAAAAGCCCATGTTTTATTCTTGTACATGGGGCATATAACATTCCAGCGGAAGCCAAGTAACCAACATACCTCTTATGAAAGAAATTTCTCTTTATCTCCAAGGCCATAATCAATTGATCCCAATGCCAACATTCCAGGGGCAAAGCATGCCAATTCGTCCATCTGTGCATAATTGAAGAAGATACCTAAGTGCTCGTATCATCTCCAAACAGACATATTGATTCATGATTCTAATTCAAAGAGTTACCTTATCAATGAAAGAGTGTTGTACATTTTCCTCACCAATATAAGTAAATGATGAAGGTGTAGATCTCTGAACCAAACTTAACAAGCCTTTCATGGATTTCTCCCACATGGCTCTGTTAATATCATGTACCAAAACAGAGGAAAGGAATCAGATAATTATAGCCAAAAGCATGCATAAACCAAGAATGGCATCTTCCGCTTTTAAACAATGAGGATATAATAGAATACCATTTGAACAATTAAAGACCATGAAACTTCATCTCACCACTACAAAATGTAGACAAATTTTTTGTTTGATATAGAGTGGCCACATGACGAATAAACATATGGTAGTCATATACATTTCTGCCTCACATGTAAGGTCTTACTGTAGCAGTTCTGTTGCCCTGAATCCAGACTTTGAGTAAATACTCATAGAAGCTGCAATTCGTAAATACCCATGCAGATTGCAGGTACAAAACACAGAGAGGGTGCTTGAGGACCTTCTTGTACCACAAATAGATGGTATATGATGCAAGCAACAATAAACTAATGCATTTGACTAAAGACTCTTCTGCTGAATCAAGGACCATTATATAAACTAGGGGTGGGCAAAATATTCGTAACCGATTAACCGTACCGAATAACCGCAATAACGTCTGAATTTTCGATTAACTGAACCGAAAAATCAAAGTTTTCGGTTATGGTTAATCGACCGAAAATATTCCGGTTATCGGTTCGGTTACGGTTAACCGAATTAAACCTAAAATGAGCAGAGTCTCTCTTTCTTTGCCAAAACGCCTACCCAAACCAGATCTCCTCTCTTCGACAACCCTTCACCACCGTCGCCGACCTCCTGCTCTTCGACAACCCATCACCACCGCCGGCGACCTCCTGCTCTTCGACAACCCATCACCACCGCCGGCGAACTCCTGCTCCGAGGATCTTTTTCTGACTCATGGCATCAAGCAGCCCCGCCGCCCTACCGGTAAGTTGCTTGCTTCCATTCCTCTGTCGATTTTTGCAGCCCCGCCGTCTAGTGTGTTCTTCTGTGAGTGTTGGGTTCTGCTCAATTTCTTGTAATTGGTCTGATTGGTGTGGAATTTCTACTACCCAACACCCACAGAAGAACACAAGAGGTACTCTCTACTGTAATCTTGTTTTGCACAATTTGTTAAGCTAGGGTTTTGA
Source organism: Rheum nobile (assembly GCA_027886185.1). Classification (NCBI taxonomy): domain Eukaryota; kingdom Viridiplantae; phylum Streptophyta; class Magnoliopsida; order Caryophyllales; family Polygonaceae; genus Rheum; species Rheum nobile. Next base: position 4,004,554 of record WOAB01000595.1, on the reverse strand, counting down.
GAATCCAATTTGCCCCCTTTTGATTTTCTCTACAAAAACGCAATACAACCTTATTACGTCCCAAAGCTATATGATAGCTTGTAGTGTGATCATCTAGAGGGCTTTTCTAGTTCTGTTTTCATAGAATTTTATGCCTCATCTGTTATTTAATTATTTTTCGTCAATTTGGAAATCTCTAGTTTTCTATTGTTCAAAAAATGTTTTCTGCTTGAAGACTTTTCAACTCCAAAGCTGAGCAAATTCCAACTTTTGAATGATCAACTTTTCTTGTTCATCATTTTCTTTTTGGTGGGCTTGTTAATGTCAATTTGACAATCTCAGCTTTGTCCTTTGGGTTCTTCTCCCCTTTCAGTTGTCAACCACCTCCATCTTCTCTCTGGTTTTCTGTTAAAATATCTTGTTTTTCATGCAAACTGATAAACATGAATGAGAGCTACATGATATAAAAAAGGCTGCAGCTTCATAACCCACAAGGAGATTTCTCTGACTCATGGCATCTAAGCACTTTACTAAACTCTCATCTTCCAATTTGGATCATTAGATATAAATTTATAATGTTGCATTCTTTCATGATACAGATGCAAAACGACAATGTTGTGAATCAATGATATCAATGATGATTGCGTAGATGTTGTTGACAAGGAAAAGCAAGGAGAGAAGTCATATGAGCCTTCCCAAGCATCCACTGTGGCTTCTAATGTTGTAAGTGCTTCTGTATCATCTGATAAAAGGAAAAGGTCTCAGTATTGGGATCATTTTGATAAAGTGGGTGATCAGGATGATGGAAAATATCGATGCAAATATTGTTTTTCATCAATTAAAGCAGTGAGTAAAAATGGCACAAGTGGCATAAAAAATCACATTGAGAGATGTAAGAAGTATCCTTCTAACGTTGAGAAGAAGCAGAAGCAAGAAGGGGAGTTTGAAAAATATAGTATTGTTGATAAGGATGGAAATGTCCAGGTTGTGACTGTTCCTAAGTGTTGGGAATTTAGTCATGAAGAAGCAAGAAGGGGAGTTGCTATAATAATTATATTGGATGAGTTACCATTTAGCTTTGTGAAGCGTGAAGGATTTCATGAGTTCTGTAAGAGAATGAACCCCATTTTCAAACCTCCTTCGTGTAGGATTGTCACTAGGGATTGTTATGTCCTATTTATTCATGAAAGGGGTAAAATGAAGAGATTCTTTAGTAAGTTCTCTGGTAGGGTTTCTCTAACTACATATACTTGGACTTCTTTCCAGAATTTGTGTTATATGTGTCTGACTGCGCATTATTCTGATGATGATTGGACTTTGCATAAGAAGATACTGAATTTTTGTCATATTGTTGGTCATTCTGGAGAGTTTATTGGCAAGGCTGTTGAGAAGTGTTTGATTATTTGGGGGATTAAAAATTATATGACTGTTACAGTTGATAATGCTAGTGCCAATGATTCGGCTATTAAATACTTGAGAAGAAGACTCAATCATATGGGTGGAAGTGTGCTTAATGGCCAATATTTACATATGAGGTGTGCAACACATATCTTAAACTTGATTGTAGCAGATGGTTTAAAGGAGCTTAATGACCCAATCATGAAAATTCGTCTTGCTGTGAGATATGTGAGATCTTCCCCTGCTAGGCTTCAGAAGTTTCAAGCTTGTGTAGAAGAAGAGAATATAGAGTGTAAAGGCCTTGTGTGTATGTATGTAGATACCAGATGGAATTCTACTTACCTCATGCTTAATTGTGCTGTGAAATTCAGATTAGCTTTTGAGAATTTGCATTCAAAAGGTGGTCAGTATGTTAAGGAGTTTGAAAAGGTAGGTGGTCCACCTAGTGTGGAAGATTGGAGTGTAGTCAATTCTTTCTTGCCCTTTCTGCAGATCTTTTATGATGCTACTGTAAGGTTGTCAGGAAGCAGTTATGTCACTGGTAATTGTTTTGTGCCTCAACTATATGAATTTGGTGATATGATTTCTGCTCAAGCTGAGAATCCAGATTTGGGTATGCAGAGAATGGCATCTAGAATGAGGATGAAAATGGACAAATATTGGGGAAATGTTGAGAATGTGAATATCTTGCCATTTGTTGCATTTGTTTTGGATCCGAGACACAAGACGTGTTATATTGAATATGTGCTTGATGAGCTTTATGATGATGAAAATGCTGCCATAATGAAGTCAAAAGTCCAAGTTATAATGTGATCTTTGTTTCATGGTTATAATGTTATGGGTCCTCCCTTATCTCCGGGTGACAACAATCAGAGTAGTTAGAGTAGTCAACCGTTGGATAGTTCACAACGGTTGAAACTGCAATTCGAAAGGAAACATGGAACAGTGGGTACTGGTGAAAGGAAAAATGAGCTGGACAAATATTTGGCTGATGAAGCTGAACCGATAGAAAGTTATTTGATATTCTGTTATGGTGGAAAGATCATCAAAAGGTATACCCTGTTCTGGCGGTGATTTGTCGAGATCTGCTTGTAATACCGGCCTCAACTATTGCTTCAGAATCAGCGTTCAATACTGGAGGACGTGTGCTTGATTCATTATGTAGTTCATTATCCCCTCGAATGGCAGAAGCTTTAGTTTGTGGACAAGATTGGATGCACAATTCTCATATTCATGTTCCTACAGAAGAGAATCTCCTTGAATTAGAGGCTATGGAAGAAGGTTAGTTTAATATTTCATATGTTTTGTTTTATGTAGTTCTAATTTGTATTATTATACTCTATTAAATTTAGTTTATTTTGTATGTATGACAGGTATGAAAGATCTGATTTTGCAGCAGCCTTTGGTGAAAATTGATGAGACTATTTCACTACTTGATTGATGAACTGTTTTTATTATTTGAGATCGGTAAACCGGGATTTTGATTAAGATGCTTATCATTGTATTTTGGAAGTCATTGCATCATTTGATGAAAGTTAATTCTACCATGTTTCTAAAGAGCAAGCAAATCGTTCTCTGAGTTGAAATCTCAGAGAAGTCATTGCATCATTTTACAGCAGCCTTTGTGTGGTATGTAGTTGAAATCTCAGAGCCTATGTTTCAGTAGAAGAGCATTTTAAAGCCACATTGGCTTTATACAGCATTTTAAAGCCACATAGACATAGTTTTCCATTTGGTTAACCAAAATATTTTGGTTAATCAAACGGTTAATCAAATGTTTCGGCACGGTTACGGTTAGTAAAAAAATAAATCGAAATTTCGGTTAATCGGTATTCGGTTAACCGTCCGTGCCCACCCCTAATATAAACCAATCCATTCATACCTGTCACCCATGGCAACGAAAGTTATGGTTAAAGGTGACGCTTGTCCGCTCTCAGGATTTATATAGATAGGAAGCAAACCATCATCACTACTATCACATTCTCTGCCTATGTCATCAAATAACCACTCTAATGTCATCAGTAGCTAAAACTAGTCCTAAGACAAAGAAATCTATTCTGAGAGCTTCTGGAAAGATAATGAAATTGAAGTATATAAGACAATAACCTTCTGTTGATATTTGGGATCTCCTGAAAGAATTGTGTCCTTTAATCAAAGGTGCAATTACTGATTATAAAGTGGGACTATTTATGGAGATATTTAATCCGGTGATTTTAGGTAGTCATAGTGCTTTGCTAGAAGCCAACTATGATTTATAGACTATATGTTATAGAGTACGTCATAAAGTCTATTGCTATTGTTACCGGGTCCTACGAGGTCACATCCTTAGAGTTTGGACTGGATCAGTTTATTGGGAAACATATTATATAAAGTATATAATATAAAGTTATATAGGATATAACTTGGGAGATAAGGATTGTTAATAATAAAGTATTATTATTAATAATAAAAGAAATACTTATTTAGGAAATAAGATATCTATATATGGTATTATAAAAGGAGGGTTTTTAAGAGAAAACCCTAATCCATCTTTTACCCAAGGCAGCCATACTCCTCCCTTGCCCTCTCCCTCGTTCGCCTTCGTTCCTCGCTCTAGCAACCGAGTCCCAGACGATCCAGATCCAAGCTCGGATGGACCAAATAGAGGAGTCACACGTGAGGCTCTATTCTCTCCATTCCAACAGATTGAAACACGCATCAAAAGATATTTGATTCTTCCTATCTATGATCTATTTGGTTTATGCATGAGATCCTTGGTTAGATGTTAGGAAAACATTTCCTGAAATTCCGCTTTACGCATCTAAAATCTCTACAGTGGTATCAGTTGCCTCTTGCATAAATTGATTAGATCAAGTTTAAAGTTTTAAATTTTGATGCATGTTCATGATTGTCTTGATTCAAATTAAGTGGAAAATAGATATATAGGTTAATTTACATGATTAAAATTATGATTTTAATTGATTGGATTAGTAAAGTTGAAGAACTTTATGAACAAATATGCATGTAAAATTATTCTACCCATACTTATTCATGTGATTTAATTATGTAAGAAATATGATTTTTTGGCATGTTTTAAATCATTAGATGAAGATTTTAATTTTCATAAGATAGATCAACTACCCAAATTTTAATTTCGTTAAATTCTGAATTTGTATGAAATTGTTCGGTGATGCGGTCACTGTCCGAATTATTCGGTGAATTTTTAATGAAATTGTTTATTAGATGGATTAGTTCTAGTTCTGCAGTCTTGTCGAATACCGAACAATCAAGTACTTTAGAATATGTTAATCTAAATATTATGCTTTAATTGTTAAAGCCGTGCTGTTCGGATATCATATATTTTGATATGATATGATATCATATATTTTAATTGTTAAAGCCGTGCTGTTTTGATATGATATCATATTCCGCTTAATTTCCAGAATTGTTAACACTCGGTTGGTATTTGTTCGGCAGCGTGGATCAGTAGGCACAGGTCGGTCCGAGTTTGACTCAGACGCGACTTGGTCCGGTTGGGTAGATTTGGCATTTTAGGATAATTTCCTAAATTATAAGATAAGATCTTATTTACTTAATTGGATAATATTTGATATCGTCTAAATTATATGATTTCCTAAAAGTTGTTAGGATAGATTCCCACTAGTTTTAGATAAGGATATTTGATATCTTATTTTATTTATGCATATCTTATCCAATAATGCATTTTAATAATTAATTATGATTAATTCTATATATTATTTTTAATTTGAATTAAGAATTTGATATTAAATTATTTATGTCATGAGATGATTTATTTAATTTGATATGTTTTTTTAATTAAATTAGTTAATGTTATTAATTAGATTAATATTATTGATAATATTTGATATTATTATTACATGCATGTTTTATGATATTATTGCTTGCATGAGGTGACTAGTATGACCCACATTAGGATAGATAAATACGGTCTGCGTACCGTTATATTTTTCTTGTACACGATCTGCGTATCGTTATGTATTTTTATAATTTAAATTTCTGTAAGAGAGTTTATTTCAATTATATGTAAGACAAGAAGAAAAAGATCATAAGAAGACCAAAGGATGGAGATCCATGGAGGATACTAAGGATGGAGATCCAAGAGTAACAAGAGCCATGAAGATTAGATCTTTAATTTTGGTTTTTAGGGGCCATACTAGGATCACATTTAATTATTGCATTACTTGAATGCTTTATTTCCCACTTTTCATGCTTGCTTGTTTGTTTATGCTATTTTGTTCACTAGTAAATAAACAACCATTACATGCTTAAGTCCCTTAACAGAATATTGAGATCATGCCTTTTCATATCATAACCATGAGGCCCTTGGGATTCGTTGGATAGTTTTCGCCCTAGCGAGGTGTCCTTCCTTGACCTTGGGATAGTGCAGATATGTCTAATAGGGGCATACTGTCTTGGTATGGTTACACTCAACAAGAGACCAAAAGGCTCAATTTTGGATCTTGAGGCATAAGGATGAGTCTTACATAAGATGTAGCCATTAACCAAGAGTTATAAGGTGTTATAATTAGTAAAGGAGTTTACTTACCTTGATTACATGATACTTGAGGAAGTTCCCTAGTACGCTCGAGTTTCACCTAAGATAAGATCTTGGAATCATTTTACTCACAAGGGAAAATATAATTGAGTAGAATGTGCAATAACTTACTGTTTATAGCTGGTCTAAATTTTAAGTTCTTGCATGTTAAGCATAACTTATCTGCATGTTTTATTCCGTTTTGTAGTTACTATGTCTTCTGAACACCTCAAATTCACGCTCCACTCAATAGTTGAGAAAAACCGATTGAACGACAAGAATTTCCTTGATTGGGAAAGGAATCTGAGAATTATTCTCAGGTCTGAGGGACAAGAGGATGTCCTTGAAACCCCCATCCCAGAGCTGACTGCCACCTCATCTGATGAGGAAAAGGCACGTCACAAGACAATAAAGGAACGGGCAATGCACGTCACTTGCCTGATGTTGGCTGCTATGGAACCTGGTCTTCAACAGAGGTTTGAAGATAAGGATGCCTATACCATCATGAAGAATCTTAGAGATATCTTCAAGGAGCAAGCCAGAATTGAGCGGTACTTGACCCTCAAGTCCATTTTGCAATGCAAGCTCGAGAAAGAGAAACCGGTTGGGCCACATGTTTACAACATGATAGGCTTGTTTGACAAGATGGCTCAACTGGGTAACCCCTACAATGTTGATACAGCTACATATATGATCTTATACTCCCTACATGATGGATTTGCCCACTTTAGGCAGATGTATCACATGGGAGCCATGAGCAAGACTCTCAACGAGCTGCACGTGATGCTCAAAACAGCTGAGCAAAACGTCATGATTGACCCATTGAAGGAAGTTCTAATGGTCAAGGGAAAAGGGTTTAAGAAAGGGCCCCAGAAGAAGCAACAACACCAAGGGAAGGGCAAGCAAGTTGCCCAACCCCAGGGGAACACCCCTAAGGTGAAAGTGGCTGCTGAGCACGACTGCTTCTACTGCAAGGCCAAGGGGCACTGGAAGAGAAACTGCCCCAAGTACTTGGAAGACAAGAAGAGGGGAACAGTCTCCACTTCAGGTATTCACGTTACTGAAATCTTATCAACCAAGTCTCATTATTGGATATTAGATACCGGATGTGGTTCTCACATTATTTTGAATGTACAGGGACCAACAAATAGGAGACGGTTGCAGAAGGATGAGATAGATGCGCGTTGGAAATGGAGCAAGGGTTGCTGCACTTGCCATTGAAGATTATAGTCTACCTCCACCTTCTGGCTTAGTTTTAGAACTTTATAATTGTTATTTTGTTCCTTCTATTACTAAGTATTTGATTTCAATTTCAGTTTTGAACCTTCACGATTATGATTTTGTCATTAAGAATTGATTTTCATTTATAAGAATGACATTTTCCATGCTCGAGCCCATATGGATAGTAATGGACTATACATACTGGATATCAAATCTGAAAATTATAACGTTGATCTTCCTACATCCTTTTGGGGATATGCCCTCACCACTAATGCGTTCACACTAAACAGGACTCCGTCACGATCACTTGACAAAACACCATATGAGATATGGTATGGAAAAGTTCCTAGCTTGTCACTTCTGAAGGTCTGGGGATGCGAGGCTTATGTAAAGCGTTTACTATCTGATAAGCTAGCACCCAAATCAGACAAATGCTTCTTTATAGGTTATCCCAAGGAAACAAGAGGATATTAATTCTACAATTCCGCTGAGAACAAAATGTTTGTTGCTCGGATAGTGTCTTTTTGGAAAAATGATTTATTTTCCAAGAAGCCAAGTGGGAGAAATGTTTAGCTTGATGAGATTCAAGCTGAGCAACAAACCCAACAACACGAGGACATAGATGATGTCACTAAGGAACTTGACTATGGAGGCGTACCTTCTCAAAGGGAAACCGTCCAGATTCAAGATGCAATTCCTCAAGTTGATGAAGCACCTGAGGTCCCGCATACAGATGTGGTCAACCCAGCAGCTGAAGTCTCTCCTATTGTTGGACCACTTTGGAGATCAGACAGACTAAGGCATCAACCTAGACTTATGAGGATTACGTCTTGACTGCTAGCATTGACGTTCTACTTTTAGAGAACGGCGAGCATGCGACCTATAAGCAAGTGATGGCGGACCCCGACTCCGAGAAATGGCTGGTTGCCATGAAATCCGAAATGGAATCCATGTCTGAGAATCAAGTATGGGACTTGATAGATTTGCCTGATGGGGTAAAACCTATTGGATGCAAATGAGTCTTTGAGATCAAGACAGACAAGGATGGAAACGTTTCTGTCTATAAGGCAAGACTAGTTGCCAAAGGATTTAGACAAGTTTATGGTACTGACTATGATGAAACGTTTGCACGGTCGTTATGATCAAGTCCATTAGGATACTCCTAGCGATTGTCGCTTATTATGATTATAAGATTTGGCAAATCCTAGGAGAATATGCAAGCTTAAGAAGTCCATCTATGGACTTAAGCAAGCATCCAGGAGTTGGAATCTTCGTTTTGATGAAGTGGTCAAAAAGTTTGATTTTGTCAGATGCGAAGAAGAGCCCTGTGTCTACAAGAAGTTTAGTGGGAGCAAAGTGGCCTTCCTAGTTCTATATGTGGATGACATATTACTCATTGAGAATGACATTCCTATGCTGGAGACAGTTAAGGAGTGACTTAAGAAGTATTTCTCAATAAAGGACTTGGGAGAGGCTGAGTACATACTAGGCATTAAGATCTATAGAGATAGATCTAAGAGACATTGGTCTAAGTCAGGAAACTTATGTAGATAAGGTCCTTGATAGATTCAATATGATGAACTCTAAGAAAAGGTTCCTGCCTATGTAGCATGTCTTATATCTCAGCAAGAGCCAGTGTTCTAAGACACCTGGTGAGGCTGAAAGGATGAGCAGGATTCCCTATGCCTCAGGCATATGATCCATCATGTATGCAATGACTTGTACTCACCCAGATGTTGCATATACTTTGAGTATGTGTAGAAGGTACCAATCAAACCCGGGTGATGCACATTGGTGTGCAGCCAAGAACATCCTGGAGTACTTACGAAGGACTAGGGATGATCTCTTGATATTTGGAGGTGATGATGAGCTGGTCGTCAATGGCTATATTGATGCAAGTTTTCAGACATACGTAAATGATTTCGAATCTCAGTCTGGATATGTCCTCATTCTGAATGAAGGAGCCGTCAGTTGGAAGAGTTCCAAATCCAGACATGTTCTACGGAAGTACCACATGATCAGACACTATGTTGATAGTGGAGATGTGAGGATGTGCAAAGTGCACACAGACGACAACATTGCATATCCTTTTGACCAAGCCCATGTCTAGGCCCAAGCATGACAGTCACACTCGGGCCAAAGGACTCAAGCACATTAGAGAGTTCTTTTGAGACATTGTTTATTTTATGATAAACCTTGTTTATTGTTATCACATACATTTATGCTTGACTTATATATGAGTTTCATATTATTATTTAATCATTGCTTGGGATTAGATAAAGTATCCAAAAAATTTAATAGTTATCAAATGGGCTCATCAAAACTGTTTTGGTGAATGAAACCCCATTAAGTGAACTGAAATTATAAAATTGTTAGAAGTCCATGGTCTAAGTTGTTAACTTGGATACAAATGACTTAATCAAAAGACCATATGTGAGATTGATTGATAACACCAGGTTTCATGTGTTATAGGGACATGGAGATGTCTAATCGATTACATAGATGTGTATACCGATACATATCGGACAGACCAACCATAGGACTCCTCACGGCTTTGTTGCGGAGTTCTAGGATTATTCATGATTAATGAGTTCCTTAGACATGAGTATGATATAGTTATCATTTGACTGATGATATGTCTTTGACGCTGTCAAACGCTGACCATAACAGGCAGTTATAAACGCAGTGATTGGGATTGCCAAAAGTTGAGTGGGAGCTGTAGTCTTACAAGATTGAATATGTCCTCCTATTCCGTGTATACCATGATACATTTGGAAAGGATTGGTGTCTCGGCCACTTGAAGAGTGAGAACTTTGAAAATGCATGACCATGCTCAGATGGATTATTAGTAATCATCTGTACTAACAGTTTGATCTCAAGAGTTCAAGAAACGTATTTGGCGGTAAAGATGAGTTTCATCATATAGTCAAATAAGACACTAAGAGACAAAGGAATTTTAACATTACACACTTGTTTTAAGGACAAGTGGGAGATTGAAGGAATTGTGTCCTTTAATCAAAGGTGCAATTACTGATTATGAAGTGAGACCATTTATGGAGATATTTAATCCGGTGATTTTAGGTAGTCATAGTGCTTTGCTAGAAGCCAACTATGATTTATAGACTATATGTTATAGAGTATGTCATAAAGTCTATTGCTATTATTATCGGGTCCTACGAGGTCACACCCTTAGAGTTTGGACTGGATCAGTTTATTGGGAGACATATTATATAAAGTATATAATATAAAGTTATATAGGATATAACTTGGGAGATAAAGATTGTTAATAATAAAGTGTTATTATTAATAATAAAAGAAATACTTATTTAGGAAATAAGATATCTACACATGGTATTATAAAAGGAGGGCTTTCTAAGAGAAAACCCTAATCCATCTTTTACCCAAGGCAGCCGTACTCCTCCCTTGCTCTCTCCCTCGTTCGCCTTCGTTCCTCGCTCTAGCAACCGAGTCCCAGACGATCCAGATCCAAGCTCGGGTGGACCAAATAGAGGAGTCACACGTAAGGCTCTATTCTCTCCATTCCAACAGATTGAAACACGCATCAAAAGGTATTTGATTCTTCCTATCTATGATCTATTTGGTTTATGCATGAGATCCTTGGTTAGATGTTAGGAAAACGTTTCCTGAAATTCCGCTTTACGCATCTAAAATCTCTATATCTCCTGTGCTTAGTGTCTGAATCTGCCAGGATGTTGTCACCCTAAGAATGAAAAAAGTATTTCAATGTACAATCTCAGAAAGAAGCCCAATCAATAAACTTAACCAAGTGAAAGAAATATAGTCACGTTTAGGTTGCACAATACAATCAAACACACAACTCCCCTTTCAGAAGATTAAGTTGCTACTGCTAATTGTCAATGTATTCCTTGATGAGCCAGAAATGTGGTGAGGTTTATTTAAAAGCTATGTACATTTAAAATCAACATACATTTTCAAGTAGCTGGTTTACTTCCTAGAGTATGTGAACATCAAATAATTTCAAATACATAGACACCTTAGGTCACCAACACCTTTCATATTTACAAATTGTTAAAACTTATAGCTTACCCTTGTCCATCCAGGATTTCGTGTCTGTACTATTTGGGGTTCATTCACCGTATTAGAGAAGATATTAATGACACCAGTACGTCAAGAGGCATGCGAAATCAACAAACTCTTTTTTTTGTTTGATTAGGTAAAAATTAGATTGGAAACCACAAAAGAGCCAATTTCTCAGTCTATAGCATCCTTACGGATGAGAATTATAAATTCTAGACAATCTCGAAAGTCTTCCAATGAACTCTGCTGGACCGTCTTAGCAATGAAGTCGGCCACCACGTTTGTTTCTCGGAAGACATGAAAAATCTGCACTGAAGAAAATAGTTGTAAAACACACAGGATATTAGAAATTAACATTTCAATATCCCATGGACAGTGCCAGATTTGATTAAGAACATTCACAATGGTAAGGTTATCGCATTCAAGTTGAATGTCGGTAATGCCTAATTCATAGGCCTTTACTGGGACATTTCTAGCTGCCAGTATTTTTGTTTTTAAAGGGGTTGATATACCACATTTATTCCCAAAGAGGAAGATTGGTTTATCCGTGTTGTTCCTAAAAATATAGCCAAAGCTAGATTCACTATTAGTTTTGGTGGATCTATCTATATTTATTTTAATAATGTTATCTGGTGATTTTTTCCATTTCTTTATTGGTCGTCTAACATTGCTCATTCTATGTGTTTTTTATTTGTCTTCTGCTAAACAGTCAGGGTTCCAACTCTTTGTCTTATTCCAGTTCTCAATTTGTTTCTTAATATAAATTGATATATCTTTATGAATGTCGAAAATCAACAAACTCTGATTGCTAAGGCTGCATAGATGTTTTTTTTATATATATATGTATTTAAAAAAAGCAAACATTAAAGGTTGCATAGATGTTATGTTCTCCATATGTATATACTGTCAACATGCTGGAGATTTATTTGCCCATATGTCTCTAAGTCATAGAGATTGAATTTCACCTTCAAAACTTATTTCCTATTGTTATCTTCAATATCTAATAATTATTTATTACAATAAAATATAAAATTTATAACTTCGTGTCAAACTTAATTTAAGAAATACAAAATTTATCAGATTCCATATCCATGTGCAAAGCACGGGACCTATGACTAATACTTACAAATAGTAGTTTGTTTAACATGACGGAATAGTAGCTGGTATCCCATTTTAAAAAATAATTTGTAAAAATACCTTATTTTTTTAGTGTTGTATGTATGCCTAAAAAATTAAAAAAATGTCCAAAACAATTGCAAAAATGCCCAAATCGAAAAAACCAAATTATTAAAAAAGATAAATTCATTGATTCATTAATCTTTTTCTTTCAATTTTAAAAACAAAATAATAATTTAAAGCAACTAACATTAAAAAGAAAACAAAAGAAATTATAAAAATATATCATATGACATCTATCTCCTCCCTCTCCAAAACCTATTCTCATCATTGTCTACCACGAAACTTCAAGCTCTCTTTAAACCTACATTGTCATTCTCGACCCAAACTAAGAAAGCTTGGTTTTTTCTCTTCTAAATCGAGCTTCTCTTCATCAGAAAACCGATCTAAAGCAATTGTAAGTCACGAAATCTCCATTTCTTCTCGTGTGAAAACCCTAAAATTCCATTCCATCCTCACGACTTGTCCCGATTTGACCTGAACAACCCCACTTGTTGAACTCGTCTCCAACCAAACTAATTCCATTGCTAGACTGACGTCAACCCATGAATATTACTCTCACGATAAGGTTGAAATAGGATCCTGTCAAGATAAGATTTGAAGTGTGACATTAACAAAACTTACTCATGTATGCTTCTATGGAGATTACAATAGTAGTGTTCGAGAATAATTGATGTAATCAATGGTGAAGGAGGAACAAATTACGTTTTGGCGGTGATCAGAAAAATTGCATGATGAAACAATTAAGCCGACGAGAAGATAATAAAATTGTTTTTTGAAGTTCCATCTTCAATAACCCTTGATAATAGGAGATAGGGAAAAAAATGGTCCTAATAGATAATAATTTTTGTTTTTGTTTCATTAAATATTTTTTTTTCATATCTTTTCTGGATTTTCTCATTTAACAAAATGATTTTCTATTATTTTATTTTAATAAATATCAATTTATTTTTCTAATTTTGTTTTAAACGAAAAGGTAAAAGAAAATAAAATTTATTGCAAATATGCCCAAAAAGGCATGTCTTACCATTTGGTAGATTATGGTGTATTTCTATAAACATATTTTTAGATTAGGTACCCAGGCAAATTAACTTTTTAACATACTACACATATACTTTAACATAATAAATGTAATACTCAAGGTTTTCTCTTTTCATATGTCGAAATTGAGTCCATTTAAATTCTTTTCGGTGTAACTCATTTCATGTGCGATTATTATTTTTTATATTTATCATAAGAATGGGTAAAAGTGCTATTAACCGTATTATATTGTCACGGGTTATAGGTCGGGTTACGAGTCCTTAAGATTGTCTCGTATGATTAAAGGGTTAACCATAAATTGTCTTAGATATTTTGCATCTCAGTATTTACCCTTTTACCCATTCCTAGAATCTCTTTCTCATTTTTACCCCCTAAACTAATTAAACCCTCTTTTTTTCATTTCTCATTTCACTCACCGACAAAACCCACTCCCTAACAACATTGAAACGACAATGAATCCTAACTTTACAAAACACTTTCTTTGGCCCGATATGTAACACCCCGACATATTGTCGGAAATGCCACACTCCAGTGACCTCAGACGTTGCTGTCCGATGTCACCCAAGACTTTAATCGAAACAATTAACTTAAATAAACATATTAAATAACGAAAGGTTAAACATCGAAAGACATTATATAAGTAAAACTCGATCATTTATTAAAAGATCTCTCGTCAAACGAGGAGATGATTTTACAACAGAGTGATAATACAGCGGAAGACTAATAAATTACACAACGGAAGACTTTACGAATAAATCTATTACATGACTAGGTTATAAGAATATATATACATAAAGGTGATAATGGACAACCTTTTTAAAATACTTGAATCTTCAACTGCAATTCTCTTCTTCAACGGTTACTTCAGGACTTCGGGAACCAACCATTGATGTGCCGTATAGGACGGATGTCACCAGCCAACCATGCAAGGAATAAAACCCGGTTGGTTAGTCTAATGAAAGACTATGCAAGGGTGAAAACAGAATGGTCCTAGTGATTGTAACCGTTTACTATCATTGTTCCTCGAATGATAACCGAAGGAACGATATATAACCCGGAATTTTCACAGAATGATTTAAAGTTTAGACATGCACTGGAAAGAATACTCCAAAGGAATTGAGTCTTATGGAAAACGTATGAAGAGAAGACTCTAAAAGATTGAGTCTTATCGGAAAGTATGACAAATGTTTGGGAACGTTATAGTTTCACACAAGCGTTTAAAAAGACTTGACCATTTGGGTTCACGACCAACCTCACCGCGTAATGTGAATTCAGATTTGGAAGGAGGACTTACTCTAATCGAAGTCCGGGCGGTTTCCACGTTGTACTCCTCTCCCAAGGGTATATTAATTATGTGCATAATCGCACTTATCTTGTTTAATTCCAAAACGTATATTCACGTTATAAGCTTTTATCATATAAATATATCATCTCGATACGAGAGATATCTTGGGAGCATATCCCGAAAGTTTGGCACCAGCTGTTGTGCACCTCCCCTATACTCGGATAGGGGATGTTCATGACCAGAGAAGGGTGTTAGGGCTTGGTCATCCTATCCACCACGGTTATAAAGAAACGGCTAGACCTCGCAAGGTACATAGCGTTCCTACGAATACTCGTTCTAGCTACATTTTAAGTTCACACATAAAATCCACACCAATACCATCATAGTAATAACAGATATAATAGCGTTGTTTCTAGCAATATATACAACCTATTATAATATCACATTTTAAATCATATCATTTATAAAATCTATTCCCAAATAAAATCAATGATTCATCCCAATTTAATTAACAATTAAAGCAATTGATAATTAATAGAGACATAAAATGATAAGCAAGAGCGAACCGCCACTTGCCTTGGATTAGACGAACGATTGATGAAGACGGGTTTCTGGGTCCGGAACGGGAACAAAACTCGGATTACAGATTCCTATGGAAATGACCCACAACGAGACCCTAGGTTAGATTCGACATTTAAAATGATACGAATCGAAGAAGGAATGAACCAAATCGAAGGAACGAAAGCCCTGACCGAGACCGACAAGCCCAACGCCACGATCGCGATTGCCCAGGCAATCCGCGATCGCGGTGGGCACTGCCGCAGTCGTCGAGGATGAGTGTCCACGAGTGACAAAGGCAGTGGCCGCGAACACGGCTGACATTGTCACTGCCGCGGTCGCGGTAGTTCATAGCCGCGATCGCGGCTATGAACTCCGGCGACCCAAAAAGACGAAAACTCAACGGCGACGACTCCTTGGGGCTTGATTCGTGAGGGCTTGGACTCCAACCTTCCTTGCACCTCCAATGCAACCCACTACGAGCACCACCACCTCCTTCGAAAGCTCCGACGACTCTACAAGAAAAATTCGACGAGAGCTTGAAGATTCCGGTGACAAGAAAATCGAGAGGGAGAGAGTGAGATCTCAGGTTTGTGTGCTCCAAAACCTTCCCAGATCGTCTCCTTTTATAGCCCAAGGAGGAGAGACAGCCCCGACAAGATCAACGGTGAGAAAAACGATCAACGGTGGGGTGATAATCGAAGCATCGATGGCGTGTTGGAGTTTTCCGCGATCACGGTGGGTTCCGCCGCGGTCGCGGAAATTCAAATTCCCCGCTTCGCTAAGGGGGATTATTCCGCGATTGCGGTGGCTCTGCCGCGGTCACGGAATTCCCTTTTTCGTGCCTAAATGCCCGGGAAAAAGTATGGGCATGGGTTTTAAACCCCGAGTTAAATATATTTGTACCCGAACAAATATCCTAAGTCCCGAAAATACGTCGAATGTAATTTATTCCACTCTGGGAAATCTACAGATATCTAACACGTTACAGAAAAATCCGAACTAATCCGAAAGCGACACGACTACCAAACGAAGGTTGGGAGAATTACTCAAATACCCTTACTAAAAACGAGAGGTATTACATCACTTCCCCCTAAAAAAAAGTTTCGACCCGAAACTTGGCCGAATAACCCAAAAAAAAAACGAGGCGTTACATCACTACCCCCTTAAAAAGGTTTCAACCTCGAAACTAGCATCGCTAAACTAATGGGACCTGTTTCACCATAATCTCACTACGTGATCTTAACTCTCATAATCATTACATCCTTGATCTTGCTCTTGGATAAACAATATGTTTCCTCAACCATACCACTATCTTGCATATCCTACTTCCATGTGCTATCCTTGTACTAACTCGTGACTATGTCCACAAGGTCATAATTATCATAGGATAATTGTCTCCCAAAATCATCGCACTAGTCTCGCTATACCTTAAGCATGAGAATACACGTATATCTCATCCACCTTTCTCTAAACTTCTCACAAAGTATATACCTCATCTTCCTTAAGTCGATATCCTAGAGTAAAAATTGGTTTTTGAAACCTATATCCCAACATCGAACTACTTACTCGATCATGATTCCACTTACAACATACTTCTTGCATTCCTTTCTCTTGCTAGGACAGATATGATCATCCACAAAATTACCATTGCCTTAATCTGATTACCCATTGTAATCTCCAACATAATATCGATGGTATGCCCTATTCCTCCTAAAGACCCTGATGTCCTTCAACAGAAGAATACAACATTTCTCTACTAACTTCCTTTCGACAGTCAGATCTCCAAGTACAAACATAGAATTCTACTATACCTCAACCTCAACTTAGTACTTCCACTTGTCAAATAGACCTTACATACACG
This sequence comes from Rheum nobile, assembly GCA_027886185.1. NCBI lineage: Eukaryota > Viridiplantae > Streptophyta > Magnoliopsida > Caryophyllales > Polygonaceae > Rheum > Rheum nobile. The sequence continues at coordinate 3,987,418 of WOAB01000595.1, read as the reverse complement.
ATTCTCCTATTTCATTGGTTACTTTAATTACATTTGGCCTTTGTGCCATTTCTCAGCTCAAAATCTTTACGCATGTGATCCCACAATTAATCACACCCCAACCTATATCCGATTATCTCAACATAATCTAACAATCCATTCCACAAGATTATACTCTCGTTTTACCTAAACGTGTCATATGATTACCTTAATAGACGTGGTCAACTTTTCCTCAAGTCCAGTCCGTAGACAAAATTCCATCCTCTTAAGTTATCCCGTACTCTAAATCCTTATAATCTAACACAACCTTTATCATCTGAGTTGCAGATCACCATAAATCCTCAAACGACCAGTTGCCCTCATACGATTTATTATCCCAAATCAAGCATCCTTTTGCTTACTGATATATACTATTTATCCAAGATTAACTTAACGCATTCCATTATCCAATCTCTAACTTAAACCTTTAAGGTTCCTCAATTCTATTTACTCAAAATCCCATACTGATGGACGATGCCTTGCCATCAAAATCAAGTACTTCACGTCCTAAATCCTTCAATGGGTACATACATGTAACCTTTGTTACTTTACTCCTTAAACGCACATACAATAATTTCCCATGCTACACCCTTTGGTATCAATATCCTCTGAATAACCTAGTCCTTATTCCATAACCTTAAAATTCTAAATGGGCTTTCTTCCCAAAACAATCGTTTCATAACCTAATTTCCAAAAAAGTGCTATATCATTGGCCTCATAAGCGCCATACTCTCTTAAAATCCACAAATCAAACCTTGTAAATCTCCCGATATCATAACTCCATAATCCTTGAAGGTACACTTCAATGTTTCAGTTCTTTGGCCCGATTAAATTTGGCCCAAGAGCACACTTCCAACTTGTACCTCTAGTTTCCTCAAAATAAGATCGTGAGAAATCAACTAGCACAATTGCAGCCAATCACTTGATTTTCCCCCAAAACGTGACATCAAATCGCATTAATAGACATCGATCACTCTACACCAATCCTTATGTCGTTTCTCTTAAGGAAGCCTCATAACGAACCTCAGATAAATCTTCCAAGACAATATATATGACTTCACACCCTTAGCCTTTCCGAAAGTCTAATCCTCTGGTCCACAATGAACATACTCACTTACAAATTCCATAACCAAAATCCCTTGAGATATTACTCCTATTTTCTTAAGGTATCATCCTTATAAATGATTCATTATCAACCGTATCAGTCACTTCTACCAGAATCCTTTAATAGCTTTATATGATTAACGCTTGCTACCTTATTCCTTAGGCGCATATAGACAATTCTCTCCACTAAATCCTTTAATTTATCGAAATTATCAACATAACCTATCCTTAAACTGTAATCTTTCCATTTAAGTGGCCTCCTTCTAACACAGTAACTTCACAACTTAGTCTTCTCCAAAGAATTGCACCATAAACCTTCTAACTGACAAACTCACACAAAATCCAAATATCAAACCTTACAACCTTACAAGTGTCATAACTCCTTATTTTCTGATCATTCAACCTTCCAATTTCAATCATTTGGTCCACTTAGATTTGGCTCAGCTGCCCTTTTTCTGACTCACATCCCAAAAGTTTGTTTAACTGACTCAAATAACTTATCTCTAACTTAAGATCCTTATACTCCTCACACAATCTATCATCCCAATTAAAGCAACCCCTTTTTGCATTATGGATACTTACCATCTCTCCAAGACTCAATCACATCATTTCCTGATGGGCCTCAAAACAAAACTTCGAACAGATCTTCCAAAATAATACCTTATGACTTTGTATACTTGGCTTTTCAAAAAGCTTTAACCATTGGTCCTACACTGGTCGTACCCACTTATAAATATCATAACCATGACTCTGGACTCTAAAGTCTTACTCAAGGTCGTAATAGAGGACACGAGTTCCCTATGAACTATCCCTCTTATACATTCATTCCCTTCTCAACAATCTATCCACATCAATTCCCACAACATGACCTCATAACTAGGCATTCTGAACTTCACATTAGTCCACCCCTACATACTTTTACTAGAGCAAATGTTCATGGTACCTGTATGAGATTTAGCTCTTAAATCTCATAGAGCATTAACCACACACATTTGTGCCTACACAATTTTTTTTTTTGGTAAAACTCAGCTTACGAGATAGCGCTTGCTAACTCAACGAAGGGAGTAATTAATGTCATACCGTTGTGACATTAATCCAAGAACAAAGAGAGATTCCTAAGAATGGATCTAGCAATTCAGTAATGGAGTCGCCCCTGGTGTTAACCACATAGGGAACGAACACCTCTGCTCCATACGATACCCTTCCTCTATGAGTCCTGACAGCCTTTATCCATACAGGACCTATACTGTTGACAGGCCTAAGGTCGTATGCCTAATCAAAGAAATCCTAATGTACCTACTAAACAGAGTATAGCAAGCAAGTCAGGGTCGAACCCAAGGGAATCAGGTTATCAACTCTTATGTTTCTCAAGTCACCAACTAGGAACTAGGGGGGGTTTGTATGATTTTCGAACAAAAGTAAATAAAGTAAACAAGTAAACAGATTCGCAGACAAAGGTTTTGAATATTATGGGGAAAAGCACCACACCTGACAAAGATCCACACAACAAGAGATATGGTTGATCACTGAATTCTATTAGTCTCAAGTTCTTATCTTTCCTATAGTTGTCCTTATCCCGATCTTAGGTAACTATTAGTTCTACAAGCCCTAATAGTACTTATTACCAAATCAAATCCGAAAACCTTCAAGACTCAATAAAGCAATAGCATTCAACCAAGGATTCAACAAGATACATGCAATAGAAACAACCCGTTACTATAACATGCAATTAACTCTCTCTCATGATAAACACTCACAACCCGCTTATGTAAATCGTGTTTGCTACTAGATATGCCACCCGAACCCGGAATCACAAATCCTAGCGATAAAGAAAATATCAATAGACCTAGGTAGCTACTCTAGATAAATCAACATAAACCCATAAACATTCAAGCACAAGAGAATTAATCCAACTAGATAGGAAATCGAACAAGAGTAGAAAACTCACAACCAATCAATTGAAGGCTTCAAAACATCAAGTGCAACAATGGATGTTTAGTTCTCCATAGGGTTTGTGAGAGAAAAACTATGAAAGGTGGCAAGTAGGGTTGACTCCACCAAGTCTTAGAAAAACTCTTAAATACTAGGGCAAATATTTAGGAATAAAATAAAAGGAAATAACAAACTTGGAAACAAAGTCTCGGAAATAAAATAAAATGGAAATAAAAACTTGGAAAGATCTCTTCAGCGCGTCGTCATCGCGGGGTGCGGTGACACCCACCGCAGGGTGCGGTGGAACTCCAGCGTCCAGCTCTGCTCTCTCTGACCTTCTCACCGCGGGTGCGGAAGTGCCCACCGCTGGGTGCGGTGGCACTCCAGACTCTCGTCCTCCTTTCTGCTTGCTCCACCGCTGGGTGCGGTGGCCTTCGGCGCCGGTGCGGCAAGGCTCCGAACTCCTTTGTCTTCTCTCAATGCTTCTCCTTGCATCCTTCGCACCGCTACTCAACTCTTCTCTTCCATGTGCTTCAGAACTCTGTAAATCTAATGATTTCTTCACTTCTTGGCTTCTCATCCGGATCACAGAGTTAACACCAGAATCTATCTAAAACTCATCTAAATCATGCTAATAACCACTAGATGCGCTATACAATATATCACATATCAAATTCCCCCATACTTAGACCTTACTCGTCCCGAGTAAGCTAAAAAACTAGACTCACTCCTCCAATCATGATCCAAGGTCTCAGGAAGTACGAGAAAACATGACACTAGTGGTTACAACAGATCAACAATACGCTCCAAAACAAGTGATGCAAGACTCATCTAATCCTAGCTCCATCTAGTCACCTTATTGCTCCAAGAATGGCCTACCCGAGTCCTCTTTATGACTCCCCTTCTTATGTCGCCAACGCTAAGATGAAGAATCCTAATAATCTCTCAGTTTTTTTTCTTTCACTCATCTTGCCTAGGCGCCTTTTCAGGTTTTCACCTACCCACTCATTTCATTTTTCTAGATGTTCTCACATGTGCTCACATCACTCCAGTCTATTTTTGCCCCAGCCTAGTGCTGGTCAGACTATCTGCTTTTTGCCTTAGTCGTCCTTTCGGGTTTTCAACTCATCCCAGGATTTTGGTTGCCTTTTTCTCATTTTTTTTTACTAATGCAATGCAATATCAAAAGAACTGTACACAGAACAAGAAAAATGTACATAAAGATAACTAGTGAGTCTACTCCCTCCCCTATACTTGAATTACGCATTGTCCTCAATGTGGAAAATAGAAGACAATCATAATAATGGGGAAAGAAAGAAGAACTCACTGATGTGGTGGTCCGGGCGGGTGTGGGTACTGCCCGAAAAACTGTGTCTGCTGCGCCCCCATCTTCTGGATCCTCTCGTCCTGTAGATCCATCCTCTGAAAAATTTGGGTCTGAAAACCCTCGAAGCGGCCGTCGAATCCCTGTTGCCATTGCTGCTGCTGCAGCGTCATCGCCTCCATCTGTCTATACATCATGTCCTACCAGGGGTCCATGGGCGGTGGTCCCTGTCCTGCAGTAGGTATCTCCTCGTCATCCTCATCATCAGCAGGGGTTGCCTGACTCGAGCTACCCGCAGTAGCTCGCCTCCGTCGAGGCTTGGGAGGGCTGTCCAAGATCTCTGTAGCAACCGACCCCACGGTAGGTGTGAAGGGGTCGGAAGGGATGAAGAAGTCACGAAACTCGGGGCCATAGGGGAGTGCCCTTGGCAGTGCCAGAATGTGGCTCTTGTCGGAATACAAGCACCAAAATGGCTGCTTCTTCACTATCTTCAGCATGTTGCACTTCCTCAGCATATTGACGTCAAAGACACCTAATACTATTGACTCAGCATGTTGCACCTATCAAATTTGATAGGCGTTGTCGTGACACCTAAGCAAAATAATCCTAAACAAACCCAACTAATGTAGTCTAGTAAGCAAGGGTCGAATCCCACAGAGAATCAAATACTATTCCAACGATGTAATTGTATACCAACAAGTAACCAGGGGGTTTCTGATTTAAAAACAAAATAAATAAAATAAATAAATAAAAACAAAGACTTGAAATCAAATTAGGGAAATAGCTCAGCCAAACAAATATCCACACTTCAGATTGATAGATCGATCATTGATTATTCCTAGTCCTCAATACTCATGAAAGTCCTAATCCCTGTTCTGAATTAGTTATCAGTCCAACCAGTCCTGATAACCCTAACTATTAAATAAATCCCTACTAACCTTCAAAATTTAATTCAATAGCAGCAAGAAGTTCAGGAATAGATAGGTACATGCAAGTGTAGCAACCAGTCATACAATTGAATGCAATTAATTCTCTACACAAACTAAGGGATTTAGATTCTCAACCAGTATCCTCCAATCCTTAGTAATATGATCAATAACAATCTCAACATGTTGTATGGAAAAGGGGAACCAATAGCATAATACTAATTTCTCTAGGTTGTCAATCTAGAGGGAACTACTATTAAAATCTATTTGATGTCCTAATCAACAAATCAAGGGGAATCGAAATATGATCAATGAGATTAAGCACGAGAGAGAATTAAAACAATCATAGAAAGAGTAAAGGAATAACCTCACAATCAAATCAATCCAAAGGCTTCAATTGTCTGCCTAAGTAAAAGGGAAAACAACGATGAAAGGTGGCAACTAGGGTTAGAGAATGGATCCCCTCTAAAAGAGTCTTAAACTTAACTTAAATACTAAGGAAATAATAAGGAAATAAAGAAAAGAAAATAACAAACTTGGAAACAAAGTTTCAGAAATAAAATAAAAGGAAATAAGAAATCTCGGAAAATCCTTCAGCGTCTCGTCACCGCGGGGTGCGGTGACACCACCGCGGGGTGCGGTGACACCACCGCGGGGTGCGGTGACACCACCGCGGGGTGTGGTGACACCACCGCGGGGTGCGGTGGTCTTCCAGAATCTCAAGCCTCGCTTCTGTTGTGCTCTCCGCGGGTGCGGCCGTTCCATCGCGGGGTGCGGTGACGGTGTCTTCTTCAGCTTCTGCGACACTTTCGTAAAAATGCCATAACTTTTGATTCCCAATTCGGATTGCGCTCATATTTTGAGGACTTGTAGTAGACTTCAAGATCTAACTCCTCGAATTCTAATCACTCCATTTGGACATCTGAGCAAAGAGAACGAACCAATTGAATTCAGCACACTGTTCTTCTACTCTTCAATGCACTTCAAACCTCTGTAAATCCCATGATTTCTTCACTTCTAGTCTCTAACTCTCAACTCCACAATTGTGCTCTAAATCCATCCAAATGGCACCTCAAACCTGGTAATAACTCCTAGAAATGTACTATAAAATAGTGCCGATCAAATCCCCCATGCTTAAACCTTGCTCGTCCTCGAGTAAGCTAAAGTCAACCTACTCCTCCAATCAATCCCCAAGATTTCAGGAAGCACAGAAAAATCAATCCCTCTAAGAATCACATCTAACAATAAACTCCAGGTACCAACACAATAAGCACAACATAACACAACATAACACAACACATAATCAACACCACACACCAAAGCTACAAGGAAAGCAGAGTACTTCCCCCAAGCTTATCCCAAACACCATAGAGTGAATCAAAATCTAATCCTAATCTCCTATCTATCTTCTTATACCTTCTAGAGTGACCTACCCGAATCCTCCTTATAACTCCTCTTCTTATGCCACCACGCCAGGTAAAATGAGAAATCCTAAAAATCACTCTTCTTCTTTTCACTCATTTTGTCAAGGCGCCCTTTCGGGTTTTCACCAAGCCACTCATTTCATTTTTCGATAGATGGGCTCACAATATGCTCACATCACTCTTGACCAATTATTACCCCAGCCTAATGTTGGTCCAAGCCACCTGCTTATTACCTAAGCCGCCCTTTCGGGTTTTCGACTTATCCCAAGATTTCTATTTTTGCCTTTTTTCAATTTTTTGGCTTTTTTTTTCTTTCATTTTCTCCTCAGCGACGTAGCAAGTATAAAACCCTCCCCCATGCTTAAACTGTAATATCCCTCATTTTATAAGGATATTTTGGAATTTTTCCAACTCCTGTATTACTAGTCGGATTAATTTTAGAGAGTTTCAGACATTCTGTAAATGGTTTGAGCTCTGTAATATTTTTTTTGAGTAATATAAAATACAATTGAAGTATTTTCGGGGTTAATTTGTCGTTCGTGTACAAATATATTTAACCCGGGATTAAGATAACTTAACCCTTAAGTGATCGGATAAGAAGAGCCAAAACGGCCTTGACCGCACCCCGCGGTCAAGACTGCCGCACCCGCAACAAAGGCCAGTATCTGAGGCGGCTTCGTCTTCACGATAAGCTTGGCTGCAACTTGTCCGGGTTGTCAGACATGAGCAGCCCAAGTGGCAACCTTGCCTTGTCCCCTTGTCCCCTTGCTTGTTCCCTCATGGGAAACTCGTTTTTGGACTATAAAAGGGATCAAATCAGAAGGAGGAAGGCCATCTTCATCCTCTCCTCTGTTTCCTCCATTGAAACACCAAGCTTTGAGCTTTGTTGTGAAGGTGTTCGAACCCTTTGAGTGTTGAAGAAGGGTAGCTTTGAAGGTCTAAAGTGTTGGGAGATCGAACCATAATCAAATCAAAAGCAAACGATTTGATTTGGGTAAGTTTCCATTGAAATGCTGTCGCGAGCTCGCCTCTGTCTGTCCACCGCACCCTGCGGCAAGCTCACCGCACCCGCGGTGAGCCTTGTCCGAGTGTGTGTTTTCGCCACTGTGACACCACCGCACCCCGCGGCAAGCTCTCACCGCACCCGCGGCGAGCCTTGTCCGAGTGTGTGTTTTTGGGTGTTGGCTTTGGGCGAGGCTCGATTCCTTGATTATTTTCCAATTCTTTTAAGATTCAATTATGTAGATATTGAATCTAACTTAGGGTCTCGTTATGGGTCGTTCCATTGGGGATTTTTATCCAGGATCTGTCCCAGTTTCAGACTCAGGAAACCGTTGTTCCAAGCTTTGTTCGAGTTCGACTAATCTAAGGCAAGTGGCGGTTCGCTCTTGCTCATCATTCCATACTTCCATTAATTATCAATTGTTTATTGCTAATTAATTTGGGATGATTCATCTGCTTAAGTTGGGAACAGTTTTGATAAATAATTTGATAAAAAGAAGTGATGTTATAATAAGTTGTATATTGCTAGATACAGCGCTATTATGTTCATAATAGTTTTGTTGAGGATTTTAAATGTGAATTTCATATGAAAGATTATAATAGGTTGCATATATTGTTAGTAGCAAGGCTATTTTGATATATATATGTATATAGATTGATAGATCTATGATATTGGCCTTGATGGCTTTGATTTGATGTGATTTATAGTTGTGTTGAACTGTTTAGTTAGCACGAGTATTCGTAGGAACGATGGGCTCTATGTGCGGTCCAGTCGTTTCTTAATAATTATTGGTTAAAGGGCAGCGGAGACCCTGACACCAACGAGATGTGGTTGTGATGTGGATGTTGAGGTTTGGAAACTACGGGGTCCATTCCTTCGATGTGTGTCCCTCATGGCGAAACACATATCTAAAAGCTTATAACGTGATGTGTGTTTTGGAATTAATTCAGATAAGTGCTCTTGATGCACATAATTAATATACCTTGGCGAGTAGTGCAGCTAGGCGATAATGCAGCTAGGAAAACTCATCTTAACTTTTAAATCGCTCGTATGCGATACTGTGATTGTGTGATTATTTATGTTCCCAACATTTGTCATATTTCCGATAAGACTCAATTCATTGGAGTCTTCTTTTGGGAATGATTTCTGTAAGACTCGGTCTTCCAGAATCTTCTCTTAATCATGCCTTTTCATGTATTTCAGTAGAAGTATGAAGGTTGACTAGCGTACTCGGTTATTATTCGAGCGACGATGAGTCTAACCTAATACGACTACTTCGAATCACTCTGCTTTGTGCCCTTGCATGGTCTATTCATTTAGACTAACCAACCGCATTTGTTATCTGCATTGTTGGCTGATGTCATCCGTTCGATTCGGCACATCAGATAAGCTGCGGATCCGAGAAGACTAGATCGACTATGAGGATGGACAATGTTTTTACAAGTTGTTTGTATTACTTATGTTTCGTACTTAAAGACTTCCGCTGTGCTATATTCATATGTTTTAAGACTTCTGCTGTAATAATTCTGATATTGTACTTTGTAGTTTTCGGAATCATGTGGTATTTCCGAGACTTTGTTTTTAATAAAAGTTGTAATATTTGGTATTATAACTGTGGTTTGATGGTTTGTGTCAACTGGAAAAGCCTGGGGTGACTTCGGGATATAATATCCGAGGTCACTGGCAGTAATACTTTCAAGAGGATTTGGGGGTGTTACAGTTGTGGTATCAGAGCTGAAAGGTTTTTTTTCTTACGGGTCGGGTTTAAAATGTTTTACGGGAACAAAACTTTTGTAAACCGAGCACTCGTTTGAAATGTTTTCAAAGGCTCTGAATTTTCAATGAAATTTTTTACCGTCCATAGTCGCGCATTTTCTTAAGTCTGATATGGAAGTTCGCTTCTATGTCTAGAAAGACTAATTCTTTTCTTGTTGTCCCGTAGGATGGGAGCATGCATTTCCCTGATCAGAGTGCTGGAAGATGCCGAGATGGCTCTGCCGTCTCCAGTGAGGCTGAATTTCCCCACTCCCCCGAGATGCTTTGAGGTCGGAGAGCCAAGCGATCCACCCGAGGAAGTGAAGTATATACTTTCGGAGTCGCCGGTGTTAGCATCCGATCAAGCTATGGTTCCAGCGGTAGAGTCTACCAAGGAGCCAAGGGAGAGCACGAAAGGTGAAGTTGCATTGACAAGGTACGCTCAAGGATACTACAACAACGACTTCACAATGGAAATGATCCCAGAGGAAGAGGAAGGGGAGGCGTCAGAGTACCTAGAAGGATACCTTGACGACAACCTTGAGTATGAGTCGGTCCCCGAGTTAGATTCCGAGGGGAATTCAGAGGAAAACCTGGGTGAAGAAGAGATGCTCGAAGTAGTACCAGAAGAGGATCCCGAGGAAGATCCTTTGGAGGACGAGAACTAGGAAGAGCAGGAACAGGAGCCCGATGAGTTAAGGCACTTGTTGGTGGAACCGGAGGATACGGGGATGCAATTCCTCTACCTAAGCCCGCCACCTGAGCCAGTATACCCACCAATGACTGAAGCTGATTGGGAAGCCCTCTATGTCGAGTATGGCATTAGAGAGAGAAATGACCCATAGTCTCTTCCTGTTCAGAGGGAACGAAGGTCGAGTTCTGAATTGCAAGAGATCCTTCGCCAAAGTCAGGAGTTCTCTATTGAAGAGCAACGACTGTTAGACGAGATGGCGGATCTTGCTCAAAGGCAGGCAAGGCCAAGAACTCCAGAGCCAAGGGACGAACCGTGCGTCCCAGGACCGAGTAGGGTCAGGAGTCCGTCACCGGATTCCGACGATAAACCCCGCTCGAAGAAACCGTGTCTAGGGAGTTTGCCTTACATGAAACGTTTTCAAGGTGCCATGTAAAGGGCCGACGTTGACTGTAGTAGTTTCCTTTTGCATATGTTTTGGTGTATATACGGCATAGATCGAAAATCTCCGAGCAATTTTGTTCGAAAGCTCGGGAGATCTCTCTTGTATGATATTAAGACCCTGTTAAAAGTTCATCTATATAAAATTACCAGTTGATCTACTCTGAGTTGACTTTTATTACATTAAGTATTGTGGAGAAATATTAATGTATAAAATATTAGTAACACAGGTGTGGACCGTAAGATAGGTCCACACAACAGTTGGTAAACAAACACACAATTAGAATAGTAAAATTGATTCCCCGGCAATGGCGCCAAATTTGACAGGCCTAAGGTCGTATGCCTAATCAAAGAAATCCTAATGTACCTACTAAACAGAGTATAGCAAGCAAGTCAGGGTCGAACCCAAGGGAATCAGGTTATCAATTCTTATGTTTCTCAAGTCACCAACTAGGAACTAGGGGGGGTTTGTATGATTTTCGAACAAAAGTATATAAAGTAAACAAGTAAACAGATTCGCACACAAAGGTTTTGAATATTATGGTTGATCACTGAATTCTATTAGTCTCAAGTTCTTATCTTTCCTATAGTTGTCCTTATCCTGATCTTAGGTAACTATTAGTTCTACCAGCCCTAATAGTACTTATTACCAAATCAAATCCGAAAACCTTCAAGAATCAATAAAGCAATAGCATTCAACCAATGATTCAACAAGATACATGCAATAGAAACAACCCGTTACTATAACATGCAATTAACTCTCTCTCACGATGAACACTCGCAACCCGCTTATGTAAATCGTGTTTGCTACTATATATGCAACCCGAACCCGGAATCACAAATCCTAGCGATAAGGAAGATATCAATAGACCTAGGTAGCTACTCTAGATAAATCAACATAAACCCATAAACATTCAAGCACAAGAGAATTAATCCAACTAGATAGGAAATCGAACAAGAGTAGAAAACTCACAACCAATCAATTGAAGGCTTCAAAACGTCAAGTGTAACAATGGATGTTTAGTTCTCCATAGGGTTTGTAAGAGAAAAAATATGAAAGGTGGCAACTAGGGTTGACTCCACCAAGTCTTAGAAAAACTCTTAAATACTAGGGCAAATATTTAGGAATAAAATAAAAGGAAATAACAAACTTGGAAACAAAGTCTCGGAAATAAAATAAAATGGAAATAAAAACTCGGAAAGATCTCTTCAGCGCGTCGTCACCGCGGGGTGCGGTGACACCCACCGCGGGGTGCGGTGGAACTCCAGCGTCCAGCTCTGCTCTCTCTGACCTTCTCGCCGCGGGTGCGGCAGTGCCCACCGCTGGGTGCGGTGGCACTCCAGACTCTCGTCCTCCTTTCTGCTTGCTCCACCGCTGGGTGCGGTGGCCTTCGGCGCGGGTGTGGCATGGCTCCGAACTCCTTTGTCTTCTCTCAATGCTTCTCCTTGCATCCTTCGCACCGCTCCTCAACTCTTCTCTTCCATGTGCTTCAGAACTCTGTAAATCCTATGATTTCTTCACTTCTTGGCTTCTCATCCGGATCACAGAGTTAACACCAGAGTCTATCTAAAACTCATCTAAATCATGCTAATAACCACTAGATGCGCTGTACAATATATCGCATATCAAATGTTCCCGGCACTCATGGGGTCTCGTATGAACGGTTTGTAATAATAACGAATTTAGTAATTTCCGAAACAGGGAAATACTTCTTTATTATTCGAAACATTACATAAAGCAACTGATAGAAAGTCGAATAGACGGATTACTAAACTATGGAGACTATCGACACAAGTCGTCGCTCCTTATTCTAAAAACCTTACTAAATACTACCACTTGTACAAAGCTTCCCTCCCATCGGGGTGACGTATCACAAAGAGTCGCTGCTCTTGACCCGAAGATTCCATAGGCGCCTTGCCTTTATCACGAGTAGCAGACTTCCCCAGAACAGATACTTCCGCCCTTGGGTTCTGCCCACTGCCAACTTTTGGGGCCTGACATGCTTGATTTGGCTTTAGGACCTTCTTCCTACAGTACGCCTTCATGTGGCCTTCCCTCACACAATGGTAACATACCCTCTTCTTCTTTTGGCAGTTTAAACTCTTATGCCCAACTTTACCACAGTTGTGGCATAGAATCCCGCCTTCACTCCATCTTGAGCCTTTGGCGGAATCAGACGGAGTCATCTTGATCTTAGTACGACCAGACTTCTCGATCTTGGTGGGCGACACCGGGCGCTTGAACGAGCCAGCCCTACGATTTTGTTGCCCGCTCCTTGCCTTAATCTGTGCCTCCACACTAGCTGTGACTTGAGGTATGGGGGCCGCTTGGACTTGCGGTATCACTTGGGCCATTAGTACCTCGACCATCAGCCCCACTATCTGCCCAATAGTCATCGCATTTAGCACAATCGGGGCAGGAAGTGGAACTCCCATTGTAGCTTGGGGGTCCGCTTGTCCCTGATGAACATCCTATCACAGGATCGGGTCACTGCTACGTGAGTCAGATCCCGCGTCCTACCCTTGTGGAGTAGCACTCATCAAATGAATTCGAGAGTCGTTGCTAGGACTCTCGCTAGCTGCTTGGTTGGTGGATCGGGTGTTCATCATCTGTTGATGAACCATAACGTTAGTTTAGGACTTTTCCAACTTGTACATGACACTGAGTCAAATACGTCATGATCCGAATTATAAGGGTCCAAACTAATAATTTTATATTAGTCTAACTGGCCCACCACCATTAACCGTAGAAACGACCTTCTTATTTGACTTGCTTGGGAAGTGGAAACTCTAGGAGAAACGTCAACCTTGAAATGACATTCTGTCTAAGGAGAAACGATATTCCTAAGAATGGATCTAAGGAATGAGTAACGACTTGAATCTTGCAGAAGTTTGAAAAACCACTTATTTTTGAACCTGATGCTTTCAAACTTCATACAATATACCTTTAAACCTTATAAAATAATTATTTATACAGTTTAGTTTCGCAAACCAGTGATACGATTATCACAAAATCTTTACCAAGACCAAAATCACACTTTTAAAGTTACAATCATAAAGTCAATCTAATCGCTTATAATACGACATTTTATAAATCAATTATAAATAGCTTTTGAAATTCAAAATAGCTAAATCTTTTCTTTTAACTTCCAAGGAGTAAATAAAACTTGTAAATCCAACAGTTAAATCTTCGAAATTCTTTTTAATAGGAAATAGGTTGAAAATAGTTTCGAAAATAGTTTTCAAAAATTCTCAAACCTAACAATAGGCCAAGAATTTTAAAACCATTGCTCTGATACCATAATTGTAACACCCCCGACTTATTGTCGGAAATGCCATACGCCAGTGACCTCAGACGTTGCTGTCCGATGTCACCCAAGGCTTTAATCGGAACAATTAACTTAAATAAACATATTAAATAACAAAAGGTTAAACAGCGGAAGACATTGTATAAGTGAAACTCGACCTTTTATTAAAAGATCTCTCGTCAAACGAGGAGATGATTTTACAACAGAGTGATAATACATCGGAAGACTAATAAATTACACAACGGAAGACTTTACGAATAAATCTATTACATGACTAGGTTATAAGAATATATATATAAAGGTGATAATGGACAACCTTTTTAAAATACTTGAATCTTCAACTGCAAGTCTCTTCTTCAACGGTTACTTTAGGACTTCGGGAACCAACCACTAATGTGCCGTATAGGATGGATGACACCAACCAACCATGCAAGGAATAAAACCCGGTTGGTTAGTCTAATGAAAGACTATGCAAGGGTGAAAACAGAATGGTCCTAGTGATCGTAACCGTTTACTATCATTGTTCCTCGAATGATAACCGAAGGAACGATATATAACCCGGAACTTTCTAGGAATGATTTAAAGTTTAGACATGCACTGGAAAGAATACTCCAAAGGAATTGAGTCTTATGGAAAACGTATGAAGAGAAGACTCTAAAAGATTGAGTCTTATCGGAAAGTATGACAAATGTTTGGAAACGTTATAATTTCACACAAGCGTTTAAAAAGACTTGACCATTTGGGTTCACGACCAACCTCATCGCGTAATGCAACATCAGATTTGGAAGGAGGACTTACTCTAATCGAAGTCTAGGCGGTTTCCACGTTGTACTCCTCGCCCAAGGGTATATTAATTATGTGCATAATCGCATTTATCTTGTTTAATTCCAAAACGTATATTCACGTTATAAGCTTTTATCATATAAATATATCATCTCGATACGAGAGATATCTTGGGAGCATATCCCGAAAGTTTGGCACCAGCTGTTATGTACCTCCCCTATACTCGGATAGGGGATGGTCATGACCAGAAAAGGGTGTTAGGGCTTGGTCATCCTATCCACCACGGTTATAAAGAAACGGCTAGACCTCGCAAGGTACATATCATTCCTACGAATACTCGTTCTAGCTACATTTTAAGTTCACACATAAAATCCACACCAATACCATCATGGTAATAATAGATATAATAGCGTTGTTTCTAGCAATATATACAACCTATTATAATATCACATTTTAAATCATATCATTTATAAAATCTGTTCCCAAACAAAATCAATGATTCATCCCAATTTAATTAACAATTAAAGCAATTGATAATTAATAGAGACATGGAATGATAAGAAAGAGCGAACCGCCACTTGCCTTGGATTAGACGAACGATTGACGAAGACGGGTTTCTGGGTCCGGAACAGGAACAAAACTCGGATTATAGATTCCTACGGAAATGACCCACAACGAGACCCTAGGTTAGATTCGACATTTAAAATGATACGAATCGAAGAAGGAACGAACCAAATCGAAGGAACGAAAGCCCCTTTCGAGACCGACAAGCCCAACGCCACAATCGCGATTGCCCAGGCAATCCACGATCGTGGTGGGCACTGCCGCAATCGTCTTGGATGAGTGTCCGTGAGTGATAAAGGCAGCGGCCGTGAACACGGCTGACATTGTCACTGCCGCGGTCGCGGTAGTTCATAGCCGCGATCGCGGCTAAGAACTCCGGCGACCCAAAAAGACGAAAACTCACCGGCGACGACTCCTTGGGGCTTGATTCGCGAGGGCTTGGACTCCAACCTTCCTTGCACCTCCAATGCAACCCACTACGAGCACCACCACCTCCTTCGAAAGCTCCGACGACTCCATAAGAAAAATCTGGCGAGAGCTTGAAGATTCCGGCGATAAGAAAATCGAGAGGGAGAGAGTGAGATCTCAGGTTTGTGTGCTCCAAAACCTTCCTAGATCGTCTCCTTTTATAGCCCAAGGAGGAGAGGCAGCCCCGACAAGATCAACGGTGAGAAAAACGATCAACAGTGGGGTGATAATCGAAGCATCGATGGCGTGTTAGAGTTTTCCGCGATCGCGGTGGGTTCCGCCGCGGTCGCGGAAATTCAAATTCCCCGCTTCGCTGAGGGGGATTATTCCGCGATCGCGGTGGCTCTGCCGTGGTCGCGGAATTCCCTTTTTCACGCCTAAATGCCCGGGAAAATGTATGGGCATGGGTTTTAAACCCCGAGTTAAATATATTTGTACCCGAACAAATATCCTAAGTCCCGAAAATACGTCGATTGTAATTTATTCCACTCTGGGAAAATTACAGATATCTAACACGTTACAGAAAAATCCAAACTACTCCGAAAGCGACACGACTACTGAACGAAGCTTGGGAGAATTACCCAAATACCCTTACTAAAAACGAGGGGTAGTACATCACTTCCCCCTAAAAAGAAGTTTCGACCCTGAAACTTGGCCGAATTACCCCACAAAAAACGAGGCGTTACACGATACCACTAACCCTAAATTTCTTAGCGGTGCCTCCACAAAATCCCTAATCCTCCATGGCCACCACCCATTACCTCCAACTAGACATGTACAAACACGGGCCTGGACCAAATATCAGACCCGTTTTTACGGGTACGGGCCAGGCCCGTTTGTCGGGCCCGGACTGCTAACCGTACCCGCCCGCAAGTCCGGGCCGGCCCGGCCCAACCCGTATGTCATATAACATATTTTTAACTTTTATTTACTATATTTTTTTAAGTTTTTATTAGGTTATATTTATTTTTTTAATGTATTTTTTTAATATATTTTTATAAAATTAAAAATTTATTCGGGCCACGGGCCAGGCCGAGCGGCCCGTTCGGGCTTGACCCCGTAACCGGGCCCGACCCGCCAGCCCGAACGGGCTGAAACCCTTGTCCAAGCCCGTATTGCTTGGCGGGCGGGCCGACCTGCGTTTTCTCAGGTCTACCTCCAACCTTTCACAACCAATGCTCTCTGTTTCCAACCATATTTTGACCCTTTGTTCAGATCCAACTAGTTGCAAACTAGGACATCCCCCCAAACCCCATTCCCTGCAAATCCCGGATTTTTTGGGCAGGAACCCTTTCTCTCACCAACTCTCCCCGGAGTTTTCGGTTGATTTTTCTATCGGACAGGGGGTGTTTCATGGCATTACTTTGCTGATTCCGTGTCATGAGAAGCTGAATATCAATCCTCTTTTTTTTTACAGGAACTCGGGATCTTCCCCGAGACATCCTTGTTTCATGTTGCTTTGGTTCTAGACTGTTGTGTGGGATAGGTGGCGTAAAAGGTGGCTTTGCCCTTACTGTAGCAGGAAAAAGAAGTATGGGAGGAAGATCTCCGACTGTACCTGCGAGTACTGCTTAGTACTGGAGTGGAAGCTTCCTCTGAGGTAGGGATGTTCAACGGTTTCGGTTTTAGACCGAACCGAACAAACCCAACCTATTTAATTCGGTTCGGTTTTTAAAAAATCACATTTCGGTTTTCAGTTCGGGTTCGGTTAAAACCGATTTAAAAAAATATTTTACTTTTTACCAATAGAAACCCTAACAGTCCTAATTATACCCTGTTCGGTTCGGTTTTCGGTTTTTTTGTTTCTTATTCAGTCCTAAGTATACCTTGTTCGGTTTATTTCGGTTTAGAATCGGTTCAGACCTTTTTCATTGTTCGGTTTGTTCAGTTTTAACCAAAACCGAACCGGTTATATTCGGTTCATTTTCGGTTAAAAAATTGTACAAATTTGGTTTCGGTTTTGTTTGGTTCGGTTCTGGACCGATGAACAACCCTACTCTGAGGTATGACCACTCCTTATCACTATTAGGTCAAACGGCTCGCGTTTTCCCTTCCTGTGACTCCTTCGGTAGTAACAGGTATGTCTTCTTCAGTCACCCCTTTATTTTCTCCAGTCTTTATATATTTGCTCGATCTTGCTTTTTATTTGCACAACTTGAATCCATTAATCTCTCACTCTTCCTCCTCCTATCATCTTGTGTTGTGCTTTCTCTTCAAAATCTCTCTGCGTTTTTTAATCCGATCGAACCATCTTTATCCATTGATATGGATAAAGGTAAGAAAAGTATGAAAGAGGCTCTCTGCTCTGAAACTAAGGAATCTGGCCACTAGACCATCACTTCTCCTTTGAACACTCACAAAACTGTGCCCACTGCTTCCCCTTCTCAAACAAAACACAATCTTGTGTACACTGACACTTCCACATCGCTCACTGACATCAATGCTCAAAAACCAATCATTAACATGAAGACTTTTATTATCCGATTGACAGAGGTGAGGAAAAACATTACCAAGTTGAAGAAGACTTCTCTTATGGGGTATGTCATTGGGGATCCGGTTGATTTCCCTACACTGAAAGCAAAGTTGTAAGATGATTGGAAGTTTGTCAAAGGTTCTTTTGAAATTATTGAGAGGCAAAATCTCTGGTTTGAACTTAGGTTTGTCAATCCGATCGATAAAAAAAGTGTGGGATGGGAGACCTTACCATATTTTGGAAAGCTAATCCTCTTGAAGCCTTGGTGTTCCAAATTCGACCCTTTTACTAAGCCTATTTCTATTGTGGATATGTGAATTTGCATCCCACAGCTCCAAGTGGAATACTGTAGCCATGATGTTCTCAAAACCATTATTGAAATGAACCATATGTGTACTTGATACGTCCCTATCCCCGAATGCCGGCACGAGTGTCGTGAAGGCAAGGATCTAGATCTTGTGCTTAGTCGCGTCCTTGGATTCGAATGCCTGCCGTGGAAACCTTGGCGAAAACCTTGTTGAATTGCACGATGGATTCGAATGGCGTCGGAGTGAACAAGGACTTTAGAGGTTTACCGACACGGGTGAACCTTGGGATGACGGCAACGACGAACCCAGAGACACTGGGAACAGGTTCGATAGTTGCGGCGAGGACGAACCCAGTGACACGGTGTCTGGGCTCGTAGGCGACGGCGAGCGAGTTGGATCTCGCGAAGGGGTTGGATAGGCGAGGGCGTCGGCGATAGTGAACCCGGTGGCACTGGAATGGGTTCGAAAGCGACGGCGAGGATGATGGGTGTGAGGGTGGTGTTGGTGATTCGATGAATCGAAGGATGGGCTCAATGGGTTGAGCGATAGCCGTAGCGTCGGCAGCAGAGGGGATAGGCTTGATTGGATCGAGTAGGTGTCGTAGCATCGGCGCGGAGGAAAGAGGTGTTTGGGTGACTCCGATCTAAGGTTGGAGGCAATGGCTCTCAACAAAACAACTTAGATTCAATGATAGTGTAACCTAGTTACAAAGGCCGAGATGGCCTTAAATAGACAAGCGGCCTTGGATGGGCCGAGACAAATGCAATGGGCTAGCCCACTATGCAATAGTGGGCACACACCCAAAATAGACTTACTAAAAATAGACATACTAAAATTAGAAAGTACTTAAAAGGGAAAGTGTTCAAGATAACAAATAAATACATCAAATAAACCTCTAAGTCCTAAAGTAGCCCAATGCCAGCACTTGGGTCCTTGCGAGGCTTCGGCGACAAAGGCGACGACGAAGACCCTGGGGCGGCGCGCTCGGGCGCGAGTGTGGCGTTGCCCTGGCTTAGGCTTCTTGAGGTCCCTCTAGTGAAGTGCTCGAGCCAGACATGGGAATGCCCGACTGGATGTTGTTTGGGCCTTCAATGGTGGCGAGGAGCCTTAGGGCAGGCATGGCTTTGGGTGCGCCTTGGCTGGCCACTAGGCGCGTGACCAGGGATTGGGTGGCCCTTGCAATGGCCTTGGCACGAGCCCTGGTCACAAGCCCATCACTTCTCAATGACACGCCCTTTTCCTCCTCGGTGGCACTCATGGTGGGTAAGGGGGTGGGTAAGGGCGCATCACCCTCCCCCACTTGGGGGTGAAGCATCCCCACTTCACTCTCATCAAACTCTAAAGCCACGTAGGGAATGAGATCCGCGACGTTGAAGGTGCTATGGACTCCAAAATCAGGGGGCAAGTCAACCTCGTATGCGTTGTCGCCGATGGCTTTGACAACTCGGAAAGGGCCATCTCCATGCGGCGAAAGCTTGGTCTTCCTTCGACTTAGAAAGTGCTCCTTGCACAAGTGCACCCACACCATGTCTCCAGGTGCAAAGGTCACCTTGCGCCTGCCGTGGTTTTGCTGGGCCTCATATTGCACCGTCCTCCTTTCCAATTGCTCTCGGGTTCGCCGATGGAGCTCTTGCACTTGGCCTGCACGCGCGGCCGCGGACACTTGATCACCATCCTTCAGCGGGCGCGACAACATGTCCAAAGGAGTCAGGGGTTCCTTCCATACACCACTTTGAATGATGTGAGCCTTGTAGCCGTGTGCCTGGACATGTTATAAGCAAACTCAACAAACGGAAGTAAGTCCTCCCAACGCCTGGGATTGGCCTTGAGCATGTTTCGGAGGAGGGCTCCTAGGGTCCTATTGGTGACCTCCGTTTGGCCATCCGTTTGAGGGTGATAGCTTGTGGAAAATAGAAGCTTGGTACCTAGCTTCCCCCAAAGTGTCCTCCAAAAGTGTCCAATAAACTTTGAGTCTTTATCACTCACAATGGTCCTAGGCACTCCATGTAATCTAACCACAAACTCAAAGAATAGCTCGGCAATCTCACTTGCACTATGTGTGGTCCTACAAGCAATGAAGTGGGCCATCTTGGAAAACCTATCCACCACCACAAAAATGGAATCTTTGCCTTTCCTAGACTTAGGCAACCCAGTAATGAAATCAACGGACAATTCTTCCTAAGGGCCATGGGGTATAGGTAGGGGTGTGTATAAACCTTGGGGACTCGATCTAGCCTTCCCCCTTTGACAACTCCTACAATATCTCCTAACCTGCGTAGCCATATGGGGCCAAAAGAAGTTCTCTCTCAAGGCAGCTAAAGTCCTAGCAATCCCAAAGTGGCCACGACCATCATGTGCCTCTTGGATGAGGAGGTGCCTAATGGACGAACTAGGGATACACAACCTCCCAGCTTTGTACAAATACCCCTCATCCACAAAATAACTCTCAAACTCACGACTCTTAAGGCATCTCTCATAGATAGGCTTGAAGAAAAAATCAATAAAATACAAGTCTTTAATTAATGAAAATCCAAGCACTTTAGTTTGCAAATGAGTCAAAAGAGTGTACCTCCGAGAGAGAGCGTCGGCCACGACGTTCTCTTTGCCCTTCTTGTGCACTACCACGTATGGAAATGTCTCCATGAACTCCACCCAACTAGAATGGCGCCTGTTGAGTGTAGTTTGGCCCTTGAGGAAGCTAAGCGTCGAGTGATCCGAGTGAATCACAAACTCTCTTGGCCAAAGGTAGTGTTGCCAAGTCTTGATACCCTAATCAATGCATACAATTCTTTATCATAAGTAGGGTAATTTAGAGTCGCACCTGTGAGCTTTTCACTAAAGAAAGCTATTGGCCTCTTTTCTTGGTAAAGAATGTAACACCCCCCAAATATATAACCTTGAAAGGTATTACCGCCAGTGACTTCGGATTCCACATCCGAAGCCACCTCAGGCTTAACCAGTTTATATAAATCATAAAACAACAATTATAATACAAAGTATCATAACTTTTGATTAAAACAAATATCTCAGAATTACATCCAAAATCCCGAAATACATAATCAAGTACATTACAGCGGAAGTCTTTAATACATAACAACGAAAGTCTTTTAAATAAAGGATACAAGTGTCTTAATCACATCGATCACAGCCAAGGATCTCAACGTGATAAAACTCTTCAAAATTCCATTTGCCTTCATAGTCACTTCTAGCCTTCATGGAACAGACGTTATCTGATGTGCCGTATGAGACGGATGACACCATCCAACCATGCATTGGAATATAATCGGTTGGTTAGTCTAATGAAAGACTATGCAAGGGTAAAATAGAAAGGTTCTAAGTAGTCGTATTAGGTTAGACTCATCGCTTCTCGAATAAAAGTCGATGACGATAGTCAACCATCATACTCCTACTGAAATATACGAAGAGGCATGATCAAGAGAAAAGACTCTGAAAGATTGAGTCTTAAGGAAACATATGAAGAGAAGACTCCAACGAATTGAGTCTTATCGAAAAGTATGATAAGTGCTTAAGAACATTATTTTCACACAAGCGTTTTTAAAACTGACTTAGGTGTTTCGGTTCACGACCAACCTCACCGCACAATGTGAATTCAGATTAGAAAGAGAACTTTACTCTGACCAAAGTCTAGATGAGTTTTTCCTAGCTGCACTACTTTCCTAGTTGCACTACTCGCCTGAGGGTATATCAATTATGTGCACTAAGGCACTTATCTTATTTAATTTCAAAATGTACATTTACGTTACAAGCTTTTAAGATCTCTCCACGAGAGATATCGGATCTCCTCAAGAGATATCAAAGGGAATACATCCCAAATGGCGGCACCAGTTGTGTGCACATACCCTGCGTAAGGGTAAGGTCATGATCGAAGATACTAGGGAAAAATTCTCCTAGCACCAGTTATAAAGAAACCACTAAACCTCCTAAGGTACATAGTGTTCCTACGAATACTCGTTCTAACTAAACAGTTAAAACATAAGAGCAATAATTCACAACAAAGCCATCGTGACCAATAACAGATATAATAGCATTGTTTCTAGCAATATATACAACCTATTATAATATCTATATTTAATCAAATATATATATATAATAGCGTTGTTTCTAGCAATATATACAACCTATTATAATATCTCTTTTTAAAATCACATACAGTTATCAAAACTGTTCCCAGACGAAAACAACAATTCATCCCAAATCAATTAACAATTAAACAATTGATAATCAATATAAATATGGAATGATAAGCAAGAGAGAACCGCCACTTGCCTTAGATTTGAACGAAGCTTGAGACGACGGGTTTTTGGGTCCGAAACGGGGAAGAACTCGGATTATAATTTCCTACGGAAACAACCCATAACGAAATCTAAGTTAGATTCGACAATAAATAGTACGAATCTAAAGAAAAACGAACGAAATCGAAGGAACAAAAGTCCCAAACGAAATCACAAAGCCCAAGCCACAACCACTCACGCCCAGGTCCACCGCGGGTGCGGCGAAGCCACAGAGGCAGAAAGGCGACGACGACAACTCATCGGGGAGGACGATGGGGGCTCGACTCGTGGTGGCTCCGACTTCTGAACTCCTTGGACCACTCAAGCACCACCTTGAGAGTACCTCCTCCTTTGAGAGCTCCGGCGACGAACGAAGAACTTCGGCGAAGCTTGCAACTCTGGCGACAATGGCATAAAGAGAGAAAGAGAGAGAGAGAGAGGAATGGCTGGCTCCTCCTCCTAGCCTCCTCCTTTTATAGACCCAGCAAGGAGCTAGCTGGCACCCACCCCCACCGCCTCACCGCTTCAGCCCAGCCCCGACAAGGATTCAGGCGAAGTTCGGCGGTGCAGAGGAGTCATGATGACGGCGCGGGTGCGGTGGGTTTCACCGCGGGGTGCGGTGGCGACCGCGGGGTGCGATGGGTATGACCGTGGGTGCGATCAAGGCAAATTTTCTGCCTTTTTGCCCACTTTTGACCGGGAAGCCCATTTTTGACCGAGAAGAATAATGGGTATGGGTTTTAACCCCGGATTAAATATATTCGTACCCGAACAAATATTCTAAGCTCCAAAAATACGTCGAATGTATTTTATTCCACTCAGAGAATTATTACAGAGATCAAGTATTTAACAGAATATCTGAACTTCTCTGAAAATAATTCGATTACAATACGAGTGTTTGGAAAATTTACCAAAATGCCCTTTACTAAAATGAGGGGTATTACATCTCCTCCCCCTTACAAAAATTTTCGACCCCGAAACTTGGCTGAATAAACCAGAGAAAAGCGAGGCGTTACAACACTACCCCCTTAAAAAGGTTTCGATGCCGAAACTAGGCCGAAAATAGCTCGGGAAAACGTCTAAGCATATCCGCCTCCGTTTTCCAGGTTTCCCAAGTAACTTCTTCAATTCCTGACTTGGACCACAAAATCCGTACCAATGGTACCACCTTGTTCCTTAACTGTTTCTCACGGCGTTCGAGAATACGCACCGGTATCTCCTCGTAGGTACCATTTGTCTGAATCTCGATGTCGTCATAACTCAGCACATGAGACTCATCTGGCACGTACTTCCTCAACAAAGATACATGGAATACGTTGTGCACTGGATGTGCCGATGGAGGCAATGCCAAACGGTACGCTAGAGATCCCACTTTATCAAGGATCTCAAACGGTTCCACATAGCGAGGGTTAAGCTTCCCACGCTTACCAAATTTGAACAAACCTTTGGATGACGACACTCTGACAAACACTTTGTCACCCACCTCAAACTCAACCTTTCTGCGCTTCAGGTCTGAATAAGACTTTTGTCGACTCTGAGCGGTCAGCATCCTCTGTCTTATCAAAGCAATATCCGAGGCAGTCCTTTTGACTAATTCTGGTCCGAGCAGAACCTTGTCGGTATTCTCATCCCAACAAATAGGAGATCTACACCTTCGACCGTACAAAGCCTCGAATGGAGCCATCTTGATGGTAGCATGCCAACTGTTATTGTATGTGAATTCAATCAGACTCAGGCTGTTCTCCCAGCTAGTTGGACGATCGAGTGTACAAGCTCTTAGCATATCTTCCAAGGTCTGGATGGTCCTCTCAGACTGTCCATCTGTCTGAGGATGAAATGCAGTGATGAATCTCAACTCGGTTCTCATGGCCTTATGTAGTTCTTTCCAGAATCTTGACATGAATCGGCCGTCACGATCCGATACAATAGTCTTTGGAGTACCATGCAAACGGATGATCTCGTGTAAAAACACTTCTGATAGCTTCTAGGTTCCCCATGTTGACTTGATATCCACGAAGTGAGCACTCTTCATGAGCCTGCCAATGATTACCCATACAGCATCTTTCTGGCTTTGCGTCTTTGGCAGTCCCATGACGAAATCCATAGCAATATCCTTCCATTTCCATTCTGGTACTGGAAGAGGTAGCAACTCACCACCTGGTCTACGATGTTCTATCTTGACCTTCTGACAAGTCAAACATTTTGCCACAAACTCTGCTACATCCCACTTCATATTGGGCCACCAGAACTTCTTTCTGAGGTCCTTGTACATCTTGCTAGAGCTTGGATGTACAGAATAAGCTGACGAATGGGCCTCCTTCATTATTAATTGGCAAAGACCATCAACGTTAGGCACACAGATCCGATCTTGAAACCAAAGTGATCCATCATCCTGAATCACAAAATCGGGAGCTTTCCCGTCCATCACTTCACTGCTTAGCTTCACCAAGACTACATCATCAACCTGCTTCTCCCTAATTTGATCAAGTAGCATGGCCTGAATCTCTAACATATTCAGATATCCTCTATGTTGATCGTACAAGACTTTAATCTCGCACAACCCTTGGTTCAGCTTGGTCTGGGCAGTAAGTAAAGACACTACAGTCTCGTGCGGTGTTTTCCAGCTCAACGCATCGGCTACTACATTAGCCTTACCCAGATGATACATCAATTCGATGTCGTAGTCCTTGAGTAGCTCTAACCAGCGACGTTGTCTCATATTTAGCTCTTTCTGAGTGAATATATATTTGAGACTCTTGTGATCGGTGAAGACTTGACACCTTACACCATAGACATAGTGTCTCCAAATCTTTAGTGCAAAAACTACAGCTGCTAGTTCCAGATCATGCGTTGGATAGTTTGCCTCGTAAGTCTTCAACTGTCGGGATGCGTATGCAATAACCTTGCCTCTCTGCATCAGCACACATCCCTAACCACTCTTCGAAGCATCACTATAGACTACATAACCATCATTCCCTTCTGGTAGCGCTAACACTGGTGCGGAGGTCAGACATTGCTTCAACTTCTGAAAACTGGCCTCGCACTTGTCATCCCAGACAAACTTCTTATGGATTTTGTGGAGCAGACCGGTCATGGGTAGAGCGATCTTAGAAAATCCCTCCACGAATCGTCTATAATAACCAGCGAGTCCTAGAAAACTGCGCACCTCCTTCACATTCTGAGGCTGCTTCCAATTGGCTATCGCTTCAATCTTCTAGGGATCAACCATAACCCCATTCTCATTGATCACGTGGCCTAAGAAAGCCACTTCTTTTATCCAAAAGTCACACTTAGACAACTTTGCATACAACTGATTTTGTCTAAGGACTGACAAAATAATCCGAAGATGTTCCTCGTGAGCCTCTTTGCTCGGGGAATAGATCAAAATATCGTCGATGAAGACTACTAGGAACTTATCCAAGTATTGGTGGAAACATCGATGCATTAGATCCATGAAGACTGCTGGAGCATTGGTAAGTCCAAATGGCATGACTACGAACTCGTAATGACTATATCTAGTCCGGAACACAGTCCTCGGAATATCCTCCTCACGAATCCTGAGCTGATGGTAACTAGACCTCAGATCGATTTTGGAAAAGACTTTGGCTCCTTGCAGTTGATCCAACAGATCATCAATCCTCGGCAACGGATACTTATTCTTGATCGTGACTTTATTCTACTCACGATAGTCGATACAAAGTCGAAACGATCCATCCTTCTTCTTGACGAACAAGACCGGAGCACCCCAAGGCGATGCACTCGGCCTTATATAACCCTTCTCAAGAAGATCTTTGAGTTGCTTCTTCAACTCTTGCATCTCAGGTGGAGCCATCAGGTACGGTGCCTTAGAAATCGGTGCGGTACCAGGCTCGAGATCAATAGTAAACTCTACGTCACGATGCGGGGGTAAACCAGGAATCTCCTCCGGAAAGACATCCGGAAATTCACAAACAACCGAAAAATCAGGAATTGAAGGTTCATCTTTCTTGGGCTCGTCTAGATAGCACAGGTACCCGACACAACCTTGTCGAAGTAGCTTGAATGCAACCATCGCATTGATAAGCCTGCCGTTATCAGCGTCATTCCGACCCTTAAACTTGCATACATATTGGCCCCCAGATGACACCGTCATAGTCCTTGAGCTGAAATCGATTACCGCCCCATGACGTGTCAGCCAATCCATACCGAGAATAATGTCGTATGGAGCCATGGCTATACAGATCAAATCTGCTTCGAACTTCTTACCCTGGATGGTAACCGGAAATTCTGACAGACGCTTGGTGCCCACTAAATGTTCACCATTAGGAAGATTCACAACGAAAGGTTCACAAACCTCATTGCATACTAAGCCTAACTTACTAATACAACTTTCCGAAATAAAGGAATGGGTAGCACCCGAATCAAATAACATACATATGGAAGTAGAATGAAGGTATAAAGTACCTTGAGCAATTGGAGCATTAGGTCCATTAGCCTCACGCATCTCATAAAGGCGTTGAACCTGACCTCCAGAAGAAGTTGGGGCTTTCCCTGAACATGAATAGGATGTGAGTCTTCGGATGCATTTTGTGGATCACTTCCATTGATGCCGTACTCAGCATAGAGTGTTTCCCAATCAACTGAAGTCAATGGCGAGTACTCTTGCTCAGATGGCGGACTTGGGTAGATAAACTGCATCCCTATGTCCTCACTATCCACCAATAAGCGTTCCAAGCCATCTGACTCGTGGCCCTGTCCCTCAAGGTCTTCCTCGGGGTCCTCCTCTTCTTCAGGATCTTCCTCCTCAGGGTCCTCTTCAGGATCCTCCTCGGGAATCATTTCAATCTTGTAGTCATCGTTGTAATGCCCTCTTGCATACCTTGACCACTCCTCTTCATTCTCCGTGTCCTCCCGTGGCTCCACTATAGGCTCTGCCACTGGAACCTTGGTCCTATCGAACACTAGTACTACTGACTCGGGTAGTACAACCTTCACCTCCTCGGGTGGACTACTCGATTCTCCTACCTCGAAGCATCACAGGGGAACTAGGAACTCAAGTTTCATGGGAGATGGCGGAGCCACCTTGGCTTCATCTGAGTCCCTTCGAAGAGAAAAACATGTACCCATAACCTGCGGGCGACGAGAAAAGAGTTAGTCTTTCTAAATATAGAAGTTTGCTTCCATATCAGACTAAAGAAGGCACGACTAAAACGACAAAAAATTTCTTTGGAAATTCAGAGCCTTCGAAAACATTTCTCGGTTTAAAACGAGTAAATGGTTTATAAATTTCCAACCCGTTTTAAAAACTTTTGGCTCTGATACCAGATCTGTAACACCCCCCAAATATATAACCTTGAAAGGTATTACCGCCAGTGACTTCAGATTCCACATCCGAAGCCACCCCAGGCTTAACCAGTTTTTATAAATCATAAAACAACAGTTATAATACAAAATATCATAACTTTTGATTAAAACAAATATCTCGGAATTACATCTAAAATCCCGAAATACATAATCAAGTACATTACAGCGGAAGTCTTTAATACATAACAACGGAAGTCTTTTAAATAAAGGATACAAGTGTCTTGATCACAGCGATCACCGCCAAGGATCTCAACCTGATAAAACTCTTCAAAATTCCATCTGCCTTCATAGTCGCTTCTAGCCTTCATGGAACATACGTTTATCTGATGTGCCGTATGAGACGGATGACACCAGCCAACCATGCATTGGAATATAATCGGTTGGTTAGTCTAATGAAAGACTATGCAAGGGTAAAACAGAAAGGTTCTAAGTAGTCGTATTAGGTTAGACTCATCGCTTCTCGAATAAAAGTCGATGATGATAGTCAACCATCATACTCCTACTAAAATATACAAAAAGGCATGATCAAGAGAAAAGACTCTGAAAGATTGAGTCTTAAGGAAACATATGAAGAGAAGACTCCAACGAATTGAGTCTTATCAGAAAGTATGACAAGTGCTTGAGAATATTATTTTCACACAAGCGTTTTTAAAACTGATTTAGGTGTTTCGGTTCACGACCAACCTCACCGCACAATGCGAATTCAGATTGGAAAGAGAACTTTACTCTGACCAAAGTCTAGACGAGTTTTTCCTAGCTGTATTACTTTCCTAGCTGCACTACTCGCCTGAGGGTATATTAATTATGTGCACTAAGGCACTTATCTTATTTAATTCCAAAATGTACATTTACGTTACAAGCTTTTAAGATCTCTCCACGAGAGATATCAGATCTCCTCAAGAGATTTCAAAGGGAATACATCCCAAATGGCGGCACCAGCTGTGTGCACATACCCTGCGTAAGGGTAAGGTCATGACCGAAGATACTAGGGCAAAATCCTCCTAGCACCAGTTATAAAGAAACCAATAAACCTCGCAAGGTACATAGTGTTCCTACGAATACTCGTTCTAACTAAACAGTTAAAACATAAGAGCAATAATTCACAACAAAGCCATCGCGGCCAATAACAGATATAATAGCGTTATTTCTAGCAATATATACAACCTATTATAATATCAGTATTTAATCAAATATATATATATATATAATAACGTTGTTTCTAGCAATATATACAGCCTATTATAATATCTCTTTTTAAAATCACATACAGTTATCAAAACTGTTCCCAGACGAAAACAACAATTCATCCCAAATCAATTAACAATTAAACAATTGATAATCAATATAAATATGGAATGATAAGCAAGAGCGAACCGCCACTTGCCTTAGATTTGAACGAAGCTTAACGAATCTTGAGACGACGGGTTTCCGGGTCCGAAACGGGGAAGAACTCGTATTATAATTTCCTACGGAAATGACCCATAACGAAACCTAAGTTAGATTCGATAATAAATAGTACGAATCTAAAGAAAAAATGAACGAAATCGAAGGAACAAAAGTCCCAAACGAAATCACAAAGCCCAAGCCACAACCACTCACGCCTAGGTCCACTGCGGGTGCGGCGGCCCCGTCGCGGGTGCAGCGAAGCCACAGAGGCAGAAAGACGACGGCGACAACTCACCGGGAAGGACGATGGGGGCTCGACTCGTGGTGGCTCCGACTTCTGAACTCCTTGGACCACTCAAGCACCACCTTGAGAGTACCTCCTCCTCCTTTGAGAGCTCCGGCGACGAACGAAGAACTTCGGCGAAGCTTGAAACTCCGACGACAATGGCAGAAAAAGAGAGAGAGAGAGAGAGAGAGAGAGAGAGAGAGAGAGAGAGAGAGAGAGAGAGAGAGAGAGAGAGAGAGAGAGAGAGAGAGAGAGAGAGAGAGAGAGAGAGAGAGAGAGAGAGAGAGAGGAATGGTTGGCTCCTTCTCCTAGCCTCCTCCTTTTATAGACCAAGCAAGGAGCTAGCTGGCACCCACCCCCACCGCCTCACCGCTTCAGCCCAGCCCCGACAAGGATTCAGGCGAAGTTCGGCGGTGCAAAGGAGTCATGATGACGGCGTGGGTGCGGTGGGTATGACCGCGGGTGCGGTGGGTATGACCGCGGGTGCGGTCAAGGCAAATTTTCTGCCTTTTTGCCCACTTTTGACCGGGAAGCCCATTTTTGACCGAGAAGAATAATGGGTATGGGTTTTAACCCCGGGTTAAATATATTCGTACCCGAACAAATATTATAAGCTCCAAAAATACGTCGAATGTATTTTATTCCACTCAGAGAATTATTACAGAGATCAAGTATTTAACAGAATATCTAAACTTCTCTGAAAATAATTCGATTACAATACGAGTGTTTGGAAAATTTACCAAAATGCCCTTTACTAAAATGAGGGGTATTACAAAGAACACCTCCAATGCCCACATTGGAAGCATCACACTCTATCTCAAAATGCTTTGAGAAGTCGGGTAGCTGGAGTAGGGGAGCATGGCACAATATTGCCTTCAATGCCTCGAACGCGGCCTCATTCTTGGGAAGCCAAACCACAATGGCTCCTTTATTGGTCAACTCATGTAGAGGCGTGACAATGGAAGATAAGTCCTTCACAAATCTTCTATAGAAGCCGGCCAACCCAAGGAAGGATCGCACCATGGTTGGGTTGGTAGGCATGGGCCACTCCTTGATGGCCTTGATCTTCTCTTCATCCACACGTAGCCCTTCTTTGGACACAACGAAGCCAAGAAAGTTGGTCATGTCCGAGACAAAAGTGCACTTGCCTAGGTTGGCATAAAGCTTCTCCTTGTGAAGTGTCTCCAACACCTTTCGAAGGTGCTCAACATGATCCTGCAAGCTACGTGAGTATACAAGTATATCATCAAAATAAACAACTATAAAATATCCCAAAAAATCCCTCAAAACATGGTTCATCAAACGCATAAAAGTACTTGGGGGCGTTCGTGAGCCCAAATGGCATAACAAGCCACTCATAAAGACCATATTTGGTCTTGAACGCCGTCTTTCACTCATCCCCTTCCTTCATCCGAATCTGATGGTAGTCACTTCTCAAATCTATCTTCGAGAACAGGGTGGCACCATGGAGCTCGTCGAGCATATCATCAAGGCGGGGGATGGGATGGCGATACTTCACTGTGATTTGGTTGATGGCGCGGCAATCCACACACATCCTCCATGATACATCCTTCTTTGGCACTAAGATCACAAGCACAACACATGGGCTCAAGCTCTCGCGAACGTAGCCTTTGTCGAGCAACTCCTTGACTTGGCTTTGGAGCTCCTTGGTCTCCTCGGGGCCAGCTTTGTAGGCGGCTCTATTGGGCAAAGACGTTCCAGGTACCAAATCAATTTGGTGCTCGATCCCTCTCACAGGCGGAAACCCCTGGGGAAGCTCCTTCGGCAAGACGTCGGCGAACTCAAGCAACAACTCGACCACCGGCGGCGGAAAAGGCTTCTCCTCGGCGCTCTCTGGGCTGGGGGTTAGTACAAGTAAGAAACATGGCCTCTGACCTCTGAGTGCTTGTGTCATGTCACTGGGCCTTGCTAAGAGAAGTCTGTGCTCACAGCGGCCTTGCAAATGGGGCGTCTGAGGCGATCTCGTGGCCAAAGTTGGAGTCAGAGAGGCACCGGGCTCGGAATGCTGGACACTGGGTTTGTAATGACAAGTTCTCAAGCTAGAATCAGTGTTGCATGGCCAGGCCTCACTGGGCCTTGTTTTGCCCTTCTTCGCGGCTGTGGATGCGACACTAGGGCTCGACAGAGAGGCACTGGGCTGGCTCTGGGTGGCACTCGACTTCCTGGTGCCTGTTCCTGAGCCAAACTGAGTGTGGCCAGGATTGGGGTCGAGGCGCGTTGGTGGGCCTTGTGGATGCACCTTGGCCATGGCCTCGACGGCTTCAATGGCCTTATGCCTATCTCTCTCGACCTGGTCCTGCAATATCTCATGTGGAGACATAGGTAAGAGAGTCACGCGCTTCCCGTGGTAGGTAAACACATAGGTGTTTAGATACCCATCGTGGAGCACGCGATGATCGAATTTCCATGTACGCCCAAGCAAGAGATGGGTGGCGTCCATTGCAATCACATCACACAAAATAGAGTCATGATATTGACCAATGGAAAAGGGTATGAGACACTGTCGTGAGACAGTGTTACCTAATTGTGAAGATATCCATTGTAGGCCGTATGGTTGTGGATGTGGGGTGGTCTCTAAGTTGAAGTGCTTCACCACCTTTTCATTAATGATGTTGCAACAACTTCCACCGTCGATGATGACACTAAGAGAGGCTGTCTTGAACAAGCACCTCGTGTGGAAGAGGTTCTCCCTTTGATCCACAAGACTAGCTTCCTTCATCGTGAGGATTCTACGCATCACCAGGCTCAAGGGTGTGCCCGCATGAAGCGTTGTGGGCTCACAAGCATAGCCCTCCTCTTGGTCTTCCTCAAAGCCCTCGTGAATGGCTTCCAAAGTGTCCTTCTCTTCCTCCTCCACAGAATCATAGCCAGCTGCGGCGTGGGAGAAGAGCACCTTCTTTGCATTAGGGCAATCACGCTTGTAATGGCCTCGATCTCCCACCACAATTGAAACACTCTAGGTTACGCGCGCGTTCTGTGCTCGCTGGGGCCTGTCTGGGCGCGGGCGCGCGGCTGGACGTCGAGCTTGGCGTTGAGGCTTTGGCGTTTAGGCCTTGGCTAGGTGCGGAGGATCATGTGGCTTGGGAACGCACATTAGTAGTAGAAGGAAATTGACTAGAGTTAGAGTCATACCTTCTTTGGCCATAAGGCGTGAATGGAGCTTGACGCTTACGCACTTATTGATTGTGCAATTGCATGGCCGTGTGCGTGAGCGTGTTGAGGTCTTTGATTGGAAGGATCTCCATTTGGTCTCAGATGTTGGCATTGAGACCACTCAAAAACTTCATCCTCAATGTTGAAGGATCCATGCTAATGGACGCCTTATAGTACATGTCCTCGAGTTGGGAGAAGAACTCAAGAGGGTTCTTCGAGCCTTGTCGAGCCATGGCAATGTCGAGGCGCATCTGGTTCTTGTAATCTTGTGGCACGTACTTGAGGGTCATCACGTACTTGAGTTGGTGCCACTCAGTGAGAGGCACTTGATTGCGCCTCACTCGATCATCAACAAAGCGATGCCACCAAACCCTAGCGGCTCCCCGGAAGTGGATGGTGGTGACGGCTACATGCTCCTCCTCTGGAATCTTGCAATAGAGCAAGGTATACTCCGTGGCCAGCAACCATTCAAGAAAAACCGCAGGGTTGTATTCACCATAAAAGAAATCGATTTTTACCTTGACTTTGTGGTGATTGAGCCTTGGTGCGGCGGCGGCCTGGGGCACTTGATGCAAGCACGACGCTGGGATGTCCAAGGGAGCACATTGGTGGCCTTGGGCCTGGGTAAATTGAGCATGCCCCAGTTGGTGTCGTCTTGTGCCTCTGTGGCCGCGATCGTCGCCTAACGGAGCATGTTGCTCCATTCCCTGGGCGCGTCGGTGGCGCTGGTGGCCTTGATGAGGCATGACATGGCGAGCATCATAAGGCATGCCATGCCTCCTCTCCATGTCATCGCACCTGTCGTAGCCGGCGTGGGTCATGTTTGCGCCTTGGGTGAGCCTCGGTGGAGGGATCTAATCGACGGGGTAGTCTTGCAACTCCATGGGGTCGCTGAGTGAGGGGTGGAAATTGTCGGGGTTTATCATCCCCGAGTCCTCTATCTCTTCATCATCAAACTCCTTGAACTCGTCTTGGTGGAGAGGGGTGTGTGAGAAGTAGCCATCCGAGCCATAGCGAGGCGTCCTCGCACTTTGGTGGCCCAGGTGGTCCTCCACATTAAATGACACTGGGGTGGGGCCAGTGGGCCTCTGAGTGCCTTCGTGGCCTCTGTTGCGCCGAGCTTGCCGGCGTTGGTGGCTTGTTTTGCGCCCGGAGGTGTGGACGCGGGTGTCGCGAGGCGCTGTGGAGGGCTGGCGGCGTTGTCTGGCCCTATCAGCCTCATACCTGTCATCAAATCTATAAGGCTCAGAAATCATACCTTGGGAGTCATAGGCCTCATCGTCGTCGGTATCGGAGCCCAGTGGCTGGACAGTGGGCACGTATCGCGCCTGGGGCGACACATGGCCTTACCGGCTCTCGATCACGGATTGGATTCGATGTAGGCAGGGATGTTGTTGAGACGTCGAAGGCATTGTGCCCTTGCCTTTGTCTTGACGCATCGTGCTTGGGCCGGTCACGGTGGGGCGAGGCAAGCCCGATGTGTCTGTCTGGGCTAGGGCTTGGGGTACCGACTTCTCACTTTGCAATTGAGCCACGAATCTCCGAAGCTCTTGGATCTCCCTTTGTTCAGTCGAGAGCTCCAAGAGGGAGTCTTGTTGGGGAGGGTTGTCGAGAGGGACAACCTCTTGTTGTTGGATGTCTTGCGGTGGGGGATTGTTGTTGCCATCTCCTTGGCCACTACCACCGGTGGGCGCCGTGAGGCTACCTATCACAATGTGTCCCGACATCGAGAGTAAAAACGAACAAAGACACTAAAACCAAAGAGCAAGCAAGCACTTAACAAGAAATCAAAGTTCACGTAGGTGGGCTAAGGCTTATGGCCGTGAGGATGGCTAAGGCAAGCACAAAGTTAGTGTGATATGTACGCACCAAACCAAGTGAAATCAAATGATTAAGTTATAATCAATTACGCAACAACACAAGCACACAAACCAAACCTTCAAGCGTGAACCTAGATGGTGGAGGGGTGAAGAAGATGAGCCTAGCCGAGAGTGGGGGAAGAAGGTTGCCTTATTTTGGCTTTCCTTTTTTTTTTAATTAAGTCGAGTCTTTTTTTTTTAATTCGACTTTGACTTTTTAAATTTTGAATTTCAAATTCAAATATGATATCTTGTTTGACTTTAGATTGTTTTGGATAAGATGTAACAAACAAAGGAAATCGGCTAAGTAACTAATAGCAAGAAATTACGAGATTTGCGTGATAGGAGAGAGGAAAGATATGCAGATTTGATATGGTCAACAACTTCCAGATTTGGCAAGATATGATTAGCATAAATCACGCAATTAATTACACAAATTAAGCATGCAATTTCGGATAATTAAATGCAAATAAATCACACTAATCTCGGATAGGATCAAGCAAGATTCGGTCAAGGGATTTCCTTGTGCAACCGATTGGACTAGCAAGTTTTGGAAGAAAAAATTTCGAGTAACAATGGCGGAAGCAAGGATGATGGGGAAGAAAAAATTTCGTGAACAAATGACAATCTTGACAAGCGACTTACAAGATCAAAGGCTCTGATGCCAGTTGATGCGTCCCTATCCCTGAATGTCGGCACGAGTGTCGTGAAGGCAAGGATCTAGATCTTGTGCTTAGTCGCATCCTTGGATTCGAATGCTTGTCGTGGAAACCTTGGCGAAAGCCTTGTTGAATTGCACGAATGGCTTCGAATGGCGTCAGAGTGAACATTGACTTTAGAGGTTTACCGACACGGGTGAACCTTGAGACGACGTCGAAACCAGAGACACTGGGAACGGGTTCGATAGCGGCGGCGAGGATGAACCCAGTGACACGGTGTCTGGGCTCGTAGGCGAC
Organism: Rheum nobile; assembly: GCA_027886185.1. NCBI lineage: Eukaryota > Viridiplantae > Streptophyta > Magnoliopsida > Caryophyllales > Polygonaceae > Rheum > Rheum nobile. The sequence goes on along the minus strand of WOAB01000595.1, from coordinate 3,951,600 downwards.
GGCGAGCGAGTTAGATCTCGCGAAGGGGTTGGATAGGCGAGGGTGTCGGCGATAGTGAACCCGATGGCACTAGAGTGGGTTCAAAAGAGACGGCGAGGATGATGGGTGTGAGGGTGGTGTTGGTGATTCGATGGATCGAAGGATGAACTCAATGGGTTGAGCGATAGCCGTAGCGTCGGCAGCGGAGATGATAGGCTCGATTGGATCGAGTAGGTGGCATAGAGTTGGCGGCGGAGGAAGGAGGTGAGAAGGAGAGGTGTTTGGGTGATGCCGATCTAAGGTTGGAGGCAATGGCTCTCAACAAAACAACTTAGATTCAATGATAGCGTAACCTTGTTACAAAGGCTGAGATGGCCTTAAATAGACAAGCGGCCTTGGATGGGCCGAGACAAATGCAACGGGCTAGCCCACTATGCAATAGTGGGCACACACCCGAAATAGACTTACTAAAAATATACATACTAAAATTAGAAAGTACTTAAAAGGGAAAGTGTTCAAAATAACAAAGAAATACATCAAATAAACCTCTAAGTCCTAAAGCAGCCCAATGCCAGCACTTGGGTCCTTGCGAGGCTTCGGCGGCGGCGACAAAGGAGACGACGAAGACCCTGGGGAGGCACGCTCGGGCGCGAGTGTGGCATTGGACTGTCTTAGGCTTCTTGAGGTCCCTCTAGTGAAGTGCTCAAGCCATACATGGGAATGCCCGGCTGGATGTCGTATGGGCCTTCAATGGTGGCGAGGATCCTTAGGGCAGGCGCGGCTTCGGGTGTGCCTTGGCTGGCCACTAGGCGCGTGACCATGGATTAGGTGGCCCTTGCAATGGCCTTGGCACGAGCCCTGGTCACATGCCCATCACTTCTCAATGACATGCCCTCTTCCTCCTCGGTGGCACTCATGGTGGGTAGGGTCGCATCAGTACTCTAATAAGGCTGGATCCTTTCATTGAAAGAAGGCAACGTGTGAGATTTGCCCGACTCTGCATTAATGTAGATGTGAGGGCTATTTACCAAAAAAAAATCATCATTCCTAATGAAGATGAAGAGGCTATGGTATTCCTCATTTGGCTTGAAGAATTTCCAGAGGGGTATGGGAACTCACAACACACCTTTGATGATTGTCCCTTGAGAGTGGTTGAACCCCAGTCTCTTCAACTCAATTTCCAAAAGTTGAGTGTGAACACTCATGCTGAATCCTTTGAGCTGTCAAGCCTGCAACTGAGGCTGCAAAGCCAACCACTGAGGCTGCCAAAACTGACTCTGTTGGAACGACGACGTTCCCTCTAGTTTTGATGATGATAAACTCAAATGCTTTTGATGGTTTTTAGTGTGACTATGAGTTTCAAGAAACGATGAAAAGGAACGATGAAAACCAGTGAAGAGTCAAAACAGAGAAGCAACAGAACACAGAAGATAGAACACGGAACACAGAAGACAGAACACGGAACACATAGCATTTTCAGTGAGAAGAGCATTCGGAAGAAGAGAAGAGTATTCGAAAGAAGAGAAGAACTTACAAGAACGAGACTTTGGTGAGTTGAGTACTTGTTAGGGTTTTGATTGTCTTAGGTGTTATTAGGAACGTTACATTGAGAAGTCTATATATCTAGGAGTAAACTAGATTGAGATAAGACTTGCTTGTTTGTAATTCCAGGATTAATAACATAAGTAGACATTCGAAATCCTACTAGGGAAACCTAGAGGTAGAGGTTTTTCTTAGTCAACTAGTTGGTTGATTAAGTTTTCCTCTCTAAGGAACTGAGTTCGTTACTCTGTTTTTCTGTTGTTATTTTCCGCTGCCCAAGGAACAGTTCTACCGTTCCTTGATCTAACACACACGATTCAACAATTGGTATCAGAGCAGGTTTGTTCTAGATTGTGTGTTACTTACAGATTTTCAGGTAACGATGGCTCCTAGCACTGTCGAAGTCGGTTTGAACTCCTCAAGGCCTCCTCTCTTGCTTGCTAGCCAATATCAACATTGGAAGGCACTCTTCATCAAATGGGTGCAAAGCAACGATTATCCATGCTGGTTGGTGATTTCTCTTGGAGATCTCGAGATTGTTGATCTTGAGAAGAAGAAGAAACTGAAGAAATGGGATCAAGAGGATCTTAAAATCATGGAGAAAAACTGCAAAGCATCCATGTTCATCAACAATGCTCTCAATCAACAAGATGTTCAAAAACTTCAATCTTGTGAGTCCGCCAATGCTAAATGGATCACACTGGAACATATGTATATGGGAAGTAAGGATCTTCGTGAAGTTGATCGTTTCACTGCCAAGAAGGATTTCTACAACTTCAAAATGGATGACAAGGAAGATGTGAGTTCCTACCAAGCCAGATTTGAGAAAATCACAGCAAATCTGACTGTTCACTCAGTCACCGATAAAGAAATCCTTCCTGACAAGAAAATCCTCATAATCATTGATGGGCTTCCTCATCGTCATGCGATGACCAATGCCATTCTAAAGGAGAATCCCAACACTGTCAAACTGACGTTCCATGAGGTCTTTAGCAAGATCCAGAAGTATGACAATGAAGAGAAGGCTGCAAGAAACAAGGATCCCAAAGAAAAGGGAATCGCTTCAATGGTTGGAAAGGCTGTTGACAGGATTGAGAACGACCTCGATGACAATGATGGCTCCGATGATCCTGAGGTAGTGTTGCTAACCAAAGTCATGCGTTCCCTCTACAACAAAGGAAGAAACAGTAGAGGTAGGAACGGTGAGACTCGTGACATCAAGGATATCACATGCTACAACTGCAATGAAAAGGGTCACTACTCTAGTTCATGCCCAAAGCCCAAGAAACCAAGCACACCTTCTGGGAACGATGAGAAGAGAGCTCTCGTTGCTGTATGGGGCAATGATGATGACTCAGATGGTGAAGATCCTGAAGCCTGGAGTGGCAAGATGTGTGCAATGGCCATCAACGACTCCTCTGAGGAACTCGAGGTAAATCCTGAAACGTTCTTGAAATCTCTTGTGAATTATGATAAGAAATCCTTAATTGCTCTCATAAGGGAAATGTATTCTGAAAACTTGAAAACACAAGAGGAACTTGCTAATTCTGAAGATGAGTGTAGTAGTTTAAAAGAAAATCTTTCTAACACTGCTAGTAGCTCAACTGTTCCTTGTTCTTCATGTGATGCTAATCATGAGAAACTTCAGAGATTAAGAAATGAGAAAGTCTCTTTGCTTATGGATGAAGTCTCTAACAATACTGATGCAAGGAGTATAGCTGGTCCAACTAAGCTTGAAGCACAGGTATCCGAGATGAAGTCCTATGTGCACAAGATTCATTCTGTTCTGATGGAATAGAAGGCTGAAGCTGAAAGCGTCAAGTTCGTCAAAGTAAGGTATGGTATTGGCTATATAGGTTCCAACCAAAAGGAAGATGATCCATCTATACTGGAACTACGTGAAGCAAGAGATAGGGAACTTTGAAGATGCTAGAGAGAAGAATCGCAATCATGAGGAACGCATCAAAGTTCTTGAGAGTGGTCTGGATGAAACTCAGTCGTGGTACACTGGACAACCTGCCCACAAGATTTTTCTCAAGCAATCTCAAGGGACGCAACCCAACGTTCCATGTCCTAAACGTACCAAACAACGCAAGAGTATTGTTCCCAACAGAAAGTATGTTCAGATGGAACAGTTCAAGCCGTGTTGGTATTGTGGGGACAACAGACATGTGCAAAGAGACTGTAAAAAGAAAAAGAAGTTCTCTGAAGAGCACACAAAGAGAAGGAACAGTAGGAGTAACAATGTGAACTTGAAGGACTTCTATGATGATTCACATGTGCATAATCATGCTAGATCTAGGAAGAAAACTAATGCTACTGTTAGAACTATTCATATGCAACAATTGCATTATGTGTCTCGACCAGGTAAGGGTAAGCTTGTCTGGGTCGCCAAACCTTAACTCTTTCTATGCAGGTTGAAGTGAGGGGGAACGAGAAGTGGTATATTGACAGCGCTTGTTCATGCCACATGACTGGAAAAGAAGATCAACACACCTCACTTCACAAACACTCAAGAGGGAGTGTTGCTCTTGGAGACAAGAGATGCAGAGAAATCATTGAAACAGGCGAAACAAAACTAAACTTCAGTATCACAGTAAAAGAAGTTAGTTTAGTTCATGAACTTGGTTTTAGTTTGTTGAGTGTTGCACAGCTTTGCGACCAAGGGAACAACAAGACGCCGACTTTGCTGGGCACGTAGTAGATCGCAAAAGCACTTCTGGAATGGAACAGTTCCTTGGGCCCTGTCTCGTTTCATGGGGTTCCAAGAAACAAAACTCTGTGGCCCTCTCCACTGCAGAAGCTGAATACGTCGCCGCGGCAAGCTATTGTGCTCAGGTATTGTGGCTTAAACAACAACTGGAAGACTATGGTATGTCTCTTGGCATCGTTCCTATTATGTGTGATAATACCAGTGCCATCAACATTTCAAAAAATCCAGTTCATCATTCACGTACTAAGCATATTGACATTCGTCATCATTTTCTACGTGATAATGTTGACATGGGCTTTATTAGAATAGAACATTGCAGGACTGAAAATCAAGTGGCAGACATCTTCACCAAAGCACTAGACAAAGGTCCATTCGAGTGTTTTCGATTACTCCTTGGCATGATCTCTCTGAATTGAGGACCTTCACATCCATTATTCCCTCAATGCTTGACTAATTTGTTCCATAATTTTCATGAAGTTCCTTGTTTGCGTGCCTTTCATGACTTGATTTTCATGACTTTAGATTATTCGAATTGCCTTGTATTAGGACTTAAATACTTTGTCTTTTGATTTGTGTTGAATTACTTGATTGCATGCTAACATCTTATTTAAAGACCCAAAACAACCAATTTGATGAATTGAACCCTCATTACAAGCCCACATGATAATTGGTTGTACAGCCTACCTTAGCCGCGATTCAGGTAAACGTTCCATATGATCCTTCTTTATTACACCTTTTACTAGGAATAATTACTTGAGTTGTCTTTCTCCCTACCATATGTTTGGATATACTATATTTTGTGTGAACCCAACATTGAAATATCCAGACTAGCCTCGCAAGCACTCTTGGTCTCAGGGGGAACGAAGACTGTTGCTCAAATTAAGGGGGAACTGATAGCTTTGGAACGTTGAATTTGAATCAGTGGCTGACATAAATTGGGGTGCAGGTGAACGTTGGAACGGCGTCCTGTGAGTGAGATCAACGATGAGAAAATGGAGTGTATGGAACGGTTGTTTGGTTCCGCTGAAGGTGAACTACACACTGAAAGGCTGACTCTGGCTCAGCGCATCGCCTTCCACATCATCTCCAGGGCAGTGGCACCTCGCCAAGAGCGACGCAACACCTTCACCCTGTGCGAATTGTTTCTGCTCGATTGGTTTCTGAGAAGGGAGCAAATTGATCTTCCCCGTGTTATTCTGTATCACATGGATCGATGCAAAGCTAAATCCCACTCTTTGGCCTATCCAGGCCTGGTAAAAATGTTGTTACTACGAGATGAAGCCTATCTCGAACAAAATGAAGTCTCTCTGGGGAGTGAGTTGGATTCTACTACTGTGGATAAGATGAAATTCAAAGGCGATACTAAAGGAACGGGCACTGTTGCTGCTAAGAGAGCAATTGGTGAAGGAACGTCTAAGGGGAGCTCGTTTCAGCCTCAGATTCTTGCTGAGCTCAAGCAATTGAACACCACCATGACATTGCTCTTAGATCACTTTCTGAGCAAAGCTGAAGACTCTATTGAAGACCCTGAGATCTGAGTGCTCTCCGTTCCTCTCCTAGCCCGTCTGACCTTCTGTTCTTGATTTTATATGTTTTTATGTCTTTTCTGTGATTTTTCCTCATCTTTTGATCTTAGTTGTCTATGTCCCTATGCTATGTACTTCACATGAATTTATGAATGAATTATTTTGCTTATGAGTTGCATGTGTAACACCCCCAAATCTTAACCCATTTGGAAATGTATTACCGACAGTGACCTCAATGTTCCTTACCGAGATCACCCAAGGCTTTACCGTTTAAATACAATTATGAGATACAAAGGATACAAAAGCATAATTTTATTCATATTAAAACAGGGGTTTCGGGATTACATCCCAATCCCGAATAGGATAAACACAGAGTTTAAACAAAGTACAGCGGAAGTCTTTTAAATATATTACAAATAAGGATCTTGACCACAATGGTCATCTCCCAAGGATCTCAACCTGATTAAAAGAAATTATTAAAAACATCGAAAAACCACCGTTGACTCCATAGTCCTTCTAGTCTTCTCATCTACACTCTATCTGATGTGCCGAATCGAACGGATGACACTAGCCCACATGCGGAGAACAATGTTCATGGGTTAGTCTAATGAAAGACTATGCAAGGGTACAAAGCAGAGTGGTTCGAAGTAATTGTATTAGGTTAGACTCATCATTTCTCGAATAATAACCGATAACGATAATCAACCTTCATACTTCTACTGAATAACGACAAGAGGTATGCATAAGAGAAGATTCTGGAAGACTAAATATTCACAAAAATCGACTCGAAAGAAGACTCCAAAGGAATTGAGTCTTAAGGAAATATGACAAATCTGAAATGTTTAAAGGATCACACACAAGATTTAAAAACTGACTAGATGTTTCGGTTCGCGACCAACCTCACCGCGTACAGCGAATCCAGATTGGAAAGAGAACGTACTCTGATCAAAGTCAAGACGAGCCTTCCTAGCTGCACTATTTACTTAGCTGCACTACTCGCCAAAGGTATATTAATCTTGTGCACTCGGACACTTTATCTTATTTAATTATAAAAACACGTCACTGAAATATATTAATATTATTAAGCGCGGTAACAAAGCTTAAATCTCAGGGGTGACCATTATGTCGACCCAAACTAAAACAACACACAAACACACACACACGAGGCTTAATATTATTCCGAGAACAACGGAAGTTATTATTACACAGGGTGACCTTACGTTCACCCAGATTATACTGCCACAGTGCTTACACTATAATTTACAGGGTGACAGTTACGTCCACCCCAATTGCACTAGCTAGGTGCTTAATACACAGGGTGACAATTATGTTTACCCAATTGCGCTAGCAAGGCGCTTAAACACTTCAGATCCTTAAAGGTGGATAGGAAGCATAGGTCATGACCCTTAAATTATTATTCGGAAATTAACCCGAGGAGTATTACGATTTAAAGAAACGACAAATCCTTACTTGGATTAGCATTCCTACGAACATTAAGTTATAAAGAAACGACAAATTCTTACTTGGATTAGCATTCCTACGAACACTCGTGCTAACTAAACAGTCTAACAAAGCAATTATTCACATTAAAGCCATCCAGGCAATCAACTTAAACATAGAGATAATAGAAACGGCTAATCCTTACTTGGATTAGTTTTCCTATTAACCCACATGCTATTATAGCATTAAGATTAAATTCACAACAATACATCACGGTAATTATCACATATATGGCGTTGTTCTAACAGATATACAACCTATGATAATGTCATTATTACAGTTTCCAAAACAGTTTATAAAACCATTTCCAGACAAACACAATAATCATTCCAAATTAATTACTCAGATAAACAACTGATAATTAATGTAAATATGGAACGATGAACAAGAGCGAACCGCCACTTGCCTTAATCCGCAGAGTTTGAACGAAGCCTAACGACGACGGGATTCTGGGTTTGACACAGGAACAGATCTGGCACACAGATTCCTTCGGATCGACCCATACAGAAACCTTAAGTTAGATTCGACAATAGCTAGTACGAATCTAAAGAAAGACGAAAGAAATCGAAAGGAACGACGCCCGAAAGACGACCACCAAAGCCGAGGCCAAAATAGGCCAACAGCCTTCTGGCGGCGGGTGCCGCTGTTCATCACGGCGGTCACCGCCACTGTACGGCGGGCGCCGCGATGAACCCGGAAACAAAACGACGAGAGCAAAACTCACCAAATGGCGAACGATTCGACCTCCTTTTGCCTTGCTTTGGATTCTAGACGTCTGAGGGCCTCCAAGGCTTCCTTAAGCAGCTGGAAACAACACCAAAAAGGGGCACCGGCGATCACTTCCAAACTCCGGCGAGGCGCACAACTCCGGCGAGAAGAATTTGAGAGGATTTGAGCTTGTTTTTGATACTCCATCTGATCCCCAAACCTTCCAATTTATAGCCCAAGCTCTAGGAAACACCATGATGGCTACATGGAGACGTGGAGGGGCTAAATCGGCGTCGTCAGATGCTTGCCGGCGACCACAGGGCTACGCCTGCAACTAGGGCGGCGGTCGCCGCTGTCGGCAAGAGGTCGCCGCTTTGACGAGCCTCTTGCGGCGGTCGCTGCTTCTCCGGCGGCGGTCTCCGTTCCTAGCCCTGGTGCCCAGCTAGACGAAGAAGGGACGGCTGCCTCGAGCCACGAACGGCGGTCGCCGCCGTACTTACGGCGGTCGCCGCCAGGTCACCCTCCTCTGATTGGCTTTTGGATGACGTTGGCTTAACCCGGGATAAAATAATTGTACACGAACGAGTATTAACTTCCAAAATACGTCGACTGTATATTATTTCACTTAGAAAAATATTACAGATATTGAGCACATTACAGAATGTCTCAAACTTCCTGAATTAAATCCGATGTACAAAACGGGTGTTCGGGAAAATCCCCAAAATTCCCAAAATAACCTTACAGAAATACGGGGTATCACAGCATGTGTGTCAAGTCTTTCTGTCTCTTGTGGAACTTTTGATGATGCCAAAAGGGGGAAGTATGGAAAATGTGAAACCCAAGGAAGAGTTTATAGTAGAAGCTAGTGTTAAGGGGAACGACAATGCTGCTTGAAGGTAAATTCTCAATGAACTTTCTGAGGGGGAACAATGTTAATTCTTTGAACATAGTATATGTGTGATTAAATGTGAAAATGCTTTTACTTGTCTGTTTTGAACTGTGTATTTTGACTTGCACATTTTGAAGGAGTTTGTCATCACCAAAAAGGGGGAAATTGTTGGAACGACGACGTTCCCTCTAGTTTTGATGATGATAAACTCAAATGCTTTTGATGGTTTTTAGTGTGACTATGAGTTTCAGGAAACGATGAAAAGGAACGATGAAAACCAGTGAAGAGTCAAAACAGAGAAGCAACAGAACATATAAGACAGAACACGGAACACATAAGACAGAACACGGAACACAGAGCATTTTCAGTGAGAAGAGCATTCGGAAGAAGATAAGAGTATTCGAAAGAAGAGAAGAACTTACAAGAATGAGACTTTGGTGAGTTGAGTACTTGTTAGGGTTTTGATTGTCTTAGGTGTTATTAGGAACGTTACATTGAGAAGTCTAGATATCTAGGAGTAAACTAGATTGAGATAAGACTTGCTTGTTTGTAATTCCAGGATTAATAACATAAGTAGACATTCGAAATCCTACTAGGAAAACCTAGAGGTAGAGGTTTTTCTTAGTTAACTAGTTGGTTGATTAAGTTTTCCTCTCTAAGAAACTGAGTTCGTTACTCTGTTTTTCTGTTGTTATTTTCCGCTGCCCAAGAAACAGTTCTACCGTTCCTTGATCTAACACACACGATTCAACAGACTCTACTGAGGAATGGAAAAAAGTGCCTTCTCACAAGAAAAGTAAGTCTTCCACTCCTTCTGTGAACAAAAAACTTTCCCATGTTTCTAAAGCTAGAAAAAAAATCCTTTTTATGTGCTAAATGCTGCTCCTTCTACTGAGAAATCTAACAAGGGCTGCACTCCCACACAAAATACTCCCATTCCTAGTCCCACACCAACAGTGAATGATCTTCCTCCCAACCTCACTCCTCCTTTTGTGTTGCCTCACCCTAATGATGAGCCATCAAAAGTAGGCTTGAGGGCTTCTTCTACTCCAGTTCCTTCACTTGGCAATGATGAGTGTGCTCAGTTATAGGGCAAAAACCTTCAAGATTTTCTGGTTCTTGATGATCTTTTGGATGAAGATGACAACAACACCACAACTAAACCTCACTCTGAGAAATCCACTTTGCTTCCATTCAAGGTTAGTGACAAAGATAAAGGTGATGCTTTTGACTCTAAAATCTGAAGGATACTTCCAACTCTGAATATGCAAAGTGAAAGGAAATGGAGTGTGAGGTCGATACCGCCTTTTGTGCTAAAGGGTATAAAAAAAAACCAAGAACTGATTATGTCTATGTCAACTTACCATGGATTTGTGCCTTTTTGTTGCTATTATGAATCCTACTTTGAAATGCGAATCCGATATACCCCCTTTTGTTGACTGGATGTCACATGAGCATGAAATCCCTGGTAGTTTTTATGTTAATCTTTCCTTTCTAGTTGAATGTTTGTGGGCCCTATGTTAGCCCTGAGAATGACCAAATGAATTATGAATGGATGGTCTTATGGTATCATGTGTGCTATGTTATCTATAAATTTGAATGCTTGCATCCTTATATGATGAATACTAATATGACTTGGCGAAATAACTCTACTACTAAATCCTTTCTTTGTGGTTGTTTCATAAACTCAGACTCTTGGCTTCTAAATTGGACTCTAGTGCTTGTAACAATAACCTTTGGAAATATATTATCTATAGGACTTGGCTTCATTCTATCTGCCTTTTCTGGTCATTTCCTAGTGGTTTTGTTGTGTTTTTGGATGCTTTTTTTATAGACTACCGACTCGGTTTTGAACCAAGATACTTGCTTCAAAGTGGGGACAACCTTGACAAGAGAACATTATCAAAAAAGACTAATGAACTCTCACCCTCAGAATTCCCTTTCCTTTTTCTATTTTCTTTCTTTTCCTTTTCTGTTGTTTTATTTTTTCTGGATTTTCTGTTGGGTTACTAGTTGATGCTATTTTTTTCTTTCTCCGGCAAAATCTTGTCTTTGAGAATGAACAACAACCAAATGCTGTGAAGCTGAATAAATGTGCTCTCTGTGATCATAAATCTTTGAAATGGAAAATTTTAAACAAACATAGATTGTTTGACTTACCAGGGTCGACAATGTATATGGAAAAAACTGCTGAAAGATTGTATGAAAAAATACCCATGTATGAACAACTTAATTTATGTACAGAAATATCCTTACATTGCTCCTCTGGAGACAAACAAATGGAACACTGGTGCCACAATCATTACCCATTTATTTCTGTGTGTAATGATATTATTTCCTTACTTATCCATAAGTTAACCACCTCAACAATGAAAGCCAGAGACCACATAAAGGTTATATCCACAAAATCTTTATATTTGTTTATCAACCAAATCCTTACTGGAACTTGGAAAATTGATGATTCAAGATGTTTTAACATTGATTATTGGACTTTGAGTTGGACATCTTATAATAATACAAATGCACAATCAACTTGTTATAACTGGAACCATATTTATTTGAAACTATATTTATTGAGACCAGATTGTGAATTGATGCATATTTATACAATGAACTATGAATCCAAATCTACATACATGATAGACAAATGTTTATATAAAAAATTAGTTTTTTTTATGAAGATCACAACTTGGAATTGTAGGGATATTGGACGAAAAACCTCTGGATGGATATTGAATCTTTTTGTAAAACTGAAAGAATTCAACTCCTAGCCTTATTTGAAACAAGAACAAGTAGAGAACCAAATGAAAAATTATGGAAAAAGGCAGGCTTTGATAAATGTCATTTTGTCTCGACAGTTGGATTTTCAGGAGGAATTTGCGTAATGTGAAAAACGTATCAACTGACAAACGAACTACTAGAAATAGATAGTACCAACCCTAGATTTATTAGCATTAAATACACAAACCTTTGTACTAATAATAAAATTATGTGATTCTTGCGTATGCACCCCCGTATGAATCTGGAAAACATGAATTCTGGATGTCATTATTTTGTGTATTAAAAATTGTGCCCATCCATGCATTATTATGGGAGATATGAATGAAATCCAAGATCAAAGTAGAAAATTAGGTGGAGTTTCACCACCGATCACAAAATTTACTAGATTAAGAAATTTCAAGAATGAATGCGAATTATTGGAGATACCCATACAAGGAAATACATTAACATGGAGAAAAAATAAAACAAAAATTGATAATATCTATGAAAAACTAGACACGACACTGGTTCATCATCAAATCTTACCATGGTATCCTGATCTTTTTACCAAAAATCATGCTTTCACAAGCTCATATCATTGTCCAATTTCTATTGAACTATTATCCTCTATAACAAACAAAAATCAACCTTTCAAATTTGAAAAAATCTGGATGACAAGAAAGGATTTCAGAAACATAATTAAACAAGCCTGACGTTCAAATTTCCATGGATCCAGATGTATGATCTAGTTTGCAAACCAAAATTACTTAAAAAACAAGCAAAAACGTGGAATAGATGTACTTCCAGAAATGTTTTTAATCAACTAAAACAAATTGAACTGCAACTTTCAAACATCCAAACAAAGATATGTAGTAACCCTAACCATACCCAAATTCAGAAGCAAAATCAACTCATAGGAAAAAGGAACAATTATTACAATTTCATAAAACTTATTGGAACCAAAGAGCTAAAGTCAAACATATCAAATTTAATGACACAAATGCTAGCTATTTCCACAAAATTGCGAGTGATAGAAGAAATAGGAAAATCATAAAGGAAATAAAAACGCAAGAAGGAACAAGCATAATTGGGGAAGAAAACATAAGAAATGAAATTAGAAATGACTTCATTAAAAGATTTAAAAGTGAAGAGACAAATAGTTCTATTCTCTGAGAGAATCTTGAACTCATACAATCTGAAGTCTCAACTGAAGACAATGAGGAACTTACAAGGAATGTATCCAACGATGAGATCAAAAAGGTTATTTTTGATATTGGTTTGGATAAATCGCCTAGACTTGATGGTATGACAACGAAATTTTATCAAAAATATTGGGATATTGTAAGCCCTTCTGTGATCCAAGCAATGAAAAGTTTCTTTCTATCAAGCAAACTACTCAAACAAGTAAACCACACATTTATTTTACTAATACCAAAATGTGATAATCCTAGTTCGACAAATCACTACAGATCCATTAGTCTATCCTCCACAATTTATAAAATTGTTTCCAAGATTCTCACAAATAGAATAATACATCCCTTGAAGGGGGCCTTTGTCACTAAGCGAGCTATTCAAGATAACATTTTAGTAGCTCATGAAATTTTTCACTCCTTCAAATCAAAAAAAGGAACACAAGGATTTATAGCTTTAAAGTTATACATGGAAAAAGAATATGATCGAATTGAATGTAACTTTATTATCAAAATTATGGAAAAGTTTGGCTTTCATGAAAAGTTCATCGCTTGGATCAAGGAATGTATTACTATAGTGTCTTTCTCCGTCTGGTTAATAATGGACCAACATAAATTTTTAACCCATCTAGAGGACTTTGATAGGGGGACACTCTTTCACCTTTCCTTTTTATTCTTGGTTCTGAAATTCTTGCTAGAAAACTACAAAGAGCATCAGATAGACCCCGAAACACAATCAGATTTCAACTTGCAAGACAAGCAACTCCAATACCTTTTTTGGCCTTTGCGGATGATATTATGATATTCTCGAAAGTGAAACAAGAAAACTATACAAAAATAAAGGATATTGCTGATGAGTACTGCAAAATCTCTGGACAAAAAGTTAACTATCACAAATCGGCTTTTCAAGTTACGGAAAAAGTTCCAAATGCACAAAAAACTAGTATCCAAGGAATCCTTACTATCTCTAATTTGGTTTCTCTGGAGAAATATCTGGGATGTCCTATCATTAATGGTAGCCCTTCATCCTTGACCGCCATATATATCGTTTCCTCTGCTTGAAGCCCATTTGTGCCTTAATTGCCATTTATTTGGAAGCTCCACAAAAGCATACCGAGCCTAATTGTTCATCCTACCCATCCGGGGATTAGGATAGGAGGGTTTGAGCCAAGCTTGGGGGAGGATGCATATGTTAGTGGTTGGATGTGATGTTTATATTGTGTCTCCATTCTTTTCCTCAATCTTTCTCTTAAAAAAAAAGAAAAAAAATGGAAGAGGAAGAAGCAAATAAAGAAGAGAATGAGACAATCAAAGTAGAGCAGGGATTTGTTGTATGGGTTTGAAGGAAAAAAATTGGAAGTGAAGGATTCTTCTAAGCTTGGTGTCGCCTTGGAAATTATTTTCCCCGGATTTAGCACCACATGGCCTAAATATATCCATACCTTGATCCTATATCATGGCCCCATTACAACCCTGAAAAGACCTCATGATTTTGTTGTGTGCATGATCCCTAGTAGTGGAGATTAAGAACACTGATGCAAGCCTATGATAGTTTAACATTCAAAGTGGAGAATTGAGCGAAACATAAACCTAGACACATGAGTGGAGTGGCTTATTTCTTTATCTTGGTGAGGATTGGAGTTAAGAAACTATCTACGTTTTTGTCACTGGTTGCAAAGCATGTTATGATAGCACTTGTCTTATGTTTGACCTCTCATGATCATTGCTCGTTTGTCTATTGGATAAAAACAACCTTAGCATATTTTGTGGATTCATTGATTATGTACTTGCCTGAGGACAAGCAATGGTTAAGCTTGGGGGAATTTGATGACATTCATGCATTTATCGTTAGTTGCATTGTTTTCTTTATTATGGAGGTCTACACAAGGAAATGTGTGTTTTTAGGTACTTAGCTGGATTTTTGGAGTTTTCTATAGATGTTGCTGGAACCTTGGATGTCATCTGGAGGCTAACGGGACGAACCGTGAAGAGTTTGGGCCAGATTCGAGCTAAAATAAGAGGATGTGCGTTATGGACTGGATTTCCTTCAAGAGGTCTACACAAGGAAACGTGCATACGGTGATTTCTCGCAATTAGCATGTGTGTTTTTTTGCACGACTGTGCGTTTTCATTCTGCCTGTGCGTTTTTCGTGCGATTTCACACCTATAGGATTTTGGTCGTGCATTTGACCGTGCGTTTTTCGTACAGTCAAGACACGGGCCGTGCGTTTTACCCGGATGACTTTATTTTTATAATATGTATACATACTTTGTTTTAGGTTTTTGGATGAAGCTTTTGCCATTTTCTCTAACTTTTGAGACCTAGTTGTTTGCCTCCTTTGAAGGATTGCAACTTTGGAGATTGTTCTACTGGATTTAAAACTAAGTTTCTCTTTCTCTTTGATCTTGTTTATGATTTTCATCGTTAATATGAATTCTTTGGTTGATCTTGCAATTATGTCTAGCTAATTTCCATATTTCTAGGGTTGGGGTGATCCCAAGTATGCGTAGGTAAACTTGTTTGATATTTGCCTGAATGGAAATCTGAAACTTTGTTGATTCATTCCTCGATGCTTTATGTCCATATTAGCTTATGCAAATTGGATCCTATTAGGGTTTGCAACCGAGAGGTAAAAACGTTAATAGATAGTCATATAGGGTTTGAGACCGAGAGATAATAACTTCTATTGGAATCCTAGGAATTGAACCTGAGATTTTATTATTGCGAGAGCGTTTTAATTTCTCTTGTAAATTAATAACTATCATAGAAACCCTAAGATTAGGTTGGATTCAGCAAGTCACGAGAGTGGATGTTAATTCAGTTTGATCTTAGATTCTAAGTGCCCAAAGGGTCTAGATCTTGATTAGCAAGTCGCGAGAGTGAATGTTAATTGAATCTAGACACATTTACTATCATCCGAGAGGAATTAGTAACTACCTAAGATAGTTACCTTCAATAAAGATAGACTAAATTCAGACATTTATCTAGTTAAGTCTACTGAAGCATAGTTGCGGGGATCCCTTGCCTTGGAAACTTTCCCTCCATCAATTACAATCATCACTTGCATTTGTTTCTCAATTTTCAGTTATTAGTTCAACAAAAAATCCAATCTTTTGGCTTAGCTTAATGGTTTAAGATACAATCGATACTACATAGTCCTCGTGAAAACCATACTTGAAAAGCTATTACTAAACCCATACGCTTATGGGTAGTGAGCGGCCGCGCAGGTGAAGACGGAGACAGAAGGTCGCCGGTGCAAGGCGCGGGTGGAGATGGAGGCAGAAGGTCACCGATGCGAGGCGCGGGTGGAGACGGAGGCATAAGGTTGCCGGTGCGAGCCAGTGAAGGGTAGAAGGCCGCCAACGAGTTGAGTTCGTCGAGGGAGGGCAGAAGCAGTCTTGTGAAGAAGATGAGAGACAAATTGGGTTTTTTTGGGGGTTTTATCGATTTTTTTTAACGGTGGATATTTGGCAAAAAAAAAACGAAATTCGAAGATACCGCGTGGAGTAGTCAAAATTTTGGGACACCTGGCGAATTTTACGGTATTTCAAGGTACGAGGCGGAAAAACTGATAAACTAATTTAACTTTGTATAACCAAACCATGCAGAACAGAGGCCACATTCTTATATAGCTTGCCGCTGGAATTTTAGGGCTTGCTTCTGTTCTCCTCCCGCTCTGCTTCGCCATGAATGCCCCAATTATAGGTGAGAACTCCCACCCCCACCCCCACCCTCACCCCCAATTAGTGTTTAATCTAGGGCTCTTTCCTTACCCTATACTAACTCCCTGTGTTTTCCGTGCCCACAGATCCGTTGCAAGGGGATTTCCCTGAGGTGATAGAGGAGTACCTGGAGCATGGCATTATGAAATGCATTGCCTTCAATCGGCGCGGCACTCTTCTCGCTGGTACGTCTCACCTCTTCCCTTCTTTCGCTTTTCAATTTCTCTCTGATAATAAAAAAAAGCCTGATTTTCTTCTTCAAGTAGAGTTAGGGCTTGTTTTGTGCTTCGATTTTCACACCGTTTCCATCACCCCCATTGTGGAACTCCTGTGCTGCTGTAACTTGGGCAACTCGCATGCCCTGCCATATTCTGAATTTTGATTAATGGCTATCCGTCTGCTTTTCTTGTGTTTAGGGCAACTAAAATGCATAACGAGGTTGCGAAGGCCTTGTATTTAGAATTTAAATCTACTGGATGCTGTTTCTTGAGTTGTGGCCTTATTACTTGCGTTTCAGCTGGATGCTCCGATGGGAGCTGCGTCATCTGGGATTTCGTCACCAGGGGAATCGCCAAAGAGCTTCGGGATGGACGGTGTGTTGCTGCCATCACTAGCGTCTGCTGGTCAAAGGGCGGTCACCGTATCCTCGTGGCTGCTGCAGACAAGACATTGATCCTCTGGGATGTGGTTAGTGGGGAAAAGATAGCGCAGTCGTCATTGGAGAAAACGCCACTGTATGCTCGTCTCCATCCCGGCTCATCTTCTCCATCTATGTGCCTCGCATGCCCTGTCTATTCTGCACCCCTGATTGTTGATCTGAACTCTGGAAGCATGACTGCGCTGCCTGCCTCGGTTTCAGAAGACGGGGTTCCTCTAGCTCCTCCTTCACGCAATAAAGTTTCAGATACTGATGCCCCTTTGACTGCTGCATGCTTCAACAATTGTGGAGATCTCGTGTACTTGGGAAATGCCAAGGGAGAGATTCTTGTAATTGACCACCATGTCATTCAAGTGCGTGCTATAGTTTCTGTTCCAGGTGGTGCAGTTATTAAGAATATCTCCTTCAGTAGGAACGGGCAGTATCTTCTTACAAACTCCAATGACAGGACTATTCGAGTTTATGAGAATCTGCTCCCAGCGAAAGCTGGCCTCAAAGCTCTTGCCGAAATTGAAGAGACGATGGATGAGGTTAGGGGTGTTGAGAAGCTGAAGGCTATTGGATCCAAATGCTTGGTGCTTTTCCGGGAGTTTCAGGATTCTATTACCAAAATCCACTGGAAAGCTCCCTGCTTTAGTGGTGATGGTGAATGGGTAGTTGGGGGCTCAGCCTGCAAAGGGGAGCACAAAATCTACACATGGGACAGGGCTGGCCACCTTGTAAAAATCCTTGAAGGTCCAAAAGAAGCCTTGATTGATTTAGCCTGGCATCCTGTTCATCCGATTGTTGTTTCTGTTTCCCTGACTGGCCTCATATACATTTGGGCCAAAGACTATACAGAAAATTGGAGTGCCTTTGCTCCTGATTTTAAGGAGCTTGAGGAGAATGAAGAATATGTGGAACGAGAAGATGAATTTGATATTGTGCCTGAAACTGAAAAGGTGAGTATTTCTTCCCTTCTTTGTTTTCTGTTAAACCCATTTTCCTTTATCTACTTCTTTCCAAGTGCAATAAGGCCGCTTAGCTCTTGTTGTTACTTATCTTTGGATATTTTTTAGGTAAAAGAGTCCGATGTTAATGAAGACGAGGAGGTTGACATAATGACAGTTGAGAAGGATTCCTCTTTTAGTGATTCAGACATGTCACAGGAAGAACTTCGTTTCTTGCCTGCAGTTCCTTCTCCTGATGAACCTGAACAGCACGAAAAGTATGTGGGTAGTTCCTCAAAGGTACTGGAAAACAATCAATATGGCTCCCCTCTTTCAGCAGAAGTGGGTCAGAATGGGCAAGCAAACCATGCAACAAGCCCCGGTGAAGGTAAAATTCTACAGTCCTGTTGACATGAGTTGCACCTTTATCTATCAATGCATATAGATTTCGTGGTCTATTGCTGGGGTCTTCAGTTGTTATATTTCACAGCTATTACCTCAGACATGTTGCTGAACTTCTCTTTCCTGACAATCTTTCATCATTTGTGATATGATTGCTGTTTTGTACTGATTAAAAGATGAGGATATAAGTATGATCAACTTACTTTTAATGCTTGTTTTATAGTAATAATGAAAATCAATTTGTGCGTAGTTTATAGTCAAGTGCTTTTTCTATAATTATGCATCTTTATATGTAGTCTATGCACTTCTTACACTAATTGTGCACATTCCAAGATGAAAACATGAATTGCTTTTAAATATGCATGTAAGTGCACAAGTAAAAGGGAGAAATCGAAATATTATTGCTATTAGAAATAAAATATAATTTATTACTAATAAAAATAACATCGATCATTTGTCATAATAAAATGATATTAGAGAGAGGTAACTAAGAAAAAATAAAAGTGGAAAGTGAGGTGGGATTCGGAAGGGAGGAAGAGGCGGGCACCACCATTGGAACTTGGGAAGTAAAGAAATGGAGAGACGGAGGGGGAGGAAGATGAGATGGAGGCTGGGGCCCTCTATTTTTCTAATACCAAAATGGTGGGGGAGGGGGATGAGAGACGAGGGGGGAGGGTGGAAGACTGCTCACGCGTGGTTGTTTTCAGCCATTTGATTAAATTGGTCCAATGGATATCACAGCTTCTCATTTTCCACCTTAAAAAGCCTCATTTGATCCACGCTTCAGTATTTTATCCTATTGTGATGCTAGTGTGAAATTAATGAAAAAACATTTCTGCAATTTCTATAGATAAAAGTTATAAGAGGAATATGATTTTGTGTATGACTAACTAACTGGAGCCCAGGTAAGTAGGTATTAACTGCTGCATTTGTGAATGATTATGTAATAATGCAATTCTGTCTTGCTGAGGTTTCTGTTAGATAGTAACTTGGCTGCTCTTAAAATTGATCTTGTCCTAATGGAGGAGTTGTTGTATTCATAGGGATGGATAATGGTACAGTAGATGACATGGCTGCTGCTCATTTAAAAAGAAGAAGGAAGCCTTCGGAGAAGGGGATGGAATTGCAGGCGGAGAAGGTCAAGAAACCTCTAAAGAAGGCAAAACCTGCCGGTAAACCCTTGAAATCCAAAAGTAAACCGACTGATGAGGAAACCAGTGCATCAGTAGATGGAGATGACGGTTCTGATGATTATCAGTAGCGCAGGTTACAACTTGGTACGTTGTCAGTTGGAATCATGTCTGATTGACTATGAATCTATAGCTTAACCAAAATCCACTGCTGGGGCTTCTTCTGTGTATTATACTGTGCTCTTTTGGTCTTACAGTTTTCGCGTTTATGTGATAGTTATCCAGCCGAGAGAGACTGTCTGCTCAATTTGGACAAGGAGAAGTGCAAACGAGTCAGACAGACTGAGCTAGAATTTATTGTACATGAGGATTTAGGGTGTTTGAGATAACATATTTGCATTTGCTTTATATTTATCAAGCCGAGAATCTATTGTAAATGAGGACTTCAGGGTGTTTTGGTAGTCATAACTGAACAATCTGATGAGTGGTGAATCTTTTTGAAGCATTGTTGTGACCTGAAGTTTGCCTCAACCAATCTAATTAAAGCTACGCTGTTCAAGTTTGTCATCAAATGCAAGTAAGTTCTTTTCTTTCTTATTAGAAAAAGAAAGGGACTGCCAAAATATAAGGCTTCCTTCGGAGGAGATGAACCTAGATACTAACTGCCAAGCAACAACTCCAAGACTGATGATGATCAAGACTGTTTGAATTTGATACAAGGGAAACATCACAAAGGGTTCATTCAGGTTTGACCACCAAATACATGGAAGTATATTACAAACAAGGAGGTCGCCATCACCATTGACACATACCCTCTGGTATCATAACACCGCTACCGTTATCATTATTAGCATTCCAGCTATCATCGTTTCAACAAAGGCGGTTTCCCTCCCAAGTCTTCTGGGTTCTGGATACTTCATTATTCAACAGTGGCTGCGCCAGCCCCAGCGTCATTGCTACTTTCTTCAGAAACAGGCTTCTCCACACGAGGATATTGATCCTGACGAATCACAAACATTGATAAGAATGCATGTATGATTATACCAACAGGACAGAATGGGATAGATCAATTTTCATGCTATCTCCATCTAATGGTCTCACGTGATCTCCTACTACCTAGCAAAATTGATCAAGTAATTGTGTACATTAATATTTACAATCTGAAATTGATAGGTCAATGGTAAACGATTTATCAATATGAACAAGTGTTTTCCAGATATAATTAGACCATCAAGAGCCCAGAAATAGAAAGAGCACACCTACAGACGAGCAATTTCAATGAAGGTATACATACATAGGGTTCTCAAACATTTCTAAAATCATTCCAATCGTATTTCACCAACGAGGATGAATATTCATTACCGTGGAAACAGGTATTGTGTCAATAGCAGCCACAACAGAGAGGTCCGAAGGTCTGTGGAACAGCAGATGGGCCACAGACCGATCAATTGGATTAGTATCTGTTTCTATTTCCATAAATCCCGTACACCTGCTCAGATCCACTAGATATGGTTAACACTTAACACTAGGTGGATAAAGCACTACAAATGAAGACAGAACAGAAATTTGATTGCAGAATCTGCTGCAATCAGTAATACCACTCCAAATACATGAAAATTTAAACAAAACCATCTACATATCTGTCAATAGGGACTGTGCTAGTGAAAAAAGTCCAAAATTCACAACTATAGATGCAATACATTAGATGAAGATTTTTAATCAAGTATCGCACAGAGTTACCAAGCATAAAGAGTGCTCTAAGGTTTCAGTAATATCTAACACAAAAAAATATCTCAGATATCTTACGTTTCAAAGTTAACCTGGAATTTGATCTTCTGATAGGCAAAAATATGAAATCATATTAGTTTTTTTGTCTTATGCATGGATATTTTCCTCTCATTTATGAATCTTCCTTTTTTTCCCGGTTGTATTAGGAAGGGACACTTTGCACATTTGGAAGCAGTTACAAATTTGATGGATTCTTCATCTACATTACCGTCTGCCAGTACAAGGGCTTCCTGGAGGCTACATCAAATAATTTCACAAATTTTCTAACTAAAAACCCATCCTAAAGGAATTTCATTGATGCTTGCTAAAGGTTCCAGGTTTCTTTTTCATGTTATATAAGATTAAACAGTCCTATCGATACTACCAATTTTCATCTCTCCTCAAAATATTTGGCTATGAGTAGGACCTTTAAGGCCCTTTATCATTGTTCAAGAAAATGATATAGGAACAACTCTGATGTTAGTAGTTAGCCATCTCAATGGGTCTGTTTGGCACAGGCTAAAACACCTTTTATCTACTTTATGAACATGTTTTTATCTTATGAGTGACCTTATAAGGCTTGGTCTTTTCAGGCCTTGTCAGCTTAAAATACCACATCAGCACATCATGCCAAACAATAACATATGCCATTCTGCAAGTACAATAAAAGATGGGGTTGGGAAGGACGGGAATAGTTCTCTCTCCATCTCCTAAATTAAGTTATTAACCAGGATACTTTTCAGAAGCAAACATATAAGGAAGTTAAAGTTGCTTATTCAGAGAGATATAGTAGTACAACAACACACGGTATATCAAATTAATTAAATTGTTTAGGGTAGGCTTCTGGTTATGAGAACTTATTTCAAAAGTCACTTTTCTGATTAGCACAACAGCCAAGAACCAAGTCCGAGGAAGGGCCTAAAAGTCGGTATATGTCCACCATGCAATAAACTGAGATATATTCGGTAATGTCAAAAGAAAGCTAAACTGCATATATCATGACATGTCAAAACAACATATTCCAACTAGTTGAAAACTAAATTGCAGAAACTATATTTACGTACTTATCAGTGTCATCAGATGCCAAAACTCTACTCTCATCCCCATCCCCTTGGCCACCAGTTGTAAGTTTTGCACATTTGTGTCTTTGTTCAGCACTCTTAGCAAGACGATACAGACTGTCCCGTATACATAACTTTGTCTTCACATCTAACTGAGAATGAAATTTAGTACAACAGTTCAGGCAGGGGTAGAAAAAGAGTAAAAAAAAGCCAGCTATGAGCATCATAAATATAAAATTTTGGTATTCCAAACTCTGCACCAAAAAAGACCCCTTGAGTTGTTACCATTTTTGCTTCCAAACTTAACAATGTGTTGTAAAAGTCCAAAATACACAGAAGAGCACACACAATAGCCCTATGCACACAAGTTTTTCTTCTCTTCATCATTCTGCTGATAATTTAGATTAACGGAACTTGAATACACTTATAATGGAAGTCTTAGTGTTTATACCTTCTCTAAGACATGTTGAAGTTGAAGGAAACTACTTGCTTCTAGTGAAACTTCGTCAACCATAGAACTTAAGGAAGCACTGTCCTGCACATTAGAAGAATCCAGTTCACCTGGAATGCATGGGCCACTTTCAACAACCCCACTATGACCCTCAACTTCACTTTCAAAATTAACAACTTTCTTCTGAACAATAATTGGATCAGAAGAAGCACTCTGAACTGCTAAGCCAGCATGCTCATGGTGAACAGAGAATCCCCCCTGATGAGATTGTGCTTTGTTCTTTGCTCCAGCAACACCAGGGATCTGGAAAGAAACACCATGGCAGCTCTCCCTATGTTTTATCTGGTTAGATGCATCGGAAGATTCATTCTGGAATAGAGATTGGCCACTGTCATCTTCAGATTTGACCGTAAATGGTTTGTTTCTTGTCAGGAGTTGAGGTGATTGTTCATACTCTGTTCTCTGAGAAGAACTACATTGACAGGAACTCCCTATGCGCTGCGTTGGATCTCCCATCTGATTTAGCTTATCAAGATGAATAACAGATTCACCATTTTCCAGGTCATGACCCCTTCTTTTGCCATATATCTGTAGCTTTTTATGGCTTTGTTTTGACATAGACTGTCAAATAATAACAACACAGCCCAGAAATGAATCATTCAGCTAATGCAAATTCCAGAAACTCATTGACCAGGCAATTAAAAGAACACTAGAATATGATAGAAACCACTTAGGGCAAGGATCTCACCCTAAGGACCACTGAGTGTCAGAATCTAACACAGGAATTTGGTGGAGAATCTCCAATTTTGTGATATTCAATTCCAAAATAACTCAGTCTGCTTACAACCAAGACTACTAACAGCTTAAATAGGAAATAAAGCACATAACTAACTCCTAATAATACTAATTCAGTAAATAAACACTAACTGGGTAGTGGAAATATGGAGAAAGTGGGGAAACTAAATCCTAGAAAGTAGCTAGAGGGAAATTAAAGAAATCAACTAAATAGAAACAAATCCTAAAATTAAATAAATAAGAAAATCTGTTCTGCAGGAAGCCAGGAGCGTATCAGAATACAGGGAGGAGATTCATGCTTCTTAACTTTCGTGACTATCAAAATTACACAAAAGAAATACGACCCTGTATGCAAAGCTTATCTACTATAGTGCTGTCTTTCACTCTTGAAGTACATGATCAATATGAATTGTCAAAATTAATTATATTTAATATGAATAATGTCTAGGTTAGATAACCTGTCTCCCTTAGTATTTTATTTCAATCAAAACAAATTAGATGGATGTGGACATCAATGTTTGACTATTGGCATCTCTAGACCTTATCACAGTCACCTAGTTATAATTGGAAGAGCCCTAATGAGCTTCATTACGTTCATTTTCTCTATGTGAAAACACCAGAACTTATTCCAGTAGCACTCTCTTCATTACTTTGTTTTGAAGTTTTTAACATTTATAGAGCAATGAACTTAAAGCCGGGAAAGAGAATATTTAGGCTTTGACTGATGAACAAGCAGCCAGATATCAGAAATAGCATAAAATGCACAGACCTGTTCCCCTGCTTCAATTTGAGTTGTTTCTGATCCATTTTCAAAAGACGAGTTCATGACCACCGCAGTCTTATTAGCGTCCGGTGTCTCAGAGCTTGAATTCCAGCAGACTGTCGCATCTCTTTCGTATGTTTCATCAATGACACAATCAGCATCATTCAACCTCAAAATTTCATCACAATCAGTTGCATCATTAAGAGTATTTGAATCAGGCCCAGGAAATATGAAGTCTGGCTTGAGTGCGTCATTGGATTCTTCAATAGCATGTGAAAATGAAAACCAGCTTAACTCATCTTCATTATCAATGCCCAGACCAAAAGTTGAATCACAGCTCCTGCAAGTCAAGGAAAGATCAAGCACGATCACACTAAAACATGTTTACAGAAAAGAAGAAATATATTTAAAAATTCGGAAGATGGAAAAAAGAAAATATCAAAAGCACTATCTGAGTACCTAAACATCTTGTCAACATCTTCAAAATTCTCTATCTCAGGCCATCCATAATATAGAAGATCACCATTTTCCTTGTCCTGCTGTGCATTATTGAAAAAGGTGAGATCATTTACTGGTTCAGTAACTTGATTTAGCTGATAATGGAAGGAGTTATTTTCCACTTGATTTCCACGAATAGGGTCACCATCACATAACTCTTCACCAACAGAACTAATAGTGTTGGTTCTCAATCTACAGTTAATAGTTACATTGGGTTCAGATGCAGTGCCATATGCCTTTTTGTTAGGACCACTATCACGTGAATCGAGAAAAGCTCCATTGGAAGAGTACGGTCCAGAACCCTTTTCCAGCATTGTTCCTCTGATCTCCTTTATATTAGCACAGCTGCTTCCTTCCTTACTCTGCTTGAGATTTCTGTTTTCATCACGATCTGAAATACTAGTTAATTCACACTGCGGTCTCTTACAATTGTCCTGAACTCCATACCCATCTTGCTGTTCATCACTTCGATAAGGCACTACATGATCATCACTCTCACCAAATTTATCCCACTGTGGATCTTCAATCTGTACAATAAAAAAACTCACTCTTAAAAACACAGACTTACAGGAGATAATATTAGATTTGCTAACTACATGTGCATGAAAGGACAGAAGTTGGGAGGAAATAAAAGAACCGGAATATAGAAACTATTTCAAACTATGAAATGGACTAACTTTACATACTAGAATACAAGTACACAATCAGACAAACCACATTCAAGTATAAGATCAAGGAGTACAACAATCAGATAGGAAAAAATCAAGAAATAACTTGCAAACTAACAGACATCTGCTGAGATGCTGATCAGGTGCAGTTCTCAACCTATGGTCACATAACGGACAACTGCGGCCAGATCAACAACGCTGATCGCAGCAGACTATAGGAGTACATTAGTAATCAAGAGATAACCTAAAGAGCATACTATGTCACTTTATCACTTGACATGACTACAAGATCACAATGCTAGAGCTGGAATAGAAGCCTGATCAATATGATGAAATTTCAACATTTCCCACACTAAGCAACAATCAAATCTAGCACATTCTGCTAACGAACTTAGTGGGAAGACTGGCTAATATGTAAACAAGATTATTATACAATAGCAAAAAAAAGGTATACACCAGCAAATTAGTACATGCTAATGTACACTTATCATCAGTACACCAAAACATAACAACTAGTTCACTCTCACTTGGACTAATAGATTCCACTGTGTCTTGACACCACTCGAGGTTAAATTGCATCTTCCATCCTTTTTCCTCACTGTTAGATCCCATACCCTGGACAGAAAGTCGTATTACTCACCGTATTACTCAGTTTTACTTCTCCATACTCCTCCCCATTCTTTTAGTCTCATATTCCCTCTCACACTTCCCTGTTCTCCTATTTACCACCCTGCCAATTTTTCTCTAGCATTTGGTTCATAGAATCTAAGTATGGACACAAAAATTCTATATGTTTTTTCACATACCACTATAAAACAACTATAACGCTTCAAGTGTCAATCAAGTTGTTATATGTTTTTTCTCTATAAAACTAGCAACATAAACGTTCACAGATTTACATTCACTAAATAAAGCTTGAAGGATATTCCTCTTGCCTTTTCCTTCTCTTGAGCTGGGGAGGAGAGACAAAAAAATATTATACTTTCCTGAAAGGGAACTCATTAACTTCATTTTAAAACGAAAAAACTAAAATTAAAGATAAAATAAAATAATAGAATCACAAGAACGGTCAGCATAATGCCAAGCATCTTGCAGAAAAAAAAAGTCTCATTAAGAGCAGCCAGTTTTAGAGATGCATAGTGATGGAAAGCATGAATGCAGCCAGTATTCAAATCACTGAACTTGATTAAGCTTCTTGCTCTTCATGGAAGTATGAAGAAAACCAAATCACCACTGCTGATTAGCAATCCTACCAGTAAAACATGATGCAAGCAAATAAAATGGCAGGTCTAAGGAATTGACTACATCCATGAACTCTTCATGATCAGATCCCTATATTCAGCCCATGCTGAAGAGAAGAACAGTAAACCCAGTCACATTTGCAAGCTTGCATGTTTGAGATCTTCCATATACAGTTTATACACTCACCAAAATTAACGAAAGCAGCCAGAACTAACAGCATATTCAGAAATAGCAAGCCTCCAAGCTGACTACACTTGATTAACGTTTCGAACCCACAAAAAAAATCATCTTGGCCAACGTGAACGAAAAGATCATAGTTCTATGTCTTAAATTTTGAGACAAACATATTAACAACTTCCATGTTAACAAACGGTACCAACAGAACAAATTTGTAGATTACTGAACAGAATATAGACCCGGCGCCATGTAACTACCCATGTCTTAAATATCTACAAGACAAAACTTAGTGATATAAGTAGAAGATAGGCTGATTTTACAATGACAAGGGGAAAAAGAGAGGGAAAATGAAAGTACTTTAACCCATAAAATCCCTCCACCATACAATGTTTATTAATTTTGAAGTTAGCAATAAGATGGCTAGTGAGTAGTAAAAATGGTAAGTCCCTTGAGTTAGGAACTATCATGATCCACGATGCAAAGAGACATAAGCTGTTAAATATATAGTATAATTCCTTATCTTGTCTAATGTCATTGCTTACAAAGTACATGGAAACAGGCTGGGATTTACTGAGTTGCCAATTGATTCATAATGGATTATGGGAGAAGAGGATAGCAAGGAAACTGATATGGGGCTCATAATTCTTAGACAGCTTCCATAAGCCTCTGTTTCACCAAAAAAAGAGTCAAAAATCCAAACCAAATAATTCTTAGATTAAAGCACCAAACAGAAATCCTTGTGGTCAATAATAGTTTATTTCCTATACAAACCTGAATGAATTGTTGGAAATATGTATGAACGACCATACACTAATAAAATGTGATGGACTTCAAAGCCAAAGAGAATACTATTACTTAGAATGAAGAGGTTGCCTACTCCATAACACGAGTTCATTGTTGTTCACAATAGAAGACACAATTAAGTCCCAAAAGGAAACTCATTTACATGTGCTCTCAACTGAAGTAACTTTATAGAAACCTCAAGACCTTTTCTCTACCTAGTATTCTAACAATGCTAAAAACCCTAGAAGGTTTTAAGACCATTTACAATAATTTTTATCAGATTATTATTAGGTTTTAAATAACATAAAATGTTTCCTAACCCTATTATGAATAGATTGACTCGTAGATTTTTTTCATCGTTTACGCCCATTTTAGCGGAAAGCGAATTATCTTTGTTCCCATATTAACAAATGAGATTAAAGTTGAACGACATTAAAAGAAAAATAGTTTGAAACTATATACGGCTAACATCACAGTCATTTACCTATTTTTTTAAGTAGGATATTCCAGAGCAGAGTTCCTGCAACTGATATGAGAGCTGCAGAGAACAAGGTTATTCACTTGCCTCAATATGAGGGCACTTGTTGACCAAATCCAGTGTAAACATTTAACCCTAAGACAGTTGTTCAGCAGCCAAGAGAAATGACAGAATGTTCTATATATGGTTTTTAAATGTTTAATATACAGCCCATTGTCTGCTAAAAACAACTAGTGCTAGAAATCGGTCAAAAAATATATCATGTGGCTTAGGCTACACTGTGAAATTGAATCATACTATTCCTGAGGCAATTGAAAATATTCTTCCAAATAAAAATGACACAAAATTACCATCCATGTGAACACATACTCAGCAAGACAACAAGATCAGAGGGGTTGATGGAAATGGAAAAAAATATCATACCTCATACAAAAATGTGTCTGACATCCCTCAGCTATCCACTAACGAGAACCAAGAACATATCTCGTTCAGAGTAATAACTTAATTTAGGTCAGCAGTAGCAAGCTTCTGCAGATTAAGATGAAGACCTTTAAGAACCAGTAAACCCCATCTGCAAACTCAAACCCCTTGACTCAAAGGCGGTAAATGCGTATAGCTAACATCTCAAAGCCTCAAAACAAAACCTTAATCCCACTAAATACGCGACTTACATCGATGCTTTCCCATCAACAAGCCAATACACGCTACACCACTCATATATAAGTTATATATATGTGTGGTGCCAGTGAGAAACCTAGGAGTTAGATGCTTCAGCTCTGGAAGAGAAAGGAAGGAAGGGGAGGGAAGACATGAAAAAAGAAAGAACAGAATTCCGATAAAACAGACAATTGACATTGCCTTCAATTCAAGTAAATCCTGAGCTTGAATTCTCAATTGGATCTCAAGCTTACTGAACATCATTCAACCAACAAACGGAGAAGCAGAAGACTAAAATGAAGATCCTACAACTTCTCCATTTGCCACAATCTTTTGCAACATCCACACAAGAACAGATCATCTACATCACAACTCCCCTTACTCCCTCACCAGCTTTATACAGCCTACGTTTTCAATTACGAGCTCTAGCAGTTAAATTCATTCAATAAAGTACAACCAAAGCAAAACCAGATGGCAGCTTACCTGGAACCGGAAATCTGAAAAGTGAAGCCTCTTCAACTCAATCCAGCTCTCAACAGTACCGGAGGGGCCAGACCAAAACACAATTTTAAGGTTTAATCTTCTTCCGATCGATCAAAATCAGCACAGCTAGAAAAAAGAAAGGCGGAGAGAAGTCTGTCGTACGTTCCAGAGATAACCTCCCTGGGACACTCAGTACAATTTTTAATAATGAATTTCCTGATAATAATTAATTAGCATAACCAATTTTTTTTTTTACGGATGTTTTTTTTAATTATTATTAAGTAAAAATTAGACTAAAAATCAACCTATTTTTCAGTATTTACGGATGAGAATTATAAATTATTTTGAATATCTTTAAAAGAATTAAATTGGACCTCCTTAGCGATGAAATAGGTCCTATGGGTAAAAATATTAAACACGAGTGGGTAAAAATATTAAAATATGGGGAAGATTGATCTAGGAAACGACGACACGTATCAAAATTCGTGGACGAGAGAATGGAGGTGAGATACGATCAGTTGCTTCCATACCATTGGTCCACGTGTAGTTACTTCTATAAAAGAACACATGGCGAAGTATTATTTGTTGTCGTTCTAGCTCGGTCCACGATAACAGCAACGTTTCCATCTCGGCTGTTTTTATCTAGTTAAAACTGTTCAATCCTACTCATATTACGGATATTTATTAAAATTATTCTATATTTTATTTTATAAATATATGAAATTAAAAAATTAATACTATAAAAAATATTGAACATTTCATACAAAAATATAGTTATAATTGTATGATTTGACTTTAAGGAAAACAAAACTAAGATTTTATCCTTTAAAAAAAGTTAAATAAGATCATATACTAAAAAGAATAGAATTATAATTATTGATATAGAATTTATGTTTGATTATTCACGTAAGTAACATTTTATTTTTTACAAGTATTAGTATACTAAAAAGAATATAGTTTCTATATACATTACGATTTTTGCCTTTTCGCACTATATTTTGTTATGTAAAAATCTGACGTACGACAAATACAAACGCAGAAGGCAAATTCGTAGAAAATACGTATAAATTTTTCTTAAAAAAAATAAAAAAGCTCTACGCTAGATTATTGCGTACGCAAGAATCTGACATAGAGTTTTTTTTTTAAATGTGTACGCCAGAATCTTACGTACGCTTTTTAGGTTAAGAGAGCCGCGCGTGGCTCTCTTCTTCTTTTTTCTTCCTCCCTTCCTCGCGAAAAGACGCAGTGGCGGCGCTTTTGATTTTCCGGCGGCGAGTTCCCCCCAAATCCCCCTTAATCTCTCCCAATCCTTCCCTTTCCATCCAAATCACCCAAAAAAATGAGCTCCCCGTGGTGGTGGAGCGGCGACCGAGGACGCCGGTGGTGGTGGCGCAATGGCGGAGGAGATGGTGGCGGCCGCGGCTGGTGGTGGCGGTCCAGTCCAGGAGGTGGCGGCGGCTGGTGGTGGAGAGGATGCCGGCGGTCGCGGTCGGGTTCGGGGGCGTCAAACCGGTGGCGTTCGTACTCGTGGCGTGTCCACTTCGACTTCAGGCGAGACGCCTGTCGGGACAGGTCGAGGAGGAGGTTTGGGACATGCAAAATAAAATTTGTATAATTATTTCGATTGAAATTATAATTTCCGTTTGGACTTTGAATATACGTTAATGATGTTAGAATTAGAATAGGTTGTTAATATGTATTTTTCTGTATTTAATTTAAAATAGCGAATAAATAAAAATATTATATATTATACAGTGAATTTGGATTAGATATGCATGAAATGTTTAGTACATTGAATTAAATAGAAATGTTTAGATATACACTTATAAATTTCGATTAGATCGATTAATGCACCAAATGTTTAGATTATGAATGTATGCAATGATAGTATATTTGTTGTAATTGAATCAATATTTGAAATTGAAAATGAAATGAGAATTAAAAAAATAGGATTTGTTTTAATAAATTATAAATTAGAACTAAATGTATAAAAAATAGAAATATCAAAAAATTATAAACTTATTTAAGTAAATAAATAGAAATGTTGTAATTTAATCAAATAATCTTTGAAATTGAAAATGAAATGAGAATTAAAAAAAATAGGATTTGTTAATTATAAATTAGAACTAAATGTATAAAAATTATAAATATAAAAAAAATCATAAACTTATTTAAGAAAACATATATATAATACTTTTAGTAAAAAAATAAAATTAAACAATTATTTAAATAAATAATATAAAAAATTTAATTTAATAAAAAAAAGTTAAACAATTGTATTTCTAAGGATTTAATATAAAAAAATTTGAATATACAAAACTCTAAACTAAAAAGTAAATCTTTTAAAATTTATTTATTGAATTAATAAGTCTTAATATAATTTTTTTTATTTTTCCAAAATTTGTATAAATGGCGGTACAACAGTCGCTGCATTCAGTGTGACAGCCATATAGAGGGTCTCGTCGGCTGAGACAATGAAGGGTCACAGGATCGGCCCGACGCGGCGACGGAGGTGCGGCGTATTTAGGTTCGCGTCTAGATGCTGCTCATGAGGGCGGCACAGGAGACGATGCATCTATGTCGGATCCTGGCGGCGATAGCAGCGACACGTCGATGCCCGATTCCAACGTTGTCTTCGACGAGCCCGATGACGTATTCAACGAGCAGGCATTGACAACGGCCTTGGAGCGGGATTACTCCGAGGGCATCGAGCCCCCTCCCTTTTCGACGATCGAGGATTTGGGGAGGGACGATACGCCTCCCTCCCCCGTTCTTGAGGCAGCGGGACCCGTACCCGAGCCAGCGGCCCCCCTCCTCTTGTGGCAGGTGCGGCTCACGAGGGGGAGAAGCAGGAGGAGGCGTGGATGCCAGGAGGTCCCCTGTCACACAGTCTCCTAGTGTCATACCCGACGCACGTCGCTGGCGTTATTTGGACGCATACGGAGCGACTTACATATGACCCTCCCCTGCCACCCGTGCATCCCGATCCGGTACGTATTTTATCAAATATTTAAATAATAAAATATTTAATATTGTAACTAATAATATTTATTTTATTTTATTGGGTTTCAGTTGAGAAAAATATTAAAGTCGTACACCCGCCACCCGCATTTCTCCACGATCCACCAGTTTCAGAGGCAGGATCCAGATTCGTGGTGGCCGCTGGCGCAGCGGAGCGGCATCACATCCCTGGGGTCCCTCGAGTTCCGTCGGATGGACCCCATGGTGATATCGGCATTTGTGGAGCGGTGGCATCCAGACACGAACTCTTTCCATTTTTCGTGGGGAGAGATCACAATGAACTCTTTCCATTTTTCGTGGGGATAGATCACAATCACACTCCATGATGTCTTCCACATTTTGGAGATCCCCATCGACGGCTCGATGATAGTCTCTGACATGACGGACGCCGATCTTTTTGCCGCTGCATCGGAGATGCTTGGGATCGATGTAGCTGTCGTCTCACAGATGGCATCAAGTACTAGTTTCTATATACCTATTTATTTATTGAATATATTTTAATTAAAATGTTACAAAGTTTATTTGGTTTTATCTGTTTTTTCAGATGGCGGCTTTGCGATCAACACAACGTTGAAGAACTGGTGTACCTTATTATGTCAAGCAGCCCATAGGTGATATATTTGTAGTTTTATTAATATTAGGGGTTTTAATTATTTTTTTATACATTTTATAATTAAATTAATGTTACTAATTTCAAGGACGAGCGTCATATAGCTTTGATATAGTTGATCATGCTGCTGGGCAGTACCATCTTCACAAACAAGTCGGGGCAGAAGGTGAAGGCGAAGTATATATCGCTCCTCCTCTACCACGACTGCACCAACCGTTATGCCTGGGGTGTTGATGTCCTGGCCAACCTGTACCGGAATTTGAGTCAAGCATAGCGGGCCCAGGAACAGGGATTCGTCGGATGTCCGCTGCTTTTGAGGGTAATAATTTAAGTTTTCAGTTTTACGGTTTATAAGTAAAAATGCTAACAATTATATGATTTTTGCAGACGTGGATCTGGTCCTACTTTCACACCTTTCGGGGTCACGCGTCACTTGACCTGGATCACATGGTGGATTCACGGGCGGCAGCCCGTGACGGGAGGGAGGCTCCTCCGGGTAGTGACTCAGATCGCCCTATCTCCCTGCGTCGGGTTCTCGACGCCATGAAGTTTTCAGAGGTAATCCAAAAGCATTACGTTTGAATTTCGGTTTTTTCGATTAATTTTTTGTCTTCTGACTATGTTTTTATTTTATTTCAGGTGCGGTGGCAACCGTGGGGCAAGATAAACTTCAGCGATCCGAGGTACGTTCCGTCGTTATATCGAGGCGTCATCAGGTGTTTTGACGTGCGAGAGTTGTACCTGCCCGACCGTTGCTTCCGCCAGTTCGGGTACATGTAGTTTATCCCTCAAGCACCACCAGAGCCGAAGAGAGTTGTCCGACATATGGCCCTGCGATCGTACATTGTGGAGTACGGGGATGAGCACTGTATGTGGGATGCGGACCCGAGGCCGCTGATCGAGCTGCATGATCTTATCACGTCCACCTTCGTGTAGGATTGTGACGATGCATACCTCGATTGGTTTGATCGGGTGTCTCATCCATATATGGATTTCCGGTCCGCTAGACAGGACCCTCATGTAGTAGATCCTATCCCTCCAACTCCACCAGCTTCCGCTGTCACGGTATGTAATTTTCTTATGTTTACGGTAATTTATTTATGATTATCTTCTAATGTTTTTTTAATACAACGCTCATAGCTTGTGGCCGGCGAGATGACTGCTTATCTGGCCCAGTACAACGATATGCCTCCCTATCTTACAGATCGGATGATCCGGATCGAGTATCTGATGGGTGACGTGACGCCTTCGGGCGCTCCCATTCCACGTGCATCCCAGATATTCCGTGACTCGGTTCACGAGGAGGGATCTGGCATGCGGGCGATAGCCAGACGAGGACTAGTTACGATACGATATGTATATTACCTAAACTGTTACGTTACAGATATTTGAACAATATGGTATTTTGTGGATGTTTATGGATTTGATTTTCAAAAATATAGTATATAATCCAAACTATAAGTATAACTATAGTATATAAGTTTATAATATAAGTATAATGAAAACTGTAGTATATAATATAGAGGCCCGTTCGGATGAAATAATCTCTTAAGATAAACACTAAGAATACATATCCACCGTAAGATGGATGTTGTAGACGGTCGAGATTAAGGGACAAGGAAAAAGAAAAAAAAAGCAAGCGCGCTATACAGAGGGGACACTGTGGCATTTTTGAAATTCCGGATAAAATTAACACATTTTTATGGATATGCCCCTCACCTTTAAAACGCCCAAAAAAGCAAGCGCGTCTCATTTGCACTCTTTCAGTAAAAAAACTCTCCTCTCAAGAGAGAAGTCGAAGAGGCGAACTATAAACTACAAACCGCAAAACTACCAATCGATCGAACGAGCAAATCTATCAAATCCTGTGAAGAACAACAATCTTACAAGCCACGATGTCTTCAGACGAGATGAGGAGCGCTACAGACTACACCGACGACGACAGTGGAGGTACGGATATCAAATTTAGGGTTTCGATTTCACGAAAACACCTAGATTTTTCAATTATAAGTTACATTTACTCAAAATTGAAGGTTTCCTGAGTTTGTTAAATGTTGTTGAACAATTTGAAAAACAGATCTGGAAGTTAGGGTTTGTTAAATGCTCTAGTGAGTTTGATTTCCTTGCCTGAGTTGGAATTCATTTCCTGATGTTAATTTTCTATGTTGGAGGTTTGTTTGCTTTTTCTAACATTCATTTGTGTTATTAAAAGATTTATACTGTTGTTGAAGCATTTGGATTGAACAGACATGGAAATTAGGGATTTACATACTTAGGTGCATATCAAAAGAAGACTTAGATTTCTAGTATTGGTGCAGAATTTAGCAGTTTTGTTGAATATCATGACATCAGGTTCATATTAGAGCAAACTTAGGTTCATTATGCTTTCCTTATCTGAGTTGGAATTCATTTCATGAGGTTCATTTTCTGTGTTGGAGGTTCATTTGCTTTTTCTAGAGTTCATGCCTGTGTTATAAAAAGCTTTATACTATTGTTCAAGCATTTGGATTGAACAAATCTTGAAGTTAGGGATTTGGATACTTAGGTTCATTTGCTATGTATGAGGTTCATTTGCTTTTTTAAAGGTTTATTTCATAGTCTAAGGTTGATCTTACAATTGTGCTGATTCTCTTAGCAGACAATACCAATCGATCACGACGATCCATAAAAAAGAAAAGGCCAACACTAAAGGACATAGAGATCGAGAAACAAAATAGTGAGGAGACGTCAAGTAGTGAGAGTGGTGGCAATGCTGAGAGCCAACAATCTGCAGAACATGAACTTGCAACAACAGTGAGAGTGTCTGCTAAGAAATTTGTGGTTGTAAAGAGAAAGACACAACAGCCTCCAAAGGGAACACAACAGCCTCCAAAGAAAACACAACAACCTAGAAAGAAAAGGGTAAGACAGGCAGTGTGGAAGACTTTAAAGGTGCAAAGTTCGCAAGAAGAATAATCAGCATCAAAGAAGCAAAACACATAAACAATAGCTGAAGATGAAGAGGCTTCTAAAGCAATTGAAAAGGACAAGGCAACTGACGTTTGTCAACAAACAGTGCCAACGACTCCGAACAGTTGGCCAACAACTGGAGAAATATTGGGTTCTGCAGAGAAGGGGAAGAGTAAAGAATTACAAGACGGTGAAGAAAATGTGACAACACCAGTGCAAACAAGGGCGAACACAAGGGCAACGGCTGCAAGAAGAGTGGGTTCAGAGGAGAAACAGAAGAGTACAACATCCAAAGACAGCGAGGAAAGCATGCAAATTATAGTGTCAAAAAGGACAGAAACAAGGGGAACAACGAGAGAAAGAGTGAGTTCACAAGAAAAGAACAAGAGCACTACATCAGAAAGTTGTGAAGAAACACCAACAAGAAGACCAAACACTAGGTCGACGGTTGCAACTCAACAAGGTTTAGGGGATGACACAACAGGTTCTAAAGAGAACAAAGAGACTACATCATCAGACGGTTGTGATGAAATTCAACCAAGAAGACCAAACACTCGGTCCAGGGCTGCAGCTCAGCCAAATGCAAAAGATGAAATATAAAGTTTGAGTGAAGAGAAGTTTGAAGAGAATTTGAGGAAAAAAGCAAAGACCAAAGAGGTGAAAGGTTAGAAAGACAAGGGGAAGGGAATCATGGAGGTTGAGGAGGAAGACACTGGAAATAAAAAGAAGAAAGCAAAGTAGATCATAATCAAGGAAAGAGGGGAAAGGAAGCAAGTAATTACAAAGAGAAAAAAAAAAGAAGGAAAAAACAAAGAAGAACAACAAGCAGGAAATAGTGCCCGCAAACATAAAAATCAAAACAGAAGAGGACGGATCAGAGTACAAGTGGTTGAACACAAGAAATGTGCCGAAAGCGTTTGTTAACGCACTGGACAATATCCCTGAAGAAAGGAAGGAACAAGCAAAGGGGTGGATCAGAGAAATGGGGTTTGAAAGCATTCTTCATTTAAAGATTAAAGGGGTGCCTCATTGCCTGGCATTCTGGATCTTCGAAAACTACGATCAGATCAAATGTGAGATAAAGATGGTGGATGGAAGCACCATAAAAGTGACAGAGGAGGAAGTGTAGAGAGTGCAAGAGATTCCTAGAGGGGTAGAGGAAGGTAGAAAGGCGAGGGAAAGAGGCCGCTGACAACGCCATTATAAGTGAATGGAAACAATATTTTGACAATATCAAGGAAATCAGGCCAAATCATGTGACATCGAAGCTCAAAGGGTGCATATCAAAAGTATGGTTCAAAAGGCTGTT
The DNA here is from genome assembly GCA_027886185.1 of Rheum nobile. NCBI lineage: Eukaryota > Viridiplantae > Streptophyta > Magnoliopsida > Caryophyllales > Polygonaceae > Rheum > Rheum nobile. Next base: position 3,914,239 of record WOAB01000595.1, on the reverse strand, counting down.
CATCATGCTGTTCATATCGGTGCTTGTGGAAAGCAACCAAAAGGGCACAATTCCTCAGCACATGGTGATCAGTGACGTTGAAGATATAAGGAGCTACAACTGGTGTGAGCTTGTAATCAGTGTCTTGCCTCAAACAACAAAGGAATAGAAGGGGAAGAAAGAGAGGTTCTACAAAGGGCCTATCATCTTCCTTGTGGTAAACAACTCTAATTTAATTACAAAAAAAACATATTCTACTGTGTATTATGTTGACATGTGTGTAGTAATATATTTCCGTTCTTCTATACAGTTGTTGTATCTAGACAGGGTATCTGTCTTTGGAAACACAAACCCAAACAATTCACTAGTCTTCCTAGGATGGAATGACGACAGTTTGGAGGAAAGAGAGAGAAGGGAGATGAAGTTTGGTGGCTTTGGACAAGGAACATTACAACAACCAAGAGAAGCAAAGGAGAGGAAAGAAAAATGATTTATGAATAACAAGCTACAGGTAAACATCAAGGTTCAAGTTCAAAAAATAGTATAGTGGGTTCATCAGTTTAAACATCAAGGTTCATTAGTTTACAGATTAAGGTTCATTTATATATACATCAAGGTTCAAAATAGTATTGAGGGTTCATCTATTTACACAATTATCAGTTTCAAAATTTAGGTTCATTAGTTTACACATTGAGGTTCATTTATATATACATCAAGGTTCAAAATAGTATTGAGGGTTCATCTGGTTACACAATTAGGTTCATGAATTTATACATTGTAGTTCATGCATCACACATAGTGAGGTTCAATGTAAAAACCAAGCAAAAAAAATGAAACTTCAAGTTCAAAAAATAGTATAGTAGGTTCATCTGTTTAAAAATTAAGGTTCATTAGTTTACACATTGAGATTCATTTATATATACATCAAGGTTTAAAATAGTATTGAGGGTTCATCTGCTTACACAATTAGGTTCATGACTTTATACATTGTAGTTCATGCATCAACATACTAAGGTTCAATGTAAAAGCCAAGCAAAAAAATGAGACTTAAAGTTCAAAAAATAGTATAGTGGGTTCATCAGTATAAACATCAAGGTTCATGAGTTTACACATTAAGGTTCATTCATGTATAGACGAAGGTTCAATGTGAATTGACTTGCCTGTTCATGTAATTGAGATGAATACTACATGGAAAATGATCAAGAGGTGCATGGATAAATAGTATAAGGTTCATTAAACTGAATAATAATGTATGATGCCGGTGATATAATGTAGGGTAGTACGTTAATGTGAATTTGTTTCATGGTAAATGTAAAATCAATCTATGGTTAATGGAGTTGGGCAAAGAGGTTCATGAGCTTCAAATTTGACCTTTTTTCTTACTAATTATATCAAGAAGCAAAAATATAAGTGGTTTATGTTGATTTCCTTCATGTGTCATGGAATTGTATGCTATTTTTTTTAATTCATCTATTTAACACTTAAAATTGTTTTCTTGTATGCAGGAGTGGTTGGAAATTTTTACAGACCAACAAATTGTAGTAGCAACAGAAATGTTGAAACTGACAGACATGATAGAAAATTTGCCTACTGAGTTTAACGAGGAGCCCAAGGTCAGAAGTATGATTAAGACAGTGCAGACGCTGATTGGGAAGAAAAAAAGAGAGGAAGAGGAACAAGGTGACTTCAACAAGATATGGAATAATTCTGACCACCCATTCTGGAGGGATCCACAACTTATTGAATGCATGAGACAAGTTGAGAAGGTTGATACTTCTAAAGACAAGATGAATTTCTCACAAGCTGGAGCTTCAACTTCTAAAGCAAACCAGGGCATGGATGCCACACAAAATTGGGAGGATGTCAACAACATTATGAATCAGTACACTGATGTGCTGGGAGACAAAGCAAAGGTAAGAGAACAAGTGGCAGAGGTGGAGAAAGAGAAGGTGGATGGGTTAGGTAATGAGAGTGAGCAACTAAAAACTGTAAAGGAAGGAGGCATGAGAGAAAAGGGACAAGGGTCAGCTTCTGTGATGGAGAACATAGAGCAAGCAATGCATGGGGTAGAGGGCGCTGAGCAAGAGACAGTGGTTGGAAGTAAGTGTAACACCCCCAAAACTTTGTAACATCCCAGGTCAAGCTACCCCAGCCACCAAGCCGCCCAGCCACCCAACGGTGCCGACGCCGATACTGGTGCCGCCTGGTTGTCCAAGGGCATGCAGCCCACACACCCAACCCTTCCCCCATTTAAATGGGTAGGTTGTTGTCCACGGGGATCGAACCTGAGACCTTTAGATACAAGGGCAATGCCTTACCACTTGTATCACCAATTGTGCTGCAGCGCAATTGGTGATACAAGTGGTAAGGCATTGCCCTTGTATCTAAAGGTCCAAGGTTCGATCCCCGTGGGCAACAACCTACCCATTTAAATGGGGGAAGGGTTGGGTGTGTGGGCTGCATGCCCTTGGACAACCAGGCGGCACCAGTACCGGCGTCGGCACCGTTGGGTGGCTGGGCGGCTTGGTGGCTGGGGTAGCTTGGCCTGGGATGTTACAAAAAAATACACTTTTATGTTGGTGCCTGACCTTGCCGACAACGGGCCTGATAGACACCCCGGCATTGCCATACTTAACAGGCCTGCAGGCCGTGTACCCCAACCCATCCTTGGTAGCTCCAAGCCCCAAGGCCCAGCTATTTCCAAGAGGTTGTTGGGAGCGCTCGAACACGAGACCTCTCCCCTTTATCCACTCCCTACAAGGAGTGAATACCAATTGCGCTGCACAACTGTAACACCCCCAAAACTTAACCCTTTTGGAAAGGTATTACCGCCAGTGATCCCAGTGTTCCTTACCGAGATCACCCAAGGCCTTACCAAATAAATACAATTTATGAAATGCAATTGATACACAAAGATCAAGCATTAAATTCCAAAACATAACATTGTCGAGGAATATAAGAGTTACGGGATTACAACCCAATCCCGAATAGGTCAAAACATAGTTTAAACCAAACACAGCGGAAGACTAAGAAAGTAAGTTACAATCGGAGTTATTGTCCAAAGGATCATAACCTGATTAAAGAAATAATTAAAACATTCAAAAATCACCGCCGACTCCATAGTCCTTCTAATCTTCTGAGCTACTTCTTAACTGATGTGCCGAATCAAACGGATGACACCAGCCAACCATGCAAGGGAAAACATTGGTTGGTTAGTCTAAATGAATAGACTAGCAAGGGTATAAAGCAGACTGGTTCGAAGCAGTCATATTAGGTTAGACTCATCGCTTCTCGGATAATAACCGATAACGGTAGTCAACCATCATATTCCTACTGGAATAAACAAGAGGTATGCACATGAGAAGATTCTGGAAGACTGAATCTTCACAGAAATCGACTCGAAAGAAGACTCCAACGGAAATGAGTCTTTAAGGAAGTATGACAAGTCTGGAAAGTTACAGAATCATACAACAATGATTTAAAACTGACTGAGATGCTTCGGTTCACGACCAACCTCATTGCCTACAGCGAATCCAGATTGGAAAGAGAACGTACTACATTCAAGTCAAGACGAGTTTTCCTAGCTGCACTGAACTTAGCTGCACTACTCGCCTAATGTGTATTAATTATGTGCGTCAAGGTAGCACTTATCTGATTTATGTTTCAAAAACACACATCACGTTATAGACTTTTACATGTGTACCCCACCAATGGGACGACACATCTTAGTATACGTTTCGTCGAGAGTGACGTATACCGAAAGGTTTGTGACACCAGCTAAGTGTCCTGTCTCTACACACATGTGTAAGAGACCGATCATGATCATAGAATAGTACCAGATGGGGACGAGCCATCCCGATACCAGATTATAAAGAAATGACTGGACAGAGTCCGAGTAACGTTCCTATCTAACAGTGCTAACTAAACAGTTACAGCACCACAACATTTACAGGATAAATCCACATAAAGGCCCGAAAGGCGATCACAGATAATAGCGTTGTTCTAACAGATATACAACCTATTATATGATTTTTCAAAACAGTTTATCAAAACCGTTTCCAGACAAACAGAATATTCATTCCAAATTAATTACTCAGATAAACTACTGATAATTAATGTAAATATGGAACGAAAGAGCAAGAGCGAACTGCCACTTGCCTTACTCTGCAGAATAGTCTAAAGACGTCACTGGATTCCGGGCTCGACACGGTATAGTTCCGACAGTACAACAACCTTCGAGTCGACCCATAAAAGGAACCCTAAGTTAGATCCGACATAAACAGTACGAATCTAAACACGGCGAAAGAACACGAAAGGAAAGACGCCACGACGACAACTGACCAAGCCAAAGCCACGAAGGCGTTCTGGGCACTGGAGGCGGTCGCCGTTCTTGGCGGCGGTGGCCGTGAAGTACACGGCCGACTGAAACGAGAGAAAACTCACCCAAAAACACGAGCGGTTCGGCCTCCTTCGACTAGCTTTGGCTTCTAACCTCCAAGGCTAACAAAAAGCTTCACAAAGGCACTCAGGAACCACACCAAAGCAACACCGGCGAGACCTTCAAATTCCGGCGAAAACACAACTCCGGCGAGAGGCGAAATTGGCAGCGATTCGGGGTTGTAGATGACCCAAAACCCATGCCCAAGCTCATCTATTTATAGGCAAACCCCAAGGAGTGATCTGCAAACCCTCAGACGCGGCAAACGACGCAACGGCGTGCCTCGAACGACGCCGGCGACCAACGGCCAATGCCCACTGGACAATCACGGCGGTCGCCGTAATTTTGCCTGCGGCGGTCGCCGTAAATGCGGCGGTCGCCGTCGCTAGGCCTGTCGCGGCCAGCTAGAAGCTGACACGTTGACTTCTCGGGCCCAACCACGGCGGTCACCATTTCTGAACGGCGGTCGCCGTTTCCCCCTTTTCCCGCCCATTCGGCTTTGAACGAGCTTGACGATAAACCGGGATAAAAATTATCGTACGCGAATGACAATTAAACTCCAAGGCACCTTGTCTGTATATTATTTCACTGAGAAAAATATTACAGATACAGAGCACATTACAGAATGTCTCAAACTACCTGAATTAAATCCGACGTACACAACGGGTACCCGGGAAAATTCCATAATTCCCAAAATAACCTTACAAAAATACGGGGTATCACATCTCCTTCCCCTTACAAGAAGTTTCGACCCCGAAACTTAGGTCGAGAATAACTCGGGAAAACGCCTGAGCATATCTGACTCGGTTTCCCACGTCTCCCAAGTAACTTCTTCGGTCCCTGACTTGGACCACAACACTCATACCAAAGGTACGATCTTGTTGCGCAAATGCTTCTCCCGACGCTCCAAAATGCGCACGGGCAACTCTTCGTAAGTACCATTAGCTTGAATCTCGATGTCTTCGTAGCTAAGTACATGAGACTCATCTGGTACATACTTTTTGAGTAGAGACACGTGGAACACATTATGCACCGGGTGAGCCGATGGTGGCAATGCCAAACGGTACGCTAGAGATCCCACTCTATCCAGAATCTCGAATGGTCCCATGTAGCGAGGGTTAAGCTTCCCACGCTTACCAAATCTGAAAACTCCTTTGGATGGCGATACCTTGACAAAAACCTTGTCACCGACCTCGAACTCGACAGTCCTGCGCTTCCGATCTGCGTAGGACTTCTGTCGACTCTGAGCGGTCAACATTCTTTGTCTGATCAAAGCAATGTCTGAAGCCGTCCTTTTGACAAACTCTGGTCCAAGCAGAATTTTGTCGGCATTATCGTCCCAACAAATCGGAGATCTGCATCTGCGACCATACAAAGCTTCAAATGGAGCCATCTTGATTGTAGCATGCCAGCTATTGTTGTACGTGAACTCAATCAGACTCAAGCTGTCCTCCCAACTAGTCGGACGATCGAGTACACAAGCTCTAAGCATATCCTCCAGAGTCTGGATGGTCCTTTCAGACTGGCCATCTGTCTGAGGATGAAACGTTGTACTGAACCTCAACTCGGTTCCCATAGCCTTATGAAGTTCCTTCCAGAATCTTGACATGAAACGGCCATCTCGGTCCGATACAATGGTCTTAGGAATGCCATGTAAGCGGACAATCTCCTTCTGGTAAACTTCGGCTAGCTTCTGGGTTTCCCATGTGGTCTTGATGGCTATGAAATGAGCACTCTTCGTAAGCCTATCCATAATTACCCAGATAGCATCTCTCTGACTTCGAGTCTTTGGTAGCCCAGTGACGAAGTCCATGGAAATGTCCTCCCATTTCCATTCTGGCACGGGGAGAGGTAGCATCTCACCACCTAGTCTGTGGTGTTCGATCTTGACCTTCTGGCAAGTTAAGCACTTTGCCACAAAGTCTGCTACGTCCCACTTCATGTTTGGCCACCAAAACTTCTTCCTGAGATCCTTGTACATCTTGCTAGAGCCAGGATGCACAGAATAAGCAGATGAATGAGCTTATCTCATCACCAACTGACGAAGACCTTCTGTGTCAGGCACACAGATCCGATCCTGAAACCAAAGTGATCCATCATCCTGAACCACAAAACTGGGAGCTTTCCCATCCATCACTTCACTGCTTAACTTTACCAAGATGATGTCATCGACTTGCTTTTCTTTGATTTGATCCAGCAGTGTAGCCTGAATTTCCATCATACTCAGGTACCCTCTACGCTGGTCATACAAGACTTCAATGTCGCATGACTCTTGGTTTAGCTTGGTCTGAGCAGTAAGCAATGCAACCACAGTCTCGTGCGTTGTCTTCCGGCTTAGCGCATCAGCTACTACATTAGCCTTGCCCGGATGATACAACAACTCCATGTCGTAGTCCTTGAGCAACTCTAGCCAGCGGCATTGTCTCATATTTAACTCCTTCTGAGTAAATATATACTTGAGACTTTTGTGGTCAGTGAAGACTTGGCATCTTATACCGTAGAGGTAATGCCTCCAAATCTTCAGCGCAAATACAACCGCTGCTAACTCAAGATCGTGGGTCGGATAGTTTTCTTCGTAAGTCTTGAGTTGTCTAGATGCGTAAGCAATGACTCTGCCCCTTTGCATCAAAACACAACCAAGACCACACTTTGAAGCATCACTATAGACCACATAATCGTCATTCCCCTCTGGGAGTGCTAACACGGGTGCCGAGGTCAACCGTCGCTTTAACTCCTGGAAACTGACCTCGCACTTGTCATTCCAGACAAACTTCTTGTGGACTTTGCGGAGTAGATTGGTCATAGGTAGAGCGATCTTTGAAAATCCTTCTACGAACCTTCTATAATACCCGGCAAGTCCAAAAAAACTGCGTACCTCCTTCACGCTCTGGGGCTGTGTCCATTTAGCCACCGCTTCAATCTTTTGGGGATCAACCATAACCCCATTTTTATTGATCACGTGGCCTAAGAAAGCCACTTCCTTCATCCAGAATTCACATTTAAACAATTTAGCATAAAGCTGATGTTGTCTAAGGATCGACAAGGAAATCCGCAGATGTTCCTCGTGGGCTTCTTCACTCGGAGAATAGATCAAGATGTCGTCGATGAAAACCACCACGAACTTATCCAAGTATTGGTGAAAACATCGGTTCATCAAATCCATAAAGACAGCTGGAGCATTTGTAAGCCCAAAATGCATCACTACGAACTCGTAATGACCATATCTGGTCCTAAACGCAGTTCTAGGAATGTCCTGCTCACGAATCCTGAGTTGATGATATCCAGATCTTAAGTCGATCTTGGAGAAAACCTTTGCTCTTTGCAACTGGTCCAACAAGTCATCAATCCTAGGCAAAGGATACTTGTTCTTGATCGTCACCTTGTTCAACTCTCGATAGTCGATACAAAGTCGGAACGATCCGTCCTTCTTTTTGACGAATAAAACCGGGGCACCCCACAACGATGCACTCGGCCTGACATAACCTTTATCAAGAAGATCTTCAAGTTGAGTCTTCAATTCTTGCATCTCAGCCGGAGCCATCCGATACGGTGATTTGGAAATCGGCGCCGTACCAGGCTCGAGATCAATTGAAAACTCAACGTCACGGTTCGGGGGTAATCCAGGAATTTCTTCCGGAAAGACATCCGAAAACTCCCTAACTACAGGAATATCAAGAACCTCAGGTCCATCCTTCTCGGGCGAATCCAAGTAGCAAAGGTACCCGACACATCCTTGTCGTAGTAGCTTAAACGCAGCCATCGCATTGATCAACTTGCCGTTATCAGCGTCATTTCGACCTTTGAACTTGCACACGAATTTGCCCCCGGATGACACCGTCACCGTTCTCGAACTGAAGTCGATCACCGCCTTGTGACGCGTCAACCAATCCATACCGAGAATAATGTCATATGGAGCCATGGCTATGCAGATTAAATCTGCCTCGAATTCCTTACCCTGAATGGTAATCGGAAAGTCTGACAAATGCTTGGTTCCCACCAAACGTTCTCCATTAGGAAGATTGACGACGAAAGGGTCGCACGAATCATTGCATACTAAGTCTAACTTGCTAACACAGCTATCCGAAATAAAGGAATGCGTAGCACCAGAATCAAACAGAATGCACACTGAAGTAGAGTGAAGGTATAGAGTACCTTGAGCAATTGGAGCGTTGGGTCCATCTGCCTCACGCATCTCGTACAAGCGTTGGCCCTGACTTCCAGAAGCAGCTGGGGCCTTTCCCCTGTTCTGAGCAGTCGTCTGCACTGAAGGGCTAGGAGTCTCGGAAGGCTTAAACCTAGGTCGGTTGCTCTGATGAACTGACCCTTGCTGCGACTCTACTCCCTTCTACTTTCTCTGCTTGCAGAACTTTTGCAGATGACCATCACGTCCACACCCAAAGCATGGCCTCCTCTCCTTCCGACACTCAGTGCTCTTGTGCCCAGCAGTACCGCAGTTATAACACTGAACTGAACTCCTGGTATGCCCTGACTGCTGAGTCGATCCCCCTTGCGTCATCTCCGTCTTAGCTCGGCCGGACTTGGCGAAGTTAGACGGTGGCGCAGGGCGCTTAAAACCACCTCCCTGGTTCTGATTCTGCATCGACTTCTGTCGGTTGCGCCTCTTGGTCGACTCCTCGAGAGTTACCTCCAGCTTATAGGCACAATCCACATACTGCTCCAAGGTAGAGCATGTGTGGTGCACCATTAATGGTTTGATATCCGGGTTCATCCACTCGTGGAAGTACCAGATCTTTTGAGCCTCGCTGGTGATCTCGGCAATGGTGTACTGTAGAAGAGGGTTGAACTTAGATGCCAACTCGGTCACTCTCAGACCATCAGTCTGAGGGTACAAGAACTCTTTATTCTTCTCCTCTCTCATAGCACGAGAGAAAAAGCGATCAACCATCTTGGTCTTGAACATCGACCAAGTCAACACTGGGCTCTCAGCCAAACCAGTGCTCTCCCACCACTCGCTAGCCTCCTCCTTCAGCTGAAGAGACGCGATATGGACCTTCTCGGCCTCCGTATACTCCACGTTCCTGAACAGCCTCTCCATATGGGAGAACCAATGAGTCACTGCCACTGGCTCCCCTTTCCCGTTATAGCAGTCGGGTCTCATGGAAGTAATGGTCTTAAGAGCGCGACCATAGCTGTCCCTTTCCCTAACGGCAGTCTCCTGAATCACAGGGTTTCTGGGTTCCACAACATCAGGAACCGCTGTGTGAATAGGCACTTCTTGTGCTTGAGGCGCACTTGGTCTCAAGACATCTGTAATAGCCTACATCACGATCCCACGGATTGCCTCAACAGCTGCGGCGTCAAACAGCGTCGGCGCCTGGGTCTGATCCTGACCTTCACGCCTCTGCTGGAGGCGAGACTCAGACTCGTGTTCATCCTGAACACTTCTTCCTGCTGGTCTGGGGTTTTGGCTAGTCCCAGCACCGGCTCGAGTCGAATTCCTCGTGCTTCTTGGGTTCACCATCTATTTACCGATCAAATTCCAAGCATTCAATACATTAATATTATGCAATATACTTATGCAATATACCAACGTAAATAAATTACCCAGAATAGATCAACTTGGTATTTTATAGATGAACCTTCGAATTCTTACACAAGTTACGCATAAGTTTATCATTCGAGCGTTAGGACAACACTACTCGAAGATATAAATGTTTCTCAGAGTACTTGCCGCAATACTGAAATATTACACTAAGTACAACTTGGAATACTAAGAAACGAAACTACTACGATAGGCAACGCCACTCCTCCTCAAGGCGTTCCAAAACGTCTCCCATACGACTGGCTACTCGTGCATGGTCTCTTCGGGCTAGGCTCACCATCGAGCTCTGGCGATGGGTTTCGCACCCTGCTTGACCCTGAAGCACATAGTCCTAGCTCAGTCATGGTAAAGTATGGGTCGTACATGACTGGTCCTCCTATTCCAGCCCTCCTCTGAGTATTGGCGATCAACTCATCCCTCTGACGCTGCTATTCTGCGGAGATTACCTCGCTCTGGCGGAGAATCTCCTGCAGCTCGGATTCCGACCTCCATCTCCTTGGAGTAGGGATAGGCTGAGATTCCCTGTCACTTCTCCCAATACCGTACTCGGTATACAGTGCCTCCCAATCAGCTTCTGACATGGGTGCGTACTCTGGCACTAGTGACAATCCTGTACCGGGCTCCTGAATCTGCCCTCCAAGGTCCAACTCTGGATCCTCTTCTGGATCATCCTCTATGGGATCCTCATCCTCGGGATCATCCTCGATGGGATCCTCATCCTCGGGATCATCCTCGATGGGATCCTCATCCTCGGAATCATCCTCGATCATATCCTCGTCCTCGACAGGATCTTGCTCAAGCATCTCCTCTTCCTCGTCCTCGTACTCGATCTCCTCTGGAATTGGTCCCAACAGAAAGTCGTCTTGGTAAACCCCTTGTTCATACCTTGACAACTCGTCTTCCTGCTCCTATTCCTGTACTCCCTCCACCCTTGGTGGAGGCACAGGTGCAGGTCTAGGGACCATAGCATTCCTGGCTACAAGGACAACTGACTCGGGGAGAACGTGCTTGACGTCTTCGGGTGGGCTACTCGGGCCTCCAACCTCGAAACGTCGCTGAGGTATCGGAAAATCTAGCCTCGGCTGGTCCGACTTGGCGTCTTCCGACCCACTATCGATAGAAAAGCAGACACCCATCCTATCGAACAATAAGGAAGGAATTAGTCTTTCTAGACATAGAAGCAAGCTTACTATATCAGACTATAAAGAAGACACGACTATGAACGGTGTTTTTAAATTCTTTTCAGAATGAAAATTCAGAGCCATCTTAAAACATTTTCAAAAACGGATAATTGATTTATAAAATCCCAAACCCATTTTAAAAACTTTTTGCTCTGATACCACAACTATAACACCCCCAAAACTTAACCCTTTTGGAAATGTATTACCGCCAGTGACCCCAGTGTTCCTTACCGAGATCACCCAAGGCCTTACCAAATAAATACAATTTATGAAATGCAATTGATACACAAAGATCAAGCATTAAATTCCAAAACATAACATTGTCGAGGAATATAAGAGTTACGGGATTACAACCCAATCCCGAATAGGTCAAAACATAGTTTAAACCAAACACAGCGGAAGACTAAGAAAGTAAGTTACAATCAGAGTTATTGTCCAAAGGATCATAACCTGATTAAAGAAATAATTAAAACATTCAAAAACCACCGCCGACTCCATAGTCCTTCTAATCTTCTGAGCTACTTCTTAACTGATGTGCCGAATCAAACGGATGACATCAGCCAACCATGCAAGGGAAAACATTGGTTGGTTAGTCTAAATGAATAGACTAGCAAGGGTATAAAGCAGACTGGTTCGAAGCAGTCATATTAGGTTAGACTCATCGCTTCTCGGATAATAACCGATAACGGTAGTCAACCATCATATTTCTACTGGAATAAACAAGAGGTATGCACATGAGAAGATTCTGGAAGACTGAATCTTCACAGAAATCGACTCGAAAGAAGACTCCAACGGAAATGAGTCTTTAAGGAAGTATGACAAGTCTGGAAAGTTACAGAATCATATAACAATGATTTAAAACTGACTGAGATGCTTCGGTTCACGACCAACCTCATCGCCTACAGCGAATCCAGATTGGAAAGAGAACGTACTATATTCAAGTCAAGACGAGTTTTCCTAGCTGCACTGAACTTAGCTGCACTACTCGCCCAAGGTGTATTAATTATGTGCGTCAAGGTAGCACTTATCTGATTTATGTTTCAAAAACACACATCACGTTATAGACTTTTACATGTGTACCCCACCAATGGGACGACACATCTTAGTATACGTTTCGTCGAGAGTGACGTATACCGAAAGGTTTGTGACACCAGCTAAGTGTCCTGTCTCTACACACATGTGTAAGAGACCAATCATGATCATAGAATAGTACCAGATGGGGACGAGCCATCCCGATACCAGATTATAAAGAAACGACTAGACAGAGTCCGAGTAACGTTCCTATCTAACAGTGCTAACTAAACAGTTACAGCACAACAACATTTACAGGATAAATCCACATAAAGGCCCGAAAGGCGATCACAGATAATAGCGTTGTTCTAACAGATATACAACCTATTATATGATTTTTCAAAACAGTTTATCAAAACCGTTTCCAGACAAACAGAATATTCATTCCAAATTAATTACTCAGATAAACTACTGATAATTAATGTAAATATGGAACGAAAGAGCAAGAGCGAACCGCCACTTGCCTTACTCCGCAGAATAGTCTAAAGACGTCACTAGATTCCGGGCTCGACACGGTATAGTTCCGACAGCACAACAACCTTCGAGTCGACCCATAAAAAGAACCCTAAGTTAGATCCGACATAAACAGTACGAATCTAAACACGGCGAAAGAACACGAAAGGAAAGACGCCACGACGACAACTGACCAAGCCAAAGCCACGAAGGCGTTCTGGGCACTGGCGGCGGTCGCCGTGAAGAACACGGCCGACTGAAACGAGAGAAAACTCACCCAAAAACACAAGCGGTTCGGCCTCCTTCGACTAGCTTTGGCTTCTAACCTCGAAGGCTAACCAAAAGCTTCACAAAGGCACTCAGGAACCACACCAAAGCAACACCGGCGAGACCTTCAAATTCCGGCGAAAACACAACTCCGGCGAGAGGCGAAGTTGGCAGCGATTCGGGGTTGTAGATGACCCAAAACCCATGCCCAAGCTCATCTATTTATAGGCAAACCCCAAGGAGTGATCTGCAAACCCTCAGACGCGGCAAACGACGCAACGGCGCGCCTCGAACGACGCCGGCGACCAACGGCCAATGCCCACTGGACAATCACGGCGGTCGCCGTAATTTTGCCTGCGGCGGGCACGCGGCGGTCGCCGTAAATGCGGCGGTCACCGTCGCTAGGCCTGTCGCGGCCAGCTAGAAGCTGACACGTTGACTTCTTGGGCCCAACCACGGCGGTCGCCGTTTCTGAACGGCGGTCGCCGTTTCCCCCTTTTCCCGCCGATTCGGCTTTGAACGAGCTTGACAATAAACCGGGAAAAAAATTATCGTACGCGAATGACAATTAAACTCCAAGGCACCTTGTCTGTATATTATTTCACTGAGAAAAATATTACAGATACAGAGCACATAACAGAATGTCTCAAACTACCTGAATTAAATCCGACGTACACAACGGGTACCCGGGAAAATTCCATAATTCCCAAAATAACCTTACAAAAATACGGGGTATCACAAACTTAACCCTTTTGGAAATGTATTACCGCCAGTGACCCCAGTGTTCCTTACCGAGATCACCCAAGGCTTTACCGTTTAAATACAAATCATGAAATACAATGATACAAAATGATAACCTTATTCATATAAAACACGAGTCCCGGGATTACATCCCAATCCCGAATAGGACAAACACAGAGTTTAAATAAATTACAACGGAAATCTTAAACAAGGTACAACGGAAGTCTTTTAAATGAATTACAAACAAGGATCTTGACCGCAGTGGTCATCTCCCAAGAATCTCAACCTGATTAAAAGAAATTTTTAAAAACGTCGGAAAACCACCGTCGACTCCATAGTCCTTCTAGTCTTCTCATCTACATTCTATCTGATGTGCCGAATCGAACGGATGACACCAGCCCACATGCGGAGAACAAAGTTCGTGGGTTAGTCTACTTAAATAGACTAGCAAGGGTAAAAAGCAGAGTGGTTCGAGTGATCGTAACCGTTTACTATCATTGTCCCTCGAATAATAACCGAAGGGACGATACATAACCCGACACTTTCACGGAATAACAACAAGAGGTATGCACAAGAGAAGATTCTGGAAGACTGAATCTTCACAGAAATCAACTCGAAAAGAGACTCCAAGAGATTGAGTCTTTAAGGAAATATGACAAATCTGGAATGTTTAAAGAATCATACAACAATGATTTTAAAAGTTGACTGAGATGCTTCAGTTCATGACCAACCTCATCGCATACAGCGAATCCAGATTGGAAAGAGAACGTACTATAATCATAGTCGAGACGAGTTTTCCTAGCTGCACTATTTACTTAGCTGCACTACTCGCTATGGGTTTATTAATCATGTGCACTCGAGCACATATCTTATTTAATTACAAAACACACATTACTGAAACACGTTAATGTTATTAAGAGCGACAACAAGGCTTAAATCACAGGGTGACAATCATGTTGACCCAATTAAAACACACACAACACACACACGGGACTTAACCTTATTATGTCGAGTAACAACGGCGTTATTATTACACCGGGTGACCTTACGTTCACCCTGATTGCACTATTACAGTGCTTACACTTATTAATTATGTGCTTAACTGCACTTATCTTATTAAATTACAACACACACACACGGTTGAGGCTTTTAATATTGTTCCGAGAACACATAAGTTATTATTACACCGGGTGACCTTACGTTCACCCTGATTGCACTGCCACAATGCTTACACTTTAATTTACAGGGTGACAGTTACGTCCACCCCAATTGCACTAGCTAAGTGCTTAATACACAAGACTGCTATTAAGCTCATCCACTGGCGCTAGCAAGGCGCTTAAACACTTCAGATCCTTACATATGGATAAGAAGCATAGGTCATGACCCTTAAATTATTCGGAAATAATCCCAAGGAATATTATGATTTAAAGAAACGACAAATCCTTACTTGGATTAGTGTTCCCACGAATATTAAATTATAAAGAAATGACTAATCCTTACTTGGATTAGCGTTCCTATGAACACTCGTGTTAACTAAACAGTCTAACACAACAATTAATCACATTAAAGCCATCCAGGCAATTAACTTAAACATAGAGATAATAGAAACAACTAATCCTTACTTGGATTAGTTTTCCTATTAACCCACATGCTATTCTAGCATTAAGATTAATTTCACAACAATACCATCACGGTAATTATCACATATGATAGCGTTATTCTAACAGATATACAACCTATGATAATGTCATTACAGTTTCCAAAACAGTTTATAAAACCATTTCCAGATAAACATAGTAATCATTCCAAATTAATTACTCAGATAAACAGCTGATAATTAATGTAAATATGGAACGATGAGCAAGAGCGAACCGCCACTTGCCTTAGTCCGCAGATCTGGAACAAAGCAGAGACAACGGGATTCCGGGCTCGACACAGGTATAGCTCCCACAGCACAACGACCTTCGAGTCGACCCATAAGGAAACCCTAAGTTAGATCCGACATAAACTAGTACGAATCTATGGAAAGACGAAAGAACCCAAAAGAAACGATGCCACGTCGACAACCAACCAAGCCAAAGCCATGAAGGCATTCTGGGCACTAGCGGCGGTCACCGTTCTCATCACGTCGGGCACCATAAAGAACACGGCGGTCGCCGTGAAGAACTCCGACGACAGACGAGAGAAAAACTCACCCAAATGATGCGCGTTTCGTCCCCTTTTTGCCTTGCCTGGGTTCCAACCTCCAAAGGCAACCAAAAGGCTTCACAAGGGCTGCTGGAAACACCACTAAACGATACCGGCGAAAGCTTCAAAATTTCCGGCAAGGGCACCAAACTCCGGCGAGACAATTTTGAGGGATTGAAGCGTCTGATTTTGTGTGAAAACCGATCCCAAACCTTCTCTATTTATAGCCAAATGCCAGGGAGCATAATGATGGCTAGGAAGGCGACGTGGAGGGCTACAACGGCGATTGTCAGACGACTCCGGCGACCATCGGGCAAAAACCTCCAGACAACAACGACGGCGGGCGCCGTAATAAATGCAGCGGGCGCCGTCATCAATGCGGCGGGTGCCGTTACCAACGCGGCGGGCGCCGCCATAGACCTGGCATCCCCAGCTAGGAGGAGACTCGTCGGCTCCTCGAGCCTTGCGACGGCGGGCGCCGTCATACCCACGGTGGTCGCCGTTCTTGGGTCCCGCGACGGCGGTCGCCGTGACTGTACGGCGGTCGCCGTGACCAGCTTTTCCCGCCCGTTCAGCTTTGAACGATCATGACATTAACCCGGGATACAAATTATCGTACGCGAACGAGTAATTAACATTCAAAGCACGTCGTCTGTATTTTATTTCACTGAGAAAAATATTACAGATACAGAGTACATTGTAGAATGCCTCCAACCTTCTGAATTAAATCCGACGTACTAAACGGGTGCTCGGGAAAATTCCAAAAATTCCCTAAATAATCCTTATAGAATTACGGGGTATCACATCACCTCCCCCTTAAAATAAGTTTCGACCCCGAAACGTGCATTAAGTCAATGAGGATACTACCTCAACACCAATCTTACCACCTGGATCCAACATCCTTAATCACTTCATCCTTGAAATAGATCATCAAAGATATTATTCTTAATTCCTTAGGATATCATTTTGAAAATGATTCATCCGTCTCAAAGCTTATGGCACAACTCACGCATGAGAGATAGCTCATGATCTCTCTGAACAAAACTCTACAAGCTCATTCCCTTTCCTTAAGAAATCTCGGAAGAACTCAACGTATGAGATAACGCTTACCACAGTATTCCTTAGATGCGTAGACAATTCTCCTTACTGAATCTTTAATACATCGGGATCATCAACATATCCCATCCTTAACTGCAACCTTTTCTCTCAACATGACCGCTCCACAACTTAATCTTCCTCAAAGAGTTGCATCCGCTCTTATAGATGACATACTCTATGTATGAAGAAGAATCTTAGGAGTGAATTTAGATTTAAACAACAGAGTCGACCTTGGGATTAACCACAAGGGACGAACATCTAAGTTGTCCACAAAACTCCACCACCATAAGTCCGACAGTCCTTATCCTTACTTGGCATAAGCTGTTCTCGACACTTACAGGGTTTCGTATGAACAACTAATTCGCAATGATAACACATTCTGAAATTTTCCAAAGCACGGAAACACTTCATTAACATCCAAACATTACATTAATTGACAAAAGTCGATCAGGCAGATCTTAATATCACGGAGATTACCGACACACGTCGTTACTCCTTAATCTTAAAGAAAGTCTGAACACAAATACAACTTAATGGATCATGGTTCTTCTCCGTTGGCTTGACTCATTAAGAAGAGTTGCTGCCCTTGGCCTGAAGACCCCATAGGCGCTTTGCCTTTATTACGAGCCATAGACTGCTCAAGAGTGGATACCACTGGCCTTGGGTTCTGTCCACCTCCAACATTTGACGCCTGATAAGACTGCATTGGTCCCTGACCCTTCAGTCTGCAGTATGTTTTTATGTGGCCTTCTCTTTCACAATTATGACATACTCTCTTGTCCTTTTGGCAATAAAAGCTTTTATGCCCAACTTCACCACAGTTGTGGCACTGAATTGCTCCGCCGCTCCAACCTGAGCCTCTGGCAGAGTTTGACTGAGTTGTCTCGGTCTTAGCGCGACCCGACTTCTCAAACTTGGTAGGCGATGCCGGTCGTTTGAATGAACCAACCTGGCGATCCTTTTGCCTACCTTTTCCCTTAACTTGCTTCTCCCTCTTAAGGGCAGACTCCTCCAGTGTGACTTCCGTCTTGTAGGCTGCATCCACATATTGCTCTAACGTCGTACAACCATGACGTAACATTAGAGGCTTGATCTCTGGATTCATCCATCCATGGAAGTACCAGATCTTTTGCTCTTCGGTTGACACCTCAGGTCCAGCGTACTGCATCAAGTGATTAAACTTAGATGCGAGCTCAGTCACCTTTAACCCATCAGTCTGCGGGTACAGAAATTCCTTATGCTTCTCCTCCCTAATAGCTCGGGAAAAGAAACGATCGGTCATCTTGGTTTTGAACATGCTCCAATTCAGCTCGGGATGTTCATCCAGACCGGTGCTCTCCCACCATTCGCTAGCCACATCCTTGAGTTGAAGAGAGGCGATGTGCACTTTCCCAGCCTCAGTGCAAATAATGTTCCGGAGCAAACGCTCCATATGCGAGAACCAATATGTCACCCTGACTGGTTCTCCAGTACCGTCATAGCTGTCAGGCCTCATTGAACTCACGGCTTTTAACGCTTGCCCGTAAGTTCCTCTGTTTCTGACAATATTGATCTGAGGTACTTGCTCCACTGACTCCTCAACTTCAGGAATAGCCTGAGGAACTGGACCACCTTGTGTTTGTGGTGCAACTGGTCGCATAACATCTGTGATTGCCTGCATGACAATTCCTCGAATTGCCTCCACTGCTGCAGCATCAAACAACATCAGAGCGTTGGCCTGAGCTTGGCCATTGCCTCCCTGGTTATTGTTAGAAGCAGCCTCACGCTCTTCTGTTGGGTCTGCAGCATTCCTCGCATTTGGTCTGGGGTCATTACTCGGCCCAGCACCAGCACGGATAACGTTCCTTGTGTTCACCATCTGTTTACCGATCAAATTCCAAAGATTTTATCACATTAGTATCTTCTGATATACTTATTGTAATAAAATCAACTTAGAATAGATCAACTTGGTAATTTCTATTGATGAACTCAAACCGAGTTACTAGGTTCTACAACCTTAACTCAAAATGAGAGAACTGGGAATTCAAGCCTTATTGGGTATAGCGAAACCACCTTGGCTTCTCTCGGTTCCTCTGAAGAGAATAGAATGCACCCATATCATACGGGGCAACGGGGAAGGAATTAGTCTTTCTAGATATAGAAGCAAACTTACTATATCAGACCATATAGAAGACAGGACTATGAACGGTGTTTTCAAACTCTTTTCACTTTGAAAAATTCAGAGCCCTTCTTAAAGCATTTTCAAAAACGGATAAATGATTTATAAAAATCCAAACCCATTTTAAAACAACCTTTGGCTCTGATACCACAACTGTAACACCCCAAAAACTTAACCCTTTTGGAAATGTATTACCACCAGTGACCCCAGTGTTCCTTACCGAGATCACCCAAGGCTTTACCGTTTAAATACAAATCATGAAATACAATGATACAAAATGATAACCTTATTCATATAAAACACGAGTCCCGGGATTACATCCCAATCCCGAATAGGACAAACACAGAGTTTAAATAAATTACAACGAAAATCTTAAACAAGGTACAACGGAAGTCTTTTAAATGAATTACAAACAAGGATCTTGACCGCAGTGGTCATCTCCCAAGAATCTCAACCTGATTAAAAGAAATTTTTAAAAACGTCGGAAAACCACCGTCGACTCCATAGTCCTTCTAGTCTTCTCATCTACATTCTATCTAATGTGCCGAATCGAACGGATGACACCAGCCCACATGCGGAGAACAAAGTTCGTGGGTTAGTCTACTTAAATAGACTAGCAAGGGTAAAAAGCAGAGTGGTTCGAGTGATCGTAACCGTTTACTATCATTGTCCCTCGAATAATAACCGAAGGGACGATATATAACCCGAAACTTTCACGGAATAACAACAAGAGGTATGCACAAGAGAAGATTTTGGAAGACTGAATCTTCACAGAAATCAACTCGAAAAGAGACTCCAAGAGATTGAGTCTTTAAGGAAATATGACAAATCTGGAATGTTTAAAGAATCATACAACAATGATTTTAAAAGTTGACTGAGATGCTTCAGTTCACGACCAACCTCATCGCATACAGCGAATCCAGATTGGAAAGAGAACGTACTATGATCAAAGTCGAGACGAGTTTTCCTAGCTGCACTATTTACTTAGCTGCACTACTCGCTATGGGTTTATTAATCATGTGCACTCGGGCACATATCTTATTTAATTACAAAACACACATTACTGAAACACGTTAATGTTATTAAGAGCGACAACAAGGCTTAAATCACAGGGTGACAATCATGTCGACCCAATTAAAACACACACAACACACACGCGAGACTTAACCTTATTATGCCGAGTAACAACGGCGTTATTATTACACCGGGTGACCTTACGTTCACCCTGATTGCACTATTACAGTGCTTACACTTATTAATTATGTGCTTAACTGCACTTATCTTATTAAATTACAACACACACACACAGTTGAGGCTTTTAATATTGTTCCGAGAACACGGAAGTTATTATTACACCGGGTGACCTTACGTTCACCCTGATTGTATTGCCACATTGCTTACACTTTAATTTACAGGGTGACAGTTACGTCCACCCCAATTGCACTAGCTAAGTGCTTAATACACAGGACTGCTATTAAGCTCATCCACTGGCGCTAGCAAGGTGCTTAAACACTTCAGATCCTTACATATGGATAAGAAGCATAGGTCATGACCCTTAAATTATTCGGAAATAATCCCGAGGAATATTATGATTTAAAGAAACGACAAATCCTTACTTGGATTAGTGTTCCCACGAATATTAAATTATAAAGAAACGACTAATCCTTACTTGGATTAGCGTTCCTACGAACACTCGTGTTAACTAAACAGTCTAACACAACAATTAATCACATTAAAGCCATCCAGGCAATTAACTTAAACATAGAGATAATAGAAACAACTAATCCTTACTTGGATTAGTTTTCCTATTAACCCACATGCTATTCTAGCATTAAGATTAATTTCACAACAATACCATCACGGTAATTATCACATATGATAGCGTTGTTCTAATAGATATACAACCTATGATAATGTCATTACAGTTTCCAAAACAATTTATAAAACCATTTCCTGATAAACATAGTAATCATTCCAAATTAATTACTCAGATAAACAGCTGATAATTAATGTAAATATGGAACGATGAGCAAGAGCGAACCGTCACTTGCCTTAGTCCGCAGATCTGGAACAAAGCAGAGACAACGGGATTCCGGGCTCGACACAGGTATAGCTCCCACAGCACAACGACCTTCGAGTCGACCCATAAGGAAACCCTAAGTTAGATCCGACATAAACTAGTACGAATCTATGGAAAGACGAAAGAACCCAAAAGAAACGACGCCACGACGACAACCAACCAAGCCAAAGCCACGAAGGCATTCTGGGCACTGGCGGCGGTCGTCGTTCTCATCACGGAGGGCGCCGTAAAGAACACGGCGGTCGCCGTGAAGAACTCCGACGACAGACGAGAGAAAAACTCACCCAAATGATGTGCGTTTCGTCCCCTTTTTTCCTTGCCTGGGTTCCAACCTCCAAAGGCAACCAAAAGGCTTCACAAGGGCTGCTGGAAACACCACTAAATGATACCGGCGAAAGCTTCAGAATTTCCGGTGAGGGCACCAAACTCCGGCGAGACAATTTTGAGGGATTGAAGCATCTGATTTTGTGTGAAAACCGATCCCAAACCTTCTCTATTTATAGCCAAATGCCAGGAGCATAATGATGGCTAGGAAGGCGACGTGGAGGGCTACAACGGCGATCGTCAGACGACTCCGGCGACCATCGGGCAAAAACCTCTAGACAACAACGACGGCGGGCGCCGTAATAAATGCGGCGGGGGCCGTTACCAACGCGGCGGGCGCCGCCATAGACCTGGCGTCCCCAGCTAGGAGGAGACTCATCAGCTCCTCGAGCCTTGCGACGGCGGGCGCTGTCATACCCACGACGGTCGCCGTTCTTGGGTCCCGCGATGGCGGTCGCCGTGACTGTACGACGGTCGCCGTGACCAGCTTTTCCCGCCCGTTCAGCTTTGAACGATCATGACATTAACCCGGGATACAAATTATCGTACGCGAATGAGTAATTAACATTCAAAGCACGTCGTCTGTATTTTATTTCACTGAGAAAAATATTACAGATACAGAGTACATTACAGAATGCCTCCAACCTTCTGAATTAAATCCGACGTACTAAACGGGTGCTTGGGAAAATTCCAAAAATTCCCTAAATAATCCTTACAGAATTACGGGGTATCACAGTAAGGACAAGGAACCAACACCCGCAACACCAAAAACAAGTAAGAATGCCACAAAGTCACCGGATTTGACAATGTCATCCTTCAAGCTTATCAGCTCAGAGGAGTTAGAGAACTTTGATGTTGAGAAAGACATGGATGAAGAACATGAAGTGGCTGATGCACAGAAGGACAAAGAGGTGGCTGAAACTGAAAAAGCAAGAGAAAAGGACAAGGGGAAGCAACTGCAAGCTCATGCTGATGTGGTTCATGGGCCAAGGCACAAGAAACTTGGAGAAAAGCTCAGAAGCCCCTACAAAAGCCGAAGTGTGGACATCTTCGCCAAAAGAACTGAGGAAGCAATGGTGGTGTACAACTACTGTCTCAAGTGCAGCTTCGGAGGGTAATATATAGATACGTTATGACATATTTTATTTTATTATTATGGTAAATATTAGAAATAAAAATTTACTAATGGATAAAATTTCTATTTCTATACAATTGAATAGTGAGCCTATATTCCAACACAAGTTCCTCAAAGTAACCGGAATGGAGCTGTCTATGGACATGGACATCCACTACAAAGCTATTGATGCTTGGACAACAAATTTGAACAATAATGAGGAAGTGAAGAGCAGCAACAAACCGAGCAGAACATTCTTGTATGTCTACCAAATAGTATGTAAACTTTATAAAAATTACCAAAATAAAGTTCATGGATATATACTATAAGGTTCATCGGTATATACTATAAGGTTCAAAAGTTAACAAAATGAGGTTCAACATATAAAAAGTGAAGTTCTTCTATAAGGTTCATGTATAGGTATTTTCATGCAGTATTGAAAGTTTAATTTGTTCTACATCTACTTAAAAAAATAGAGTAACAGAGGTTCATTTATAATAAAAAGGTTCATGGATTATTGAATAAGGTTCATAGAATTGTACAACAAGGTTCAACAGTTTCTCTGTGCAGTTTTTAGCTTGTATATATAATTGGTTTATGGTAACAAAAAATTATAAAATGTTGAAAACAGAATGTAAACTTGAAAGATCAGTTAGGAGAGTTCATGACGAACTTCGATTTCGCCGTGGCAGAGGTGCATGGATGAAAAATGAAGGACGTAGACATGGTAAAATTATTACTAGTCTGAGCTTGCCTGTTTTTTTTGTTGATTATTCTTTTGGAGTAAAATTCAAAGGTCACTAAATGAAGACATTATTATAGGTTGTTGTACCTGTCCTAGTCAACAATGACCGTTACTTTGTCATTTCCATGAACATTAAGAGTAAATGCATACATGTGCTGGACAGTATGCCAAACAGCGGTGATATGGGCATCTATGAACCAACTATTGAGAAGATGGTAAGTGTACAAGAGTGTCTAAAACTGTGATGTTTTGAACATTTTTTTTTGTTTGGTGAAAAATGCACGTGTTCACACATATAAGATGAAATATATCCATTTGTTATATGCAGGTAGAGTTGACTGCAGTTTACCTCCACGTGAATCACTTGATCAAAAGAGCAAACGACCTTGAAGCTGCACATGCTAAGGCGCAATTTATTCCTCTTCCATGCCAAGCTGAGAGTGCACAAGAGCAAAGCTCTAGGGTGTATGCCATGGGACATATGGAGAAGTACATGGGGGTGCCGAATGACAACTGGGAGGACCAGATGAACAACAAAAACAAGAAGAAGACCATTGAAGAACTAAAGATCAAATATGTCCATACCATCATCACCTCGGAAGCTAATGAAATGAAGGACAATGCACTTCAGACCATTACAGAAAACCCCGAATGACCAATTGAATGAACATTGAATGATTGTTAGTATTTTGGTTAGAATGATACTAGTTTGCTTGTGTGGATTGTGAAAATTAATGATTTTAGATTTGGTAGTATTCTGTAGGCAAAGGAAAATATTGTTTACTAGCAGGAAGGACTAATCAGGTGATTGACTTATTAGGATGAAGAAGATGTAGACTTCAATATATTAGCAGGTTCATGGATTTTATCTCGTAGGTTCATTGATTTTGTCTTGCAGGTTCATTGATTTTGTCTTGTAGGTTCATTGATTTTGTCTTGCAGATTCATTAATTTTGTCTTGCAGGTTCATTGATTTTGACTTGCAGGTACACTTAGTCATAAGGATGAAAACTATTATGCTGAAAATAATGCACTCGAAATTTAAAATGAACATGATACTCCAATAAAAGTAACGAGCGACAAAATGTTCATCTTATTAATTGGGTTCATGAATTATAACAATTAGGTTAATCATTTACAACTTAAAGGTTCATCGAGTATAAGTAACAGGTTCATCAAATATAGAATAGGCTATACACTTCAAAATCAAGCGGGTACTCATTTTTTGTTTAATATTTTTTTGACAAAACTCATTGAATGGAAAAGCAATATTCAAAGTTCAATAACTTCTGTCATTCAAGTAGCATAAAAATGAAAAAGTGAATAGGGTTCATAGAAGCTAGAAAGTATGTTGATCGAAGTTAGTAGGTTCATCGACTATAACAAACAGGTTTATCATATATAACTAACAAGTTCATCAAGTATGAGGAACAAGTTCATCAGAGTTGTAATACGATTATGCAGTTTAAAATAAAAGCATAGGATGGTCTATAATGTCATTGATTACAACTATAAGGTGCATTTGGAATCTCAACAAAGAGATTGGAATATTTTGATAGGAGGTTCATCAGGTTTTCAAACTAGGTTCATCGGTTTGAACGGATAGGTTCATACAATGAAACTAACAGGTTCATCGATTAGAACTCAAACAATAAGTGCACCAATGAAAGACCATAATGAAGTAGTTTCATAAGAGGGTCATTAGATGTATACAGTAGATTAATGAGAAAAAATAGAAGGAAATGATTTATGAACTAGAAGTAGCATGTGCAATATTGAACTCTTAATGATGTTTAGCAGAGCAAAATAAAAAATAATAATTCTGCAAACGTAATAAAAATAACTAATCCAAAGGAAAATAAAGATGAAAGGGAAAAATACTAAAGAGTACTAAGAATCAAGCACTTTAGTGCAAGTGCGACTATTGTGAGTGGCATACTTGTTGCATCTGCCACAACGCCTTTGGCTTGCACGGCTGGAAGCAATAGAAGTTTCTCTTCCACCCCGGATACGCGAGCCGCTTCCTTTGTTCTTAGCTTGCTCTGGTGGCAGGACATGAACAACTGAAGGGACTTTAACTCCCGCATAAGACTGCAACTGCTCAAGGTTCGACGGACCAGAACTAGAAGAAGCACCACTAGCAGACAACAAAGCCGCCTTTTTCTCCTTAAGCAGAAGAGAAAACTGTTTCATGAGGTCCGGCTTGTCATCCAATAGCCCGATAAACTATAAAAGTCAGAAATCAACTCATTCATGACCGCCTCACGCTCTTCAAGGGCCGCATACTGAGTGACAATGGTGTCATCGATAGTGAACACAAGTGTGATAGTGGCATCCTTGGTCCAACGGGCAAGGACATACCTTTCCGAAATCCTATCAAACTCGAGGTTCCTGAACACAAACATGAGGTGACAACAAGGGAGACCAATCCTTTGAAACATATGACAACTGCATAAAAAATCCCCACCTGCAGCTGAATGCTCGACTGTGAACGTCTTGGAGAAGCAATCCTTGACATCATAGAATTTCATACCATTGACATCAGACATGCTCACCATAAAGCATGATAAACAAGATTCCATAATCTGATCCTGAACAAGTTTGAAAATTGAGAGCGTGTACACCTCAGACACATGCTTCTCCAAGCTTAAATGTGTCTTAAGATCTGGACGCATAGTCGAAGAATCAAAGTTCAGCTTCGCCTGCTTGTGTCTCTGAGTGTCCAAGGCAATGTCAAAGTGCATCATCAACCCAACAAGGCGATAATATATGTCCGTGAAGTGACCAAAGTAACTGTTTACAGATTCGGAAATAGAAGTAGTCCTAATCAAACCACCAAACATGACATCCCTAAAGTAGGCTGGGATCCAAAAATGTCGGATTGCAAACATGTCATCAAACCACCTCCGCTTCACCAATGGGAATTCATCAAGCAACGCAGTCCAATGTGACTCAAACTCTGCAGGTGAAAGGTCATGGGTCTAGACAATGTTGTCCAACTTAGCCCTAAATTATGAACCAGTGGCAGTGTCGTACTTGGTCTTTGCGGGGACTTTTTTCATGATGTGCCACATACAAAGCCTGTGGCACGACAGGGGGAAAACTTGTTCAATAGCGGACTTCATGGACTAGTCTTTGGTCTGTCACTATAACCTTTGGCTCCTGCACCATAGCTGCCTTGAATTTCTCCAACAACCAAACATATGATCCAACATCTTCCTTGAAAATTAAACCAGCCGCAAAACTGACACTCGACTTGTGATGGTCTAGGCCAGTGAATGGTATAAAAATCATATTGTACCTATATGGAAGAAATGTATACAAAGCCAATGAGGCATAAGTAAAAAGTGAAAAAACACTAGAATAGTCTTAAATAAAAAGAGCAATGAAAGGAGGATTCATAAGTAGACAAGCATGTTTATTAGAATGAATATACAACTGCAAGGGAGAAAAGTTAGAGTAGGTTCAACAGAATACAAAAACAAGTTCATGGTTGTAGAAAGAAGGTCAATAACTATGAACATTAAAAGAAAATAGCTAGGTGCAACATATAACATTAACTATGTTCATCTAAGTAATTGGGTTCATCGACTATAACAAACAGGTACATCATGTATAACTAACAGGTTCATCAAGTATGAGGAACAGGTTTCGTCAAAGTTGTAATAGGATTATGCAGTTTAAAATGAAAGGCTGCATAGATGATCTATAAATGCATCGGTTACAACTAGAAGGTGCATTTGGAACCTCAAGAAAGAGATTGGAATAGTTTGATAGCTAGTTCATCAGATTTCAAACTAAGTTCATCAGTTTCAACAGAGAAGTTCATACAATCTAACTAACAGGTTCATCCAATAAAACTAACAGCAAAAGAACAAAAAACAGAGTAGTACATACAAGAATAGTTACAGTGTAAAAGAAAAAGGAAAAAAATACAATGAAGAAGAAAAGCGAATAACCTGTTGGTTCGGTATGTAGCATCAAACGATACCACATCACCAAAGAGAGAGAAGTTCTTGCGAGACACAGGATCAGCCCAAAATAAACGCGTCAAACAATCACAAGAATCAACGTCGTACTCAAAAAAGAAGGCAGGGCAAAGTTCTTTTTTGTTGAAAAAACGGTTGATAGTCATCTGAGCATCAGAACCACCAATATAAGCCAACATATCTCATCGGTAGTTCTTGAAGTCAATAGCAGAAGCACCGACTTGTGAGTAGCCACCAACAAGTTCCTTGAATATTCTATGGGACCTGACTGGACCGATGTGCGTTTTCTCACAATCCATGACAAACTTCTTATGTCCAAAGTCCAACTTCCTCATAGACTTCATAAATTGTTTATCCTTACCAACAACCATTTCATGTGTATGGCGATCTTCAAAAGCTGTTACTTTGTAGCACTGATTACCGACAAAAGTAAGGGTGAGTTTCGCCTTACAACCAACTCTGTTTGAAGGACATCGTTGGATGCGTTTTGTGTTGTTCTGGCCCGTTTTAAAACCTTGTCTGGTGCAATGCAAGTACTTCAATGCAACCACATTGCCTGTCATGCGTGATCCACCACGCCTAACAACAAAGCCACATTCCAGTGCATATGCCTTGTAAAATTCAACAACTTCCTCCAATGTCCCAAACAGCATACCAACAACTGGTTTCAAAGCATCATCACAAGTTGAAATGTGGTAGACAAAACCATCTTGAGATAGAC
This sequence comes from Rheum nobile, assembly GCA_027886185.1. Classification (NCBI taxonomy): domain Eukaryota; kingdom Viridiplantae; phylum Streptophyta; class Magnoliopsida; order Caryophyllales; family Polygonaceae; genus Rheum; species Rheum nobile. Next base: position 3,886,130 of record WOAB01000595.1, on the reverse strand, counting down.
AGGCAACAGATTTGTCGGAAGACATCTCAGTGTCAGAATCACTTGGATATGAACTATGGGAGCTATGACCAAGTAAAGAACTACCACTAGCACCAACAGACACACTTCCAAGCACTACAACATAAAGGACATACAATAATTGAGGTTCAATTGTATTAGCTGGAGGTTCAAAATAATCATGCAAAATTAAAGACAACAATGGAGATAAATAGTAAGACAAAGCACAACACATCAAACCAAATGATCGAGTTCAAACGAGCAATCAATGGAAAAGCATCAGAAAAGACGACTGCAAACAAGCAAATCACAAAATATGAAAAACCGTAAATTGAAGAGATTCAAACCTAATTATGAAAAGGTGAAGAAGAATCTGTCAAAGAAGACAATAGAAACGCCACAACGAATCAATTGAATAGAATGATTATTAGTATTGTCAAAATGAAAGACAAATCTAAGTTGAATAAACTACAAACAAATTCTGAAACCCTAGAAACCGTAGAACATAAATAAACGAAATTAACGTACACGAATCCATAGAGACGTCTATGCGAATCAATCCAATAGCGTGAATAGATTCAAAAAGGCGAAATCGATGAAGAAAACAATTGAAACGAGCGAGAACGAAGAAATCCTTCAATGGCGATTCCGGCTAGAGAAAGTTCGCGAAGAGAGACGACGAGCGGAGCGGGAGATAGAACACTCCTAGCCGTTGGATAGTGACACGTGGACAGCTATAGAAAGTGCTCACTGCTTACCTTAAAGGCTGTGCTCATTTGATCCTCACTCATATAATATATGTATAAATATATAAGATATAAACAAAAACTATATAATATATATAAGAATAATTATATAAGACATAAAGGAAAACTATATAATATAAGTATAACTATATAAGATATAATGAAAACTATAGTATATAAGTATATAATATAAGATATAATAAAAACTATACTATATAAGTACATAATATAAGTATAACTATATAAGTATATAAGTTTTCCTTTATATCTCATATTATATACTTATATACTATAGTTATCCTTTATATCTTATATAGTTATACTTATATTATATACTTATATACTATAGTTTTCATTATATCTTACATTATATACTTATATACTATAGTTTTTCTTTATATCTTATATAGTTATACTTATATTATATATTTATATATTATAGTTTTCATTATATATTAAATTATATACTTATATACCATAGTTTTCCTTTATATCTCATATAATTATACTTATATTATATACTTATATACCATAGGTTTTCTTTATATCTCATAGATTTGGGTTCCCGTGCGAAATAGGCTTCGCGTGCGAAATGCGAAGTAATCTCGGCCGTACTTTTTTTTTTTTGGTCAACATTTTTTTTTTCCATTTTCGTTCCGTGATCATTCTGGAAAAGCCTATATAGAAGGTTCATGAATAAGCACTAGATGTTCATTTATTTGTACATTCACGTTCACAAATAAGTACTGAATGTTCAAAGACATGTGTTGGAACATGATCATGTTATATGTAAACTTATACGGCACATACAATGAACATATAGTACTTATATGTGAACGTTAATAATTGTCTATTCCAGAACGATCAGAGACAATAAATAAATAAAATAAAAATTTGTTGACCGAAAAAAAAAATCACCATATTTACGGTTATGCCACCGCGTCACTATTCACTACCCCCTCTTTTTTTAACAGTACAGTGTCCTTGAATATTACCCCCAGATAATGAACATTACCGCTCAGAAAATGAACATATGGTGTCTATTTATGAACGCGATCGCTTCGTATTTCGCACAATAAGCATATTTCGCACGTGAAACGGACTCATATCTCATATTAAATACTTATATACTATAGTTTTCCTTTATATCTCATATAGTTATACTAATATTATATAGTTTTCCTTTTATATCTTATATAGTTATACTTATATTATATACTTATATACTATAGTTTTCTTGTATATCTCATATAAATATACTTATATAATATAGTTTTTCTTTATATCTCATATAAATATACTTATATACTATAGTTTTCTGTTATATCTTATATAGTTATACATATATTATATACTTAAATAATATAGTTTTCCTTTATATCTCATATTATATACTTACACATTATAGTTTTCCTTTATATCTTATATAGTTATATTTATATTATATACTTAATTACTATACTTTTCCTTAATATATCATATTATATACTATAATTTTTCTTTATATCTCATATAGTTATACTTATAATACTTATAAACTATAGTTTTCGTGTATATTTCATATAGTATACTTATATTATATACTTTATACTATAGTTTTTCTTTTATATCTCATATCATATACTTATATACTTTTGTTTTGTGGCAAAAATGCCTTTTATAACTTTTCATAAATGATGATAAATACCCGAAACTTTTGTTTTGTGGCAAAAATGCCCTCTATAGCTTTTCAAAAATTACAATAATTACCTAAAAATTTTGTTTTGTGGAAAAAATGCCCTCCACAACTAATCATAAATTACGATAAATACTCGAAACTTTTGTTTTATGCCAAAAATGACCTCCATAACTTTTCATATTTGACAATAATTACCCCAAACTTTTGTTTTGTGGCAAAAATGCCCTCTACAACTTTTCATAAATTACGATAATTATCCAAAACTTTTGTTTTATGACAAAAATGCCCTCCACAACTTATCATAAATTATGATATTTACCCAGAACTTTTGTGTTGTGGCAAAAATGCCCTCCACAATATTTCAAAAATTACGATAATGACCTAGAACTTTTGTTTTGTGGCAAAAATGCCCTCTATAAATTTTCAAAATTTACGATAATTACTCGAAACGTTTGTTTTGTGGCAAAGATGCCCTCCACAACTTTTTATAAATTACGATAATTACCCAGAACTTTTGTTTTGTGGCAAAAATGCCCTCTATAACTTTTCATAAATTATGATAATTACTCGGAACTTTTGTTTTGTGGCAAAACTCCCTCCACAACTTTTCATAAATTATGATAATTACCCGAAACTTTTGCTGTATGGCAAAAATGCCCTCTATAACTTTTCATAAATTACAATAATTACCCGGAACTAGGGGTGGGCATGGTCGGTTAACCGGGGTCTCAGTTAACTGAAGATCGGTTAACCGAGTTTTTGGTTAATGCTTTTATCATGCCATTAACCATACCGTTAAATCGGTTTACCATACATCGATTAACTGTTGGTTTCAGTACGGTTAATCAGTTTACCAAATAACCATAACATAAAAAAAGTTATACTTTAATGCTTCAAGTCTTACTACTATTAGTTGTTTGTTCAATCTTTTAATGTCGCGACCTCTTGTAAAATGCATAAAAGTAAAATAGAATATCTTTGATCGAATTTTTTGTCTATCACCCAATATGTTTGACACAAAATAGAACAATAAAATACAAAAGTCGAAGACTGGACATATTTGTTCAATCGAGTGAACCTTTCCTCACTTATTTGATTTATCTCCATTGGTTTGGTTTTTAACTTCTTTATAAATAAAAATAATTCAAAGAAATGGATGATATATTACTTAGGCTAAGAAATGCATCCATTATCAAAGCCCATAAGCCGCAATAACTCACTTTATTTATGCTTTTATCCCGAAAAATGTAAAAACAAATATATCCATTATATTATATATGCTAATCAATCCTATCTTACTTACGCTAACAAATAAATAAAAGAAATGAATGAATAACTAAGTCATTTGAATATGAAAATGGTGATTGCATGCAAGAATATTTGAATTGAATGCAAAACATTACATTTCCTTTTAGAATGTGTCTACAATAAGTAGGCCAATCTAGTTATCTTGTTATGATTCAAAAAAATTATTTTTTATAATTTCGGTTAGTCGATTAACCGAGACAAGAAAAGCTCATAACCATTACCGTACCAAATAAACAAAAATTACTTCGGTCTGTTAACCGAACCCGGAAGTCGGTTTTTCTTCAGTAAGGTTAACAAAAAATTTGGTCGGTTTTTTTATTTTGTTTTTTCGTGCACACCCCTACCTGGAACTTTTGTTTTGTGGCAAAAATGCCCTCTATAACTTTTCATATTTTTTTGGAAAAATGCTAGAATATTACAATGCTAAGCTGCTAGAATATTACAATGATAGTATATTATAATCCCTAAATGTAAATCACTACACTAGAGGATTGGGTGGACGATTACATCTCGTGCGATAATCCCAAAACATTTGAAACCTCGAGTGAAACTGAACATCCACTTCGGTCTTTGAAATGATGCCAAGCATACGGAGGAGGGGGTACTGAACAATCATCCTTGAGCCACACCTACATACAAACACAAACTTGAACTCTTTGCGCATAGACTCGTATAGTTTAGTAAGTTATTTAGAAATTGTAAACTTTACCGGTATGAAGTGGTTCCAGTTTCCTACGTGGGCCATCGTCAATATCTTCATTGGAGGGCCGAGGCTTGTATCAGACGCCTTCATGGGTAGGCACAAGCACAGACCATCCCAGGCTAAGAAGACTAGCGCAAGTTGATACACCATGGCAAACACCAAACCAATTAGAGGCATGTCGAGCCAATATTACGAGGAGCAAGGACTTATGACATAGTTCACCCAGAATATAAGATCTTCGTATCTCATTCCCGGTTGTAGTCTAGGTAGTATTTCCATGTATACATCGCTGTCGTACCCCAACAATACAACTAGTGACCGATATCCACAATGCCCGTCCGGAATTAAATCTCTCGCCTCCTTAATGTATGAGAACCAAAAGTAATCTACATTCTTAACCCCGAAGTTCACCCCCATATAAATAATGGGTTGTTCAAGGAACTGCGATCTAGACCCTTCACATTGACCACCAATGGCCGACGAAACTCCACTTTTATCCTTTTTAGGACGGCTACAGCCACAGCCTCTACCTTGGCTACCTTGGGTCCTATTCTCATTCTCCTTATTTATCTCCTTCTCTTTCTCATACTCCTCTAACTCGGCCCTTTTGTGCTCAAATAAGCTCGGCTCCCTCTTGGTGGAATACTTTGTGGAACCCTTCGGCCTTCCTTTGGCAACGATACCCGTCGGCTCCAAGAGCAAATTCACGCGGATACTCCAAGTCATGGCACAACTTGGTGACTTGGTATAACGTGGATTTACTCAAAACCCCATCTTTCTCCTTCTCGTACAATTCCTCAAGTCTCAATTGTGGAATGGACATTGCTATATGGTCCTCAATGGTGTCGTTACGATAAATCTTATCCCATTCCAGCTGCCTCCAGAAGCGGTGGATCTCACTCGGCATGATCTACCTCTTATCAACAATAGCCTCCCCAATTTCATGGATGCACGACATGCCTTGGCATTCTTTCATCCAGTAATCGTCGTACTCCTCTGTAAAATCATCTGTCACTAGCTGCTTATACATATCGAACAACTTCCTGAAGCCCCTTTTTGACACTTTGTAGAACAACTTTGTAAATATCCTTCTCATTTATAGCGGCATCTCGTTGAAATAATTTGGTTTTTTTATCCGTGACATCTCCATGCTCGCCCTTACCTGCCCAATTTGACCTTCGATTGCATGGTGGATCCTCACTGCCATCTTGTTAAAACCGCAAATACTAGAATCCACAATATCCTTCAACACCTTATGCATACCCTTAACCCTATCAAATAAAAAAATACATCATGCTAGTAAGAAAGTATGACACCGAGCCCTAGGCCCAATAAACAACCCAAAAAATGAAAAAAGAATACCTTGTTTGAAGTCCTCATGAAGAAGTGAAGATGATGATCCGTCCACCCTTTGACTATGTTTTCCTTGTCAGGATTCAACCACTGTTTCTCAAGGTATCCAACAAGGTTGCTCTTCCACGATTTCCTCAATTTTTGGAGCCTCTCTTCGTAGCTTTCCTTCGTGGTTGAACACCAAAGTCCCCAACATTGGCCGCAAAAGTCGCTAACTCTTTTCGAATCCTTCAAGATTGGATTAGCATATGCCTCGATTTTGTGTTTGATATGCACCCAACACAAAAGATGTCTAACCCGATCTTTAAAAACTATTCGAATTGCATTGATGAGGGCCTTCTCTCGATTAGTCATTATGGTCATCGGCATTACTTCCGCCTCTTGAAATAAATGCAAAAGCTTTTGCATTATGAATCCGTAATGCAAACCATCTTCCTCCCGCGTAAATGCATAGGCGATGTTGAACGTCTTGTTAGTGCATGTAAAACCGACAATCTCCACCAGAGGCATCTTACACCTAAGGATGAATGTAAGAAAACAAGAGAGTATAAGCAATTTCAGATCATGGATATTACGACCATATTAAATTGTAATAAACAGAAGGCCATTATATATACCTATTTGGCTTGTATGTGGCGTCAATAACTACCAC